>OZ004667.1:18181264-19618764 GCA_963924505.1 Agonopterix alstromeriana
GGCCGCTGACCTGTGAGGAGTTGTTGGTGTGATTATACTGTGATGGAAAATGCTTCGATACAGTTAGAGCCTCAAAGTCAAAGGGAAGAAAATATTAAAAAAGTACATATTATGATTTTTCATAATACAGGATAGTTACATACTTAAAGGAGTGATTCAGACCATCAAACTGAATAACTTTCACTGTGAGACCAACAATGAAATCATGAAAAAATAAATCTGCAGTCTCAGTCCATCATTTGCGTCGAGTAGCCATTGACATTTTCTATGGGATAACCTACGTTTTCGCGTTACGGATACTTGCAAGATGAGGGGCGACGCGACGGTAGGCACTCAGGTGACACTATACTTCATTTCAAATAAGGACGAAAAGATTTTCCGATTCCTTTACAACGTGTTAATGAATAAGCGCAAAACCTCATACACCCCAACTGATTAATAACAAAATAATTAGATTGAAACAATAATTTCATTTTTTTGATAGGTAAAATTTAAAGTTATTCGCATTTTAAGTTTTGAAGCAAAAATGATTTGTTATCATTTCAGCAATGAATGAAAGCGCTAACGTGCTTATGGATACATTTTAAGAATCTTGTTTTGGTAGTGAATTCAGAAAATTTTAAATTTTACAATCAAATTAATTAATAGGTATTTTGAAAAATGTAACCTATGTTGAAACCTTGATAATTCGATTCTGCTCTCGATTCGAAACAAACTACTTTGTAGTTTTGCGTTAATTCATTAACACGTTGTAGGTATACTCACACGACGGGTGCGGGCGCGATCGCGGCGGGGGTAGACACGGGCGCGGCGGGGAGGGGCGCGGGCGCGGGCGCGGCGCTGATGAGGGGCGGCGCGACTCCGAGCGCGGTGGGCAGCGCGATGGCGGGCGGCGGCAGCTCGGCCTGCTGACGCTCCAGCTGCGCCTTCGCTATCTTCTCCTTGAACTCCGCCACCTGGGGGAGATATCACGTTCATAAGAGGATATAATTCGGAGCGCGCTCCATACAAACGTACTATGGTGATATTTTCAATACTAACCAATTAAAGTCAATAAAATTTTTCAGAAACTATCTAGAATGAAATCTCTATGCTTGTATGGAGTCAGATTTTCGTTAAAATGTATAGTTTTAATGTTACAGTGCCTCAAAAATTTCCATACAAATTTTAAATTAATCCTAGCATTGAAACTGTAAATTTTAACGAAAATCTGACTCCATACAAGCATAGAGATCTGTTTCTAGATTGTTTCTGCAAAATTTCATTGACTTTAATTGGTGAGTATTGAAAATATCGCCATAGTACGTTTGTATGGAGCGCGCTCCGAATTATATCCCCATAAGTGCACTTGCCAAACCTGTAAGTACACTCAGCGACAGATCATCCTCCCCATAGTTGAACTCTGAGTTCATGCACATAGAATTTAACTATGGGTAGGTTGATCTGTCGTCGTGTGTACATTGAAAATATTTGAAACGTAAAAAATGTATTGAATCAGTGTACGTATTTAGAAATTTCCATCTGCAAGTCTGTTTATGCACGCATCACTTCAAAAATACAAAATTTATTGGAATAATACATGGGGCTTGATTTCGAGAACATTGAAAATTTATAAACATATTCAAATTTTAAAGTACCTATGTATTTTAGTGATTTGCGCGTACGATTGCGTGGGCGCAACTAGTACTGTAACAAACTCACAATGAACCCGAAATGAAAGAGGTATAACTTAATAAGATGATTCGGTCAAGAAGGGAGAATGAATGAAAGAAGACTTAGCATGCATAGCATAGCATATCAACTCAGAACATCCACGTTTCACAAGTAGTCTCTGTCCAGTGTGACGGGGGGTGAGCCCGTCGCCACTTGTAATGGACAGTGGGTCCAATACATGCCTCGAAATTAAAGCATGCAGATTTCCTCACGATGTTTTCCTTCAGCAAAAAGCCAGTGGTGTTATAAATCGTACATAAATTCAGAAAAAACTCATTGGTACGAGTCGGCCTGGACGGGGATCGAACCATCGCCTCCTGCATGCCACTGGACCACCACGGCCACGTGAAATAAGACTTACTAGTAAAATATATTATATCAAGCGGATAAGAACATAAGGGTCGGTAAAGGTCGCTGAGGAGAATTTATCATGATAAATTAATAGTGCCCAAAAAGAAAAAGTACGAAGCCATTTCACCAGACACTTGTGAGAAGTGCATAAACATTGTATGAATGTGGATGAGACGAAAGAAATGTGTCAAAAATGTGGCGTGTGGCGGGATGTACTCTCTTCCTACCCCCGTGGGACAATGATCATCATCAGTGTATATACTTCCCACTGCAGAGCACAGGCCTACCCTCAAATAGTGTGTATGAACGTTAGTCCACCACGCGTGCCCAGTGCGGATTGGTAATCTTCACATACACATCAGAAGGTGGATGCAAATTTATCCGCGGTGACGAGCCCAAGGAGGAATCTAATTTTAGAATTCTTTGTATGAAATTCTATGACACCTCGTACACTTATCCGCGACGAATAGTCAGAAGAATTAAAAGTAAATTGGTTTCGGTCGCCTCCTTCGCCGCGGATAGATATGCGTCCACCATTGACGTAGAATACTATGGACGTCGGATCTAGTACAAATTACTCGAATAAAGTGTCCGAGACTAAAATACACAAACCTAAGTACGTATAGTAATATAAACCAACTAAAAACATTGAAAATGCTGAAATTATTTTCCGTCTCACTACCCCATCGGGGCACGTAGCGCGCCGCGCGCCCACGCGTGCGTGTAGTCGGCCGATCAAACGAAGACTGTTGCGTAATTCGTTCTCTTTTTTACATTTTCGTTCTCTTTTTATTCGGACACTATTGAGCGCGGACTCTCCGTCCAGTAGTGGTAAGTCAATGGCGTCCACCCTTAGAGTATGCAGTTTTCCTCACGTTTACCTACACCGTTTGACTGCAGTGGGTCCCATTAATCAAAATAACAGATACTAACCTTTTTCTGTATCTCAGCATCCATCTCCTCTCGTCTCTTCTTGGTGGCTTCCTCCTCATCTTTCTTCTTTGAATCTTCCTTTTTCAGATCCTCCGTCTTTGTCTTCCCTAAGTGCTTGTACACCGGCATTTTACCTACAACAAGTTTAATTTAGAAAAAGGAAGATCTTCCATGGACCGAATGCCCGGGACCGCGGTCTAACTGTATTAATATATAAATAAGGTATTTTGAATCGAAATACAAGGTGTTACAAAAATAAAAATAACATTTAAGGGGGTTGTTTAGACCATCAAACAGAAAAACTTATACTAAAAAAAGACAGCTGTCCCATACATTTAGCTCTAGTAGATTTGTAGTTTAATATGGAACATACGATTTTTTTCGCGATTTCGATATTGGTCCCATATTGAAAGTTGTTCAGTTTGATGGTTTAAACCACCCCTTTAGATGTTTATTTTTGTAACACTATGTATACTTAACCGTCGCTCGGGCTTACCCACCAACAATTAGTACCTTTAGAAAAACCTTTTACCATTAGTAACCATTAACATGAATAAAACACCAAAGTTACCTCTAGCAATCACAAATACATAGTTTTATAGTACTTGTGATTACTATACAATATATTACCATGTTATTTATTTCATTACAAATAAAGTGTGATAGGAACTTTTTTTTTATATATCTTCTTCGGTAGGTGTATTAGGTCCCAATGAATTGATCTCCAAACCTGAGTAATAAAACAGATGATCACAATGTTTAGAGTTGAGCCTCAACTGCCAGCAACGCATCGCATTTTACCGTCGCTCCATCCTTTTCTGTCGCTCAGGAACGTCATTTGCTAGGGCGAGAAAGATAGCGGGAATGCGGGGTACTGCTGCGTGCGGTCGCGTTCCCGCTATCTTATTTGCTCTAGCAAATGACGTTCCTGAGTGACAGAAAAGGATGGAGCAACGGAAAAATGCGGTGCGGTGCTGGCAGTTGACGTTCAACGCTTAATTAATTTAATTGTATTGTTTTATTTCATTATTAGTTTTATATCGAGTCATACCTTATAAGTAACTGGATTCCCAGGTAATAGTTACAGAGCTTCAGAACCTGTAAAACGCAAAATGTTTGTTGAACACTTGTAAATCGCGAACGCTACTTGCTCCTAATGGGCATTTTGTGATGTGTAGTGTAGTTTATGTTTTATAGTGTTATACACCGTAAACTTAAATGCTTTACATATTAGGGGATGCTTAAGAAATTTGATCCATTGATTTTTTTTTATTATTCGTTTTGAAGTTTTACTTGGTCGACTAATGTCATAAAATTAAAGGGTATGTGGAGGAACTACTGTGGGAGGTTCCTCCGGTGAAAAGGGAAGATCTTCCGCCAGGCTGGGCGTGAAGCCTGGGGACCGGCCGTGGTCCAACAGATCTTAGTTGGACCTTGTATATATATCGAATCTCTGTGATTATTTCTCTTGCGCGATTCATGTCTTGTATACGATTGTGAACCTTATGTGTAGCGGCTAACGGGTTACTAATGTGACGTCGCAAGTTGTCTTACGTACTCATTTTCGAGTGCGACCGTAGCGCCATCTGTTAGCTTCGTTGCTATAACTTGTGGGTGTTGACATCTGTGGAAAGTCCCCACAGGTAGCTTATCGAATTTTTTGTTCGTTCGACTCCCGGCTTAGGCAGTTTCTGACCGCATCTTCTCTACAACGGAACACCTTCCGACGCGGTAGTAGAGTCAAAAATGACGACAGAATGTGATATTATTTTGAATTAGACATTTTGAGTTTGAGTTTGCAGCGAATTTAAAAGAAATCTTTGCATGGAGTTTTGCAGATTTGTTAAAAGAAAGGAATTTTCTGCGTGCGTGTGTGAGCGAGTGGAGAGCTACTATGAGGAACGCGAGCAGCGTTCGCAATTTATAAGTGTCTACATAATACATTTTGCGTTTTAAAGATAGTGAAGGTCTGTAATAGCTGTTACCTGGACCTGAATCCAGTTATAGCTATGACTCGATGTAACACGAAGTATGAAAGATAATACAATTAAATCAATTAATATTGAAATCATTTGTTCTTTTCATAACTCCGGTTTGGAGATCAATACTAGATACTTGCCGAAGAACGAATAGTTCCTAACATCCATACTTAATTTGTAACAAAATAAATAAAACGTCCAAATTTTTTAACCATTCTGAAACATTCAGGGGTGGTTCAGACCATCAAACTGAACAACTTTTATTGTGGGACCAAACATGAAATAGCAAAAAAAAAGCTTTTCCATACTAAACTGCAATGCCTACTAGACTCAAATGTATGAGACAGCCGATTTTTTTTTCCGATTTCAGATTTGCTTTCATACTGAAAGTTGTTCAGTTTGATGGTCTGAACCACCCCTGAAAGGTTAAGAACGGTTAAAAAAACCAACCGGTATAATAATCACAAATAATTTAAATCGATGTACATGATGTGTGTTGGCTAGAGGTAATTTCGGATATGTTTTATTCACGGTAGTGGTCACTGAAGGTAGAAGGTTATCCTGAAGGTATAACTGTTGGACTATATCTACTAAAAATCAGAATCACGGCTACTTTGAGTATAACAAGTGTAGAGACCCTGTATGTAAAGTGTCAATTTTATTTAGATTCTGTCATAATCATATCATACGACATGAAGATACAATTGAATAAAAAAAATTTTCGCGCTATTTCTCGAACTAAATATTGTGCTACCTGTATAATAACTTTTCCTTCAAGATTCCTTTCCACACAGATCAGAAAACCCTAAAATAAAACAAAGTCTCACCAATGAAGGGCATCTTCCTGATCTCTGGTTTCTTGACCTCCCGCGGAGGACTGCGGCGGTCGTCCCGGCGATCGTCGCGACGGTCGTCGCGGCGGCGGTCGCGGTCCCGGTCTCGAATGTCGCGCGATCTAGACTCGCGGCGCTCACTTTCTCTGTAGATTATAAGATACGTTAATATTATCACAAAAACCAACTCACGGAAAACGCTGTAACTTCTAATATCTGTGATATTGTTAAACTATACAACATGTTAATGAATTAACGCAAAACTAGAAAGTAGTTTGTTTAGAATCGAGAGCAGAATAGAATAAACATGTTTTCAACATAGGTAATTTTTCGAAATATTAAATAATTTGTTTGTAAAATTTGCTGAACTCGATCTCAACCCAAACCCTACTTATTACCAAAGCAAGATTATAAAATGTATCCATGAGCACGCTAGCGCTTTCATTCATTGCTGAAATGATAACAAATCATTTTTGGCTCAAAACTTAAAATGCGAATAACTTTAAATGTTAACTATCAAAATAATGAATTCAATCTTATTATTTTGTTATAAATGGGGTGTATGAGGTTTTGCGCTTATTCATTAACACGTTGTATAATGATACAAATAAATACCCGGGGTACAATAAGAATAGATTATGGTACGGACATTCTCTGCCCCCCATCAATTTGCACTTCACCCCCTCGTGGGCGACGGGAGGAAGACGACAATAGGCAATGGAGTAGTCCGCTCCCCCTCGCACCCACAGTATCGTATGTGCTTTCCACTTGTCAGTGCAAGCTCGTGTGTATAAAGTATATACTAGGGCGTGCCCGGGTTAGGTATAGCGACAACTTTGAACACCAAACAACATAAATACATTTCTGTAATTTTTTTTCTATACTATTTTGAGCTATTACAAAGAAACAATTGAACCGATTTTTTAGAAGTTTTCAAAAACCTAAACTCTATTCGGAACTAAATTCAAATTAATTCTTTACTATTCAATCATGTTTAACTCAAAAACTGTAATATCCTGGGAATTACATTCTGTAAGGGATTCCATGTGGGCGAATTGGAGGACAAAAGCTTATAATTTGTGTAATAAACGTAACTGTTTTAGAAAATCATGAATTTTTCAATCGCATGTGTTTTTTTTTTAATCGGGCATTAGCCCTCCACACACTCCCACCGCTGTAACTCCAGTAAACCAGGATCAACAGCGGCGACCATTCACAACACTAGACAATGAAGTCCAGCGAGCCCGGGGGTTATCGCATGTGGGTCCAAGAACTAATCTAATAACCATTATGTAACACACCTGATCTTCCTCGCGTCGGCCTGTGATCGTTCCGGTGTGCGACGCTTCTCGTCCTCATCTGTCTTCTCTATTTTAATCCTAAAATACAAACAATTTAACTATTTATTTCAGAACACTAACGTATCATATAATATAATAACATAGGGCGAAATTGATATAAAAAAATAATAAAAATAAAAAATAATAAATATCTTAGACATAGTCACACAAATTATACAGTCACATTTAAAGTACCAGAATCTAGCCTGGACTTGTGCTATGATGACTAGACAACAATATAGAATAAATATATACAAACGTCCATGACTCGGGTACAAACATTCATATTCATCATACAAATATTTGTCCCTTACGGGATTCGAACCCGCGACCCGCGGCACAGCAGGCAGGTTCACTACAGACTGTGCTATCGGGCCATCGGGCATATCATTAGCATCCTATTAAACTAAGAGTTTAACCATCAAACAGAATAACTTTTACTTTGGGAGCAAATCGATCGGAGCAAAAAAAATCTACTTTTTCTTATACTAAACTACCTGCCTGCCTACTTGACTATACAACGTGTTAATGAATTAACGCAAAACTAGAAAGTAGTTTGTTTAGAATCGAGAGCAGAATCGAATTATAATGTTGAAAACGAAGAATTATCATAGTTTCAACGTAGGTATTTTTTTTCAAAATATTAAATAATTTGTCAGTAAAATTTAAAATTTACTGTATTCGATCTCAATCCACCGCACGGGCACACTCACCCTACTTACTACCAAAACAAGATTCTTAAAATGTATCAACGAGCACGCTAGCGCTTTCATTCATTGCTGAAATGATAACAAATCATTTTTGCCTGAAAACTTAAACTGCGAATAACTTTTAATATTAACTTTCAAAATAATTAAATTATTGTTTCAAACTAATTATTTTGTTCTAAATCAGTTGCGGTGTATGAGGTTTTGCGCTTATTCATTAACACGTTGTATACAAGTTAGTTTAAAAGGATGGTAATGATATCAATTTCACCCTGCATAAAATAATACAAAACGTATGTAACGGTGAGAGTGACCTGCTCTGCAGCGTGTGCAGCAGCTTCCTGTCGTTGTCGTTGAGTCTGTCGGTCTGCAGCGACGTCATCCACTCGCACAGCGTCTTGTCCTCCGCTTCACGGCGTCCCTTTTCCTTTTCTGCAAGTTCTACTATGTATTAATTATCAGCAGCCTATAGTAGATATCATCGAATTCACAAACAAACACCTTAAGAACTAAACGCATTGATAAACCCATTATCAGGTTTGTCCAAATACAGAAACGTCAGTAACAACATCGAGCAACATGTACACGACAGGTACAATAGGGTATTTGACAGGTTAAAAAGTGTTCTACGTTAATCACTGATGAAGAAGGACTCTATAGAAAATGTATATTTTACGTTCCATTACATACAGTGCAAGAAAAAACGAAAACAAAAATTATTATTTAAATATCCCGCGAAAACGCTTTTCCTGACAATATACGTGGCTACAAGCAGGTGACGTCACGTTGACGTAAACTTTGTACGACACTCACACTCTACACGCAACTGTTTACAAGCAGTTGACGTCATCAAACATTCGGCCAATCACAGTCGTTTACGATCACGTGACTAAAGTAGACAAAACATTTATTTTCATTGTCGATTTTCTCTTAAAATATCCAGTATCTTTCTTAACCAACTAAATAGTTGGTTTCCAAAATTCATATTCAATACTCTTCTTTATTTTACATGCTGTCAAATACCCTATACTTCGCAACGGCCAATCACGGGTTCTTTTCTTATCGCGCACTTGTATAGAATCGATCAAATAATGGGGAACTTGCACCAAAATTATAATGAGAAATTATCTTAATAATTCAATAATAGTTGTGAATAGAACATTACAGAAAGATTTATTCTAATTTTGATTTTTTACGAAATATTTCGATTATAAGTTACGTGGATCGGAACGTAATTTCAAACACCAATCAGCGCAAAGTGACGAAGAGATTAGCATCATGCGTGCGTTAGAAGAGTACGGCAATATATTATAGCGGATGATTTGTGATGAGCTTCACGCGTCATGAAAAGGAGTGACGTCACGTCATGGCAGTGCGCGTTTTGGCGCGGAATTAGAAAAGTAAACTTTTGATTTGCAATAAATACATGATTTGAGCATATTTTACCATTTTTGTTTTTGGTATTTTTATTTAAGCCTCAAATCTTTATGATACACTAAAATATAAAACTGTGCAAATTCCCCTTACAAAATAAACGATATATTCACGCCGAACCAAGCATTGGATACTTTTATTTTATACAGGGTCCTTCTTAATATGCTGACACTTTTTAAGGGGATGATCAAACCGTCAAACTGAACAAATTTCTCTATGGCAACAACATCGAAATCGCGAAAAGAATAAAAGCAATGCCAAATCCTCACTTTTCTTCTTCTTCTTAGTAGGCTCGCTGTCAGAACTGCTCGAATTACTCGACGAACTGCTACTGCTACTCTTTCTCCTCTTAGCCTTCTTCTTCCTCTCTTTCTTCTTCTTCTTATCGTCGGCCGGGGGGGCGGGGCTCTCCTTGCGTTTTGTATGGAAGCCGTCCTTGTTGAAGGTGATCGTGTGGGAGGTGTACTGCTGGGGTTTCTCTTCGGTCTTGCCTTTAGCGTTGCGCGCTTTTTCGAATGCTTTCTGGCGGTCTGACATCCAGTCTGTTTCCCAGTGCGGGTTTTGTTCTACGAAGTTCTGAAATTTATGGACACAATAACAATTTAACAATTAACAAATAATTATGTTTAAAACAGGGTTGATAAAAATCATGATTTTTATTAAAAAAAAACTTTTTGAGTTTACATAATGAGCTTTTTATTTAAATCACTGATTTTAATCAAGTGATTTAAATCA
Organism: Agonopterix alstromeriana; assembly: GCA_963924505.1. NCBI lineage: Eukaryota > Metazoa > Arthropoda > Insecta > Lepidoptera > Depressariidae > Agonopterix > Agonopterix alstromeriana. The sequence continues at coordinate 18,191,290 of OZ004667.1, forward strand.
TATCAACCCTGGTTTAAAATAATGTATTTTTGAGATCCCCCCTCAAAGCCAACACATTTTTGACTAACAAACCATTATCGACTTTGCTTGCGTTGAAATAATATTGAAAATCAACAAGCACAACTACTAGTTCCAGAAAGCATCGAAGCAACTTCAGGCGAAGGGACACACAGCAAGACAGAATTTCAATATACAAAACATTGAGTATGGTCATACATTGTCAATAGACTCTTTACAAGGGACCCTTTAACACCCTTTTTTGTTTCGGGGTATTTTTGTAACACTCTGTACATTGGTTGAGCTCTATCTAAAACCGATTCTTAGAGCGGAGAAACATCGATGTAGTCGGGTGTAAACATGCTCAAAGGGGTGCTTCAGACCACCAAACTGAACCACACAGGGGACATTGAAATCGCGAAAATAAAAATCTGCTGTTTCATACATTTTGGTCGAGTAGTTTTTTTTTCCAAGTTGGCTCTATAGTGAAAGTTGGTCAGTTTGATGGTCTGAAGCACCCCTTTTAATATGTACCGCATTTAATTTTACACCCTGTATAAACATGCAAACAGGATATAAATAGTTAACTTACAGTGTAGTTCTTGGAGTGTGTGATGGACTTCAAATGGGCCGAAGCACAGTGCAGGTCCCCGATGAACTGATCACAGAGCTTGCAGTACCACGCGGTGGACGGCACGAAGAATTGTAGACCTTAGCATGATAGGAATAAAGTACACGTTTAGTTTTATTGTTCAAAGTAAAACCAACTTTTGAGCAAGACGATTATTTCAGGTCTTCGTTTAACTGGATGGGTTTTATACATATAGGGTCCAACTTAATATGCTGACGCTTTTTAAGGGGATGATCAGACCGTCAAACTGAACAACTTTCTCTATGGCACCAACATCGAAATCGCGAAAAAAAAATCAGCTGTCCCATAGATTTGGCTCAAGTAGGTTTTGTGTGGATGAGCAGATTTTTTTTTCGCGATTTCGATGTTGGTGCCATAGAGAAAGTTGTTCAGTTTAATGGTCTGATCATCCCCTTAAAAAAAATTCAGCATATTAAGAAGGACACTGTATTTTGTATTCGTGAATGGTTACAAGTGAATCTTACTAAGCGACTGCATGCTTTAAAAGTTAAGTACAGTACGACCAGGAAAACAATTCCGCCCGTCAATCTTCGTTCCTGCAGACAGACTAACGTTTCCCGACGGTACTCCAAACCATTTGATAATATAATAGACCTTATGGTTATGCTGATAAAGAGGGAAATGGCTTTCTGATTTGCAAATATAATTTATTTATCAGAAAGATATACTATCCGACATATCTTGGACGTTACTAAAGAAACATTAGGTAGAGGCAGACCTAGGAGAGGGTACCTAGACCAGGTCAGGGACGTCATTAAAAAATGCCACGTTAAAAGTAGCCGAAATCGAAGGGAATGTATGACAAAATATATAGACTTAGAGGAAGCAAGAGAGGTGTGTCAGAACCGCCCAAGGAGATCTATAGTTTCTGCCTACCCCTCTTAGAAAAATGCGTGAGTTTATGTATGTTTATGTATGTACTAAAGCAAGTGTTTCAAATTTATGTTTCTTTAATTCATAATAGCCGTAAAATTTCGTTGCTATTTGAAATGGAGTATAGATGAATAGAAAGTAGGTAACAAACCTCTAATGGGTGTGCGCTTGGTTGGCGCGGAGGGCAGGCTGGGGAAGCCCTCGTTGACGCCCGACACCGTGTGCCACGGGGCCTCCATGTGCGCCGCGGCCATCCTGACGCAACGTTATCTACTGGTTAGTTACTGCTAACTGAAGCTTGTAAGTTGTATAGTGCGTCATAAGCTATCAAACAAATAAAGTTTCATCAGAATCGGTTCAGTAGTTTCTGCGTGATGCTCGAACAAACAAACAAACAAACAGACAGACAAAAAATCCAGGGATACCTAAAAACCGTATCGTAATCTTTTTCTTGTAAATATTTTCAATGTAGCTTTTACAGTTTTATAATAGTTTAGATGAGATCAAACTGATCTTTGCATCTTTTCTAGTTAAATATTAACTAACTTGTGATGAGCCGGTGAATGCAAGTGGTTCAGATAATCCTTAGCAGTGGGCGGGAACTCGTTGCAGACGCGGCACCAGTGCATCTCAGGGTCGTAGTAAACGTAGTTGCATTTGTGGCCAGCTGACGGAGACCTGCAAATTAATGCTTGCTGTAGCTTCCTTCATCATCATTACTTTACATCACAACTATCTATTCCTTACATTGGAATAGGTATTGTCTATACCTGGAAAGCAGACTGCCTCACAAGCGGTGAAACATGAAAATACTCCTTGGCGGGCGGTAATGCTCGTCCTTCTTTCGTAAAATCCCGTCGTTGTTTCTGACGTCAACTTTGTCTCTAACGACAAAAATTGATAGAAAGGGACAGATGTAAAATCAGATACATCGACGACGGACACGTACTAAAGAAGGACGAACATTACCGACCGCCATGGTCAATTTTCGTGTTTCCATGCTTGTAAGAAGTCTTTAGAATCACCATTGGTTATAGATCAGATTTGACGTTTATCGTAGCTAAGCAATTTTAATCCCACTTAGCAACAAGAAAAGGTTATTTAAATTGACGGTAAAGCCTGACCAGAGAAATAAAAATCTTGCTTTGGGGGCGCTACGATCCACTGTCACCTTTAAGCGGGATTTACAAAGGTCGATTTTCGGCGTGAGCCGAAGTGCGATTTGAAGTACATTGCTGCGTGAGCTTGTTATGTTTTAAGTTTGTATCAAACTAATCAGACTGTGTACTTCAAAGCGTACTTAGCCGCACGGCGAAAATCGACCCATGTAAATTCCGCTTTAATTAATGCAGAAAGTACAAAAATTTGTTCTTAAGTTTTTCCGCAACATGGCGAGGTGTTTCATTTCTCTGTGGCTTTAAATATGTTAACAAACATTTTTACAGAAATTATGTTATTCATATCATAACACAATTAAAACCATACAAAAAAAAGGTTTATTGTTTGGTGGTTGGTTTGGTAATTTTTAGCGTCGAAAGCGACTTTATAGCTAGGGATATAAGGGGTACCCCTTTGATAACTGAACGATTAACTACTAGTGGCTATTAGTGGCTTTAATACTGCGAGACAAAGATATCAAAATACTCACACGCGGAATATAAAACACAAGGGCCAAAGTTGTGCCCGAAGTACCCTTTAGACCTGCAATTTATTTATCGCAGGCTTACGATCAAGGCCAAATCGCAAAGGCGGTGGAGGGAAGGTGCACGCGCTCGTTATTAGCTGAGACTGGGTTTGCGATCTACACACTTACACTTGCGATTTGACCTTGAGAAAAAGTCTGCGATCAATTGCAGGTCTAAAGCCTGCTTAAAGAGAATGTTCGCAGATGTACTAATGCCGCAAATAGCAAAGCATTGTACATGTTTGTTTCATAGCGAATTGATTTCGTTGATAAAACAATGGTAAGAATTCCTAATCCAGTATAACTATCAATTGAATAAGAAATAAAGAAAAAAATCATGCAATTCATGCCGCGAACGTCCGAAATTTCAGAAATTACTATCGTCGAAATTTTATTTAGACACAAATTACTCATTATACACCACTAGTTTTTAATTACTAACATAAATTTCAGGGTATATTCAGACCATGAAACTAAACAACTTTCCCTAATGAACATGGGTCGAAAAACGAGAAAATTTATTGGACCTCCTATAGAAAATAGATCGGCTGATCCGCACTTTTTTATGGAAGGTTAAAAAAAAAACTTGTTTTTTCCCCATGTTCCTCAGGGAATGTTGTTTAGCTTGATGGTCTGAATACACCCTTAAAGTTATGTTAGTAATAAAAAACTGGTGGTGCATAACATTATTGTTTATTTATCAAAACGACGTTTCGTTTTTTATGAACACAACGTTATAAATAACGGTTTAATAATAAAAACGTCACCTTCAAAGAAAAAGTAAGCCGAAATGATTAAAAAAACGCTTTCAGTAAAAAACTTTTTTTTCACAAAGTACCAGCTATTGTAAAATAAGCTCATCTTACAACAAAAGCAATCGAGTAAAAAGCAAGCTGGGTAGTGAAACTCAGTTCATTGATAATATATTTTAATATATTGAGTCTGTACATACATTTTAAATAGGTACATACAATAAGGTTCTTATGAATTTAATAACTGCATAAACATACAATCTTAAAATATAAGATTCTCCAGAAACCATATTTATAATACGAAACACAGAAGGATCATGACAGGGCGTGTGCCATTTTCCACAATATTCAGACGAATTGATGGCCTTACCACGTCATGTGTAAGAATAATTTTCGCGCGGTTTCTTGAGAATTTGTCTTATAACATTATTAATTAACAATATGTTATTAATTAATACAGATAAAGTATTACAACACTGTAAGTATATACAAATATATAACAATAGGTATGTGTAATACAAAGAACATATTTATTGTTGATGCCTATTAAGAGCTTATGTAAAATATAAGTTAAATATTAACACATTCTATGAGATAAGACCCATCAGAATCGTATAGGTGCCCGCTTTCTCCGTCACATACTCGTTGCACATAAGACATTTAAAAGTCACAACGAAGATTATTTCAAGCAATTCATAATTCATAAGCTGACAAAAATTCTTACAAAACACAGCAGCAAGAGCTGTAAGTCTTCTGTTTAACAGCATATCATCAATCCAATCTTCGCACTGTGACACTTCATTCAGCAGCAAAGCTAAGCTTGAGACGGTCACAACCTGCTATTTGGAAGAAAGTCAAATAACAAACTAATAAACACATTCAGCCGTTCAAATTCAAAGTCAATAAACTTAATTGTAAGAAATATAGTAACAGGAACGCACCTGGATTTCCTCTTAGCAGCTTTGTCAGTTGATTCGTCATCGTCGATTAACTCCTGCGCTTCCTCGCCGATGATTCCGTTCAGCATATCCACCACATTGTTGATAGTCTTCAGTTTATTCTGTATCTCCAACTAGGGACAACGCAGCGGTAGATGCAAGGTTATTTTTCCACTGGCAGTTGCCGTAAAGACCAGAAAACGTCCCTTTTCGGGTTACAAGCATTTGTTTACTGGCCTTTCCTGCAACTGGTTAATCGAAAGCACCGACAAGCAAGGTCGCTAAAATTATATAAGAAGAGCGAAATTTACTTAAATATTTCATTGGCATAATGTCAAATCAAACCTGTAGCTTAGTGTTCTCCTTTAAGAATCTCTTAGTGTCGGGGCTGGGCGACCGTTTCCCTTCGCCACGTAGCTCGTTCCGTTGATCTTTCAAAGTGTCAAGCTCCTTCTTCAGAATGCCTGCTTTCTTCATATAATCTTCTCTTTGTTTCGACAGAGCAGCTTTTTGATGACGCATTTCAGATTCGATCGCGGCTGTGGGAAGAAAATTGTAATCAACTTCTCTTTTGGTTGTTAAATTTGCGTAATGTGTATTTCAGTTAAGTGCATTATTAAGTTGTATCAAGTGAACATATCACTATTAATTATAGCAAAATTAAAACTAATAATTAGCTGACAGGCTGGAATATACAGTGCAAGACAATATCTGTCGTAACGTCATGGCTATAAAGTACAACATAAAATTGATAAATATTCTTCTTTGGCATCCACTATTATCTGAATGATTGGTCGACGATTACGATACATTTCCTGGATATTGAAAGCGAAATAACATAAAATATAACGATTGCAGTCGTCAATCAAAGATCTGAAAAGGAAAGAATTAAATATATTATACAAAAGACATTATAAAGCCAATGGTAAAGATATTTCATCAAAGAAAGCATTTCTATGTGATCATACACTTTTATCACCTGTTAGGATTTTGCTGCAAAATGAAACAGCTAAGCTGTTTGTTAATTCAATCACACTGAAATAGTATTTCATAAAAGATACTGAAATATGTTTTAATTCTACCACCAAACCCGAAGATTGTATTAATTCCAACGCCTTGCTTTTCAATGATTTTGATTAAACTTAAAGATTTAAGCAAAGCTGTTTAAAGCAAGAAGATCCTTTGCTTTCCCTTTGTATAAATATGTAGTAGGAATCACGGTACTGAATGCCAGCACGCTCTGTGTTAATACATTGTATTCAAATTTGAAAACAACCTCAACTAAATAAGAGAAAATTTTAGTTTTCTGTCATAACTCATAACGTCAAAACTATGAAACTATAAAACATGCTCAAACACATGACAGAATAATCTATTAATAAGATGAGTAAGTTCTTACAGGTAAGATACTAAAAGCTACATAAAGAGAAAAATGTATAAAATACTAACTATTTTATACAATAAAATGTTAGTCACATTTTGTGTTATACATAAAACAATTAATGTCAGCTTTATATTTATATTATTAGTCATTGTAATGGAATTTATACAAATAATGTGCATTATTTGTTTTTGTGCGTGTTCACGTGTTGTGTACAGTGTACACTTATCTTTATTGGATAACATGCACAAAAGAGACAAGGAAATATTTAAACAAAGCTCTTAAAATGTTGTTTTGGATTTTGGTCCTGTAGATATGTCCTGCGTGTTGGTTTCTTTGGCGTTAATATCGTTTTGTGTACACGTTGTGCTTACGCCAGTAGATCAAAGTAAATATTATTAATAATTACAATCAGGTTCAATATAACATTTTTCAATATAACTTGCCAGCAGAAGAATAGGAAGACCTTAGAGGAAGAAAGTAATTTGCATCATGTTTAATGAGAAATGTTGTATCAAGTCTACCTACTATTGTGACATAATGTAAGAGAGTATAAACAAAATATAATAAAACAAAAATTTTCTTTTTATCATAAGTCTATAATGTTAATTATAGAATGTAGATGGAATGCATAACGTAAGTATATTCCATGAAAAAAGACGTGAACATATAATTATACAAGGCCCTTCTTAATATGCTAACCCTTTTTTAAGGGGATGATCAGACCGAAGTGAAAAACTTTCTCTAAGGGACCAAAATCAAATCGCGACAAAAAAATCTGCTGTCGCGTACATTTTGCTCAACTAGGTTTCCATTTTTGTATGGGACTGCTGTTTCATTTTCGCGATTTCGATGTTGGTCCCATAGAGAAAGATGTTCAGTTTGGCGGTCTGATTATCTCCTTCAAAAGTGTCCGAATATTAAGAAGGACCCTATACAACGTGTTAATGAATTAACGCAAAACTATAATATAGTTTGTTTAGAATCGAGAGCAGAATCGAGTTATCATGGTGTCAACATAGGTATTTTTTTTTCTCAATATTAAATAATTTGTTTGTAAAATGTATTTACTACCAAAACAAGATTCTTAAAATGTATGCATGAGCTTGTTAGCGCTTTCATTCATTGCTGAAATGATAACAAATCATTTTTACTCAAAACTTAAAATGTGAATAACTTTACATTTTAACTATCAAAATAATGACATTATTGTTTCAATCTAATTATTTTGTTGTTAATCAGTTGGGGTGTATGAGGTTTTGCGCTTATTCATTAACACTTAGTATAGAGGTAACAAACATCATTATCTCAATTATTACAAATTAAATAACTTGAAGAATGTGAAAATTAAGCAACCATTCAGTGGTAATGGCAAACCGCTTTTTAGTCTAGCAGTCTAGGACTAAGTGTCAGAATATACTAGAGAACATACTGAAAAATTGTATTTCGTTCACTAAGCGTAGCATATTGCTAGCACTATAGTCGTCTTCCTGCCATGAAAGCATTTCACACACAAGTACTACTGTACTTCGTACGGTCGTACTCGACCAGGAAAATAAAACTGCTCGTCAATCTTCGTTTGCGCAGAGCAGACCCGAGTCCCCGACAAAACCCGAAGTCATGTAAAGTCGGATAGCAGTGAAGAGGGCGCGAAAACAATGAGCCAATAGCGGCAAAGAATCGAAGCACCCTGATAGGTCGATATAATTTCGCGTGCTATTGAAATTTGTCAACTGCGCAGGTACATCGGTAAGACTTATAAACCTCGAACTACTGTACTACACTTCATTTATCTTTCAAACACATTGTAGTAACTATTCATACAAATATGATGATAGTAATAAGTAAATTTTCTAATATGGTCAGATTGTGTTTGGCCTTTGACTATTTATATGTGGACTGGTTACGCGTGTAATTCTACTAACAAACATTTCTGACACTTTTTGAGGGGGGCGAGGTAACATGAAATCCGTAACTTTGGATTTTATTCCACATAACTTTAGATTCTAATTTTGAATGCTAAAAATCATGAATAGTAGTCTCGTGTAAACCCCAAACGTTCTAAGTTCGAAGTTATTATTTCGCAATTATAGGCTTTCTAGTTTAGTAATAAGGTGTAAAATTGAATGTAAATGCACAAGATCAATTGTGCTTATACCGTGGCAGAGGGGAAATGCTACCGCAAGGCTAGTCCTTATAATAATTAGTCAAACTGTTTGGCATACATTACCTTTTCAATTATGGACGATTTGCTTTCATGACATTCATAGTTGTGGTAAATCATAATAATATCTAGCATTGTTATCCTCCTGTTGATAAATGATGTATCCAAAAGTGGGACTACGTAAACCTATCTTCTCGGGGAAAACCTTAAGGGCCTATGTAGAAAAATAATTGAAGCGAAATGGGCGTGTGATAGCTTATATTACTGCCTGATGCGAGAGAAAGAGATGGAGCGTCGCGCGCGCCTGAAACGATGCAAGCGTAAAACAAAATTTATTTAATTGTGATTGTACTATTTATGTAAGTTCATTTCTGCTCTAATCAAACTTTATAAAATATCAATCTCTTTTTATTAAATAAATTCTCGTGTTTCTGTTATTCACCGTTTAGCAGCTCCAAGCATTTATCGATTAAGATGGAGGCTTTTGGCTTATTTTTACCGCATACGCAAATCATACTCCATGTCATCTGTTAGTACTTCATGATATATGATGAAGGATCTTCTCTTCTATCTTTGAAGAATCCTATTTTATTCACATATCAATTCAATTTCAATTCAATAATACTTTATTGCACACCAAAACAGAATATACATTTAAACAGAATTCAGATAAAGAATTAAAAGTATACATACATATCCTCTTAACATTTAATCTGTTGAACATCGGGTTTACGAAGACAGCATCCCTGTTTAATATACTGAACCCCACTATTTCTTATCTCGAAAATGGAGATTATTCAATGAAGGCTAAACTTAGAAAATTAGAGAATTCTATCAAAATATCAAAGGATAATAAACAGAATAAACTTCTCTATCCCTGGAAAAATAATCAAACAAATCCAATTTAAGAAAAACATACCTTCTTTCTTGAGCTGATCTTCCGGATTAATGAAGGTAGCCGGCATAGCAGCAGCAGGTGGCGGTGGAAGAGACATCTGGTTCCAGGAGGCTATGTCCGGAGGGCACGGCACGCTCGGCACTGAGGCCAAGGGAGGGAAGTCGTCGTAGATCCCAGAGTATGAGGGCTGGTAGTTTGAGCCGTAGCTGGGGTTCGGGATGGGCTGTAATTAATTATTGATAAATAATTACTAGTTTTACAATGCTATGTGATGATAAGCTTTGTTTTTTGTGAATTATAGTTTAGTACTGTAAGTAGGAAACAACTTGGTAAATGTGGGGTGCCTTCACCTACAAATGTTATTTCTGTTAAGTTAAGGCCTTGCTCAAAATGTTTGCCTGCCAGTATGTGCTTTTATAGCCAACAAGAATTTACCTGTGACGTCGTCCATACAAATTATATACAAGATTTTAAGTCAGATCGTCAGCTACCCAAGAAAAACAAAAACAGTTCAGTAGTGTTTGCGTGATGCTCAAACAAACAATCAGTAGGACAAATTTCTATAAAAGGTTGATTTGGAGTCGAGGACACCTAAAAACCATATCGTAATTTTTTTCTTGTAAATATCTTCAATGTACAGACACACTTTTGTTACACTTTATAATAGTTTAGTAGACTACACCATTCTTGTCTTAAACATAGCCAATCATCCCAATCAGCACTGTTTATGGAAATTAAGATAATAGTGCTTTCTGAATTAGAACAAAAAGATCTATAAGAATGAGTTGTAAAATTTTTGCCTGCCATCATATTAAATTCTATGCTAACATTCCCTGAAAGGTATTGCCTCGTTCATCAACCATGTATTTGAAGGGTAAAGAAAATAAAAAGTAAAGCAGGCTTGCTAGTCCCCAAAACAAGATAAGATAAGATAAGATATGCCGCCATGCAACGGCATTGGATACATGCTAAGGATGACAGAGAAGGGCCTCAATAATCCAGAGACTTTACTGTGCCTGGGGTTTTAGGATTCTGCCGAGTCTTAGTAATAGAAAACGAACATCAGTGTGCATTTGAATCATAAGTCAACTACCAATAAATTTTACTTTTATAGAGGACAAAGTCCATTCTCGTCTTCTTCTTTAAGACCTATATACCCCATGTAGTGATGCGTTCAGACACATGCCACGCAGCCTGGCAATCTGCCCAGGAAGCTAGGCCAAGCGGTACGTTCACTCTTCCATTCAATGGGCATGAACACAAGCAGAGGAGAGCACCCTATTAGCACGCTCATGCTCAGGCCCGTGGAATGTTACTATGAACAGACACTGTCAACATGGTACCACCCCTACCCAACTCTACTTTAGGTACCATCGAGTTTAGGGTTCATATTTTTTTTCAAGAAGGTCTTGTGATAATAAAGCTAAATATGACATTTCTAGTTGCGGAAATTATAGTTTTCGAGATATAATTTTTTAAAATTTGACAAATCTCATAGTAAATTAAGCAATTTTGACAGCGACTGCCACTGTTGTTGCCACTGGCTGTTGTTTGTAGGGGGGTCGATGGAAGCCCCCGGCGGGCCAATCGAGGCGGAGCGCACAATATAAATTAGAAGGCTATTGCCGCCAATGCCTTAGACATTTTTTTTAGAGTACCCTGATACACTCTTTTAGACAAAATTGTAAGAGGTTTGGTGCATTTAAAAATTTTCATCTCGAAAACTATAAATTTTCGCAAGTAGAAAAGTTTTTTTAGGTTTACTATAAGACCTTTTTGAAAAAAAAAATATGAACCCTGAACTTGACAGTAGTCAGTACCTATAGGGTGAAATTTATATTATTACCTCCATTTAAATTAAGAGTCTACCCATCAAATTGAACAACTTTTACTATGGGAGCAAACCGATCAGAGAAAAAAAATCTGCTGTTCCATACTAAACATCAAAACCTACTCGACTCAAATATATGCAAAAGCAGATTTTTTTCTCCTATCAGTTTGCTGCCATAGTAAAAGTTTTTCAGTTTGATGGGTAGACTCTCAGTTTCAAAGGATGCAAATGATATCAATTTCACCCTATATTACAGTCCTTCTGAGATATGTGAATGCAGCATAGGAGTGACAGGACAAGAAGATGACTTCCATCAGGATTCTGTACTCTGATCATGTACAAGATCAGAGCAAAGAAAACTATGATGTGGGGTTTTCCATAGATATTTCTGGAGAGTCTTTAAGGTTATGAATTCAAGAAAGTTGCATTAACATTAGAATAATACCTCTGGCGGGAAACCCGGAGGAGGCGGGGCAGGGTACCCGCTTTCTTGAAACTGACTGTCCCAGAGCTCGCTAGGCTCCGGCAGTTTAGATATTTCACTGAGAATGTTTTCATCTAACATGTCCTTGTCGGTTTTCCGCGGGGAGCGGCTCCGGCGCTTGTCGTCACGCGGCGGGCTACGGCTCTTTCTCTCTGGGCGACGGCTCCTGTAGTCCGAGCGGTCCCTATCCCAATCGCGGTCACGGTCCCGGTCACGATTCCGAGGATCCCGGCTGAAGTACCCCTTCCTGCTCGGCTCGCGAGACATTTTCACACTTCACTTTATGCCAGATATTAGATAAATGGTACACATTCGTGTAGAACTAGAACTACTGATCTAAATTATGGTAAAAGCCGATGAGACGCAAAAACACGCTTCGCCTTGACGCTTTGTTTGACAAAAACGGCCATTTTTTTTCTATCCCGCTTAATTTATTTTCTTTTAGCGATCACTTAATGGCGAGAAAGAGAAAAAATCTTAGATTTATTTCTCTGCTCCCCACAACAATTAGCACGCTTGCAAAGCAAAAAAAGCGAAATGGAACCAAAAGCGTTCCATTTTAAGCAGCAATATTTCGGAAAATACTACTTTTCCTACTATCTTTTTGTATAAGTACATACGTGAAAAGGAATTAAAAACGGAAATACGGAGTGATTGGTTCCCGCGTTTTTGTAAACTTTGAAAAGCCGGAAGTGGAGTTTATAAAGTTATTTCGCTTCTTTTCGCTAAATTCGCCCAAAGAAAAGACCGGTCGGCGGTCGGTCATAGCGTAAAATCGGTTATCATAATAATTATGGCAAAGTTCGTGGCTCAGCTCGAGATCTTCTTCACATCGTCCTCGTCATCGTCATCGTCCTGTTTCTCGTCGTCATCATCGTCGTGTTCATGTATCTACTGTTTGAAAACTACGTTGTATTGTATTGTATTGTTATTATGAACTATATAGTTATTATAAATCATGCGATGTAACGATAAGCACTTTATTTTGGTACGAAAAAGGTGAGGGTGACCAACAGTGCTAATTGATATATTGAGTAACTTGCTATTTTAAAAGTTATTATCAAAATAGACTATCAACACATAATAAGTGGTTAAGTGGTGAAACGTTTAATGTTGTGAAAAATGCAAAATAATTACCTATCATATCGGTAATTGTGTGCTTTGCTTCAGAGTGTATTTCAGACATCAAAAGTAGGTCAATTACCCTCCAAGTCCATTCCAATCAGTCTGAAACATAATCGCCCGTTAAAATTTGTCAATGTTAATGATTTTCATTGAGTAACGGACGGACGTTGCACTTTGCTCTACGTAAAATGAGATTAGATTGCAGGCTAATGTTTCGGATTATTTGCGTTTCACTAACCGTAACCGCGTCAAGGTTGCTGACTTGACTAGTTAGTTGACGAGATCTTGTCAAGTCGATCTCACTCGGATCAGTCAGATCGACTTGAGATCATAATATTTGTTATTAATTTACCAGAGAAAAAACCCCCGCTACGATTGATTTGATTAAAGACTAAAAAAGAATTTATCGGATCATTAGATTGAATATTTTATTTTTTTCAAAGAACGGATCGGAAATAGTTGAGTACTTTACTATAATTTAGGTATCCTAAGAATAAAAGCCTTCTTATCTTATCTTTGCTATGTGATTGAACAACTTTTACTATGGGAGCAAACCGATCGTAGCAAAAAAAAAATCTGCTGTCCCATACTAAACTGCAATACCTACTCGACTCAAATGTATGCAATTGCTCCCAGGGTCCTTCTTAATACGTTTTTGAGTTGATGTTCAGACCGTCAAACTGAACATCTTTCTCTATGGGACCAACATCGAAATCGCAAAAAAAAAACCAGCTGTCCTATACATTTGGCTCAAGTAGGTTTGCAGATTTGTATGGAACAGCAAAATTTTTGATCAGTTGAAAAGTTGTTCAGGTTGATGGGTAGACCCTTAGTTTAAAAGGATGCTAACGAATCAATTTCTCCCTGTATAATAGTTAAGATAAGATAAGAAGATTAAACTGCCATTGGCACTGCATTTCTGCCAACGTCTACTATCAGGTTTGAGAAAGAGTTGTCGTGAGCTTCGTGGCGAGCAACACATGCGAATACCGCAACCGCACTTGGCTAAACATGCAACCTGACTCTCATTACCTATTAGCTATAGTTTGACGAAGTTTGCTTGCATATATTTTAATATTCTTCTTATCGTACGGGCAACAAGCCCTGCACGTCTAGCATGATTTCTCTTCTTGCGCGCGACTCGGCTTTATACCATACTACTTATCCCGGCAAGCGCGGCATTCGCTCTCCGAAAAGCGAGGCAACAGGTTATTTTCTATGGAGCAAAGGCGCGTCGCGCGCGTGTAGAGAAATCATACTAGACGTGCTGGTGTCAGAGTTAATTCAAAACCGCCTTACGGCCTCTGACGTGTTTTTTATGTAACGACTACTACCACCAGAGATAGCAGTCGGGACCAACGGCTTAACTTGCCATCTAAAGAACTGAATCATCTTTCTTTTCAGACAATCAGGTGATTCAGCCTGCAATGTCCTATCCAACTGGGGAAAAACACACAAAGTGACCTATCACTATGTGTTCCCCGTGGGAATCGAACCCGCGACCTCGGTGTCAAGAGCCCAATGCTTATAAACATTAGACCACGGAGTTAGTATTTATATTATCGTGGAGGTATCTATTTATATTATAGCCATTTATGAAGTTTATAGTCGATATAAACGATAATGTGATTCTGATTTGACGAAGCCTATAACAACGTGTTAATGAATAGGCGCAAAACCTCATACACCCCAAATGATTTATAACAAAAAAAATAGATTGAAACAATAATTTCATTATTTTGAGAGTTAAAATTTAAAGTTATTCGCATTTTAAGTTTTGAGATGGTTTTGAGGCCAAAATGATTTGTTATCATTTCAGCAATGAATGAAGGCGCTAACGTGCTCATGGATACATTTCAATAATCTTGTTTTGGTAGTAAGTGGGCTGAAAGTGCCCGAGCGGTGGGTTGAGATCGAGAACAGTAAATTTAAAACTTTACAAAAAAAAAAAAATTACCTCTGTTGAAACCATGATAATTCGATTCTGCTCTCTATTCTAAACAAACTACTTTCTAGTTTTGCGTTAATTCATTAAAACGTTGTATACGTCACGGATTCGGATTTTATGTTCATTTCCTTTTCAACAAATTACTTAAAATACGTCTACCTCCTAAAACTAGAGTTTAGTAGAATACCTTATCTATTGAATAACACCTTACCCAAGATCTACAATTATCTAGCTAAAGAAATAGCTCATAATAACAAGTAATTATCAATTATGATAGCTTACGTAAATTATTTAGGTACCTACTTACGTACCGTACCTACGAGCCCCCGATACGTGCAGCTCACTCAGAGCAATCAGCAAACCTCTGTAATGCTGATTGACAATAATGTCTACCACGATGGCCAGTCAAACACAATGACATACCATCAACTCGACAGAAAAAGATGAGATTAATGACCATGAGATTCTAAAATTCCTGGCAGCGATAAATTCTGTCGACGGATGGGTAAGACTAGATCTAAGGCGGAGATTCAGAGACGATTTTTTTAGTCTTAGCTCGAGCTAAGCAGGGCGAAAATGTATGGATTTTGACATACGGGAGTTCGAACTATGACTTAAAAATCGTCTCTGAACCTCGGCCTAAGACAGCGCGTAGCAAGTAGGTATGCGTCTAAAATTATTGTACGGCTACGTCCAACGACCAGCAGTTGCTATTTCCCAACAGCACAAATGTCTACAAAATATCTAATAGATATCTTGTAGATATTCTGTGTTGTGTGGGTTCTTCCTTTCCATCTTTTTAAAAATTTAAAAGGCGTTGATATCCTAGAACACGTACTTCCTGGCATTCTTTGTGTATCCCGAAGTCAACATGTTCGATTTGGGATTAGGTTGTTGGGATTGGGCGGACTGAGTCCGATTGGTATTGGTCCGGAAAGCTGCAGTCAATTCATTGTCCAAAGGTAAATACAGTAGTACTAGGTATACTATAAGTCTTACCGATGTACCTGCGCAATTTTAACAGCCCGCGACATTATATTGACCAATCAGGATGTGCCACCTTCAATATCTTGCTTTCGCGTTAATTGTTTTCGCGCCCTGTTCGCTGCTATCCGACTTTGCACCCTTAGATTACTATATGACTTCGGGTTTTGACGGGTACTTGGGTCTGCTCTGCGCAAACGAAGATTACCGAGCGGAATTATTTTCCTGGTCGTTCTGTACCTACTTGATGAAATAGTGAAACTTCTTCGTCCACTGCCGGCAACTGCAACCGAGCGCATTCAAATCGCGGATTTCGGCATCTATTTCACTCCATTTTACCTTCACCTTCACATCTTGCACTAGACGAAGGAAGCATTGTAGTTTTGTAGTAGTTGGGTCGTTGCACCGTTCGTTCGCGCGTTTGGCAGCAAGCAAAACTGCCGTGCCGGCTTCAACGCAGCCATTACTTCGCGACCGCACCGTACGCATGCGCGGTTTACGGACGCATCTCGATTGCGCGCCAAAACTCCATACGAAATTTAATTTTTTTTAAAAGAAAATAAAAATAATTTTGTTGTGTACAAAAACAGTAAAGTGTAGTGTTGAAGGAGTAAGAAATTAACAAAATGAAATATAAGGTATGTTTTTGCGTTAGGTTACTTTTTGCTTAATACAAGGTGTTACAAAATAAAAAATAAACATTTAAAAGTTTTAAGGGGGCGGTTTAGACCATCAAACTGAACAATTTTCACTATAGGAAAATTTCACATCGAAACCGCGAAAAAAGAAATCTGCTGTCCCATACATTTAGCTGGAGTAGATTTGTAGTTTAGTATGGAACATCCGATTTTTTTACGCGATTTCGATATTGGTCCCATAGTAAAAGTTGTTCAGTTTGATGATCTAAACGCCCCACTTAAATGTTTATTTGTATTTTTGTAACACCAACTTAATATGCTGACACTTTTTAAGTAGAAGATTAGACCAACAAACTGAACAACTTTCTCTATGGGACCAACATTGAAATCGCGAAAAAAAATCTTCTGTCGCATACATTTGGCTCAAGTACGTTTGCAGTTTTGTATCAGAACAGCTGATTCTTTTTTCGCGTTTTCGGAAACGCGATGTTGTTGCCATAGAAAAAGTTGATCAGTTTGACGGTTTGATCATCCACTTAAAAAAAAATTGGCATCATATTAAGATTGTTGCTAATTGTTTCTAATTTTAATAAAAGCCTATTAGGTAAGTAGGTAACGATCGAACAGTAAAACTTAACATAAAAGAAATAATTTAATAAGGGTACCTAAACACTCATCCATGACCAAGACAATTGTAAGGAAATAAAATAGTTACTCCTAGAGTACCGGTATCAAATATTAAAGCTAGCTAGGTCAGTAAGATCCTAAAGTATTGAATACATCTATGAAACCTTGACTGGGCGTCCTCAACCACGTAAAATCATCAAGCGATGATAATAGTTACCAACCATGACATTTTTTATCACATTTTAATTGTTCGTAGAACTAGCGGAGTACATAATCATTATTACCTATCTGTTATTAATAAATCTATTTCTAATTCTCGGTAGAAAGATTTTGCAGGTAGTTTTAAGAAAAATTTTAGTTCATAATTTTTTTGATACAATGTCTTTTTTTAATCTACAAGTTTCAGTGGTGATTGGATTTACATTACCTAGTTACACAGGGTCCAACTTAATATGCTGACACTTTTTTTTAATAGGATGATCAGACTATCAAACTGAACAACTTTCTCTATGGGACCAATGTCGAAATCGCGAAAAAAATATCTGTAGTCTCATACATTTGGCTCGAGTAGATTTGGAGTTTTGAATGGAACAGCTGACTTTTTTTCGCGATTTCAATGCTGGTCCCATAGAGAAAGTGGTTCAGTTTGACGGTCAGATCATCCCCTTAAAAAGTGTCAGCATATTAAGAAGGACCCTATATAGGCTACGTTGTAGATACACGGTGACACATCAAGCTACGCAAAACCATAATAAGCTGGCCGCGCGTAGCTAGGGTAATGTTAACGTCACGCGGCCAGCTTATGTTTGTTTTGCGTAAATTGATGTGTCGCAAGTGTGTGTATGCAAGAGGTACATCGAAACAAAACAAATTTGCTTCAATCGCCGGTGATTTTGCTAGCAACTTTTGAGGAGTTCCATTGTCTGCACCATCATGCTCATCAGATCTGCACCAAATTGAAATGGGACCCGGCAGTAACTCGTTTAGAACAAATAAAACTGGCCAAGTGCGAGTCGGGCTACGCGCGTATCGAAGGCATTAATTTACAAAAAAGTTTTGTTTTCTCCGATACCTTTAGCGTGAGACCGACTCATACTTGGCCGGTTTTTATTATTTGTTGTTATACTGTACAGTTTGTTCTATAATCACACCAAGTTTGACGCTTGTATGTATTACCGTTTTTACGAAAGAGCGAGAAGAAAAAACGTTGATAAAAACTAGTTGTATTTATTTGTTAGAAAATTCTCTATTACGGTTTAAAAGTTCAGCCAGAAATAGGTAGGACAGACAGACAGACCGACGGATGGACAGCGTAGGCTTATGAATAGGGTCTCGGTTTGAAAAAGAATCATTCAAAACGGTCAAGAAATGCTAAATTCATAAAGTCAACGTAAAATATAACATTAAATAAAAACAGGGGAATTAAGAACCTCTCCTCTTTTTGTTGACGACGCTTAAAAAAAAATGTTGTAATTAGGTAAGTACCTACTTATTTAGTTAGGAAAGACGAAGGACTTATATTTCTACAAAAAGTTCAATTTCATAATGTTTGTTAGCATTCAAAAATGTCAATATTTAAATCGTAAGTGAAAATTGTATGTCTATGAGAAAAAGCATCACCTTTTATACTTATGTTAACTTGAAAGCCAAACATTACTATCGTTTGTGAGTAGATCAAGTAGATCACAAACTTTTTTTCTACAAACTTTATTCTCTTTGAACTTTTAAACATACACCTAGCAGGGGTACCTACAGGGTGTAGCAGGAAAGTTTGTTATATTTTTTCAGACCATCAAACTGAACAACTTTCATTACAATTGTTCGTTTTATTTATTACACCTGTATAACATTCGATCAGATTGCGGTTTTCAAAACATCCTTTTTTCAACTTTCATATTGTTGTCATGTACATATAAAATTGTGACTTGTCGTAACTTTCGTAACCGCGGTTAAAAGTTTTTTTTTTCGATTTGAGAGTCAGAATTCGTATATAAAAGTGATACTTTTGATAGATTTATACCTATTGTAACATTGTAAGTATCAAAACTCCAGAATGATGAAACATTGAGTTTTTATTAAATCAACTATCATCTACAGAAAAGTCTGAAATTTAGGAAAATACAACGTGTTAATGAATAAACGCAAAACTAGAAAGTAGTAAGTTGTTTAGAATCGAGAGCAGAATCCAATTATCACGTTTTCAGCATAGGTATTTTTTTTCAAAATATTAAATAACTTGTTTGTAAAATTTAAAATTTACTGAACTTGATCTCAAGATCTCAACCCACCGCTCAGGCACTCTCATTCTGTTTACTACCAAAACAAGATACTTAAAGTGTATCCATGAGCACGTTATAGCGCTTTCATTTATTGCTGAAATGATAATAAATCATTGTTGCCTGAAAACTTAAAATGCGAATAATTTTAAATTTTAACTCTCAAAATAATGAAATTATTGTTTCAATCGGATTATTTTGTTTTAAATAAGTTGGGTTGTATGAGGTTTTGCGCTTATTCGTTAACAAGTTGTATAAGTTTCTCTAGTTAAATAATTTCTTCATAATTATTTTCACCGGTCTACATTATTATCGTCCTACAAGTGGGGAGCTTGCCTATTTTTTTATTGAATGATCAAATGAATGATCAGACCATCAAAATGAACAACTTTCTATATGGGACCAACATCGAAATCGCAATAAAAAATCTGTCAATCAGTTCCAAACATGAGTACGCTGAGTAGTTGAGTACGTTTGCAGTTTTATATGGAACAGCAGATTTTTTTTCTCACGATTTATACAGGGTGTTAGGGTAAACAGTTGCATTACTTTATGGGGTGATTATATCCATGATACTAAGCAACTTTCCCTAAGAAACCTATAGGAAATTGGCAAAAAAAATCTACTTTTTATTAAAACGTTCGATCAGCTGATTGCATTTAGTATGGAAAGGTCAGACAATTTTTTTGCGAATTTCCTATAGGTTTCTTAGGGAACGTTGTTCAATATCATGTTGTACACATGATACTAAACAACTTTCCCTAAGAAACCTACAGGAAATTCGAAAAAAAATCTACTTTTCATTAAAACGTTCGATCAGCTGATTGCATTTAGTATGGAAAGGTCAAACAATTTTTTTGCGAATTTCCTATAGGTTTCTTAGGGAACGTTGTTCAATATCATGTTGTACACATGATACTAAACAACTTTCCCTAAGAAACCTACAGGAAATTCGAAAAAAAATCTACTTTTCATTAAAACGTTCGATCAGCTGATTGCATTTAGTATGGAAAGGTCAAACAATTTTTTTGCGAATTTCCTATAGGTTTCTTAGGGAACGTTGTTCAATATCATGTTGTACACATGATACTAAACAACTTTCCCTAAGAAACCTACAGGAAATTCGAAAAAAAATCTACTTTTCATTAAAACGTTCGATCAGCTGATTGCATTTAGTATGGAAAGGTCAAACAATTTTTTTGCGAATTTCCTATAGGTTTCTTAGGGAAAGTTGTTCAATATCATGTGTACAATCACTCCTTTAAGTAATTCAACTGTTAACCCCCTGTATTTTGGTCTAAATCGACGCCTTAGAGTGAAGAACTCGTAAGTGCAAAAGAGAAAATTTTTCAGGAGGAAGAAAAAACTGCGGCCTATAACTTTTTGCAAGTTCGGTAATATTTGCGATGTTCTTATTACACGCTATAGATGGCATTACGAGTATCAGATTATTTTTTGAGTGAAATCACGACACGGTTTGTGAGATTTTCTTTTCAGAAACGTACTAATAAAAAAATTCCAAAATTTAAGTCCCGCGAGGTCTTCATTATAAGGCGACGAAATAGAAAGTTGTCAAGATTGATGGTCTCATCATTCCTTTAAAAAACCGTTAGCATTTAGCGTTATTAAGTTGGACCCTGTAACCTCACCCCTCACTCGTTCCGAAGTTATCTGAAACAATAAACGAAAATATTAGTAAAAGTGATTGATAACTTGCCGGAAGGAACCATTGTTAAAAATGTTATATTTTACATGACGAATCATAATTTTCCATCCGTCGCGCATCGAGTCGACCGACTGGAAAATAATAATATTTCTTACAAATTATGTAGGGTCCAACAGTAATATATACCTTTAAGGTTTTTGCAAATACAAAACTTTGTGCATATGAATTTCATGTGCCAACAACTCAAAAGTCAAACCACGATATAGTGATCAATGATCATTCCATTCATCATTGTCCACTTATTGCCATAACCTATCCAAACTAGGAAGCTATTAAATTGTAGCTCCGTACGAGTATGTAACAGTACCGCATCCTTTCTGATCCCGTTTTAATTCGACCCAAACTTAACCTTGCCCGTTAGATCTTAAATTTCATTGTTCTGTGACAACAATCAATCATTCGTCACCTATAAAAAATTTACAAGATGGTCATCAACCTTTAGATTTGACAATAAGTGATTTTACAGTTAGGTGTAGTATGTGTATAAATATTCTAATCGCGATTGTATGAGAATGGATAATTTTTTTTGGACAATAATCTGACCCAGTTTTGTAACAATAGTGATATCTGATCTGATTTAGTTAGGTGATTTTTTATTTTTTTGTTATGGTACAATGAACGGTAATTTGTCAAAAGCGTTAAAAGAAAAACATTTGGTTTAGTCCGAGATATTCTGAAACCTCAGAACATCCACGTTTCAACAGTAGTACCGAAACTCTGTCCAGTGTGACGGGGGGTGAGCCTGTCGCCAGGGTTCGTATACAGGGTGAAATTGATATCATTAGCTAATTATAGTATTCTGTGTCATTAGCATCCTTTTAAACTAAGACTATACCCATTAAACTGAACAACTTTTACAATGGGAGCAAACCGATCGGACCAAAAAAAATAAATCGACTTTTCCATACGAAACTGCAATGCCGAAGATTTTTTTGTTGCTCCGATCGGAACATTATTTTTATATTAAAATTATAGTATAGTTAGGTACTATTATCAAATACATAGCTTCAGGAAGCCTGGTTAAAAATGTTACATTTAACATCTTGTACGAAACAAGCTCTTTCTTACCCATCAACTAATAGAACATCCTCAAAAATGTATATGTATATCGACATTTCAATGTTTCTGAAGTACCCCTTAAAGTATGTAACGCATTGACGTTTCATACAGGGTGTAACAAAAAAGGCCATCAATCTGATCAACTTATACTATGAACCAAAATCAAGAAAAATAAAAAATTACACTCAAAATGTAATGGTACAGCAAATTTTTAAATTTTTTCTCGATGTTGTTAAAGTAGTTCAGTTTGATGGTCTAGACCCGTTTAAACATTACCAGCGTGTTTTTTACACTTTATATCGTTGGCTAAAGTGTCAAACCTCGTAACTCCATTTTATTTTTCAAATTAAATTTTATATAGTTTTATTACTAATTTCTGAATGCATCCATGGCACATCTCTTAAATCCTTTTAAAAAGCCGTTACAATTTGAAATGATAAATAGAAAACCACATAACTCTGGGCTGCCATTTTTCGTGGTGAAGTTTTTTGTGCCTCCTATAAAATGTGATCCAATGGAGTTACGAGGTCTGACACTTTAGTCGACGATATAGTAGTCGTGAGGATATGCAAAACATCGTAACCTCTCAACTAAATAGCTATATCACTTACGGCTATATGACGAGTTGTAATTATTTAGTAGTAGCATTGTCCCCACACGGTACGATTGTTTTGTTAGAGTTACATAATTGGTGTATCATTAGTTTGATCGTTACCATGTCGTGATGTCATTTATACCATCACTATGGTGTAATGCACTTAAAAATTTTATAAAAGCTTTCTGGAGCCCGATTGCGCTAAGTTAAAACAGCGAAATTCTATTCTTATCCAATTTCAGTTCTAATCACATTACAATCCAATTACTATTCAACTGAACAGTAAGTGACAACCTTTAACGTCTGAGCGATCTGTCAACCCGGCTCTGACGGCTGTCAAGAGCTGTACCGCGATTAGTGCAATACCAAATGTGTCAAAAGTTATGGTTCGTACGTAGTCCAATCACGGTTCAATCAACGAATATTTACCGCGATTGCAGCCCCGTATCTCGAGGAGATGGGGTCCAAAACGATCACTAAGAATAGTGGAATAAAATAAACAAGAAACAAGCAGGATCAAATAGTTATCAATACTCATTATTTTATTGTTTTCTATAATTACAACATTTATTACATGATACGGTAAACTTAAAAGCTAAGAGATCATTATGGACCCTGTCTTGTAGTACACTGCAAATAAGTAAAAGAAAGAGAGGACGCCTTTATCTTCGCAATGTTGTCTATTTTCTCATGGTACAGAAGATTAACAATTTCCAAATAGCGCTTTATGGCAGATAGGCGCGGCACAATCTGCGAATGTGGTAAAAGCTCGCGTCCTTGCATAACGGATGCGCCTGCGCATCTCACGTACAGGATGTTGTTAGAGCGTCAGTCTTATCTTAGCTTCTGCCCCTAATTTTTAGTATTCCGTACCAAAATTAGCAAAACGAAACACTTATGGAATCATCTCGGTGTCTGTCCGTCTGTCACAGGAATTTTTTCATGGACCGTAAGATATAGGAAGCTGAAACTTGGCACATATTGATGGTCCAATATCATAAATAATGTCAACAAAGTTTTATTTCATATTTGGGGACAATTTTGGAAGGTAGAAGAAGAATCTGAAAAAATACATGAACATTAGAAATAACGTGTAGATGGCGGGAAAATGATCAGGCTGGCAATTCACCATGGATTGGATAGTTTTTGATTTTTTTACTACTTATATCAATCGCTCATTATGTAGTGGAAAGATGGTTAAATAACATTAACCCTATTCGACCATACTGTATAACAAAGTTGCCTCACCGCCATATCTAAGAGTTAACCTGCAAACTAGATGCACACGATTTCTATAGCTTTTATAGTTTAGTTTATAAACATAGTTATGTTGTTGCCCCTATTATAACATGGGTACTGCAACATATGTCTTCATCAATTGCCATATGATATATTTTGTTTTGTCAACGTTTATCCCCGACGACGTCCCCCTGGGCGTCTTCATATCCCAGGTCCAGATGATTTCTAATAGATCAGAGAGACAACTAATCACAAATGCACTCTCTTGCGAATTACCCTTTTAAGGCGCAATAGTAGGACGAAATACCTCGGAGGCATCTTTTATTTTTAATTTTTCGACTAGATTTATACAATTTACCGAAACCAAAGTCATAGTATAATCATAAAGTCATAGGATAGTTTATCTAGAGAAATCATAAATTGAAATAAACGATTGGAATTACTTAACTCGATAGAAAATCGTCACAAAGATGACGTATTTTCATGTATTTTTAAGCATTTTTCTCGTTATAGAAGAACTTAAAATTGTTTCCGATTTTGGTATTTATCCTACTAGCATGGATGGATGTTTGTTACTCTTTCACGTAAAAACTACTGAATGGATTTTATTGAAATATGGCACACAGATAGAATGTGATCTGGATTAACACATAGGATACTTTTTTAAGGTATACGCAGACGGAGTCGCGGACAACAGCTAGTACTCGCATATTTACCACTAGTTTATCTAGTGAAAATGAAATCATAAAAAATATACTATAAAAGTATTTTGTTAATTATTTTTAATCGAAAATACGGCACACGCACACATAACACTTTTCGGAGGGCTGGGCAATCGCTTTTCTCATAGAAAATATTCGTCTGAACCTATAGCCCCTTAAGCCAGGTGGGTTGACGACATCTGGAAAAGTATCGGCAAGACCTGGATGCGACTGGCACAGGACCGAGAAGGATGGCAAAATAGGGAGGAGGCTTATGCCCTGCAGTGAGTGTGGATACGGGCTAAAAATGATGATGATGATATAGGTATCTACCTTGCTGAATCTGAACTGACAATCGCATGCGATTTGAAGTACCTATACTCCATTCCAAATGACGAAATGTTAAGGCTATTTTGAATTACAGAAGCAGAGATTTGAAACACTTCCTCTCACTTATTCTTAGAACAGATTTAGTAACGTCCAAGATATTTCGGATACCAAGTACATCTTTCTGATAAAAAATTATATTTGCAAATCAGAATTGGCCAGAAAGCTAGGTATATAGGATTCGGAAAATTTTTCCTTATTTGAAATGAAGTATAGTTACTATCCGAAATTAAGAGGATATGTGAAAAAATAGAATTCTTCAAAGCATCAATATATCATGAAGAACTAACAGTAGGAGTATGATTTGCAGATATGTGTAAATTGAACATATAATTGAACTTTTGATTAGAGCCAAAACACGATTAAGAGACATTTTCTCGATAGAAAAATAAGCCAAAGTAGCCTCCGTCTTTATTGATAAACGCTTGGAACTTCTAAACGGTGAATAATAGAAACACGAGACTTGATTTAAAAAGAAGAGATTGTCATTTTATAAAGTTTGATTAGAGCAGAAATGAACTTACATAAATAGTACAATAACAATTAAATAAAGTTTGTTTTACGCTTGCGTCGTTTCAGGCGCGCGCGCCGCCCCATCTCTTTCTCTCGTAATATACGCTATCACACGTCCATTTCGCTTCAATTATTTTTCGACATAGGCCCTTAACTTTCTACATTGTTCTGGTAAATAAATATCATTACCTATCATTATCATTATAGGTAGTCGACCGGGCAGTTTGAAATGAACTTTATTAAAAATGCAAATCTAAAATGATAGGGTCCTTCTAAATATGCTGTCACTATTTTAAGGGGAATGGTCAGTCCGTCAAACTGAACAATCTCTATGGCACCAACATAGAAATCATGAAAAATAAAAAGTAAATCAGTTGTTCTACAGGGTGAAATTGATATAAACTGAACAACGTGAGCAAACAGATGGGAGCGAAAATAAAATCTGCTGTGGCATACATTTGAGTCGAGTAGGCATTGCAGTTTAGTAAACAGCAGATTTTTTTTTACTTTGATTCCGTGCTCCCGTAGTAAAAATTGTTCAGTTTGATGAGTAGACTCTTAGTTTAAAAGGATGCTAATGCTATCAATTTCACCCTGTATACAAAAATGGAAACCTACTCGAGCCGGGTGTATGGGACAGCTGTTTATTTCGCGATTTAGATTTTTGTCCCATAGAGAAAGCTACTCAGTTTGATGGTCTGATCATCCCTGGACCCTGTATAGGACCCTGTATAGCACACTCATACGCATCAATGTACCTACCTACTTTAGATTGTACATGCGATTGGCAGCATAATTATAATGTGGCTTTAACAACTAGGTAGTTAAATAAATATCATTACTTACACCATCTTTCTTTACACCTTTTCATTCATAAATTTTTACTTCCGTTTTTATAAGGAAATTTTACAATAATAATTATGTTTGTTACGTAATTGAACTCTTACTTTACTTATTGTGTGTGTAAGTAGGTACCTATACCGCGCGCAACAAATGCTTGTAACAATACTTTAGGCAGTTTCATCATCATCATCAGCCTATACACGTCTCACTGCAGGGAGAAGTTTATTCCGAATGCGTAAATGCGCGCTGCGTACAAACGAAGTCTGGTGATATTTTCAATACTAACATATTAAAGTGAACGATATTTTGCAGAAACAATCTAGAATCTAATCTCTATTCTTGTATCTTGTCCGTTTTTCGTTAAAATATAAAGTTTCAATGCTAGGATTAATTGAAGATTTTTATGGAAATCTTTGAGGCACCATATCTTCAAAACTATACATTTTAACGAAAATCTGACAATATACAAGCATAGAGATTACTTTCTAGATTGTTTCTGAAAAAATTCTCTGACTTTAATTGGTTAGTATTGAAAATATAACCAGACTTCGTTAGTATGGAGCGTGCCAACAGGAATATACCCATAATTACCCTCAAGGAGGGTGTATTAATATTCAAGTACCTCTTTAATAGAAACAAATACAAGAATAAATCCCTTCCTTAAATAATAAATAGGTACCTATCTACCTAATTAAAAACACAGTCAACGCCGGCAACTTCTTATTTGTTAGTATGATCTCTAATTCAGAACACTATTTATTTCATTTCCCACAGTGTTAATGAACATAGCACCATCTATGTAGGGAAGATGTTAACTGAATAATACATGCGGCCATGTTTAATTCATCTGCGCCGGAGTTTAATTACTGTGATTATGCGTACAGACAGATAATCTCACTGTTGTTTTATCTTATGTATGTTAAGTGATGTTAGTGTTTTGTTTAGGACTGATATAGGTCCGGTTTGTGGGAGTGTCTTTTATTTCGAATTAGTTAAATGTAATTTGACAAATGGCCTATTTGTCAAATTACCTTAAACAAAGAACAAATTTTAGTTACCTGAGTCACGGAAAATACAGAGTGAAATTGATATTATTAGCATCCTTTTTAACTAAGAGTCTACCCATCAAACTGAACAACTTTTACTATGGGAGCAAACTAATCGGTACAAAAAAATATCTGCTGTTGCATACATTTGAGTCGAGTAGGCAGTTTAGTATGGAACAGCTGTTTTTTTCTGCTCCGATCGGTATGCTCCCAGTAGTTAAAGTTGTTCAGTTTAATGGGTTAGACTCTTAGTTTAAAAGGATGCAAATAATATCAATTTCACCCTATGCAGGTTCCTTCTTAATAAACTGACACTTTTTTAAGGGCACCAACATCGAAATCGCTTAAAAAAATCGGCTCTTCCATACAAAACTGCAAACGAGAACGTTTTTCAGTATGATGGTCTGATCATCTCCTTAAAAAGTGTCAGCATATTAAGAAGGACCCTATATGACTTGACACATTTAGAAACCTGTAGCTTTCGAGACTATTTACTATACCTACCTTTGACTATCTATATGTGGACTGGTTACGCGTGTAATTCTACTAACAAACATTTCTGCCACTTTTTGCGGGGGGCGAGGTAACATGAAATCCGCAACTTTGGATTTTATTCCCCATAACTTTAGATTCTAATTTTGAATGTTAAAAATCATGAAAAGTAGTCTCGTGTGAACCCCAAACGTTCTAAGTTCGATGTTATTATTTCGCAATTATAGGCTGTCTCGTTTAGTGATAAGGTGAAAAATTTAATGTAAATGCACAAGATCAATTGTGCTTATACCGTGGCAGAGGGGAAATGCTACCGCAAGGCTAGTCCTTATAATAATTAGTCAAAGGTACCTACTTACTCATTGTGAGTCGGATAGGGAAGTACATCATGAATCTCGTACTTTTGCTACAAACTGCGCCATCCAAGTCTAATTACCCTATAGTATAACATAATTTATTTATAATCGTTGCCTATATATTTATTAATAAATACCTAAACAGGAGATGCAGCGGTGGAAATTAGTACAAAGTCCTTAGGACATATTAATGTATTACTACAATTACATAAATAGTTTTAGCTATGTAAAGTAGACATTCGATTGAGTTATTAGTTTGTTTACAGACGTGTAAACTGTTTACTTGGGTCATGTGAGTCATTAAGGAATAGCAGCACGTGTTATTAACGCAAATTTATGTCAATTTATATTAATTTATTGATTTACGGATAGTTATAAAGGCGAAAACGAGAGAACGTCACTTTTCCTGAACCTGCGCAACTTCTCGCAAATAGCTGGCTAAAATCTCACGTAGTTCAGCTACCACAGTACACCCGGGGGCGACGACCCACTGACTTCAGCCAGGACTGTTTTTTTTTGCCAATGGGAAACACTCCAGCACGGGCCGGGGCACATTGCCGATGGGGCCTGCTAGTTCTCGAGTCGCGTCTACGTACCGGACAGCGCAGCGTGGGTAGGCCCCCACCAGGTGGACCGGCGATCTGGTGAAGGCAGCGGTGGGAATCTGTTGGATGAGGGCAGCGCAGGACCGCGAGTTGTGGCGGCATTGGATGTCCTTCGGCTGATATGATGATGATGAAGAAAACAATCAACTTTTGCATCAGGATGATAATTGGCGGAATATGCCCAGACTATAACATTTTGTTTCCTCCGATTATTGTCAGTCGTCTGCTTAACATGGTCCGAGATCTAGAATGCGGCTTCAAAGCACGTGCGCGCCTGCGCTTTCGCTCCAAAGACAGGTTAACCTGTTATGTAACATTTGTTCCGGTTGGAGGGCTATTATGGGTTCCGGCTTGTAATGTTTGTTATTAATATTGGGTGAGAAACCAACCCTATATTTTCTTTATACCTACTACCGGCTATCTACCATCAAATCATACATGTAGCTTTTTTGGCAATATTAAAACAAAAACAAATAAAATACCTCTGTTGCTACAACATTTAGTTCTACAAGATTACGTTACGAGTTTATCTTGAACTTGTATTTGGAAAATCTGTTTCGTATTTGCGGTTTTCTCTATTCAAACCAATCAGCAATTAAATAGACACCGGTCGAGAAAACGGAGTAAAATCACAATTGCTGATTGCGTCAGACGGCGCTAAATAGTAAACGATCTATGGCGTAAGCTTTGGAGGTCACTATCGGACAGGCCGAGAACTTGACTAGACCTAGGTGACCTAGATAGATTGGTCTATTGTTTACAAAGTGCGCTATGACCGGGGAAGTCTTGATTGTGGAATTTGTTTACAGAGACTGGAATCAGGAAGGATATTGTCTTAATTATGTTGGCGATCATCGATAGTGTAGCTATTCTTAGGCTTAGGTAGGAGTTCTCGAGTGTGGACCGCGTACCGGAAAGCGCAGCGTGGGTAGAGGCCCCCCACAAGGTGGACCCGACGATCCTGGTGAAGGCGGCGGGAACCTGTTGAATGAGAGCAGCGCAAGGACCGGTCCTTGTGGCGGTCCTTGAGGCAGGCCTATGTCAAGCAGTGGACTTCCATGACACCCCCGCAAAGAAATTGTTCCATTCTAAGCCGAAACCACAAGGCACAATAAATTTAAATTCAATCATAATGTATATGATTGAAATTAAGATTCAATTATATACATAGTTTGCCAAATCGACTTCCCACATGCAAATCGCGAGCGGATCATTTTACACGGCAACAAAGCGTCATATTGTTTCGCCTCTAGTTTCGCTACAATGCACTCTTTTGTAACATTATAATATAATAGAGAGTTATAAAATAAAGCCACAGAACCGTTGGGTTACCGTGCCATCAAACGCAACAAACCATAATCAGGGGAAAGTTTATAAGAAATAGGTTCACTCTCCCACGATTCTAGTGAAATCTATACAATAAATTCCACGTTTGTGTGACACAATTTACAACAGTCATTCATTACGTATCCTTTGGCTGATTTATTATGTGGATTAGAACACCAACTCAACGGGAGGTGCGAGGCGACCAACCCGTTGAGGCATCGTCCACAACTGAGGGCATCAGCACAGATCGTGTGGCTATCGGTTACCGAAAGAAGACCATTCTTTTTTCCACCTGAATTATTTTAATGTTTATTTCTCCATATGCTTATTTGGCAAGATGATCACTAACTTATCTGCTTCCAACACATCTCATTGTGTCCACATGATGCAAATAGGTACTTAATCAACGTCCTTTTCCTTTTATTCGTGAAAGGATGCCTGTGCCCTGCAGTAGGACGTATACGTCTGCTGATGATAATAGCGAAGACTCTCTGAATTTCTGTTATTAAGGGCCTATGTCGAAAAATAATTGAAGCGAAATGGGCGTGTGATAGCTTATATTGCTGCCTGATGCGAGAGAAAGAGACTGGGCGGCGCGCGCGCCTGAAACGATGCAAGCATAAAACAAACTTTATTTAATTGTAATAGTACTATTTATGTAAGTTCAATTCTGCTCTAATCAAAATTTATAAAAAATCCAGCTCTTTTTTTTAAATCAAGCCTCTTGTTTCTAATATTCACCGTTTAGCACTTCCAAGATTTTATCGATATAGACGGAGGCTACTTTGGCTTGTTTTTCTATCGAGAAAATGTGTCTTAATCGTGTTTTGGCTCTAATCATAATTCAATTATATGTTCAATTTACACATATCCGCAAATCATACTCCTACTGTTAGTACTTCATGAGATATGATGCTTTGAAGAATCCTATTTTTTTCACATAGCCTCTTAATATACAATAGAGCACGATGGTCGAGGGATTTCGTTTGCAAGTATGCGTATCTTTCTCTATGGAACTAACATAGAAATACCCTATATAGGGTCCTTCCTAATATACTGACACTTTTTTAAGGGGATGATCAGACCATCCAACTGAATTACTTTCTCTATGGGACCAACATCGAAATCGCGAAAAAAAAATCTGCTGTTCCATAGTAAACTGAAATCTTACTCGACCCAATTGTATGGGACAGCTGATTTTTTCCCTCGATTTCGACATTGGTCTCATAGAGAAAGTTGTTCAGTTTGATGGTCTGATCATCCTCTTAAAAAAATGTCAGTATATTAAGTTTTGATGTTGCCGGAAATTTTTTGGTTCAATTTCATTACGTCAATATTTTATTCTAAAACTACTCGTACAATCCTTGTGACCTCAAGAAATATTATAGAAGTCAAACATCGGTACGCATATCTTGCAAACCAAATCCCTCGTCCCCGCATGCTCTACAAACCTTCGAATCCAAAACAAAGGTATTGCAAACGGGTCATGTCGAAACCCAAAGTGCACCGGTAAATGCAATGCCATTTTATCTGCTGCTGCATTAGTGTTATGTCACCTTTCGTTCCACTTCCAGTGTGGTGCTACTTGCCCCGCTTGCCTCACTGAATTACTTGCTTTTTATTTACTTCTTTACACATTCGCCGCCAATGCGAAAGGTCTTAATCTGCACAGATTCTTCGAAAATGAAGCAATATTTAACCGCATTTGACCTACGCAATAATTTTACATTACAGAACATGCCTAAATGATTAGCCATTAGCAGTGGAAACGTCGGGTGTTTGGGGTTGTGAGGCCAAGACTTTTGTGCGAGAGCTGGGCAGGAGGCTTTTTGAGAGCAGGAACGATCCCCGCTCGGGTTCTTATCTGGTCCAAAGGATTTCTCTAGCCATTCAACGTGGTAATGCTGCTAGTGTGATGGGTTCCTTTGAGCCAGGTGGGTTCCGAGGGGCGTAGAGCATTTAAACCTGTTTTTGTTGTATTACTGACGATTTTGGTTAGGTAAGTTGACGAAGCATGTTGCGGATCTCTATCTGTTTATTTAAGGTTTTGACGAAGCATGTTGCTGATTACCGGCTGTTGTGTTATTATTGACGAAGCTTGTGCTGACTACTTATTTTGTGTAGACATTAACGAATTAGTTTGTCCTAAATGATTTTACTTTGATCTAAGCCTAATGTTGCGAGGTTGTTAAACTGTTAAAGCAGTAAAGCATAAAACCATATAAACGATAGAAAAGTTATGGGGATATAATATAAGTGATATAGGTTATTTAACATAGGTAAGTGTAATAATTGTCCCAATGTCTTACAAGCCTAAAAAATTACTCCAAGCCCAGTCGCGAATCACACCTACCGGCTTGACACCAATCCGATAAAACAAATTAATATTCGTAATACATGCGTATTTAAAATAAGTCCATTATTAAGGGACCATAGGTTCAGACGAATATTTTCGATGTGAAACGCGATTGCCCAACCCTCCGAAAAGTGTGTGCGTGTGCTGTATTTTCGATTAAAACAAATTAACAAAAGTACTTTTACTTATTTTTTTATGATTTCTCTAGATAAACTAATGGTGAGTGTAAATACCAATTGTTTAAAATACATGAAAATACGTCATCTTGTAGACGATTTAATATCGAGTGAAGTAATTCCAATCGTGTATTCATTTTATGATTTCACTAGATAAACTATCCAAGAATACTGAGGTTATTAACTTTGGTTTTGGTAAATTGTATAAATCTAGTCGACAAATGAAAAATAAAAGATCCATCTCCAAGGTATTTCGTCCTACTATTGCGCCTTAAGTATTTTGTACTTTTCAAACATTAACCAAGTCGTTGGATTTTTATTTTAACGCATCATATATTCAAGTCCTCGCGTCGCGGGTCGTAAGAGGGGGGCTTGTGCCCTGCCGCATGACACATATTGGTTGATGATGATGATGTCCCAAGTTCTTAAATTAAATCTACGAATAACGCGATGGGAAACATTTTGTCAGTTACAATACCTCGTATCGTTGACAACATAAATTCATTCAAAACATCGATAATGTTTTTAAACAATACACGTTTCATTAATCGATTCGAAAACAATCATTTTATTAGAACATTTTAGGCAACCGATACTTTTATTCGCTAACATTATTATTTAAAAGCCGTGGTGGTCCAGTGGCGAGTAACCTTGCATGCCGTGCAGGAGGCGATGGTTCGATCCCCGTCCAGACCGACACGTACCAATGAGTTTATCGGAATTTATGTACGATTTGTAACACCACTGGCTTTTCGGTGAAGAAAAACATCGTGAGGAAACCTGCATGCTTCAATTTCGAGGCATGTATTGTACCCACTATCCATTATGTGGCGACGGGCTCACCCCCCGTCACACTGGACAGAGTTTCGGTAGGTACTACTGGTGAAACGTGGATGTTCTGAGGTTTCAAAATATCTCTGACTACCCCCTCGGGGAATATAGTCGTGAGCATATGCATGCATTATTATTATCGGATAAATCAAATTGTAATCAGAGAAAGTTAATTACAATTAGTACCTATTGACTGTTGACAAACTTTTGTTGGTTTAGCAACTTATTTTTTGTTGCCTATAAAACGCTTTTGCAACTTGGCGGTCGAATAGTTTTAATACTGTGTTAAATATTGCACCATTTTTTTTACTATTTAGTTTATCTTTCATTCTTTCCAAATATTATGTTAATATTTGTTCGGATTTCGGGGGGAATTTTCTACAGGTCCTTCTTAATATGCTGACACTTTTTAAGGGGATGATCAGGAGTGCGATTTTTGAATCTCATTCGCTGAGCTCAGCAGTTGAAAATGTCAAAATTACTATGCATCTTCCTACTTTTGATTTGACTTTCAAAATGACAGGAGTGCGATTTTTGAAAGTCAAATCAGCAGTAGAAAGATGCTTATGTCCAGAGTAATATTGACAATTTCAACTGCTAGCGAATGAGATTCAAAAATAGCACTTCAGACCGTCAAACTGAACAACTTTATCTATGGGACCAACATCGAAATCGCAAAAAAAAACAGCTGTTCCATACATTTGGCTCCAGTAAGTTTGCAGTTTTTGTATGGAACAGCTGATTTTTTTTCGCAATTTCGATATTGGTGCCATAGAGAAAGTCTTTCAGTATAACGGTTTGATCATCCCTTTAAAAAGTGTCAGCATATAAAGAAAGACCCTATATTTTATCTCGTTACGATAATTGAAGCCGGTTATTACATACCGCACCACAAAACGTACGCACCGTAAACATTGTTTGGTTAAATTCTTTGAGTTAAATTCGTAAAATGGTACGAATTATGAACCTTCACGTTATAATCGCTCAAACAAGGTCACACGGTGCGCGTGTGGTGAGGCCCTTACTTACATGTAAAAAAAAGATAACAATGTCACTGAATATTCTTTTAGGCATGACATACAACTCACTTAGCATAGATAAAGCATAAATACAACGTGTTAATGAATAAGCGCCACACCTCATACACCAGAAATTCAATCAATCAATCAAATCAGCCCACATCAACCCACTGCTGGGCATAGGCCTCCTTTTTATTGCGCAACTCCTCAAGGTGCTGTGCCAATCTGATCCATGTACGACCCGCAACCCTTACAATGTCGTCTGACCATCGCATCGGTGGTCTACCCACGGACCTCCTTCCTTCTCTTGGCCACCATTCCAATATTGCCTTGGTCCACCGGCCGTCTTCCCTTCTAGCTAAATGTCCTGCCCATCTCCACCCCAACTTATTTATAACAAAATAATTAGATTGAAACATTAATGTCATTATTTTGATACAATTTAAAGTTATATTCACAATTTAAGTTTTGAGGCAAAAATGATTTATTATCATTTCAGATACATTTTAAGAATCTTGTTTTGGTAGTAAGTAGGGCGGGCCCGAGCGGTGGGTTGAGATCGAGTTCAGTAAATTTTAGATTTTACAAACAAATTATTTAATATTTTGAAAAAAATACCTATGTTGAAATCATGAAAATTCGATTCTGCTCTCGATTCTAAACTACTTTCTAGTTTTGGTTTGGTTGGTTTCTAGTCGGTTTACTCTCATCATAATATATAGTTGTTTAGTTTAATTGGTAGACTCTCAGTTTAAAATGCCGCTTTTGTTAATGTTAAATAAATGTAAATGTAGATTTTTTGTCACTAACATATATCTTTAGTCATTGTTACTAGAACTTCTATGGATCTATGATCTGACACAAAATAAAAGATTGAATAGTCAGCTTTTAAAAGGATGCTAATGATATCAATTTCACCCTATACAAGGTGTTACAAAAATACAAATAAACATTTAAGGGGGTGGTTTTAAAACCATCAAACTGTACAACTTTCACTGTGGGACCAACATTGAAATCGCGAAAAAAAAATCTCATGTTCCATACTAAACTACTAAGCTAAATGTATGGGACAGCAGATTTTTTTCGCGATTTCGATGTTGGTCCCATAGTGAAAGTTGTTCAGTTTGATGGTCTGATCATCCCGTTAAAAAAGTGTCAGCATATTAAGAAGGACCCTATATAAATGACGATTTCGCATTAATACCTAAATGAGCGACAAAGAGAAATCTGTAAATAATGAAATATCGTCAACAGGTGAAGGACATCGACTCGGAGAGCCAGCGCTCCGTGAAGCTGCCAGATGACAAACTGGAGGACAAGCTGTAAGTCATATTAATAGTTGGATACCACAGAACATTATAAGAGGGGTTAGAAGTGCAAAGTAGGCGTGCAACGTGTCGCCACAGGTTATGCAATGATTTGCATAACACCATAAGGCACGCGGCGTGGTGCGAGCGAGAGGGCATGAGTAATTATAGCAGCGTGAGCGGGAAGACAAGTGGCGTCAGCCGTCTCCGAAGCAAAAGCGCTACTTTGCATTTCTAACCCCTCTTACAATGTTCTGTGTCGGATACCTATTCCGACGGCCCCGGTGTAGCTCAGTCGGTAGTAGCATTTTTTAACCCTCGACGCAAAAAGAGGGGTGCTATAAGTTTCACGCCAATGTCTATGTATCTGTCTGTCTGTGGCATCGTAGCTCTCGAACGGATGAACTGATTTTGAAGCGGTTTTTTTACGTGAAAGTATGTTTCTTTGCAGTTGTTCCTACCTATATATTTTGTGTAATCACTTGCGGTCCCTGACATATTAATTGCCCTAAAATATCTTGAAGAGAGTTAAGAAGTAAAACATAGGTACATTTGCTTACATCCCCAAATAGGTGACCGAATTATTTTTTACTTTTTAAATGTTTGTTTTTGGCGTTGGGGGTTTTTGAAATTTGTAATTTAATATTATTTCATAATTTTTAAAGTTACATGAAGACTACGGAATCGATTTTCATAAAACAAAGCTAAGAACACTCTTGCAAAAATTAGCTTTCTATTTCAAAAAAACGCATCGAAATCGGTCCACCCGTTTGGGAGCTACGATGCCACAGACAGACAGACCGACAGACAGACAAACAGGCAGACATACCGACATAGGCGTCAAATTTATAACATCCCTCTTTTTGTGTCGGGAGTTAAAAAAGAAGTGAATTTATGTATGTATGTCCATCGGGTAATAATGTGATGCGCATACGCAATGCTATGATTCTTCTTCTTGTGTCGATTGGCCCTTTATTATCGAGCAATGCATGCGACATATCATACTATAGGTTATACTACACTTTGCTAGGAATAACAATAAAAATAGAATCAAAGAAAACGATGTCGGTTACCAAGTGTGAATTCGTTCTCGTAATTCAACAAAAAACATGAGAGAAAATAATAAGCAATTATTATGACATACAACCACCATAGACAATGGTGAGCAAAAACTAATGTTACACTATGAATTGATATCTACAAGACACGTTTCCGTTCAGGGTTCCGCAAACATTCAACTTACATACATACATTTATACATATTTCCCACGCCTAAGTCCACGGCAAAGTCATGATCTTTGCCCTCTCTTCTTCCTTTTGGTGCCTACTCCCAGAAGGGCGGGCGGCTTCATGCAACGTAGCTCGTTGCATGAAGCCGCCCGCCCGCATAGGGCGCAAGCACACAGATCTACGCCGCCAGCATACACGTAACTACGACGCGTATTTAGGGAGATCTCGGATCAAGTCGGGCGAACGCCAGTTCCACTGTTCTGTACCAGTTCCAGCGACCGCGGCATGGTGCCTCGATAAACGTTTTATCACGCCTGCTAACTCGTTCGTTCGCGCGCAAATAGAAAGGGAGCTACGGCGCGATAGCGCTTTATCGCGCCATCGTGCCCCGGGCGCAGGTCTGTCTCACTGCACAGCTCAGGTACGCTTGCTTGATTTGCCGAACCCCACCGAGGGATGAATTGCAATAGTTTAGGTATACCGTGTAAAGCTCTTGGTCAAATCTCATTAGACTTGCCGCCATTTTGTGACATACTAAACTGCAATACCTACTCGATTCAAACGATATTTTTTTTGTTTTGACATGTTTGCTCCCATAGTAAAAGTTCTTCAGTTTGAGGTAGAGTATGTGGTTTTGAAGGTAAATTATACTTTTCGTTAGACCCTGTATATTCAAGTACCTATTATAATTATAATATAAGTATACCACTTACTTGCTTAAAGGCATGTTGTGATTAATTTAAATTACTTATAGAAAGGATGCACGTGCAATATTTACATGCATTATGTTATTAAAATAATTTACATAAAACAATTATCATAGAGAGCTTAAGAATGTTGGGATGCGTTGTGCATCCGCTTACGATCTCACAACACATAGACACGTTGATACATAATTGACAAGAGAATGTAGATTGACACCAAGCCTAATAGAGGTTTAACATCATAATTCCCCACTGCTGGACCAGAGGGCCACGCTTCATGGTGACAGTGTCCAGGAGTGCGATCACGCTTATTTAAAACATCGACGTTTAATCCTAATCCAAATCAGTTCTAATCACATGGCAATAGAATTGCTAATTACTGTGCTGTCCGTATCGCACTAAACTTGACTTATTTACTATGTGACTCTACGGGCTGTCAAATAAATAGCGCGATACCGAAAGTATTAAAACTTGTGGTTCGCACGCGGTCCAATCACGATTCAGTTGAGATTTAGTTAGAGCGATTGCTCTCCAGTGCCAAATGCGCATGCAGGTTTCCTTACGACGAATGGGCTATTGCAAGCAAGGGTCGTTATGAAACAATACATAAATTCCGAAGAACTTAGTGGTACAGGCCAGGGATCGAACCGCCGAATCGAGGCGCTAGCTCTCTTCCGTATGGGCTATCATCGCTCTATCTCTATCACGAAAGTGTAAGGGTTCCTTGTTAGACTACGGAACCTTAACAAACAAAAGATTAGCCAGTGATTCCGTGGAACACACGATAAATCCTATACGGAACCTAGGTAAGTATAACAATACAATACTAACGCGACGTCACACGACCCGCCTAATTTAATAACGTTTAATGACGTCGCGCACGTGATGCCACGTTCACACGTTGTCCCTAGATAAGTCAACTGGTAATGTGGAAGACATGCTTGTTTGTTCTACTTGTAATGTGTTGATAAGCCACGTCCCGTTTTGTTTAATGAACTTAGTAATGCATTGTTTTGTTTATAATTATCAAAGAGATTATACCTAATAGAGTGAGCCATACCAATTGTAAAGTGTCCACTTTTTTTGGCGTTTAGGTTTGAGTGGTGTCAAGTAGTATGGACAAAAGGCACCAAGTGACATATGGCCTTATGTTTACGGTCGCTTTTCACACACAATAGCTCAAAAAAAAGTGGACAGCCGCATAAACAAATATCTATAGTTCCATCTCCTTCTACTATTAAAGGTACGTCATAAGAAAAAAGAGACTAACTACAATCGTAAATTTATGCGGACTCTATGGAGATCCTTCCTCTGAGATAATTATTGATAAGAACAAAAATTTGTATAACTGACGCATGACTTGAAGGCTTGAATGCTCACTGCAAGTTTTTTACACCCAGCCGGGAGAAAATTTATGTGGTGTTCCTATAGACTATCTACCGGGGACCTTCCAAATATGCTGACACTTTTTAAGGGGATGTTCAGACCGTCAAACTGAACAACATTCTCTATGGCACCAACATCGAAATAGCGAAAAAATATCAGCGGTAAAAAAATTTTTGGCTCGATTAGGTTAGCAGTTTTGTATGGAACAGCAGATTTTTTTTTCGCAATTTCGATGTTAGTGCCATAGAGAAAGTTGTTCAGTTTGACGGTCTGATCATCCTACTAACATCTAATATGTATAGATAATGATATGTATTCCAGTGGAAAGATTAAGAATATATTTTGTACCATTGTAACTTGTACAAACAAAGATAAATAATTGTTTTTTCGCGATTTGATCCCATAGTGAAGATGTTCATATTGGTAGTCTTCAGAAAGTTGCACGTACGTTCATTAAAGTTAATCCTCCATTAAATCGCGTGGTGTCACTTTTTGTCTTATGACGTAGTAAAAGCTAGCAATGGCTTTAATGGAGGATTAACTTAAATGAACGTACGTGTAACTGACCGTAAAGCACGTAAAGTATGTAACTCATTTAAGTTTACAGGGTGTAAATACAACATAATATTATTCATCTAGTTATCATAACAACTCTAGAATAAAATTTAAACTTTGGGACGAAGATAGTCGGATGGTTTTCAGTAATAGAATGATCATTATCTCAGATTACTTTATATCTAACTACCTACATTATTGTATACTGTATTGTAACCTTAAGAATAAAAAAAACAACTGATTGCCCAATTAAACAATTAAAGGGATGCATAAATAAACACAAGGCTATAAATAAACCTATCAAAAGATATAAAGTCAATGTCGAAAATTCGATGACCCATCTCAATCACAGCGCATTAGGTACCACAATTAAGCAGTAGGTAACGAAATTATGTAGTACCTACTGACGGTTTAATAAATTACACAAATAAAACATTAAGTAAACTTAACAAAATCAAGTCTGAAATGTCTACGATAATTGAAAAAATTATTGACTCTTACAACCACATTGTAGCCCTTCATTTTTGTTAGAGTAAAGTGCAGCACGGCATATAGCCGTGGTGGTCCAGTGGTGAGTAGCCTTGCGGGAGGCGATGGTTCGATCCCCGTCCAGGCCGACTCGTACCAACGAGTTTTTCGGAATTTATGTACGATTTGTAACACCACTGGCTTTGCGGTGAAGGAAAACATCGTGAGGAAACCTGCATTCTTCAATTTCGAGGCATGTATTGTACCCACTGTAGATTATAAGTGGCGACAGGCCACATCTCCGGTCACACTGGACAGAGTTTCGGTACTACTGGTGAATCGTGGATGTTCTGAGGTTTCAGAATAGCTCTGACTACCCCCTCGGGGAATATAGTCGTGAGGATATATGTGTGTGTGTGTAGTGTATATAACGAGGTTAAAGGTAAACTATCACCATGAGTAGGCTTTACAAGTTAACGAGTATTAGTCGACCAACTTGCAAAATGTACTTTTTAGACTTTATTAGCCGTTAAACCGTAGTATGAAACAAAAAGCCAAGTCCAAGTCCGTATATTGAGACGGGCAACTACGGAACCCTACCCTGCGCGTGGCCCGAGATGCACTGGACCGGTTTTTTCGTCTAACCTCCGATCTGTCATTTCTGATTCTGACTCCAGTTTTAGCAAGTCCAATGTCATTGCACCCTGATCAAATTGTCAGATCGATCATTGTACCTACCTCAGAACTAACTATCAAAAAAAAGTAGGTAGGTTCTTCAATGATATAGCAATATGTAAATTTTAATTGTTATATTGTCACTTTGATTTGAAGTAGAGTCGAACGTAGAGTGAAGATATGGGAGCATTGGACTTATCATCGAGGATGCAACGATCGAAAGTGGATACGTATGAGGAAATTGTAACGCGGGTATTGCTACCTAGTTAGAAATTATCTTTCTATAACTAATTTCATCTTTTTCATTTATTAGATAATAATATAGATTAGTATTACGAGTAGGTTTGCTATGCCCGCTACTTCGTTCCAACCACTATTACCACCGAGACATGAAGCTTCAATTTTGAATCCATTAAATTCACATATCTTTCTATAACACATAAACTAAATCTTGAAACTCCACCCGAATCTTGAATCCACAAATTATATAAACACTATTAAAACTACCCAAAGTTTTAATAGTTTTATATAATTTGTGTATTAGGAAACATACTAAATTCCTAAAACTGACTACTTAACAATAGATAAATTATTAAGTAGGCAGTCGTATAGGTTTAAAGTTACAGTGCCTCAAAGATTTCCATACAAATCTTAAATTAATCCTAGCACTAAAATTGTATAATTTAATGAAAATCTGAGTTCATACATACATAGAGATTAGTTTCTAGATTTTTCATGAAAAATTTCATTGACTTTAATTGGTTAGTATTGAAAATATCGCCGGACTTCGTTTGTAGGTATACAGCGCGCATTTGCACATTTGGAATAAACTTCTCTTAAATCACGGGAACCACAACCCTCTGGCTACTTAACTAAAAGTATAATGTATTAACGCAAAACTAGAAAGTAGTTTGTTTAGAATCGAGGGCAGAATCGAATTATCATGTTTTCAATATAGGTTTTCTTTTTCAAAATATTAATTTGTTCGTAAAATTTAAAATTTACTGAACTTTATCTCAACCCACCGCACGGGCACACTCACCTTACTACCAAAACAAGATTCTTAAAATGTATCCACGAGCATGCTAGCGCTTTCATTCATTGCTGAAATGAAAGCAAATCATTTTCCCCTGAAAACTTAAAATTCGTATAACTTTAAATTTTTAACTTACAAAATAATGAAATTATTGTTTCAATCTAATTATTTTGTTATAAATCAGTTGGGGTGTATGAGGTTTTGCGCTTATTCATTAACACGTTGTATATTATAATTTAACTCACATATCTATTTCTTACAGTAATATGAATATAGGTAACTAACGGTGGGAACAATAATAGAATCCTACTTCCTATAACAAACTGGTTTTCATTGTCTGACTGCAAATTATTGCTGTACCTGGTACCCAAGTGCACTTGTTAATTATTATTTGTTTTAGATAGAATTTACATCTGATTAATGATCATCATCAGAGACATCTGAGTCGACGAGACATCCAATTAACAAGGGCCCTGATAAAAGAGGGGGGTTGGACAAATGTAGGTAATTTCGCTTCAATTGGTTGCTAGCTTTGCGCCGACATAAACATTATATGAGATCTTATCATTTTCATTAAAAATCAAATGATAAAAATTCAAAATGTAAATATAGGAACTTGAAGTTTAAATATCTGATTTTGAATTGAAACTACCACTGCTTCGAAATGTGTTGTCGCCGTATAAAAGATACGGCCAGAAACTCTACAAAATAACGCTCTTAAAAACTACTAGAATTTACCTGAGACTTCGTCCGCAAAAATTATATAGCAGACTTTAAGTCAGATCATAAGCTATCAAACAAAAAAACTTTCATCAAAATCGGTTCAGTAGTTTTTGCGTGATGCTGTTACAAACATACAAACAAACAAACAGACAGACAAAAATTCTAAAAAAGGGTTTTTTGGAGTCCGGGATACCTAAAAATCATATCGTAATCTTTTTCATGCAAATATCTTCAATGTACAGACACACTTCTGTTACAGTTTTATAATAGTTAAGATTAAGGTTAAACGAAATGGTGCATTTTAAGCCAGAACCACGTAATACATAGCATAGAACACCAGTGCTAGGTTACGAGGAGAGTAACATTAATATTTGTAGGAAAACTGGTTACGTAGCACGGGTTTCGTAGGGGGTCGACCGCAGCGACCAAAAATCGTCCAGCAGTCTAGCCTATACAGGAAAAGTATAATTAACCTGTAAAGCTCATACTCTGCCCATCAAAGTGAACAACTTTTACTATAGGCCCATAGTAAAAGTTGTATACTAGAAAAAAGGTCACTCTGTATAGGAGAAAAAAGGCTAAAGTGATTTTTAAGTAAAACACTCATCTTAATTCGTATGCGAAAGTCACAAAGTCAAAGTCAATATAATTTATTCAATATAGGAGCTTGCAGCACACTTATCAAACGTCAAATCTTTTTTAAAGCTACCACCGCGTCGGAACGTGTTGTCGCTGTAGAGAAGATGCGGCCAGAAACTCTACAACATAACACGACTTAATAACTATTACAATATAAATTCTTAAGCTAAAGTTATGTATACAATAATACATAGTCTATTTAATAAAATAATTGATACTATACAGTAAAGTAAATAAACTATAAGCTAGTGACATAATATAAACTCTATGGAATTCATATACGAATCATGATGCGTGAAATTTATAAATAGCTTTCCTTCACGGTTAGCATGCCACTTAAGACAAAGCGATAAAACGAGAAAAATGGCATGCGCGGTCTTTTTGGCAT
Organism: Agonopterix alstromeriana; assembly: GCA_963924505.1. Taxonomy (NCBI): domain Eukaryota; kingdom Metazoa; phylum Arthropoda; class Insecta; order Lepidoptera; family Depressariidae; genus Agonopterix; species Agonopterix alstromeriana. The sequence continues at coordinate 18,234,923 of OZ004667.1, forward strand.
ACGTAAAGTAGCAAAGATGAAGGAACATCTCGATTTTTATCGTTTTCTCGGGGTGGGCATGCGAAGTCTACTGGTATGGTATGACGTCTGATGGGAACGAACATGGATTTCATTACCTATTTCCAGCTTCCTGGGAACGAACAAACTAAAGCAACCATAAACCATAGAGTGCGTGAAACAATTTGACATAACTAGGTTTCTATTACACAGCATTACAGATTTTTATATGCGTTTCACATTCAATGGGAAGTTGTTCGGTTACAGAACAATCTCGCATGCGTATCGGTTCGAAATAACATATATATAACATGCATGTAGTTAGAGATTGTGAAACAATATACAGGGTGTTAGGGTAAACAGTTGCACTATCTTAAGGGGTGATTCTTCTTCTATCAAGTCGATGGCATGTCATTCTAAACCTTTCCAGCCCTGAATTTCGCCACACGGATAGCATTTTCGGCAGCGTTCATAAGCTCCGTTCCCGTGCAGGTGTCCGGGCGGGAAGGGCACGATACGAGATGGGCCATAGTCTGAGGAGTAACACCACATTCACACCTAAGGTCCGCCCCGTCTGCGTAACCCCACTTAAACAGATTGTCTTTACTCCGGCCACCCTGAGTTCGGAGTCTATTCAAGCATCTCCAAATCGGCCTGGGCAGCTCCTGTCCTGGGGGTAGGCTTTCCATGAGAGGAACAAACAGGTCAGGAAGTGCGGTGCCTTCCCGCCAAAGACCGAGTCTAGCCTGAAAAGCCTCACTTTGAATTGGGTCGACACACTTCAAGAAATTCTTAAGTGGTGATTGAACCTATGATTCTGAAGTTCTTTCCCAAGGAAACCTAAAGGAAATTGGAAAAAAATTTGGACTTTCCATACTAAATAGGTACAATCAGCTGATCGAGCGTTTGTATGAAAAGTTGAAAAAAAATGTTGCGATTTTCCTATAGGTTTCTTAGGGAAAGTTGTTCGGTATCATTGGTACAATCATCCCTTAAAGTAATGCAACTGTTTACTCTAACACCCTACAGATACTTCACCTGCACCCTTATGCCGTATATTTGTTTAACAATAGCGGCAACATACATGAGTGCAGTGGTACCATTCTACTTTGAATGACCCAATAGCTCGGTGTGTACAGAGTCCGAGTGTCACGGGTTGGAAATCCCGCAAGAGATAAATGTTTGTATGATGAATACGAATATTCGTGGAATGGGATGGGATTTTTGCTGCTTCATTCTAACGGCTGGATTTTGATTAAATTAAAGGCATTACTTTAATGAGAGATTGTACTCATGCTACTGAACAACTTTTCATAAAGAACGTAGGGAAAATTCGCACATAATAATTTCAACTTTTCATACAAACGTTCACACCACTTATGACCACTTAAAGTAATGCAACTGCCAATGCCCCTAGTACCCTGTATTTGTGACTTAGATTTATTTATCATACCTAATAAGAAAGCTAACTTGAATAAAAGCTAGCTAATTACAGTTTTAAAATCCTGTAGCAACTAGCAATCTCGTAAATTAAAAAAATATTACAGTTGAAACCCTTTAGTTCAATATTTTACAATTATTAGATCCACCATAGGATCCACCCATAGATAATCATATTGTGGTTAAACGGCTTCAAAGCTTTCATCTTTTACGAGCTAAGTAAGTTAGCATTACAACTCATAAAGCACTTCCTTTATCTTATAATACCCTAGATAAAATCAAATAGAAGATGCTGAATTATCTAATACAACTTAACACAAAATGTGTTTTAACATGTTTACTTCAAACTCGCATAGGCATCAGATGCCAAGCATTAGTAAATAATAATGAGATTTCATTTTATTTAAAAATATATTTGTTGTGGCTTTACAGACATTACACCTTCTGAATGGGTGCGGGAAAGGATAAAAAATAACGATTTTGTCGTCAAAAATAGAATTATAAACTTTGAGTGAATTACAAAGGAGACAATGTGAAGTAGACAGTGTCTCGCCCTCATACAAGGAAGGCAAAAGGGGCCAACAAGTAATATGCAGAATGTTGACTAAAGTTATATCTGGACTCAGTTTTAACAGTACTTTCGCAACTTTAATACACATATTAAAATGCAGTTAAAGTTAATTATGTCAATTAAAGATATTATCATTATTTAACTATCTTTTTGTACTTGTCTTATTTAGTTTCAATAAAAATAATAAATTAGTTCAACGATCAACGACAAATCATAGTCCCCCACATCAAAACAATTTAACATACCTAATTATATTTTTAAAATCAAAATCTCAAAACGTATTTCTCGGACGGAGGTCCACGAGCGATGAGACGAGAGATTGTTTCAACTCACCTACCGGGTGACGATTACGATACGGAATTCTGCGTCTTCCTCTTTTGTTATATCTAAGTACAATATGTATAATGTATAATTTGTTGTTATGTTCGAAGATGAGAAGACAGTATTTGTGTAAGATCCAGCCAATAGATCACTTTCAAATAGAGAGAGAGCTTTTGAAACCATATTTCAAATAGCACAATAGTTAGATTGGAAAGTTGACTTGTATTGAACTGTTGACATTCGTTATGTGTCTCACAAATAGTGTTCGTGTACTTTTGGCATGAATGTACCAATACGTTTTAATTTATGGACTCTAGGAAATCCGATGTCGGCATAGAAACGTTTGAAAAATAAAGGCTGATAATAGAGCTGCGCTTACAGATATCGATCAGAATAATTTATTCGAAATGAAATTTATGTAAAACCTCAGTATAAGAAAGAGTATCTAATTTAACTTCACCCCACCTATTTTAACTTCACCCCCGCTTGGTAGGAAGTGTTGCGTAAAATGTAGGCATGGCGAATTCCTGTCTCGCTCGCACTCACTCAATATCGCACATGCTTACTTCTTCTTTAAAATTGTATGAAATGACAGCTAAGTGTCCAAGGTACTAGATACTCTTTCTTATACTGTGGTAAAACTATAGCTGTTGCGCGCGTCTTTGTCTGCATGGAATTTTCATGCCTGTCTCCATCATGCAAGCTTTCTCCTGACATTTCATATAAACCAGCTATGTAATTGTCCATATAAAAAAAGTAAACTTCATTAACATAATTTTAGTTTTTAATTGATTCCTGGCACCGGTTGCCTCAGATATAATTCTCATTGAAACAGCTACGCGCCATACAAAAGACATCAACGTTCTTAGTTTTCGTAGTTGACTACTACAAATGAAAAAGATATTCGTTTACAACGTAACTATAAAAGGATCTCTAAGATCGATTCCGAGATAAATAACGTGATTATTGTTTTAAGGTGACATAATGATTCTAATAAATATTGGGGTTACTTATGTTTCAGGAATTCGTTATCACCAATAATGAATTAACTTCTTTATACTTATGTTTTGACATTTCCATAGAAGATTAATATCAATCAAGTAGTAACTAAGTACCTATATACAGGGTGTTACAAAAGTAAAAATAAAAATTTTAAACTTTTTAGGGGATCGTTTAGACCATCAAACTGAACAACTTTCACTATGGGACCAACATCGAAATCGCGAAAAAAAAAATCACCTGTCACATACATTTAGCTCGAGTAGATTTGTAGTTTAGTATGGAACGTCAGATTTTTTTTTCGCGATTTCGATGTTGGTCCCATAGTGAAAGTTGTTCAGTTTGATGGTCTAAACCACCCCCTTAAATGTTTATTTGTATTTTTGTAACACCTTGTATAGCGTTCTTCTTAATATGCTGACACTTTTTAAGGGCATGATCAGACCGCCAAACTGAATAACTTTCTCTATGGCACCAAAATAGAAATCGCGAAAAAAAAAATCTGATTTTTTTTCGCGTTTTTGGTCCCATAGATTACGTTTTTCAGTTTGATGGTCTATGCTGACACTTTTTTAAGGGGATGATCAGATCATCAAACTGAACAGCTCGCTCTATGACACCAATATGAAAACACGAAAAAACTGTTCCATAAAAAAGTGTAACCTACCTCGAGCCAAATGTATGGGACAGCAGAATTTTTTTGCGATTTCCATATTGGTCCCATAGAGAGAGTTGTTCAGTTTGATGGTCTGATCATCCCCTTAAAAAGTGTCAGCATATTAAGAAGGACCCTGTAGTTGATTGTAAAATCATTTAAACTGGCACTACATTAAAACTAATCTTTACAATACACTTTTAAAACCATGAAGTAATACAAAATATATCCACACAATCTATACTCTCAATGAAGCTTAAAACGAGACGCCCACGACAGGAATATTATCAAAATTCCAAGATGTTTTCAACCATTACCATGTTCCTGACCCCATATTTTATGACAATATTATGTCGCCGACCCCTTATTTCCTAAAACAACATGTATTGTGAGTCACATTGTTTGTGTCGGAACGGAATACTCGCGTTACAATGTTGACTACGGAATGGAGACCGTTGCGTTGATGTCTTTTGTATGGCGCGTACGTAGCATGTCTTGCGACGGATGCGTCATTTCTGTGACTTAGTGTGATTTTTTTACGTTTACAGCAATTTACTGATGTTATTTACAGTTGCCGTATTTTAGTATAGCCATGGTGGTCCAGTGGCAAGTAACCTTGCCTGCCGTGCAAGAGGCGATGGTTCGATCCAAGTTCAGGCCGACTCGTACCAATGAGTTATTCGGAATTTATGTACGATTTGTAACACCACTGGCTTTTCGGTAAAGGAAAACATCGTGAGGAAACCTGCATGCTTCAATTTCGAGGCATGTATTGTACCCACTATCCATTATAAGTGGCGACGGGCTCACCCCCCGTCACACTGGACAGAGTTTCGGTACTACTAGTGAAACGTGGATGTTCTAAGGTTTTAAAATATCTCTGACTACCCACCCCCTCGGGGAACATAGTCGTGAGCATATGCTTATGCTTATGCTATTTACAGTAGATTTCAATTAAAAGGACACTTACTTACAAAAGCAGTACTAGCCTAAGGTACGGACAGTGCGGATACGGTACGGATGTGATAAACACAGTGCACTCTCTCGTTCTTATACAGTGTGTAATTAAACGGGGTGTTTCAGACCATCAAACCGACAAAATGGTCACTATCCGAGCCCAAAATCACAATCTCCAAAAACTAGCCGTTCAACTTGAGCTTTTCTTCTTTAGCTACGATGCTACATAGGGGGTACACCCCTTAGGTATGTAGCAACGCATTAAAGTTTACACTCTGTAAGTATCCGGTTTCCAAGTCATGCGTTTATTTATTTAACAACTTTTATTCCTACAACAAAAAAACGAGCTCAGTCATCCAACAAAAGGCTCCATTGTCTATCAACGCAGCCCTTTAATCACCGGCTGCGAAGGTCGCGGCGCAGGCGCAGGTCTCATCACAAAGAAAGCCGCGAGTATTCAACGCCTCGCTCATTACCAGTCATCGCTCATTACCATCCATAATCAATCGTTAATCATTTCACGTACGTTACTATACGGTTATTTTTAACTCGAGATGTCCTTTGTGACAAGTCAGTTCCTTGTTGAAGCCCACCCACAAGTTTCCGAGATGAATGTGTTTCTATGTTTAGGTGTAATCTATTAAGTATTATTATTTATTAGTTATTATTATTTGGGGTGCGACCAGGGCCGTCTTTACCCGGGGGTGCAAGGGTTGCGTGGCAACCAGGCGCAGGGACCTAGGGGGCACAAGCCGATCGCCTTATACACACGTAACGTGCGTAATCTGATAGTTTTGAAAGTTACTTAACAAAAATTCAATGTTATCTACAAAAATACAGAAATATTGCCTATATTTCTGTATTTTTGTAGATTACATTGAATTTTTGTTAAGAATTTAGGCACCACTATTGTTTACAAATACGCCTGTGACAATTTTCTGATTAATTATTCTTATGCGATGTGTAAGCCAATGATCGTATTATCAGCATAGGTATTATTACAAGAATTAAATTGATTTTCTAATAAACACTCTTCGCAAATTCATAGAGAGCGTGGGGCGAAATGTTTTTATTGTTGACAAAGAGTTCACAGGTGGATTTTCGCACCCCGGCGCCCCGTAATTTGGTTTAGACGGCCCTGGGTGCAACTTCGACCAGCGCTAGTTTATCGTAAACGCCCCTTTTGTAGTACCCTACTAATCCTTACTGCAGACAAAGGTGTATTCTAAAGGTGACTCGAGTACTACGGGAAATTATAGAGCTTAAAGAAAGCTCTAAACTATAGGCCTTCAACTTCGTGCGCGTTGCGCCCTCGGGGTATCGACGTAGGCAGGGGTGGGGTAGCACGCGACAAGAGCGCGTCCTCTCCCCGCTTCACTACCTGCGTCCCTTCTGTCGCTTTTCCACACCATGGGACGCAGGAACCATGGGAGAGCCACGCACGAACTATATAGCCTATAAAAGTGGTAAGTGCACTATTTGACAGTTTTGCTTTGAATTTTCGATACTATAATAACCCAGACCTGAATGTTGTCAAGAATGTGAATATAAGCCCTTATTCATGCACAACTCAAACAACAACAAAACAATGCATTGTTATGTAGGAAGAAAAGAAAAAAACGACCATAAAACTAGCAGTACCTGAGGCGTGAAATACATGCTTTCGTTTTAATGTGCGCACAATTGAAAGTACTTATTTAAAACAATGTAATGACAACAATTGGGTTTCCATGATGTAAGGCCGTCGTCACCTTGTCATCATTATTAAAGTTACTTTAGTTAGTCTGGTTGCAGGTATTATAATGGTTTATGGTGTTGTACTTACTGTAAACAAAAAGATTGCCAAAAAAATGTCACGTTTGAGGAAAGCATTAGCCATTTTAATAATAAAAACCAACCAAGTGCGAGTCGGACTAGCGCACTGAGGATTCCGTAACACCACAAATTTTGTGTTACCTACGGATTTACCCAAAAATTCTGTTCCCTAACCTTAGCGCGAGCCTGACTCACTGAACCGAAGAATACATAGGTACATATTCTACAAAGGTGTGCTCCAAATGGCGTGCAAAGCGGTGTTGACGTTGAAGTCGCGCAAACTTTTATGAACTTTGTGATACTTACTAGTTAGGGTTCCGTAGTCAATAAGGAACCCTTATAGTTTCGCCATGTCCGTCCGTCTGTCGGTCTGTCCGTCTGTCCGCGGCTTAGCAAAGAGACACTTAGTACTAGAAAGCTGTAATTTGACATGGGTATACATATTTATCACGCCGACAAAGTGGTAAAATAAAATCTTGAAAAATATTTCTTTTTAGGGTACTTCCCCTACACGAAAAGTGGGGATGCAATTTTTTTTTCTCGTCTATTCCATGGTGTGGAGTATCGTTGGATAGGTCTTTTAAAAATATTGTAGGTGTGGTAAAACCACTTTTCGATTTAGGGATCCGTTAGCGAAATATTAAGCTTTAAAGTGAACATTTTTGTTAGAGTCAAGTGCCCCCCCCCCCCCATCCCTGCCAGCCAAACGGTTGTTTCTAGATACGTGAAAAATTCACAGCAGTAGTGTATATAACGAATTTAAAAGGAAAATTATCACCACTAAGTTAACGAGTTTTACGCTTTACAAGTTAACGAGTAATAGTCGACCAACTTTTAAAATGTACTTTTTAGACTTTATTAGCCGTTAAACCGTAGTATAAAACAAAAAACCCCCTTCTAAGTCCGTATATTGTGACGGGCAACTACGGAAGCCTACCCTGTGCGTCGCCCGACACGCACTTGGCCGATATTTTTTTGGTAATATTTAAAAACGGACAGTATTGAAATAAAAATACGTTAAGATAATTGAATAAGTGATTGGGTTTTACCTTTTTATTGCCATTGCTATACACCTTCTGACCTCCACCTTCATTACGTAGGAACAAACAATTATATTGATTATGCACTTATTTCCATACAATAATCATAAAAGTATACTTAAGATCCGATTCTGAATTCATAACAAAGGTACTAAAATAGCGGATACTATTGTGTTTCTATGAATCATCTTCAGGATTCCTATAACGATGTCCGCTTTTAAATTGAGTCAACGCACCGCACCAGGGCCGCAATTGCGGTAAAAAATTCGGTGATTGAACCGTGATTGGACTACGTACGAACCATAACTTTTGACACATTTGGTATTGCACTAATCGCGGTATAGCTCATGACAGCCGTTAGAACCGTTTTAACAGATAGCTCATACGTTAAGGACTGTCAGTTAAGTATATAGAGTTTATCGCGATGCGGAATTCGGCACAGTTGAATAGCAATTGGATTGCAATGTGATTAGAACTGAAATTGGATAAGAATGAACTTCGATGTTTTAAATTAGCGCAATCGGTCTCCTGTCGCTTTGTGGACCTGCCCGATTCAATCGGTATCAAATCGGCATGGTGTTTTTGACAGTTCTTTAACTATAGACAATGGATGTGATGATCACAGAAACAAAATATTATTAAAATTTTCTAGAACGGTAATATCATAATACGTTACCGATCTTGTAAACAATATAATCAGAAACATGCACAATATTTAATTACATGTTACGAATAGAAGCAAGTTGACAAATCTTAGTACATACAAAATATCCATTGGTTATCTTCATCAAAATACAAAGAAAAATGATCATGCATCAGTACTTTAAGCCTGAGTTCACGTAAAATCACGACCGTAATCCTTTTCAAGAAATAGGGGTGTGGAGTACCATTCCATCCATCCACAGATCCATGGTGTTAACTAGAGTTATCAGTTAATAATTAAATCAATAGACACGTTTCATAGCGGAACAATGAGCCAATAACATACGTGTCAAATGAGTAGCCATTAACAGGGAAAGTGAGATCCCTATTAAGGAGCGATTACACTAGTGAGCCGCGCTAGGCCGGAACGAGAGCTCTATGACCTAATCCGGTTCAAGTTATAGACTGTTAATGACATTGCAAAAAGTTATAGACTGTTAAAGACATTGATAAAAATTTTGTATTACTTCGATTAGTCTTTGCGTGTAATCGTTTATCGATACTTATAAAACAGTTCCGCAACTGACTGTCTGACTAACAGACAACGCACTGCCTAAACCGCTGAAGATAGCAACATGAAACTTTTATAATCTATAGAGGATAGAGGGGTGCACTGAGAAAGACTTTTTCGAAAATCGACTCCGAAAGGGGTGTTCCAAGCTCCACGCGAACGAATTCACGGGTAAAAGCTAGTAAAATATATTGCCTGCTATTTTTTCCGCGAGAATATCTACATCTACACTAATATTATAAAGAGGAAAGATTTGTACCTATTTTTGTATGTTTGTATGTTTGTAATGAATAGGCTCAAAAAGTACTGGGCCGATTTAAAAAATTCTTTCACCAATAGAATGCTACATTCTTCCAATTTGACATAGGCTACATTTCATTTTGAAAAAAATTAGGGATCCTTGGTAAAATTTGAACAATGTAACCGAAGGTGTAGAAAAATGAGTCTTAAAATTTATTTGTCTTATTTGTCTACCCCGTGCGAAGCCGGGACGGGCTGCTAGTCAGATATAAAACAAGGAATACGATTTAACAAGAAGTTCACACCCCATTTTCATCTCTCCAGTCGATGGCATCTGCTAGAATGTCCCTTGTGCCAGAAGTCAGAACACCTGCACGAGAGAGGACCTAAATAAAGCTACACTGGACGTGACTCGCTGAATACCTGCCTCATAAAATACAAAAACACAATCGTAAAACACAATTGACACGAAAGATTTTCGAAAAAAAAAACTAAGCATCCCTACATCCATACAAACCTCTCGGGAATATGTATACTCAAAATTTCATGTTTCAATTTTCAGTGGTATACTGTGTGCGTTGTCTGTCTGTATGTCAGTGAGTCAGCCAGTCAGTCAGTCACGGCACCTTTTTATGTGTACCTATCTATAGATTTTGTAAGTCAGCTATAGTACTCTGTGGTTCAAGGTTATTAAATTAAGATTGCAGGTTTAAGGGACCAAATATTGGAATCCCTCGCAATGCAATAATTTTTGTTGGTTACAATCGAAACGCAAATACTTAATAACCAATGTCTATGATTACTTATCCTGACTAACAAAATAATACCGGGAAATCACCAAATGAGGAAGGGGAACTCTACTAAGGAAACTTTAAGCAACTCCAAAAACCATTCCCAAAGAACAAAGGAACTTTGCATGTTCCTCTCTTCACTGAACCCGCTGTCGCGCATGAATCACTCCGCGACACGGGCAAGTGGAAAGCCGCGGACGTGCTGTGCGTAAATTACGCGAGCAGCCGCTGCGCTCGCGCCGACCGGTCGAGATCCGTGGCAATGAACCTGAATAGCACGTGCGTTACCGTTGTTTAGCCTTGTGTGGACGCCTCTTAATGTCCGCGAAATTGTTTTTTTTTTCGTTCGTGTTATGAACTATATTATTACGTGACCCGATTTGAAAGCATCAGTTTTGGGTGAATATTTGAAAAAGAGTGCTGACTAATTCAACTACACGTAGTTTTTTTACAATTTGTCTAAATGGAACATCTTTATTTATCGCTTGTTATTAAATAAATCGCAAATAAATGGTGTATCTATCTATCTTATTTAAGACCTGCTACACGCATACATAATTCCGAATCAGGGTTACGATTTCGTATGGACTTTCCCCCTCCAGAATTTAAAATCCTATTAAAAATCACAATTATGATTCGAAATTCCGAATATATGTCGCGGACCTGACTTAATTCCCTATGTGGACTAGTGTTAAGTGATTTGTGATGAATCCATTCAGAAAAATTGTAAAAATAATATGTGCGTATGGATTGAGGAGCCACATTTGCTATTGAAAAAAGGATTCTACGCCCATTGTGCATTGCACCTTTTTGTTCTTGGAACTTCTATACTTTTGCTAGAAATTCCAGAATTGAGTCTACAAAATCTATTAATTTCCTACAAAATGGGCATAGAATTCTTTTTTTCAATAGCATATGTGGCGCCTCAATCCATACGCACATACCTACTTCTCTATACTTTTGCTATAAATTCCAGAATTGAGTCTACAAAATCTACTAATTTCCTACAAAATGGGCATAGAATCCTTTTTTCAATAGCATATGTGGCTCCTCAATCCATACGCACATAAAAGAATATTCACCCTTTTAGATTATTGTAGGTACCTAATTACACAATAATAACAAACAATCCTAGTGTATGTCGGTATGTTTCGATTTCATGGCTAAACCGCTGAACCGATTTTGATAAAAGGCAGAAAGATAGGACATTTTAAATATTCCAAAAACTTATTCGTCCTACAACGGCTAGTCACCTGAATTTTTAATTCCTAAAAGGTCGTAGGTACTATCATTTATCATGGTTTTAGATTCGAAAAAGGCCTGTAGCCTGTAGATTCCTGAATAATAACAAATGGAGACTCCAGATAAATGAGTTTACAGTGTTCGTTACCTAGTTATAACAATTTTCAAAAAAAAACCTTGACCTACAGACCTTCCTTTACTTAACAAAGTAAAATGTACCTTTACAATGTGGGTCTGAGTAGAAAGTGCGACACATCAAACATAACATTTGAACAAACAGAATGTAACAGACCAGTCCATTGTGAACACATTATGTTAATTATTGTATTCATGTATTGTCCACTAAACTAAAAGGTGTGTCATTCGGGCAACTTGGACTACAATGTGGAGAGAAATGCAGTATTATTTCGGCCAGTGTACTTTCTGCAGTTAGGTGAACTAAAAACTGTAAGACGAGATTCCATAATTCCAATATACCTAACTACGTTTCGCTTCCTTATCTCTCTTTTTAACCCCCGACGCAAAAAGAGGGGTGTTATAAGTTTGACGCCAATGTCAGTATGTCTGTCTGTGTGTTTGTCTGTGGCATCGTAGCTCTCGAAGGGGTGGACCGATTTCGATGCAAATTTTTGCGAGTGTTCTTAGCTTTGTTTCATGAAAATCCTTTCAGTAGTTTTCATGTAACTAAAAAATTATGAAATAACATTAAATTACAAATATAAAAAACCCCCATCGCCAAAAACAATCATTTAAAAAACCCGACTGTATAAAAAACCTATTAACTGAAAAGAGAAAAACAAGCTCTAAAATCACTAATCAGCTATAACAGCTTTATTTAAGCTAATATAATTTGAATGTTATTAGGTAGGTATCGCAAACGGGGACAAAGGAGATTTTTGGTTAGTTATTTTTGACCCCGCCTGCAATACCTACCTAATAACATTCAAATTATATTAGCTTAAATACAGGTGTTATAGCTGATTAGTGATTTTAGAGCTTGTTTTTCTCTTTTCAATTAATAGGTTTTTTATACAGTCGGGTTTTTTGTTTATATTAATAATTTAGTTTATTTCATACTTTTTAGTCTTGTGTCGAAACGGTAACATAAAAGTACTATAATATTTATATACTCGGAATCGTCTGATCACTAGCTTTCATTTGATACCCATATTGTAATTTTTAACAAAAAAAAAATTGTTTATTCCCCCTCTCTTTTTTAATTTGTAGACGCCATCTTGAAATAATATACCCTATGTCACTCTCACGATTTTTACGAATCCAATGACACCTCAAACGTTAAAATCCATCAAGCCGTTTAGGCTGTAGGCCGTGCCAAAGAAATAGACATACAAACATACATACATACATACATAGATACATACATACATACATACGCTCGAAAAACATAACCCTCCTTCTGTCGCAGTCGGGTAAAAAGAAAAAAATTATTTGGATGCATGTTTTACTTCTTAACTCTCTTAAAGATATTTTAGGTCAATTAATGCGTCGGGGACCGCAAGGATTGTAAAAAAATCTATGGTAATTTCATAGCGGTCCCCTACGCAGTAATTGACCTGTTTGATGGTAAACTACCCTTTAAATATTGATAGAGGGTGTTTTGTTACACATTGTATAGTTTTCAGTTTTCAATGAACTTAGAAAAGTACGCATGTAGGGACTATTATTTATTCTGTGGCGTAGTACTTGTGGTCATTAAATGAGACCAACTGCATTTATCTAATCCTGCTAACCGCTCCTATGAATGTCATTAACAAATGAATAGCGTAATGTTAGCTTTTATGTCATTATAGTTTGCCCACCGCTCGTGTCATGAATGGAGACGTCATACTGAATGGTTTAGTTCATAGCATGCAGCAAATTGAATGTACAGCTTGCGTGTATTGCAATTTACGATATTTGTTTACGGTACCGGTGTTCGGCTTGCAATAACCCAGTTGGGTGTCGTAAGAGGAGACTGACTACATCATCACCGCATCGTGTGGCTATCTGTAAGTTAGAGTTACTGCATCAGACGGAATACTGCATACGGGAAACCGCTACGATCAGAGGTCTCCACCTGCAGTACCATGAGATATGCATTTGTGTTTAGGTACCACATACACATTAAAATCATACCCTTATAATTTGCCCTGTGCACTTACCTAGAGGCGTAGGACCTGACTGATTTGCAGTCGCTATACAGTATATCCTTTTAAACTGAGAGTCTACCCATCAAACTGAACAACTTTAACTATGGGAGTAAACAGATCGGAGCAACAAAATTTGCAAATACTATACTAAACTTGCTATACTAAACTGTAGTGCCTACTCGACTCAAATGTATGCAACAACAGATTTTTGTTGTTGCTCCGATCGGTTTGCTCCCATAGTAAACGTTTTTCAGTTTGATGGGTAGACTCTTTGTTTAAAAGGATGCTAATGATATCAATTTCACCCTGAATAATCGAAATTAGTAATGATAATTGACTATCTACCATTTTCACGTCATTGCGTGAAATGAGAAATGGGAACTTCTTTAGCAAGCCTGGTAAATTCCTACAGGGTTGGAATATCTAGCTTCTGGTCGATTTCGGCCACGGCGGCGACTGCTTCAACTCCGTTATTGGCGTTGATGAGCTCTCATGTGGCTAACATACCCAGTCTTCTTGGAAAAGATCCTCGCACATAGCGTCGTTCTCTCCATGATAGTTATGAGTAAAGGAATGATTCCATCGCTTTCATTGCATCTTTTTTGCATGTTTCAACGTCAATCGCTATGACTATCCAGCCCAAAAAGGAATAAAATTTTTCCTTCCGTCGTCATCCTTGTATTTCCCCAAACTAAAAATACCATGAACATATTAACTAATCCTGATTAGTAATTCGCGTATAAAATTTCCTTAGAACTTTTATAGGATTCCTGATTTCCAAATACCATTCAGAGTCATAAGCCAGACTACAAAAGACTATCGGGGTTTGTCCCAACATTTGATCACTCTTTCCTCAACCACCTGTCATTGCAACAAAAGTTGGATTCATGAAAGACATCACCCGATTCAAGTAATTCTAGTCATTACAACAAATACATAAGCATCGTTTTGAGAGACTCTTATAACAGTTGACGAACGACGGCTTTATCAAAGGCAACAAATCAAAGTGTCAACCAAAACAAGCGTACAATTCATATGAATACACTAACGGAATATTTTAAAAGGATGAGTAAGTATAGTTTAAAGAAATGTAGCTTTAATTGCAACGAGGTAAGGTTCAGTCGTCTGACAGGCACCGTTAGGTCGAATTGAGTATATTTTATTGCAAGTATTTTTCAGAATTCATGCAATTGTGGTTTTGATATTGCAATGATAAGACTTAAGGTCTCGTTTGGTCAGAGATGATCTCAATTTTGGTTAGGTATTCGCAATTTGCTGTGACCCTGTGACCTCGTTCGTTAAAATGTAGTTTTTAAGGATAATGATTGTAATCTAGTTTCTGAGAGTTTGAAGATCATTATCTAAACTATAGTTATATTGCAATGGCCACAGTGCTGTCGATCGTGCTACATACGAAATGAAAGTCAGATATTTTAAGTTCAACTTCAACCTATTAATGGGCAAAGTTAATAATTATGATTTTGAGAAAGGATAAGACTTGTTCCACGGGTTTTTTGGTAGAAACGACCTAGGACTGCGTTTCCATTATTCATATTTTCAGCAAAGTGGCAAACCGAAATGGATGTCACAAAGAGGGCAATGATGACTAATAAAAACTCTCGTGTAAAGTGTGATTTTGGCGTCATCTAAATTGGTTGTAAAATAGGAAGACAAGAAAGACTTTGATTAAATTAGATAAGGAAGATAGGTGACGTTCTTGAAATACATAATCGAAAAATAGACCTGCTTTTATCTTACGACTGAAAAGAAATGCCGTGTGTCTTTTTTTCTTTTTGAATGATTTGTACAACGAGTAAAAGCACACGAAGGCATTGTGGTACCTTTATTCCGCCTACAATAAAAGAAAATAAGTCAATCACGCAATGCCGCTCGTTTTGCAACTAAGGAAATTAGGCGACGGGGGCTCAATTTATGCGGTCCATACGCTGCAGGCCTGTCACCTAATCAAAGAAGAAAGACCCATTTGTTTACATCGCCTCGTCGCGTTGGAATCGCCAAGTCATCTCTCGTATGTCTGCTAAATTCATCTTCCCTTCAATCTGATCACAGTTCATTGACACAATAAACGATGGCGTCTTCCTATGACATTATGATTCAATAGGAATAGGAAAGCGGTTAGTTCCGCAGAGACAATAGCTATTCCTACTTATAGAAACCGCTTGCGGGCGCGCAGGCGCGGAAGTATAGTTTACTACTTTGCGGTTGTTTAAGCCAATATTGGATATTCTGAATGAACTATATTTACGATATCGCCCTGGGAAATATAGTCGAAAGCATAAGCATGACCAAGCCGTTTTGATGCTCCAAGTGTTCCAAGGCTAAAGACTAAAGTCCTTGCAAACGTGAAGCACATTATAAACGCAAAATCATGTCTGTAATTTTTCAAATAATATTTGTGATACCCATATCGTGGACTGCGGGTTGGAGCCAATCCAACATCTTGCTTGGAGAGCTGTTTCCCGATCCATGAGGTACAGGAGAGAGAACACGAGAGTACGTCTTTGTTTAATTAGTACAAACACTTATTTCTTGAAAAAAATAATGCAAACGCTAAAACGGCGAGAACATAACAGTATTTCAGTATCTGATCATCCCCTTAACAAACCGTCAGCATATTAAAAAGGACCCGATATATAAAACTTTAACTAGAGTAACTTTGCATAACGGATTTTCTTATTGTTAACATAACACCCTATCGTTGTTCCATGTTGTAGGTAGATATTTATAAGACTTCCTAGTGCATAACTTTCAATTTCAGTGAAATTTAATTGATCCGAGATAGGATTAGAACACGCAACGTTTGAGCAATAGTCGTAAAATTACTATGTAACAGTGTCATTGATGTTGTGAACCTTAGATTTGCTTATATCGAAGATTTCAAAGTGTTGGCGACTTGGCGCTTGGCGTAGCCAGGCATGTCAAACTCAAGGTCGTTGGTGGGCCAAATGCATAGTGATAGTATGTAGAATCAGCGGGCCGCAACGAACTTAGAGAAATTGTATCGGTCATAGAAAAGGACTGTTACCTAATCGTTTATTTAATTGTAGAAAAAAATTACAATCTCTTCCCAGGAAAGTGCCTTTATCTATAAGTTGTTTATTTCGGGTTGGGGGTACTTCTACTCGTTGCAGAAATCAACTTCCAAACTGCATCTAAGGCCGTAGCTAGAACTGAATTTAAGGTAGGGCATGGAAAGACGAAGGTATGGCGGAATAAACAGGCTACGATTCTTCCAACTTCAAAGAAATTCCAATTTGATGAAATCATTTTTTATGTAAAATTTTTTTTCACATTAATTTTTAACTCTTGCTTCTGCCTTAGCACTGCATTTCCACCAGTCCCAAGTACCTAAGTAGTAATTAGTTTGTGGGAGGACTGTGATTTTCAAAAAGTACCTGTCATGGATTTTATCGTGTGAGTTGGAAGAATGAGACTAACAACTAACAACAATGATTTTAATGTACTTATCAGTAGGAAACTATGTAGATATCTATCTAGTAGAATATTAATTTCTAGCTAAAATAGGCATCGAAATATAGGTATGAAAATTTTGCCATCAAAGCGCTCTATCATGTCAATCCTTTCACTTTTATTGCCTTATCTAACTCTCATGCCATGTTTGTAGCAAGTAGGTAGGTAACATAGTGTTTATGTTAAACAGTCCTGTTGGTTGGATAACTTTTAAGCTACAAAAGGTATTGTAGATAGGAAGTAGATTCATTCTGATGCTGTAAAATACAGCGTGCATAAATACCTAATCATTGAAATCTACACCAAAATATATATACTGACGAATATATTCTCCAAGTGGATAATCAGATACATTCTGAGAACTCATAACTGAGTAAAATGTAGGTATACTATTTTCTAGCGCTGTTAAAAAGTACCAAGAGCACTTTATCGATGTATTTTTTTAAGTTTAGTTTCACCTTTGACTAATTATTATAAGGACTAGCCTTGCGGTAGCATTTCCCCTCTGCCACGGTATAAGCACAATTGATCTTTTGAATTTACATTCAATTTTACACCTTATCACCAAACGAGACAGCCTATAATTGCGAAATAATAACTTCGAACTTAGAACGTTTGGGGTTCACACGAGACTACTTTTCATGATTTTTAACATTCAAAATTAGAATCTAAAGTTATGAGGAATAAAATCCAAAGTTGCGGATTTCATGTTACCTCGCCCCCCGCAAAAAGTGGCAGATATGTTTGTTAGTAGAATTACACGCGTAACCAGTCCACATATAAATAGTGTTAGGGTAAACAGTTGCATTACTTTAAGGGGTGGTTGTACCCATGATACTGAACAACTTTCCCTAAGAAACCAATAGAAAATTCTCAAAAAAAAAATGTTGATCTTTTCATACAAACTTTCGATCAGCATATTGCATTTAGTATGGAAAGTCCAAACATTTTTTTCTGTATTTCCTATAGGTTTCTTAGGGAAAGTTGTTCAGTATCATGGGCACAATCACCCCTTAAACTTACTCTAACACCCTGTATAAAGGAATTGAAATGCATTTCATATCAAACAGGGTGCTTCTGGCCATCAAACTGAACAACTTTTACAATCGAGCCAACATCGAAATCGCGAAAAAAAATATCTGCTGTTCCATAGAAAATGCCAACAGCTTTTCCCTCCTCATAATATGTATAGGTAACGATATCCATGGTGGTGAAGTAAATTCTCCAAGTATTTAGGAAACAATTAAAACTAAACACAATAAATTACATCGTAACCAGTTACGCGCATGCGCGGGCGTGAACATAAGCTGTTCCACTTCGCTTGCTCCAAATTATAATTCATACTATGTACCTTAGATGTCCCTTGAATCAAACAAATATGACACTTATCGCGTATGAACGAACCGTCTGTCGAGCGACTCGAATGAACTTTATTGTCACTACTTCTATCCAAATATAACGATCAAGCAGTATCGACGCTACAAAACAACGTAATTGAAATTTATACGACACGAATAGGATACGAATAAATATAAGAGCACAGCAGGATCAAAACCTAAGAAATCACAAACCTACTAATATAAAGGTTAGAAGTATCAACATAAAAAAACCAAATGAGAATGTCAAGAGAAAATGTAATACGATAAAAATTGATTGACGTAAGCATCTATAATATTGAAATTATACACAGGACACACACTTCTAATGGATCTCTCTCGAACACCCTGTCGTACGTAATTACGCGTTTAATGCTTTTCCCTATACCACCGGTGACACGCCAGTAAGAACCATTTTTTTCTTAGTAGTTGCGAAAATTGCGCCGCGTAAATTCGCCAGCCAGACTTTAATAAGATGTTTCATCTTATCTGTCTGCTTATCCTTTAACTTAACTGTCACTCGGAAGTCTACTATACTGGAAAAATCTCGTCAGGAATGAACTCGCGCCCTTTGTACGTATCTACGGACTTAGTTTTCCTATATAACTCTATCAATGTTCCCTACAGTAACTACCTAACAATTTATTATAAAGCAAGAAAAACGGCTCATTAAAAAGCTGTCCGCACGCCAGGTCGAGAGTTCAGGCGACAGGAGAGCTGGCAGCTTCCTCCGGCAGCGGATAAGCCTAGCAATCCAGAGGGGGAATGCTGCCAGCCTCCTGGGTACGTACCGTGCCCCAAGGTGAGGCCTTAAATGAGGTGTTTTGGTTTATAGGGTTTTTGTGTACTTATTTATTTCTAATTCAAAGTCAAAGTCAAAGTCAGTATAATTTATTCAATATAGGAGCTTGCAGCACACTTATCAAACGTCAAATCTTTTTTAAAGCTACCACCGCGTCGGAACGTGTTGTCGCTGTAGAGAAGATGCGGCCAGAAACTCTACAACATAACACGACTTAATAACTATTACAATATACTCGTAAATTCTTAAGCTAAAGTTATGTATACAATAATACATAGTCTATTTAATAAAATAATTAATTTATTTGTCTTCTTTTTTTTAACCATAGCCATAAATTGGTTTATATTGTTGTTAATATATCATTATAGTATTTATTATCGATACTTCTTGACGATTGTATTGCGCTATTATGTTGTATGCTGTAACACCGGTAACCGATGCTTAAATTAGCATGGAAACGATACCATACCAAGTTTGTCAAGTGGTCATTTCCACCTGATTTGGTTCGGAAGAAAGAGTTAGTTAGATAATCTCTCCTATATTGGGTCGCTTAGGTGCTAATGCAATTGAATGACTTGAATGGCGTGAGTTACCGTGAATATCTCAATTCAGCATCGGACAGGACTTGAAAATTGATAAGTTATAGCCTACGAATAAGAAATAGTTCGCTGGTAGCCTGTATGATTCCACTGCAGGACAAAGGGTTCACGATTAAGACTACCAACCCCTTCAAAATTGCCTCTACGTCGATTTTAATCTGGTGAGGGCTACTAAGTTTTGGCAAGTTACCATGACCAGCACTGTACATAATCATCATCAGCCTCTGCAGTCACCACTGTCAACCCTCAAGGATATATTGCACTTTATCATATTTAACTGAAATTGTTTTGTCAAGGTTTCAGTGAGGTAAAAAAGATTTCGCTTTTTGTATGGTTGCCAGCTCCACAGTTCTCTTTATGTATCATCACAACTTAACCCTTACCCCATTAATAACAAAGACTATTTTGTTGCAGAGAGCGCACTGTCCGCTGTTCATCAGTCCTGATCTGCGCACTAGGGTTGTCACTCATCGCACTAGCTGTCTACACAACTGTGCTGGTACTGACGGAGTACAGGAGCCCGCGGCCCTGTGTCAGCGAGGAATGCGTCGGCACTGGTAAGTACCATCCCTATCGGGTGGATAGAAACTCTGCTACAATTACGAACTGTCCTTCACCAGCCACACCTTGGAGACTGTCAGCTGACAGCTGTCATTTCATAAAAATGGTAAAAATTGAAAAGAAGAGCGCGTGTGAGACAGGAATACGCATTTGCTTAAGAGGTAACCACGAAGTAACCAGAGGGGGTGAGGTAAAAAGTCGTTGGGAGGCAGGGTGTGTGCGTACTGTATGTAGTAAGTACTAGATACTTTCTTATACTGTGACACAGCCGTTTCCATAAAATTTTTATCTTTGGGTTTTGTCGGCGACTTTTCTATGGGTTCGGTGTGTATAGACCATTAAGAATGACTTTTCCATCTTCATCATCACAATATGTTGACCATTTTGTAACAACGTTCGTTCAATATCGAAAACAAAATCTGCTGTTCCAGACAAAACTGCTGTTATCTGGGTAGCTACAAGACTCAAATACACAGGTGTTAGGGTAAACAGTTGCATTACTTTAAGGGGCGATTGTACCCATGATACTGAACAACTTTCCCTAAGAAACCTATAGGAAATTCGTAAAAAAATTTCTCGACTTTTCGAACAAACGTTAACGTTCGATTAGCTGATTACGTTTAGTATCGAAGGTCCAAATTTCTTTTTGCGAATTTTCTATAGGTTTCTCAGGGAAAGTTGTTCAATATCATGGGTACAATCACCCCTTAAAGTAATGCAAATGTTTACCCTAACACCCTGTATAGATCAGCTGTTTCCTTTTCGCGATTTCGAATTTGTCTTCATAGTGAAAGTTGTTCAGTTTTACCAGCAGAATGCATGGTTACAGTTTCCGTTTTGACTAAAAAATAAACTTTTTTTTAAATTAATTATTGGAATGTTGGAATGGCAGAAGAGGAAAGAATCTGGGATTAATGCTGTCGAAATGCGTTCTTTGGGCAGTATGTGTGGTTTGACTTTGAATGATAGAATACGAAAAAGTCTGAAAATTGTGGACTGAAAGAGGATATAGTGACAAGGATTGAAAAGGGAGTGTTGAGATGGTTTGGTCACGTGGAAAGGATGAGTGATAGTAGACTGACGTATGAAATATATAAAGCGAGTGTGAATGGAACAGTCAAAAGGGGTCGCCCTGGAGGTAAGTATGCAGACCAAATTGACAGCATACTTAAGAAGGGTCAGATCAAATGTACCCGAAACCGACGAGCGTGTATGAAGCGACTTATGACTGTGGACGAGGCAAAAGAGGTATATCAGGATCGTAGCCGATGGCGATCAATTGTCTCTGCCTACCCCAATGGGACACAGGCGTGAGTATATATATGTATGTATTTTATTAATTAAGCTAATCTTTTCTGATGACATAACGCAATATCAAAACATCATCCCGTTTGAATATTTCGAGACGCCATAGATCTAATTTCCATAACACGTGTCCCGTCCTAACCCATTTAAGTCATAATTGAGATCCACACACCGTTCTATATAATATATATTGTCCACACCAGTCCACATGGTTTTATATTATTTTCTATTGCGCATAAGCAAAAGCTTTGGCATAATATTATTCCAATTAATATACAGGGTGATGGTGTGCGTCGGGCTTCTAGAACAGTTATCACTTCTATGGAATCCTCGAATGGTACATCCTTTGTACTACTTTTGAAAATAATGCGATTTCTTGACTTTATTAAATCAATCAATTGAAAGAAGATGTTGTGACAAGAATAGAGAAGGGTATGCTTCGTTGGTTTGGTCATGTGGAGAGGATGAGTGATAGCAGATGTACGAAAGAGATATATGGAGCTAAAGTGAGTGGAAGTGTCGGAAGAGGGCGCCCTCGTAGGACGTATTCTGATCAAATCGGTTGCGTCCTACAAAAAGGGGAGGTGCGGAGTACTCGAAACCAGCGGACATGTATGAAGAGATGTATGAATGTGAATGAGGCAAAAAAGGTATGTAAGGATCGAAGTAGTTGGCGCGCTCTGGTCTGCCTACCCCACTGGGAAAGAGGCGTGACGTTATAGATAGATAGATTACATCTCAAACTGTATTATGCATGTAATATGCAGTACCTTGTGTTATGGACATAATAATGATTATTAATGCAGAACGATTTTCTGTGGTTAAAGATTATGTGAAATCCCGATCTCTGATAATTAATCTGTTTTTCGTGATCAAGTATACAAAACAAAGTAGCAGGTACCTGGTGAAGTAATTTGATGGAAATTTACCAACGATTACTGAACGAAGATCCTCTAAGACTGAGACCAATTAGATGCCAATTAGATAAAATTAATCTTTAAAAAATCTAGGTACAGTCACAGAATAATAAGAGTACAAGGTACGGTAAAATTATTTCAAGGTCATATAAAAACGGCTAATGAGCTAAGGCTGAGGACTCGAACAAATACAGGATGTAACACAAAAATGGGTAGTAGTATTTAAAGGGGGGGTTAATGAACAGTTTTCAATATGAAGCCAAAATCGAGCTCACGAAAAAGAAAAATCGCCTGGCCCATACAAAGATGCAGTATCTACCCGCAATATTTGGAATAGCCGACTTTTATTATGAATTTCATCCCACTTCTGTCATACCCTGTAAACGTAAGAAACGTGTGGATATTTTGTGCAAGTACACACAGCGACGCATCAAACTACGTAAAACAAACATAAGCTGGCCGCGCGACGTTATACATTACTCTACCTACGCGCGGCCAGCTTATTTTGGTATTGCGTAGCTTGATGTGTCGCCGTGTGTATCTACTGAATAACAGGTGAAGAAAAAGTTTAAAAATAAAGAGTAGGTAAATACCTAGATAGGAAAGCAGCCATGGCATTAATCTGAATTCAGAGACAGATTTAATGTTATCCATTGCATGATTTACCTACTCTATTATTTTTTAAGTGTAGCGATGATAGTATCAATGGATGCAGAATCATGCTCTGAATTCAGAGCAGTGTAATTGCTGCTTAAGTCAATTTCAGCAGAACCTGATAAAATACCTACTCACAGTCAGATGATATTTTATTCGACGTCAGTTTACATCATAATTAAACATGGGAAATAACATCCATAATTTCTTGGCATAGTTGATGCAAATTGAATTTTAGCCCTCAAGATAAAAACATCTACGCAATTTCCTCATAAAACGTTGTTTATCGTTAATTTAATGAATCTAGATCCACGTGTGGTACTTAGGTAGGTTACTGCGCCATTTTCGCGGTAAAATGTTACAAATGCATTAATTATTTTGAGTCACGTAGGTATTTTATTTACGCATTTCATTACAAATAGCATTAATTGTTTTGGTATCGTTTTATGTTAATTGTTGAAGATGAATCAAGATAATTGATGTTTTTCTGCGTTAAATTATTTATTTACTATGTTCTAAGGAAAATTATGTTGCCATTAATTACATCAATTTCAAAAAGATTAAAATACCTACTTAATGTCTGATAGTGCTTAGTAGGGGAGTCCAGAAGGTTTAAACGCTGCACTGTTTAGGTATATTCAGTGCGAATGAGAGACTACCGAACAATTTTCTGAGAATTTTCAAATAGGAGCCGCCCCGTGCATGCAAATGAGAGGAACCAAATGTGGACCCTCAGGGGCCTTCCCAAAATCTGACGATTCCGAAAAATGTTGGACCATTTTTAACGCGATGTTCAGGACGAATTAAAATTTTTCTCTGTAAGTGTCAAATTTGCTGATGAAACATATGAAATAAACATAATTTTCAAGGAAATAAAAATTAGATTTAAAATTACTCACATGATCAACTTCAGCATCATGCGTCGTCAACAAAAGTGCTTCGGCAACATGCGTTACAAAAACTCAAAATGTATTGTTTAAACTGTTCTTACAGAAATGATACTATAACAGACTACCTATTTTCAACTAAACGTTAATATTGTTTTATATGATTCGTAATTATATGATTATTAGGTATTACTTATAATTTTGATTGTCATTCTTGTTGATAATTGTATTAACGCTTCATTATTTGAATCATTGTGACTAATTTAAAAAAATATCGGCTGCTTTTTGCTATATCCCTGCTGAATAGAGGTTCTTTGTGCTTCTTGCTCGGCTCGCCTAAAGTGTCCCCACCCTAAAAATTGCGGGGTGAGGTGCGGTATCTGAAGGAGAGGGGGCAGGGAGTGGTCTTTGTGTATGTACAACTATATAAGTATATACTATTATCTATTCTTTGACTTTGTCATGCCATGCAGTATAAGAACCGTGATGGTCTTAGCCGCATTAACACTCTAATTTAATGCATCGGTCGATACGGCGCGATAATAATATTCGTCAGCAATGAGTTTTTATACCATCTTATTGTTTATTACTTCACTTTTTATACCGTCATTATTATCACCCTCTGTCGATATCGCCCCCCTCTTAACTACCGAGGAAAAGGCTAACGCTGATGGTGAGTGTATATGGGAGTTAGTCCACAATGCGTGTCCAATGCGGATTGGTGGACTTCGCTTACTCATCAGAATTTCTTCTTCAGCGAATGCGTATCCATATCTTAAGCCAGTCATTGTTCTCTTCTTTCCACAGCATCAAGAATCCTCCTAGCTCTGAACAAAGAAGTGGAACCATGCCAGGACTTCTACGAGTTTGCCTGCGGTGGCTGGATCAAGAGGAACCCGGTGCCGGACTGGTCCACCTCCTGGGACCAGCTAGCGAAGCTCAGGGAAAGCCTGGTGACAGACCTGAGGGATCTTCTCGAAGCTGATGATGAGCCCGATCTACCCAAGAGTGTGGTTAAAGCAAAGACGCTGTATAAAACTTGCGTTGATACTGGTGAGATTTGTTTATTATTCTGGACTATTGTTAAATGAAATCTTTCCCTGCTAAACAGGGGGCCTCTATCCTTGGCCTTCCTCATCTAGCTGCTCTCCGTTACCTGTCTCAGGTCGTCGGTCGATCGCCGGAGGGCATCTCACGGTACGCCTGCCAGTTCGTGATCGACATTTTAGAACTTGGACTCCCCATACATTGCCAGTTTTTCAGCAGATATGACTAGCCCATTGCCACTTTAGCTTGCTAATTTCTTTAGTTCTCTGACATGTTACCTTAATTCCTGATGTGAAGTAGGGTTGATTAAAGAGTTGAAAGAGTGTTTGTAGTTATTTTTCGAATACGCCAATCGAACAAGCGACGATTTGTTTCAAATTCTCCGGAATAGAAAACAGTCTAACAGTCTCGCCTTCTGTGGATTGTTGGACATCACTCACAATGTCAATAATAACGTATTGCCATGTTTACTAAATCAGATTTCCATTACAGACAAACTAGAAGAAGAAGGCATCAAGCCAATTCAGCAGCTGTTGAAGAAGCTGGGCCTGCCTCCGCGACCACCCGCTGAAGTGACGGGTAACTTCAGTTGGGAGGAGACAGCGGGCCGCGGGAGACGCATGGTCGGCATCAACGTGCTGCTGAGCGTACAGGTCGCCGAGGACGTCAGGAACACCAGCAGGAACCGAGTCGTGGTGAGTTAAGATTACCAAATATTAGAACATTGACTTCTTCGCTGTCAAAATAAGAAACGTACATATCTACGAATCCCACGACACAAATACAGCGGACGATTCTTTAATGATATCGGTTTCCTCGAAGATTCAGGAGGATTAGAACGAGGTATTGTAGGTACCTATGTGTATAGCGCATCGCTCATGCATTAAAATATTAAGTTAGGTACCTAACCTACCCTACCTACTGCTTTTGTAGCGAAGCAGTCGCTGATGTTGAGCAAAATTCATCACCACCATCACAATAATTTGAGTAATAGAATACAAAATCCCAGTGAGGTTCAAATGAAATCGATTTGAAGAGCTTATGTAGGTTGGTAGGTAGGTAACTCAGCAGACATCCAAATAAACTTTCCGATTCATAAAAAATAAACAAATACAAACTTAAAATACATCACACAAACAAAAAACAGGGTTAAACCTAATTATCCATATTTTACGCGTCTAACAAAAAGCTCGCAAAAACATAAGACGATCCACGTTTAAAAGAAGGTAGCGTTTGTACCTATATTTTTGTTTCACTTTAGGTAGGTACGATGTAAATCGATGTTCCGTCTACATCATTATTGCTAAGCTAAACTCAAGAATTTTTAGAAACTTGACCATGAAACGGTCAATGTTATGGGGTCTTGACTTTGTAAACTGTTTTATTATAAGATTTATAAGTGCGAGACAGATGAATGACCAACAAAAAGATGGTAGAGGATTTCCTGTGCTAAAAGTTACATAGCGTGACTAGGACCTAAAATTAGAACATTGTTTTTGGTTACATACCATACATCCACACTACTATAATATCATACCTACCTATATCCAAAACATTGTCTGTGTCTGTACCTATGATTAAGACAAGCATTTAAAATAGCTTGTCTGTAAGTAAGTGTCAAAAGACTTTACAGAACCATACACACTCATAATTATTAGTTGTGTACAGAACAATTTTAATTAGCATAAGCCTAAGCATATACTCTCGACTATATTCCCCGAGGGGGTAGTCAGAGATATTCCGAAACCACAGAACATCCACGTTTCAGCAGTAGTACCGAAACTCTGTCCAGTGTGACGGGGGGTGAGCCCGTCGCCACTTGTAATGGACAGTGGGTACAATACATTGCCTCGAAATTGAAGCATGCAGGTTTCCTCACGATGTTTTCCTTCACCGAAAAGCCAGTGGTGTTACAAATCGTACATAAATTCCGAAAAATTGGTACGAGTCGGCCTGGACGGGGATCGAACCATCGCCTCCTGCACAGAAGGCAAGGTTACTTGTCACTGGACCACCACGGCATTTTCACGACAATTTTAATTATAATATCCTCTGATGTACACACGGCGACACATCAAGCTATACAAAACCAAAATAAGCTGGCCTCGCGACGTTATATGTTATGCAAACTACGCGCGGCCAGCTTATTTTGGTTTTGTATAGTTTAATGTGTCGCCGTGTGTAAGTTGAACATACCCCCTGATCCTCCAAATACTGACTTTACTGACCATTCTTTGAAAAAACTGACTTTTACTGACCTTAGCCAAAAAACGGACTTACTGACTTTACTGACCATTTTCCATCCCTGAGATTTATTTAGTTTGAAAAAATAAAACCGATCCTACGAAAACAACAATCAATTCCAGCCCATAACCCCCTTCTCCCCAGATCGAGCAAGTATCCCCAGGGTTCAGCGAGCGCTACCTCCTGCAGCCCGATCAGTTCGCGCACGAACTCCAACAATACCACAAGTACATCAAAGCAGTAATCAGCATCGCCGACCCAGAGACCGACGCGGAGGTGTTCGCGGACGACATCGTCAGCTTGAGCAAGAGTCTAGCGAAGATCATGACGCCGGTGGAAGTGAGGAGGAGCGGAACACACCTGTTCCATGAAGTGGCTGTGTCGCAGCTTGTGTCGGGGTCTGGTGGTGGTCCAGCGCAGTGGAAAGAGGTGAGTTCTTGTTATTAATGTCGAAGATTTGGCGGTCGAATCTATAACACTGCTTGAAATTATGGCTCGATCAGTTTTTGTTCCGGGAATACCCGATCGTCTGTGAAATATTATCCAACCGAAGCGAAAGCGTAGCGCGCTCCCCGTGATTTCAAAGCTAAGAGTTAAGACGATACATAAGGAATTACCGAGAAGTCGCTATGTGAAAAGTGCAGTCTTTTCATATAGCGCAAGTTTCATATTTTGATGATGAAAGCGTTCTCACAGTAACACCCTAATATAGATTTAAAAAAAATACCGTGCCGGGTAAACCTGCCTCGTAAGGAAACCAGCCAATAGTTCCAGTACTTAGGTACCTGAAAACAATCTGAAATTGATGACCAATTTGATAGGTTTTTCTCAAAATAAAATTGAGAAAGAATGACAACGTAAAATTTTACATTGACAATTTTCAGCACGACTGGGAGAAATACCTGAAGCTGGTCTTCGCCGACACCAACGTGACTCTGCACCCGCACCTGGACCGAGTCATCGTGATGGACCTGCCTTACCTACAGAAGCTGGCAGTCCTATTGTCTGACACTAAACCCGTCATCATCGGTAAGACAACAATTAAACAATTACCTTAATTTTCGTTATGAAACTTGTAAATCTAATCAATCATGGTGACTTGCGATATGTATAATCACTTGTCGAAAGCTTTTTGTACGGAATTTGTTTATCTGGAACGTTTGAAGATTAGGATGTTACAATATTAATCAAATCATGATCACCAGCCTCTTGTTTTTGTAATGGTATTAAATTGGTGCTTTTGCAGTAGGGTCTTCAAACTCTTCCATAAATTATCTCTGGAGTTGGCTTGCTAACAGCCCTGCAATTCCTATTCCTATTCCCGTTTGCAATGAAGGGAAGGGTCTTTATATAGTCTCCGAACTCAAGTCGATCGGCGTAAGGAGAACCTGTCCAAATGGGGTTTTATCGATAGATCGGACCTAAGGCATGAATGAGGTGTTGCCGCTTCCTGTCCGCAAACTCAAACCCGCACGCGAATGAAGCTTTTGGATGCTCCAATCCTTTGGGGTTCCAATACAGAATATGGTCATCCCCCGCTCGCTCGCTGAACTTCATTGTCTAGTGTTGCGATTAGTCGCCGCTGGATCCTGGTTTACAGGAGTTACAATGGTGGGCTTATTATGCCCGAATTAAAAAACTTACTTCCTATCGCCTACCTCTAGAACATACTTTTAACTCTTTATCTCTTTCAGAGCGTTTCCTCTGGTGGAGCGTGTTCTCGACGGTGGCGCCGATGACTCTCAACTCGTTCCGCGAGCTCGGCTTTGAGTTCTCGAAGGCGGTGTTCGGGCTGCAGCAGCGCACTCCCAGGTGGAAGAGCTGCACTGCCAACGTTAACGCCAACTTTGGCGTCGCCTTGAGCTACTTGTATGTGAAGAGACATTTCGATCAGACTTCGAGGCAGAAGGTTAGTTGACTTCAAAGTCTTTAAACATTGGCTACATAAGATTAATCTTCGTAAAGAAACATCTTTACAACAGGCACAGTTGCTTCAAATGGGCCATTCGATTTCTTCGCATGTGTCTTAGAATGATTAAAAAACTATACAAATGTATGGAAAAATCAATTGGTGTGCGGAAAAAAGGCACGCTCGCTTTGGAGTAATATTTTTTTTATTTCACCCATATTTATTTGAACTCGAAAATGGCATCAAGTCATTATTCGAATACGAATTAGGATGTATGAAATTAATAAATAATCTTCAAAACTGAGTTAAGTGTTATAATCGTTTATCGTAGTAGTCATCATATCGTAAATAATCTGATCAAAACCCTCGATAACGTCCACAGGCCATCGAAATGATAGAGGATGTGCGAGAAGCGTTCGCAGCCGCGGTAGACCAGCTGGACTGGATGGACTCGACGACCAGGCTAAAGACCCTGAACAAGCTGCGGGCCATCAGGAACTTCGTCGGGTTCCCCTCCTGGCTGCTGACCACCGACCAGCTTGATAAGCATTACAAGCATGTAAGTTAACTAACTATAGGGTCCTTCTTAATATGCTGACACTTTTTAAGATGATGATCGGACCATCAAACTGAACAACTTTCTCTATGGGACCAATGTCGAAAAAGCGAAATTAAAATCAGCTGTTCCATACTAAACTGAAATCGTACTCAACCCAATTGTATGGGACAGCTGATTTCTTTTTTGCGATTTCAACATTGGTCCCATAGAGAAAGTTGTTCAGTATGATGGTCTGATCATCCTCTTAAAAAACTGTCAGCATATTAAGTTGGACCCTGCATATCAACTCACGACCGTTCCTACAAACTCCCCTCTTGAGCACACATTGACCAAATAAATACTAGTATCGTACAGAAGAATCATTGTACAAGCAAAATTAAATAAAAAACTGCTCAATCAGAAATATACAGAGTCATTAAGCATAGCAGGAGCAGCCTAAAATAGATGAACAGCTAATATAAAGGTGACTTGGAATTACCTGTCAAGTGATAATAGAATAGATTGGCTTTATCCTAAAAAAACATTGCACTTCGTCGTCGTATCGTAAAAGACACTCGAAAAGAAATAGGGTTGTCTTTCCTAAGTCAGGAATGTAAATGTGAGATTGCAAAGGTTATTCCAAAAAAAAAGGGGCTTTCGAACTCCTTTACTTAGGACTCTAATGTTATATATACGTTTTGTACGGGTCATATTATGCGTTCCGACCCAAACCCCACAAAACATGTCTGCCAACTTCGTAAATAACATGTAAATCTTCCAGCGACATCAACTGAAAGCCTCATAGTGTTAATTATGTTCGCAGGCTGAAGTGGTGAACGGCAGTCTCTTCGACACTTACCTGAAGCTGACGTGGGCAGCTGTCAAGAAAAACTTCGAGTCCTTGAGGGAGAAGCCCGATAGAAATAGGTATTTGTTTCTGTCTTGTGTAACATAACATAAAATAAATATTCTTTATTTGCACACCAAAAACATACAGCAACAAAACAGAATACTAGAACGTAAGGGTACAAATGGCCGTCTTATCACGACGTGTATCACGGTGTGTAGACGAAGGGATAGACAAACCACCGCCGACTTTAAGTACTTGAAAATAAAACAACATGGAACTTGTTTGGGCAAGGCACTATTCGGACTGAGAAATGCGGGCTCCAGCAAGGAACCTTTTTCGCTCTAGCGAACTCTAGCTCTACGTTTCTGGGCGACAGAAGAGGGTAGAGATTATGCTAAGCCATACGGACATATCAACACGTACGAAACAAAACAGTCGCGTGGTTAAATTATAAATTTTTTATTATGCGACTGACTAGTGCAAATTCTTTTTTCTTAACCGGTCGATGCGAGTTGGAAATACTTTAATGTAACCACTATCTTGCCATATCAATATTAGGAACTAGAAATATTACCTTCAAAATGTTTCGCAAAAAAATTTAACTAACTAATAAATCTTAATACCTACTAGGTACCTAATACTAATAATTATGAAATTACAGATGGGTAGCCACAGCAACTACTATAAACGCATTTTATTCGGCAACCCTCAATTCAGTCAGTAAGTAGAAAAGAAAGTAAAATATCAATGAAATGGGATTTCATTTCACAAAAGATTAAATTACCTCTATTTTCTTTTCAGCTTTCCCGGCCGGTATATTGCAACCGCCATTCTATGGCAATGGAATTGAGTAAGCAATTGAAGTTTCTGAGTTATTCAATCAATCAGTTGATCAGTTTGAATCAATGCACATATTTATTAAAGCGGTTAGTTGTGCAGTTTATTCAATGCAACATTTATGTTTTCAGAGCAATTAACTACGGGTCCATTGGTGCCATAATGGGACATGAAGTCACACACGGTTTTGATGACCAAGGTGAGTTATCATATTATTTGGAATGGACTATACATACTATAGCTTGAGGTTTTGGAAAGAAATTCGAGTGTGTTTGTTGGGTTAACCCAACAAACACACTGCATGAGAAACTTTTTTAAATTTTACTTATTTATAAGATAAATGAATGGTGTTTTGTTTGTGTCTTGCACTGCATTTTTCTTATGGCGAGATAGTTTTGAAAGTATCGTAATCTCAAGGATTGTTTTATTAAAAAACCCATTAGAGTTAATACACAATGGTGGAGCCAGAAAAGACTGAAAGATGGTACCTAACGCTCCACCACGGTACGACACCCACGGTCAGTTAATTCTAAGCCGGAACCACACGTAACCAAGTGTTGTGAATGTGACAGGTCGCAGATACGACTCGGATGGCAACCTGAAGCAGTGGTGGTCGGCGGCGACGCTCGAGCACTACCACGGCAAGGTGCAGTGCATCATCGACCAGTACAGCAAGTACCACATGCCCCAGCTGCCTAACTACACGGTAACACTTGCCACTTCTATTATTCGCAAAAATGGTGTAGTGTAAGGTTATTAATTTTTGTTTATAATGCCGGAACAATTGCCAAAGTACAAGAATGAGTACTTCATACAGTACGGATACGATTATTCGTGAATATTCACTCGTTATAATAAGGAAGGCGATGGTTCGATCCCTGTCCAGGCCTACTCGTACCAATGAGTTTTCGGAATTTATTTACGATTTGTAACACCACTGGATTTTCGGTGAAACCTGCATGCTTCAATTTCGACGCCACTGTCCATTATAAGCGGCGACGGGCTCACTCCCCGTCACACTGAACAGAGTTTCGGCACTACTAGTGATATGTGGATGTTCTGAGGTTTCAGAATATCTCTGACTACCCCCTGGTGGAATATAGTCGTGAGCAAATGCTAATAAGGAAAGAGCGGCATTTAACACTGACCCTTTTCAGTCAGCGTCAGCGTTCAGCAGCTAGAGAAATAACACTTGTTAGCGACAAATATTCCACGCACGGAAGCGTTTCAAAACACACCTGCATGCTTCAATTCGAAGCATGTACCCACTGTCTATTACAAATGGCGACAGGCTGACTACCATCACACTGGAGTTTCGGTACTACTAGTGAAACATCGGTGCTCTGACTATTTCGTCGGGCAATAGTCATAAGCATATTATTTAATGAATATAACATAGCTCAGCAACTGTTTAATGGTCCGGCAGGTGCACGGGTTCAACACGCAGGGCGAGAACATAGCGGACAACGGCGGCCTGCGCGCCGCCCTCAACGCCTACCAGCTGTTCACGCGCCGCCACCCCGCCGCCCGGCGAGATACCCTCCCCGGCCTGCCGCACTACAAGCCGGAACAACTGTTCTTCCTCGGCTTCGCACAGGTAACATCTTCCTTTCTGGAAGACTTGACCACTCCGCACTATAGATATTCATACTGTGAGACGAGTAAATAGAATATAGTTCTACTTACAGAATAGCCACTCCCTGCCACTATCTGACTTCAGATCCCACACCTTACTTCACACTTTCTGGAGACAGTTGAGGGGAGCCGAGCAATCCAATCCAATACAGTCGGTGCGCGCATCCGTAGTATTTAACTACATCAAATAGCAGTCAAACTCTCTCTTCAATTGTTCCAAATATTATCAGAAATTACTGAAATGTCACAGTCACTTTGTCGATGATACATACTGCCATCGAAGCGCTCGTTGGCGTAGTGGAACTTCGGTATTGGAAACGATCACCGAAGATAAGTAACGTCAGGTCCGGTCAGTCTTTGGATGGGTGACCGTTTAGTGGTATTTCATCTAGAACGTTTCGTTGCATAGGAAGGCACTTCAAGCAGTTGGTCTCGGATATTTGTATCGGATGGCGTTGTAACTATTCGTTAAAATAGGTCAGAAGCCTTTTAAGGCGGCTTGAAAATTCTCTGACAGCAAGTTGACAACTAACTTGCCTCCACCAACGCGCACTGGGTCCGCGTGATGGAGTGCCCACTCCCTCTCACCCTTATTCGTGAGAGGAGGCATTTGCCCTGCAGTGGGATTCTACAGGCTATAACTTACTTATTTTTACATACTGCCATATTAGAGGAATAAAGCAAAACCTTTTCCTAATCAATTTCTGAATTCCCAGATATGGTGCGGCAACTCAACGAACGGTGCACTCAAGTCAAAAATGGTGGAAGGAGTGCACAGTCCCAACAAGATCAGAGTGATTGGTACACTGAGCAACTCTAAAGAGTTCGCCGAAGCCTGGCAGTGCCCCAAGGGCTCGCCTATGAACCCAGAACATAAATGTGTATTGTGGTGATAGTTAAAATGTGATCATAGTTATAAGTGAACCAAAGACATATCTCTATAGGGTTACCAGAATGTTACCGCTTTAGATTTATAAGGTACAAGTCTGTGTTTTTGTACGTAACATATTA
Source organism: Agonopterix alstromeriana (assembly GCA_963924505.1). Taxonomy (NCBI): domain Eukaryota; kingdom Metazoa; phylum Arthropoda; class Insecta; order Lepidoptera; family Depressariidae; genus Agonopterix; species Agonopterix alstromeriana. Next base: position 18,269,018 of record OZ004667.1, read on the forward strand.
GTGATGCGCTTAGTTATGTATTAATGAGGTGCTAACGGTGATAAAAGTACTACTCTGAAATATTTAACTGTAAAAATTAAGGTTTAGGGACCTCGACAAATGTACAAACTATTTTTAGACCATTTATACTTTTGTTTGAAAATAAAAGAAAAAAAATTATCAAGTTTCATTTGAATGTAATGAAAATACAGAGTAGTGTCTGATTTTCGCACCTTCAACTTAATTTAATGTGTTTTGACTGTTTGACCCATGAAGAATCTAAATTTCCTTTATAGTTCTTGCATATTATGAATGTGTGTAAGCCATCTACGTAGTCTTGCATATTCACACACACATCAATGTAATGTACACATGGAACCATCGTTATGCAGTTGTGAGATGCTAGACAACAAAATGTAAATATTTGTCTGCAATACTGGACTTAAAAATTCTAGATGAATCTTGTAAAATGTAATATTGGTGATTCAAATTATTTTTAAGTAGAATTTATTATAATGTTAATTAGAGATTTTAATAATGTTTTTTGATGAAGGAATTTAATTGTAAAATTTTGCATTTAAAAAAGCATTTACGAATTACGACCAAGTCATAATCCAGAACAAATATATGAACAAATTATGAATATCACTTCAGTGCATCTCTATTTTTAAGGAAAAATGACAAAACTATTTATTACAAAAATAAAAAAATTACAAATTACCATTGTATTTATTTCTTCCTCATGTATTGGAATTTGTACACCGGTGCAGAAAGTTTCGACCCTTTCTGTTCACGTTTGGGTTTCATTATTTTAGCAGATTTATTTTGTAGATGACGCTTCAGTTCCATTTTTTGTTGGACGACAGTCAGTTGTTTTTCTCTCTCTATCCTTGTTGCTATTTCTTTGTATGCATTTTGTTTCTTTTTCTTCATTTTTTCCATAGTCTGTGGATCAAAGGTAAGGGTTTACCAGATTTTACATTAAAGACTTTAAGGGTGGCTTGCATCAAAAACTATTTAGGCTACGAACACAGTTCGTACTGACCATTACTGAGAGATGCAGTGTTCACTAAATATGTTTAAGCCAAAATACATTTTTTCATAGTATCCATTCAGAAGAGTGAATTAGCAAGAATTTTCAATGTTAAAAGTTGCTGTGTCAAAAACTTTTTAAACTAATTTTAACAATTTTTTTTTAAAAAGATTTGAACAAGTGAACTTCCAAAAACCATTTGAGTTTTATCCGGAAGTGCAACAAAAACAGTACAGTTGCATCAATCACATGACAATAAGTAGGTACTACTTATACATTCATACATATATTTATAAAGATATATGTTTGTGATAGGATATGTTTTGGTGTGCAATAAAGTATAATTGAATTGAATTGATATACTTTGTTAGATATTAAGAAGTCCCTAAGTATTGTGCATTAAAAATAAGTTTTAAAGCAACTTTACACAAACCTCTTCGTCAATCTCCGGCAATGTGATCTTATTCAAATCTGAAAGTCTTGGCCGATTGGACTTCCTTCCAAGTAGAGATGGATGTGTGTCCAGTCTCTTAGCTAAATCAAAGTTCTTCTCCTCTCCCTCGTCAACGAAGAAGACATGAGTATTGGGTGTTGAGTCCGCTATGTCTGTCATGTGCAATTGTGACTGGAAAACAGAGAATATTCCTTAGATGATTATTTATCACTTTCGCTGCTGACCACCTACATCGTACTACATACACGTACATATTAAATTCTTGAAAGTAAATCTCGTGTAAAATTTGTAAGTGGCAAATGTATTCAGCGTTTTTTTATGGAACAGCCATTTTACCAAGGCATGTATTGTATTCACTGTCCATTACAAGTGCCGACGGGCTGACTAACCATCACACTGGACAGAGTTTTGGTACTACCACAGGTACTAGAGAAACATGTATGTTCTGAGTTTTTAGAATGTCTCTCACTACCCTCGGGGAATATATTCCTGAGCATATGCTATGCTAATGGTCCTTTGGTAGTATTGCATTGCACTTCTAATGTCAGGTTCATTCTTAGCTGGAACCACAGTTTATAGCAGTCATGAAACAACTGTTAGAATTATACCTGTAATCGATTTATTCTTCTGCTCTCAATAGTCCGTTTCATGTTGATGTACTTTATGTCCTGAGTTTGCATCAACTTCACCTGCTCCGGAGTATGCTCATCTTCTTTCTCCACTTCATGATGGATCTGCAAGAACCAAGAAAGAAATCGGCTCAAAACACTTGTATCAAAGCCAATAAAAAAAACAAAAATAACCTCAAAATAATGGTGTTTACATCTGGTTTTTGTGAATTTTGGTTATTTATAAAGATAAAACGATGGTAAAACGTTTGGGGATATAATATAAAATGGTAATTAACTAAGAAATTCATCTAACAAATGGTGAAAGCAATGAATAGACTGTTTAGATCGTAAATTCCTTACCCCGTCTTTCACTCTAGAATTAACCATATGAAAGTAGAACTCATCAGGATTCTTGTCGAGAGCTCTTTTACGCAAAACCTTGAGGGTTTGCCCCTTCTCATGGTAATCATCAGCTCGTTTCTTATAATCTTTCTTCTTCTCGAGTAGACCCAAGTGTTTTCGAGACTCCGGTTGGTGTCTTTCCTTGTGAGTTTTCTGGTTGGCCTTCGCGGCCTTTTTCCAGGAAGACATTTCCACTTATTTCTAATGTTTTATTAAAATAGAAACCGATCAAATTAGTATAAATAAACAAAGGCCGCGTGTCGAAGATTATTCACGAACCAAGAAATAGAAATGTCATCATTTTTTTAAATTTAAGTCCAACTTTCGGAAAGGCAACGGGAACTAGCCCTTACAGCCGTTGTCTTCAGTAACTTGGTTCACACATTCCAAATGTTCAGGGAATTTTACGTGAGGATCAATCCGAATCAAACGGGAGTGCCTTTCTTTATTTCTCACTTTTACTAGGTATATTTTTCTCCTTTAATGACACATTATCATAAGAATTCCACCTCATTTCGCAACTAATCACAGAATTAGTTCTAAATTCGTTATTTAGAAAATTAAGAAACAAAGCTCGTCAAACTCCGAAATGTCATCAAATTCAAAGTGGTCAAATTTTTAATTCGTTAAGGCGAAGGGAAGAGGGCCATAAAGCCAAATCTGACGCCAAAATATGTATACCTCTACCTTTCTGGTTAGCGCTGACCGTACGCAAAGAGACGACCCGGTTAGAACCAATCAACGGCCTGCAACTAATCAGCGGAGCACTAAATGCACCCATCCATACGGTCCCATCATTGGCACCCATTGGATATCTACGCAATCATAAAACCTACAGAAACTCACTTCATACATATAATCGATATAAACTGATTTAAATCCATTTAAATACATTAATATGGCAGGAGCAAAGTACCTAAAAAATGAGGAGCACGGACGCTGGCGGCTTGTCCACCAACAAGTTTGTGCTTTTTTTACCCGACTGCGCCAGAAGGAGGGTTATGTTTTTCGAGCGGATGTACGTATGTAGGTATGTATGTATGTATGCCTATTTCTTTGGCACGCCCTACAGCCTAAAATAAACTAAATTATTAAGAAAAACAAAAAAATCCCGACTGCATAAAAAACCTATTAACTGAATAGAGAAAAACAAGCTCTATAATCACTAAGTAATCACGTATAACAAGTTTGTTTGTTTAACGTTTATTTTTGCTGAAACCAAGTTGTTCTAGCTGATTACTTAGTGATTATAGAGCTTGTTTTTCCCTTTTCAGTTAATAGGTTTTTTATGAAGTCGGGTTTTTTGATTTTCTTAATAATTTATTTATGTGTGCGTGCGTGTAATACTCTCGCAAAAATAAATACTGCAATACTGTCGCAAAAATGAGCTTTTGATTACAAATAACTGTATTGACATCGGCTCACCCGTTAGGGAGTTAAAGGTAGCTACGATCAGGAAGCTGGTATAGGTATTGTTTATACCTGCATGGGTAGCATGGCAGCGTGATATAGCGCTATCACGTCTTAGCTCTCTTTCTATTTTCAACCGAACGAACGTGATTCAATTCAATTCAATATAATTTTATTCAATATAGGAGCTTACAGCACACTTATCAAACGTCAAATCTTTTTTAAAGCTACCACCGCGTCGGAACGTGTTGTCGCTGTAGAGAAGATGCGGCCAGAAACTCTACAACATAACACGACTTAATAACTATTACAATATAAATTCTTAAGCTAAAGTTATGTATACAATAATACATAGTCTGTAAGTCGTGATACAGCCGTATCACGTGTAACATGCTACGGCTTCTGGAGAGCAGACTCCCTTACAGCGGTGAAACATACAAATACTCATTGACGGGCGGTAATGTTCGTCCTTCTTTCGTAAATTCCCGTCGTTGTTTCTGACGTCAACATTGCCCCTTTCAAATCCATGGTATAATTCCATGGTACCTAAGGTACCTTACTTATAATGATTATACCGATTATACCTATAATAAATTATAGCCCAGATTCTTGGCGTATCTTGACTCTAAATCAGACAAAGTATTTAAATACTATTCTTTATTATCATTTAAACGTGAACGAGCGGTAAAAATACGATGGTCGTCACTATAAACTTCAGTCACGGGTGTTATTTCAGCAGATTTTCTTAGAGCTAAAGGCAATTTCACAATTATAAAAAATAACACTTCTAAAGCACTAAATAAGCCGACGCCCAGGAACATGTTGAATATTCCACCCAGAGACGCTGTAAAGAAAATTAAATTTTATAAAGGGAATAGGAAACGTCAGTCGTTGCCAACATCGAGTTTCGTTAGGACAGGACCGCAATGCGTGCTGGGCCCATAACCTAATGAAACACGAGCTTATTGCCAACGACTGACGTTAATTTAAATAAAATCCGGTCAAGTGCGAGTCGGGCTACTCGCGCACCGAGGGTCATACCACCACATAACATATTAACTCAAAAAAGATTTGTATTCTCTTGGACCTTTAGAGCGAGACCGACTCACACTTGGCCGGTTTTTTATTATTTGTTGTTATATTGTAGAGTTTGCTCTATAATCACACCAAGTTTGACGCTTGTATGTACGTATGACCGTTTCTACGAAAGAGCGAGAAGAAAAAAACTAGTTTCTTGTATGAGAATCCTCCTTAATTTTTTAATTAAACAAATCCGCCGTAATAACGCATATTCTGTGAAAATTTCAACTGTCTAGCTATTACGGTTCAAAAGTTACACCCCTAAATAGGTAGGACGGACGGACGGACAACGTAGGTTTAGTAATAGGGTCCCGTTTTTACCTTTTGGTTCACTATTGAAGATCCACACTACTCCGGAATACACGCTTTACCGACGATCTCCCTACTATGTCATATAATTCATAAATCTCTATGGCTTTTTCTGGCTTTTCGGTGAAGGAAAACATCGTGAGGAAACCTGCATGCTTCAATTTCGAGGCATGTATTGTACCCACTGTCCAGTACAAGTGGCGACGGGCTCACCCCCCGTCATACTGGACAGAGTTTCGGTACTAGTCGTGAAACGTGGATGTTCTGAGGTTTCAGAATATCTCTGACTACCCCCTCGGGGAGCATATGCTATGCTATGCTTATCTCTATGGAGTGGACTAGGAAAGCGCATTACCAACTTACAAAGTAAAGTCAACCATGTTTCCGTCGGCATACGATCGTAAATCTTGGATCGAGTAATTTTTACACGTATGTCTAGCACTATAGATGTTGTTGCGTTCAGTTCCGAACTGAAAAAAAAAACGATTGAAATATAATAAAATCATAATAGACCGGTAGCCGACAACAACCAACCCTACCTTACACGTTTATTGAACAAATCCTAACTCTAAGGTTTATAGCCTGTAAAATCCCACTGCAGGACAAAAGCCTTTAAGTTTACCAAGCAGTTCACAGGTTTTCCAGTGACGTCACTGGACGGACCGAAAAACGACGTTATTTTATTTAAAATATCTGTAATCCTTTCATTTTAAAATCTCTGACATAGAAAATATTATTATTGAGACAATAATCTCGAAATGATCGATTCAGCCCTCCAAAAAAACATACTAACTAAAATACTAACCAAACTACCAACCAATAACTATCTACACTTATACTCTGTAGATTGCTCTAATCATGTGCAACAGTAGATATCACAGCATTCAAATAGATAAATAAATACTGGGGACTTACTATAATGGATCAATGCAACTATTAATCCCATTTATAGGACTTGACTCGATGACTATTCCTGTTTTAATTTGCTTACACGATGGCGGGCAGTTGCAATCGCTATTATCTGAAAAAAGAAAACACAAATGTAATGTCCCCCCGATGTCGATCCCCGTCCAGACCGACTCGTACCAATGAGTTTTTCGCAATTTATGTACGATTTGTAATTGGCTTTTCGGTGAAGGAAAACATCGAGAGGAAACCTGCAGCTTCAATTTCGAGGCATGTATTGTACCCACTGTCCATTACAAGTGGCGACGGGCTCACCCCCCGTCACACTGGACAGAGTTTCGGTACTACTAGTGAAACGTGGATGTTCTGAGGTTTCAGAATCGGGGAATATAGTCGTGAGCATATACATACATACAAATTTAATGTTAAATTTCCCTCTTTCTTCAATAGTGGACGAGGTAAGGCTGATGATGATTATAAAGATGTAGGGCCGTAGCTAGAACTGAATACAGGGTGTAAGTAACAGCCTAGCAAATACTGAAACGGTGAACTCAGACCATCAAACTGAACAACTTTCACTATGGAGCCTACCTCAGGAAACGCGAAAAAAAATCAGCTGTCACATGCAAAACTGCTGTACCTACCCGACTGTATTTGCAAGGCTGTCACTTACACCCTGTATAAGATAGGGTACCGGAAGATCAAGGTACGGAGGGAAAATACGACATCGTATCTGCACTGCAAACTTATTGTATTGTAGAGTCTCTGGCCGCATCTTCTCTACAACGGAACACCTTCCGAAGCAATGGTAGAGTCAACAAAATGACGTCAGAAAACCATCTAACTATGTTAAATTAAATTTTGAGGTTCAGATTATTACGGTGTAAAAATACCTAATATAAACAAAACATGCTAGTAATATTTAAAAGGGCGGAGTGGTTTCGACCATAAAAATGAAATTTTTAAGTAAAAATTGAATGTTCCATACTAAACTAAAAATGGACTCGAGCTAAATAATTGGGACAGCAAAATTATTGTTTCGCAACTTCGATGTTGGTCCCATATTGAAAGTTGTTCAGTTTGATGGTCTAAACAACCGCCTTAAAAGTTTTGAATGTTTATTTTGACTTTGGTAACACCTTGTATAGTGTGTGGTTCCGGCTTAGAATGGACCACTTCTTCCCGTGGATGTCGTACGAGGGGACTAAGGGATTCAAAGTTTCTTATGCAGTGTCTACGTGGGCGAAGGGCTAGTCACCTCTCACCAAATGATATGTGATGGTAGGCTCACTTACTGACTTTTTTCAAACAATTCATCTGTGAGACGAGGCACGGCGGAAGTACGTTAAGCTCATCTGTGTTTATCTGCCGTAATGGATCGGAACAGCCACAGATTTGCTCTGTGCATTTATCCTGTAAAATATAAGCTAGTTTTACAAATATTACTCGTACATCACCATCATCAGCTTATCATAGCCACTGCTGAACAAAGGCTTCTTCCCAAGGCACACCACGACACTATATCCTCGGCCTTCCTGATCCAGTCTCACCGTTTCCTTTTCTAGATCTTCTGTCCTGCGGACCGCAGGGCGTCCCACTCTACGGCTAGCTGTCAGTTCGTGGTCTCTCCTTCGGTTGTCAGTTCTTCGGCAGATATGTCCAGCCCATTGCCACTTCAGTTTGCAAATTTTCTGAGCTATACCAACCACTTTAGTTCTTTGACGTATCACCTCATTCCTGCATAGGTAGCATGGCACCGTGATATAGCGCTATCGTACCTTCGCTCTCTTTCTATTTGCGTACGAACGAACGAGATAAAAGACGTGATACAGCCGTATCACGTGTAACATGCTACGGCTTCTGATGTGATCCCTCAGAGAAACACCGAACATAGCTCAATGTGGTTTTGTTCTTAAACAAGCCCTTGAGATTACGATACTTCAGAACATCTACTCGACATTGTCAGAAAGTGTTGAACAAAAGCAGAAGGCCTTTTATGAGTAATTAAAAAGAGATTAATACTACCAAGCAGTAGCGCCTATAATACAGCGAGCTGGCCTCGCAGCTCGAATGCCCAAGTCTCTCTGAGTCGCTGTCCTGCAACGACATGAACTGCAAGTGCATTATGTAGTTGAACCCAGCCTCCAGAGACGCTATACTCCTCCCCTCCTCCTTTTGGTAACGTGTGTAGAACTAAAATAAGCGAAAGGTAAATGTTTTTTAATTTTCGTGGTGTGAGCCCGGCCGAAATAAGTCAGCAATAAAGATTTTAGCTCGCTTTGGTCCTTTTCCAATTTTTAGGTTTCTTCGCTCTGAAACATGGCTCTTGCTACAACCTAGTCATTAACCTTGGTAGAGCTCTCCTTCTCATGCTCCATCTTTTGCTTCATACACAGAACTACTCGATGTCGGCATGAGTTCAATAATAATCAAGTTCTTACAAAATCGTGAGCTCGCTACGGTGGCTCCAATTTTCTTTTATAAAAGTTCGGCTCGATTTCTAGCGGCTAGATTTCAGCATGATCTAGAAATCGAGATAATACTTAGGTATATAGCAAAATCTTGAACTCGATCCCTCCGGGGTTTCGACTTCCCAGTCGTATTGTATTAAAATCTTGAGCTCGCTTCGCTCGCTCCAGGTTCTGCATCGTATTGCCAGACCAATTCGTAGGGATTGTAAGAAAAATCTCAAGCTCGCTTCACTCACTCCAGATTTTAGATCATGTACCTACAGCTTGAGCTCATTTACACATTTGTTCCTGGTTTTATTATATTTTATAGCAACGACCTTACCTGGGCCTGGCCTTTCCCCCATGGGAAAAAATCTTCATCATTTGCTCATCATTGCTACGCCCATGAAAATTGTTTTTTAAGCCCCACTTGCGTCAACCCGGGTTAGCAATTAACTCCGGGTAAAAATAGCTCTCTCAATTGTTTTCCTATACAAAAAATCATGGGTTACCAACTTAACCTGGAGTTTATTGCTAGCCCAGGTTGACGTAAGTAGGGCTTAATGTTTGATTAGTTTAATAATGATGATTTACTTCACCTCACAACCAAACACTGCAGATCCACTGTTACACTGCAGAGTTATCAGAAGTCTCTGGTTGATTTCTAAGCGTTTAAAAAACGAACGTCTCGGGTGTTTGAGCCTGTAACATAAGACAGAACGTGTTTTATTACTAATCCATCAGGATTACAAATGAGTCTTTGGATTTAACAATCATATAATTCGTCGTCACAACGCGTGTCAAAGAGCCACTGGTGAAGTCCACTGCTGGATATAGGCCTTTCCCAAGGATAACCAAAACGATCGGCCTGCTGTGCCCTCATCGCAACGGGTTCCCGTCCGATTTCAACATGTAAAAGGTAAGATAACCATCGAAGATTCTTCTATTTAAAAATAACTTACTTATCAGGCCTCATGACACAGCAGACACCCTGCTGGTCTATCTCCTGAGCAAACAAGTAATTGCAATCCACCATTACGTCCTGCCACCGACACTTGGCCGTCAACTGAGGACACGACGGCGCGAAGTCGACAAGCATCTTTGGCAATGTCAGGTTGTGGGAGGTGAGGAAGTTGTCCAGGAGTTTCAGCTGATCTTGCCCGCTTGACAAGCCTTGGAAGATCTGGTTAAGAACTACAGGCAGCCATGGTATTGTAGTTCTGTTAATTGATCTGGTGGAATGAAGAGTTGATTAGTTATATTGAATAGTAAGTCGATTTTGAAGAAAATTTTTTCTTTATGTGGGATGATTATTAGATCTTCCAACGCTTAGCCACATCGTTTCCGCCCTCTTATGTTGTATGTCGGGTACAATACAAATCTTTATATCAATTAAATCGAAATACCTACTTCGACCGGATTTCTGACGGCTTCGGGTTCCTTCCGATACAGAATATTGGGAAATTTCAGTTTTTTGGTTTTAACCGAAAAGTTTAGTAAGTTAAAAGGATTTATCCTTTAATTACCGACGCCATCATCTTAAAAAATAGAATTATACCTTAACTAGTTGTATGTAGGTATAATATACAGGGTGAAATTGATATCATTAGCATCCTTTTAAACTAAGAGTCTACCTAACAAACTAAACAACTTTTACTATGGGAGCAAACCGATCGGAGCAAAAAAAAATCAGCTGTTCCATACTAAATTGCAATGCCTACTCGATTCAAATGTATGCAACAGCAGGTTTCTTTTTGCTTCCATAATAAAGAATTCTCAGTTTGATGGGTAGACTCTTAGTTTCAAAAGGATGTTAATGATATCAATGTCGCCCTGTAGATAAGTAGATACTCACAAATGGTTAGCCATAGTGTGTACGAGCCTGTCGGTAGAGACGCAGACGGCGACCAGAGGCGTGGGCTGGTGTTGGGAGGTGGTCACGGGGTCGCGCGCCACGAGCAGCGCCGGCGTGTGCAGGAACCGCGCCCACACCACCCCGCACAGCACCCCGCCGCAGCACGCGCTGGCACAGCACCACAGGGCCCAGCCCATGCTGCGCCCACATTATACTCCTTGTATAAGCGTTGCTACAGGTTACAGGTGCAAGACGGACACCCATCTATTTATGTATTCGAATTTAGAAAGAAATCGGAGCACTCGTTTTTTTCGACTCACTGTTAGCCATAAGTCTTAGGCCGAGATTCAGAGACGATTTTTAGTGTTCCGGACCAAAATTGGCAAAACGGAACACTTATGGAATCACCTCGGTATCTGTCCGTCCGTTAGTCTGTCATAGGCATTTTTTCTCGGAGACCGTAAGACACAGGAAGCTGAAACTTGGTACAGTAATAGCAATTAAAAAAAAGACAAAAATAAAGTCAAAAAAGCTCAATGTTTATATTGAGGGGCAGTTTTGGGGGGCAGAATGAGATAAAAACAAAAAAGTTTCTACAATATCGTGTGGGGTATCAAATGATAGCTTATAAAAATACCGAATATAAAAATATCTAAAAATAAATTTAACAAGGTTTCACAAGGGACAATTATCAGGCTGGCACTAACTTGGATAGTTTTATTCTGTGCCCAAAACACCTCCACCAGTTAAAATGATCTTCATTTACTATGTGACCACATACTAAGTAAGTGTCAATTTATAGTTGTTATCATCAACGCCCCATGTTAAACAACTGGTGGTACGGAACACTAATTGCCGAGTCCCGACTCGCACTTGTTTTAGTCTTAGGCCGAGATTCAGAGACGATTTTTTTGGTCTTAGCTCGAGCTAAGCGTGGCGAAAATGTATGGATTTTGACATACGGGAGTCCGAACTAAGATTTAAATAACGTCTCTGAACCTCAGCCTTAGAATACTTTCAAAGCAAGACGAAAAATTAATTAGGGAAATCAACTCAAATGTAACCAAAAGCTTTACTTACTTACCGGTCAATATAATATGGAGAACACAAATACTTGAATCCATGTAATGTCGTCGTTGTTAAAAACACTTTGATCGCTCGAAATATTGGCGAATGCTTCATCTCAAATTATAGCATAATCCAAATCGCAATTCCATCTCTTCAGCCGATCTAAGACAATTTTATACTTATGGGTCATAATGTGGTCATAACACGTATTTTCATAGTTTTATTATTACACTAGCGGAGCCCGGGAATTCGTACGTGCAGACCACTTATACAACGTATTAATGAATATGCGCAAAACCTCATGCACCCCAACTAATTTATAACAAAGTAATTAGATTGAAACAATAATTTCATTATTTTGATAGTTACAATTTAAAGTTATTTTAAGTTATGAGGCAAAAATGATTTGTTATCATTTCAGCAATGAATGAAAGCGCTATCGTGCTCATGGATACATTTTAATAATCATGTTTTGGTAGTAAGTAGGGTGAGAGTGCCCGAGCGGTGGGTTGAAATCGAGATCAGTAAATTTTAAATTTTATAAACAAATTATTTTATTTTTGAAAAAAATTACATATGTTGAAACCATGATAATTCGATTCTGCTCTCGATTCTAAACAAACTACTTTCTAGTTTTGCGTTAATTCATTAACACGTTGTATACTGGGTGGAACGTAACGAGGGTCTTTCCTTTTAAGGGTGTATTCAGACAATAAAACTAAACTGAAACAAAACAACTTTCCCTATGGAACATGGGTCAAAAACAAAAACATATTTTGGACCTACCATACAAAGGGCGGATCAGCCAATCTATTTTCTATGGGAGGTCAAAAACTTTTTTTCGTTTTTCGACCCATGTTCCTTAGGGAAAGTTGTTTAGTTTCACTGTCTGAATATACCCTTAAAAGGAAAGTCCCTCGTTACGTTCCACCCAGTATCACACTTTTGATTGAATTGACCGATTGCCATGAAATAAAACCTAAATGTTAATCTAAGCCCTATGATATTGTGAACACCCCATTCAAATAGATTCAGTAGTTTTTAAGTTATGGTGCACAAACAAACAGAGATAGTTAGGTATTGTTTTGTTTCTAAAAATTACTTACGAGTACCTAATTAGGTAGGTTTTTATCGAAACGAAGATTAACACGTTCATAAACAGTAACTGGCTATAGCAGTGATAACAATAAAATGTATATTGTGTCTCGTTTACTGCCCACGAACGTGTTAACAACACTGACCACGATTAGTAACTATTAACTAACATCTATTGGTAATTATTTCCCATCTATTTTCAACAGCTCTGTAATGTCACGTATCGAAATCGAACGTTAGATTTTGGTCAAGATAACATTTTTTGAATGTGAAGGCGTGGTTTTGAATGACACCCTAATGATTTCTAAATCGTTACTATCACACTATTAGCATCAACGTAGTAACTTTGAAGGCATTCATCATGACATTGAGTTGGCAATTTCAGATAGGATCTATCGCATGGAATAATTTATCAGGTAAATGCTACACCCACAGCTTAAGGCTCTAAGAACCGATTTTACCGTAAAATTGGGTAACTTTGTTACCATTTTATACATTTACTATGGCACTTTTTAAGCAGGAAACAAACGGAAACAATTTATAGGACATGACAAGTGATTGGTTTTTTTTCATGAAAAGATGTATGAATGTGAATGAGGCTAAAGAGGTGTGTCAGAGTTGTAGCGTGTGGTGGTCCGTGGTTTCTGCCTACCCCAATGGGACAATGGCGTGAGCTAATGTATGTATGTATGTAAATCTGACAAATGTAAAGCACAGATATTGGCATCTAGATCATGTCTAAAAATTTTCATTGACTTTAATTGGTTAGTATTGAAAATGTAACCAGACTGCGTTTGTATGGAGCGCGCAGCAAGAACTATTCACTTTAAATCTCGAAAATAAGTTGCAATGAAAGAGATAACGTGCCGCTCACTAACCATCATCCCTGCCAATTCGGCTGGTATTAAACTCGACCTCGTTGCCGAAACTAATTTCACCATTAATTTTGCTATTAAAATACGGGACATGGCCCCTTAACAAAAACTTGAACCTTCATTAAACAAATGGACAAAGTCTGTATATTAATAAGTATGATTACAATGTATAGGCATGAATAGGTAAAACACAGATTGTTGAATGAATTCACGTGGGTGTTCAAATCAATATATCCGACGGCCCGATAGCACAGTCTGTAGTGAACCTGCCTGCTGTGCGAGGGTCGCGGGTTCGAATCCCGTAAGGGACAAATATTTGTATGATGAATATGAATATTTGTACCCCAGTTATGGATGTTTGTATCTATACAACGTGTTAATAAATAAGCTCAAAACCTCATACACCCCAATTGTTTTAAAACAAAATAATTAGATTGAAACGATAATTTCATTATTTTGACGGCTACAATTTAAAGTTATTCGCATTTTAAGTTTTCTGGCAAAAATGATTTTTTATCATTTCAGCAATGAATGAAAACGCTAACGTGCTCATGGATACATTTTAAGAATCTTGTTTTGGTAGTAAGTAGGATGAGTGTACCTGTGCGGTGGGTTGACACCGAGTTCAATAAATTTTAAATTTTACAAACAAAATATTTAATATTTTGAAAAAAACTACCTATGTTGAAACCATGATCATTCGATTCTGCTCTCGATTCTAAACAAACTACTTTCTAGTTTTGCGTTTATTCATTAACACGTTGTATATGTATTCTATATCGTTGTCTGTAGTCATCATAATACAAGTCCAAGCTAGATTCTGGTACTTTAAATGTGACTAGATAATTTGTGTGACAATGTTCAAGACATGTATTTAAGTATGATTACAATGTATAGGCATGTGTAGGTAGGTATAACACAGATTGTTGAATGAATTCACGTGGGTGTTCAAATCAATATCTGGCGGTAAATTATACCTCGACATATGATATGTCCATTGAAGAGTTAGGTGGGTTATATTTCTAACTATATAATTACCTAGTTATCTATAGTAGGTATTTCATTATCTTGAAATGATTGTCATTAAGGCTAATTTCCAAGGTATCGGAGTACTTCTGTTATAACAATTTTATTAGTAACTAGAGTTAACACGCGCGTCATCACGTCAAGTCTAAAACGTTGTTTGAAGTGCCAGACCTGTGCCTGTATTAATATTGGGAAACTGTATAGGGTCATTCTTAATATACTGACACTTTTAAGGGGATGATCAGACCGTCAACATTTTCTCTATAACACCAACATCGAAAACACGAAAAAAAAATCATCTCCTCCATACAAAATTGCAAACCTACTTGAGCCAAATGTATGGGACAGCAGATTTTTTTTCACGATTTCGATGTTGGTCCCATAGAGAAAGTTGTTCATTTTGATGGTCTGATCCCCTTAAAAGAGTGTCAGCATGCTAAGAAGGACCCTGTATTTTGTTTACTTTGCAAATATGTTCTAACTTAGTGTTCTAGCATAAACTATAAATCAGACAACAAAATGTGAAAAATACTATTCTATATTATTTAAATTACGTTTACGTGAACGTACAGTAAAAGTACGATGGTTATAATTATAAACTTCAGTCACAGGTGTTATTTCAGTGGATTTTCTTATAGCGATAGGTAGTCTTATTAATATAAAAAATAGGAATTCTAGAGCGCTAAATAAACCTACGCCCAGGAACATGTTGAATACTCCTCCCAAAGATGCTGTAAAGAAAATATAATAATTATGTATATGCTCACGACTATATTCCCCGAGGGGGTAGTCAGATATATTCTGAAAACTCACAACATCCACGTTGCACTAGCATTACTGAAACTCTGTCCAGTGCGACGGGGAGTGAGCCCGTCGCCACTTATTATTGACAAAGGGTACAATACATGCCTCGAAATTGAATCATGCAGGTTTCCTCACGATGTTTTCCTTCACCGAAAAGCCAGTGGTTTTACAAATCGTACATGAATTCCGAATAACTCATTGGTGCGAGTCGGCTTGGACGGGGATCGAACCATCGCTTCCTGCACGGCAGGCAAGGTTACTTGCCACTGGACCACCACGGCTTTTTATAAACAAAAACATATAAATTAAATTAATTTAGGGCCTGTTCCACCACTTTTGAATAAGTTCTTGTTAGCTTATCTGACAGCTCGTTTGACATGTTTTGTATAAAATTATATCAAACAAGCTGTCAGATAATCTATTAGGATCTGACCGCTATATTTTTGTGATTGATGTTTTGACTTATTTAAATAAATTTTTTGATTAGGATCTTATTTAGAAGTGGTGAAACAGTCCCTTAATACACAAATAGTTATTTCAAATTCTCTAACCATATTGTGTTAGTAGCAATTGTCTTATAACTATGTATGTTAGTTCCTGGTAAATTCACAAATAAATAGGGTCCTTCTTGATATTTTGATGGTTTTTTGAGGGTTTGATCAGACCATCAAATCACGAAAAAAAATCATCTGTCCCATAGAATACTGCAAACCAAATGCCCAAATGGTCATAGAGAAAGTTGTTCACTGTAATGGTCTAGTTAACCCCTTAAACCGTCAGCATACTAAGAATACCCTGTATACAACGTGTTAATGAATAAGCGCAAAACATAATTCACCCCAACTGATTTATAACAAAATAATCAGATTGAAACAATAATTTCATTATTTTGATACTTAAAATTTAATAAATTATTTAATTATTCAATATTTAATTTGAATCGAAATAGCAACTAACATGGCTATAACATGTTTATAAACAATAATATTAGAAATAAAAATTTAATGTTGTTCGCATTTTTAAGTTTTGAGGCAAAAATTATTGTTATCATTTCAGCAATGAATGAAAGCGCTAACGTGTTCGTGGATACATTTTAAGAATCTTGTTTTGGTAGTAAGTAGGGTGAGAGTGCCCGAGCGGTGGATTAAGATCGAGTTGTTACAAAAATGTTTAATAAAATAACGTCGTTATTCGGTCCGGACTACCAGGTAGTTTACAGTTCTTGTGAAGAACTTTAAACTCCTTGGTAAATTTATAACCAACTTAAAATAACTGGCCATTATGAAAAAAATATGTTAACAATGTCAGAATTTGACATTTGATGTTGCCGATTTGATAGGTTTTTGTCCTGAGTCACGTTGCAGGTTCTGACCCGAGAACTTGTCTCGCGTGTTGTCCGCGCGTCGCGTCTTGGCCTGCCACGAGGCTCCGCATTCCTTAATCTCTTCTTGTTCTTTATCAAAAACAATCCCTGAGATTGGGATAGATACTCCCACAAACTACTTGACATTGGCGGAAATGCGGTGCTAACGCACAAGCAAAAAGTCCATTAATTATAAATAAAAAATAAATAAAAAGGTTTTTGTCCTTGGAGTTCGAATGATTTTCTCGCGACCACTTTTGCGTTTAATCAAATCGATAAATCGCAAAAAAAAAATGAAATTAGTTTCATAAAATTATGTCTACTATCCTATAAAATCGATACAAAAAAAAACTTGACATGCAGAATTTAGCGTTTTCGCGATTATTATTTTCACAGAACGTTAGAAGAGGGGTTAAAAGTGCAAAGTAGGCGTGGAACGTGTCGCCACAGGTTATGCAATGATTTGCATAACACCATAAGGCGCGCGGCGTGGTGCGAGCGAGAGGGCATGAGTAATTGTAGCAGCGTGAGCGGGAAGACAAGTGGCGACAGCCGTCTCCGAAGCAAAAGCGCTACTTTGCATTTCTAACCCCTCTTATAATGTACTGTGATTATATTAATACCGTTGCAGTTATCCTCTTTCTACGTGTTTTGTTTGTCTAATCACGTGATTTACTTACAAAGTAAACTCAACCATGTTTCCGTCGGCATACGACCGTAAATCTTGGATTGAGTAATTTTAACACGTAGGTCTAGCACTATTGCTGAGGTAGCGTTCAGACCAGAACTGAAAAAAAAAACGTGTGTGACTTTCTGTCTCACGACATTTTGATATAAGAGGTCCGTTTAAAAAAATGACAAATTCACAAGGGGATCTATCTATGTCTACCCGAGTAATTTCTAATGAGAAGTTTTCTGACAGCTACTAAAACGTAGTTCAACATATCGCGATAGATGGCGTTGACGTAAGTTGGATGCGAAGACGAAAGTATAGGCTAAAAATTTATAATAAAAATGCATGTCTTTAAGTCGGACGCATCCGTTGATGCAGTAGTTATTTGTTCATATTTTTCTTTTTTTTTTTAATTTTATTATAATATGCAAGGATGCTCATCCATCTCGCGTCAACGCCATCTATCTATACTCCATTTGAAATAGCAACGAAAATTTAAGGCTATTTTGAATTACAGAAACAGAGTCTCTGTTTCTGTAATTCAAATAGCCTTAAAATTTGCTTAACACTTCCTCTCACTTATTCTTAGAACAGCTTTAGTAACAGTCCAAGATATGTCGGAAATTATATTTGCAAATCAGAATTGGCCAGAAAGCTATACAAAGTGTTACAAAAGTAAAAATAAACGTTTAAAATTTTTAAGGGGTTGTTTAGACGAAGGAGACGGAGAAGAAAAAAATGTGATGTTCCATACTAAACTACAAATCTACTTGAGCTAAATGTATGGGACAGCTGATTTTAGTTCTCGGTCTAAGCCTTTAAATGTATATTTTTGTAACACCTTGTATAGGAATCGGTAAACCTTTTCGTCTTTATGAGAAATAAGCTATTTGAAACTATTTTTTTCTTTTTTAATGGCTTTCGGAAATTCTCTCATTTGTCACGTAGCGTAGATAACAGCAAAATACTCACAACATAGGATCAATGCAACTATCTATTCTAGTGATAGGACTAGATTCTATAACTATTGCCGAGTTTATCTTCTTACAAGCTGGCGGGCAGCTGCAAGCTCTGATATCTGCGAAAATAAACACTAATTTAATACTTCAAATACAGGCATGTTATACTATTTTGAATTAATTAAAGATTTGAAAATTAAGTATTGGGCGGGACTTAAACCCGCACTCTGCCAAACTGGGGAATTGCGTTTATCCACGTCCCCTTAAGACGCAATAGATTGAAAATTTAGTTCTCTGGGTAGTTGGCTCGGTGGCGAAATTGGATAAACTAATTTAATATGTAAATTACTTAACTAATAAGGGTCCTTCTTAATATGCTGAAACTTTTTAAGGGGATAATCAGACCATCAAATTATATTCCTACATGGAAGATTAACTTACCGACTTTATTCAAGCAATTTAACTGTGAGACGAGACATGTAGGTGGCACGTTACGTTCATCGTTATTTATCTGCCGCAAAGGATCGGAGCATCCACAGATTTGCTCTGTGCATTGAATCTGTAACATACAAAGTAAATGTAAGGGTTGAACCTCATTTTTTGTCGCTCCATCCTTTTGTCGCTCAGGAACGTCATTTAGCGAAAAAGGTAGCGGGCAGACAGCGGGCAGCATCGGCAGTGCTGCGACCACGACTGCGATAGAGCGTGAAAAAATGCGATTCCGTGCTGCAAGTTGAGGCTCACTCAACCCTAAGAACCGAACCACACGGCGCGGTGCGGCTGTTAATAAAATCTGCCGCGCAAACAACTGAGCGGCACCGCTCCGGCGCCGCACCACTTTCACCCCTCCCCGCCTCGTCTTGCACGTTGCAAATCCGGCGTGCGTGCGGCGCGGCGCGGCGTGCGATTTCTATATGCAGGACACCGCAGCGGCACCGCTTAGGCGCCGCACTGCTGTCGCACCGCGCCGTGTGGTTCAGTTCTAAGGGTGGCTGATCACCAGACATATACGAGGGAGCGAGGCGGCGCGAGCATACTAGGCTGGCTATATAGCCACCAATGGGAGCGCTAAAGATTTCTGATGATGTGATCGAGCGAGCGCGCTATTGGCAATAATTTTTAGGATTCCGTACCAAAAGGGTAAAAACAGGACCCATCAGTAGTTTTTGCGTGATGCTCGCACAAACAAACACACAAATAAACAGACAGACAAAAATTCTAAATAAGGTTGACTCGGAGTCAGGCCTCAAGGACATCCAAAAACCATATTGTAATCTTTTTTTGTAAATAATATACACTTCTGTTACAGTTTTAGAATAGTTAAGATGGTTTGGGGGCGCTGCAATCGACTATAACCTTTAATGTAAATGTTCCACGTACAAAAATTAGTTCCAATGATTTTCCGCAACATGACGAGGTTTTTTATTGGTCTGTCGGGCTTTACGCAGGCCTGTCTCACTCCACAGCTAAGGTACACTTCACGGCCGATCCCCACCGAGTGGTGAATGGCAATAGGTTAGGTATACCGTGTAAACTTCTTGGTCAAATCTCATTAAACTCGCCGCCATTTTGTGAGTACTCAATGCGAGACTTGAAAACCATAGCGATGTCACGCTGTCAGCACGTGAAAAAATAAAAATGGGAGACTATCAAAAGGAAGCTTTCATTTCTATTGACTCGGTTCATTTTTGTTTGCACGCGCGCCGTTGTGACGGTTGTTAGGTTATTCGCGAATTGTAAGATAGGCAGAGAGAGTCGCTATTTATTTAAATACTAGAGTTAACCCGCGACTTCGTCCGCACTAGTAATATACCAGATTTTAAGTCAGATCATAAGCTATCACACAAAAAAGTTTCATCAAAATCGGTTCAGTAGTTTTTGCGTGATGCTGTTACATACAAACAAACAGACAGACAAGAATTCTAAAAAAAGGTTGATTTGGAGTCTGGGATACCTAAAAACCATATCGTACAGACACACTTGTGTTACAGTTTTATAATAGTTAAGATGTTTTCGAAGTGATTCTTCTGTACCGGTAGGTATTAGTATTTATTCTGTGAATTTTTACGTGTGAATATTACCAAGCAGCGTTTCCTCGAGTAATAAAGGCTGGGCTCGCAGGCAGTACGCACAAGTCTCTCCGAGATGCTGTCCTGCACAGATTTGAATTGCAGATGCGTTATGTAGCTATGGCCGGGCTCCAGGTACGTAGGACTTGTCCCGTCCTCGCCGTGGTAACGTGTGAAGAACTGGAATAAATGACGGATGCATTTTTAGCCATTGATGTAGAATACTATGGACCGGTTTAGTACAAATTTCTCGAAAAAAGTGTCTGAGACTAAACTAAACAAACCTAAGTACGTGTAATAATATAAACCAACTAAAACATTGAAAATGCTGAAATTCTTTTCCATCCCACTCCCTGGTCGAAGCACGTCATGAGCCGAGTGACCGCGCGTGCGCGTAGTCGGCCGATCAAACGAAGACGCGTAATTGGTTCTCTTTTTACGTTTTGGTGCTCTTTTGGTTCGGACACTTTTGAGCGCGGACCCTACGTCCTAAGTGAATGTTCTTAGCGCGAAAATATGAAAAGAATAATATCATTAAATTTATTATAATGCTAAAGCTAAAGCCACAGTATGAGAAAGAGTATCTAGCACTACATATAGTACGGAAACTCCCTGCCTCCCACAGACTTTTTACTTCACCCCCTCTGGGTGAATCGTTGTTCCTCAAAAGCCTGTCTCGCGCGTACGCAACAGTATCGCCCATGATTAACTATACTTTTAAATATTTTCTATTTGTATGAAATGACAGCTATCAGCTGACAGTATCCAAGGTGTGCTGAAGAGGGGAGTCCTAAGGGATGTACTTGCATCCTCCTGTCTTGGAAGATAGAAATAAACAGATAGTTCTGCCTGTTTTGTATTTATGCTTACCTACCTACCATTAATCATAAGCATTTTCTTTATTAGTAGGTAAAATGTGTATGTATGGTATGGATCCAGCCAGATACTTTCCCTTAAAAATAATCCTACCGGCGGCGCCCATGCTAGGCTACCAAACTCTATGCGAAGTATCTCAGACCTACTATGCGACGATTGATTTTTTAGTTTGTCTAGTTGGTACCGACCGAGGTCCGCGTAGACTCTAAAATTACAAACATATAAGCATAAGCATATGCTCACGACTATATTCACCGAGGAGGAAGTCAGAGATATTCTGAAACCTCAGAACATCCACGTTTCACCAGTAGTACCGAAACTCTGTCCAGTGTGACGGGGGGTAAGCCCGTCGCCACATAATGGACAGTGGGTACAATTCGTGCCTTGAAATTGAAGCATGCATGTTTTCCTTCGCCGAAAAGTGGTGTTACAAATCGTACATAAATTCCGAAAAACTTATTGGTACGATTCGGCCTGGACGGGGATCGAACCATCGCCTCCTGCCCGGCAGGCAAGGTTACTCGCCACTGGACCATCACGGCTTGACTACAGAACTGAAAATAACACTCGCTAAAATTAGAAGAAAAGAGCTCTTTGGGTGGTTTTCTGCTTCAGATGCGGATCACGGCCTTCGACTTCGGCTTCTTTGCCTTCGTTCGGCATATAGGGTCTTGCATAAGTACTTGGAGATAGAGTTCTACGTATAACGCTCCGGCGCACGTGCTTTGCGGATCTCAGCCTCCGGCCTCATCCTAACCCCTTGCATACATTACCGGACACAATAGAACGTCAAGTATCCCTAGAACCGCTTCTGGAGCCGAGCATTAAGCGAAACAATTTTAATAATAAGTAAATACTTCACCTTACACCCAAATACTGAAGACCCACTGCTACACTGCAGAACTAATTCGAGTCTGTGGTTAATTTCTAAGCGTTTTATACTCGGGCTTCTCGGGTCTTTGAGACTGAAACAATAGAGAAAAAAGTTGGTACCTATCATATTAAACTCCTCATCAAATTTTATAGACTAGCCCCAATGAAATTCTATAAACAAGGACTTCGCATCAGTGCCCTATTAACGGGACCAGGATAACGGGATATCCGGATATGTGGCATTTTTTGGTTTTGTTATTGTATGACGTGGTGAGTCCATGTGTATAGAATGTCATTGACTAACCCCAATGGGACCATATTCTTGTTAATGTCTTTGAATTTTATAATCTTATTCTGCCGTATCTAGACAAAACATGCATAAAAAAAGTCACACGATTTTTGAGAGTTACGCGGTTATTAATTAAAATAAAGTTAAAAAAGTCGCGCAAAGAGCCAGAGTGTACGATGCTGGGCATAACCCTTGTGGGCCGCGTACCCACCGAAGAAATAAGAAGGGAAGAAAACCGGTGCAGTAGACCAAGGCAGTTTCAGAATGGTGGCCCGGGAGAGAATATCAGTAGTCAACACGTTTGTGAGACGACATAGTAAGGGTTAGAAATTGGATAGATTGGCACAGGACCGTGAGGAGTGGCGCAACAAAAAGGAGGCCTATGCCCAGCAGTGGCTTGATGTGGGCTGATTTGATTTGATTGATTCTGCCATCAATGAATAGTCGTTATGGCTCATGTCAAACAACACAAAAGTTAAACAAGGCCAGCGATTCTTCTGTATAAATGTTTTTTTAAAGGAAAACGTTATGAAAATGACTTACTCAGTAGGCCTCATGACGCAGCAGACTCCCCACTGACGCATCTCCTTCACAAACAAGCCTTTGCAATCCACCATTACACTCTCCCACCGACACTTGGTTGTCAACTCGTCACACGGTGGCGTGTAGTCGACAAGCATCTTTGACAGCGTCAGGTTATGGGCCGCGAGGAAGTTGTCCAGGTATTTCAGCCGGCCTTGCTTGTCTTTCGTACGTAGGAAGATCTGGTTGAGGACTAGTGGCAGCCATGCTCTTGTAGTTTTGTCTATTGGTCTGGCGGGATAAAGAGTTGATTAGTTTTATCGAAAAGATACTATAAGTAGATTTTGAGGAGAATCAGCTTGGCCTGATATAGTCTTCATGATAAAAGTCTTCAGGTCGTCTTTCTCGAGTTTAGGCTGTAGAAGTATTTATATTGTGAAAGAAGTCGGATTCCTAAGAGGACATGATAATATGACCCATGTCAAGCAGTGGAGACATGTACTTGAAAATCCTACTGGTACTAAGCAGTGGGACAGATTCTGAGTGCAACAGTTTATTCCGTGTTAATTATTGCGTTAATTCTTTAACGGTTGTAATTTTTCCCTAATTATTTCTTACTGACACCATAACAGTAATTAAAAGTTATAGCCTTTAGGATCCCACTACGGGCAAAGGACTCTCACAAATACGGATGAGAGGGAGTGGGCCACCACGCGGACCCAATTCCCGGTAACGCAGTTACGGACGATTATAGATGGTAGGTAGCGAACCGATGATAGTTATCTCAATATGTACCTATTCACTTACAAATGCTTAGCCATATAGTGTACGATCCTGTCGGCAGATACGCAGAGAGCCACGAGGGGTGTGGGCTCGGAGAGCGCAGCGGCGGCGGTGGAGGGGTCGCGCGACACGAGCAGCGCCGGCGTGTGCAGGAACCGCGCCCACACCACCCCGCACAGCACCCCGCCGCAGCACGCGCTGGCACAGCACCACAAGGCCCAGCCGACGCTATGGACGAGGAGAGTTATGGACACTCAATCAGGAAGGCATGAGTCGACAAAACCGCACAAACGACATGTCATGTACCAATGAGTTTTTCTAACTTATGTACCGACTGCCCTCTAACGCTGCACTGAAGGAAAACATCGTGAGAAAAGCTGCCTATGGTAAAGAATAAATTTTGATGCATATGCGAAGTCTACCAATCCGCATTGGGCACGCGTGGTGGACTAACGTCCATACTATCCTTGAGGGTAGGCCTGTGTGCTGCAGTGGGAGGTTTATAGGCTGGTGATGACGTTTCTACGGCTGGGGAGGGCGAGGAAGCTAATGTTTAACCCCCAGGTTCCCAGTTTGGTAAACTGTCGAAATTATCCAATTTAAGAATTAAGGAAACCGTCCAGATTACGAAATTGGAAACCAGTGAAGTGGTATACTAAAGATGAATGTGAAATTAAAAGATGTTACTTACCGATCAATATAATACGGAGAAGACAAATACTTGAATCCATGCAATGTCGTCGTCTTTAAGAACTGTTTAATCGCTTGGAACATCGGCGATTGCTTCATCTCTAACTCAAATCAAACCGTGGTCCGTCACCCCGCCATTAATTAAATCTAATGACAATGTTTATTCAGAAAGAAGTCAAAACTTTAATCAAAATTAAAATCTAAAACATCGCACATGTACCTTAAGCTATAAGAGAAGTTTATTCATACAAACGAAGTCTGGTGATATTTTCAATATTAACCAATAAAAGTCAATGAAAATTTTCAGAAACAATCTAGAAACTAATCTATATGCTTGTTTGAAGTCAGATTTTCGTTAAAATATATAGTTTTGGTGCTAGGATTAATTTAAGATTTGTATGGAAGGAGGTCCGGGTAGACCACCGAAGCGATGGTCAGGCGACATTGTAAGGGTTGCGGGTCGTACATGGATCAGATTGGCACAGGATCGTGAAGAGTGGCGCAATAAAAAGGAGGCCTATGCCTAGCAGTGGGTTGATGTGGGCTGGTTTGATTGATTGATTGTATGGAAATCTTTGAGGCACTGTAACATTAAAACTATACATTTTAACGAAAATCTGACTTCATAGAAGCATAGGGATTAGTTCCTAGATTGTGTCTCTATGCTTGTATGTTGTCAGATTTTCGTTAAAATGTATATTTTTAAATTTACAGTGTCTCAAAGATTTCCATACAAATCTTAAATTAACCCTAGCATTAAACTGTATATTGTAACGAAAATCTGATAACTTACAAGCATAGAGATTTGTTTCTAGATTGTTTCTGCAAAATTTTATTGACTTTTATTAGTTAGTATTGAAAATATAACCAGACTTCGTTTGTACGGAGCGCGCCAACGGTAATATACCCGAAATACTTACTTACTCCCCTATCAAATAAATAGATTTTTAAAGCAACTTAATAAAACAGGATATCCGCGACTAACCACGATCGGAAGATTAATTCCATTTTCAACTGTATCGAAAACTGACTTCAGATTTTGGACTGGATAACATTTTGTTAATGTGAAGGCGTGGTATTGAATGGCCAGCCTAATGACTTCTACATCGCCAGTATCGCCACTATCACACTATTAGCATCAACGTAGTAACTCTGGGCATTCATAAACCCATTGACATTGAGTTGGCAATTTCAGATAGGGATCTATCGGATGGAATAATTTAGTAGGTACATGGTACACCCCTTAAGGGGTCGTGACTTCGTGAATCAACTGTACTTTAACAAGTGAATGTTTATCGTTCTAGTGCTACAGCTTCAATTTTTCAAAATGCGGTTGCTGGCCAAAAAATATCAATAATCAGATTGTGTACGAACCTTTGACTATTTATATGTGGACTGGTTGCGCGTGTAATTCTACTAACTAACATTTCTGCCACTTTTTGCGGGGGGCGAGGTAACATGAAATCCGCAACTTTGGATTTTATTCCCCATAACTTTAGATTCAAATTTTGAATGTTAAAATCATGAAAAGTAGTCTCGTGTGAACCCCAAACGTTCTAAGTTAGAAGTTATTATTTCGCAATTATAGGCTGTCTCGTGTAGTGATAAGGTGTAAAATTGAATGTAAATGCACAAGATCAATTATTGTGCTTATACCGTGGCAGAGGGGAAATGCTACCGCAAGGCTAGTCCTTATAATAATTAGTCAAAGGTACGAACAGATTCAATAATTTCAACCAAATGGAGTTTACTGTTGGGTATAAACCTCCCCCAATGATCACGACAACGAACGGTTCCCCACGATCCTCACAACATCGTCAGTCGAAAATAAGTCCTCACCACATTATTGTCGACTGACCTTCGATACTTCAATGGAACGATATTCAAAGCTTCTAATACAGAACCTATTGGCTATGTGCGAAATGGTGATGGGAACTGGCAAATCGATCGCAGCGCCCGGGGTGGCAGAAATGTGTACTTTTGTGGGACAAACTGTGTAAAATATGCTTGACTGTATGCAGATCCACACACTAACTCAACACGAAATTTCCAAAACTTTAAAGACTACAAACTTAAAATTTGACATGTTTGGAAGTTTCTATTCGCATCTAGGTACTCAAAAAAGGGCTTTTTTTTAAATGTTATCTCCAAAGGTGTGAAAACCGGGATAAAAGTTTGTACGGAAATTGGTAAAAGTCAAAATTGTTTATTCAAAATAATATCACATAGATAACTTTTGACGTCATGTTTTTGAATCTACCACCGCGTCGGAAGGTGTTCCGTTGTAGAGAAGATGCGGCCAGAAACTCTACAACACACTTCTTTTAAACAAAACAAAATATACTACTATACGGCACTACTGCAAATATCGTGGATTGTACCAAATAGCTATTTTAACATTTTTAATATCGATAATGTTGCAAATTTCTTTAGTTTTTACATTATTTTATTATAAAAGAACAAACTTTTAACTAACATGTTACTTAAAATAATTCACGGCGGTCCGACACCGCTAGGGGCGCTAGTGTCGTGCACATAGCCAATACTCGCCAAACTCAAAATTATTTTATTCAATACAGGGTCCTTCTTAATATGCTGACACTTTTTTAAGGGGATTATCACACCATCAAACTGAACAACTTTCTCTATGCGGCTAATATCGAAATCGCGAAAAAAATATCAGCTGTCCCATACATTTGGCCCAAGTAGGTTTGCAGTTTTTGTATGGAACAGCTGATTTTTAATCGCGAAAGTAGTTCAGTTTGACGGTCTGATAACTCCCTTAAAAAGTGTCAGCTTATTAAGGACCCTATATAGGAGCTTGAAGCCCACTTATTAAACGTCAAAGTCTTTTTTTGAAGCTACCACCGCGACGGAACGTGTTGTCGCTGTAGGGAAGATGCGGCAAGAAACTACTCTACAACATAACACGACTTAATACCTATTACAATTTAAATTCTCAAGCTAAGCTCTATATGATTTAGTATATAAGCCTATACTAAATCATATAGACATAGCTCAGAAAATTAGCAAGCTGAAGTGGCAATGGGCTGGTCATATCTGCCGAAGAACTGACAACCGGTGGGGTGTCACAGTTCTAGAGTGGAGACCGCGAACTGGTAGGCGTAGTGTGGGACGCCCTGCTGCCCGCTGGACAGACGACCTAAAAAAAGTTGCGGGGAGCGATTGGATGAGGAAGGCCGAGGACAGAGTTTTGTGGTTCGCCTTGGGAGAGGCCAATGTTCAGCAGTGGACGATGATGGGCTGATGATGATGATGATACTAAATCTAACTACGATTATATCAATTTTATACCTACGGTACATAGTCCATGGCCATCTGTAACATGTATATACTACCTCAAAATTTAGGTAGATACCTATGTACAAGATGGATTGTTGAATGAAATCACGTGGGCGTAGTAAATTACTACTTGTATGCCTGAATAAAAACACGATATAATAAAATCATTTTTATTTAATATTAAATACATGTATTTATTTCCATTAATAATTATTTACATATAAGTAGAAATAACATAATTAGTCAGTTTATAAAACACAAAATACACATTAAATTGAGTCAATATATTACTATTATATACAATCAGTTTTTTTTTGTAAAAAATAGTATCATTGTTACTTTTAAATTTATTATGCACGTCTTAAAAACTATAATTAACTATAGCATAATTTTAATAGTCCGAATAATAATATAGGATATTCAGAATATCCAAGTGTCACTAACAGTATCTAAACTTTCCTGTGACAGGTAGGGTAGTGAGTCTGAGCCGCTTTAGTAGACAAAGCGTCTCGAAATGGAGAACTTGCACGGTTTTATATTTTTAGTGTATCATAAAGATTCAATTGTTATATAAAATACCAAAAATAAAAATGGTAAAATACGCACGATTCCGTGGACAGGACGGCAGCGGATTAAGGCTCTTAGCCGCTTAGCAACCCCGCTTGTCATTGTCATAGTATGCAATACTAGTATTATGGGTCCGTTTCAAAACATGTAAAAATCACAAAAGAGAAAAAACAAACGAAGAGATGTATGCTAGAGATACTCTCCGAGTGATTTTGACACATTTTGAAACGGACTCCAAATAAATAAATAATATTAAATCGATAATATTCTTTGGAATATGCTTAATATTACTCTGGAAGGCAGTTGTTTCTAAAGAGAGCTCATTAAACTCTGACATTGTATTATTTGAAACAACATGAATTTGAAATATTATTGATTATAAACATGTTACAGCCATTTTGTGCTATTTCAAATCAAATTAAAGATTGAAAAATTAAGTCTCAGACGGGATTTGAACCCGCACTCTTCCAAACAGGGGAAATTGCGTTTCCCAATTTCGCCACCGAGCCCACAACCCAGAGAACGAAATTTTCAATCTATTGCGTCTTTGATAGCTAGCGTTGGTTAGTCTGCAATAACTGCCAGTAGATGGCGCCACGTCCCTTAAAGGCGCAATAGATTGAAAATTTCTTTCTCTGGGCTCGGTGCTGAAATTAGAAAACGCAATTCCCCGGTTTGGAAGAGTGCGGGTTCAAGTCCAGCCAGAGACTAAATTTTTCTATCTTTAATTTGACCATAGATTTAGTATAATTATACTACGTTCGATCGGAAATGGAAAGAGAAAGGGCATAGCATTAACGTGTTAGAGCGAGATAGATAGACGAGACCATTCACGAACACGCTATGAGTCTTTATAGACCTAGCGTCAGTTGTTAACGGAACGAATGCCGCTTTTTTTCTCTCTTAAATCTCAGGTTTTTTTGGTCTGGCCTTGGATAATCCGTTGCCGATCTAACCTTGTATATACTAAATCTATGAATTTGACCATGTATTTGGTGTATGGCTGAATCATTGATGTATCGTATTTGACATTGAACTAATCTATCAATGGAGCCACGTGTAAACTAATTATAGCTGTCCACGTGATAGCAATCGATAGTTGTCCTCGGTGACCGTTGGCAGGCCTGTCTCACTCCACAGCTCAGGTACGCTTGACGGCTTATACCCACCAAGGGGTGAATGGCAATAGGTTAAGTATACCGTGTAAACTTCTTGGTCAAATCTCATTAGACTTGCCGCCATTTTGTGAGTAGTCAATGCGAGACTTGAAAACCTTAGTGATGTCACGCGGCCGGCATGTGAAAGAACGAAAGAGGGAAACTATGTAAAGGAAGCTTTCATGTCTAATGACCCGGTTCATTTTTGTTTGTACGCGCGCCGTTGTGACGATTGGTAGGTTATTCGCGAATTGTAAGATAGGACGGGTGCGAATAACTTTGCACCTTATTGCCGTGCAGAGAGAGCCGCTATTTATTTAAATCTGTTTTCGAAGTGATTCTTCTGTGCGGGTAGTACTAGTCTTTATTCCGTGCGGTTGGTGGGAGCTTCGGTATTGGAAACGATCACCGAAGACAAGCTACCTCAGTGGACGTCTTAGAGTATGTACAGGGTGTCACAAAACACCCAAGTAATATTTAAAGGGGTGGTTTAGACCATCAAACTAAACAACTTTCACCATGGAGTCAACATCGAGAAAAAAATAAATGCTGTTTTATACTAAACTGCAGTACTATGGGAAAGCGTAGCCGGGGGATCATACAAACGATTTTAAACTGGTAAAATATATAACACAAAACAGGCTATAAAAAAATATATACAGGGTCCTTCTTAATATGCTGACATTTTTTGAAGGGTATGATCAGACCGTCAAACCGAACAACTGTTTCTATGGCACCAACATCAAAATCGCGAAAAATAAATCAGCTGTCCCACACATTTGGCTCAAGTAGGTTTGCAGTTTTGTATGGAAGAGCTGATTTTTTTTCGCGATTTCGATGTCGGTGCTACAGAGAAATTTGTTCAGTTTGAGGGTCTGATCATCCCTTTAAAAAGTGTCAGCATATTAAGAAGGACCTATAAAATAAAACACTCTTGTCCCGTATACCGTTTATTAGCAGACTGGCTGCACCACACTCGAGCCTACCTTACAATATATTTATTATTTAAAACCTAACTACCGACATTACATATATTACAGGACCCTGTATATAAATTTTTTATAGCCTTTTTATGTTATATATTTTACCAGTTGTTCAGTTTGACGGTCTGATCATCCCTTTAAAAAAGTGTCAGTATATTAAGAAGGCCCCTGTATAAGAAAATTTATAGATCAACTCAGCGATTGATCAAACAATAAAACCTGTGTGTTATATTATTAACATTAAGTGTTTATTAGCGTTTTCTAATTTATTAAGTCGAAACCTATATCGTTGTCAAACCTCATAACTCCATTTTATTTGTCAAATTACATTTTATACAATTGTATTACTAATTTCATAATGCATCTATGGCACAACTCTTAAATCCTTATTAAGCCGTTACAATTTAAAATGATAAATAGAAAACCATATAACTCTGGGCTGCCATATTTCGTGGTGTAGTTTTTTGTGCCTCCTGTAAAATTCGATCTACTGGTGTTACGAGGTCTGACACTTTAGTCGACGATATGTGGATGCTTGTAATTGGCCTTTAGCTGACTAAATTTATAAAACTATTTGTTTCATAGCTGTAAGCTTCCCAAATAAAATAAAATAAAAACGTTTATTTCTCACATTCAAACGCGGTACCATCTCGACACATCGTCAGAGCCGGACTGAAGGAGAACCAAAAGCATGTCCAGGAATATTCGAGACGTTCCAAATTTAACTATAATTTAACTATTCGGGTAGACAGACGACCTTTTACAGTACCCACTCGACTCAAATGTATTGTCAGCAGATATTTTTTATTTTTTGTCTTCATATTGGAAGTTGTTCAGTAAGATGGTCGAACTAAACCACCTGTTTATACAGGGTGACATTGAAATCATAAGCATAAGCATATGCTCACGACAATATTCCCCGAGGGGGTAGTCAGAGATATTCTGAAACCTCAGAAAATCCACGTTTCACCAGCGACGGGGCGACGGGCTCACCCCTCATCACACTAGACAGAGATTCAGTACTACTGGTGAAATTGAAATCATTGGCATCCTTTTAAACTACCTCTACCCATAAAAATGAACAATTTTACCTATGGGAGCAAATCAATCGTAGCAAAAAAAAAAAACTGTTTTTGTATACATTTAAGTTGAGTAGGCATTGCAGTTTAGTGTGGAACAGAACATTTTTTTTTGCTTTGATCGGTTTGCTCCCATAGTAAAAGTTGTTTAGTTTGATGGTTAGATTCTTAGTTTAAAAGGATGCCAATGAAATTCACCCTGTATAGTATTACTAGGGTGTTTTGTTATACTTTGTATTAATGTATCGTTATTATGTATATTAGACAATAATAAATAGTGTAGGAGGCGTGTACTAATACTAACACTAACAGTGCAGTCAGGACTGTGGCACCTGGGTGGCGGGGCAGACGTCGAGCAGACAGAAGACGGCGCGGCACACGGGGCAGGTGGCGCGGCCCTGCAGCCACTCGGCGGGCTGACCCTGCGCGCGCGCCGCCCACCACCGCGCCATGCACGCGCCGCACCACAGCACCCTGACGGTCACATCAACACTGTACACAGTACTACACGGCTTTAACGCTGTAAACTACTAAGGCCAGATTCGACCAAACTTTGAACTATACAAGGAATAATACCTAAAGAAAGAGGTCGTTGTATCCGAAACTGACAAACATAGCATAGCTCAGGGAGCTGTTACTGCTTATTTACGGCGAAGCGCCTCGGTAGGTCAACAGAATGTGAATGAACTTAATAAGCCATACGTCCCGGAATTACCTGGGAAGGGGTCTCTTATTTTAAATTTTTAAGAAAATAACCCATTTTTAACATTATTTTCTCAAACTAGAAAAACTTGCAACTTTTTATAATTACTGGAATTTTACTCACCATATTCACCATTAGTTCATCTAGTGAAATCATACAA
Organism: Agonopterix alstromeriana; assembly: GCA_963924505.1. Classification (NCBI taxonomy): domain Eukaryota; kingdom Metazoa; phylum Arthropoda; class Insecta; order Lepidoptera; family Depressariidae; genus Agonopterix; species Agonopterix alstromeriana. The sequence goes on from OZ004667.1 coordinate 18,301,424, forward strand.
AAAATCAATAGAAAGTACTTTTATTAATTCCTTTTAATCGATAGTACACACGGACGCACTTTTCGGAGTGCAGGCAATCACGTTTCTCATAGAAAATATTCGCCTGAACCTATAGCCCCTTAAGCAACCTGCCCAAGGGCACCCCATGGGTGCGGACCATGGCAATGGGCGTTCGTTGCTGGGACTAAGCGGTGGATTGGATTGCATATTAAGGGCCTGTTTCATGAATTTTGGATAATGTTCTTCTTAGGTTGACAGCTCGTTTGTCATATTTTTCATATAAAAGTAAAATGCAAAGATACGGTAGTTACCTGCAGTTACACTGTTCGCACTGCTGCGGGCCGCCCTGCAGGTGCGGGGGAGGGGCGAGACAGCGGCGCGATATCTTCACGTCCGCCGGCGCGACCATACACCCGATGCACAGCTCCGGCTCCTGATAGTCAAAATAATCATAGAATCATTTCTATGTAAGCACTATGCTCTAAACTTGCGACATGCAGGTAATTTACAGGCGGTGCAGTGTGCTCATGTCAGTGGAGTACTCGGCAATCCTGTATGCTCTCTGCATGACTCTTCGCTACACGCCATTAATCTTCTCGTAAGTATATTACTAGAGTAGTAGTGCTTTGGTGTCTGAAACTATTGGTGATCGACTATTTAACTTTCGGCGTTATGTACTAAACCCGTAAGTCGTGTTTTTGGATGGGTGACCTTTTAGTGGTATTTCGTCCCGAACGCCTCTACAACGCATTTACAGTTGGTTCTATTCCATTTAGATTACGAATAAGGAGATTCACAAAATAACAACAGTCAGTGGCTATGTCGATGAATCAGCAAATTAATGTGGAAATGAGCGAAGCATTGCTCGCATAATTTATATCCGAGAAATACAGTATCTCGGAGACTTCGTAATGAAAATCATTATGATGAACGCACCCCTTGTGAAGGTTACTGGAAACAGGAACATGCTTTGTAGTGGAAATCAAAATTTGACGATACATTATTTACATTTCGTCGTGTTTAGTGTTGATCATATGGCTTATTCTACTTTTACAAACATGAACAACACTAGTAGTAATATACTTATGAGAAGATTGGTGGCGTGTAGCAAGGAGTCATGCAGAGAGGATACAGAATTGCCGAATACTCCACAGACATGAGCACACTGTTCACCGCCTGTAAATTACCTGCATATCGCAATAAAGTTGTTTGAAGTTTAGAGCATATTTTGCATTGCATTATAATGATCAGATAAAGAAACGTTACTCGGCCCACATGGGCTGCATGTTAGTTCTAAAGTAACCCACTTATCTGATCAACAATATAGAAAGGAATCAGTTCAACATTCTGTTTGAACAAAGTTACAAAACTCTTAATTAGAGTCAACAACAGTCATACGTATATTCGTGCACTCATAGGCTGAGCCTGTCTCGGCTTTAGAGAGTGTTATAGTGAATCCACTTACTTGATCAACAATATAAACAGGATTTTGTTCAATATGCTGCTTGAACACGGTCACGAATCTCTCGATCAGCGTCGGCAGCAGTGATATATGATCCGGGACACGCACAGGCTGGGCCAGTCTCGGCTGGAGGTCTCTCAACGCTGTGGTAGAGATACGGAACGAGAACCGACGTATCTCGTCCCGGGATGGAATAGCTTCGATGTTCACATATTGGATTTCGTCTTCGCCGGATGGTGTTAGGTTGTGGCTGTCTGTCTGTAGAAGACGTTTAAATGTAGTTTAATTTAATAACTTGCATTGATTGATATGAATGTTGAAACAAAGCTGTTCTAGCACTGGTATGGTATAAATTATGGTCAACGCCAATAGAATGTCACTTTGTCTAGGAGGGGGGGGGGGGGGGGGGGGGGGGCGATTCTTCAGAGATTCATACAAGGAATTGATTCGAAGGATCATAAAAATTAGATTCCATTAAACATATCTAAAGATGGAAATAAAAGTTTAGCTTCAAAGTATTATACCAAATTATTATTTTCAATTTTTTTCTATAATTGTGTCAACACTAATCTAAAACCTAGTAAGATATGTATAAATATACTTTATCTAACATCAAAACATAAGCAGTAGAGAATACATAGTAAGAATACAAGAGAAGCATAGCATAGCATAGAAGATAAAAGCAATACAAGAGAGAATAAAGAAAATATATTAAAATTATAGTACTTACAAAACACAGTGAAAACATCGTGAGGAAACCTGCATGCTTCAATTTCGAGGCATGTATTGTACCCACTGTCCATTACATGTGGAGACGGGCTCACCCACCGTCACACTGGACAGAGTTTCGGTACTACTGGTGAAACGTGGATATTCTGAGGTTTCAGAATATAGTCGTGAGCATATGCATATGCTTTAGTACTTTCTAATCTTTTATAAGTACTATAATTTTAATATATTTTCTTAGTATAGATTTATATTTTATAAGTATAGATTAAGAAATGTTGAGCCTAAGAGCCTAACTAATGGAATCAGAATGAAACAAAAAACATCAAATGAAAAAGCCGAAATATGTTCTATACAAAATTAACTAGTAGAGATTAAAATATTTTTTCATAAGTATTTTAAGATAATGTAATGGTGTATTGGGTTTGTACATAATTTTTCATTAAATTGAATTCCATTTAGACTATTACTTCATATTAACATAAAATTGTCGAAACATTACTGTATTTTAGATAAGATAACACATTTGGGTCAACACATTTCATGTTTTAGTGGGAATGGAGTATTATTAGCTGTCTGTACGCTATATCTTGATCGCTAGTTAATTATGGGTCTTACTTTATATACTTTTTTCAAAATTAACATGGAAAGTGGAGACATTAGGCAAATTGATGTAAATATAGGGTCCAACTTAATATGCCTAATATGCCTTAATATGCTTAATAGGCCCTGAGTCTAGTGAGGGATCACAGCTTAAAACTTTTATTATATTATCTATACAATGTGCTAGGTATCGGTAATCTAAGGTTGTTAATCATAATCATAAAGAGTCCTGAAAACCTGTATCACACATTGGATCAATAAATATTTTGTATTTTTTTTTTGTATGCTGACACTTTTTTAAGGGGATGATCAGACCATCAAACTGAACAACTTTCTCTACCAAACCAACATCGAAATCGGGAAAAAAAAATCTGCTGTCCCATACAATTGGCTCGAGTAGGTTCACAGTTTTGTATGGGACAGCAGATTTTTTTTTCACGATTTCGATGTTGGTCCCATAGAAAAAGTTGTTCAGTTTGATGGTCTGTTCATCTCCATAAAAAAGTGTCAGCATATTAAGAAGGACCCTGTATATGAAAAAGTTGACCGTAACCTTGACTTGGTTTGGTCTGCTGGACGCAGACAAATGAGTTTAAAGAAATTAACTTATTCACTGCCACAACATAGATATTATTAAAAGGGAATGTGACACAGAGATGCCAAAATATTTTATGTAGGGAACACAAAAGTAGAAATCTCTTAAATACTAACTTAAAAATCCAATCAAAAGCCATGTTACACAAGCAAATATTGAGCATAGACATTGACGGAAATATCAGAGTCAAATTTGAGTTTTATCTCGGAACCCAATGAATTTTTTTGTGTAAACTTTTGTGAATCTCTCCATTATTCCGAGGGTTCCGTACCACCAAACAATACATAGTGTTTTTTAACAATGACAGTATGGGGAAATCCAAAACCATAGGAGATGCAGGGAAACTGTCTTAGAAACCCTTAGGTCTTTTTTTGTGAACACAATTTTGGCATAGTAAATTTTTGGTCAAGCGTGAGTTGTCCATAAATATTCAAAAAATTCACAACTTTTTTTGTATGCTGATTGACTCAGTTTTATGTATGGATCATTTCATTTTATGGGAAGTAAAAAATTGGGACAGCATAAGTTATTCAAATTATATAAATAATTTTTCATACAATTTAGCGCGAGCCCGACACACACTTGGCCAATTTTTATTATTTGTTGTTTAACTTTGAAGTATGCACTATCACATGAAGTTTGTCCCTTGTATGTATTTCCGTTATAACGATAGAGCAAAAACAAAAACAGTTGAAAAAATATTTTTGTTGGGGACGCTGTATCTTTTGAACCGAAAGAGGTAGCCAGTTAAAACTTTCACTAAATTGCAGTGGGTGCCAGGCTATGAAGGGTCTTGCAGTTTATTAGTTTGCGCTTAGACCATTGGTATTGGTATTGGTTGAGCCGGCTCATTTTCCACTACTCAACATTGTGAGCGTGGGAATATCTTTTTACTCTTGCCATGCTTCGACCACACATAAATGTAATGAGCATGATACTTACAGCAGTGGCTACAAGAGCACAATCACTCTGCTTGACGATGTTGATGTTGTATTGAGTCACCTTGATGAGCCACGTCTCTGTCGCCACAAACTTACTCGTAGCCGTCAGTGGAACCGACACTTTGTCTACACTGCAAATAACAACAACTTTGATTGTCATATCCGTTAACTATACTTCGTTCCAAATAAGGACGAACACATTTTCTGATTCCTATATAGGTTTAGACACACACACACAGACAAAATTCTTCACCGAAATTTTTCTTTTATGATCCTACTCAGCGTCCCTAACTTACTTTAATATAGATTAATGGAAGAGCGGAATCATCTGTAAAGAGTAACTCATGCTGCTCAAAAGAAGGGTCCGGCAATGGTTTTGTACTAGATTTAAGGAAACTGAAATCATCTATTTACTTTATAATCTTACCTTCTAAACTCAGTGTTCAAATTAGCAGCCACAACTCTCCAGTCACTTCCCTGAGTAACATACGGCAGTAGCGCCTTCACAGCGGGGTGTTTACCCCGGTCATGTTCCCACCAGCACACCACCTTGTAGCACATTAGTAGAGGAATTATCGCGGTCCCTGACGCCGCAGCCAGCATCCAAGATCCCCGCTCTCCCCCGCACCAAAGACTCAATATATACCCTAGAGGCAATGCTGCGTGTATGAGGGCAGTTATTGTGATCCTCTTCATGTGATATCCCATGAAGTTAACATTCTCTGAGCCCAAGTAATTATCAAACAGCTGAGCGATCGTGAAACCGGCATAAACAAACTCGGTTGGTGGGTACACGACGCATATTGAAAAGAGGATGTAGAATAATGTTATGAGGATATCCATGTTGGAATCACAGCATTTATATAAAAGCACCTGCTAATAATTACAAAAAGATTTATTTAACTTTGCGAGCATGTAAAAATTTTACAAAAATTTACAAGTTTTCTGTCAAAGTTCTGTTCATTTCGAATACAATTTGTGAAAGTTATAACCAATGAGCAGTAGCTGTAAATGCTCGTTTTACGTATGGAAATAAACAAAAATTAAGACAAATAATCGCACCTAGTTGCTAGAGATGTTCGCATACTCACAGTTTGTTAATCGATCGATTTTTTTTCCCCGGTTCCTCCTTCTCCGTAGGGGGGTGGTGTGGCGTTCGATTAGAACATACTTCGAATTGTTCTGTTAGAGTTTTTCTCTATGTTACTCTTGTCATGCGATCTTGTTTTATTATTGGATTGGACATCCAGAGAATAAGTTGTTTTATGGAACTTAACTTTTCGCCGCAAATAAATTTCTTGATTAAATTACCGTGTAGTTATTGCACCGACGAGCTAAACGACCACATAGATGTTTTGAGATCATGGATAGTACCGAAAAAATATAAAAGCAGCTCAATGAAAAGAAAACCTTAATAAACTACTAAATTTATAGTTTTCACAGATAATTTTGCATAGATTGATAGTTTTTCATTTTATTTATTTTTAATGGTTTCTAAAAGCGTCTTTTAAAACTAAAATGATAAAGTCTAAATCGATATTCTCTAGTCTCCTACAAATCTAACTTTTTCTCACAACACTATACACGTCACTAACGTCACTTTGACGTTTTGTTTGTGTGGATGTGGACACGTCGCTACGATATTTTGTGAAAAATTGTGAAATAATTGCTTGATTGTGTGTAAAATAATTACTCCTGCGAACAGCGGGAGAGTCGAAAATAACGTAGTAAATTATTCCAACCGCAAAAGACATCAAATTCGGTAAAAACCAGGTACGTATGTGCCGCTCATGTTTTCGGCCGGACACACAGATTTTATCAGTTTATGATGTTTTTTTTATGATAAATCCATACAAAATGTTCTATAAAAAGTCTTAAAGTTCCTATAGAGCAACAGTATTTACTATTTCTATCAAAAATATCTAGATTAATTTTAAAATTTTGATGAGTAATTTAACAAAAATTTCTTAGCCTCAACTCAAGTATATTCAACCTTATCAACGCTAAATGTGTAATTAATCATAAAACATCGAGAATTCAAAGTTATTTGACCAGACAGAAAATTGTAACGTATCGGGACATAACATTTTGACAAAAGGAAAAACAATTTTCTTCTTCTGTGAACAGCATCATGGCAGGCGTGGAGCAGTCGTGCTACACTCTGATCAACTTCCCAACCGACCAGGAACCTCACAATGAGATGCAACTCAAGCTTGACCTCGGTAAGTAACTACAATAATATTATTATTATATATTGTTGGCTAAAGTGTCAAACCTCGTAACTCCATTTTATTTTTCACATTACATTTTATAAAATTTTATTACTAATTTCTGAATGCATCCAAGGCTCTTAAAACCTTTTAAAAAACCGTTACAATTTAAAATGATAAATAGAAAACCATATAACTATGGGCTGCCATTTTTCATGGTGAAGTTTTTTGTGCCTCCTGTAAAATATGATCTAATGGATTTACAAGGTGTGACACTTTAGTCGACGATATGTTACACCAGCAGCTTAGAGCTGATGCGTATATATCACTGCACTTGATTAGTTATTTAACTATTTGTAAAGTCTATTTTTAAAAGAGTTCTCTGAAAGCCCACTTATTAAAGTCTCAGGCAATATATTCCACTCGCGAACTACATGATTGGGCAAAAAATGTTTCCGGGGGTTACTTGGTGGGGAGGGTACACAATGAGCCATCAATTTTAAGCAAGTGAGCTCTGAGATTGTGATTCTGGTTCATGCTGTTTAGCTGTTGATTCCTTGGACATCATAACGTAACATAACATAGTAAATATATCAGTATTTACCAGTGGCGTGCACTCAGGGTAGAAACAAATACAGTACACTCTTTGTTTAGAAATTAGTTGGGGTTTGCTCTCCGGGTAGGCAAAAAGACAGTGAAACCTGAATATTTTCTAAACTAAAAAGCATTTTGTTTACTAAATGACTTTAATTTGTTTAAATACAGGTAATTAAACAATTAAAAGTCATTTAGTAAACAAAATGCTTTTAGTTAGAAATTATTATGGTTTTACTGTATTTGTGTCTACCCTGAGTGCACGCCACTGGTATTTACATGTGTGTTCCTACTTCTCATGTGGTGGTGGTAACTCTATGTATAATGTCAGGACACTAAGCCGTCAAGCCCTTATTAACAGACACAATATATGGTCCTTCTTAATACGCTGACACTTTTTTAAGAGGACTATCAGACCATCAAACGCAAAAATAAAAGCGAAAATAAAATCAGCTGTTCCATACTAAACTGATATCTTACTCAAACCAATTGTATGGGACAGCTGATTTCTTTTTCGCGATATCGACATTTGTCCCATAGAGAAAGTTGTTCAGTTTGGTGGACCCTGTAGAAATTAGGGGCTTGTCAAAGTAGATTTTTATGCTGACATTTACTGCTTTTTACGTGAAAGTAGTTCAGTTTGATGGTCTGGTCATTCCCTTAAAAAGTGTCAGCATATTAAGAAGGACCCTGTATGTTTGCTTGCATTGAAAACAATCTGTATACACAATTACTCAATTGAAATAGACAGCCTTGTTCTTTCTTTATTTATTCAATAGAAAAAGGTGACATAAAGAAGAAAATAGAAGCCCTAAAGAAGACAATAGGCATCATTCTGTCCGGAGAAAAGATCCCGGGTCTACTGATGATCATCATCAGATTCGTACTTCCGCTTCAGGATCACACCATTAAGAAGTTGTTGCTGATCTTCTGGGAGATTGTCCCCAAGACCACTCCTGACGGCAAGTTGATGCAGGAGATGATCCTCGTCTGTGACGCTTACAGGAAGGTAGGTTGACTGTCCATTGTCATATGAATTCTACTAATATTATAAACGCGAAAGTTAGTAAGTATGGATGGATGTTTGTTACTCTTTCATGTAAAAACTACTGAATGGATTTTAATGAAATTTGGCACACAGATAGAATATGATCTGGATTAACACATAGCATAGCATATGCTCAAGACTATATTCCCCGAGGGGGTAGTCAGAGATATTCTGAATCCTCAGAACATCCACCTTTCACCAGTAGTACCGAAACTCTGTCCAGTGTGACGGGGGGTGAGCCCGTCGCCGCTTATAGTGGACAATGGGTACAATACATGCCTCGAAATTGAAGCATGCAGGTTTCCTCACGATGTTTTCCTTCACCGACACAACAACACATAGGATACTTTTTTAAAGTCTACGCTGATGGATTCGCGGGCAACAGCTTTTAGATAATAATAGTACACTACAGAAGCAAAACTATGGGTAAACCAATATTGGTATACATATGCCATTTAGAGCCTTGACGATGATGCCTTGTCATTTAATATGGGAGTTTCGTTTCTCCACATATAGTGTGTATTATTATATATTCATATGCCATTGTCATCGTCATAAATTAAACTATTGACCCTTGTTTGACAGTTACACTAAGTACTTGATTTTCAAAACTTTTTTATTTCTTTAGCTTAATTTCAAAAAAATCTAGCTTAATCAAAACAAACTTTTGCAATAATAATATGAACCAGAAGATTTTTTATCTTTCTCCAAATACTTAATCTGGACTAGATTCTAGTTCTTCAATTGGGACTGGATAAGTCCAATATTTATTGAGTGCTGAACATATTACCCTCAAAAACGCCTCTACTGGCAATCGAGCTAAATTATTTTGTGACTTACAAGCTTTTTGTTGAAGCTCCACTTGAAAACGAGGGAAGCAGGGAAAAGAATGCAGGGATGCAGAGAAAATTAAAAACAAATCTTTTATTTTAACCTCATCGCTCTTTCCATTCCAGGACTTGCAACACCCCAATGAGTTCATCCGTGGCTCTACACTGCGCTTCCTCTGCAAACTGAAGGAGCCAGAGCTACTAGAGCCTCTGATGCCGGCCATCCGGGCCTGTCTCGAGCACAGACATTCATACGTGCGGAGGAATGCTGTCCTCGCCATATTTACTATCTACAGGTAATCATTATGACCTACGACCGACATTGCTCTAAGATAGGTACTTATTCAAGTGGTGGGCACATTGCTTGTAGAACAGATGACTGATGGGGCCGAAGAGTTCTCAAGTGGCGACCGGGAACCGGAAGGCGCAGCGCGGATAGGCAGTGAGGTCCACACAAGATTACTGACGACCTGGTGGAGTCGGCGGGAACATGTTTGATGATTGTCTACATCAGTGGCTCTCAATCTCCATTCTTCTATGGAGTCGATGGCATGTCATTCTAAATCTTTCCAGCCCAGTATTTCGCCCCATGTGTTCACGTTCAGGTGTCCGGGCAGGAACTGAGATGGGCCATAGTCTAATCTTCATTGAATGTTTGTAATTCGTTTCTCTTTTATCATAGATGGGGGATAAAGGAGTCACAGGTTTAAGAAACCTGCTCTACAGCTATTTCCTTTCTTCCAGAAACTTCGAGTTCCTAATCCCCGATGCGCCGGAACTGATAGCAAACTTCCTGGAGAGTGAGCAGGACATGTCGTGCAAACGTAACGCCTTCCTCATGTTGCTGCACGCCGACCAAGAGAGGGCGCTGACTTACCTCTCCTCTCGACTCGATAACGTGCACAGCTTCGGCGATATATTGCAGTTGGTTATCGTGGAACTTATTTATAAGGTATGTTTGAGTTTTATAGTGTTACTAGAATTTACCCGCGACTTTGTCCGCACCAATCGCCGAGAAACTGTTGTACTGTTGGGCGTGGTAATTTTTAAGACATAATGTACCCATTGAAGTGAATAAATAAATAAAAAAATATATATACCAGATTTTAATTCAAATCATAAAACAAAGATAACAATTAAATTCATCGAAACAGTAGTTTCGGTGTGATTCTCAAACAAACAAACAGACAGACAAAAAATCTAAAAATGGTTTATTTGGAGTCAGAGACACCTAAAAACCAACCTTTTTCTTGTATGGTGATGAAATTGGTGAATTCTGTCAATAAATAAAAAAAAAACAAAATGCTTGCGTGATATTGCGTCACGCCATGTGTATCAAATCACGATTTGCGAAAAAAGATGCTCACAAACACGAAATAATTTTTCTCATTGTTTTCCGTAGTTTTTCTCAATCACTGAATAACAAGTGATACGAAACGAAAATGCCGATGACCAGGTGCTGCCTGGTCTGGATACGAGTGCATTAAAGCAAAAACACCCGTTTTAGACCGTATAGCTAGAAATTTTACTCAAATCTAAAAATCAGCTTGGATAATTATCGAATAAAAGAATTATCTTGATCATTTCGCACCCTAAGTTGTATTATTGCAGGACCTCTATCTATCTTTAATTTAAAACTTGGTGTACTGGGTCAGGTGTGTCACGCGAACCCCGGGGAGCGGTCGCGGTTCATCCGCACGGTGTACGGGCTGCTCAACGCGCCCAGCGCCGCCGTCCGCTACGAGGCCGCCGGCACCCTCGTCACGCTCTCCACCGCGCCCGCTGCCATCAAGGTAAGCGATGATCACACATTAATGGACCGCCGCCTTTTTTAACCCTTCTTGTTCGTGTGTATTGTTGACTTGTGAGTCAGTAGTTTGCGTAAACTCTGGTAGATGACGCTGACGTCCCTTAAAGACGATCATATAGATTTAACATTTAGTCGTGGCCTGCGGGGTGCCGACAGCTCAGTTGGAGTGTAGCATGCCCCGAATAGGCAGGTCGTGGGTTCGAATCCCGCTCGCCGCCCGACTTTTTCAATCTTTAATTATATTGTTGTTGTTTTTTTGTGTATTTTGGTGTGCAAATAAAGAATATTTATCTTATCTTAAATGGATCAACATTAAATGTTAACACTTTTGCTGCTTGTCTCAAAATGACAGTGCGCTAACACTGCCGTAAATGTGATATAAACTATCCCTCTAGACGGTTCATAAGAACGCCGACCACATGATGGAGTTTATACGAGGTAGGTCGTCAGCAATGAGTGCGTTAAATGACACAACATTACTGTTTACATACAAGTTCATAAAACCACAACATATCTGCATGTAAATGTATTGTATGCTACAGCAGCAAAGCAGCGGATAGGTCCCAGTCCCCAGGGTAAATACAGTGTTCTTCTTTAAGGGGATTGTCAGACCATAACTGTATAACTAATTCTTTATGGGACTAACATCGAAAAAAAAAGATCGAATAGAACAAATTTCGATGTCGGCCGTAAGGCGGTCTGAAAAAACTCTGATACGATACGCCCATACGATAAGAAGAAGTGAAAATTGATAAGTTTGGTGGTCTGAAGAATCCCTTTAAATATGACCACATAATTCTGTAATACCCAGTTATTATACGAGTGAGTTATGGATGCTGACCCAGCATCCGACATCCAGTTCAAGTAAAGTAGATCACTACGGAACTGCTGATGCACAAGACGCACTTTGCACCTTTGCCTCTTAATCTGGGCCAGCGTCCGATGCTTAGTTAACATTTAAGTGGTTTCTAATTAGTATATAAGCTATTGTAATCTTTGACTAATTATTATAAGGACTAGCCTTGCGTTAGCATTTCCCCTCTGCCACGGTATAAGCACAATTGATCTTTTGCATTTACATTCAATTTTACACCTTACCACTAAACGAGAAAGCCTATAATTGCGAAATAATAACTTCGAACTTAAAACGTTTGGGGTTCACACGAGACTACTTTCATGATTTTTGACATTCAAAATTAGAATCTAAAGTTATGGGGAATAAAATCCAAAGTTGCGGATTTCATGTTACCTCGCCCCCCGCAAAAAGTGGCAGAAATGTTTGTTAGTAGAATTACACGCGTAACCACATATAAATAGTCAAAGATTGTAATCGATTATAAGATCTCTTACTCTTGGCGGAAGATCTCCGATCCACTATACACAAATACTCCCATAAGTCTGCGTGTCATTTCTTAATTAGTGCGTCTGCTAACTGTGTAAATGGTGTGTAACCCCACCAGGCGGCGGCGGCGTGCTACATAGACCTGATAGTGAAGGAGAGCGACAACAACGTGAAGCTGATAGTGGTGGGCAAGCTGGGCGCGCTGCGGCAGGAGGGGGGGGAGGCGGCCGCTCGCGCGCTCCCGGACCTCGCCATGGACGTGCTGCGAGTTCTCGCCTCCTCCGACCTCGACGTCAGGAAGCGCACGCTGCAGCTCGGTGAGCTACTGTACAACTACACACGGCGACACATCAAGCTACGCAAAACAAAATAAGCTGGCCGCGTGACGTTATACGTTACTCTACCTACGCGTGGCCAGCTTATTTTGATTTTGTTCTTACGATTGAGACCTCAGATATCGATTTCGAAAGCAAACGGTTGAGTAATTAAAAAGTTCAAAAGTAGGTCAGCGGCCAATTTTCTAAATTTTGACTATAGATTCGTGTGTTTTCCCCGCAGGTTTTCAGGTATCTATTTTGAAAGCAATCTGTTCCAAATGAACCGTCCGTTAGGTACTTTTTAGTTAATTAACCGCTTGCTTAAAAATTGTTATGATCTCTTGTTAATTCTTGCAAAAACATTTTTCGTCTGAATACATTCCCTAGCTATATGTTTTTTGTCTCGTTCATATGATCAGAAATTTCATGTTCCATTCCCATTAGTGTGCTGTCGTTTGGCTCTAAAATCTTTCCCAAAGTCATCATCAGTCATCTGGAGTTAAAGAGGTGTAGGAAGTGATCAGCTATATAGTCGTGCAACGAAACATGAGTGATGACTTTGAACAGAACTCAAATTGCCGATGCACGAACGTCATTTGCCGATTAGTCGCCTTTACGTCATCAACCTGCTCAAAAATTCCTACCACTATGCTCCAGCGCTCATAATTCGTTACGCGATCTGTACTAAATATAATCTAACTCTTTTCCCCCGAAAAGCGGCGTCTTGAAAATTATCTGACAGCAAGTTGACCACTAACTTGCCTCCACCAACAAGCACTGGGCCCACGTGGTGGAATATGGCCCACTCCCTCTCACCCTTATTCGTGAGAGGAGGCATTTGCCCTGCAGTGGGATTCTAAAGGCTGTACCTTACTTACTTTCTCTTTACCGGCACAGCGCTGGAGCTGGTGAGCGCTGCGCACGCGGAGCAGCTGGTGACGGTGCTGCGCAAGGAGGCGACGCGCGCGACCAGCGCCGACCACGACGACGCCGCCAAGTACCGGCAGCTGCTCGTGCGCGCGCTGCACAGGGCGGCCATCAAGGTACCCTCTATGTGACGCTCCACCACGCAGCACCGTAACCTCGCCTGCCGTGCAGGAGGCGATGGTTCGATCCCCGTCCAGGCCGACTCGTACCAATGAGTTTATCGGAATTTATGTACGATTTGTAACATCACTGGCTTTTCGGTGAAGGAAAACATCGTGAGGAAAACTGCATGCTTCAATTTCGAGGCATGTATTGTACCCACTGTCCATTATAAGTGGCGACGGGCTCACCCCCCGTCACACTGGACAGAGTTTCGGTATTACTGGTGAAACGTGGATGTTCTGAGGTTTCAGAATATCTCTGACTACCCCCTCGGGGAATATAGTCGTGAGTATATACATACATACATACATTGACTTGTCTGGTTGTCTGGAAGAAATCACTTTTAGTGATAAGGCCGCCTTTTGTACCCTTCTTGTTCGCGTATATTGTTGTTGTTTTTTGTGTATTTTGGTGTGCAAATAAAGAATATTTATCTTATCTTATCTTATTGACCATCGAACTGAACAATTATCTTGTTTCTACCTGTAAATATCATTTTTTTTATGCAGCTCCCTTCCTCTCTCTTCTGTTCTCGTATTCAGAATATTTCTGACCCCATCAAGGAATATAGTTGTGACCAAATGCATTGGCTTCCTAGTGGAAAGCCTTTAACATAACGTTGCCGCCTTGTTATTTCTGCCACCGAAGTCCTCAGAAAGCTGCTTCGGCTTCTCAAGTACTCGTTGTCACACAGTGGTGGTGGTAATGTTGCAGTTCCCGGAGGTGGCAGGCAGCGTGGCGCCGGCGCTGCTGGAGCTGCTCGGCGACGGCAGCGAGGCGGCCGCGCAGGACGTCATGCTGTTCCTGAGAGCCGCTCTGCACACCTTCGTAGACCTGAGGGATCAGATCTATCAGGTTATTATTGTCCGCTTGCTCCTAGAAATAACAATAAACTGATTGTATGCATTATTTTCCTATTAGAATCAAACCTTTGATCACTAAGGCACGTATGAGCGATGGCGACGTGGGTTGACAGAACGATATCATCGCGATATCGCTGCTGATATTTATGAGATCGGTGGAGGAACTACTGTGGACGGTTCCTCCGGTGAAAACGGAAGATCTTCCGCCAGGCTAGGTATGAAGCCTGGGGACCGGCCGTGGTCCGACAGTTCTTGGTTGGACCTTGTATGTATATCGAATCTCTGTGAGTATTTCTCTTGCGCGATTCATATCTTATATACGAATGTGAACCTTATGTGTAGCGCCTAACGGGTTACTAATGTGACGTCGCAAGTTGTCATACGTGCACATTTGCGAGTGCGACCGTAGCGCGATCTGTTAGCTTCGTTGCTATAAATTGTGGGTGTTGACTTCTGTGGCAAGTTCCCACAGATCAATCAGTGTCGCGGCGGAATCGCGGCAATGTCGCTCAAATCGTGATGACCCAGTTGCGATATCGCCTACGCTCAAAAATTGTTTGTGCGAGGTCTCTAATAAAAAACTTCATTTCATAAACAAATCTCTTTGCAGAAACTCCTGGAAGCGGTAACGAGTATCAAAGTGGGCAAGATAGCGCGCTCGGCGCTCTGGTTGCTGGCTGAGTTCGCGGACTCGCCCTCCCGCGCTCTCGCCGCCCTCCAGACACTCGAGTCCGTCATACCCACCAATACATCCGATGATTCCAACAAGGTAAAAATTCAACAATTTTTATTGTAACCCTCTTTGTTCCAACTCTGGGCAAAGGTCTCCCCTAAACTCTTCCACATATCTCTATCCAATGCCGTTTCCCTGCATTCGCTGTAATAGGCATCCAACTCATCGCGCCACCTTTTCCTACCTACCTCGACCGATGGTGATTGATGTCCACCTTCGGTGTGCATTCAAAATTATATCAACAAAAAAAATTAAAAGTCAAATATCTCGAAAACCTTGGCTTCGAGGACCTCTATCAGCAGGTACAGGTTATCCATTACTTACCGGACACCCTGTACACACCTGTGTGAATCAGTAAAATGTGTTAACAGGAGGAGAAAGAAGCCACCGCTGCAAAGCAAGATACGTCAGCCCCGCGACAGCTGGTCACCAGCGATGGTACCTACGCGTCTCAGTCCGCTTTCAACTTGCCACCGTAAGTATTTACCTTACATCTAACTATGCTGTCAAACTCAAACTCAATATAATTTATTCAATATAGGAGCTTACAGCACACTTATCAAACGTCAAATCTTTTTTAAAGCTACCACCGCGTCGGAACGTGTTGTCGCTGTAGAGAAGATGCGGCCAGAAACTCTACAACATAACACGACTTAATAACTATTACAATATAAATTCTTAAGCTAAAGTTATGTATACAATAATACATAGTCTATTTAATAAAATAATTGATACTATACAGTAAAGTAAACAAACTATAAGCTAGTGACCTCAGACCCAAGCATTTTGATCATTTAAATAATCATCCAGTTTATAATATGCTTTTTTACAGAGGACTTTTTTGATTTGAGTTTTAAACATGTTTTCGGAAAGATTCAAAATGGTCTCGGGGATTTTATTATAACAACGTATACAGTGACCCATGAAAGACGTGTTGACCCTACTAAGCCGAAAGTGTGGAGATATCAGTTTATTTTTGTTTCGAGTGTTGTAATTATGGACATCACATTTTTTTGGAAATAACGACAAATTTTTTCTTACATATAAAATGTTTTCATAAATAAACTGTCCATAAACTGTTAAAATATTAATTTCCTTAAAAAGGTCGCGAAGCGAATCACGACAGCACAGACCATATATAGCTCGAATTGCCCGTTTCTGTAGGATAAAGATTGTCTCAATGTCTGCTGTGTCCGGTATAACATAGCACCAACCCAGATGGGTGTCGTGAAAGGTGTAAAATGCCTTCATTAGATTGATAAATCCGCGCGAATTCTTGTCACTCCCAAGACATTAACCATATTGGGTTTTAGATTACTGAATGGATAGATTCACATAACCGATTTCGACTACACTACATCACAAACATCGTGAGGAAACCTGTATGCTTAAATTTCGAGGCATGTATTGTACCCACTGCCCATTACGAGTGGCGACTAACTCCCCGTTCCACTGGACAGAGTTTCGGTAGTAGTGATACGTGGATGTTCTGAGGTCTCAGAATATCTCTTAGAGGAATATAGTCGTGATGCGATGTGATTTCGACAACAGTGAAATTGATCACAGCTTCACCCTTTGGGTACGGAACATTAGTGTGTACCCTAAACACAGATACACTCCTTCATCCTCAATCTCCCGAATGTGACGGAACGACAAATCTGTGACTATCACCGCCGTCATAAGGTGAGGGCATTACAGGTTAGGACATAGAGATTTTGGCGATAGTCTGAAAGAATTAGTCGCTCTTTACAACACCCATTGCATTGTTATTCCAGGCCGAACACCACCCGGCACGTAACAGGGCATGGGGCTTTACATATAGAAGTGTGTCTGTACATTAAAGATATTTACATGAAAAAGATTACGACATGGTTTTTTGGTTTCCCGGACTCCAAATCAACCATTTTTAGAATTTTTGTCTGTCTGTTTGTATGTTTGTTTGTAACGGCATCGAGCAAAAACTACTGAACCGATTTTGTTGAAACTTTTTTGTTTGTTAGCTTATGATCTTACTTAAAATCTGGTATATTATTTGTGCGGACGAAGTCGCGGGTTAACTCTAGTATTTTATAAAATGTATTTGTATTAATGTATACAACGTGTTAATGAATAAGCGCAAAACCTCATATACCCCAACTGATTTATAACAAAATAGTTAGATTGAAACAATTATTTCATTATTTTATAGTTAAAATTTAAAGTTATTCGCATTTTAAGTTTTCGGGCATAAATTATTTGATATCATTTCAGCAATTAATGAAAGCGATTACGTACTTGTGGATACATTTTAAGAATCTTGTTTTGGTAGTGAGTAGGGTGAAGGTGTCCGTGCGGTGGGTTGAGATCGAGTTCAGTAAATTAAAAATTTTTCAAACAAATTATTTAATATTTTGTAAAAAATTCCCATGTTGAAAACCTGATAATTCGATTCTCCTCTCGATTCTAAACAAACTACTTTCTAGTTTTGCGTTAATTCATTATCACGTATTGTATATTCTTTAGCGAATATAATTAGCATGTTTTCCCCTTTCTCACGTCGTTGATCCTCTCAGGCCGGGAACAACGGCGACGTCAACAGGGCCGGCGCTGTGGCAGGCGCTGTGCGAGGCGGAGTCGTTCACGGCGGCCTGCGCGTGCTCGGCGCTGGCCAAGCTCGCGCTGAAGCTGCAGCAGCCCCGCGACTCCACCAGGGCGCTGCACCTGGCCGCCGCGCTGCTCGCCTACCACAAGCAGAACACTGGTCTGTATGCTGTTACTAGATGTCACACTGATGTTTCTGGACCACCTCATACTTATTTGTGAGCGCCTTTTTCATGCCACGGGATTCTATCGGCTATAACTTAAGTCTTGTGGAGGAACTACTGTGGAAGGTTCCTCTGGTGAAAAGGGAAGATCTTCCGCCAGGCTCGGTGTGAAGCCTGGGGACCGGCCGTGGTCCGACAGTTCTTAGTTGGACCTTGTATATAATATATATCGAATCTGTGTGATTATTTCTCTTGCGCGATTCATGTCTTGTATACGATTGTGAACCTTATGTATAGCGGCTAATGGGTTACCAATGTGACGTGACAAGTTGTCTTACGTACACATTTGCGAGTGCAACCGTAGCGCCATCTGTTAGCTTCGTTGCTATAACTTGTGGGTGTTGACGTCTGTGGTAAGTCCCCACAGTCCCATCAACTGTTTGCCGAGTACCGAAGATGTCTGACCAGGCTTATAGTCTGTCAACAGAAGTAAAATCGCCAGTATGTCACTGATTTCGTCCATTCATCAATATTTGATCTAAAGGCAACCCTAATTAACAATCATTAGCCTATATACGTCCCACTGCAGGGCAACGGCCTATAAGTCCATCACGCTTACCCAATTCGAATTGGTAGTCTTTACAAACACATGAAAATTTCTTCTACAGCGTATGCATGTTTCCTCATGATGTTTTCCTGCACCGTCAGAGCAGTCTGTATGATTATTATTAAAAATAATGCACTTGTTTTGATTATTGTGTCCTTTTATAAAACCAAAACAATATTTGAACAGGTTCAAACAACCAGAGCGGTCTAACAGCGGACGACCTCGAACATGCCGCGATATGTCTGCAAGCCGCTGCCTCGAGGCCGCCCGTGGTCATGCATGCCCTGCTGCACTCCTCTAGGGAGGCTCTCGCTGCCTTGATGCTGTTGCCTGATAGACTGATGCTTGATGATGGAGACAAGGTCAGTGATGAGTTTATAAGTCCGTGATACATATGCCTGTAGGTGGTATACAAGATCACAGAATATATACTAGTACTGTATATATTCTACAATTACCAAATACAATTACAATACTACAATTCGCAAATAACCTACCAAACGTTAAAACGGCGCGCGTGCAAACAAAAATGAACCGGATCAATTAATTTATATGACGTTCTTCTCTTGGTGGGGGACAGCGAGCGTATCTAAACTGTGTTACCTGATATTTTGTGTTGAAATGGTCCCAAATGTATGGAACAGCAGTTGTTTTTTCGGGATTCCAATGTTGGTCCCATAGTGAATGTTGTTCAGTTTGATTTTCTGAAACACCCTCTTAAGGGTGCCCTTAAGCGGAGCGCAGCTGCGGAGTGGGGATTACTAAGAAATATCAACCAATAGGATTATATAAAATCTCGGAGCGGAGATTTTATGCAATCCCTTTGGCCAACATTCCCTCATTTCTCCGCTCCGCAGCCTCGCTCCGTATCAGTGGACAGGCTGCCTTAGTATGTAACGCATTTACGTTTACACTCTGTATTATTTGGTTGTCTGTATTGTGTACGCACGCCGTATTTCCTATTTGCCAATGTATAGCAGCTATACAGGGTGTTAGGGTAAACAGTTGCATTACTTTAAGGGGTGATTGTACCCATCACAATGAACAACTTTCCCTTAGAAATCTATAGGAAATTCGCATAAAAATTTTCGGTCTTTCCGTACTAAATGCAATCAGCAGATCGAACGTTTGTATCAAAAGTAGAATTCTTTTCTCTCGAATTTCCTACAGGTTTCTTAGGGAAAGTTGTTCAGTATCATGAGTAGAATCATCCCCAAAGAGTAATGCAACTGTTTACCCTAACACCCACGGTCCATGAGAATGACGGCGTCAAATTGCTTGTCGGAGGAGGTAGAATTTTCCGTGATCTGTATCCAACGTTGATGTCTCCCCGTGGTGCAGGAGGTGGTGGCGGGCCCGACGGAGCACCTGGTGGACGTGGAGACGGGCATCACGTTCGGTGCGCTGAGCGGCGCGGGGGCGGCCGGCGCGCATCACGACATGTTCGAGCTGGCGCTCAGCAAGGCGCTGCAAGGTACGTGACGTGTTGAAGCTGCCGCTAGGTGCGTGACGTGCTCGATCTAGCGCTTAGCGCGATACGTGAGATGTTTGAGCTAGAAAAAGAAAAGAAAAAAATAGATAGATTTGTTAAAGAATATTTCTGTTTCTATTTCTATTTCTAGCGCTTAGCACGATACGTGACATGCTCGTGCCAGCGTTCAATTCGGTACGTGTCATGCTCGAGCTAGCATTAGCACGGTACGTGAGATGTTCGAGCTAACGCTTAGCACGATACGTGTCATGCTCGAACTAGAGCTTAGCACAGTACGTGAAATGTTCGAGCTAGCGCTTAGCAAGGTGCGTGACGTGCTCGAGCTAGCGCTTAGCACAGTACAAAATGCTCATCGTCTGCTCAACGATGTGACCAATTTCTTTCTATGAACATCATAATTTACCGCATATTGTGACAATAATTTAATATGACATTACCCCCGCAGGTCGCGGCACGGCAGGTTCAGAAGAGCGCGGCAAGTTATCGAAGGTGACGCAGCTGACCGGGTTCAGTGACCCCGTGTACGCGGAAGCAATAGTCGCAGTCAACCAGTACGACATCGTGCTAGACGTGCTCGTAGTCAACCAGACCGGTGAGCGAGTGTTAATCTTATTTGTATAGTCGTAAGATTGCATTTATTTACAGGTCGAGATACCGCTATGGGAGCGATGGACATGGTCAAAATCGATTTAACAACAGATATGTCACAATAACTTGACGAAACAATCAACGAATACATCAATTGATATTTTAATATGGAAATTTTACGATAATGTGCTGGGAGTCGGGTTTCCAGGGAACATTACAACAAAATTTTTTGACTTTCCTACCTAAGATTTTACCTCCGAGTAACTTTTGCTAGGCCGCCGGAGGCCGAGCTAAACGTACCTGCAAAGCTGGATGCCAAGCTATGTCGACCTGCAAGGCCGAAAGCCGAGCTAAGCCTACCTGCAAAACCGAAGGCCTAAGTTAGCCAACTTGCAAGGCCGAAGGCCGAGCTAAGTCTCCTTTCAACACCGTGCTATGATGAAGTTAATCATAGATCATAACTTTCTCCTTTCTCTTCACTGCTTTTAGTTCATTCATGTAACACTTGTCCCTCGTTGTCACCAGACGACACGCTACAGAACTGTACTGTGGAACTAGCGACGCTGGGCGACCTGCGGCTGGTTGAGAGGCCCGTCTCCGTGGTGCTTGCTCCGAGGGACTTCGCGACCATCAAGGCGCACGTCAAGGTAGCCTCCACTGAGAACGGCATCATCTTCGGCAACATCGGTGAGTTGCTGGTCATCATCAGACATGTTTAGCTTTCATCGGGAACATAGTCTGTCATTTTCGGGCAAAGGCCACAAGAATAATTTATTTGTATTTTTCTTTTCTTGGTGTATAAATCAGGAATACCTACTTATGTATTGTTATGCTTCGAGCAATGGCAACATAAATTGTAATTTTCGAGCAATGGCAACATAATTTGTAATTTTCGAGCAAAGACAACATAAATTGTAATTTTCGAGCAAAGACAACATAAATTGTAATTTTCGAGCAAAGCCGTCATAATCTGTAATTTTCGAGCAAAGGCAACATAAACTGATATTTTCGGGAAAGTGGCTTGTTTTGTTCAAAATTAAAGCCTGGCATAATATATTGGATATGTTCTCAACTGTTGTTTGCGTACAGTGTACGAGGTGACAGGTGCATCTATGGACCGGGGGGTGGTTGTGTTGAACGACATACACATCGACATAGTGGACTACATACAGCCCGCGCTCTGCTCCGACGCAGACTTCAGGCAGATGTGGGCAGAGTTCGAGTGGGAGAACAAGGTACTACATACATACATATAGGGTCCAACTTAATATGCTGACAGTGTTTTAAGAGGATGATCAGACCATCCAACTGAACAACTTTCTTTATGGGACCAACATCGCTACCGCCCAAAAAAAAAATTTCTGTCCCGAGCAGGTTTGCAGTTTTGCATGCAACAGCTGATTTTATTTTCGAGATTTCGACGTTGGTGCCATAGTAAAAGTTGTTCAGTTTGACGGTCTGATCATCCTCTTAAAAAAGTGTCAGCATATTAAGAAGGACCCTATGTATTCTGAACGACATACACTTGTTTCGTACTATTTTATAATCTGATTATTCTACTCTTCTACCCTTAAATACCCTTATTAAAACGTGATTTGTACACAACAGGTATCAGTGAACACAAACATCACGGACCTCCGCGAGTACCTTCAACACCTCCTGGCTTCCACCAATATGCAGTGTCTCACTCCTGACAAGGTAAGATTTTATTTTACATTTTATCTACACTAATATTATAAAGAGGAAAGATTTGTACCTATTTTTGTATGTTTGTATGTTTGTAATGAATAGGCTCAAAAAGTACTGAGCCGATTTAAAAAATTCTTTCACCAATAGAATGCTACATTCTTCCAATTTGACATAGGCTACATTTCATTTTGAAAAAAATTAGGGATCCTTGGTAAAATTTGAACAATGTAACCGAAGGTGTAGAAAAATGAGTCTTAAAATGTCTTTTATATCCAAATTTCCAAAAATAAATAATTGTCTACCCCGTGCGAAGCCGGGACGGGCTGCTAGTTTTAAATAAAATACAAATACACCAAACTGCAGAACAGTGCTAGTTGCAGTGCAGCAGTATAGTATAGTGGCGCGACAGAGCTCGGTGGCACGTTGCGGAGAGGTATGGACTCTCAATATTGAGGTCCAGGTTCGACAATGGTGCTTTGGCAGGCTAAGTTGCAAGATTTTGTAAGCAATTTTAACTTAGTCACCAATAATTCCACATACGCAGACAGGGGCAAAACATAGATTTTCTCTTGCTCACTCAATGCGATTAACGTATAAGCTTGTCTCGTTTTCACAACTATTATAATATTAATGCATTTTCTAGTCATTCTCTTTCGATGTGTCTTGCACATTTTTAAGGCACCCCACTGTAATGCTTGCTCAAGCTTAGGCAAGTTCGCTGTACATCGACTCGTCTGTAAAGTGATTGTTACCATTTAACTTTATAGAAGCGTCAATGTACACACGGTGACACATCAAGCTACGCAAAACTAACTAACTAACTTTTGCTGGCAGCGCGACGTTATACATTACTGTACCTACGCGCGGCCAGCTTATTTTGGCTTTGCGTAGCTTGATGTGTCGCCGTGTGTACAGCGAAGTCACCGAACTTGCTCATCGTGTAAACCCGGCATAAAAGCTAGCTATGATTTTGACAGCTGATCTATGCTGTTAGTAAGGATTTCTTTCCCAATCACATAATCTAACTTTTAGTCATTTTGAAATGTTTGAAGTGGGTTGCAGGGTGCAAGTGAAACACACTTAGACTGGACATCCTTTACTCCATCATTGATCGACCCCTTATGACTAGTTAACCTAAGCTTATATACTATCTCGTACGTGATAGGGGAGCTGAGCTAGCAAGAGATAGCATTAGATTATAATCATGTTTTAACTATCTTCCGCTATATCAGCACCTTACGTGAGGATATGTTACTAATATATCACAATTTGTTCCACAGGCACTTTCAGGGCAGTGCGGCTTCATGGCGGCTAACCTGTACGCGAGGTCGATATTCGGCGAGGACGCGCTCGCTAACCTCAGCATAGAGACGCCGCTCCACAAACCCAACGCGCCCGTCGTTGGACATGTGCGCATACGGGCTAAGAGTCAGGTCAGTTGGGCGAAGGAAGGTCTTTTGTGAGAGGGAAGAAGTTTATGCGAGAGGGACGATGTTTTTGTGAAAATTTTTGTGATAGGGAAAAGAGTTTATGCAATAGAGAAGATCTTGCCCGTGATGATCTTTTGTGAGGTGGAAGGAGTTTATGCGAGATGAAAGTTTTTTCAGTGATGATCTTTTATGAGAGGGATGGATTTTATGCGAGAGGGAAGATCTTTCCAGTGATTAAATTATTTTGTTTGGGTCTAGTTTTCTTTCCCTGGGTCATGATATTGGGCATAAAACCACCCAGGTATACAACGCGTCTGTGGTAGGATACTCACGCATACGGGCTAAAGGTAGGGTACTCACCGGAAACATTCGTTTCGCAAACTTCGATAAACGACTTTTTAATGTATTCTAAGGAACTTGTTCATTTGAATCTGATAAAAAAGCGATCTTCCTTTTCTGTTTGTAGTGTTGCACAGAATTTATCATTATGAGTTTGATAAGATTCTAATGAGAAAACGGAAGATCTTAATTGAGAAGGAAGAAGATTGTAAGGAAAATATTCCTTACGAGCCTTGTAACCTTTCAGAAGAAAGGTCTCTGCGTCGCTGAAACGTTAAAAGCTTTTTTTGACAATATCATTAAATCCTCATTGCTTAGATGTTTAACCCAAAAGGTAGAACAGTCGTAAGAGTTTGTGTGTTTGTAAATACATAATCTGTCACGCGAATCAATAGAGGCATTTGTCTTTACTGACGCTTGATGCAAAATGACACCTAAATCCGTAAAAAAAATAATAAAGCACATTTACGTTTTCCAGGGCATGGCTCTTAGCCTGGGCGACAAGATCAACATGATGCACAAGGCGCCGCAGCAGAAGCCCCCCTCCAACCCCATCCCCGCCGCGTAAACATAAGTATTTACTTAACTATTTAGATTTGCAATTAGATCTGGTGTGAACACATACTAGGTAATTAATTTCCAATATGCTAAACATCAACCACCTCCATTTATTTCCATCCATATCGTTTTTGTCCATGTTATCCGAGCCTTATAACCCACTTAGGGGTGACAGGAAGAGAAGGACAAGAAGATATAGTTTTGTGCTATTTGCATCCATTTGCTTCCCGCGAAAAGTAATGTGGATAAGGGAAGGTCTTTGCCAAGGAAGGTCTTTTAAAAGAAGGAAGGTCTTAGCACGAGAGATTCTAACAGACTTTTTACACTGTGTATCGTTTTAGCTGTGAAATCGTGGCGTATAAAAGAGATCTAAAGAAATAATATGTGGGCTGCGATTATGTATAGAAAACCAAAATTATTTGAGCTCTATTGACTGGTAATAAGATATACATATAACAAATTGATATAATTGACAGCAAGGTAAATTATTTAGTACGTGTTCGCGTCAGCTCTGGGAAATGAAATAACTGCGCTACCAACAGCCCTTGTTAAAGATCAATGAATATTTACTGTGAGTTTCGTGGTTATTAGTTTATTACTATACATTAGATATTATGTAACGTATTACGAATGATTCAATAAATTTATTATTATTTACTTTGAATACTGTTTTTATTTATATAAATATATTTATTTGTATGTTACAAAATCAAGTGAATTAATACTTCAATAAATTATGCAATATGCATTGTAGTATTTTGTATATTGGAAATATTAATCAATGATTTATTTATTAATACAGTACATATACAACGTGTTAATGAATAAACGCAAAACTATAAAGTAGTTTGTTTAGAATCGAGAGCAGAATCGAATTATCATGTTTTCAACATAGGTAATTTTTATCAAAATATTAAATAATTTGTTTGTAAAATTTACTGAACTCGATGTTAACCCACCGCACGGGCACGCTCACCCTACTTACTAACAAAACAAGATTCTTAAAATGTAAACATGAGCACGTTAGCGCTTTCATTAATTGCTGAAATGAGAACAAATAATTTTTGCATGAAAATTTTAAATGCGAATAACTTTGAATTTTAACTATCAAAGCAATGAAATTATTGTTTCAATCCAATTATTTCGTTATCAGTTGGGGTGAGGGGTATGAGGTTTTGCGCTTATTCATTAACACGTTGTATATTTTAGTCTAACCACAAGGGCGGTACACGCTCAGTCGGTAACTTCGCGGCGAGATTTGGGGGCAGAGAAGCTCGCTCTGCTCTGCCATTTCGTCGTAGTCATTAGCGGCGGTTACTCGGTTTATTTGCACCAGACTGTGTACGTCATACACACATGAGATATAATATCCAGAGCTCTCTGTCTCAACCAATTAACCCTTTGTGGTCAAACTACAGGGTGTCTCAAAAGAAATTTTATATTTAGTGGATCGATTAAAAAAAAAGTAAGCCGTATATAGAAAAAATGTTTATTAATTATTGAAATACACTTTTTGGGGATTTATTTCTTAAAAATGATATCGTCTAAATGTAGACCCTCGCGTTCTCGGCACTCATTTAATCGAACAGTAAAATTACTTATGACGGCTCGGCAGGTGGATTCAGGGATGGCTGCCATTTCGTGACGGATATTTTCTTTCAAATGGGCCAGTGAAGTCGGTTTATCGGGTTTCTGATGTTTGCGTTTTGGATTCGTTGCACTCCAGTAGCGGCAGTTCTGCTTATTTACGTGGCCATTAAGATGAAAATGAGCTTCATCCGAAAACAAAATGTTGGTAAACGTTGAAAATCGCTCAATCACCTGATTTACGAAATGAAGCCTCTGACTGGCATCTTGGGGCTTTAATTCTTGCACCGATTGAATTTTGTAGGGGTGCAGCTTTAGGTCTTTGTGCATGATGCGATGTAATGATGATCTATGCACATTTAAAGCACTTGCGCGCTTCCGAATTGAAAGGTTCGGGTCGTCACGAACAGACTGATTAACATTCTCCACGTTTTCTACCGTTCTTGATGACCTAGGTCGCCCGGATTTTGATTTATCTAGCGTTGTACCGGTCTCTTCAAACTTTTTAACCCAATGTCGAATGAGAGGAATGCTTGGCGCATCATTTAAGTGGCGAAAACCTCGAATACTGCAGAATTTTCTACGCGCTACAGTCGCCGAATCACCGTTTTTGTAAAACTCTCGCACGCACAACGCGCGGTCTGCTCCCGAGAAACGCTCCATAGCGACTGAATTCCCAAGAGCCAGGCTACCGATTGACATAACCCCCGCGCCCCTCGGATACGTTGCGCTCACGCAGTAAGCTAAATAAATATAAAATTTCTTTTGAGACACCCTGTATAATAGTATTTATTTTTATCATCTTTTATTTTATTCACTTTACTTGAGTAAATATTATTAATGTATAACCGAATCCTTTTCAACATGAGGACATAGGCCTGTGCTTCAGACAGAGGCTGATGATGATATTACTTTCCAAAATATGCCGCGATTTGGGATTGGCGTTTCTGGATTACTTTTATATCAGCATATAACTGAGTATGTCGAAATGTAGGCCAACTTAGAACGTTGTCACAATAAGCTTTTTTTAGGTAGGTGTGACAGAAGCTTAATGACGTCAATAAATGTGATTGTGATAAGGTTCTAAGGTGGCCTACATTTTAAATTGGTTTAATATATGTGACAAGGTTCTAAGGTGGCCTACGTTTCAAATTGGTTGACCATAAACCAATTTGAAACTTAGGCCACCTTAGAACCTTGTCACAGCAATCTTTTTGAGATAAGTTATGTAGAATTCCTTGATTAGCTTTAAATAGTTTACTGTGGCAAGGTTCTTAGATGACCTACATTTCAAATTGGGTGACTATAACATTATGAAAGCGTGGTAAATAAAAAACTCTCGGACTTATGAAATAAATTAGTTTATTGTGACGTCATAGCTGTTCGCGACGTAGGTACGTGTGCGAATGTAATGTCCTTGTTCCGTAACGATAGCGATTCAACAGTATAAATAGTAAAAATAATTTATAATAGTAATAAGTTAATGGATTGGTTACAAAACAGTACGACGCGTCCGTTTGTGATAGCTTCGTGCGGCCTTGCTTGTGACGCGATATCTGAAACAAACCATTTGCTGTTTTATTTTTAGATGCATAAGCGCTACATTGTCTTAAATGGTGACGCGTGGATATTTATAGGTTGAACGCCTGTTGTAAACAGCTCTTTTTAGGGTATTGTAGAAACGTATATTATATAGGAGTGGAGAGCATTAGTGTAAATTAATTATAAATAAGGCTCTCAGCACATACATTGCTATCTATCTATTCTTTTATATTATAAAACAGTTCCGTGACTGACTGTCTGACAGATACACCCTAAACCACTGAAGATTAATAAACATGTATATGCTCACGACTATATTCCCCGAGGGGGTAGTCAGAGATGTTCTGAAATCTCAGAGCATCCACGTTTCACCAGTAGTACCGAAACTCTGTCCAGTGTGACGGGGGGTGAGCCCGTCGCCACTTATAATGGACAGTGGGTACAATACATGCCTCGAAATTGAAGCATGCAGGTTTCCTCACGATGTTTTCCTTCACCGAAAAGCCAGTAGTGTTACAAATCGTACATAAATTCCGAAAAACTCATTGGTACGAGTCGGCCTGGACGGGGATCGAACCATCGCCTCCTGCACGGCAGGCAAGGTTACTCGCCACTGGACCACCACGGCTTAACATTAAATTTGAAAAATTTTATTTTGTATGGAAAGAATTTTTACGTAAATCAACCCCTAAAGGGGTGTATGTGTTGGAGTTTTGCTATTTCCACGCGGACGAAGTCGCGGGCAAAAGATAGTGATCATATATATTTTTATAGTTTACCCAGACATCAACGACATAAACATATAACATCTATGACCGAATCGGGATTCGAACTCAGGACCTCTGGTTTGGTAGTTGGGCCTCAAAACTATTACAACAACCGGGTCGTAGAATGAATCAAACTTGATGTATATCTTTATTATTTACGTGGAGCTGTGCTTCGCTACGAAATTCCCATACAATCTTCCCTTCTGGGGCTGAATTTTGTTGGAAAATTAATTCTTATGGAGCTTATAGAAGCCAAGAGATTTCGAGAACTATGCAGATATTCTAGATATACCACATTACACTAGCATTGCCTAAACTCAGTGTGACGGGTAATGAGCCCGCGTCGCAATGGCAAGTGAACAAAATATACAACTCGAAATTGAAGCATGCATGTTCTGTCATGAACTCTTTCATCTGAAAGCCAATTTCTCACAGAATTCGTTTACCTAATCGACAGATCGATTTATCTTTATATCGATTATCGATATCGATATGCCGATTGAAAATCAATGTACTATCGTTCGTCAACACTACCTCCTATCCCTCGGGGGATTCGAGGTCGCCCACAAATAATCTACCTTACAACTCACTTATTCCTCTTCCTCCTCCTCCTCTTCTTCTTCCTCTTCTTCCTCTTCTTCTTCTTCCTCCTCTTCTACTTCTTCCTCTTCATCGGGCTCGGGCTCGAAGGCGGGTTCCTCCTCCTCCTCGACCTCGGCCTTGACGTCCTCCTCACCCTCGGGGGATTCGAGTTCGCCCTTCTTCTTGCCGGGCCTCTCACCGAACCACTTCGGCAGTCTCGCTGTAATATCAGCCAGTATTAGTTATCATTTGGGTTAGTTAGGAAACTGGTTAGTTTCAAGGTTGCTGTTCAAGTAAAATGGAGTCCCTTTTCTCGTCTTATAATGGGGAACTTGCACAGTTTTATATTTTTAGTGTATGATAAAGATTTAAGGCGCACATAAAAATACCAAAAACCAAAATGGTAAAATATGCACAAATCATTTCTTTATTGCAAATAGAAAGTAGATTTTTCAAATTCCGCGCCAAAACGCTCTCTGCCATGACGTGACGTCACTCCTTTTCATGACGCGTGAAGCTCATCACAAATCATCCGCTATATAATGTTGTCGTACTCTTCTAACGCACGCAAGTTGCTAATAGTTTCGTCACTTTGCGCTGATTGGTGTTTGAAATTACATTCCGATCCTCGTAACATATAATTGAAATATTTCGTTAAAATAAAAACTATAGAATAAATTTTTCAGTAATGTTCTATTCACAACTATTACAATTGAATTATTAAGATAATTTCTTATTATAATTTTGGTGCAAGTTCCCCATTGAGTTGAATTTGCAGAACTTGTTCAATCAGTTGCAGAAACGATCATTAAAGTTAATCCTCCATTAAATCTCTTACTGTCACTTTTTGTCTTGTTGACGTAGTAAAAGCTAGCAAGAGATTTAACGGAGGATTAACTTTAATGAGCGTTTATGCAACTGAGTGGTTGTGTTTTAAGCTAATAGGTGCTTGATTAGAATTCATGTTTCTCGTGTAAAGGTGATTACATGGGCTTTGGGTCTTGATTACATTTTATAAGTACCGTTTATTTATTGATCTATACTAATTTTAATAATAAATGCAAAAAGAAATTTCATTGTTTACGAATCAAACGCGCTAAAACGAGTGGATGAAATTAGAGATGCAACTTTGCATACAGATATTTCAAAACATAAACCAACAAGTAGGCGAAAAAGTAATTACAAAATATTCACGCAGCGAAATCGTGGACAAAAGTTTGGTCTTTAAATATTTGCAATAGTTTGAGTAAACTGTATGTAAAAGTGTATGAGTTAGTATAACAAAATAAACATCTATAAAATAAAAATACTGAAACACGAAACATTCTCAGGAAATAATTTGTGCAATCTTCGTGTGCAGTGCGATCATCAACGTAGTAAAAACCATGTTACAAACAATATAAAGTGCAAAATGATTTCAAAATATTTGTTGTCTTTGATAATATACCATTCATGAAGAACAGGAAATGTTTGGATTGTATTTACAGTCGAGTTGACAATAATACGATTCTAAATATATTTCAATAGTGTTTGGTGATCACTTCACCACGATACGATAGCAAGTAAATTTCATTATACGCCATCGACTCTACTTTAGAGTTTCGAGAACGCCATTGGAAAAAGTAAATTTTCTTTTCTTTTACCTAAACTATAACAGAAGTGTGTCTTTACATTGAAGATATTTACATGAAAAAGATTACGAAATGGTTTTTAGATGTCCCGGACTCGAAATCAAACTTTTTTTAGAATTTTTGTCCGTCTGTTTGTTTGTAACTGCATCACGCAAAAACTACTTAACCGATTTTGATGAAACTTTTTTTGTTTGATAGCTTATGATCTGACTTAAAATCTGGTATAAAATTTGTGCGACGATGTCGCGGGTAATCTCTAGTAGATAAATAAACTAACGTAGCAAAATTTACGACCCGCACAATTAGCATCCTTTAACTTTATAGTTCTGTAGTTTTCCAAATAAGTTTCTGATTGTAAAAAATCGACTCAACTGTAAAGGTACTTACTCTTTTGCCTGCCTCCGAACTGCTCGGCCCTTTCAGACCATACCTTCTCGAGGAAGTCCTTGTTGAGTTTCTCTAGGTCCTAGGGGATGGTTAACACATGGGGTCAATACATGAGGTACATAGGAATCATCAACAATTATTATACTGGACTTTTCGGGCATGGATAATGAACATGACCCTTTACACTGCCTAATTAAAAAGTTTTTAGGGGTTTTTTGATGGTTGAGTTGATTATTATGTGGCTGGAGAATCCGAGATTTGTTTTAAATATTATGTTACATGCAGCAGGATATGCTTGGCTTGACTCTGGCTTCATATTACGTTATATCAATTCAGTGGCGTACACTCAGGGTAGACACAAATAAAGTAAAACCCAAATAATTTCTAAACTAAAAGCATTTTGTTTATTAAATGACTTTAAATTGTTTAAGTACCTGTATTTAAACAAATCAAAGTTATTTAGATGTTATTAAGTAAACAAAATGCTTTTTAGTTTAGAAATTATACGGGTTTCTCTGTCTTTTTGCCTACCCGGAGTGTAAAACCCTAATAATTTCTAAACAATAAGCATTTTGTTTAATAAATGACTTTTATTTGTTTAAATACAGGTAATTAAACAATTTAAAGTCATTTAGTAAACAAAATGTTTTTAGTTTAGAAATTATTAAAGGTTTACTGTACTTGTGTCTACCCTGAGTGCACGTCACTGTATCCATTTCACTATTCAATGTTGATACCGAATGTGCTAGATTTTTTTAAAATCCTCAAAAGAGACGAAACTATTGAATGCTATCTTTTGATATATGTAGTAACACTAATTACAACATTAAATTTATAATTTACTTATTGTATGAACTATCAGCTTAGAACATGGGAGAAAGAAATGGGTGGATAAAGGGACACATTTTATTATGTTAGTTACAAATAAAATCTAAAGTAATTAACCGATCCACATTGGGCATCGGGCGGGCATATTGAGCGCGTCGTGGAATAACTCTCAGGTATGTACTCTAGTAGAACGGACTATAAAGACTGATTAATTTTGATTTATACGTTTCTTCGATATACTGTTTAATTAGGCAGTGTTTACACATAAGGATAAATATAATAGGGCATTCATGCCGTGAAGACATGCGTCGTAGGGTACAAATATCTTGCATATGAACAGAACACAATGATCCCGTGGGTTCCCGTCTTACTTTTATTGCGATTCTGGAACTCTTCCATTTTGTCATTCCATAACTTATCCATGAACTCTGCCATTGTGGAATCGTATCCCTGTTTGAATTCAGCATAATTGTTTTAATACCCTTGTTTTTATTAAGAATGTGACTTTCTTCACATGCGGTAGATATCCACAATAGTTCTTTAGTAAAAACTTTTTAAGTAAAAGTCAAAAAATATTCGATAACCATTGCGTTAAAACGGTTTACCCCAAGAGTTGATTTCCTGACTAAATTTCATAAGATTTGTACATGTACACAAAAATACAGATAAACATTTAAGGGGGTGGTTTTGACCATCAAAACTGAACAATTTTCTCTATGGCACCAACATCGAAATCGAGAAAAAAAATTCTGCTCTTCCATACAAAATTGCAAACCTACTCGAGGCAAATGTATGGGACAGCTGATTTTTTTTTCGCGATTTCGATGTTGGTCCCATAGAGAAAGTTGTTTAGTTAGATAGTCTGACCATCCCCTTAAAAAAGTGTCAGCATATTAAGAAGGACCCTGTCCACAATTAGCCCTCGGGTTGCGGTGGTCAGAAACATTGCTACAACTTGTTAGTTGTAGTCTTGCAGGCAGTTGTATCAAGGCTTACTTTTAGAATATTGAATTATTCATTCCTACTATTTACACCATCGTTCGTATAGTCAACCAATTTGAAATGTAGGCCACCTTAAAACGATGACACAACAGTAAACTTCAAATAGTTTGCTGCAACAAGGTTCCACAGTGGGCTACATTTCAAGTTGTATGACTATAGAACAAAGAGTACTGAGAAAACCTATTTAATATATAATTTTAGTAATTTGTTTTGCAAATATATATAACTTACACCCTCGAACAGTTTCTTTTTGTCGTCATAGGACCGTGTGTCGACACGCCTCTCGTACTTGGACGCTACTTGGATTTTGGGCTGAAAATAAAACATAATTTTAGCAATAGTTACTTACAAAAAAAAAACCAATAATTAAATATCAGTTTTTCAATATATCAAGGTTTGTGTTATTTGTGGTACTCGTGCTAAGCCGGGACGGGTCACTAGCATACCCACAATCTAATAAGTACAGAATTAAGAATAAAAACGAATTACAAATAACTCAGAGAAAAACTATATAGACAGTTCAGATCATTATGGTCGTCAGCAGCTCTATTATGATTTCTCTACTCGCGTGCGACGTGCCTTAGCTACATTAAAAATTTAAAAGACTTGATTAAACCCTAGCGATGTCACGCTGCCAGCACGCAAAATAATGAAAAAGGGAGACTATGTAAAGGAAGCTTTCATGTCTAATTACTCAGTTCATTTTAATAACACGCGCGCCGTGGTGACGCTTGGTAGGTTATTCGCGAATTGTACGATAGGACGGGTGTGAATAACTTTGCACCTTATTCCCGTGCCGAGAGAGTCGCTATCTATATAAATCTGTTTTCGAAGTGATTCTTCTGTACGGGTAGTACTAGTATTTATTCTGTACTTGCGGCTTGGATTCTAGTAGCTTTCTAAAGTATACTTCACACCTCTAGGACAATAGTATGAGGAAGTTATTATCTATAGATAGGTAAAGTGATCAGAAAGGGTTTATTTACCGGGTGCTTTCCTGTGAGTGCTTCGGGGTCGAGACCCTTTTTAAGAGCCTTGTGCCTCAACTGTTGCTTTTGTCTTTCCTTGAGCTCTTTTAACTGTAAGAAAAGACATATTTCCATCAAGTTATTGAATATAGGTACTGTATATTTTGTTTTGTTTAAAAGATGTGTGATGTAGAGTTTCTGGCTGCATCTTCTCTACGACGGAACACCTTCCGACGCGGTGGTACAGTCGAAAATAACGTAAGGAAGCTATGTATTTATGATATTATTTTGAATACAAAATTTTGATTTGATTCGATTTGTTAATGACTTTAAACTAATGCATAGCATAGCATAGCATATGCTCACGACTATATTCCCCGAGTGGGTAGTCAGAGATATTCTGAAACCTCAGAACATCCACGTTTCACCAATGGTACCGAAACTCTGTCCAGTGTGACAGGGGGTGAGCCCGTCGCCACTTGTAATGGACATTGGGTACAATACATGCCTCGAAATTGAAGCATGCAGGTTTCCTCACGAAGTTTTCCTTCACCGAAAAGCCAACAGTGGTGTTACAAATCTTACATAAATTCCGAAAAACTCATTAGTACGAGTCAGCTTGGACGGGGATCGAACCATCGCCTCCTGCACGGCAGGCAAGGTTACTCGCCACTGGACCACCACGGCTCTATTTAGTTTATACATACAAGGACAAGTTATCGACGTGAAGTTCTTGAATTTCTACACTGATATAATTGGATCTCACTGAGATGAGATCGATTAAAAATAACTAAAGAAATCTATAGTTTTCTTTATTTCGGCTGTCCCTATTCTTAACCTGCCTGGTTTAATCACTCTTACTTACGTCGTAGTCCTGTCTCTTTTGCCTCTCCTCAAGATCGTATTTCTCTGTCTCGAGTTTGATGATGCACTCCCAGAGCTCCTGAGCCTTCAATCTGAGCTTTTCCGTTCCGAGGTTCTCAATGCTAAGGGGCTTGATGCGGATGGAGAGGGAGATCTTCTTCTCCTCCTCGAGCTGTTCCTTGGTCTTGTTGCGTTCTACTTGAGCGCTGCTAAGGCCAAACTGTTGAAGGGGAATTTAATTCAGTTCAAAGTGTCAAGTATTTTGTTAAAATCTTTGGTGGTTTTTTAGCCATCGATCGGCATTGGTCAATTTAGTCATATAAGAAACTGTATTCCTAATTATAGAGTTTTGATGATCAGCATATACAATGTGTTAATGAATTAACGCAAAACTAGAAAGTAGTTTGTTTAGAATCGAGAGCAGAATCGAATTATCATGTTTTCAAAATAGGTAATTTTTTTCAAAATATTTTAATAATTAGATTGTAAAATTTTAAATTTACTGAACTTGATCACAACCCACCGCTCGGGCGCTCTCATCCTACTTACTACCAAAACAAGATTCTTAAAATGTATCCATGAGCACGTTAGCACTTTCATTCATTGCTGAAATGATAACAAATCATTTTTGCCTCAAAACTTAAAATGCGAATAACTTTAAATTTTAACTATCAAAATAATAAAATTATTGTTTCAATCTAATTATTTTGTCATAAATAAGTAGGTTTCGCGCTTATTCATTAACACGTTGTATAGGTCCCCCAAATATAGGGTACCATAACAATGTTGATAGACAAACATCCTTTTAAAGATTACTTTTTTTTTTCATTGATATAAAGCGGTTTTTCGTGTCTCTAGCAGACTAGAATCACTTCGACTTTTAGCAGATTTTTTGTGATAGTAGATATATTACAGTTCACTACTAATACCCATTTACAGTAATTGTAGGATCTCTTTAACAGTGAAAAGTTTTACTGGCTGGGTGTATAACAACTACATCATAATTTTCGATTAATGCTGTGTATTAAAAGACACAATGGGCCATAATATCAAAACAAGCTATTTTTGAGCTTAGGCGTTGACTGAACTTCGCAGTTGCGATACGGTCGCTATATCGTCCAGACACCGCCGCGTTATCGCCGCGATATTTCTGAGGTCAATCAGTATCGCGGCGGGATCACGGCGACGGCACGGCTCAGTTGCGACGTCGCGGCGGTGCAGTTGCGACATCGCCTACGCTCAAAAATAGCTTGTGTGATAGGTTTTTATAAAATAAATATAGAATATCTCACGTTGTCGGTCTTCTTCTGGATGGTGAAGTTGGGACCGGTCTTGTTGGACTCCTTCATGGCCTGGACCATAGCCTGGCGCTTCTTCTCGGCCTCCTCGAGCCTCTGCCTCTTCTCTTCAATGTCACGCTGTTTCTTCTCCTCAATCTCGCGGACTCTCCTCTCTTCCTCTTCCTTCTTCATCTGGGCGAGGCGCTTCTCTTCTTCAGCGCGAGATACCTGTTAAAATATACCGTACATTTTTCATATCCATTTAGAAAAACACATTTTTTTTAATGAATTTATTCTATAACGTTTATACTCCTTTTTGCCACATTGTTAAGATATAATGTGGCTTGCAGATAGTTATTATATCCCGACCCCAAAACCCACCTACTCTTAAAGCTGTGATATTTCAAACTAAATCATTTATTAAGGAAATAAATCAATTGATTATGTATAATAAGAATATATCTTTCCAAAAATTCTTTTGATACTATTTAGAAGTAAACAACGTTGAAACGGTCAGCGCCGGGCGATTTTATTAAAACTGTATTCTTCAAAAATATTTGTCATGACCATCAGATCATCCGAAATCTGTATTCTTCTAAAATATTTGTCATCCAGCCATGCTGAACAAACAGAATTATATCATCGACGTCCATAAAAATACCTTTTTAATGAAGCATCATTCCACCACTACTATTTATTAATGTAGTTTGTAAGACCTCACCCTTTGAGTGGTGAAGCTGTCAGGGTCAACCGAACAAGTGAAAGCACTTAAGCAATAATACGGACCTTGCGCTTAGCCTGCTTCTCCTTGAGGCGTTTCAGCTCGTCCTCCTCCTTGGCCCTCTGTTTGCGCCATTCGTTGATGTAATCCTTCAGCTGTTCGTCCAAGTCCGACCGCTTCTGGTCTTGACGCTGTTAAACAAACAATTTGTAAATATACATAATAATTCAACCAAATATACTAACTCCCGCCCATGACGCTGAAAGAATGACTGGAAGAAGTACTGACAGAAATTTGGCAAATAAAAATGTACCGTATTTCTTCACGATAAAACCTATAGTTCGGTCTCGTAACATACTAGAGAACTAGTGAAAATACCAGATAATTGTCTCACAGTATTACTAGCCCCTCTGGATTGATTTCTCTACTTGCGCGTGACTCTGCTTTTTCGTATATCTACATGTCGCGGCAAGCGCGGCTTTCGCTTTCTGAAAAGTGCGGGAAGAGTTCCTTTTTTATGCCGTGTAGACACGATGTCTGCGAATAGAGATACCATACCAGAGAGGCACAGGCAGCTACCTAGGTAGAAAGAGATACAATTGTCTGGTTTGTCTTCCTTCTTTAAAAGCATTCGAGACACGAGTGCTCAGTTCGGTCTTACTGTCACGTTCATGGGCTCGCCACATGTTAAGATTAGGTCACACTTCTTTCCCCTCATCCATTTTCATACAACTTTTCATTTCATGCACTTCCGTGATTTGAGTGTGCTATGCACTAGACTGGAGTATGATTTTACATACATACAAACAGTCACTTGATACATGACTAATCTCGAAATATCTAGAACTATAAAGCCTATTAACTTGAAATTGTTGGCACGTGCTTTTATTCTCGGTTTACTAGTGCTTGTTGGGATAGGATTCTTCGAAACTCATCCCTAAACAAGTGAAAATAGGGCTGAAGATTGTAAGACAGAGAATATAATAGCAAATCCGAGTTTAGAACACAATACGTAGGATATCTTTTATTTTCTGTCATTGAGTGTAGTATATTTACCTTGATGAATTCTGGGTCTCCCTCTGGTGCGCTGCAATAGTAAAGCACGATTAGAAACCGAACATAAACGAAGTTTTTTGTTAATGTTAGAAAACCGTTATTATAAACGGTCATGAATAACATATAATTTCTGTTAAGGTGATATATTTTTTTATTGATTCGTTAGCATTGTGCTGTTACGCTTTTTCAGAAGCGTTTCAGCGGGGGGTTGCGAGCTTGGTTCTGTACAGATTGTTAAAAAACTTCTAAATCATGTTTCGTGACTATAATAAGTAATGTTATTCATTTCTACGATTTCTTATTCTGTTAAATGTATGATCTTCTTTTTAAGTTTCATTAAATTTAAGAATGATACTGGACAAGTTATGTTTAGCGAATTTATTGTATATTCATATATTTTGTTGTCTTTGACGTGAAATTATGTAAATCGTATCGGCGTTGTAAGTGCTTGTATATTGTATATTTATAGTTCGTATAAAGTGATAGAATATAACAAATAGGTTCTCAAGCGGACGTAAACAATAAACATTATAAATAATACTTAAAACGCATGCGTTGATTATCATATTTATCCTCTCTTGCAAAAACTCAGGAAGGTTTGTCCGGGGACGCAAGTGATCGCCCGTTGACCGACATCTTGTTTCTTTGCAGCCGGCGCGGGCGCAGCGGCCGCGCACAATTTCGAAAATAGAACGCGTAACTACAGATAAAAATAGCTGCCGACGACGTCCGACAGTTATTAGTTTACGGATCAGTCATCTGGTGGATGCGATAAATCCGTTAAAAAACTACGCCCGCGCCATATAAAGTTAAAATGAGAGGGATAGTTAGTGACACCACAGACAGCGGTGCAACTTACGTCGGTATAATCGACGGTCTACTCCTAGAAACAGAAAACAACAATAAGCCTCTACTCAGTTTCATAAATATATACCAACATACTACTTATAAATAACCAAATCCATAGATAGAGACGAGAAGCTGTGAGATAATTATTTCGCACATTCACGACACAAACACAGCGTTACAAGCAATTCTTTATTTTAGAATTTTGATAATGATGGATGGAACCTTTCAACTAGATCGTATTTCTAGTAAATAGGTAGGTGTTAATTTAAACGCCAATAATAGCTAACGTTTTACGAACAATGTGCCGGCGAAATGAACAAGTTTGCTGAAAGCAAAGCTTTTAATAAAGTTAAATAAAGTACAAAGTTACTTACTCCTGTCTCGGCGCGGGTCTTCACATCACAACGGTCAGGTAGAGAGCGATGGAAAAAGAAAATATATTATTAATAATTGTACAGTTGTGTAGTTGGATAGTTAATGACACTTACGGACAGTAAGCTTACTAAGTTAATGCGAACAAAATCACAAAACAAACAAAATATCAGTCACAGTTTTTAGAACATTCACATGTTTTTAGACATGAAGACCAGGATTACTTACGATCCATGATAATGTACTGATCTCTCGTATAGGATCCGACGTATAGACCCTACGGTTTGTTAAATGAAAGTTTGTCTATATTTAAAAAAGCGCGTTTCGCAGTAAATCAGCTCCTAGCAATATTAAGTCTGGAAGCAAGTAAAGCTTGAATAAGCGTTAGGAGAGCGCTAAACTTAGCCTAATGAGCGAAGTGAGTGTAAGTGCCGCATCTAGCACGCCACTTACTTCCTGCAACAAAAGATAAAGAGGGATCGGTGAGGGCGTGGAACAAGCCCAACAGTTTGGGTCCAAGAGCCTCCCAATCAAACGCTGCAATCAAATCGTTCACACCTTGTTCAACCAGAAAACGAAACAGTCTATTGTCACTTTTGACTCTAAGAGAATTTTTGATTGATAGATTTGCCAAGGCAAAGTGTCAAACAGGCCCAGTGAAGCTGAAGAGTCCAAAACAAACAAGTTCTAAAAGAAGCTAAATTTTCGAGAACCTTTGCCGCTTCGTTAGGTACTTACGTCTCCGGGACTTCTTCTTCTACTTCCTCCTCCTCGGAGCCACTGCAAGAGACAGGGTCGTTTAACACAGGGACGTGATTCAGGAGTTAGAACCAATGTTGTCTATTATCACATAGTTAGTTACATAATGAGGCTGTGGGAAATTTGAGTTGAGGGGTACAGAATACAGACATGTATCGTGCATAATACATGAATTAATCACATACATGTAGATTTTTTTGTGTTCATTAAATAATTATTCACCTTGAAATTTAGTCTTCTTAACTGTATTTTTCTTTTGTTCATATTCTTCTTCAGCTAAATATATTCTTTAAGACAATTTGTAGGTTAAGGCTTTTAAATACTCTGATATTAAGTTGATCCTAAACTTGTCTCCACCGATCCTCTCTAGGCCCTCCCTTCCCTCCCACACTTATTAGTAAAGGTCTGAGTCCTCCATATGTGGGTTGTCCACTCAAGAAGGGTCTAGCTGTCGGCATTTTAACGCACCTTTTTTATTATTCCATGTGATCATGTGACTGATCTAGATGCCGAATCTAACCTTAATTCAAAATTCGACAACAAGACCCTTTTTGCATAAACGCATGTTCATCAATTTGTATCCCTACTCTGTAAGGTATAAGCCTACTTCCCATTACATCTTGTCCAAGTCAAGTATGTTCTTTGACATTAATTAATGTCTGATTATTAAAACCTAGCTAAAAGTGAACCTTGCTTACAATTGCCCCCACGGTCGGTGGTTGGTAACTGCAGCAAGGTTTTTCTCCACTCCTAAAGGGACTATTTACGCGAGATTATGTATT
The DNA here is from genome assembly GCA_963924505.1 of Agonopterix alstromeriana. Lineage (NCBI taxonomy): Eukaryota > Metazoa > Arthropoda > Insecta > Lepidoptera > Depressariidae > Agonopterix > Agonopterix alstromeriana. The sequence goes on from OZ004667.1 coordinate 18,342,011, forward strand.
TATGATTATTATACTTACGAGTATTCTTCTTCATCAGACATGGTGGTAGTTTATGTATTCTGAAAGATAATAAAGAAATTAATGTTGAATTCGACAGATGTTACACGTGCTGCGTTGGTTGCATTTCTTTTTTCGTTCATTTATTTTTAACTTGGCACCTCAGATGCTAAATCACAATCGACATTGTTTACAATCAAGTCTATCATTTTGTTTATCTATTGGCATAAGTTCAACATTTTTGACATGCACTTTATTGTCGTACGAAAATGAATTTTTGGTGTCTTTCCATTTAATTAAACACGACTGTGTCGTAAATGCTCTAGCAGAATTAAAATCGTCTTACATTAATATATTTTTACAAATTATCTAACGCAAAATCCCAAAACCGTTTCCACAAATTTACAGCTGAACAACATCCGATAGGTATATATTTTTCAAATTAGCGGAAATCTGATTTTTTGCACAAATCGGAGGCATCAGTTTCCAAATTTTTGTGAATTTTTTTATGTTCGTTTATTTTTGTAAGTACTTTAATGTATTTTTATGAATTAAATATATGAAATAAATGATAATGCCAGAAAGTTATTTATCAGGCAGTCATAGATTCTGTGCAAATACTTAGTTTCAGGTTTTTTGTTCCCACCTTGTTTTACCCCTTCTTTTTATTACGGTCCTTTTTAATTCTGGATTTATATTTATGTACTTAAATTGTATACTAGTCTTATATTTCGTATGTAAACATCAACAAAAATAACGCATCTACCATTATCTATACTCAATTTACATAGCCAAATACGAGTGCCAAAGTCGAAAAAAAATCGCGTAGGTGCAGCAGAATGTGACGTATAAACGTGCTTATTGTTTACGATGCGGTATTTTTAGTTTTATCTGCCGTGCCACTAGGTATGTACACCTACTGACTACTGTGCGGCTAGCTGGCAACCGTTCAACGAAAGTGTAAAATTGGATTTCACATCCGCCTGTATTGCCCAGGACTCGGATTTCGCTGAGCCTTGAATTTTTTCATACCTAGTCGTAGGTTATGTCATGATATTCTTTTGTTTTTTAAGTTAATTCTTCTTTCTTCTCACAGACTTCTAGACGGCAAACGTTAATTGTTTAGAACCGATCATTTACAGTATTCGTCATTTATAGAAATTAATTTTTCACGAATCGATCATTTGTATAGTAGATACGTAGTCATTTCTAGAATTGGTACTTTGTAGACTAAACCATTTTTTGTTAGTAATTTCAGAGTTCAATGCGTAGTTTTTGGTTGTTATAAGCCTTTTTATTTTAATTCTTCAAGAATATATTTTACGAATTTTTCTAAGATGTTGTATAGTCCTTCGCTCTTTAATTTCGAAAAGTTGTTGGATCTAAATATCTTCATCATCTTCATGTTGATATTCATTTTTATTTATGTCAGAAAATGTATAGACGTATACCTATTTATCCGTTTTATTTAAATTTACACAGATTTTAAGTTTCATTAAACGAGTCCCATTATAAGTTTTAAAATTATCCTTCGCTGGGTTATGTAGTACTAGATACTCTTCCTTATACTGTGGCTGGGTTATGTTCTATATCAATCTTACATTATGTCAATGTTCTATCATCAAAGTTTTCAATTTCAAAAAAAAATATTTTGTCTTTTATTCACTATCATTTTGTCATCATTCAGTTTAATGAAATATTTTCTTTTCTCAGTAAAAGTTATTTTCTATTTAGAATCGCTAAACTATTCGTATCTATTTTTATGTTCGGCTTTATTTCAATAACTAACTCTTGCTTGCTAAATAATTGCATCATTTCAGTAATATGCATGGCAGTAGGTAGTCTCTTTTGACCGGGCATGACCTTATTGTAAATTTAGTTCTAGATTTTGAATTCGATGTTAGGATTACCTACATGCCGACTGGCTAGGCAATCTGAATGACGTAAGTTTAGGAATGTCTCTAGTTAATTTAGTTTTGTCTGATCTTTTGATTAATAGCTTCGCCTCATATTTGATCCCTTTGTAAGACTTGATGTAGTTTTAGTGTATATATAAACTTTTCATTTATTAACAAATTTTTTTGGACGTGTTGAACATCCCGAAGATGGATGGATATTCGTCAGTTTTGCTATGTCGGAGCTCGAAGTATGACGTCTGAATCGAGTATTTATTAAATATATTTTTTTTTGGTTTTAAGAATTCTGAAATTAAAATATTTTGCGTTTTGCAGTATACCTACCTAGATGTTTTCTTCTGAGAAGTAAATTTTAGAATTCCGAAACTTTTTATAAGTTCGCGTGTACGAGATGAAAAATTTTAAAATCTTGTGTTAAAAGAAACCAATGAAATTCAAGTAAAATTTCACAAACGTTTTTTTTACTTTATTCATTTTTTCTGGTGATATCCGAAAATATGTGACCTATTTTTAGATCTTCTAAATTTCTGATAACTTAACACATACATTTATTATCAAATATTGTACAGTAAAAGTTTCCTAAAAAAATGTATAGAGTACCTAACTACAGTGTGGTCAAAAAATGTGATCAAATGTGTGTGCAGCAATTTTATCAAAGTTTCACGTGTTTCATCCGCAGCGGGCGCTACGTGCGGCGCCCGCGCACGGTAACGTTATCCCGTCTATACAAGGCGTTGCTATTTCCGCGCGCCTACCCCAAATTGGCGCGCGCGTAATTTAAGACCACATACGAACTTACGACCACTGCAAGTCCAAAACACTTATCACTAGCACTCGTCACTGCACTTACGTCGCACGGGTAGAAGACGGTCACAGTCACTGGTTCCTGACACAGCACAGCGACGTTGGAATGTGGAGTCCGCGGCGACCGGGGCGGCTCTGAGCAAGCGCCGCGGCGGTCGGGCCGGCGCGCGCGCCCCTCGCCCCGCGGTTATATTTAGCGGCGGACATTTTAGAGAGGATCGCGAGCCAGCTCCGGTTTCTGGCCTGATGTGCGCCCGGCTGAGGGAGACTGTTGTGCCTGTCGCAGGACGCCTCAGACTCAGGGCGTGGCGTCTTGTTCGCTTGGTCCTGTTCCAGGTATATACGTGCTTTGAAAAATGAGGATGGGACGGTACAGCCAAATAAGCGTTTCATTTTTGTAGCGAAGATCCTGAAGTTAATCGGGGTTCTCGCCTTTGCACATCACACTTTGTAATATTTATAACATTTTTTATGTTATTGTGTACAATACCAGTACCTCTATAGGGTACTTCTTAGTATGCTGACACTTTTTTAAGGGCATGATCAGACCATCATTCTGAACAACTTTCTCTATGACAACAACATCGACATCGCGAAAAAAATATCAGCTGTCCCATACCAGTCCCAGGCTCGAGTAAGTTTGCAGTTTTGTGTGGAAGAGCAGATTTTTTTTTCGCGCTTTCGATGTTGGTGCCATAGAGAAAGTTGTCCAGTTTGACGTTCTGATCATCCCCTTAGAAAAGTGTCAGCATATTAAGAAGGACCCTGTATATACTTATCTAAGTAGTTTCCGGTTCTGTGGCAGTACCACAGCCAGTACGGTTTACTGTATGTGATTGTGGCTTCTTATACTTATAATCACGACCGATACTCGTTTAGGATAGACAGAAACTTTGATACAACTAAGCTTGTCAGGGGGCAATTGTAGCAAGTACTTTCAGTATATTAAATAAAAGAAGCAATGACTGGTCTTTGTTTAAACAGGATATTTCTTCAAATCGAGCAACATTTCTGATACTGTAAGCTAAATAATGTAAACAAAGCTCTTCTGAGGTCAACTGGGACGAATTCGCGTCGTTGAAGCCATAAGATCTACGTTATGAAATTATTGTACCCTTAATTTAACTGAATTAAAGTATAGTGTTAAATAAAATAATAAATAAAATAAATATCTTGGACATTGTCACACAAATTATCTAGTCACATTTAAAGAACCAGAATCTAGCCTGGACTTGTATTATGATGACTAGACAACGATATAGAATACATACATAGATACAAACATCCATGACTCGGGTACAAATATTCATATTCATCATACAAATATTTGTCCCTTACGTGATTCGAACCCGCGACCCTCGGCACAGCAGGCAGGTTCACTACCGACTGTGCTATCGGGCCGTCAAAAAAAATGAAAAATTATTGTACCGAAAAAACGTGAAAAAAGTTAGCGGTCCAATCCTTTTTGACCCTAATGTATGTTTTATGTCATTAGATTGATTGGTCTGATTATTACCTCATAAATCCATTAAAATAAAGTATTAACTATAGCTACCTACTAATTGATTGAAAAGGGAATGTTGAGATGGTTTGGTCATGTGGATAGGATGAGTGATAGTAGACTGACGTATGAAATATATAAAGCGAGAGTGAATGGTCAGTCGAAAGGGGTCGCCCTAGACGTAAGTATGCAGACCAAATCGACAGCTTCCTTAAAAAGGGTCAGATCAAATGTACCCGAAACCGACGAGCGTGTATGAAACGACTTATGACTGTGGAAGAGGCAAAAGAGGTATGTCAGGATCGTAGCTGACGGCGATCAATTGTCTCTGCCTACCCCAATGGGACACAGGCGTGAGTATATGTATGTATGTACTACCTACTAAAATTCTATGTAACACATATAGGTAGTTGGGTAGGACTGGAATGTATGTAGGTATTAGAAATCGAACCCATGACGTCACGATTGCGCGGTAAACTTACTCCCACTAAACTATCAGCACATACAATATAAGCATGGCATGCATATGCTCATGACTATATACCCCGAGGGGGTAGTCACAGATGTTCTGAAACCTCAGAACATTCACTTTTCACCAGTAGTACCGAAACTCTGCCCAGTGTGGCGGGGGGTGAGCCCGTCTTTACTTATAATGGACAGTGGGTACAATACATGCCTCGAAATTGAAGCACGCATGTTTCCTCGCGGTGTTTTCCGTCACCGAAAAGCCAGTGGTGTAACAAATCGTACATAAATTCCGAAAAACTCATTGGTACAAGTCGGCCCGGACGGGGATCGAAACATCGCTTCTAGCACGGACATACATTATAATACAATGTATAAAAATTGGCTCTGATTGTTGTTTCATAGAAGAAACTGTGAAAAACTGGAAAATGACGACATGGCTTATTGTTATTAGTATGAGAAGTCGGAATTTTATTATATTTTAAGTAAAACCTGCTTTTTGGTTTTGCGTTTATTTATTAACGCCTTGTGTACTATATACTACATAGCTAATGTCATATACCTTAGGTAGGGATATACAAAATCGTTATTTTTATTTTTAGCTTTATGTGTGCATTGTAGGTAGGCAATGATGAATTTATATTGCCTTGCGTATCGGAAAGCGCTGCGTGGGTAGGCCCCCACAAGGTAAACCGAAAAAAACAGCGTTCCTATTTATTCCAACTTCTTTAGAAGTTATATCAAAAGCCAGTAGTAGGTAGGTATAAGAATCTGTTGCGCAAATGTTTGAATGTCGAGCCAACTTCAAACCATAAGGTATATGTTAGTAAACAAACTGTTAGAGCGTCGTCTTGGCAGCGCGTAGCGGAGAAGTATGGATTCATGAGGGCCCGGGTTCGTATCCGCACGTACGACATGCCATGCCAATGAGTTTTTCTAAAGTACGTAATACTCCAAAAACAATAAAAACGCGGTAAGAACCCGTTAAAATGATTAACTTTAGCTTACGTAATACCTCTCTCAAATGGTGAATGAAAATATCGTGAGGACACCAGCCCTCCTAGAGAAAGTGACATTCTATTGGCGTTGACTCTAGTAGAAAATGACAGAAGGCATGGATTTGACATTGAGTAGAAGAAATTCTGATTATTTTTTATTTTTTCGGGCATAGGCCCACCACAGATAACCACCGCTGTAACTCCTGTGATCCAGGATCAACAGCGGCGACCATTCAATACACTAGACAATGTAGTCCAGCGAGCCCGGGGGATGACTCTGATCTGTATTGGAACTCGCAATGAATTAATCAAAGAAGATAGGAGGAGTAGGAAAAAGAAATATCCGACTTCCCTCCATTGCAAAAGGGAGTCAGCAATAAGAAAAGAGCAAGGCTATTAGAGAGCCAATTCCAGAAATCATTTATGGCAGAGTTGAAGACCCTACCGCAAAAGCACCAAAAAGTAAAAGTATAACATTACCAAAAAACACAAACAAAAGAGGAACCTAACATTGTACTGAAACTATGACTTATTTCGCTTCCAGTAATAAGTATGGCAAAAACATCTGAACGCACGGAAGTTATCCCTGGTTGCAACAAGATCCATTGGATGCGTATGTGTAGTCTACTAAACCGCATTGGCGTGCCCAATGGCCCAAGCGCCTGAGCCCTGCAGTGGGACGTGTATAGGGCGTATGGATAAGTATCATTAACCTTTAATGCGTCATAGATTCAGACGATTTTTTTCTATGAGACACGCGATTGCCCAGCCTTCCGAAAAGTGCGTGCTCGTGCCATATATTCGATTAAAAAGAATTAACAAAAATACTTTTGATAGATTTTTTTAATGATATCACTAGATAAACTAATGGTATACAATACAATACAATAGCCTTTATTTATGTTGTTTCACTTGCAAAATTACACTTACAAACTTATTACATTATTATTATTAATTATTACAATTGCATTTAAAATTTTATATAACATAATTATTTTCCATTAGGTACATTGTTAATTTGGTGCTTCATTCTTTTATATTAATTGAACTTTTGTAAATGACATGTACATAATATATTTTTCATTTGGACCTTTAAAGTGTTACCCTTGGTCGTCTTGCCTTACCGGCATAGACCTCCCCTAGGGATTTCCAAAGTTCCCTGTCTCTTGCACATCTCCTCCAGTTTGCTCCTCCTACCTTAGTTTCGAGTTCAATTAGAGCTTCATGGCTATTTAATGCTATAACTAATGGTATATGTAAGTATAAATACCAAAACTCTTAAACTATTTTCACTACTAGCGAAAGAAGTGAGTTAGAGCCGTAGTCTATCTGCCTACCTCCGTGGAACAGTGGCGTGAGCATAATGTAAGTATGTAGGTAGGTACCTGTCGTATTCAGAATATCAAAGTTTCACTGCAGTGCCTAAACTCCTTGCAATTTTGCAGGTAGTGCCTCTTCTCGCATCATCGCTGCTCTTTTAAATTGAAACGTAATACCTATGTAGGTTTTCCGTTTTCCTCACGATGTTTTCCTGCACCGAAAAACAAGTGTTGTTACAAATTGAATATAAGATCAGAAATATCGTTGGTACTTACGAGTACCTAAACCCATACCTGTAAGTACTACTTAGTAAGTAGGTACATTATCTACGTATAAGACTACCTTTACCAACGAGCCATAATTATAACGTATAGGTAGGATCATTATTACACCAGCAGCCCCATGAATGGCGTCTTTATAACGATAGCTCTCCGTTTCGATTGATAATTTGCAAACATGAATAGAACTGCATAGGATTATAATAATCATCTGCCTTTATCGTCTCCATTCCATTGTATTGTATGGGAGATACACCTAAGCATCGACGGAAGAGGGCGTTTAAAATATATAATACACACAGACAATGAAAATCTAAGATTTCATAAGTAGCATGGCATTTCACATAATTTAAGAGAAAAACTGTTAGTATTTGAATATGTATACTTTTATTTTTAAACGAATCTTCAAGAATACAAAACTGTTAAATTGAATGTTTCTAAACGAATATCGTACTGTCAAATGTCAATGTCAAATAGATTCGTGACGTGTGCGTGCTAAAGTTGTTGTTTTTATTATTTTATGCAATTATAATTTGATATTAAAACAAATCAATGTGCTGTAATCGAAAAAAATGTATTCATCAATTAAAAGTATCAACGGCAACGCTTCAACACCAAAGCGACGACGACTTGGGACCGGGAGAATTTCGCGGCGAAATCTTAATGTTTTTGAAAAAGAAAACAAATTTACAAGCCCTCTACGGTCTTCTTCGCCTCTAAATAGACTTGACGATCCGCCTTTACCGTGTAACCAAATAGAGTATCTAAGCGAATCGGGGAACAATAGTTCTTTTGCAAGTGACATCCCATGCTCCCCTGGTATCTTAGACAATTCAATCATGAGAAATATAGACAACTGGGAATCGTTAGTTGTAAGTAAACATCAGAATAATAGTCAAGTATCTAGTACAATGTGTAAAGAATTTAATGAAATTGAAGATATATCAGAGAATATAAGTAAACACAATATTACTAAAGAGGTATCAACTTCAATGTGTAAAGAATTTAATGAAATCGAAGATATATCTGAGAATATAAGTAAACACAATATTACTAAAGAGGTATCAACTTCAATGTGTAAAGAATTTAATGAAATCGAAGATATATCAGAGAATATAAGTAAACACGATATTACTAAAGAGGTATCAACTTCAATGTGTAAAGAATTTAATGAAATCGCAGATGTATCAGAGAATATAAGTAAACACAATGTTTCTAAAGAGGTATCTACATCAATATGTAAAGAATTGGATGAAATCGAAGACATATCTGATGATATGTTTTATTCTAAGTTAGAAATGGAATCGAGTCAAAATAACTTATTGACATCTAGGTATAAGAAACGTTTCTGTAAAAGCGTTGAAGAAAGTTTCGATGCAATAAATCAATCTATAAGACAAGATGAACTTAATAGAATAGATAATAGTGTCTTATTTGAAACTAAAGACTCATTTCTACTTGATATAAAAGAAAGCAGTATTGTAGAAGACAAGGAAAGAAATAAAAATAATTTGACTATGCCTGTGATAGATAAAGAAAGAAACGATAGTTTTTATGGTCTGCCAATTGTAACAAAAAGTTTATTTAAATCTTACAGAAATATAGAAAAGTTTTATGGTAAGTTGAACTGCTGAATAAAAATATCTTTATTAGTATAATATGTTTCTCTTATAAATTTTTTTTATTTTTTTTTTTTTAAATTATGGTTTTTGTTATTGTGTCAAGGCACAATAATTCCGCCAATGTCAGCGTAGTGGAAAAGACATGAAATTATCGACTCGTGGTCAGTTTTTGAAGTTGAATACTCCGTTTTACTTAGTGGAGATTATCCGTTCACCATCTAAAACAAACAAAACAACAGATAGGACATCACAGACAAAAACAATATAACAAATATTTTAATCATATTAGTAGCCTTATAGGTACCTACAATAAAAATATATAATCAAGATGAATCTAGTCTACAATTTAATATCATACATTTTAATATATTTACATAAATACTTAATAACGGAAGGGTAATTAAGGGTAAGAATTGATTGGAAGCTAATAGGGCGTGGAATTTTGTTGGGGAGATCATCATACAGAGATGTAGGAATCTGGAACAGATCGGTTTTGTTTCGTTTTCAGAAGCAAAACTGCAGAAACTGAGACCGTAACCGAAACTATGTAGTGAGTTTTAATTCGCGCAGTCTTCGGCGTAGTGTGGGGCTTTTTTACTTTTGACACTTCCTTCGCCCGTATTTCTGTGTATTCCTAACCTAAGTAACTTTGAGATTAAAATATTGTTGCAAATTGAAATTGGTATGGATGTTTTATTGTCTACGCCTACTCCAATGGCCTAATAATCTGTATTCAGCATAGTATAGCATAGCATATGCTCACGACTATATTCCCCGAGGGGTAGGAGATTTGTATTCAGGGTCCAACTTAATATGCTGACTGTTTTGAAGATGATTATCAGACCATCAAACTGAATAACCTTGTCTATGGGCACAGAATATGTAATAGTATATTAGTTCTACATACAGAACAGTCACTTTCTGCCCCTCTCTGGCTCCAGATACCCCACCTCACCTCACACTTTCTGGGGATATTTTAGGGAAGCTATAGGGTCCCTATATGTGCATTTTACTTTATAATGGTGCCCAGACAAGACAGAAGAGACAAAGACAGAAAAGTGGGCACTGCCTGAAAGTTGTAGTAAGAGAGAGTTGGATCCCGGCTAAATCTCCATGGCGCGGTGCTGTGACACGGTGACGCTGCCGTTGACCAGGCCCTAACGAAACGTGTAACTTGATAAGTGACACTAATAGTTATTTGTTATACAAGAGTGTAAAGTTGCTTTTTAACCGCTCAGAATCAAAAGAGCAAAAGCATGAGGTGGAAAATCTTTGCACTCGAGTGCAACACATAACTTTTCATCCCACCTCAGCGAGGAAATGACCAAATGCAAAACTAAAAATAAAGGTTGTAAGATAAATTCGGCATTATGGAGGGAGGTAAATAGGTTTAATGATGTTTTGAATTCACAAACTTAGTGCACACGATGTTCTAAATTCAATTTTCTATATCCTCTAGCGGATAAAAACAGCTTTTGCACTCAGATATTGAAGAGCAAAAATAATCTTTCCGAGATGGGGGATGAAAAAGTATTTTATTTCCTCACAGACTGGCAAGAAGAGTGTCTCAATCTGCCAGCGATCAAAGAGCGACGTAACTTAATATATGCACTACCTACAAGCGGTGGTAAAACACTGGTGGCTGAAGTGTTGATGCTGAGGGAAGTTCTCAATAGGAAGAAGAATGCACTCTTTGTACTGCCTTTTGTTGCTATTGTGCAGGAGAAAGTAAGTAATTTATTTCATACACAGATACATTTCCATTCCAGTTGCACTGGTTCAAGTAAGATATCAAAACTTAAAGAAAAAAATAATTTGAACACTGATTCTGCACATAATTGAAAGCTACTGAAAGTTAGTCATTTTCATCATTTAAGTATGAAACTGCACAAAATACTGTAGCAAATTGATAATAATAATTAATATCAGCATATTTAGGGCCTGATTCTGCACTTATAGCTATATAACTCATAAATCATTTGACATATTTTTATGAAAGATATGTCAAAAAATCTGTCAGATAAGCTATCAAAAACGTATAAGGAGGAGGAAAACAGGCCCTTGGTGTATTGGGATGAAATTATGAGTCAAATGGAAGTGGTAATCAGTAACTAGCCGTTTGCCCGTAAAACTGCAAAAGAAACATTTTCTCTATCACCTCTTACAATCTTAGATACTTCTTCTAAAATGTTAACAATGCATGCATGCATATGCTCACGACTATATTCCCTGAGGGGGTAGTCAGAGATATTCTGAAACCACAGAACACACACGTTTCACTAGTACCGAAACTCTGTCCGTGTGACGGGGAGTGAGCCCATCGCCACTTGTAATGGACAGTGGGTACAATACATGCCTCGAAAATGAAGCATGAAGGTGTCCTCACGATGTTTTCCTTCACCGAAAAGCCAGTGGTGTTACAAATCGTACATAAATTCCGAAAAACTCATTGGTACGAGTCGACCTGGACGGGGATCGAACCGTCGCGTCCGGCACGGCAGGCAAGTTGGCCACTGGACCACCACGGCTTTTAATGTTAACATTATATTTCTTTATGTCTCTTTTTCTTACAGATCTGGTCATTATCTCCTTTCGCTATAAAACTTGATTTCCTAGTAGAAGAGTATGCGGCAGGTAAAGGTCTAATACCGCCTAAGAAACGTCGGAAAAAGAACAGTATTTACATCGCAACCATCGAGAAGGGACTGGCCTTGATTAGAAGTCTTATTGAGATGAATAGACTGGACGAGATCGGACTTATCGTGGTATTTATTATGCACCTTTATTGTAGTATGGACTAAGGTAATGGACTTTAATTGACATTAAAAGTTATTAAACAGTCTGTGTTAACTGGGCAGACGCTGTTAACCTACGAGTAGTATCATTTACCTGTAGCCGTTAACAGCTTAGTCTGTATTCAACATTGAAAACTTGACAAAGTATTATAATTCGTTTTTGAAGACACTTCTATTGAAATAAAATAATAATTTAACTTTTTTATTATCCTAATCAAGCAAGTTATTTTATGTAAACTTTTATAGGTAGACGAGCTACATCTTATAGGTGAGGCAGGCCGTGGAGGAACATTAGAAATGTTATTGTCTACTGTTTTATTTGCTAAAAGTAAGTCACTTATAGTTTTTTAATTTTTTAACTTTATCTGTCTACTATCATATTGTCTAAATTCAAACTAGTGTATGATCCATCTAGTCTGACTTACTATTACGTTTTTACATCTAAACTACCAAAATATGATTTCAACGATGTCTGGCATTGAGGTAGGCTGTTTTCTGAGAAAGGATATTTTTTACCTCCAATACAAGTTGTTACAAAAACATAAATTAATATTTAAGGGGTGGTTTCGACCAGTAAACAGAACAACTTTTACTATGGTACCAATATCGAAATCGCGAAAAAAAATTCGGATGTTCCATACTAAACTACAAATCTACTCGAGCTAAATGTATGGGACAGTAGAATTTTTTTTCGCGATTTCGATGTTGGTCCCATTGTAAAAGTTGTTCAGTTTGATGGTCTAAACAACCCCCTTAAAAGTTTTAAATATTTATTTTTACTTTTGTAACACCTTGTATACATTATATTTTCTGCGATATGACTAATAAAGCAATATTGTTGGTAAAAATACCTTCTCAATGTATTGAAAATCTTTAAATTGTTTAATAAATGTTCTTTACGAAAAATCAAATCAAACTTTCAATTGCTATTTGCAACAGACTGACTAACTATGGACTAACCAACACTTTACCCCAACAGAAGGCATCCAAATAGTAGGCATGAGCGCAACGATCGGCAACCTGCCCGTGATAGCGAAGTTCTTACACGCGGACGTGTTCGAGCGCGACTTCAGGCCGGTTGAGTTGGAGGAGTACGTCAAGTTGGGGGACGTGCTGCACAAGATACAGTGGCGCGAGGGCGGGATGGAGCTCGTGCCGGGCAGGCAGCTCGCGTTTGATGTGAGTTGAGATCTTTGACTAATTATTATAAGGACTAGCCTTGCGGTAGCATTTCCCCTCTGCCACGGTATAAGCACAAATGATCTTGTGCATTTACATTCAATTTTACACCTTATCACTAAACGAGACAGCCTATAATTGCGAAATAATAACTTCGAACTTAGAACGTTTGGGGTTCACACGAGACTACTTTTCATGATTTTTAACATTCAAAATTAGAATCTAAAGTTATGGGGAATAAAATCCAAAGTTGCGGATTTCATGTTACCTCGCCCCCCGCAAAAAGTGGCAGAAATGTTTGTTAGTAGAATTACACGCGTAACCAGTCCACATATAAATAGTCAAAGGTTGAGATGTAACAGGTTAAAGTTTAGCTAGCTTAGTTCATACTTTAGCTAGCTGAAGGTAAACTTTACCTAGCTGAAATTTTGCTAGCTGAAGATAAACTTTACCTAGTTGAAATTTAGATACCTGAACATAAACTTTACTAAGCTGAACTTAAACTTATACTTTATTATACGGGGATATACTTTAGCTAATTGAAGATAAAGTTTAGCTAGCTAGCTGAGGTCATACCATGGATTTAGAATGAAGGATACCAATCCTCCTTAAAAGCATGGAAACACGAAAATTTTCCATGGCTGTCAGAACAAAAATTAAACAAAAACTCTTTTAAATTTCGTCGTTGGATTAGAAAGGGACAAACCAACAACGACGATGAAAACGTACGAAAGAAGGTTGAACATAACCGATTGCGAAGGAGTATTTTCATGTTTCACCGCTTGTAAGGCAGTCTGTACTCCAGGTATAGACAATACCTATTTCTAGCTTCCTGGGTCATACTTAAGGTAACTGAAGATGAACTTTAGCTTGCTAATGTCATACTTTAGCTAGCTAAAATAAACTTTATAAAGCTGAAGTTAGACGTTAGCTGAGGATATACTTTAGCTAGCTGAAAATAAACTTTACCTAGCTGAGGTCATACTTTAGTTAGCTACCTGAAGACAAACATTAGCTAGCTGTGGTCAAAGCTTACCAAGCTGAAGTGAAAATTAGTTTGGCTAAATAAAAAATTAGCTAGCTGAATTCCTAACATTACGCAAGTTTAGCTAGCCGTGGCCAAAGTTTAGCTACTTGAAATTAATGTTTATCTTGCTCAAGGTAACATTTAAAAATTTGAAGTCAAATTGTATTCAGCTGGATTAAACTAGCCAGCTAAAATCGAACAAGAGAACATGTAAAATCCCATCAAATTTACTGTATTTAAAATGCTATTTCAATGTAAGAAGGTGTATATTCCCGCAGTATTCTTCGGCGGCGACCACCCTAGACCCCGACTGGCTCGGCGGGCTCTTGTCTGAAGTAGTGCCCAGTGGTTCCTGCCTCGTCTTTTGTCCCACCAAGAGGAACTGCGAGAACGTCGCTGTTTTATTGTGCAAGCTGCAGAGGAGGTGAGCTTTCAGAATTATATTGTGACACTATCATTAAATTAAAGATCGACATATTTAGTTGCAGACGGAATGTGAACTCTTGACCAGCCTACATATTTTCTATTGTGTTTGGAATTGCTACAGACGAGGGAGTTACGACACCTAACGTAAGGGTCATCTACTAAAGTTATTTCTGTTATTTCCACTAGAGTTTGTTCTATTCATGTAATGTAACAAAATGAGTAAAGATCAATAAAACTTTAACGTCTTTTATTCGCCGTAAGCCAGTGAGATCACATAACGAGAGGTCAGTGACGAACGCCCAGAATGCCCGGCCCATACCCACTACTGTTCCCTTCAGACTCATCCGAAGGTATCATCAAGCAGCAGGGCACACGTGAAAGCACCTCTTTTAAAAGAACAACGTGTTGTATCAGAGAAATGACGTACCACCGGCAGCAGGAGCGGGCCGCGCTGTCGGCAGCCCTGCGCGCGGAGGGTGCGGGCCCCACGCTGTGCCACGGCGTGCGGGCCGGCGTCGCGTTCCACCACGCCGGCCTGTCCAGCGACGAGAGGGTGCTGCTCGAACATGCATTCAGGTGAGTTGAGTGGTTGTTATCGTTGATTTTTACTTGTTTTGCTTTTACAGATTTAGCTTTATTCATTTGTCAAATTCAGGTGAATTTAAACATCTCTTAGTAACGTTACACGTCTCTGTCAAAGACCAGTGATGGTTAGGTTATTATCCTCATTCTCTTACCCGTTTCCCATTATTTGGGGTCAGAGCAACATGTCATCCTCTTCCATTCATCTCTCTTGGCCGTCATTTAAGCACCTTCGTCTTCGGCCTTCCTCTCCTACCTCAGGCATTCATTCTTACTTACTTACTTCTGTAATACGACACTCGTCTGTCCGCGTCACATGCCACATAGGATATATATGTCAACAAAAATCCTAAACCATTGACCTAAAAGTCAATGATTGATGTTTGTTTGAGGAGTTTTGTTGACTTGTGTCCTATCCTGCAACCAGATCTGGTGTGATATCTGTGTTGTGCTGTACGTCGACGCTGGCGGCGGGCGTGAACCTGCCGGCGCGGCGCGTGATAGTGCGGGCGCCGCGCGTGGGCCGGCAGGGGCTGTCGCTCGGTGCCTACAGGCAGATGGTCGGCCGCGCGGGCCGCGCCGGCGTCTGCGACACCGGTATGTACCTATACTAACTCAACACCTTTATTCTTCCTTCACATAGCACCATCAAGCCTGCTGAGCCTCTGTAGGAACAGCCCCCCTAGACAAAGTGACATTGTCTCACTGTCAAATCCATACATTCTGTCATTTTCTACTAGCGTCAACGCCAATAGAATGTCACTTTGTCTAGGGGGGCTGAGGATGAAGAGAGTAGAAATCCTGAAATTCATAAAAACTCGGAAACTTCAGTACCTCGGTCACATTATGAGAAGTGACCAACTTCTCCAGATTATATAGGGTCCTTCTTAATATGCTGACAGTTTTTTAAGGGGATGACCAGACCATCAAACTGAACAACTATCTCTATGGGACCAACAACAAAACCGCGAAAAAAATATCAGCTGTCCCATACATTTGGCTCGAGCAGGTTTGCAGTTTTGTATGAAGGAGCAGATTTTTTTTTTCGCGATTTTGATGTTGGTGCCATAGAGAAAGTTGTTCAGTTTCATCATCATCCCCTTAAAAAACTGTCAGCATATTAAGAAGGGCCCTGTATGATAGAATATGGTAAAATTATGGTAGAACAAGGACTTCCTGGCTTAAGAACCTGTGTGAAAGGGTCGATATATACTCGATCTCACTTATTCAGGGCGGAAGTCTCCAGGGACCGATTAGCCGTAATGATAGCCAGTCTTCGATAGGAGATGGCATTGCAAGAAAAGGAAGATAGCACCATCAGTTTCATCTCCTACGGTGAGGTGAATGGGCGTTAGTAAATGAATAAATTCTCAATTCGCAGGTGAAAGCATAATAATCAGCTCGGCCCTCGAGTGGCCCCAACTGCGGGCCACCCTGCAGGGCGGCCTTCCCCCGGCCCGCAGCGTGCTGTCCCCCCCCGCACTACTGCTGAGCGGCGTCGCTCTACAGCTGTGCTCCGCGCGACACGAGCTCACTGAACTGCTGCGCGGCACTCTGCTAGCTACCGAGCTGCACTGTGACAGTGACAGTGACAGTGAGAGGTGATGTATAGATGGAACTGTAGGGTCAGATATTATCCGGAGTCGCGCTGCAATTCTGGCGGAGTACCGACGCGTGCGTATCGGCGCGTTGGGATTGCACGTGGCTCCACCATTTTGTGAACTCTTTTGTGTTTTAACCTTAAAACAATCACTTGAGATAATATTAAACTACTTACATTGGCAAAACCGCCACGCTAGACTTAATAAATACTACTGATCATTTTCCTTCGTATACTCTCCACATAACGAGACATTGGCTGAAATGTGATAACAAATCGGATGCCACTAAACAAAAAATTGAATTCAGATATTATTCGGGTGCTGGTCATCAGCAAATAGGCAAGCGGAGATACGTAAATAACACATTTTATATGCCGTCACTGACTAATTATAAATAAAACAAAAAAATAAATATGAAGAGGCAAAATATAGCTCTAAGTCTATAATAGGTGTGCCTCGCGAGGCAGCCTCAATAGCATAGACAAAAAAAACTATAGTAAATTGTTATCTTGGCTTCTAGATGTTTTAAATTCATCCCTTAAGGA
This sequence comes from Agonopterix alstromeriana, assembly GCA_963924505.1. Taxonomy (NCBI): domain Eukaryota; kingdom Metazoa; phylum Arthropoda; class Insecta; order Lepidoptera; family Depressariidae; genus Agonopterix; species Agonopterix alstromeriana. Next base: position 18,359,067 of record OZ004667.1, read on the forward strand.
TGTGAAAATTTTTACACAAAGGAGTCAATTTCTTTTAGGCCCACAAACGGTAAAGTTACACATGACACTCTAAAAACATAATTTAAAAATATAGTAATCGGACGAAAGATTTGGTAAAAATGCTACCGGAATTATAAAGTCAATATAAAAGATCCACCGTTGTGACTTTTTTGCTAAGATTCTTTTTTCCTATTAAAATGGCACATGTAAAACGATGCATGTCTAGGAACGTCTTAGATATTCATACGAAAATAAAAATAAAAATCAACATATTTTACCAAGACAAGATGTGCGCCTACTGCGATTACGCGACACTCCGTTTAGATGAGGTATAGCTAATATTACCACTATAATCTAGAGATTATGAGAAACAAATCGATACGAGTTCCATAACTATACGCCAACTATACGCTAACATTTTTTGGTGGCCTATTTCCCATAGCTGGAGAAATTGACTCCTTTATACACCCTATGCATATACAGCCAGTATTTAATATTAGTCTTTATTTTGCCTATTTCTTTGCAGGGCGCGACAAAAAGTATCTGAACTGTGTGACGCGTCGATAGAGTCGCTCGTCCAGAGCGACGCGCTACAGTTACAAACGACAGACTCGACGGACGGAATGACGAGTGAGCTTCGTAGTGACAGCGTACTGGTCGTCAGCAAGGTTGGCAGGGCCGCTATAAAAGGTTTGTGTATTTTTGTTTTCAAATTTATGAAGACGTCCATGTCCTGTCTCAGGAGACAGGTTTTTGTTGGCTTGCTGTCTTTTACTATAGGGGTTTGTAATTGTGTCTTGACTTCGTCTGCCTCGGCCGCAGCCAAGGCACTTTATTGCATTTAGTTTGGGCAACGAATCATTGCGGATGTGAAAATGAACTTTGGACCAGTTAGGATACTTCTTGTTAGTTTATATGAAAGATAAATTGGCATATCTGTCATACGAAATATGTCACACGATCTGTCAAATAAGCTAACAATGACTTACCCAGAAGTGGTGAGACCCTTAGGGTTCCAGGAAACTTGCAAGAACATCAAACAAAATCACACATAAACTGGCAAGACCGTCCAACATTTAGTTCCTGTTGTCACCGTTTTCTACACTTTCTGCTGACCAAGCTGTAGTATTGTAGAGTCGATGGTAGTTTTGTAGACTTTTACTTGCCATCGTGGTGAAAAGATTTGCCATCCAACATTAGATGCTTGCTGATAGATCAGGGTGCGCCGGAAGTTTTGGTGGTTCAGCTCCTTTCATGTAAAGACGGATAGTAAATAGTTCCTAACTCCTCACCAGGTTGTATGGAGTTATCGGTAGCGAAGCAGCTCCTCCAGGACTTGGAAGTGGCTTCCCGCTCCCTCGTACTGATGGGCAGCCTGCACCTGCTGTACCTAGTGTCGCCACACGACTGCGCCGCAGTCAGGCCCGACTATAGACACTATTACTCGCTGGTAAGGTTCACTATCCCATGACTGTGTTATTCTTAAGTGTTTATTACGATCTCAGGCAGCACTGTAGATATCCTCCCAGGTCATGTTGAGGCTTTTATCCTCTACTTCTACAAAGCGGCGCCAGGTTATTTTAGGGCGTCCCCTGTTTCGTTTGCCTGGTAGGTGCCATTCTAAGGCTGTCTTGGATGGGTGATCGTCATGCCTACTTAATACATGGCCTAGCCACTGCCGCTTTTGAGTAAGGATCACTTTCTTTATACGTTGTTGGCCCGTCTGTCTCCAGAGCTCATCGTTTGAGATGGTATTTGGCCAGAAGATCTTTAAGACACGACTTTAGCCGCTATTATTTGCTGTTAAGGCTTAGAATACTAAATTTGATAGCTCCGAAAATCTGCAATAATCTAAAACGGCAATGGACTGGTCTACTGTAGAACTGGCACTACAAGGTGTAACAAAGCACGCTAGTTATATTTAAAGGGGTGGCCCGGCGTCCATCAGTCTGTAAGTCAATGATATTCAGACAACCTAGCATCATACCGGTGAAAACCAGACTATAGGCACTATGATTACTTCTGGATAAGGTTTGAAATCGCTTGTCATTTTTCATTGGTCGATACAACTTTTTCAGTATTGCAATTTAGACGAAGAGGGCGTCCAGACTGCAAAGATTTTGGGTATAACGGAAATGAACGCCATACGAATGATGACTGGAAAACCTATCACTGTAAGTATATTGGGCTTTTTATCATATTAATAACAGGATAATTTGTAGTCATTGCGAAAACTTTAACCTGCATTCTGGTCATCAAACTGAACAACAGAGCCAACATCGAAATCGCGATAAAAAATCAACTGGTCCATACATCACCATCTGAGTTGAGTAGCCATTGACGTAGGAACAACATTTTGATAGTGAAAGTTGTTTAGTTTGATGGTTTGAAGCACCGCCTTGAAAATGTACCTTTTATTTATTGTACAACAATTTAAGAAAATTTAAATTTAAGCATAGTCATGCTGAAAATTAAAAACCTCTCCAACAGAACCATCTAATACAGAAACCTCTAGGGTTTATATATAGAAGGGGAGTTCGAATGTTACAATAGGGGAGTTACTACATAAAATATATTTTAGTTTTAACTGCTCAGTAAATAAACCGTTTGAAAATAACGCTACACTCACATTTTCAGTAATGCTGTTGCTTGAATACTATTTTTAATAACTGGATAAACTATAAAAAGTATCAAAACGACGACGAAAAACAATGACGTCACTATTCAATTTTTAGTACAATATTTCATACAAAGCACGCGTTTTGACGTTTGATAAAGAGTTGTTAATTTGACTAGTTGGAAACTCGCGGATTACAATGTTCGGATTAACTAGCTGCGTGCATTAAACAATATAATAAGGCAATTAGGCAGTTGTAACTCTGCCGAAATATCCGGTAGTCCAAAACAATTAAAAACCGGTAAGAACCCGTTAAAATGACCCTGTAAGGAAAATAAAACAGCGTTGCGTATGATTTAAGCGTAAGAGATCATCAGGGTTTCAGTTAGTAATCTTAACTATTATAAACTGTAACAGAAGTGTGGTCTGAAAGAGGATGTGACAAAGATAGAGAAAGGTGTGTTGAGATGGTTTGGTCATATGGAAAGAATGGATGAGAGCAGATTGACGAGTGCAAATAAGGCAAGCGTAAGTAGAAATGTTTTAAGGGGACGGCCGAGACGTACATATACGGACCAAATTGGCGACGTGCTTTAAAAGGGCCAGGTCAGAGCTACCCGAAACCGACGAGCATGCATGAAAGGACTAATGAATGTGGAGGAAGATAGAGAGGCTTGGTCAGGATCGTAGCAGGTGGCGTTCCGTTGTCTCTGCCTACCCCAGTGGGAGACAGGCGTGAGAATATGTATGTATGTAGAAGTGTTTCTGTACATTGAAGATATTAACAAAAAAAAAATGACGATATGGTTTTTAGGTGTCCCTGACTCCCAATCAACCCTTTTTAGAATTTTTGTCTGTCTGTTTGTGTGTTTGTTTTTGCGAGCATCACGCGAAAACTACTGAACTGATTTCGATGAAGCTTTTTTTATTTGATAGCTTATGATCTGACTTCAAAAAAACTAGTATAATATATTGTAATAAACAGAATGTGCCGGAATCAGTGCTGTGTCGCTTCTACCTGGCGCTGATGTTACATGATCTGTGGAAGCAGGTGCCTTTCCCTGAAGTCGCTGACAGGTAAGTTAAATCATTCTTGTACCTACTAGCACGACAGATAATCCTTTTCGGGGTGGCCATAACTTTTTCTACAACGTAGTAATTATAGTACGCTGTGCTACAAATATGCATACCTTATTGTTAAACGAGGTGTTTGCGATGAAATAAATGCAATACAACAATAATACAAATACTTATATTTAAATTATATTACACCAAAACTTAAGCAGTAGAAAAATACAGATAGAGGATACATTTAGAGCCAGCGCGCACTTGCGATTTTAAGTTGGTCGATAGTTTGATCGGTCAGAGGATCAGTATAGTGTTATATGGCAGTGTGCGCACTTGACGATTAAAAGTTGTACGACCGAACTATACTGATCCTCTGAACGATCAAACTATCGACCAACTTAAAATCGCAAGTGCGCGCTGGCTCTTACACGATTTCGCAACAACCAAAGAATCTGCTGTTCCATTTGAGTCCTTATGGAACAGCGTATTTTTTTTGCGACTTTTCTAGCGTTGAAATATATATCAATTGACACAAGTTGCTTCGCTGCTCTCGTTGACTAGTATGTTGTTGATTTCGCTGATTTTGGATGTTATTTCAACACAAGCAAAGACGATAATGGTATGGCAGTGAAAAATGTAACGAGCTGCGCTTCGTTAGGTGGGCGCTGACTCTTAGATTAAGGCGCGTCCTACTGGACGAAATACCTTGGAGGCATCTTTTATTTTCCATTTTTCTACTAGATTTATACAATTTACCGATTACTTTATTCTTGGATAGTTTATCTAGTGAAATCAGAAATTTAATACACGATTGGAATTACTTCACTCGATAGAAAATCGTCACTATAGATGACGTATTTACATGTTTTTAAACATTTTTCTCGTTTTAGAAGAACTTAAAATAGTTTCCGATTTTTGGGATTTATACTCACATATTCACAATTATTTTATTTATTGAAATAATAAAAATTTATAATAAAAAGTACTTTTGTTAATTCTTTTTAATCGAAAATACGGTACAGACACGCACTCATAGAAAATATTCGTCAGAATCTATGGCCCCTTAAATGAACGCCAACGCCTTCAAATTCACCCTGTAGATATAACCCTTACTGCTCCTCAGATACAATGTCCCCCGCGGTACAGTGCAATCAGTGATGTCATCGTCAGCCGCGTTCGCGTCCTGCGCCCAGAAGGTCTGTGAGGAGCTGGAGCCGCTGTGGATGTTCAGGGCGCTGTTCGCAGAATTAGCGACCAGGCTGGTCCACTGCGCAGCTCCTGAACTGCACCAGCTGATGACCCTGCCCAGTGTTAAGAAGGTTGGTACCGAACCTATCTGCGTCCAGTCCATTCGTGCTCTTTCTGCCTATAATGCTATCTGTGTGGCGAAATACTGGGCTGGAAAGATTGAGAATGACATGCTGATGATGATGATGATGCTGTCGACTCGATAGAAGAAGATGAGCCTGCCCAATGTTAAGAAGGTTAGCACCGAACCTATCTGCATCCATGAGGTCTGCAAAGAGCTGGAGCTGGCCTAAAACAAAAAAATACAACACCAAATTACAACAAGAGCCAAAATGTCAGATCGTTTGACATGTTTCGTGCAAAAGATACGTGAAACAATTTGTCAGATAAGCTGTCGATAGTACATTACGATGCGTGCGTCTTAAAAAGTCCAATTAGCGCACGGCGTGAAGTCAACTCCCGAGCGCAGTGAGGGTGCTTAACACCGTGCATTAATATACTTTTACTTTTATCACCGAGTATCTTATACTATTTTATAGTTCGTTTCACTTAAACCCGCCATCTTATTAATTTATGGAAATGATTTAATTGCGTCAGCGAGTGACTGAGTGAGACAGTCAACTCAATCATTCACTCGCTAGGTGGGATGAATTCTCTTTCACCCGCCCGCGCTCCTTCTACCCGCATGTGGCGCATACGCATGACGTTTGTTATAGCATCACCTCTAGTACGTAGTACATACGAGTAATAGCTCAATGCTTCCCTCGTACTTATTCGTAAGAGAAGGCTTGTCTGCGGTGGTGGATATTTATAGGCCGATGATGATGACATATACAGGGTGTAACAAAACACCCTAGTAATACCAAAGGGGGTGCTTTAGACCATCAAACTGAACAACTTTCACTAAGGAACCAAAACAAAAAAACCGACTCGACTCAATTTTTTTTTAATTTTTTCTCAACTTTGGTTCCATAGTAAAAGTTGTTCAGTTTGATGGTCTGAAGCACCCCCTTAACAATTACTAGTGTGTTTTGTTACACCCCTGTATAAACTCACGACCGTAATCCCTTCGGGGGTTGGTTATAAAAATTGCTACAACTACCAACTCGATGATTTAATTGAATCCGCAGGCTCGAGCGATACAGCTGATGCGTGCGGGGTACAAGCGGTTGGAGGACGTCGCGAAGGCGTCCGAAGACCGCCTCGTGGCCGAAGTTGCGCACATGTCGCGCTCGGCCGCTACGCATCTGATCAGTGCCGCGAGGGTGAGTTCATTTAAAATAAGCATAAGCATTTACTCACGACTATATTCTCCGAGAGGGTAGTCAGAGATATTCTGAAATCTCACAACATCCATGTTTCACTAGTAGTACCGAAACTCTGTCCAGTGTGACGGGGAGAGAGCCCGACGCCACTTATAATGGACAGTGGGTCGAAATTGTAGCATGCAGGTTTCCTCACGATGTTTTCCTTCACCGAAAAGCCGTTGGTGTTACAAATCGTGCATACATTCCAAAAAACTCATTGGTACGAGTCGCGATTTGTGTCTTGCATGCGATTGTGAACCTTAGTGTAGTAGCTTACGGGTTTCCAATGTGACATCGCAAATTATCTTTTGTCGTAATTTGGGTGAGAGACTGGTGGCGCCATCTGTTGGCAAGCTGCTCCACTCTCTACTCACACTCCCTGCCCCCCACCAATTTTAACCTTACCTCCTGGAAGCGTGGGGGAAAATGTAGGCAATGGCGTATTTGTATCTATCTCGCGCTCACTCAGTATTGCATATGCTTATCTCTTGTAAATTTTTCCCATTTGTATGAAATTACAGCTAAGTGTGGTGTGGTGAGGGGGTAGGGCGTGGCCATTCTTTTATACAGGGTGAAATTGAAATCATTGGCTTCCTTTTATAGACAGGAGTTTACCCATCAAACTGACCAACTTTAAACCGATCGTAGCATAAAAAACCGGCTAAGAGCGTGTCGGACTCGCCCATGATAGGGATCCGTAGCCATTGCATATGTCGATTCCTAAAAGAAAAAGGGTTCCTTGTTGTACTACGGAACCCTAAAAAACAGCTGTTGCATACCTATACATTTGAGTCGAGTAGGCATTGCAGTTTAGCGCTGCGTCCCGAATTACGCCGACAGCGCTGTGAGCGCGATAAATGTCGTTCCGATTTGACGTGAGCGCGTCCACAATCGAAAACGTGACGTCATTCATGACGTCACTACCGACGCCATCTTGCAATAACAGTGCTCACGGTTCGTGGCGTTAGCACTGTGAGCGAGTTGTCAAAAGTGACGTTTGATAGTTTTGTTCTAGTAAATTTTTGAGCGAATTTTCAAAAGTGACGCTTGACAGTTTTGCTGTCCTATATTTTTGGTTTGTTTAGGTCTCGATTTAGGTTTCTTTAGTAGTACTGGGTTTGATTATGTTCTAAAAAAGACGAATAAAAGTTTAATAACGATTAGTGATGAAGAAAATAATGTGAATATTTGAATGTTGTGGTGTGAACGGTGTGAGCGCGATATCTAGCGTTCCGAATTGGTAGAACGCTATCAGCGCTGTCGGCGCGCTAACGCAAATGAAACGGGTTTTAGCGCTGTAATCGATCACAGCACTGTTTTTATGAATCGGAACACACCGTAGTATGGAACAGCTGTTTTTCTTTGCTACGATCGGTTTGCTCCCATAGTAAAAATTGTTCAGTTTGATAAGTAGACTGAGACTCCAATGATTTCAATTTGACCCTGTAGTACTATTATAGTATTCTGTGACAAAGTAGTAACTTCTATACTGTGACCCTGTGGTTATATCCCCAAGTCTATTTCAGATGATGCTGATAGAAAAAGTTGAAAATCTTCGCGCTGAAGCCGAAGACGTCATGGAGACTCTAAACGTGTGATTCAAGTCTTATTTTACGCAGAATAAGGGTCAGGATACATTGACCGACGGCGGGCCCATATAAAAAGCACGTTTAGTGTGGAAAGCCTTGGGAAGCGTGGATTCCCATAATAAACGTGCTTTTTGTTTGGGCCCCCCGTCGGTCAATGTGTCTCAACCCTTAGGCCGTTTGTCCATCGCCGCCGTCACCGGGAACGAGATGACGGCGCCGAAGTAGCGACATATATTTACTATGGCCGCCTGTCCACTGCACGCCCGTCACCCAAGCGCCGTCATCCCGGCTGCCGAAGATTCGAGTAGTTCGGCGCGACCGCTAGAACTCGGCACGGTTTTATGAGGGGCCGATGTACCGGCAATACAAAATATGTTTGTTCTTATCCACACACTACCGTCGCACCGCGCCGTTCGCCCGGACAAAGCTCTAGGACTAAGCCACCGATATCGGCGCGGTAGATACACGATCGCCGTCACGTTATCTTAAATTCTGCCCGAAATAATCTCGTTCTCGGTGACGGTCCGGTGATGGCGGCGGTGGACAAACGACCTTATAGTACCTAATCTGTGGTCTTATAAACGGGTAAATATACGATGCAGTAACGTGCTGCGAAAATTGTAGTCTGTAACGAAAGTTGATGAACATTTGTCATAATTTCTATGCGAATAAAGATTTTAAAGTGTTCGATTTGCCGAGCGTACCTTCGGATTAAGAATAATGAAATGTTTCAAGAACATCACAGACTGATAGTGTAATCAAATTGTTTTTTTATTTGTTTGAAGATGAAATAAATATTTTTTGTTCATTGTAATTGTATTTTTATGTATTTATCGCTATGCCACCATCAACGTCACCAACGTCAACGTAGGACCACGGCACGGTTAAATGGTATAAATTAGTTTCGTCTTTTTGAATAAGTATAATCGAGAATAATCAATAACATTATTCAATCAATCACTTAAATCGTAAATTTATGCGGACTCTATGGAGATCCTTCCTCTTAGGGCTGTCCACTTTTTTTTGAGCTAGTGTGTGTGAAAAGTGACCGTAAACATAAGGCCATATGTCACTTGGTGCCTTTTGTCCATACTACTTGACACCATACACTCAAACCTAAACGTCAAAAAAAGTGGACCCTTTACAATTGGTATGGCTCACTCTAGTCTTAAAGAGAGATCCTTCCTCTTAGGTACAGCCGCATAAACAAATATCTATAGTTCCATCTCCTTCTACTATTAAAGGTACGTCATAAGACAAAAGAGACCAACTACAATCGTAAATTTATGCGGACTCTGTGGAGATCCTTTCTCTTAGGGGTGCTGATTCTGTTTTTTCAAACTATAACAAAAAAAAAACAATCTAATATTAAAACACAACTTTTATTCACCGTTTCTTATACAAGCAAGGTTTCAGAGATAACTCGGGTTTGCCTTTCTTCGGCGGGTCTCGGTTCTTAACGAATTGTAGGAAGAAGAACACCTTGTTGGTTTTGTCGACACTCTTCAGCTTGAAGCCTAGCTTCTCTATGTCCCGAGCGAAGTTGTCCACGTCGTCGAAACGACTCTCCACTTCTGCTATGAGGAGGTGACCGCTGGAAATGGAAGTGGTTTTCATAAGCATATGCTCACGACTGTATTCCCCGAGGGGGTAGTCAGAGATATTCTGAAACCTCAGAACATCCACGTTTCACCTGTAGCACCGAAACTCTGTCCAGTGTGACGGGGGGTGAGCCCGTCGCCACTTATAATGGACAGTGGATACAATAAATGATACAATACATTGATGCATGGTTTCCACACGATTTTTTTCTTCACCGAAAAGCCAGTGGTGTTACAAATCGTACATAAATTCCGAAAAACTCATTGGTACGAGTCGGCCTGGACGGGGATCGAACCATCGCCTCCTGCACGGCAGGCAAGGTTACTCGCCACTGGACCACCTCGGCTTTTTGGTGAAGTGGTTTTCTGTAGATGGAACCCAACACCATCTCATGATCCTACGATGCGTGACATACTTCAGGCGGTGCTTGAAACCATCAAACTGAGCAACTTTCATAACGGCACCAACATAGAAATCGCAACAGAAAAATTGAGCTGTTCCATGGAAAATTACAATGGTGCATTTGGAGCAGCTGATTTTCTTTTTCGTGATTTCAATGTTGGTCCCTTAGTGGAAGTTGTTCAGTTTGATGGTATGTCGCATTTAAGTTTACACCTTGTATAAGTAGAATTCCAGTGCAGGGCAAAGGCCTCTTCTTACAAATGAGGGAGTGGGCCATATTCCACGGGCCCAGTGCAATTTCCAAGCCACGGACCGGGCCTTACGAATAACACCGCCAGCTGAAAAACTATCCGGGACCAAAATCTTAACGTGCCTTTCGAAGCACGGAGACGCGACGATACCAGGGAGCGCTGGACGTTAGCCGCGGCTTATGGAAGATAATCCACGAAGAAACACTAACCTCTGCTTCAAAATCCTATTAGCTTCCACGATATACTGCGTCAGCTCGGTCCCCATCAGGGCCAGGCAATACACGGCGACGTCAATAGAGGCGGCTAGTAGGGGCGTGTGGGCCATGTCGCAGGCCTCCACGTCGGGCGCGGTGGCGACCAGGTCGAACGAGCGGACGGGGTGCGGCACGCGCCTCGATAGGGCCGCTTCACCGCATCCCAGGTCCGCTATCACGTGGGTTTTTGGCCTGGGGATTGTTTAAGCATAAGCATATGCTCACTACTATATTCCCCGAGGGGGTAGTCAGAGATATTGGCGGGTGAGCCCGTCGCCACATAATGGACAGTGGGTACAATACATGCCTCGAAATTGAAGCATGCAGGATTGTTGTTGTTGTTGTGGGATGGGGATTGTTTAATACAACGTGTTAATGAATAAGCGCAAAACCTCATACACCCCAACTGATTTATAACAAAATAATTAGATTGAAACAATTATTTCATTATTTTGATAGTTAAAATTTAAAGTTATTCGCATTTCATGTTTTGAGGCAAAAATAATTTGTCATCATTTCAGCAATAAATGAAAGCGCTGACGTGCTTATGGATACATTTGAAGAATCTTGTTTTGGCAGTAAGTAGGGTGAGATTGCCCCAGCGGTAGGTTGAGATCGATTTCAGTAAATTTAAAATTTTACGAAAAAACTAATTCATATTTTGAAAAAAATTACCTATGTGGAAACCATGATAATTCGATTCTGCTATCGATTCTAAACAAACTACTTTCTAGTTTTGTGTTAATTCATTAACACGTTGTATATATATATATATATTTTATTGATAATTAATGGACTTCTTGCTTGTGCGTTAGCACCGCATTTCCGCCAGTGTCAAGTGGTTTGAGGGAGTATCTATCCAATCTCGAGGATTGTTTTTGAGTAAGAACACAACTGAGAAGGATTGCGGAGCCTCGTGGCAGGCTGAGACGCGAACCGCGTGAACACCACGCGAAAGACAAGTGTTCACGGCAAACCCTGCAACGTGACTCCATTTAATATATTAATAAGTCGATCTAAACTGTTTGCATGTTCACTCAATTATCAACATTTTTTTATTCTCTGAAGAATGAGTTTCTAGGATAGTATGCAGTTAGAACATTTTTAATGGGTCATTCTCTTGGCATGTTATATCACATAAGTCATGACTCATGCCATGTTCTCTTCTCTGGAGCCATCACAGTACTTTTATTTGCAAATTCATCAGTTACACACATTGTAGGCTTTGACTATTTATATGAGGACTGGTTACGCGTGTAATTCTACTAACAAACATTTCTGCCACTTTTTGCGGGGGGCGAGGTAACATGAAATCCGCAACTTTGGATTTTATTCCCCATAACTTTAGATTCTAATTTTGAATGTTAAAAATCATGAAAAGTAGTCTCGTGTGAACCCCAAACGTTCTAAGTTCGAAGTTATTATTTCGCAATTATAGGCTGTCTCGTTTAGTGATAAGGTGTAAAATTGAATGTAAATGCAAAAGATCAATTGTGCTTATACCGTGGCAGAGGGGAAATGCTACCGCAAGGCTAGTCCTTATAATAATTAGTCAAAGATTGTAGGTGAAAAACATGCTGTAGATATACCATATTATTATTATAATTGTTGACTGGGCTATTGCAATCAAGGGTCGTTGTGTAACACTGCGACAATCGCTGGTCTATTGTGTTCACCCCAAGCTCACCCATTGCTCATTCCTCACGATGTTTTTCTTCACCGCCGAGCTAGTGATAATGACAAATACAACCGTACATAAATTCCATAGAACTTAGTGGTACAGATATACCATGAGTAATTTGGGAAACTCACATTTTCATAATCTTCTTAACAATAACATCTAGTGGATTGACGGGCCATTTCTTCAACTGCTGCTGGTACCCTTGATGATACGTCTGGAAGGCCGACGGGTCAGATTGGAACAACTCCTGAGCCTCCGACCCCGACGATGTGTAAAGCTTCTCGTTTAGATATCTGAACTGGGCCGCTGCAGGTATGATAGGAAAAATTATTTGTAATGAATGCCTTTAAAAAATTTTATACCAAGTTATATAGCATATGCTCACGACTATATTCCCCAAGGGGGTAGTCAGAGATATTCTGAAAGCTCAGAACATCTACGTTTCACTGGTAGTACCAAAACTTTGGTCCAGTGTGACGGGCAATGAGCCCGTCGCCACTTGTAATTAACACATGCCTCGAAATTGAAGCATGCAGGTTTCCTCACAATGTTTTCCTTCACCAAAATGCCAACTTTCAGCTTCGAAAAAAATCTTGTGGACCAGATAGACAATATACAACGTGTTAATGAATAAGCGCAAAACCTCATACACCCCAACTGATTTGGAACAAAATAATTTGATTGAAGCAATAATTTCATTATTTTGATAGTTAGAATTTAAAGTTATTCGCATTTTAAGTTTTCAGGCAAAAATGATTTTTTATCATTTCAGCAATGAATGAAAGCGCTAGCGTGCTCGTGGATACATTTTAAGAATCTTGTTTTGGTAGTAAGTAGGGTGAGAGTACCCATGCGGTGAGTTGAGATCGAGTTAAGAAAATTTTAAATTTTACAAACAAATTAATTAATATTTTGAAAAAAGTGGCGTATGTTGAAAACATGATAATTCGATTCTGCTCTCGATTCTAAACAAACTACTTTCTAGTTTTGCGTTAATTCATTAACACATTGTAGAATCTAAGTATTTTTAGATACAAACATCCATGACTCTGTTACAAATATTAATATTCATCATACAATGTTATTTGGCCCTTAATGAAACAGAATCACATTTATTGACACTCCATCATTTTCTGTTGCTCAGGAACGTCATTTTCTAGAGCGAGAAAGTGAGCGGAAATGCGATCGCATGCGGCAGCACTGCAATCTTTCTGGCTCTAGCCAATGACGTTCCTGATTGACAGAAAAGGATGGAGCGACCAAATCGATGCGATTCCGTGCTACCAGATGAGGTTGACCCCTTAACCCTTATATGAGATTTGAACCCACCAACCTCGGCACAGCAGGCAGGTTCACTACCGACTGAGCTAAATGACCGTCAAAATGCATGTGACTATAGACTATAGAGAGACAGATGGACTGATTGGTAAACATTATAATTGTTCTATCCACTTGATTCAATCCTTTTGATTGAGTGAACCGATTGCGATAAAACAAAGCCTTAATGTTAATCAAAACTAAGCCCTATGCTTCTGTGAAAACCCCATCCTAATCAGTCCTCAAAGTCCTCCAGTCATCAAAGCATTTAAATGTCATAACGCGTCTAGCCCCATATGTTGGCGTGAAAATCACTGGCGCTGGACATCAGTTATTTGTTTTGAAATTTATCTGAAAATGGCCCCCTGGTCATCCTATCTGAAACTTCTCAGGTACTTTTTTGGTAATCTCCCATGACCACCTAGCTCCTCAGCCATTTAATTTACGCCCTGAATATGATAGCGTTCAAACCTTCTGGGCACCCGGTCTAAATCGTTTGTTTCAAAGTCAAAGTATAAATAATTTATTCAATATAGGGGCTTGAAGCACACTTATTAAACGTCACATCTTTTTTTAAGCTACCACTGCGTCGGAACGTTTTGTCGCTGTAGAGAAGATGCGGCCAGAAACTCTACAACATAACACAACTGAATGACTATTACAATATAAATTCTTAAGCTAGGGTTATGTATACAGTAATACATAGTCTATTTAATTAAATAAATGATACTATACAGTAAACTATAAGTTAGTGACACTCAGACCCAAGCATTTTGATCATTTAAATAATCATCCAGTTTATAATATATGCTTTTTTAACAGAGGACTTTTTAGATCTGAGTTTTAAACATATTTTCGGAAAGATTCAAAATCTTCTACGCTTACCTTTCAGCCTCTCCAGCATCCTCTGCCTGAGCTTGTTACCACTGACTACAATAGAACTCCTGTTGCTTTCCAATATCTTCTTCAACCTATCCTTCTTATTCAATTTCTTCTTACTACCAAGCCAGCCTTCGCTCTTTATTTTATAAGCTTCGTTTAATTTCTTCTCCTTAGCATTATGTATAACTTCATCTGCCTTTTCTTGGTCTAAATTTGCTATCTCTGTATTGTCCGTTTCCAGTCGTTCTTTTTTGGGTACTTTAATTGGTTTCTTATTTATCGGTTGACTGTCTAGCTTACGTTTTCTTGAATTACTTTCGTTTTTATTAGGTGCTGTTACGTAATTCTTATTTAAATTAATTTGGGAGTTCTTTTTTGTTTTATTGTTTATTTTAGGCTGTGCGTTGACTTTTGCCTTTAAATTATTATGGCTAGGTGTTGTTCTTACAAAATTCTCTTTAGGCACATTATTTAACTTCGCTTTTGAATTCATGGATGGGCTTCGGACGTTTGTTTTTAAATTTTTAGCCTTTGGAATAACTTTTTTGTTTATTACACCAATGTTTTTCGGAGTTTGAGACTTTGTTGGTACATTTTCTTTTTTTCTCTGTAACAGAATAGATAAAGTAGAATAGGATATACAACAAATCACCAGCATAATCTTAATAATACTCAAAATAGGGAGTTTATTCATTCTATACATGGTACAAAATCCAACTGTGAAATTATCCACCTATTTGTTTGGTGAACGAAATGTGATTTAAGTGAATGTTTATGTAACGCTGCCGGGTCTGCCTAACAAAATCTTGGCGCAAGTTCCTTTACAATTATGATTTATGGAACCCTTTTTTCCACCGATCTGTTTGGGAAGTAAATGAGATGCCATCTGAAAGAGACTAATCTAAAAAACTGGAAAAACTAGGGTTGCCACCTCTCAGTCTGCCACAACTTCGCAAATCTAAGGGTTAAATATGACTTATTAGAAACTGGCAACCCTAGAGTTGCGGCAGACTGAGAGGTGGCAACCCTAGTCTTACCAGTTCTTTACATCGGTCTCCTTCAGATGGCACCTCAATTACTTCCCAAACAGATCGGTGGAAAAAATGGTACCATAAATCATAATGGTAAAGGTACTTGCGGCAAGATTTTGCTTATCAACCTGGTGGCGTTGTATGAACCCCTGTACAAACTTTCACTTAAATCACATTTCGTTCACCAAACAAATAGGTGAATAATTTTACGATCGGATCTTGGTATAATAAGATAACAATGAATTTATCACTTGTTTACATCATTTTGGAGGTTATGCACTCCTTGGTTTCAAACCATTTGAAAACAGTTCCATTCAAAAGTTATCTAAATTCCTTATAAACATTATTGAACAGTAGTTCAATAATAGACAAGTAATGGTTTTTTATACATTTATTCTCTGATAATTAAGGGTAAAACAATTTAATAAACATGCAAATAAACTTACCTTAGCTTTCTTTTCGAAATTCACAGTACTTTTGGGAATATCTTCTTCCCAATCTGGTATTTTGAACATTGTAGTTTCTTTTATTTAACTGGAGAAGTGAATTCACTCAAAGTTTTCTCACTATTTCATGAAGAAATTATGAAAATGAAAACGTGTCGAGTAGGTAATGAAATTACTGACATGCTGTGCTGTGTGTAAATGTCAAACATATTGTCAACGTGACATTGACAGCTGACGCGTTTCGTTCGATCGACAGTTTTCATTTCTAAGCTGCGTTATGTTATTTGTGTGTTCATCCTTTTTTAGGGTTCCGTACCCAAAGGTTGAAAACGGGACCCTATTACTAAGCCTTCGTTGTCCGTCCGTCTGTCTGTCTGTCCTAACTATTTAGGGCCGTACAAGCTAGATAGATGACATTTTCACAGATTGTGCGTTATTATAGCGCATTTGCTAAGAAATAATAAAAACGTCAAAAAATAAAAATTAAAGGATGTCCTCATACAAGAAACAAGTTTAGTTTTTTCTTCTCACTCTATAGTAAAAACGGTAATACATACAATCGTCAAACTTGGTATGATTATAGAGCAAACTCTAGAATATAACAACAAATAATTAAAACCGGCCAAGTGTGAGTCGGTCTCCCGCAAAAAGTCCCGGAGTAAAAAAAAATTGTATGATAATATGTTGTGTAGTGGTGTGTTACGGAACCCTCGGTGCGCGAGGAGCTCGACTCGCACTTGACCGTTTTTTAAGTTATAATTATTACTGAACTTTTTAGTAGGTACACTGCACTGGTACTGATTACATGGATTATAAGTGTTCTTTGGATTACATCAATACTCTGTGGATTACATCCTCTATGAGTCCTGTTGTGGCGTTATCAAAGGTCGTACATGTCGCATCAATTTATTAAAAATTAATGTTATTTAAATTGGGTTAATTATACCTATTAAATATAACACTGAAGGAGATCACAGGTATGTATTTAATTTTTTTTTTCGACGAATATTCGACGTACGCAGGCATACCTATTGTCCAAAGTAGGTACTAGGTATCTACTTGTTGCGCTGAAGTGAAATAAAATAACCATCTTACGTATGTTAATATCATTATTTTCAAGTTTGCACGTTGCAAGTTTTGCCGCGAGCGGTTGTTATTCGCGTGGTGTTCACGCGGTTCGTGTTTGAGCTTGCCACGAGGCGTCGCAATCTCTCAACTGTGCTTTTGGTACAACTTTAGTGTGTTCTTCCTTCAGATTGCCTCAAACTACTTTAAAATGGCGGAAATCCAGTGCTAACGCGCAATCAAGAATTCATTATCCTATAGATACTTATTTAATAAAGAGGGTGCCAAAAATGTCCTGGTAGGTACGTACCTATAATAATACTTAGGCCGAGATTCAGAGACGATTTGTAAGTCATAGTTCGGACTCCCGTATGTCAAAATCCATACATTTTCGCCCTGCTTAGCTCGAGCTAAGACCAAAAAAATCGTCTCTGAATCTCGGCCTTAGATTTACTGCCTAATTTTAAAATAGGTATGAGAAAAACTATAGATAGGTAGGCTAGGTACTGTGTTTGCTGCGCCATAGATTCACTATCACACTGGGCTGCATTCGCGGTAAATATTCGGCGATTGAACTGTGGACTACGTACGAACCATAACTTTTGATACATTTGGTGTTGCACTAATCGCGGTACAGCTCATGACAGCCGTTAGAGCCGTTTTGACAGATCGCTCAGATGTTAAAGGCTGTCAGTTACATAGCGTTTAGCGTGATGCGGAATTCAGCACAGTTGAATAGTAATTGGATTGCAATATGATTAAAACTGAAATTTGATAAGAACAGAACTTCGATGTTTTAAATTCGCGAAATCGGTCTCCTGAATTACCTACGATCGGCCTTTTAATAGCATTGATTAATTACCATAACGCATAACAGAATAAAAATTTATTAGTTAATAGTGTGTGTGTGTGAATTCTAAAATCGTAACTAGGTAGTGTTTATATTAGCGATAGGTAACCATATTTGGAATTTTTAAATTGGAAAAACATACATGCATGCATATGCTTACGACTATGTTCCTCGGTAGTCACAGATATTCAGAAACCTCAGAACATCCACGTTTCACTAGTAGTATCGAAACCTTGAGCCCGTCGCCACTCGTAATGGACAGTGGGTACAATACATGCCTTGAAATTGAAGCATGCAGGTTTCCTCACGATGTTTTCCTTCACTGAAAAGCCAGTGTTGTCACAAATCGTACATAAATTCCGATAAACTAATTGGTACGAGTTGGCATGGTTCTAACCATAGCCTCCTGTACGGCAAGGCTACTCGCCACTAGACCACCACGACTTTGTTTATCATCATGAAATCGCATGACCAGGACAGAGTGTTAGGGTAAACAGTTGCATTAATTTAAGGGGTGACGATTGTACCCATGATACTGAACAACTTAGACAGGTACCCTAATAAAATACAAGGTGTTATAAAATTTAATATTTAAAACTTTTAAGGGGGTTGTTTAGACCATTAAACTGAACAACTTCCACTACGGGACCAACATCGAAATCGCGGAAAAAATCTGCTGTCCCATACATTAAGCTCGAGTAGATTTGTAGTTTAGTATCTGACTGCGCCCGCGGCATAATGGCGCAATAAAGCGGTATCGCTTTCTAGCTCCCTTTCTTTTTGCGCGCGAACGAACGAGTTAGCAGGCGCGATAAAACGTTTATCGAGGTACCATGTCGCGGGCGCAGATTATTTTTCGCGATTTCGATATTGGTCCCATAGTGAAAGTTGTTGTCATGGCATAGGGTTCAGATGAATATTTTCTATGAGAAACGCAATTGCCCAGCCCCCGAAAAGTGCGTGCGTGTGTCGTATTTTTGATTAAAAAGAATTAACAAAAGTACTTTTCATAGAATTTTTTTAAATGATTTTACTAGATAAACTAATGGTGAATATGTGAGTATAAATACCAAAAATCTGAAACTATTTAAGTTCTTCTTAAACGAGAAAAATTTTGAAAAGTACATTTCAAAAAAAATTCGTCATCTTTGACACGATTTTCTATCGAGTTTAGTAATTCCAATCGAGTATTCAATTTATGATTTCACTAGATAAACTATCCAAGAATACTAAGGTATGACTTTGGTTTCGGTAAATTGTATAAATCTAGTCGAAAAATGAAAAATAAAAGATGCCTCCAAGGTATTTCGTCCTACTATTGCGCCATTACCTGCATCGTGTATTTACACCACGAAGGTGATGAAGGTAGAATGGGGGAAAATGGCTTCAATGCGCAAGTCCTTAACCGGGATCTGCGCATTAGAGCTTTCTCAACACCCTACAGTGTTATTGCATTATTCTTTAGAAAATACGAAATACTACACAAAATAAACTGGTGTAGAACGAAAAAAGACTGAAAAATTAAATTAATCATTTCCAGTTCTAGAGTGAGTGTGAAATCGTCATTTTATCTTAATATTTAACCTAAAATAAATATTTAATGCGGATGTTTGATCAAGATGATTCGCAAATAAGTAATTTTAATATAGTGCAGTAACTTTCTAAAACAAAGCAAAAATTCCAAAAACGAATATCCTAGATTTCAGTTACATTTATAAGTGAACAATATGTGATTTGGTTTGTGAAAATGAAAAACAATTAAGTAGGTAAGTAGGTATATTTATTTGTAGGTAATTAAATCCTTTACACAGCTGGTTTGAGGCAACAGTTGGTCTCGAATTTTTAATGAGGTACTCTCGCATAAGTACCTACATGAATTTTGACAATGTTGAAAAGAAAATGTTTTCCCGCAGTTTCCCGTGCCGTAAATTGTTCTGCTCTCAAGAGACATACACAGATAGTACAAGATAGCAGGTGCATAAAAATGAATATTTCAAAGACGAATAGATAAAAAAGATTTTGATTTCGAAATAATGTTTGCCAGTTACCAAAACAAAATACAAATCTTTAAAAAACGGTCTGGTCCATACGTAACGTAGGACAGACGGTCGGACGAACAGACACATGGCGGCGTATACTCTTTGGCATACCTTTGTGCACACAACAATAAAATTTTTATTCATTCATAGAGAAAGATAAAAGCGCTGATTCTACTTTGCCCATAGTTCCTCTTTTTTTCGTAATGTTTTTTTAAATATTTTGAACTAAAAGCATTTTGTTTATTAATTTACTTTGATTTGTTTAAAGACAATTAAAAGTCATTTAGTAAACAAAATGCCTTTATTTTAGAAATTATTAGGGTTTATCTGTATTTGTGTCTACCCTGAGTGCACGCCACTGCCCTAACACTCTTTATGAGTGGCAGGTTGGTATAGTTACTACGTTATAGTAGAAGCTACTCACTTATTAATGCTGTGTAGCACCAACAGATGTTCGGGTCCCATAGCCTTGTTCAATAAAACTGATATTGTATTAGGTATATGGCTATGTATACATAGGTATCTACACCATTATTATTGATTTGTATCTTTTTTTTTATTTCGCAAAGCCGTGCAATAGCATCGGTTGTCGACTTTGACTATTTATATGTGGACTGGTTACGCGTGTAATTCTACTAACAAACATTTCTGCCACTTTTTGCGGGGGGCGAGGTAACATGAAATCCGCAACTTTGGATTTTATTCCCCATAACTTTAGATTCTAATTTTGAATGTTAAAAATCATGAAAAGTAGTTTCGTGTGAACCCCAAACGTTCTAAGTTGGAAGTTATTATTTCGCAATTATAGGCTGTCTCGTTTAGTGATAAGGTGTAAAATTGAATTTAAATGCACAAGATCAATTGTGCTTATACCGTGGCAGAGGGGAAATGCTATCGCAAGGCTAGTCCTTATAATAATTAGTCAAAGGTTGTCGATGTTATTTGAGGGAGTTTTTCGTTTTTAATTCTGTTAATTTTAATATGACAATGTGCTAAAACTGGCCAAGAGCGTGTCGGACTCGACCATGATATGCTGCCGTAGCCATTGTGTATTTATAAAAAGATGAAATGTTGTGCATAATTTTGCGGTCAGATCTCGGACCATTTTTACACCTATTGCATCGAAATTTGGCATGAAGACAGATATAACAGTAACCCAAAAACATAAATGTAGTAGTTATGAAGAAAACAAGTTTTTTCGATCCATACAACGAAAGAGGGGGAAGAAATTAATTTTTTAGGTATACCTATTATAAATCTCAAACTTAAGTGGATCTTTATTTGTGTGCACACTGTATTTATCCGAACACATTAGTTTTCCTCTCACTCAATGGGGTTTACTGGAAGAAAACTCTTTTAGAGTTAAGCTCGCCTTGTTTTTGTGTACTATAAAGAATCTAAGAATCTACGTTTTTTTATAAATCGATTGAGGTGTCGTTGGATAGGTCTTGTCCAATGGAATAAAACTTCCTTGGAAATTAAATCTATGCCTGTCTCGAGATATCTGCACTCAAAGTCAAAAATAGGGCATACCGTTGGCTGTTAATGATGATATCTAAGGCTTATTCGTTAAATGTAATTTATGCTGTCCTGTAGTTGATGGTGAAAATATCATACGCTTATAGCCAGTAAAAGTTAACAGAAAATGATCCATCAGGTGTTGTCTGTCATTCGAAGGTAAGTAGGTAAGGGTATCGGGTGTACTTGCTCGTTGTGATTTATCATATTTTTTTTAGTGTTCCGTACCGAAAGGGTGACAACGGGACCTTATTACTAAGCCTCCATTGTCCATCTGTCCGTCAGTCCGTCCTAGCATCAAAGGGCTGTATCTTTTGAACCGTAATAGCCGGTTGAAATTTTCACAGGATATGTGTCATTATATTGAATTTGATGATAAATAATAAGTAAAACAAAAAGTTTAATAATTAAGAGGATATAATTCGGAGCGCGCTCCATACAAGCGTACTATGGTGATATTTTCAATACTAACCAATTAAACTCAATGAAAATTTTCAGAATTTATCTAAAAACTAATTTCTATGCTTGTATAGAGTTCGATTTTCGTTAAAATGTATAGTTTTAAAGTTACAGTGCCACAAAGATTTCCATACCAATCTTAAATTAATCCTAGCATTGAAACTGTATATTTTAACGAAAATCTGACTCCATACAAGCATAGATATTTGTTTCAAGATTGTTTCAGCAACATTTCATTGACTTTAATTGGTTAGTATTGAAAATATCACCATAGTACGTTTGTATGGAGCGCGCTCCGAATTATATCCCCTTAAGGGGGATCCTCCTACAAGAAACTAGATTTTTTCAATGTTTTTTATTCTTGCTCTATCGTAAAAACGTTAATACACACAAACATAAAACTAGGTGTGATTTATAGTGCAAACTCTATAGTATAACAAAAAATAATAAAAACCGAACAAGGTCTCGCAGAAAACATTTTGTTGGTAAATAAATATATTGTGTGATGGTACGGAATTCTCGGTGCGCCGTGGTGGTCCAGTGGCGAGTAACCTTGCCTGCCGTGCAGGAGGCGATGGTTCGATCCCCGTCCAGGCGACTCGTACCAATGAGTTTTTCGGAATTTATGTACGATTTGTAACACCATTGGCTTTTCGGTGAAGGAAAACATCGTGAGGAAACCTACATGCTTCAATTTCGGGGCATGTATTGTACCCACTGTCCATTATAAGTGGCGACGGGCTCACCCCCCGTCACACTGGACAGAGTTTCGGTACTACTGGTGAAAAGTGGATGTTCTGAGGCTTCAGAATATCTCTGACTACCCCCTCGGGGACTATAGTCGTGAGCATATGCATATGCTTATGCTATTTACAGTGTATAAAGTAGGTACATACCTACCCGCATTATATTTAATTATGCAGATAATAGTAGGTACCTACTAGTACCTACTAGATAAATTGGTTGACCCAAATAATTAAAAATACTCCAGTGTTCGTCAACTACAGGGTGTAAGGGTAAACAGTTGTATTAATTTAAGGGGTGATTGTACCCATGATGCTGAACAACTTTCCCTGAAAAATCTATAGGAAATTCTCAAAAGATTTTTTGGACTTTCCATACTAAATGCAATCAGCTGAACGAACGTGTGTATGAAAACCCAATTTTTTTTTGCGAAATTCCTTTATGTAGTTTTCTTAGGGAAAACACTTTTCCAGTATCATGAGTACAATCACCCCTTAAAGTAATGCAACTGTTTACACTAACACCCTGTATACAGGGTCCTTTATTAATAAGCTGACACTTTTTAAGGGAATGATTAGACCGTCAAACTGAACAACTTTCTCAATGGGAGCAAAATCGAAATCGCAAAAAAAAATCAGCTGTCCCATACATTTGACTCGAGTAGGTTTGCAGTTTAGTACCTATCGAGCAGCAGATTTTTTTTTACTATTTCGGTGTTGGTCCCATAGAGAAAGTTGTTCAGTTTGACGGTCTGATCATCCTCTCAAAAAAGTGTCAGCATACAAAAGTTCATCTCAGTAAAAGTAGGCACCCAGTTACAATTTTAGACATAAGTAAATATTACGTTAAATAAAACGCAATTCAAGGTTACCAAGCCAGACGGGACCTATTTAATAGTTAAATGTTACGATAATAATTTATATCAGGTGATATTAAAAGTATGGCCAGCAGAAATAGAACATTTATTAGTGAAACTTTGATGTAGGTACGTACACACGGCGACAGATCAACCTAACCATAGTTGAACTCTATGTTCATGGACATAAGGTCCAACTATGGGTAGGTTGATCTGTCGCCGTGCGTACACGTTGAAACTGCGGGTATATTACCGTTGACGCGCTCCATACAAAACAAGTCTGGTTATATTTTCAATGCTAACCAATTAAAGTAAATGAAATTTTTTAGACACGATCTAGAAACCAAAATCTGTGCTTAACATTTGTTAGTATTCTGTTAAAATATACAGGGTCCTTCTTAATATGCTGACACTTTTTTAAGGGGATGATCAGACCGTCAAACTGAACAACTTTCTCTATGGGACCAACACCGAAATAGTAAAAAAAATCAGCTGCTCGATAGATACTAAACTGCAAACTTATTATATAGTTTCAATGCTAGGATTAATTTAAGAATTGTATGGAGAACTTTGAGCCACGATAAATAAGAAAACGCGGTAAGAATCCGTTAAAATGTAAAATTTTACAATTAATATCCACGTAACTCTCAAAAACTGCACTTAGAAAAAAATGCTACGTCTACGTAGCCCGTTGCAGCTTACGTACCACGTAACTTACGACGCGATACTGATTACACTCGTAATCGTAACATTTTTTCTAAGTGCAGTTTTTGAGAGTTACGCGGATATTATTTATTGTAAAATTTTACATTTTTAACGGATTCTTACCGCCTTTTGGTTTTGGAGTAGCTTACGACGCGATACTGATTACGAGTGTAATCGTAATGTTACGTGGTACGTAAGCTGCGACGTGCTGCGTACACGTAGAATTTTTTTCTCAGTGTGTATTATAAAACGAAATCTGGTAGATTTAAATAACTATTCTAGTAAAGTCTGTCAACGTAAATACGAGTATTATTAACGAGTACTTAGATATTTTTCTCCGTGTGCCTAGCATTATCCTTTATGTATAACCTCGAAAAAATATGTCATTTATGAGCTCCATTTATATTTAAACATTAGCGATATAGATCAAAGCAATATTTTATTGGTTAGGTACCTATAGACGTTTATTAGTCGTTACCAAACTATTTTATAGAGCCAAATACAATAGGATAACAATCTTGTTTTAGTACACTTACAACATGGTATTGGTATTGTAACAATAAATATTACGAGTAATTTAGGTGTTTCAGAACCAGGGCCGACCTTTTCAGTTATTTTACGATAACCGTCTAATAAACCTTTTTTTTTATTATTAATTTTAAGGCTATTTTGAATTACAGAAACAGAGATTTGAAACAATTATTCTTAGAACAGCTTTAGTAATGTCCATGATATGTCGGATACTAAATTTTTCTGATAACTAAATTATATTTTCTAATAAAATAGGCCAGGAGTGCGATTTTTGAAACTCATTAGTACTTTGAACTCAGCTTATCATACTTTGGAAAATGTCAATATTACTATGGAGATATGCATTTTTTCCCTGCTGATTTGACTTTCAAAAATCATACTTCAGGAGTGCGATTTTTAAAGTCAATTCAGCAGTAGAAAGATGCATTATCTCCGTAGTAATTTTGGATACGTGTCTGGTGCGAATCGGGCTTTAACTTACAACAAACTCACTTTTAGTGATAAGGCCGCCTTTTGTACCCTTCTTGTTCGCGTATATTGTTGTTGTTTTTTGTGTATTTTGGTGTGCAAATAAAGAATATTTATCTTATCTTATCTCATCTTAACAAAGTTTGGTTTTCTCTGGCACCTTTAGCGCGAGACCTACTCACACATGGCCGGTATTTATAATTTTGTGTTGTTATTAAGGTTTGAGTTTGCTCTATAATCAAACCAAGTTTGACGCTTGTATGTATTAGCGTTTTTACGATAGAGCGAGAAGAAAAATCATTGATAAAACTAGTTGTTTGTATGAGGACCCCCTTATTTTTTAAGTTTTTGACATATTTACTATATATGTTAGCCATTGTTAGCAAATCCGCCATAAAAACGCACAATGTGTAAAAATTTCAACTGTCTAGCTATTACGGTTCAAAAGTTAGAGCCCTAAATAGGCAGGACTGACGGACAACGTAGACTTATGAATAGGGTCCCGTTTTCACCCTTCGGGTACGGAATCCTAAAAAAGCGTCTGCGCTTTACGAAATCAGATTAGAATTTTAGGTTTTTACCCAACAAACGTTCAAATTTGATGCTGACTGTACTTGTAGGTATATCCTCCGGAGTATATTAATCTAGCAGTAATGACAATTACTAAGCCAGATCAAACGCACGCTTGAACATTTTTCTATTTCATCCAGGCAATGACATTCTATAAACAAGGACTTCGCATCAGTGCGATATTAACGGGACCGCTAAAATATGCTTAATTGTTTTACATTACTGCTTTGTGACAGAGGATATTTAAAAGGACTGGAATGTCAATGGCAATGTAGTACAGCCGAGCATAACTGAGGCATACTAAGGTGACATTAGAGACATGTGGCATTTTTTGGTTTTGTTATTGTATGACGTGGTGAGTCCATGTGTATAGAATGTCATTACATCCAGGGAACCGATCGCGCTAAATAAATGTCCACGAAAACGTCATTGGAACCCATCAGAACCATTGGAACCCGTCAGAATTGTGATTTTGTATAGGATTTCAAATACTGGAGGGGAAAGATCCAAACGAAATCGCAATCCTGATTCGGAATTCAGTATGAGTGTGGCAGGTCTAAGGCTGCGTATCCACTGATGTGGAGCGAGGTTGCGGAGCGGAGAAACGTTGGAATGTTGGCCAATGGGATTACATAAAATCTCCGCTCCGCGATTTTGTGCAATCCTATTGGTTGATATTTCCTCGTTTCTCCGCTCCGCAGCCTCGCTCCGCTTCAGTGGACAGGCACCCTAAGTCGTCATAACGAAAATAGTTTAGTGTCGGCACAGAATAGGTAATAGTATATAGTTCTACATACATTACAGCCACTCCCCGCCCCCCTCTGACTTCAAATACCCCACCTCACCTCGCACTCTCTGGGAAACTTGAGGGAAGCCGAGCAAGGGAATGCAGTCCGGCGCACGCACCCATTGGATTTGACTACATAAAATTGAGTCTTTTCAGTGCATTCAGTAATTCATTAGCTCATGTACTATTTTCAATAACAGAACGAACAATCAAAACTAACGAAATGTAGATGATGTTCATACGATGCGTGGTAATTCCACCCTACACATATGTCAAGGACAATTTGCACCAAGTGCGAACTCGCACTCATGTGCGAACGCCATCATCTCAAATCCCAAACGTTGTTTGAAGTGCTGGATCTGTGGTGTCGGTATTGCTTGACTGTTTTTGGTCGTAACATACCTACTAGCTGCTGCAGTGTGATCTGTCACATCACATGTATTTAGTTGGAGTAGGTCGCTGTTGCAGCTCATTTACGGCTAACACTGTGTCTACGGGATTGATCGTGAATATTAATTAAAGGGATATTACCGTTGGCACGCCTCCATACAAACGAAGTCTGGTCACATTTTCAATACTAATGAATTAAAGTCAATGAAATTTTGCAGAAACAATCTGAAAGAGCGACAATGTAAAGGAAGCTTTCATGTCTAATGTCTCGGTTCATTTTTGTTTGCACGCGCGCCGTTGTGTCGGTTGGTAGGTTATTCGCGAATTTTACGATAGGACGTGCAGAGAGTCGCTATTTGTTAAATTCCGTTTTCAAAGTGATTCTTCTGTACGGGTAGTACTAGTATTTATTCTGTGCCGCGACTCCGTACGCGCAGACAACATACTTTTAACTCTCATAACTTTTTATTGAGTGGACCGATTGCGATAAAATAAAGCCTAAATGGTAATCCAAACTAAGCCCTACGTGAATTTGTGTGAAAACCCTACCCAAATCGGTTTTGTAGTTTTAAGGTGATGCGTGTGAAAACAACAATTCAACAGACAAATTTCTAAAAATTGCCTTAATGCCTTCCATTACGTATTCGAAACAGCCCCAATGATTTTTTTTCCAAATAATGAAACACCCTAGTGATACTTAGGGTGGTGATTAAGACCATCAATCTTCAACTTTCACTATGGAACCAACTTCAAAATCGAAAACACAGCTGTTTCATACAAAACTACAGACTCGAAAATAAAATGTTTGGGGGAGCTGATTGTTTATTCGTGATTTCGATGTTGACTCCATAGTGAAGGTTGTTTAGTTTGACGGTCTGAAGTACCCCTTAAGTATTACTAGGGTGTTTTGTTACATCCTGTATGTATAGAAAATAGATTATACAACGTGTTAATGAATAAGCGCAAAACCTCATACACCCCAACTGATTTATAACAAAACAATTAGGTTGAAACAATAATTTCAATATTTTGATTGTTAAAATTTAAAGTTATTCGCATTTTAAGTTTTCAGGCAAAAATGATTTGTTATCATTTCAGCAATGAACGAAAGCGCTAACATGCTTGTAGATACATTTTAAGAATCTTGTTTTAGTATTAATTAGGGTGAGTGTGCCCGTGCGGTGGGTTGACATCGAGTTCAGTAAATTTTAAATTGTATTAACCAATTATTTAATATTTTGAAAAAAATTACCTACGTTGAAAACATGATAATTCGATTCTGCTCTCGATTCTAAAAAAACTACTTTCTAGTTTTGCGTTAATTCATTAACACGTTGTATATACTACGAGATTATAGCTAGGTGGCTCGGTGGCTGTAGCAATGTACCATGTATAGGACCACTATAATCTACTGCCAAAGGGGTTAAGATTGTGAGTTTACGTATACTATACAAGTGTTACAAAAGTAAAAATAAATATTCAACACTTTTAAGGGGGTTGTTTAGACCATCAAACTGAACAACTTTCAGTATGGGACCAACATCGAAATCGCAAAAAAAAAAAATCTGCTATCACATACATTTAACTCGAGTAGATTTGTAGTTTAGTATGGAATATCCTATTTTTTTTGCGATTTCGATATTGGTCCCATAGTGAAAGTTGTTCAGTTTTATGGTCTAAACCACCCCTTCAAATGTTTATTTGTATTTTTGTAACACCTTGTATAGGGTCCTTCTTAATATGCTGACACTTTTTAAGACGATGATCAGACCGTCAAACACCAACATCGAAATCGCAAAAAAAAACAGGTGTCCCATACAAAAGTGCAAACCTACTTGAGCCAAATTTATTGGACAGCAGATTTATTTTTCGCGATTTCGATGTTGGTGCCATAAAGAAAGTTGTTCAGTTTGATGGTCTGAACATCCTCTTAAAAAACTGTCAGCAGATTAAGTTGGACCCTGTATGTAATATGTAATGTAATAGCAATTCACTAACAAAGAACACTTATGTATATGGACTTGATGGTATACGGTTTCAGGGTGGAATGACGTAGGCAGGGGTGTAGGTGATTTTTATACTGTAATTATGTACAATTATAACTAATGGTATCACTTTTGTCCGTACAGATTGTGATCGGCCGGCGTCTGGTTTGATAATGGCTGAATATCAGTACTGCAGATGATATTCAACTGGCTGGTGGCGAACTGTGGGGTCAGGCGACTCATGGCGAAGATACGCAGGGATAAAATTGTAAGGCTATTTTAAATATTTAGGGCCTGTTTCACTTCTGGATAAGTCATTGTTAGCTTATTTGACAGATCGTTTGACATATTTCGTATGAAAGATATGTAAAATTATGTGACATATAAGATAACAAGAACTTATCCAGAAGTGATTAAAATGCTCTTTCTGTAGCAACAGTTTCGTGATTCATATCTATTTTACCTAGACGAGCAAGTCCGCCGTTATCGTATCAAGTCAGTCGGACGCCAATACTATCGCTATGCGTATCTACTGTTTCGCCCATTGCGTGGAGGCCTTTCGGGACCTATTTTGTGCTATAAGTATGTACCTATATGACAGCAAATTAACCTCCATCGAAAAAAGTCTAGGGGGCGGGCCAAATCGGTACAATTCCACGTGGGTCCAGAGCGTTTTGGCGGAGGCACGATTGTGGTCATCTTGTTGGAGTATCAAGCCACCTCTGACTTGACTTTACGAATAGGTCCACCATCAAACGATTATTGTAACCACACTAAACCAAATTCCAGTGGCGCTGGCGCTGTCAATGGAGCATAGTAACGCTAACAGCAGTCGCCCTCGTGGTCTACAACGGAGTGGCGAACATGTGGCTGCTGCAGCCGCAGCCATGCCCGGTCCACACCGCGGCACCCCTGCCCACCGATGCGACGTGCGAGCCCTGCCTCGACACCGCGCCCAACACTGCCGTCGATGACGATCCCATCTCACGCCTCGATCTCAGACTCGGCAGGTACAAACGACATTATGATAAGCTGGCGATATATCTGGAAATTATGTGACTGAACTTCGGCGGGATTACTTAATTCATAATCGTTAATGCTTTTAAAATTTCCTGCATCTGACCAGGCTCAAGGACAGTATGGTCATGGCGGTTCGCAACATAATCTTCTTAGAATCGGTGTGCAGTTCCGAAAATTGACACTCTTGAGTATACTGTTAAGAGATAATATGTTTTACGATAACTTTATTTCTTTTTTTTAGGTGGGATGGCTCCAGATCCTACCGACTCTTCGACTACGCAGCCGTCGGAGAAATGTACGCCGAAGTCTCAGCTAATAGACGCGTCTGCCTCGCAACACAAAGTTCTATAGAACGCCTACACGAGCTCCTTCAAATAGCTGCTCATTGGTCCGGACCTATGTCAGTTTCTGTGTACGTTGCCGGTGATGAACTGAGGCTTCTAAGAGCATTTGTGATGTGGTTGTTTCGTTGCCAGCCAGAGATATATACGAGAATAGCATTACATGTTGCCACGCCGGTGGAAAGGCCTGGGATCCACGGCAATCTGCCGAATTGGGCGAAAGATTGTGAAGCTAAGCCATTGCCTCCTGGAGAAAGAAGAGCTGATACGGTAGCATGGAGAGCGAGGCATCCTTATCCTCAGAATCATTTGAGGAATCTTGCTAGAAAGAATTGCCAGACAGCATACGTTTTTCTCGTAGATATTGATATAGTGCCTTCAAAAGGCATGGCAGAGGCTTTGGACAAGTTCTTGACGAAGCCTCCGAGTTGTCCGCTCTGTGCCTTCGTGGTGCCCACGTACGAGTTGGACAGACGAGTGGCTAACTTCCCATCGAATAAGACTGAGCTGCTGAGGCTATCGAAAAATAAATTAGCGATACCTTTCCATAGGAAGGTGTTCATTTATAATCAATACGCTTCTAATTTTTCGAGGTAAGTTCTTAGCAAGTTGTTTTCATTATTCTACCTTCCAAAGAATGAACCCAGAGACGTAGGTTTAATGCTGCCATGTTGATGCTGATGCAATAATGCCAATCCTCCTCACTCTTTTCAACTTGAGGCTGTGCAAGCATGATTCTTTGGTGAAATCTTGCCTACATTGGTCTCGTTTTGTGGATGCTTTAGTCCTAGTCGCTTAATCCAATTTCAAAAGCGGAGGATTACCTACTGAGGACGAATTTACCAAAGATTTGTCTTTTAAGAACAAAGGTCAAGTTCATTTTAAATTTTGTTTAGATGGGAAGCATCAGGCGGCAACGAGAGCCTGGAGACCCACGTGAGCCACAACGTGACCAACTTTGAGCTTCTGTACGAGCCGTTCTACGTGGCGCCGGACATTGTGCCGGCGCACGACGAACGCTTCCAGGGCTACGGGTTCACCAGGAACACGCAGGTCAGGCTACGAGTTTCTACATTATTTGTTTCTATGGACACTCGGGCTACGGGTTCACCAGGAACACGCAGGTCAGGCTACGAGTTTCTACATTATTTGTTTCTATGGATACTCAGGCTACGGGTTCACCAGGAACACGCAGCTCAGGCTACGAGTTTCTACATTATTTGTTTCTATGGATACTCGAGCCACAATGTGACCAACTTCGAGCTACTGTACGAGCCGTTCTACGTGCCGGACGACGAAATCTTCCAGGGCTACGGGTTCACCAGGAACACGCAGATCAGGCTAGCAGGTTGAGAAGATACGAAAGAACTTCACGTTATTTTACAATTACCGTCGGATTTGTTAATATATTTAATATAGTTGACTAGACTAGTTCCATCCACGACATAAGCGGTGTATGCCCGTCTTATTGTGGACACCCTAATAGAAAGGTATGACCCGTTTATAAGGGTTTATAAGGTATGATACATTTTGACCCGTTGTTTGGTGTGATGGCACAGTATAAAGACTACTAATTTATAATAAGAAGTCAATGCACAGAATATTACAAGGTGTAACAAAAAACCCAAGAAATATTTGAAGCAGCCTAACGGTCTAACTAAACCATGGTTTCGAACTGAACTACTTTCACTATGGAGAAAATGCTGAGAAAAAAAAAATGTTGATTGACTATGCAGGGTGTTAGGGCAAACAGTTGCATTACTTTAACCCATATTGTATGCATGGTGCTGAACCACTTTTCCTAAGAAACCCATAGAAAAAAAATTTGACTTACCATACTAAATGCAATCAGCTGATCGAATATTAGTATGAAAAGTAGAATTTCTTTTTTGCGAATTTCTCTTTGATCCTTTGGGAAAAGTTGTTCAGTATCATGGGTACAATCAGCCCTTAAAGTAATGCAACTGTTTACCCTTACACCCTGTACACAATAAATAATACATTTTTCAGAAAAATCATACCTACTTTAGTAGATATTTTCAAAAACATTTTCTGATAATATCAAACTAATTCACAAGAGCTCAGTCTAGACAACTTTGGATGACAAGTCTTAAATCGTCACAATCTCAAATTACGAGGAGATATAATAAAGACTGCTATTATGCCATGCCGAGCGCCTGGCACCTGGCACCTCGCCAGGCGAGTAACGTAACCGTATGGTGTACTGACCTCATTCCGACAATGACAATCACGTTCCAAGTATTCACTTGATTATTTTACGACATTTTTCTTTTCTGTTGAGTCGATTGAATGTCGTAGAGTTTGAGTTGACATCGGTGAATAGATTTGTCAATCACCATTAGATGCTGAAATAAGTACTAAACTATTACAACATATTGGTTTAGTACAACTATATGATTTTCTTGTCAAGAATTTTCTTGTCAAGATGGTTATACAGCAATTATACAAGGTCCACCTTAATATGCTGTCGGTTTTTAAGGAGATGCTCAGACCATCAAACTGAACAACTTTCTCTAGGAGACCATTTTCGAAATCGCAAAAAAAACATAAATATTCTTTATTTTCACACCAAGAAAAGAATAGAATGTATAACAAGAATGAGAAGTGTACAAAGGGCGGTCTTATCACTAAAAGTGATATCTTCCAGACAACCAATGTTTTTTTTTGTTGAAATAACAACCAATGCTTAGGTATAAAGTTTTATAGTAGTGCGCGGCATGCGTTGCCTGCAGTATAGATAAATGTACGGCTCTGCGATGCTCGTACAGGCTTGATCCCTTTGCCTTTAAAAATAAAAAGCAGTCACAGTCTTGACTTAATCTCGCACACTTCTCTTTGGAGCGATGAACATATCATATATTCTGTTGAGTTGTTTAGGAACTCAAACGCTTATTGACGACAACCTTTTGGCGACGAAAGACAATTCCAGTGTCAAGAAAAAAATTGTCAAAGACACGGTGAAATTGACGCGTGCGGTATATGCCTATCGAGTTAGTTACCACGCAGCCGCCGCAAGCGCATGTGCGTAGGCGCTCTGAAATATTCCGCTTGTATTTTCATAATACAGCTTGCTATTTTAGCGTAGCGTCGTCGTCGTGTACCGCGTCACGTATGCTATCTCTACCTTTACTGTTAAAGAGGATATAATTCGGAGCGCGCTCCATACAAACGTACTATGGTGATATTTTCAATACTAACCAATTAAACTCAATGACATTTTTCAGAATCAATCTAAAAACAAATTTCCACGCTTGTATAGAGTCCGATTTTCGTTAAAATGTATAGTTTTAAAGTAACAGTGCCTCGAAGATTTCCATACAAACCTTAAATTAATCCTAGCATTGAAACTGTATATTTTAACAAAAATCTGACCCATAGATATTTGTTTCAAGATTGTTTCAGAAAAAAATCATTGACTTTAATTGGTTAGTATTGAAAATATCACCATAGTACATTTGTATGAAGCGCGAACCGAATTATATCCCCTTAACTGACTTTAAAATAACCCTCCTTCTGGCGCAGTCGGGTAAAAAGAAGGAGGTTCTCTGATCCGTATGCATGTGCTCTCGATTTAAGCGAAATCTACTAAGTACACCTTTGATGATTCTTTCAAGGGATTCCCAAATTTTTGGAAACTTTTAAGTATCTATGTAGGTAATACTAGCTTTTACCCGTGGAATAGTAATAAAAATCGTCCAATGTATCAAGTATCTCTATTCTATCTAGAAATGACTATGTATTATTGTATACATAACTTTAGCTTAAGAATTTATATTGTACTAGTTATTAAGTAGTGTTATGTTGTAGAGTTTCTGGCCGCATCTTCTCTACAGCGACAACTCGTTCCGACGCGGTGGTAGCTTTAAAAAGATTTGACGTTTGATAAGTGTGCTGCAAGCTCCTATATTGAAAATATTATATTGACTTTGACTTTGACTTTGATGAGATGATCTACTATTTTGAATCGTCCACATAGGTGACACAATTGAGTTTTAGCTTAGTGGTCGTGCATTTTAACACTGTTTCAGCTGTTTATAGGGTCCTTCTTTGCTGACGGTTTTTTAAATGAAGGAGATAATTAGACCATCAAACTGAAAAACTTTCTCTATGGGACCAACGTTTAAATCGAGAAAAGAAAATCATCTGGTTCGTACAAAACTGCAATCCTATTCTACCCAAATATGGACAGTAGTTTTTTTTTAGCTACTTTGTTGTTGGTCCTACACAAGGTCTAACAAAATTAGCTGAAACTATTTTAAGGGGATGATCAGACTATCAGACCAAGATTGAACAACTTTCTCTAAGGACTAATCGTGAAAAAAAAAATCTGCTGTCCCATACAAAACTGCAAACATAACTCGACTCCAATGTATTGGACAACTGTTTTGATGGTTCAGTTTGATGGTCTAAACAACCCCCTTGAAAGTTTTAAATGTTTATTTTTACTTTTGTAACACCTTGTATAGGAATTTGTTTAATTTGATTGTTAGATCATCGTCTTAAAAACAGTCAGCATATTAAGTTGAATACTTTATAACATTGGCCACTATAATCAATATAGTACCTAATCTCGCAAGGCGCACATAGAAACTATCTTGTTATCCATCGTTTATCAGCCACCTGTCTCCAGGTCCACGCTGCAGCGAGCGGGCCACAGGGCTCACACTAGGTCTTTCAGTTTGGGGTCTCCATTCGAGAATACTACGGACTCCACATCGGTTATCGTCATCAGTTCTTTAGCAGGCATAATCCATCTCTGGCTCTCTGCACATTTTCCGAGTTATGTCAGCAAGTCTTGCCGGAAGTCGCAGTGTGGGTAACCCCCCACAAGGTAGACCGACGACCTGGTGAAGGTGGCGGGAACCCGTTGAATAAAGGCAGTGCAGAGTGCAGGCACGGTCGTTTTAGAGATCCTTGGGGGAGGCCTATGTCCAGCAGTCAACGTCTATCGAATGAGATGATGATGAAGGGTTATGCCAACTCCTGATAAAGTGACCTAAAACTCAATTAAACAATCAACTATTAAAGGAAAAGAAATTTAGCGAAACACGTTGTTTGTTCAGTAATTATGGACGAAAGCCAAAGTTAACCATTTGGCAGACATCAACAGAAATCTATCAGCATTGAGCACAAGCAGAGATAAAGTTATAACACTTTATATTGCTGACCAATGAATTACACAAAATGTATACAAAATACACTGTTACCAACACATCTTGGGACTTTACTGATGTTGAAAATAATAAAATGAATAAATTATTATCCAATATCTTTGTCACTTTTATTTAGGTATAATATACATTTACCCAGCACTGTAACTTATGTAATACCAGGATCAAGGTGTTCTGTTCTGTAACAAAGTTCTGTTACTTTCATCGAAGATTATTAATAGGTAGTTAGTTGATCATTTTCAGACAATGGATTATAAATATCGATAAAAAATTCCCAGTATCTACATCATAAATATAACCGATATTTCATCGATATAATCGAATAATTCGATAATTTAGCACTTATACAGGATGTAAGGAAAAGTATCATTAACCTTTAAACCACATACTCTACCCGTCAAACTGAACAAATTTACTATGGGAGCAAACAAAAAAATATCAGCTGTCCCATACTAAACTGCAATACCTACTCGATTCAAACGTATGGGGCAGCAGATTTTTTTTTGTTCTGACAGGTTTGCTCCCATAGTACATTCTTTTCAGTTTAATGGGTAGAGTATGTGGTTTAAAGGTTAATGATACTTTTCCTTACACCCTCTATAGTATAAGATATCAATACTGATACGGTGACTATTCAAAATCATTTGGTAGGTATACTAGACAAAATAATGTTTAGCAAGCCCAGGGAATGACTCTTAATTGCCTTGGATAAAAACACACACACAAGTAGACAGGTAAATAAAGATTTTGCACTGAATCTATGAACAATTTGCACGTACTGCAGAAATTTTAATAGTAGAGTTGGTCTAAGCGTTGAGCGGGCGGCTGGTAGCAGACAATGTTTTATTCAATAAAGTCAAAGTCAAAGTCAAAGTCAATATAATTTATTCAATATAGGAGCTTGCAGCACATTTATCACACGTCAAATCTTTTTTAAAGCTACCACCGCGTCGGAACGTGTTGTCGCTGTAGAGAAGATGCGGCCAGAAACTCTACAACATAACACGACTTAATAACTATTACAATATAAATTCTTTAGCTAAAGTTATGTATACCATAATACATAGTCTATTTAATAAAATAATGATACTATACAGTAAAGTAAATAAACTATAAGCTAGTGACCTCAGACCCAAGCATTTACAAGCAATACCTAAGTAGTTCAATTCTGCAACCCAGCATCTGGGTAGCCTGTAATCAGATTACTGCCAAAGATTGGAAAACCCTTCATGCGGTTCAGTCAAAATAAAAAGCTTTTTGTTTAAAGAAATATCACTAAAATAGCTTTTGGAAATCATTTTTGTATCGCTTCGGAAGGTGCTATAATCACTGAACATTGAATCACATCGGTCGGTACTTATCTATTAGACCGGTGGCCGACAACAACCAACCCTACCTTACACGTTTATTGAAAAAATCCATTTTGTAGCTAAAGTAGACTAAAAAAAACTTAGAAAAAATCTTGGCATGTTTTCCGGTAAGAGGGAAGAAGTGGACCCTAGAAATACGACATTTTACCTCATCGATTTAAAGAACGGAACTAGTCTGTAGGTCTAGAGACCGATTAGTAAAGCCTAAAAAAACTGGTCGGCCTCACCATATCCTGGCACGTTGATGGGTCCGACCGAATTTAGGGTGCTACTCGGAAGGTAGATTTTACCTCATCGGGTTAATGAATGAAAACCATGCCAATTTATAGTTCTCTCAACGCCATATCATTGTTAAGACCAGACATTTTGGTGCTTGAATTAATCTAATCCACAAGTTTGTAAAAAGCTTTTACAGAGGACTTATTATGGGACTTGAACTTATTGTCAGACATGTTTGAAATATCATCCGGTATCTTATTATAATAGTGTATTTACAAATTCAGTGGCTCGGTTCCTGGATACGAACCTTGGTGTTATCAAGACAAGTCTTCGTTATCACCTTCGGGTAAGACTGAGACCAAACAACTTTTATTAAATTTAAAAAAAACAGAAGATATCCTAAGCCTATAGCGCATGGACCGCATGAAGTGAGCCCCCGTCGCCTAATTGACTTGGTTGCAATCCGAGCGGCACCGCGTGATTGGGATACTTTTTTGATTTAAGGCGGAATAAAGGTACCACAATGCCTTCGTGTGCTTTTACTCGTTTTACAGATAATTTAAAAAGAAAAAACAAATTACAAAGCATTCGTTTTCACTCGTAGTGAAGTAACTACACGAAAAGCAGATCCATTGTTCGAGTACGTAATACACGAACGTGTCGTATCTTCCGCTATTTTAATTTAATCAAAGCCAAACAGGCTCATTTTAGATAATTACCACTCCCAAATCAACAGATATCTTTTTACCCGACTGCGCCAGAAGGAGGGCTATGTTTTTCGAGCGTATGTATGTATGTTTGTATGTCTATTTCTTTGGCATGGCCTACAGCCTAAACGGCTTGATGGATTTTAACGTATGAGGTGTCATTAGATTCGTAAAAATTGTGAGAGTGACGTAGAATCCTATCCTACCTAATAATATTCAAATTATATTAGCTCGAATAAAGCTGTTATAGCTGATTAGTGATTATACAACGTGTTAATGAATAAACGCAAAACCTCATTCACCCCAGCTGATTTATTAACAAAATAATTCGATTGAAACAATAATTTCATTATTTTGAAGTTAACATTTTAAGTTATTTGCGTTTTAAGTTTAGAGGCAAAAATGATTTGCTATCATTTCAGCAATGAATGAAAGCGCTAAAGTGTTCATGGATACATTTTAAGAATCTTGATTTGGTAGTAAGTAGGGTGAGAGTGCCCGAGCGGTGGGTTGAGATCGAGTTCAGTAGATTATAAATTTTACAAACACATTATTTTAATATTTTGAAAAAAATTACCTATGTTGTAACCTTGATAATTCGATTCTGCTCTCGATTCTAAACAAACTACTTTCTAGTTTTGCGTTAATTCATTAACACATTGTAGAGCTTGTTTTTCTCTTTTCAGTTAATAGATTTTTTATGCAGTCGGGTCTTTTGTTTATCTTAATAATTTAGTTTCTGTCAACGCTAATGTTCTCTAACTTGTCCAGTCAACAGATCGAAGGCCAGTCACGGTCTGCTGATGGATCAAGGTCGATGAATCATAGCCTGTGCCACCTGTTATCGAATATATCATCAGCTGTTGGGAAATGGTTTTGTTTTTATCACAATTGAATGCACTGTTTGCAGTATATTGTTCTCGATTGTGTTCATCGTTGTGTGTATTATGTACAATATGGTTTTGTTTTTCCTGTTCTTTCAGTTGTGGAGTCAATACCGTTTGTAGTTTTATTATTCTATGGGTTTTATTGTTTAGTGCCTTTATCGATTTTCCCGTTGAATATACACAGGTGCATTCACACACATTGTTCTGATCTTAAAGTAAGGCCTTTTCGTTTTCTTCTGGTTCTCCGTTGTTGAGATTCCTCGTAAGTTGAAGGGTTTTTTATCTATAGTTTCCTTCTTAATATGCTGCAATGACGCTGGACACAAATGTATTGGAAAGTTGATTGTTTGTTTGCGATTTCGATATGCGTTCTATACAACGTGTTAATGAATTAGCGCAAAACTAGAAAGTAGTTTGTTTAGAATCGAATTATTATGGTTTCAATATAGGTATTTTTATCAAAATATTAAATAATTTGTTTGTAAAATTTTATATTTACTGAACTTGATGTCAACCCACCGCACGGGCACACTCACACTACTTACTACCAAAACAAGATATTAAAATGTATCCATGAGCACGTTAGCGCTTTCATTCATTGCTAATATGATAATAAATCATTTTTGCCTCAAAACTTAAAATGTGAATAACTTTAAATTTTAAATATCAAAATAATGAAATTATTGTTTCAATCTAATCATTTTATTATAAATCAGTTGGGGTGTATGAGGTTTTGCGCTTATTTATTAACACGTTGTAGATAAAGTTTTTCAGTTTGATGGTCTGATCATCCTCTTAAAAAACCTTCGACGTAATCGATGCTGTATACTCGTCCGCTCCATAATGTTTCTCAGCCATGACTTCTTCTTTATTCGAGATTGTGCTGTTTCTATTGTTTTTGTATTTTACAGAACACACGACTTACACTCAGTTGCAGAAACGCTCATTAGAGTTAATCCTCCATTAAATCTCTTGCTGCCTTTTGCTACGTCAACAAGACAACAAGTGACAGCAAGAGATTTAATGGAGGATTAACTCTAATGAGCGTTTCTGCAATTGAGCGTAAGTCTGTCAAATTTCTTAAACATTTTTACCCGACTGCGCCAAAAGGAGGGCTATGTTTTTCGAGCGTATGTATGAAGGTATGTATGTATGTAGGTGCGTATGTATGTTTGTACCTATGTCTATTTCTTTGGCACGGCTTACAGCCTAAACGGCTTGATGGATTTTAACGTATAAGATGTCATTAGATTCGTAAAAATTGTGACAGTGACATAGGCTATATTATTTTAATACGGAGTCTGCGAATGGAAAAAGAGAGGGGGAATAATACATTTTTTTTTGTTAAAAATTACATTATGGGTATCAAATGAAAGCTAGTGAACAGACGATTCTAAAAATATATATATAGTATAGTGCTTTTGTTGTACCGTTTCGATACAAGACTAAAAAGTATGAAATAAACTAAATTATTAAGAAAAACAAAAACCCCGACTGAATAAAAAACCTATTAACTGAAAAGAGAAAAACAAGCTCTAAAATCACTAATCAGCTATAACAGCTTTATTTGAGCTAATATCATTTGAATGTTATTAGGTAGGTATTGCTGGCGGGGGACAAACCAACAACGAACCAAAAATCTTCTTTGTCCCCGTTTGCGATACCTACCTAATAACATTCAAATGATATTAGCTCAAATAAAGCTGTTATAGCTGATTAGTGATTTTAGAGCTTGTTTTTCTCTTTTCAGTTAATAGGTTTTTCACACTTGTATTTCTTCCAGCAATGATGTAATACTGCGTAAAACAGCTGGCATTCCTCTAATGTTTTACGAAACGTTAGTTTTATTTCAGGAGAGCATAAAACTCGTTAATCAAAACGTTATGAGGAAACTTTGTTTGGTGGAAATGAAATGTGATACCAAGGTTGTTACAGCAAGGTTCATTAGATGCAGTATCTTGCAAAAGCTATTTTTGAGAGTAAATTAAAACTGTACGTTGCAGTTGAATTATTTTGAGCGGCAGTCGGTAGGTGCGGGATGGGGGGAGTGGGGGGGAGTTGTAGCTGAAAATATTACAAAAATACCGAAGTTTGTGCCAATCGGTTCGTTCGTTGCTAATCCGTTGAATACTTTCTTCTTACGAGGAATTTTTTATGTTCTGATGATTGGAAAATTTTTGAATGTATTTAGGAATCAGAAAACTGAAAATAACTTTACAGTAATACAGTTTTAGAGAGTTACACGGTTATAATTTAATCTAAAATTCAACATTTTA
This sequence comes from Agonopterix alstromeriana, assembly GCA_963924505.1. NCBI lineage: Eukaryota > Metazoa > Arthropoda > Insecta > Lepidoptera > Depressariidae > Agonopterix > Agonopterix alstromeriana. Next base: position 18,399,741 of record OZ004667.1, read on the forward strand.
ACGGGTTCTTACCGCGTTTTGATATATTTGAGTTCCCGATATTCCGTCATCCCGTGATCATGGCAGTTGTAACACTGCCGAAATATCAACTCAAATATATCAAAACTGTAAAATGTTTAATTCTAGATTAAACTTTTACAGTATTACGATAATAGTTACTGAAAAGTAAAACAGGTAAGGCCACATAAGGTAATGCCACCTATATGGGATAATTTCATTTAATGGGGAAATTATCCCCATGGGGAAATATTGCATCTAAATTAAATATGTCTGCGAAGTAGGTATCTCTCTTCTTTATTCACTTATACCTTCTTGATGGCTAGACATGCTTTTAGTGTATTTAGGAATCAGAAAACTGAAAATAACTTTTACAGTATTTCGATACAGTTACTGAATAGTATAGCAGTAGGTAAGGTCACATAAGGTGATGTCACCTATATGGGATAATTTCATTTAATGGGGAAATTATCCCCATGGGGAAATATTGCATCTAAATTAAATATGTCTGCGAAGTAGGTATCTCTCTTCTTTATTCACTTACACCTTCTTGATGGCTAGACATGCTTTTAGTGTATTTAGGAATCAGAAAACTGAAAATATCTTTTACAGTATTTCGATACAGTTACTGAATAGTATAGCAGTAGGTAAGGTCACATAAGGTGATGCTACCTATATGGGATAATTTCATTTAATGGGGAAATTATTCCCATGGGGAAATAATAAATCTAAATTAAATATGTCTGCGAAGTAGGTAACTCTCTTCTTTATTCACTTACACCTTCTAGATGGCTAGACACGCTTTAAGTTTTGTTTTAAAATCAGCAAGACAAAATTTTTCTATACATTGACAAACCGCCTGAAGTAAGTATATTGAAAAACCCTAATAAATAGAAAAGGTCACGACCATGAACGAAGCGTGAGAAATTACGATTGCGGTCAATTTATTTAGTAATCGTTTAAAAAATTAGGATTTCGCCAACAAGCCTGCCAGTTGTACTATTTGTCTGAAAGGTGTCTACCAAGATTATTGTGCATTTAATTAATTATACTGTGATATGGAGATGTGGCCAATTTTGTTCTTGGCTTTGTGTCTTCTGTCAAGCGTCGGTGAGTATTTCTTTTTGCTATATTTGTAATAGCTTTCTTTTTGAATTATTCGTCGTGTGGTGGCTTGAGGACCTTTCTAATTGTTTCCTGACTAGTATTGACTTCTTAGGTCCAATAAAAGGATAATGATTTCGTAATAAAATTATCACAATTATACATTGATTTACCTATTACTTTGGTACTTATGTACCTTGTTTGTATACATTTTGATGTTTGTTTTGGGTGATGATCATTTAGTTATTGAAATGAAATATAGCTGTAGCTCCGTTATCGGCAGTATATTTTAATGTTATTTATACAACGTGTTACTGAATTAACGCAAAATCTCATACACCCCAACTGATTTATAACAAAGAAGTTAGATTGAAACAATTTGAATGACCAAAATTTCTGGTCTTGACAATGTTACACTATGTAATTTAGTATTGAATTTATGTATTGTACTTTGTATATTTTGTTTTGTTTAAAAGAAGTGTGTTGTGGAGTTTCTGGCCGCATCTTCTCTACAACGGAACACCTTCCGACGCGGTAGTAGATTCAAAAACAAGTCGTCAAAAAGTTATCTTTGTGATATTATTTTGAATTAACAATTTTAACTTTTGACTTTTTGACAATAATTTTATTATTTTGATAGTAAAAATTTAAAGTTATTCGCATTTTAAGTTTTCTGGCAAAAATCAATGAATCAATTTTACTTTATTTTACACCAAAAAACATAGTATACAGAGAAAAATATTTGTTATCATTCCAGCAATGAATGAAAGCGCTAGTGTGCTTGTGGATACATTTTAAGAATCTTGTCTTGGTAGTAAGTAGGGTCAGTGAGGCCGTGCGGTGGGTTGAGATCGAGTTCAGTAAATTTTTAAATTTTACAAACAAATTGTTTAATATTTTGAAAAAAAAAAACGTTGAAACAATGATAATTCATTTCTGCTCTCGATTCTAAACAAACTACTTTCTAGTTTTGCGTTAATTCATTAACACGTTGTATAAAAAGCTTTTATTACATATTGCTGTACCTATGTAAAATGGAACAATCTGGCAAAGCATTCATGGAAAGATTAACGTGACAATCTTTTGAAAAATTCTGCTTGGCTTGATCCAATGTTAGCTAAGCCACCAATCCTTAAGGGTATATTACTGTTGGCGCGCTCCATACAAACGAAGTCTGGTGATATTTTCAATACTAACCAATTAAACTCAATGATATTTTTCAGAAATAATCTAGAAACAAATCTCTATGCTTGTATCATGTCAGATTTTCCTTAAAATGTACAGTTTTAAAGTAACAGTGCCTAAAAGATTTCCATACAAATCTAAAATTAATCCTAGCATTGAAACTGTATATTTTAACGAAAATGGGACACGATACAAGCATTGAAATTTGTTCCTAAATTATTTCTGCAAAATTTCATTGAGTTTAATTGGTTAGTATTGACATTATCACCAGACTTCGTTTGTATGCAGCGCGCATTTACGCATTCGGAATAAACTTCTCTTAACTAGCGCTATAGTTACCTGTCCACTAATTACTGTCTCAAAATAATTGTACTAACTAGTATTTGTATCTTCTGCCGTGCGTGTTTTGAAGGGATGAACTTTTGCCAGAAAATTTCTGATATGCAATATGATAACGTAGTACCCGACGACTAATATTAACCTGTCATCAAATACAGACCAATTAGCTTTTGGACTTGTTTCAAATGCTTAGGGTATGTGACGAGATCTGTCGCGAGCATTGTGTTCGGACATGTGTGGACAGACAAACAGACATGTGTGATTGTATTTCAGTATAATAGTTGTTCAGATGATAGCATGGATAGCATATAAAATGTAGACCAAAATAAATATATTAAAAACATGGATTTCTTTACAAATTTAATACGTGAACTACTTTAAACTTTTCTACTTGTTCAACCACTTCAAGATAAGTTTTTAATATAATATCTGACAGTATGATAAAATCTTTCTAAAAAAATGTAATGTCAAACTCAAACGATCTGTCAGATAAGCAGAAGTAGTGAAACAGGCGCTAAATCTCGAATATAAGATGGCATATACGACTGCATAAGATAACTGGAAACATTTTTAGGACTGTCTTATTGAAATATTTTTGGCTGGTTAAAACGGACCCCGAAGCCCTTAGAGACGGAATTTCAATTATAGTTACGTTTTTAATTTGAAAAAATATTCAGTTACAAATGTTCTATAGGGAATATATCAGTTCTAATAATTTATTAATACACAAAAGCTTATGCAATAACTCTTGTAACTAACTTTTACCAAAATTAAAACACTTAATTAAATTTTAGATCTCCAAGAAGCAGTAGATGGTGAATGTTGTACTGACGATGACCAGGCCAACACTGACACTGGTGGCCAGCCAGACCAAGACATTCAGGATGTAGATCTGGAGGAGGTCTGCCCTGAGTTAAGTGGCCAGATCATCGGTGGCAGGGCCAGTACTGTCAACAGACATCCTTACCAGGTCTCCATGATCATCAATGGAAACTCTTTTTGTGGAGGATTTATTATTAGCAGTGATTACGTGATGACTGCTGCTCATTGTATGCAGAAGTAAGTGTTTTGTTTGTATTTTCAAACGTACCAGAGAGATGCGGAAGGTGGGATAAAAACTGTTGAATTGTATGGGCAGGTTAAAACACTTATGAGTTATGGAGAAACAAGAGATGTGTGTTAGGATTGTAACAGAGATAATCAGTTGTCTCTACTCCAATAATTTAACAACTAAAATTTAAAAACATAAAGAAAAACCAGAGTAGAAAAGGAAAAGGTAAATGTATTCAATAACGATATAATAGACTCCATTTGGAACGAAATGGTTTATAAAAGGTGTTACAAAAGTAAAAATAAATATTTAAAACTTTTAAGGGGGTTGCTTAGACGATTTAGTCCTTTTTCGTCAGATTCCTCTGAGAACATCAAACTGAATAACTTTCACAATGGGACCAAAATGGAAATCGCGAAAAAAAACAATCATTTCCCATACATTTAGCTCGAGTAGATTTGTAGTTTAGTATGGAACATCAGATTTTTTTTGTCGATTTCCATATTGGTCCCATAGTGAAAGTTGTTCAGTTTGATGGTCTAAACCACTCTCTTAAATGTTTATTTGTATTTTTGTAACACTTTGTACTTACGTAGACAACAGAGCTTAATGATGAATCAATTCTTGTTAGTTACACTCCTCAATGAAAAACGAATTTAATATTAGTTAAGACTCTTGATTCATGCAGATATTTAAGAATAGGAAAACAATTACAGTAGTTAATTTTATTGTTAGTGAAGATACCTAAACAATGAGAGGGTGGAATGTTACGACGTCGTTACAGAAACGATTGTAGTTATTTCAGTCACAAATGACGTGGTACCGGGAGCTATTTTCTCAACGTGTTAATGATTTCGATGGCGTTAATGTTCTATTAGATTGTTCCAAAATGCTTTAGAAACGGATTATTGTGATCTGTTTCACGACGAGAAAAGAAATGACGACTTTACTGTTTCAATTTGTAACAAATAGTGTGGTTCCGGTTTTAAATGGACCAGTCCATTTCTTCCCTTGGAAGTCTTACTCGCGAACATTACACGCCATTTCTGAAATTTTGAATTTGCTATTCAAATGCACGCTTGAAGCATGGATGATTGTAGCAAGTATTCTGTCCACCCCGAAAGGGATGTGGTCATAAGATTATGTACGTAACATTAGCATGCTCTCAAATAGTAAAGGAAACCTGCATATACACTGAAGAAGAAATTATGACGAGTATGTGAATTCCACCAATCCGCAATACGCACGAGTAGTGGGCTAATACTTTGACTATTGAAAGCAATTAAATAATAAAATATTGAGTGCTGAGTAACGCTCCCTTCATAAGGGTAGGCCCGTGTCCCAGAAGTGGCAAAGATAGAGGCTGATGATGATTGGTATTGACCTAAAACTACCTCACAAAACCTCTCCACAGCGTAACACCAAGCAACATCAGACTCCGAGTGGGAAGCACGAGACGTGATTCCGGCGGGCGCATCGTCCAGGTCTCCAACGTGACAGTACACCCACAGTACGGTCGACCACAGTTCGACAACGACATCGCCGTGTTGAGGCTCGCCCAGCCCCTGACCTTCTCAGCTGCCATCAGACCGATCAGGCTGCCACAGAGCAGTCAGCCCGTACCGCTCGTCAGGTTGACTGTTACAGGCTGGGGACTGACTGCGGTAAGTGTTGGAACGTCTGGCCCAGTCGCAGACGTAGATATTGGAGCTCAGGTTGCAGACTGCTGAAGATCAATCCGCCAGTCTAGTTGTCCGGGTAATTAGCAGGGGATTTGACCGCGGTAAATGACATAATAAATCATCGTTAGGATAAAGCAGAAATAAAACGACGTGTCTCGGTAGCCGATAATACTAGTTAGATCTGAAAATTTTTGGATTGGATACGCGGAGGTCATATCGTTGTTGATATTTTTTAATTGCCTGCTCGCTTGTTTGCCTCTTGCTTGTTCAGAGTTTTCAGAATATCTCTGACGAGGGGGGTACCCCTCCGGGAAAATAGTCGTGAGCATATGCATGCATGCATAATAAAACTTGATATTTACTATTGGGTTTGAAAAAGAATAAGATATCAAGAATAAGTAACATTCAGATCAGCTCTAATCGGCTCTACCGCTTCATAAATCTTTCATTTCACCAACACACCTTAGCTACTAACTAGAATATAAACATTACCCTCCTTTTGGCGCAGTCGGGTAAACACACAATAAATCGCATCATCAGGAAGATCTGACAATCATGTCTAGCTCTCAATCTTAGTTCCCTGGAATTATGCCCCTACCCTATAGGACGTCTAGGATAAGTAATGCTTATTAATCCTGTCTCTCATTTCCACGTTCCAGCCCCGCGGCCGACGCATACCCAGCATAATGATGGAGGCACAGGTGCCAGTGGTTCCGCACTGGCTGTGCAGATTGTCCTACGGGGAATCACTGACCAATAACATGTTCTGCGGTGGACATTTCCTCATTGGAGGAGTTTCTTCTTGTCAGGTACGCGGAAATTGGTTTTGAGAAAAGATGATAATTTCCAATTGATAGATAGCATTTCCTAGCTGGAGCTTCGTATTCCTCAGGTTCATTGTGGTTTCTGAAAATGTTGATGGTGTTGGCCCCGTCTAAAAAGGAATATCTCATTTTTTCTCGTGTATGATTATGTCTTCTTTGAGACGAGTAAGAAGTAAGGTTTCCATAGCAATGTTTTTTTGAGAATGGTAAGCTAGACTTGACATCTCCTAACATCTTGAAACTTTAAATACCCTAAAATTATATTTAAGAAATCAGACGATTCTGGTTAACTGATCAACTTTTACTTTAGATACAACCATTTTTCTATTGATGGACTTTCCCGATTTCAATGCTCATTTCAATGATAATTTTAACTATCGCAGGAACAGCCTAAGTCAGAGATTGAATTAATTTGTGTAAATGTTCCAGGGTGACTCCGGAGGGCCAGCAGTGTTCCGAGGCACGGCATTCGGTGTGGTGTCGTTTGCTCGCGGCTGCGCACTGCCGCTCTCACCGACCGTCTTCACGAATGTGGCTGCTTTGAGGGATTGGGTCACACAGAACACTGGCGTTTGAGATTATACGCTATTTCGGGGACACAAGGGCGCTTTCACATAGGAAGATATTTAATTTAGCAATTTTAGTTTTTGTCCAGGGTTTCAAAAACTTTCATTCAGGGCTTACTCCCATGAGCTACATTTTTAGCGTTCTGTAGTCAAACAAGGAACGTTTATTGTCTCGGTTATTCTGTCTGTCTGACTCAGTTCTGTATATCATCAAATCATCCGATAAACGTCCACTGCTGGACATAGGACCTTCCCCAAGGATCGCCACCACAAACGGTCTTGTGCTGCCCTCATCCAAAGTCTCCCGCCGCCTTCACCAGGTCATCGGTCCACCTTGTGTGGGGTCTACCTACGCCAGTATGCGGTCGCCACTCAAGAGCTCTTAGGCTCCATCGGCCATCCGTTCTGCCAGCAATGTGCCTTGTCCATTGTTTAGCAATTCTTCGGGCTATGTGACAACATAGCCAACCAGGATAGCCATATCCTGTTTCTTTTCTGTATGCCCAGCCTCAATTACTCTCACACCCGCACTTATTAAATCACATTTCGGCATGAAGACAAACAGACAGAGTATCCCGCGGGACGTTCGCTCACGAGCTTGTCTGATACCTACCTACCGTATAGGTACCTGATAGGTACCTACCGCATTCCATTGGAATAATATTGTTGACCGACGTCAGAGAAAAATTATTGACGAAATGAAAATAAAATTTTTAGCTTTGAAATCGTATTTGAATAAAGAAAACGAATTGTGAAAACGCCCTTACAAGATGGCGTCCATTAACTACATAGAACGAGTCTGTGATATAAATAGCCGTGTAAATATACAGTGTGCCCGTTCCCTGTTTGTGTTGGCCTTTATTTTATTTATGTTGTCATACTTTCATAATAAAATCTTTAATGAGATATAAAATGTGATGTTTTATTTTATTTATAAGTTGGATGACTAACTCTAGTTATTTACTTGAATTTTTGTAATGAAAAATTTACGTTTGAAATATGATTACCGTAATAATTTAATGATACAGATTTTTTAATTTAAATATATTTTTGATGTCGTAGGTACTATGGGAAATTAGTTCAATTCATAAAAGTCTAATCCAAAGTAAGATAATAAGATTATAATACTTACTATAATACCAGAAAATACCAAGGATGGCCTGCAACAACAAGTAGGTATTTAGGCATAAACATATTTAAATAATTATAATGCTGTCAATCCCTAAATACGTTCAAGTCTAAATACTTTTTGGTGCAAGCCAGCCAAAGTTTTGCATACCAACAAAAGTAATAGTTTGCAATGCTATCTTTTTAATAATAAAGATAAGCTAAAAAGGCATTTAAATTAACAAAAACTGTATTTATTTTATGTCCTGTTGAAATGTATACTATTTTGATTACATTTGGGGCAATATCATCTAACATTTCCAGGTGTACGAGATGTTCCTAATAGGATACCAGTTTCGAGTCCTGTCCCCAATCTTCACCATCCACTGGGGACTTCAGTCGCGACGCCACCGCCCTCTGTGGCGGGAGAAGCAAAATGAGAGGAATCGAAGACATTTCGAGACTTTCAAGAGAGAACTGTTTGCAAGGTGCGGTTTTTTGTTTTCTAATAAGATCGTAATAAGATTTCCAAGAAGTAAGCAGAGATAACAATAATATCAGAAATTATGAGCAGGCACAGACATCTGCTGCTTTGATCCCAACGCATTTTTTCATCGTTGGTCGTTACTTCTTCCACATTGAAACATCATTTTCATAATAATTTCATTTCATGATCTTAGGCTTTGGAGATAATGTACTTGAAACACAATAGTAGACGGGTCATTGTAATTGTTGGCCGAGGTGAATCCAAGGTCAACAAACATGTGATCTGAGGCTTTCTTATTTACTGCTCAAGGTGTATCTATTGTTTTTCTCCTCGACGGAGTAGCGACGAAAGTGGAAATGTCGTTTAGCGCAGCGGGACGAAAGTTGACGCTTTCCGCACGGAAGGGAAAACTAACAACGTTTTAAAGTCTAACTAGATCTTTAAAACGTTTACAATTTTGTGTGTCCACAGATACAGAAAAGATCCCCTGCATCTGTTAAGAAAACCGACTCTAGCAGTGAAGAAAACATAGGCATCGCAGGGCCGCGCGATATGTATTGCCGGCCTCGTCACCTCCACTGCCGTACTCAGTACGATATTGATCAATGGACCTTACTGTTGTGGGTTTTGAGTGTATTTTCGTATTTCACGATAAGTCGACGCTGTTTCTTGTGATATATTTTTAAAACTGGTGCTTCGTGATACAATCGATTCAGGTAAATCGAAAAAATAAAATGTGAAAAACTATTGGTACCTACAATTAAATTAGAACATTGTGTTGGGTTTAAAATTGTAAGAACCCACAACAATATTTTAATTTAAAACAATGTGTTGAGTTTAACATTGTAAGAACTCTCTACAATATATTAATATAAAACATTGTGTTTGGTTTGACATTGTAAGAACCCGCAACAATATTTTAATTTAAAACAATGTGTTGGGTTTAACATTGTAAGAACTCTCTACAATATATTAATTTAAAACATTGTGTTGGGTTTGACATTGTAAGAACCCGCAACAATATTTTAATTTAATACAATGTGTTGGGTTTAACATTGTAAGATTGACTCTACAATATTTAATTTCGTTTCGATTTTAGCCATATAACTCTTAAACGGTAGCAAAGCAAAACTATCTCTATTTTATTTATTAGTTGTAACAAAGTTTATGTAAGGTCCTGAAATACGGTCTTAAATATAAATTAGTAATTAGGTATCTTGGTATTACAGGTGGCCTAAATGGTAGTGAGTTTTCTTTTTCGATCTGTAAATTCTTAAAGTAATATTTTGCTCTTGAAATGCTGAATTTCACCAAGTGACTACTACCTATACATAGTGATATTTGTACATAGCATTAGCATAATGTTACTAGGCAATTACTAAGATTTTGAAGGTTGAAAGTGGTCTCCTAAAACTGATGTCTAAACGAAATTAATGATTTTTCTTCTGATTACTGATTCTGAATGATTAAAAGACGTGAAGATCCTATGGGGTCAACTAAGCCTCGATGACGATCGTATCCAGGAGTTCATGGGGTTACTGTTACCTCATTAAAATACGAGAAATTTACTTGTAGGGGTAGATTCTTATACAGGGTGTAAATTATACGTTACACAATTTAAGGGATGCTTCAGACCATCAAACTGAACTAAGTTATGGCACTAAAGTTAAGTTAAGCCACTGAAATCTATCACAAATAATATCGACATGAACTAATAAAAATGATATGATAAATAACGACAAAAACAGATTAGACATGGGTATGACCAAAGAACCAAATTATACAGTCAATAATTCGCAGCATGCTTCGTCAACCTAGCTACTAAAATCGTATAGGGACAGTGGGGGCACAATGGCACACGGGGTACAATGGACCAATGGCGTTTAAAGTTCAAAGTTCCAATGAATTCGTGCGCTTCCACTTCGACCAATTACAGCGCCTCATATGCCACACGGAAAACGTAGTGAAATATTCAATATATATTTATTTCGGAAAACAAGTTCCATAATTTTTTTTTATTAGTAAGTAAGTACATAATGTCATCTTACACCCTATGTTAGTAAATTACATTAAATGTCAGGATTTCAACAAGATAAAAAAAACAAAATACAAAACAAAATGACCGCTCTGCGATATCGAGTTGTGAGAAGAAAAAAATGGTTTTCGTTGATGAAAAGATGACATTTAGTACCAAAAAAAAACTTTTGTTTTAAGTAATAAAGTAATAATAGTATCATTCAACCATTTTGACTATTTAATATATGTAGTTGAATAGTATAAAATGGAAAATATAACTTAAACTTTTTATGTTTGTGTTTGAAACTTTCGAAACCCTATGGGGCAGCGTGGAACGGGGCACAATGGAACACTACGATTTTCGTCGTCAAAACGTTAATAACTACTCGACCCAAATGTATGGAACAGTTGTTTTTTTCACGATTTCAATAATACAATAAAATAAATATTTATTGTTTCAAAAAAGACACAGATTACAAAAGCTTAGAGCTTAGACAACCCTAGAAATAATAAAGTACACATTAGAATTACAAAGCAGATGTCTGTTGATACTCATAAAAGAAATCTGTTCATTAAATTCAATCAATCAATCAAATACCTGTCTATAGGTAAGGTACCTACTTTATTTTACAGCAAAATATAAGCAGTAAAAGTTCTTCAGTTTGATGGTCTGAAGCACTCCCTAATTATAATCTAATAAACCTAACGCATTAAAATTTACACTTTGACTTTCCTAAACAAAACATTTATTGGTATTAAAAATAGAGCGCGTCACTGCCCGTGTTAACATCGCCTCGTGCATTTTATAAAAAGTTTTAGTCGACCGATTTGAGAACCTAATGATAAATAAGGCAAGGAGATCGTCGGTATACGTGCTCGAGGGAAGGCACTTCTTATCTCGCCTTGGTTGCCCAGAATTTCTGTGTTGTTCTCTTCTGTGCCGCTGTAACTACCTGTCTGTCATTGTAGCCGTGGCAAATAGTGAGTGTTTAGTATAAGTATAGATAATCTTGTGATAAAGTGATTTGCTATGTTATCTTAGTACAAACTAAGTGGAACTCTGATTTTCCATAGACCATGTTCCATGTTCCAGACCGGAGTGATAGGAAGTCGCTTACGGCTAAAGTGTAGGATAACGTTGCGAATTCGAGGTTTTATTTGAAAATTACACGCATCAACCTCTGAACTTGTATAAGACGATCGAATCGAGTGTTTATGTGCGGATGCTTGTTTCTGATTGCACTCTCGCCGCTAAGTCTGTAGAGACCACAGAACATAATAAGAGGGGTTAGAAATGCAAAGTAGCGCTTTTGCTTCGGAGACTTGTCTTCCCACTCACGCTGCTACAATTACTCATGCCCTCTCGCTCGCACCACGCCGCGCGCCTTATGGTCATTAATCATTGAATAACCTGTGGCAACACGTTCCACGCCTACTTTACACTTCTAACCCCTCTTATAATGTTCTGTGGTAGAGACTCAGGCGTCTTTGCAGGAGAAACTTCCAGCTCTGTCCCGTTCACTGTTATACCCAGATGAACCTGATTTATCTTGTCATTCTTGTCCTAATCTCTCTGTAACTGTAGAACAGGTACACAGTTTCTATAGTTATTCGACTTTGGGCGTCGATGGGATTCATCCGGTTCACCTGAAGGAGCTAACTTCTTCGTCGGCTGGTGTCAACGGATGTCGTCTCTTGCACTCAATTTCCAAGTTGCGCAATTTTCTTTTAAGGGAATCTTCAACCGTGAGGTCTGTCCATTTTTAAGGCATGTCAGGTACTCAGAGTTGGAGTCTCTTTATATCTTTGCTCCGATAGCGGTGGAAACGACTGGTGCTTGGGGATGTGAGGCTTTTGTGCGAGAGCAGGGCAGGAGGCTTATTGAAAGCGGGAACGACCCCCGCTCGGGTTCGTATCTGGTCCAAAGGATTTCTCTAGCCATTCAACACGGGAATACTGCTAGTGTGATGGGTTCCTTTGCGCCAGGTGCGTTCCGTGATGCGGAGGGCGTTCAACTTCGTTTTTTCTTACGAAGCGTGATGTGGATTTTAGTTTGGTAAGTTGACGAAGCATGTTGCGGATCTCTAACTGTTGTGTTATGATTGACGGACCATAATATGCTGACTGCTTGTTTTGTGTCGATTTTAACGAATTATTTTATTATCAATAAAGGTTTTGTTTTTATTAGTAATTGTATCTGTATGTATTGACTGTAAATAATAATTATAAGAAAAATATAATTTTAGTACTAAGATGATATTTTAGCAAATATAATGTAAGTTACTAGTGAAATTCTGTTTTGCACAAGTATGAAAGTTTATTTTTGTTAATGATTTTAAATGATTTAGTATTTTTTTGATAAAAGCAGATGTTGTTAAAACAATGTTGTAATTTTGAACACATTTTTAAAACACAATATTATATTGTTAAGTTTTGTAATAGCGTAACATCTTAAGGGGATATTACCGTTGGTGCACTCCATACAAACGAAGTCTGGTTATATTTTCAATACTATAACCAATTAAAGTCAATGATTTTTTTCAGAAACAATCTAGAAACTAATGTCTATGTTTGTATGAAGTCAGATTATCATTAAAATGTACCGAATTATATTCCCTTAAGCCTGCTCGATATTAAAATCGTTATACCCATTTCCGCATCATATAGACATTTTAATTGTATGGCAAGACAGATTTTTTTGAATTCTTGATAGGTACTTAAGGGCTAATGTCGAAAAATAATTGAAGCGAAATGGGCGTGTGATAGCTTATAATTACTGCCTGATGCGAGATAAAGAGATGGGGCGGCGCGCGCGCCTGAAACGACGCAAGCGTAAAACAAACTTTATTTAATTGTGACTGTACTATTTATGTAAGTTCATTTCTACTCTAATCAAACTTTAAAATATCAATATCTTTTTTTCTATTATTCACCGTTTAGCAGTTCCAAGCGTTTATCGAGAAAATGTCTCTTAATCGTGTTTTGGCTCTAATCAAAACATCAATTATACTTCAGTGCTTCGTTCTCGATATATAATTTACCACGTAGTTTCTTCAAGTAACTCGGCAACCAAACGCATTTCAGAGCTAGATTTTCTAGCAAAAACAAAACGCCTTTTGTCTATTCTTGCGTATTTTCCAGGAAGTGTCATTCTTTTCGTTTGCGCGGCAACCTATTGATATCTTCGATTGAAAACTAAAAATAAATAGAGAAATTTCAGTTTTTTTATTGAAAATACGCATATTTCATCATGCCTAAGCGTAGGCGTGACGAAGAAAAGTTAAAATATTATGAAGACAAGATTCGTCGTCTAGTTCGCCGGCAGAATCGTCGGCGCGATAACACACCCTCTTCTACGGATTCTGTATCTAACCGTGAAAATTTTGGTAAGTACGATATTTTCTCTAGGTTTTGAACTCATAAATAGGAGTAAATGCAGTTAAACCGGTTATTTTCTAAATATAACCTCCAAACTATGGTTTTTTAGTAACCGCATAGTTTGTCGTCACGAGTGGTGTACGTGATGCACTGGCGTGATTAGTTCACGTCTCGTGGTGTATACGAGATGTACACACGAGATCGAAAGCCGGGGTAATGTCCGTGAGGCATTGCGATGGGAAGACTAAAACCTTGATTCTTATTTGTCGATCGTCTCTTTCAGAACGCGACTTGAGCCCGGAACATTGGGTTATAGAATCTGAGGATGAAATACAACTTCAGGGGTCAAGCTCAGAGCATGGAACTCCCCCAACATTGACGGGTGAAGAAATCATCTTTGACCAACAAGAACCATTGAGGTCTGTTGTAGTTCCAGTACTGAACGGGTCCAAAGAATTGCCTCCAACTCCGAATACAGACGTTACAATAACTAATGAAGCCTCCTCCTCCCAAGTGCAGTCTAAGGACAATACACATGTAGAATTAAAGGTTCAAGAGTCCCCGCATACAATTTCTCAAGAAATAGTCACAGAGGAGCCACCATTAGATGATGAGATATTAAGGACACTAGGAGACCCCATGCATGAGAAGCCTAAATATGGTTTAGCCATAAACGGAGATCTGGCAATAAGATGGACAGCGATTGCTAAAGGAGGATTGGACAAGGAAGCCAAAGAAAAGCTATTCAAGGAACACCTGATTCCAGAAAATTGTATATTGTTCCAAGCCCCGAAGCTAAACCCAGAAATAATTGCATCAATTTCTGATTCAGTGAAAAACAGAGATAGAAAAATTGAGTTGGAACAACAACAATTAGGCCATGGGATAACAGCCCTTAGTCGAGGTCTGTCTTTGTTAATAAAAGACCCGGCAGATAAACTATCAATAATAAAATTGCTAAGCGATGCATCCAAAATTCTAGCTGACCTTCACCAATGCCAGACGGTAGGCAGAAAGAGACTCATTACTCCTCTTTTAGATAAAAAATTCATTGAGGTTTCCAAGGACATTGAAAGAGACGAGTTCCTTTATGGAAAGGATCTCTCAGAGAAAATTAAAAGCATGAAGAACATTCAACGAAGTGGACTGTCCATTAAGAAGGACAGCAGACCTGTAGGTGGACCCAATTTCCGGAAGCCGGGGGTAAACTACAACGGCCCGCCTCGGTCCCAAGCAGCAAAGCCTTACTTCCGGAGCGGGCCCAGACGTCCTTCGATGGAGCACATCAATCGCTCATACAAGGCTCCACCTCAGGCCATGAAGAAAAAACCAGATCCGAAGCCTCCTGCTCGGAAATAGCGGTAAGTCATGTACATGCTGGTAGACTTGCACATTTTGTGGACTGTTGGAGGCTAATCACAGACGATGATACAGTTATTAACAGTGTAACTGGGTATTCAATACCTTTTACTTCCTTGCCATACCAAATTTGTTTACCAAAATCTTTTCAACCTAATTCTGAGCATGACACACAGGAAATGGAGAATGCTATTAAAAAGCTCCAAACAATGGGGGCTGTATCAATATGTAAACCATCCACCGAACAGTTTATCTCTTCAATATTCCTGATACCAAAGTCTAGCGGGGGCAAAAGATTTATATTAAACTTAAAGTTATTGAACAAATTTGTGTTAAACGAACACTTTAAAATGGAAGATCACCGTACGGCAATGACATTGATAAATCACAATGAGTTTTTAGCTAAAATTGACCTCAAAGAGGCATACCTTCTGGTTCCCATTGATCCTAATCATAGAAAATACCTTCGTTTTCAGTATAAAAATAATTTGTATGAGTTTAATGCATTGCCATACGGACTCAGCTCAGCACCTTATATATTCACAAAGATAATGCGAGTAGTAGTCGCACATCTAAGAGAAAAAGGCCATAAATCAGTGATTTATTTAGATGACTTATTATGTG
Source organism: Agonopterix alstromeriana (assembly GCA_963924505.1). Taxonomy (NCBI): domain Eukaryota; kingdom Metazoa; phylum Arthropoda; class Insecta; order Lepidoptera; family Depressariidae; genus Agonopterix; species Agonopterix alstromeriana. The sequence goes on from OZ004667.1 coordinate 18,415,460, forward strand.
TAGGTTCCGATTATAAGACTTGCCAGAAAAATGTGCATGAGTCAATATCTCTTTTAGAATCCCTTGGTTTTGTTATAAATTTTGAGAAATGTTATTTAGAACCAACACAGTCATGCAATTTTTTAGGTTTTGTTTTCAATACAACTAAAATGACACTAGAGCTCCCATTGGAAAAGAAGAAACACATATTTAAACTAGTTAACAAATATCGAGGTCTAGATAAATGTGCTATACGTGAACTTGCTCAATTAATAGGTTTATTAATATCGGCTTGTCCAGCTGTGCAATATGGTTGGGTATATACTAAATATTTGGAGCGTCACAAATATCTTATGTTATCCAAAAATGACAATAATTTCGACAGTCTTATGGCTTTAAATTCAGACATAAAAGATGACTTGGATTGGTGGTCCAAAAATATATTTTTGGTCTCGAAACATTTTCAATGTCGTAATTTCAATCTAGAAATTTACACTGATGCATCTCGCACAGGATGGGGGGCTGTTTGTAATGAAAACAAAGTTAATGGAGCATGGAAACAAGATGAGCTTATATTTCATATTAACTATTTGGAGTTGTTGGCAATTTTCCTGGCCTTAAAGTCATTTGTCAGAGATAAAAATCGAATTTATATTTTATTACGAGTAGATAACAAAACTGCCATCTCGTACATTAATCGAATGGGGGGTATCCAATATCCACACCTAAACAATCTTGCGAGGGCCATCTGGCAATGGTGTGAAGAGAGGGATATATGGCTATTTGCTTCTTATATCAAATCATCTGAAAATAAAGAAGCAGATGAAGAATCTCGTAAGATTAACCCCGACACAGAATGGGAACTCAATGAAAGATACTTTCAACAAATAAGCATTAGGTTAGGAACTCCACATATAGATCTCTTTGCCTCCAGAGTCAATGCTAAGTGCAGCAGATATATATCTTGGAAGCCAGACCCAGATGCTGTGAATATTGATGCCTTCACTATAAATTGGAATAACCAATTTTTCTATGCCTTTCCTCCCTTCAGTTTGATTTTAAAATGCCTACAAAAGATCAAACATGAAAGAGCAACAGGAATAATGATTATGCCATACTGGCCTTCCCAACCTTGGTTTCCAATGATGAAGGAAATGTTAACATCACAACTTATGTTTTTTGGACCTAAAAAAGACCTCTTATACTCTCCTTTCAGGAGCAATCACCCACTGTACCGACAGCTTACCCTGGTGGCCGGAGTCTTATCCGGCGATCGCTGATGAGAAGAGCAGTACCCAACATCTCATTAGAGACTATGCTGGCCTCCTTATCAGAAAACACACTGAAACAGTATGAGTGTACCTACAAAGCTTGGTGGAATTTCTGTATAATTAACAAAACAGATCTATTCTGCGCCTCCGTGCCTATGGTTATGCAATTTCTTTCTGAACTTTTTAATTCTGGAGCCTCATATGGAACACTAAATTCCCATAGATCTGCGCTATCCCTACTAATAGGGACCAGAATAGGTACTTATGATCGACTAAAAAGACTCTTTAAAGGGTTTTATAGGTCAAAACCCCCTCTGTCCAAATATTCTGTCACCTGGAATCCTTCACTAGTACTAGATACTTTGTCTAATTGGCAGCCCAACCATTCCCTGAGCTTAGACAAGTTAACCAAGAAATTAGTTACCCTACTAGCACTATGTACAGCTCAAAGAGCCCAAACCCTCTCACTAATAAATATAAATAACATATCGAGTACAGAATCTGGCATTTATATTAACATCACAGATATCATTAAAACATCTGGACCAGGCCGTTCCCAACCAGTTTTGTTTATACCATTCTATGAAAAATCAGAAATTTGCCCAGCTAAAACCCTACAATGTTACATAAGTCATACTAATAGTATCCGAGAATCGATAGAAAAACTATTACTAACCTCAAAAAAGCCTTATAAGGCAGCAACTCCGTCCACCATAAGCCGTTGGATTAAAAACACCTTAACTGAAAGTGGTATAAATACCACTATTTTCAGCAGTCACTCCACACGACATGCCTCCACGTCCACAGCTAAAAGTAGAGGTATCTCGTTGGATATTATTAGGCAAACGGCTGGCTGGACAGGAACATCACAAACTTTTGCGAAATTCTATAATAGACCCATAATTAGTGATCCTAATTTTGCGAATACCATACTGTCAACTATAATGTAATTTTCACTCAACTTTAATATTGTAATAAATATTGTTACTACTTAAGGATAAAATAAAAGACTGATTAACATAAAAATTTATTCATTAACATTTTATGATACCTAATTATAAGATAATACATGTTAAGTTCAGAGATATTACACCTACATAAATGAGGCACAACTCCACTTTGCTCTAAACCTCTACGTGGTAAATTATATATCGAGAACGAAGCACTGAAGTATAATAAGTGATCAAACGAACTTACCTTAGTGATGTTCGATCATTATTATATGAAGTGCTTCGTTCGAAGATATATACCCTCCCACCCCTGCAAGAGGGATCTGAATTATACCCTCCCACTTGCATTACTTAAGTACCCGAGGAGTTGTGCTTTAGTACCTTTCAGAACTCTAAAAAGAATGACGCTTCCTGGAAAATACGCAAGAATAGACAAAAGGCGTTTTGTTTTTGCTAGAAAATCTAGCTCTGAAATGCGTTTGGTTGCCGAGTTACTTGAAGAAACTACGTGGTAAATTATATATCTTCGAACGAAGCACTTCATATAATAATGATCGAACATCACTAAGGTAAGTTCGTTTGATCACTTATTATATGTTCAATTTACAAATATCCGCAAATCATACTCCTACTGTTAGTACTTCATGATATATGATGCTTTGAAGAATCCAATTTTTTCACATATCCTCTTAATTTTAAATGTTAAAAAGTGACCTATTACAATGCCTGCTACTGTAGTATTTCTATTTTAGTGCGACATCGAATCGGTCCTTCAGGTTTGATACGCCTTTCATGTACTAGTTAAATTTACGTATGGTGGTACTTTAACTGCCAGTATACGGGTTAAGGCGCTAACCGCAGTGAATCTAGCGTCACTCTGGATTTTCATCGAACTTATAAGTACTTATTCTTTATTTGCACACCAAAAACATAACAAAATAAGATGTAAATTTGTATATGCCTTAATCAGATCGGTTAATTAATGTTAGTCAAAGTAGTTACTAGTTAGTCAGTTATAATCCGGAGTGGCCTAGTCTCACCAAAAAGTAGTCTAATTTATGTACAACTGAGTGAGATTTTGATATTAAATGGATGTCTATCGTATATGCAAATGAGAATGTATAATATAATAAGTAGGTGAATAGTTTAAATTTTGTCAAAAAGTTAAGTTTTGATCAAGAGTTAACGCTGAATTAATTGCGCGTAATAATTAATAAATTAAAATTTTTTGCGTTGTTTCACACTTACCCCAAACCCCTTAACCCCAACACACAACAAATGGGCGGGCACATACAGGGTGTGGTTTTTATCAGCGACGCGCATTTAGTGGGTGCTTCAGACCATCAAACTGAAACTTACATTATGGAGCCAACTTCAAAATCGTGAAAAAAAAATCAGCTGTTTGGGACATTTGAGTCGAGTTGGTACTGCAGTTTTGTATGCAACTGTTGTTTTTTCTTTTTCGAGATTTCAATATGTAATAATAATAATAATTCAGTTTGATGGTCTGAAGCACCACCTAAATGCGAAGATGACCAAAACCACATCCTATATGTTGTGTTGAAAATGAAAATAGTAGGATTATCATGTAGGTAGGTACTACATTTTGCCGTCATTATCGACTGCGTGGGTGATACCGACCACATCGCAACCACATCGCAACCACAACGCAACCACCAGCGATACCACGAACTAGTGGCCAGCCACATCGCAAACACAACGTTGCGTCGGCGTCGACGCAACGGGCGACAGATCGCACACGCCTACGCTTTCCCCTACACAACTACTAACGACTAACGCAACCACATCGACATTTTGTCGGAACCACAACGCAAAAAGTTGCAGAAACACTATTCACACGTAACCACTGCTTGACCACCTTTTGTCGCTGCAATGTGGTGTGGTTGTGGTACGTGTGAAACAACGCTTAGCTGAAACCAGGTACTTACATAATAGCTACGCATCTCAATGATAAACAAAAATTTTATTTGGTTTCGGGCTACAAAATACGCGACCGTCTTAACACTTTGGTTGCTGACGACCTACGTCGTAGGTCAGCAAAAATGGGCCGCAGTGCGCAAGAACCCACGTAGTCAGTCAGTTCTATAGGATTTTGCCTAGGGGCGTCAATTTTAGCACTGAGCGAGTACTACTGTTTTTACCCGACTGCGCGACGCAATGGAAGGGTAATGTGTTGAGCTTAGCAGCGGAAGTGTTAAGAAAATAGTCCGGAAGGTCCGCTCAGGCTAAGTCCTTTGTGAGACTCTTTCCTGGCCTAAAAAATATAAAAATACTGATTGTATCAAATTCAATTCAATTCATTTATTGCTTTCATGTACATTGAACTACGAGTATTATTTACTACATACAAGAACTAACAACACAAACAAATGTGCGCCACATGAGGGTGCGACGAGCACAGGCGGGTGAAAAAGATGCCGATAGCGATTTACTAAGAAAGTGTGGCGATATCACCACAAAGAATGTGACAGTGTTGTGATATGTAGTACTAGAAACCCTTCCTTATACTGTGATGTCGTGACGTGCAGTGTTATTTCTAGTACGTAGTAAGTAAATAATACTTCAATGATTTGATGTGAATAGAATACTTGGGAATTATGTCAGAGGGGAGTTTCCTTGTCAAAAAGAGATGCAGTAATGAAGCTGGTGTAAAACATTTCTGATCATTTCCTTAGGACCTTAAGATTTTATTATTATTTTTAAGACATAGTAGGTACATACTGTTAAATAAGTAACAATGTACTTAAGTTTTAAGACGAAATAAAAGACCATTTTATGTTAAAATCTGTATTTTCTATTGGTTTACTCAAATTTAGGTGGTGTGTAACAAAATAAGAAACTTACTATACTTAACGAATATTAAGGGCCAATTCATTCTGAAAGAACAGCGGCCAACAGCGTCCGGCCCGGCCCGGCGGAGTATTTTCGCAGCAATATGTTTCCTAGTATTTTACTAGCAATAGTAAATAAAGAAATGGGAGAAGCGTAGTGGCACGCGACGCCACGGGTAGTCGCGCGGCACCTCCTTGGACTGGTTGCGCTTTCCGCTCGGCTGCTTGCGAAAGCTCGCGGCTGCTTTTTCAGTGTGAATTGACCCTAAGGCCCGTTTCACAAACACACACACACACACACACACATTCCGTTTTATGCTTATATAACTAAACCGTCATGGCCCCGTGTAAACATGGTATTATTTACCTACCACCAATATGAAAACCACAGGTATCACCGAATTCTCACAAGATATACAACGTGTTAATGAATAAGCGCAAAACCTCATACACCCCAACTGATTTATAACAAAATAATTCGATTAAAACAAAAATTTCATTATTTTGATAGTTAAAATTTAAATTTATTCGCATTTTAAGTTTTGAGGCAAAAATGATTTGTTATCATTTCACCAATGAATGAAAGCGCTAGCGGGTTCATGGATACATTTTAAGAACCTTGTTTTGGTATTAAGTAGGGTAAGAGTGCCCGAGCGGTGGGTTGAGATCGGGTTCAGTAAATTTAAAATTTTACAAACAAATTATTTAATATTTTGAAAAAAATTACCTATGTTGTAAACATGACAATTCGATTCAGCTCTCGATTCCAAACAAATTACTTTCTAGTTTTGCGTTAATTCATTAACACGTTGTATAATAAATTTTAAAGGATTTATTCATAATACAACATCACAAATAATTTACGATTCGGGTGATCACTGGTCGTTAGTTTCCCAACTAGTCAGTTTTTATACTATTTCCATTTCGACATCTACAGTCAAATCTTTTAGGCACAATTTACCACTGTTACATGGCAAAATTGCAGGTTTCTGAACAACTTAGAACTACAAAAACACTTCACGATCTTGACTTGATCGGAAACACACCGATATTATTATAAAAGTACCAACAGTATCTCGTACTAAGTCTAAAATCATTCTATACAGGGTCCTTCTTAATATGCTGACACTTTTTTAAGGGGATGACCAGACCATCATACTGAACAACTTTCTCTATGGCACATTCATCGAAATCGCGAAAAAAAAACTGCTGTTAAATACAAAACTGCAACTACTCGAGCCGAATATACGGGACAGCTGATTCTATTTTCGCGATTTCGATATTGGTCCCATAGAGAAAGTTGCTCAGTATGACGGTCTGAAATATGAAGAAGGACCCTGTATATCAAATCACGATCTTAATTTGCTACACACCGACAGTATTAAAAAGTACCAACAGTATCTCGTACTAAGTTCAAAATCACTCTACCTATATATACATGGATACTTTGGTGTTCGTGGATAGACAGGCACTTCTCACTACTGGTTCACTGTCTAATAGATAGGGTGATGATCCCAACATAAAATCACAATATTCATTCACACTAATGTGATATTCAAATCAACTTTCTTAGAAAGATGCCCATTTACCCAATCCCAAACGATGGGGTAAGTTAGTCGCGTGTACACCCCGGGGAAGTTACCCCGGGCGCATCCAAGGCCCCACGATACCACGCCGATGAGTATGCCTTCGTGAACAATTGGACCTCCACTGTCTCCCTACGAAACAATAAGAAATATAAACTCTATAGATAATGATAAGATAATGTAGGGCACTTTTCAAACGTATACATAATTTGCAAGTAAAAGACACCATAAAACAGACTAACACTCAGTTGCTGAAACGCTCATTAAACTTAATCCTCCATTAAATGTCTTGCTGTCACTTTTTGTCTTGTTGACGTAGTAAAAGCTGGCAAGAGATTTAATGGAGGATTAACTTTAATGAGCGTTTCTGCAACTGAGTGTAAGCTACATACAACCGTGCTCGCACTGACATGAAAAGATGCGATACTGTGTATTGTAAGAGTGGGACTGCTCACAGTTGGTAACCTCACGGTAACCGAGAAGGGGTAAGGTAGAATCTCCTGTAGGGAGTGTCCGTGCAGTTTGTTCTCATTCTTATGTACATTGCCATGGACAGACTGGTGTAGCAGCTTGCCAACAGATCGCGCTACCAGTATTCCTCGCAAAAATACGACAAAAGACAATTTGCGATGTCACATTGGAAACCCGTAAGCTGCTACACTAAGGTTCACAATCACATGCAAGACACAAATCGCGCAAGAAAAATTATCACTGAGACTCAGTATTTATATACAACGTTCCGACAAACATCAGTAGGACCACGGCCGGTAGGCTTCACACCTAGCCTGGCGGAAAATCTTCCCTTTCTATAGAGGAACCTTCCACTTCAGTTCCTCCATACTGGTATCTCGGGAAGGAGGAAACCCTAGCTCACAATGAACTTTTCAAGGTTCAAGGCTCTTCCGCACCATTTATGAACGCAAAGTCGACAGCGACTGTTGGTATGCCATAGTCATCACCCATGTAATAGAAAAATATTGAAGCCAGCATTGCTATAATAATACCTTTAGAGCATATACCATCTCAATTCTCATGTCGCAACTACGGCTGTCATGCCTCATATTAGGAATCCAGATAGATCAAAAGTTAATATACCTGACAAGCATCGGGTGATGGTTGATCGAAGGAACCAGCACAGAACATGGAGGCGGGGTCGATAGCCTTCCTGTCCAGCCCCGATCTTTTGCACAGCTTCATAGCGATCGTCTTTATTGTAGTGGACTGCAGGTAAGTGGCGCTTGGTCCACCTTCCTGAGAAAATCATAGTATATCTTTAGGCACTCGTTGATGAACAGGAGCATAAGTATTGGAAATGATCATGAAAACACCATCAAAAAAACAATTAACAACAGATCAAAGCATCTAAGTATCGCCTGTCGGATCGGATGTCAGGTCAGTCGTTGGATAGGATACCGGTTTAATTTCATTTCGAGTGCCTCTGCTTCAGAAGGCACGTTAGCAAATGATCCTGGATAGATCCGAGCCAGGTCAGAAGCAGCTTGAATATAGAACACATTTGCCTCCACCAATCTGCACTTTTAAGTCTGGTTCAAATTATAAAAACCTTTTCGACGGTATATTATATTTATCTACCTTCAATTTCCCCCATCCAGACACGATAGTAGGTAAGTTAGCTTTCAGTCTCGTCTCTTTAGCCGCCACTCTGATTGGAAGAACCTTCGCTGAGAACCTGAACAGAAATTACGAAAAGACTTGAATCCGAACTTCAATGAAATCGCTAATGTCGATGTTATCGAGATGTTTTCTGGAAAACTGATAAAATTAAGCAGGCCATTACCAAATGAAATGTGGCCTAAATGCCAATGTCCTACTACAAAAGTATTTCAACCAATGTAGAGTATACGTCGAAATCCTTATTACCCAACTGCCCCAGAAGGAGGGTTATTTTGGAGAGACTTTCGGGTACTTTCGATAGCAAGCATAGTATAGAGCAAAAAAAAACTCCTAAGCAGAGTCATGATCATCATTATCATCTCAGCTGATAAACGTCCACTTCTGGATAAAAGCCTCCCCCAACGATCGCCACAACGACCGGTCCTGCGTTGCCCTCATCCAACGTGTTCCCGCCGTCTTCACCAGGGCTGCAATCGCGGTAAATATTCGGTGACTGAACCGTTATTGGACTACGTACGAATCATAACTTTTGACACATTTGGTATTGCGCTAATCGCGGTACTGCTCTTGACAGCCGTTCGAGCCTTTTTGACAGATCGCTCAGACGTTCAAAGGTATTCAATTACATAGAGTTTAGCGCGATGCGGAATTCAGCACAGTTGAATAGTAATTGGATTGCAATGTTATTAGAACTGAAATTTGATAAGAATATAACATCTATGTTTTAAATTAGCGCAATCGGGGGGGCTGGTCTTTGGTGACCACAGATCAGTTTCACTAATTTGCTAACTGCTCAGTTTCCCAATTGCTAACTCGAGTATGAGAATGAAAGAATGAACTTTACCTGAGAGGACTATACAGCTCAACCAGGCCAACATCGTTAATCTTGGTCTTGCTGATGTAGCGAGGATGTACAAAGCTATTCTTGACGTCATACATCTCACCCCCGTGGGTCTTCCACGAGGAGCCGAGGCGGACGGAGAGGTCGCTTGGACGGGCTCTGTGGGTGAAGGAGTATTTATCATCATCAGCCTATACAGGGCTGCAATAGCGGTAAATATTTGGTGATTGAACCGTGACTGGACGTACGAACCATAACTTTTGACACATTTGGTATTGCGCTAATCGCGTTACAGCTCATGACAACCGTTAGAACCGTTTTGACAGATCGCTCAGACGTTAAAGGCTGTCAGTAACATAGAGTATAGCGCGAAGCGGAATTCAGCACAGTTGAATAGTAATTGGATTGCAATGTGATTAGAATTGAAATTTGATAACAACAGAACTTCGCTGTTTTAAATTAGCGCAATCGGTCTCCAGGATTCTTTTCAATAAGGAAACGGTTAATAAAACAAATATTTAATCGAATTTCATTAATTCAGCCAGAAATAAAAGGTGAGCCTCGCTACAACTGTACTGTTAAATGCATAGATAGTTGGTAGACAGTTTCTGACCACCCCGATGATGGGGATTATTCGGGAGTCACCGATGTGCGACTGCGGGGCACCTGACCAAACCCTCACCCCTGTGGTAAATGAGTGCACTCTGCGCCGTTTCCCCGATGGAATTGAAGAAATCCATAGGTTAATCCCGGCAGCGGAAGACGGGCTATAACATCTTGACCTCGAAATTTAAACCTCCTCGGATCCAAGCAGGAAGACAAAAAATGTCATACGATATGATGATGATGATGGGGATTATTGTCGTGAGTTTATGTAATTATTTGACAGCCCTGTTTTTGAGTATCACGTGAACAAGAACATAACCCATTAGAATGGCATTTTAAAAGTAACTACTAGTAATGACCAGAATTCGCAATAGTCTGCAAAAAGTTGCGAATTCGTTTCATTGAACAGCTGTTCTTACAATACCTTTTGATTTTGACCTTCTTAGACAATATAACTAGGGACCAGCCTTGCGGTAGTATTTCCCCTCTGCCACGTTACAAGATCAATTGATCATGTGCATTTACAAACAATTTTATACCATATCACTAGAGACAGCCTATAATTGCGGCACAATAAATTCCAAGTACCTAGTCATTTCTAACAATCAACATTAAAATCTAAAGTAATGGAATAAAATCCAAAGTTGCGGATTTCATGCTACCTCGTCCCCCGCAAAAAGTAGCAGAAAAGTTTGTTAGTAGAATTACACGGGTAACTCGTCCATAGTTATACTGTCTAAGTTGACCTTCATTGCGATTGGCACGCTTGCGCAGAGAATCGTTTATATTCATAGTTATAAGATCGATTATAATTAGATAATAATTTACCTACCGCCGGTATTGTTAAAAATAATATCTATTGGCTTTTTCGGACGTAGAATCAAAACATGATAAACGCCGAATCGCTTCGAGAAAAGATACTCGTGCTCCCAGTAGGCAATGCTTGTTTGGCGACTACTATCCGACTGAAATCTGACTTCATACAAACATAGAAATTAGTTTCTAGATTGTTTCTAAAAAATGTCATTGACTTTAATTGGTTAGTATTGAAAATATCACCAGACTTAGTTTGTATGGAGCTCGCTCCGAATTATATTCCCTTAATAAAAAGGCAAGTCGGAACCCAAGACGATCTAATACGTATAATATTGTACGAATACAACTCCGCATTTCCAAGCAAACATATCGCTTTCAAAGTGGGCTGCGATAAATTTGTCGCGCACCATCGTAAAGTCTATACATATTGGACGAAACAAAATGTATGACCCGGTTTGTGTCTTCTTTTACCCCAGAGGCGATTCCTGTTTTGCATCGGAAAATTCGGAAAAAAATACAATTCAGTCTCTGGAGAACAAATTGAAATTGTGGAAAGGAACTCGCTTGGGAAGGCCATAAAAGGCGCGTGTCGTGTCGTATATAGAGGGTGGATCGAATTTACTCGCTTTGAGAACGATTGGCTTGTACAGGGGCTAGGTCTTCTATTGAGACGGATGGCTTCAAAAGGGTTATTGTGTTGCACTGATACATGGGTACGAGTCGTGTTTTAAACGACGACGACGGTCCGATAGTTGGTTGTAAACCTGTCGGCGTTGTGTTGCAAAATTGCTTCCTCGGATACTTTAATATTTATGCTTAGTATATTGTCTTGTTATTTATTTCTTGAAATCAAAGCGAACTTCATGAACTGTGAGAAAACCAAAGTTCACTCTGAGATATCCAGAGGTTAAAAATTTATGCGTCCTGTTGAGGCATGATAATGTTATGAATTCTACGAGTGCTTCATGTTTTTTTTTCGGGCATAGTCCTGTGGAGGAACTACTGTGGAAGGCTCCTCCGGTGAAAAGGGAAGATCTTCCGCCAGGCTAGGTGTGAAGCCTGGTGACCGGCCGTGGTCCCACAGATCTTAGTTGGAACTTGTATATATATCCAAACTTTTTGATTATTTCTCTTGCGCGATTCATGTCTTGTACACGATTGTGAACCTTATGTTTAGCGGCTAACGGGTTACCAATGTGACGTCGCAAGTGGTCTTACGTACACATTTGCGAGTGCGACCGTAGCGCCATCTGTTAGCTTCGTTGCTATAACTTGTGGGTGTTGACATCTATCTGTGTCAAGTCCCTGCAGTCCCACCACACATTCCCACCGCTCCAACTCCTGTGAACCAGGATCAACAGCGGCGACTACTCACAACACTAGACAATGAAGTCCAGCGAGCCCGGGGGATGACTCTAATCTGTCTTGGAACCCGCAGTGAATTAATCAAAGAATATAGGAGGAGTAGGAAAAAGAAATATCCAAATTCCCTCTATCGCAAACGGGAGACAGCAATAAGAAAAAAACAAGCTATTAGAGAGCCAATTCCAGAGATCATTTATTTGAAGAATAAAAATATAACACAGTGCTTCATGCTCATCTACAGCCGAAAGGATCATTGCTTACATTAATACTTTTTGATGATATATATAACTGTGTAGATACGATCCAGAGAACATAATCAAACGTGTTGTGCTGAATTGTGTTGTGCAGAAACATCGTAAAATTAATCAATATGACAGAATAGAAGAGGACAAAAGGCGAGCTTTCTTAGAGCTTATTTTTCCAGCAGATCGAACTCTCTGTGAACACAAAGCGAGAAAGATTTTAAGCCCCAGTTTGAAACGGGCTTAGGCCCACCACTAATTTCCACTACTGTAACTCGTGTAAACCAGAATCAACAGCGGCGACCACTCACAATTAACAATAGACCATTGATGTCATATACAGGGTGTAAGTGACAGCCTAGCAAATACTGAAACTGTGAACTCAGACCACCTAATTGAACAAATTTCACTATGGAGCCTACCTCAGGAAACGCGAAAAAAATCAACTGTCCCATACATTTGAGTCGGGTAGGTACAGGTGTTTTGTATGGGACAGCTGATTTTTTTTCGCGTTTCCTGAGGTCGGCTCCATAATGAAATTGTTCAGTTTGATGGCATGAGTCCTGAGACACCTGTATAGAACAGAACTAGATTCACAATGAACGATCCAAAAATGGCAGAACCAAAAGAACTCATAAGAGCTCTTTTTAGACACTTAACATGCCAAATACGACTAAGTTTATGAATCAAAATAACAACATATTTGTGACACCCAACAGCATGCATACTTAAATTGTGTGGGTTATGTGTCACACTGCCAGTTGCACGTACGTACATTAAAGTTAATCCTCCATTAAATCTCTTGCTGTCACTTTTTGTCTTGTTGACGTAGTAAAAACTAGCAAGAGTACGAGAGCACGTACGTGCAACTGACCGAGAGTCGGACAAAAATTTGCTAAGATTTTGTATGTGACTTGGAGTCTATAGTATTTATGTCAATGCACTAGACACTAAAGTCCAGTGGGTCCGACTCTAAGCTGCCGGCTGTTGCGGGTTCCAAGGAACACGCAATTTATTTAGTAAAAGAAGAGTAGGAATAATAAATATCTAACTTTGTCGTTGTCAACCACAGAACATTATAAGAGGGGTTAGAAGTGCAAAGTAGGCGTGGAACGTGTCATCACAGGTTATGCAATGATTTGCATAACACCATAAGGCGCGCTGGTGCGAGCGAGAGGGCATGAGTAATTGTAGCAGCGTGAGCGGGAAGACAAGTGCATTTCTAACCCTTCTTATAATGTTCTGTGTTGTCAACGGGAGACAGCAATAGGAAAAGAATGGCTGTTAGTCTTTGACTATTTATATGTGGACTGGTTACGCGTGTAATTCTACTAACAAACATTTCTGCCACTTTTTGCGGGGGGCGAGGTAACATGAAATCCGCAACTTTGGATTTTATTCCCCATAACTTTAGATTCAAATTTTGAATGTTTAAAATCATGAAAAGTTATTATTTCGCAATTATAGGCTGTCTCGTTTAGTGATAAGGTGTAAAATTGAATGTAAATGCACAAGATCAATTGTGCTTATACCGTGGCAGAGGGGATATGCTACCGCAAGGCTAGTCCTTATAATAATTAGTCAAAGCTGTTAGTAAGTCAACTCCAGAGACAATTTTATGGCAGAGTAGAAGACTCTACCGCAAAAGCACCAATGAAATATTTATACACAAACAAGAAAGGAACCTAAACCTATTGTATTGAAACTATGACCTAGTTTGCTTCCAGTATGTAATAAATATAGGGTCCTTCTTCATATGCTGACACTTTTTTAAGGAGATCATCAGACCATCAAACTGAACCAATTTCTATATGGAACTAACATCGAAATCGCGAAAAAAAATCTGCTGTTCCATATCAAACTACAAACCTACTCTAGGCAAATGTATTGGACAGCAGATTTTTTTTTCGCGATTTTGCTGTTTGTCTCATAGAGCAAGTTGTTCATTTGACGATCTGATGATCCCCTTAAAAAAGTGTCAGCATATTAAGAAACATCATGTATGTGACAAAAACATCTGAATGCCCGGAAGTTATTCCTACTTGCAACAAGATCTTAATAAAGGACCCAGTTTGACAATGTCTGCTCAATGTAAAACGTGAATCCCATGCTCCTTCGGGACGTAGAAGATTCGCCTTACAGGTCTCAGATAACAATCCGTTGTGTCACTGACAATATTGTCAGCCAGGTTACGTAAATAAACCCAAGCATACCCCCTGTCGAATCTTGAATATTGAACAGAAATTGTAGACTTCATTATTGAGTTTTATGAATTTCTTTAAGGTGTTGAATACAAATTATATTTACGTCCCCTTAAGACGCCCGATTGACAATTTCGTTCTCTGGGTAGTGGGCTCGGTTGCGAAATTTTATAACCGCAATTTCCCGGTTTGGAAGAGTGCGGGTTCAAGTCTCTCCGAGAATTAATGTTTCAATCTTTAATTTGTAATTATATTATTAACTACATTTTTTGTATTGTTTTGTGAAGTTCGTCACTATTACCATGAGGAAAAATCAAGACATATCATCGGGGATAGTGCAATATAGCGCGTAAGTGTCAAAGGAAAGAGAAAAACTGAATAAATTCTTGAATTTTGAACCAATAAGTATAGATACTTATTTCTTATACTGTGCTATAAGTGTAAAATCATGTTCTGATACAAGATTTTACACTTATGGGTTCAAAGTTCTAAAGTTTTTCGTATTGCACTATCTGCGAAGATATAGTCAACAACTCTGACGCCCACACCATAAGGCTACAGCTGTATTGTACCCACAGACTGGAGGGTAAGGATGATAGAGTCTCGTCTGCACTTAATATTATCCTGCGTTCTTAGTAACTAAAGTCAAAATGTGCTATGAGAAAGCATAACGTCTAACTTCTTCTTATCGTGTGGG
Organism: Agonopterix alstromeriana; assembly: GCA_963924505.1. Lineage (NCBI taxonomy): Eukaryota > Metazoa > Arthropoda > Insecta > Lepidoptera > Depressariidae > Agonopterix > Agonopterix alstromeriana. Next base: position 18,430,501 of record OZ004667.1, read on the forward strand.
CAGCAAGCCCTGGTGTCAGAGTTTTTTCAGACCGCCTTACGCCATCTGACATGGTTTTTATGTAACGACTACTACCACGAGCGATAGTAGCCGGGACCGACGGCCTAACGTGCCATCCGAAGCACGGAATCATCTTTCTTTTCAGATAATTCAGGCCTGCAATGTCCTAACCAACTGGGGAAAACGCACAGAGTGACATATCACTAGGTGTCCCCCGTGGGAATCGAACCCACGACCACCGTTTCAACAGCCCAATGCTCTTAACCATTAGAACACGGAGGCAGTTAACTTTTAACTAACATACATTGTTACAATTATGACCAGTATAAAAGGGTACATAAAAACGTGACCTAATATAAAAAGTTTCACATAATACCTTAGTAAGCAATGAGCGGCAGTCAGCAGCCAGATGTCAGTGACCACAGACCCGCCACAGATCGGGTAAGTCTTCTCTCTCAGAGAGACCTGCCAAGGGACCGATGCTATCGATGTGTTTCTACCCGATACTATGCGACGAGTTGACCCTGAAACTTAGTAATTTTAGGTTTATGTTTAATAAATAAATAAAAATATCTTGGACACACAGATTATCTAGTCCCATTGAAAGTACCAGAATAGACTGGACAATGATAAAGAATATATGATAGATACAAACATTCCTGATTCATGAACAAATATTTATAAATATATAATAAATATTTCATATTTATATAAATATTTACGACCACGACCCTCTGGTCAGCACAGGCAGGTTCAATACCACTACTCTCGTTTTACATGGCGTAGATGCGGCCGTACCTGTCGCTTTCGTATCGATTTTTATAGCCTGAGTAAATTAAATACCCCACGGAGACAAAGCTTCTAAGGAAAACACAAAACGATCACGTGATGCGCTCGTCCATAGACCGAGTGCACTGGCCGAGCCGAGATGTCCACGGGCGACGACGTGTGGGTGAACTCGTCGGTGAAAGGTCACGCACACAGCGCCGCGCCTTGTAGTAGTGCAACTATTGTAGCACAATTGTATGAAGCTTTTGTCTCATGCATTATAGCATAAGTGCCGCAGACGTTGCTTGAATATTTTTATAGACGGAGAGACAAATGATGGTGATGATCATTAGAGATTGCTCTGTTAAACATTATTAGGAAGAAAGTAGTTCAATTTGAATTCTGACTACCCCTGAATTTGCCAGTGATCTAAAAATGTCAATGTACGTTTTTATTATAAGCCACTTTCTTAGTGACATAGTTCAGATTTTATAACGAATATAAAGGGTCCAACTCAATATGCTGACAGTTTTTAAGAGGATGGTCACACCATCAAACTGAACAACTTTCTCTATGGGAACAACATCTAAATCGCGAAAAAAAACTGAGCTGTCCCATATATTTGGCTCGAGTGGGTTTGCATTTTTCTATGGGTCAGCTAATTTTTTTCGCGATTTCGATGTTGGTGCCATAGAGAAACTTGTTCAGTTTGACGGTCTGATCATCCCCTTATAATAGTGTCAGCATATCCAGAAGGATATTTACTCTATGATTGCAAATAAACGGTTTTTAATTTCGAATGGAATATTTGGAGGTCACCAGTAAGTTAATAGAGTAGAGTTATAGATAATATATTTACCTCGACGAGACGATGTGGGTGGCGCGTTATCTGAAAAACACACTCACTCGTTTTATATTCTGTAGAAAATGTTAAATGTATAGGTACTTATTTGAAATTTAATAAGGTAATTTTCTTTCATTGTTTTGGTCTTTGATAAGTTATGTCTAGATAGACAGTCGGAGCTAAGAACGCGTCGAAAAAAATATCACCGAACTCTCGGTGATAAACCGTGTCGCAATACATGCATACAGAGATAAGTTGTGTGACTTATCACGCACACCAACCTAAGAAAGCTGGCCACATTTGCTTATACGGTAGAAGCGTGAGGCTCAATCTAGACATGTACTTTATCTAAGGTTTTGGCGTGAAAGTACCTTGTTTTCAGTCTTAAGCTCACAATCATACACAGGGTCCTTCTTAATATGTCGACACTTTTTTACGGTAATGACCAGACATCAAACTGAACAATGGAATTCTCTATAGGACCAAAATAGAGACGCGAAAAAAAACAGCTGTCCCATACATTTGGCTCTAGTAGATTGCCCTTTTGTATGGAACAGTAGATTTTTTGCCTTTCATATTGGACAGGGTGCTTGAGACCATCAAACTGAACATCGTTTACTACGGGACCAACCATGAAATCTAAAAAAAAAACTAGCGTAGAGTAGCTCTTGACCTTTTCTGTGGAACTGTTGATTTTTTTTCGCAATTTCGGATTTTGTTCAATATTGAAAGTTGTTCAAATTGGTTGGAGCATCCTGATCTGGAGCACCCTGCTCGATATATTGTAACGCATTTAAATACACCCCCTATTGCTTAGTGGAATAACGCTACAAAATAATTAATATCTCACCAACAAGCTTAGAAAGTAACGAATCATACAACTCTTTATACTGCTTCTGTATTCTGGTGTTATTCAAGAAGTTTAAGATGTCGGTCTTATGGTTTTCAGCTTCCCAAGCAAGTTCGGTATAGTCCAGTTCCACTCCAGGTTCCGCCATAACTCCCTCGTTGTTATTCACACAAATTATTAACAAAACCATCACTGATTCGACTAATTTTAACATTGTTAGCACAAGTTTTTAATACAGTAATTTGGTTAACTTTGGCACTATAATGTTATTTGTTTAGTTAGTTGTAAACGTGATGGTAATTACGTGTTTAGGGCTCTTCTTTGTTCGTTTTATTAGGTCTAGAATCTTCGGTGTTCAAGTGTAGGTAGTGACTTTGATTCCCTTCAGAATTTTCATAGATTTCTTACTCATCTCATTAAGTTAAATGAATTAATTAATGAAATATACTTTTATTTACACCAAACCACAGGATACTGTATAGATAAAAGAAACAAAAAACGTAAGTGGTACAAATAAGGCGGTATTATCGCTAAAAAGCGATTTCTTCCAGGCAACCTTAGGGTAGAGGAAATTGAAACAAAGAAAAACGGTGCTATATAAAATAAATAGTAAATATAATTAGGTTAAATCTGCCACTGTAGGTATTTCGTCCTACACCGAGTGTAACAAAACACTTTCAAGGGGTGGTTGAGACCATCAAACTGAACAACTATGGAGACGAGGTCAACAAAAATCTTCTGTCCCATAAACTACAGATTTCTGTTTCGCGATTTCAAAGTTGGCTCCATAGTGAAAGTTTTTCAGTTTTATGGTTTAAATCACCTCTCTAAATATTGCTGGGGTACATCCTGTAGGTATAATGGGTAAAATTTATGACAAAAAAAACAATATTATAATTAAAAACATCTACTAAAATTAAACAAGCTCATGATTTTTCCACTACAGCATGAGCAATTGTCATGGTTCATACTGACATGAAAGAAGAAGTAAAGTTATCGTGAATTGTTGTCTTTGACTATTTATATGTGGACTGGTTACGCGTGTAATTCTACTTACAAACATTTCTGCCACTTTTTGCGGGGGGCGAGGTAACATGAAATCCGCAACATTGGATTTTATTCCCCATAACTTTAGATTCTAATTTTGAATGTTAAAAATCATGAAAAGTAGTCTCGTGTGAACCCCAAACGTTCTAAGTTCGAAGATATTATTTGGCAATTATAGGCTGTCTCGTTTAGTGATAAGGTGTAAAATTGAATGTTAATGCACAAGATCAATTGTGCTTATACCGTGGCAGAGGGGAAATGCTACCGCAAGGCCAGTCCTTATAATAATTAGTCAAAGATTGTTGTACAACATTTTCTCTTTGTTTTATTGAGTTGCATTGGAATATTTTAACTAAAACTAGTAATCAAAACGAGTTCTGAAAACAACGTTACAGCTAGCAAATGTTATGCAAGTCTGCTAAAGGTCCGGGCTAGGTACGAGTACGGATTCTAAATACAAATTGATCTCAGAATTTTTGTATTTTTTCGTCACTGACTAACATGCTTCCTAGAGTGTTATATCCAAAGTAAATGTTTCCTAAATTACAACTGAATGTAAAGAAATCTATGGAAATTGAGATTGACAATCACTGTTAGTACCTTACTTTGATGTAACAAACTGTAGTTACGTGCCTATAGATTTTCGCTCAGACCATGTTGATTCTACGGTACGCATGTGCGTAAAGTCAAATGACCGTAAAATTGTTTCAAACTTTATTGGTGTCATTAAATCGTTATCTAATATTGGTTAGAAATAAAATGTTCCCATCTCCTGGCTGGGAAACATGTCGTTTCTGACGTAATATGAACGTATTGAATACGACATTTTATGTAGGAAGAGATTTTTTTTCCTTAAATTGAACCCAATTGTGGTTGCGCCTTAGAATGAATCACCCCATTTCTTCCTGTGGGTTCGTACGAGGCGATAAATCGAAAAGGTTTCTTATGTAGTGTTTTATGGGCGAAAGATAGCCACTTAGCCCGTCATTATATTCTGAATCCTTCAATCTAAGCCTTCAATGATGCTAAACGTGGGCCTTCTCAAAAGACAGTTGGTAGTTTTTTTAGCAAAGTGTCTGACCACAAAGAGATTATTTTCGTAAGTTCATGTAGGAATGTAGCAAAATTTCTGAGTACCCCGGGAAGGAGTATAAAGTTGATGTTGACTGTATGTGTGATACTACAAATTTAGGTTGACCATAGCAATTCAACGCTGTTAGCGTTATGGGAACTATTGCACCTAGATCGACAAAGGGTACTCTCCACACTTTCGGCTTAGTAGGGTCAACACGTCTTTCATGGGTCACTGTAGACGTTGTTATAATAAAATCCCCGACCTTTTTGAATCTTTCCGAAAACATGTTTAAAACTCAAATCAAAAAAGTTTGCTTCATATGATCAGACCATCATACTGAATAACTTTCACTATGGAGCCAACTTCGAAAGCGCGAAAAAAAAATCACCTGTCGCATACATTTGTGTCGATTATGATTGCCGTTTTGTATAGAACACCTGTTTTTTTTTCGCGCTTACGAAGTTGGCTCCATAGTGAAAGTTGTTCAGTTTGATAGTCTGATCATCGCCTTAAAAAGGGGTCAGCATATTAAGAAGGACCCTATAACTGATATAATTAGCCGTTCTAATATATTTGACTACTGAAAAAATAGACGCTTTAAGCTAGAAAATTCCTGCACGATCTACCTACTGAAAATAGTAAGAGAGCAAACAATGTTGCTATTTTCTTTGTAAAGGCGCTTTTTAAATCCGTTTTCTGTTTTATTATTAGGAATAAAATTGTTTCCGAAGAATCCTTTTTATGTTCTTTCAATGAGTTCAACAATTATTATCAGCGTAACATAAAAGTGTTAGAACTAAAGTTTGATTCGGAAAGGGTGCGAAGTTTGATACTGCCTGAGGACTTTCGACGATGTTTTGTAACTTTGTAAATCCGCTTTTGTATCAGATTAATGAATTTGGTTAAGACGCGTGATGTGAATATAATATACATAATACTCGGTGATCTCGTGTAGTAACTTAGACTACTTATATGAGGACAAGTTACGCGTGTAATTCTACTAACAAACTTTTCTGACACTTTTTGCGAGGGGCGAGGTAGCACGAGATACGCAACTTTGAATTTTATTTTATAACTGTAGATTCTAATTTTGAATGTTAAAAATCATGAAAAACAGTCTCGTCTGAACCCCAAACGTCATAAGTTCGAAATTATTGTTCCGCAATTATAGGCTGTCGAGTTTAGTGATAAGGTATAAAATTGTATGTAATATTAGACTGAAACTCTCAGGGTACTGGTGAATACATTTTAATAGACTTTTCCTCAATAATTATATAAAACTATCGGAGCGGTTCAAGATTGCGTATGCGCGCCGCGCGGCGGGGAGCGGGGGAGCAAGTGACGCTGTCAGTATTGACAGTCTTCGAGTGCAGCCAAGGGGAGTCGCGCTGCAAGTCTGGCGGAGAGCGGACGCGTGCGTATCGGCGCGTTGGGCTTGCACGTGGCTCCGCCATTTTGTGAACTCTTTTGTGTTTCAACCTTAAAACAATCACTTGAGATTATAAACTACTTACATTGGCAAAACTGCCACGCTAGACTTAATTAATAATACTGATCATTTTCCTACGTATACTCTCCACATAACGAGACATTGGCTGAATTGTGATAACACATCGGATGCCACTAAACAAAAATGTTATTGAGTGCAGCCAAAAGGGGCGATCCATAGAGCTCGCAGAGGGGTCCGCCAAGAACCATATTTCCGCTAACAGTAAATGCGTAAGATCTTTTGATCTTGCATGTTGGCAGAGGCGAAATGCTAAGGCGAGGCGGGTCCGTATATATGTAGTAACGATGTCGCAAAGAAAGGATCGTGAAGATTTGTTCAATTTCTTTACTGCCTTTAGGTACCAAATGTTTAATCATCATTCATCATACCTACTTATATACCAAGAAAGTTTATCATACAACGCCGCCGGGTTGCCTTGCAAAATCTTGCCGCAAATGCCTTTACCATTATGATTTATGGTACCATTTTTCCACCTATCTGTTTGGGAAGTAAATGAAATGCCATCTGAAGGAGACCAATCTAAAGAACTGGAAAAACTAGGGTTGCCACCTCTCAGTCTGCCACAACTACATAACTCTATGGTTATATATGACAACCCGAGAGTTGCGGCAAACTGACTGGTGGCAACCCTAGTTTTTCCAGTTCTTTAACTCGGTCTCCTTCAGATGACACCTCAATTACTTCCCAAACAGATAGGTGGAAAAATAGTACCATAAATCATCATGGTAAACGTACTTGCGGAAAGATTTTGCTAGGCAACCCGGCGGCGTTGTATGAACCCCTGTATAAAGCATATGCTCACGACTATATTCCCCGAAGGGGTAGTCAGAGATATTCTGAAACCTCAGAACATCCACGTTTCACCAGTAGTACCGAAACTCTGTCCAGTGTGACGGGGGGTGAGCCCATCGACACTTATAATGGACAGTGGGGACAATACATGCCTCGAAATTGAAGCATGCAGGTTTCCTCAAGATGTTTTCCCTATGATAAACTTTCACTAAATTTTTTTCAATTACATTTCGTTCACCAAATAATTGGGTGCATTATTTTGTGATCGGATCTTGGTATATACCAGGTGCAAAATTAAATATGTTATGATAATGTTACCAAAGTGATTATGTAAAGTATTAAAAAAACATTCCGATACCACTAGTAAATATTCCTATACCGCAGTGCAGGTTCCTTGAAACTTTGAGAGTAAACTCCCGCATCAGGCAACTTTCTTTTACGAATTGTTTTCGATGGTTTTAGAATGGTATTCAGGGTAGGACTTGGAGCACTTGAATGATGCTTTAGAGCTTTGGAAACTGCAAAGAAGTACTTAGTGGGGTATTGGCAACACCATTATAAAATGTAGTAATTAAAAAAGTTGTATTTCCGTTTCCGTCTTCCATATTGGTACGGTGCTCGTGCGTGTAACTAATTCTGGTGTAAAAATCACTAAAATAAACCTCCAGTGCTGCAAACAAGACTTTCCTTTAGACCGAACCACTCCTGCCACCAGAAAAACTACAGTCCACTAAAACCTCTCCAGCGGAGCCGAATAAAACATCGGTAGGTCACGTTCCCTACATGGGGTATGTACGGTGTGATGGGTTATAGACGTAGTTCCTACATACCACCACGACGCGATTATGATATGAAGCGACGTCGCGTAGGTAATTCTGATAGGATGTTTTGTGTTCTTACTACGGGTTTATTCCAATTTAATCACCTGGGTGATACCCGGCAACTCATTGGTCAATATTCAGCTGACGTGTTGATCAGCCAGGATTGCGTTCAGTTCAGTCTGTCGCAACTTGATTTTGTGACATCAAATTACTTTAAAAAACTTCAAAGCCATCATTGCTAAAAAAACTAAAGTTTAAAAAGTACTAAATAATTTGGTGACCTTTTTTTTATAATTAAATAATAAATAAATAATTCACATTATTAAATTTGCTCTATTAATTTTTCCTCTAAGATCTTAAGTAGTTACAGGAAGTTTTTGTTAGAAGACTGATGAGATTCTAATATGAAAATGTTTTTTAGAATATGAAAATGAACCAACCCTTAATGCAGATTTTTTAATTTACATCCTTAATACTTCCCTGCTTGAGTCTTTGTAAATCGTTCAACTAGATACTTGCTCTTGCTCTCTAACCGTGCCGTAGTGAACTTGGCTATAAATGTGCAACAACTTCCGTGCACTCCGCAATCTATTGTTCTAAATGGTACATTTTGTATCGGTGCCGTTAAAAGTTATGACTACGGGAAAGATGAAAGGGCCAAGGTTCTGTTTTATTTATTTTATAATAATATTTTGTATTAGTCTCTGGTAGAATATAATTTCTAATCAGCCTTTTATCATGCTGATGGTTTTTAAATGGATTGATCATTTTTTTGGAACAAATAGAGACTATAATTGGAATCAATCCGGAAAAATAAGTAGCCATCCCACATTTGCATCTATACTTCATTCCAAATAAGGACGACGAGATTTTCCGATTCCTTTTTAGCTTACTGGCCAATTTTGATTACCAAATATATTTAATTTATTGGATACATATACTATCCGACATATCTTGGACGATACTAAAGCTGTTTTAAGAATAAGTGAGAGGACGTGTGTCAATTCTCTGTTTCTGTAATGCAAACAATCCTTAAAATTTCGTTGCTATTTTGAATGGATTATAGTAGGTTTGCAGTATTGTATGGAACAGTAGTATTTTTATCGCGTTTTCGATTATAGTAATAAAAAAGGTTATTGGGTTGATAAAAAATAATATACAGGGTGTAAGTGACAGCCTAGTAAATACTGAAACGGTGAACTCAGACCATCAAACTGAACAACGTTAACTATGGAGCCTATCTCAGGAAACGTGAAAAAAAAATCAGCTGTCCCATACATTTGAGTCGGGTAGGTGCAACAGTTTTGTATGGGACATCTGATTTTTTTGGCGTTTCCTGAATTAGGCTCCATAGTTAAGTTGTTCAGTTTGATGGTCTGATTACACCGTTTCAGTCTTTGCTAGGCTGTCACTGACACTCTGTATATGAAAAAAAACATTAAAATAGTTTTTAGTGTTCCGTACCAAAATTGGCCAAACGGAACACTTATGGAATCACCTCTGTGTCTGAACGTCCGTCCGTCCGTCCGTCTGTCCGTCCGTCTGTCCGTCCGTAAGTCACAGGCATTTTTCTCGGAGACTGTAAGACACAAAACGCTGAAACTTGGCACAGTTATCGCAATTAACGGTCAAATTACATAAATAAAGTCAAAAAAGCTTAATGTTTATATTGAGGGGCAGTTTTAGAGGGCGGAAAGAAATGAAAAACTAAATTTTTGTTTCTACTATATCGTGTGGGGCATTGAACATAGGTCAAAACAAATAACATTTACCTAACCCATAAGAATTGTTCATATAATTACGACTACATTCCCCGAGAGGGTAGTCAGAGATATTCTGAAACCTCAGAACATCCACGTTTCATCAGTAGTACCGAAACTCTGTCCATTATGACGGGGGGTGAGCCCGTCGCCACATAATGGACAGTGGGTACAAAGCATGCCTCGAAATTGAAGCATACAGGTTTCCTCACGATGTTTTCCTTCACCGAAAAGCCAGTGGTGTTCCAAATCGTACATAAATTCCGAAAAACTCATTGGTACGAGTCAGTCTGGACGGTGATCGAACCATCGCCTCCTGCACGGCAGGCAAGGTTACTCGCCACTGGAACACTACGGCTTTAATATTATTAACTATTCTTATGCCTAACCTTAGCATCTATGTAGGCGTGTTTTTATCAAGAGAAATGGCAGCCTATCTCGCTCGCATGGGAAATAAAATAAAGGTATAACGTATACCTAGGTATAGTATAGCAGGCGACAATGCCATCCCCTATAAATATTAGATTCGATAGGGGTACGGCCTGAAGACGAACGGTGCGCTTTTACGAGCTCGGGGCTTTATGAAAATGTATGTCCCAATAGCAGAGAAAAATAGGTTTCTTTTAAATGTTTGCTACATTTCTGCGGTTGTATCTGCTGATGAACATAAGATGATGTTTGTTTTTCATACATAGTCGATATCAAACTACAGCTTATTAATGAAAATAGATAAATCGATACACCTGGTTAATGAATAAGCGCAAAACCTCTTACACCCCTATTGATTTATAACAAAATAATTAGATTGAAACAATAATTTCATTGTTTTGATGGTTAAAATTTAAAGTTCGCATTTTAAGTTTTCAGGCAAAAATGATTTGTTATCATTTCAGCAATTAATGTAAGCGCTAGCGTGCTCATGGATACATTTAACGAATCTTGTTTTGGTAGTAAGTAGAGTGAGTGTGCCCGTGCGGTGGGTTGAGATTTTGTTACAAATTAAAAATTTACTGGTTCTCTTAATTGGTTTTGTTTATTATGTTGTATTGTTGTAAATAAATCTTCAATTAAATTCAATCAGCTTCAATTTCGAGGCATATATTGTACCCACTGTCCATTAAAAGGGACGACGGGCTCACTACCCGTTACACTGGACAGAGATTCGGTACTGCTCGTGAAACGTGGATGTTCTGAGTTTTCAGAATATCTCTGACTACCCCCTCGGGTAATATAGTCGTGAGCATATGCTATGCTATAAATAAATAGTATTAAAACGAGTGGGGCAGATAAATGTGTCATTCTAAATGTGGCATTTTATTCACATTTAACAATTCAACATTTCTCTGTCCCCGCTCCCTACATTAGCATACCGACGAAGTTTCCAGATCTGTGGAACAAACGAATCAACAATTCTCTCTGAGTTTGCATTAATTAGACACATTAGCGGCGCGACTGACTTAGTTGGCGATTTGCGGTTCATTTCTGAATCCCCAATATTATTTTAATTGAGAGTGAACTTAATCATTCTACCTGTGTGGTGTCCAGCATAGAATAGCAAAAGCCCTGAAGTGCTATTTTTGAATCGTGATATTCAAAATCATTACACAAACTTCATACCATTTAGAAAATTTCATCTACTGCTGATTTCAACGTGTGGCTTTCAATAATCGCACTGCAGACTGGTGTCGTAACAAGTATGAAGTGATTCCATCAGTCATCGTCAACCTCTCAGATGCCCACACTGTTTGGTTACCGGAGATTCACTGTATCCGACCCCGTCTATGATGTTAGCGGTTTCCTGTTTCCGATAACAGCACTGTACAGCGGTTAAGATCAAGTAATCAGATTAGGCTTAGCTTGAGAAATAAGAATTTAAAAAATATGCTATTTTTATGTCAATATAAAATACTTTGCAGACACGAGAGAACAGCAAAAGTGCTTTTAAGCGACGTTTATTTGCACTAACATTGTAAACAAGCTAGTAACATTTGAACCACGTATCAAACAGCCAAAAACGTCTGTTTTCCACCAAACTAATATAATGCCGACCATTTGTATGCATATTATTCTGTGTAAACGCAATCATGGACTTAGATTATCTCGAACCGATATCAGCATGGGCTGAAAGTACAGCTATTGTGGAATAACGACCTAAATAGAGATACAACAGTCATAAACGTTTACGATCGCACTCCGACGGAATCCTGATTAAACGATAAACTCTGTAGGATGTATTATTGTTATATAGAATCTTTCTAATGTGACCTTTAAAAGTTTTGATCTACCACTTTCTAAACTGTTGCCGAGTACGTGAGAAATTGTGTAAAGTTTTTCGGGACAATATTGGCATGAGTTGGGTATAAGTTATTTTAAATTCTTTGACTATTTATATGTGGACTGGTTACGCGTGTAATTCTACTAACAAAGATTTCTGCCACTTTTTGCGGGGGGCGAGGTAACATGATATCCACAACTTTGGATTTTATTCCCCACAACTTTAGATTCTAATTTTGAATGTTAAAAATTATCAAAAGTGGTCTCGTGTGAACCCCAAACGTTCTAAGTTCTAAGTTATTATTTCGCAATTATAGGCTGTCTCGTTTAGTGATAAGGTGCAAAATTTAATGTAAATGCACAAGATCAATTGTGCTTATACCGTGGCAGAGGGGAAATGCTACCGCAAGGCTAGTCCTTATAATAATTAGTCAAAGTTTAAATTATACTTCACTCTCTACGCTATAAATACCCCTACTAATCTTACTATACTCTTACTAATTTTATTAATATGAAGCTGGATGGTTGGTAGGAGGATGGTTTTTCGAGTGCTGCAAAGTTAGCACAAGTCTTTCGAAGCTACAAACTTCGATATACCAACGCTACTGGTAGTGGTCCTAACAACATATAAAAAAACAGAAATTACTATTTTCGCGATTTCTGTTGTTAGTATAACTGGCCTAAGTTGTTTAGTTTCAATATCTGAATACACATTTAAAATTTTGTTTGTAATTAAAACTAGTGGTGTGTAAGGGGAACGTGTCATTTCTGTGATCTGTATATAGAACCTACATGGTACCTACATTAGAACCACTCGAAACAATGGTTAATAACAATCAATTTCTAGTTGAAGGTATGAATTTGATTGTAGATTAATGACGATTTTTGCCGCGCAACGTTTGGTTCCCGCAGTTTCAAAAACATTCAACATCGTAGATAAGTCCGTAAGACTTATAAACGTGGTAAATATTGTAAAAAGCAGAAGCCGTAGCATGTCACACGTGATACGGCTGTATCACGTCTTTTATCACGTTCGTTCGTGCGCAAATAGAAAGAGAGCGAAGGTGTGATAGCGATATATCACGGTGACATGCTACCTATGAAGATGTATCAACTTTCCCAGTGATTTCATCAAAAGGTGGTTGTTAGGTTGTGGTAAAGTTTCTGAATATCCCGAAAGCATACGGTCGTAAATTTATGTATGGTTGTCCTATGTAGTCTGCAACACAGATTTATTTTGATTTGATTGAGCAAAATTCAATTTACAGGGTGTTAGGGTTAACAGTTGCATTACTTTTAGGGGAGATTGTACCGATGATACTGAACAACTTTCCCAAAGAAACCTATAGAAAATACGAAAAAAAAATTTCAACTTTTCATACAACCGTTCCATCAGCTGATTGCATTTAGTATAGAGAGTTCGACATTTTTTTGTGAATTTCCTATAGGATTCTTTGGGAAAGTTGTTCAGTATCATGGGTCCAATCACCCCTTAAAGTAATGCAACTGTTTATCCTAACACCCTGTATAGTCAAATATTTCTCCAGAAAAAAAAAATGGATTGAACTGGCGTAACCCCAGTCATAGGAGCGTGAATAATAGTAGCCTACATTACCAATATAAACAGATTTTAATCCTATTTCAAACCAATTTCCGACGAAGCATGTAAACCGATTAAGTGTCGATTTGAATAACAACTGCCATGTAATAACGCACTTATTAGATTTTAATAAAGTAGAGATACAATGAGCTTATGATGATGATATGATCTTCCTTGCTGGCGACTGCTGCTGGTATGCTGGATTTAGCTGGTGTGCCCCTAGTAGGTCTATCGTGTAATAGTTTCCGATTGTATCGTTTAAAAAATCGATAACGTATTATGACTGTACTCTGTAATTGAGTATGAGATGGAGAACAATTTTCATTTTTATTGTTAAGTAGCCAGCAGTAAAGCTTAAGATAATTAAAACTAGCTGACCCGGCAGACGTTGTTCTGCCATTTTCCCTACCCTACACCTACCCTACAACTACCCTACACCTACCCTACACCTACCCTACACCTACAACTACCCTACACCTACCATACAACTACCCTACACCTACCCTACACCTACCCTACACCTACAACTACCCTACACCTACCCTACAACTACCTACCTACCTACCTACCCTTTTTAAGATGTATTCTGCTATTCGGGACGGAAACAAATCCAACAAATCAAAAACCATGGCAATCGGTCCAGCCGTTCTCGAGTTATAAGTGTTGTAACAAACACGACTTTCTTTTATATTTATAGATATATCACGTTTATGTATGTGTATATTCTTTTATAAAAACATAGTCACTACACCTACAACTTTCACAATTTATAATTTAGCAGCAATATTAATAAAAATTGCCCTATCGGACACTATCTCGTAAACTTGTCACAATGATTGATACTCAACGGAACCGCAGTAAGTACTTTTGTAACTGTAAGGTTTTTGTGCTTTTGAATCAGTTTCAGAGCGAGGCTCAAACGAGGCTGTTGTGACATTATTGCCAGAAAGCTCTTGAGATGAACTTGACACAGTTGCTGAAGGAAGCACAGTTTCACGGCTCTAATAGGCTTGCTGATCGAAGACACAGGTATTTCACTATGTTGTAGTCTTAATGTTGCCAATTTGATACTGTGCGTAGGTTACTATAGGTGGACCAGAATCTGATGGCAAATAAGGAAATCAAGATTTAGCCCTTACACATTGCGACTTTTGTGCAGCGCAGTAGTGCTGCAAAAAGCATTGATTGAGTCGTGACGCAGCATCGATGCAAACGCGATAAATATAGATATAGAATATAGATAAATCAGCTATTCGTCGACAGCCTTTGCCAAAATAAACACGCGCGTGTGCATCGATACAAACATGTGTGTGTATCGCAACAATTATGCGTTTGTTTCAATTCAAACGCATAATTGTTGCGATGCACACACATGTTTGCGTTTGAATTGATACAAACGCCTGTTAAATTGCTAGTATAACGATAAAGTCACGCGATAGACAAACGCGCGTTTTTATTATTGCAGATGACAGTTTGACACTACCATGTGAAAATCCATATACCTATTTCCAGCTTCCTGTGAAAATCTCTATTTTTTTAAATTGTTTATGCCATGAGAATTTGGTCGACCTTCATGAATTTTGAATGAAACTTTGCGTAGTATAGCCAGATTAAGTTCAGATGTCAAAATCAACCCTAAATAAATGAAAACTGTAAAGAATCCATAACTGATCAATTGATAGACTCGATGATTATATGATTATATGAATGACCAAAATGTCTGGTCTTGACAATGTTACACTATGTAATTCAATATTGTATATGTAAATAGTACTTAGAATTTTTTTTTTTAAAAGATGTGTGTTGCAGAGTTTCTGACCTCATCTTCTCTACAACGAAACACCTTCCGAAGCGGCGGCAGAGTCAAAAGTGACGTCAGAAATAAATACATGTGATATTCATCATAAGCCTATTTTTGTCCAACTGCAGGGCACAGGCCGACCCTCAGGGAGGGTGTACGGGCATTAGTCCACCACGCGTGCATATTATTTTGAATAAAACATCTTGAGTTTGAGTTTGACTTTCTGTAGAAAATCTAAATTATAATCCAGAAAAAGGTGGTATTATACATTATATATTGCTGTTAAGTGGCTGGGTAGCAAGGTGTCAGTAAATTTTCAAAACACCAGAAAGTCTTTGATGCATACCTATGCAAATACT
Source organism: Agonopterix alstromeriana (assembly GCA_963924505.1). Classification (NCBI taxonomy): domain Eukaryota; kingdom Metazoa; phylum Arthropoda; class Insecta; order Lepidoptera; family Depressariidae; genus Agonopterix; species Agonopterix alstromeriana. The sequence goes on from OZ004667.1 coordinate 18,446,002, forward strand.
GTCGCCTAGCGGCGTGATCCAGACCCAACTACTCAGCGTGCCTACCAAAATCAAACTCCTTGAGGTTTAACGACAATAATTAGTCGTTAAATCGGACTTTGTCTTCTTACAGATTATGGTGGACCCTCGCCTTGTTTTTGGCCCTCTGTGCATCCTCAGGTGTGATCCTCGGTACAGTCTGGCGTTACTTCGAGAACCCCACATTCATGACTCTATTGCCTGACGAGGGAAAGCAACCATTCCCCGCAGTCCACATCTGTCCTGAAATATTCTTTCCTGAGCATAGAGTTGCAGCGTTCTTATCAAAACTGTGGGCATCCCTTATATACTTATTTGTGTCCATTGTTTTTAGGGTTCCGTACCTAAATGGTGAAAACGGGATATACTAGTCTTTTTAAGTACCCACAGAGTACTATACTAGTCTTTTTAGAGACACTGTAAAACAACGCTATTTTTGCGGTCGCTGAAATAATGTAACAATACCTATAATAAATGTTATTCAAACAATTTTCGTTGAAAGTGCTTTGTAAGTTCTATTACCTACCTACTTAAATGATTTCAGAAGTTTCCACAACATTTTTGAAAAGTAAAATTTAAATAAGACTTTAGACGCGCATATCTCACCAGTTATTCAAATAAATAAGTCATTTTGAAACTTCGATATAATTTTTAAAGACTTATCAAATCCCTCAATTACATGCATGGATTTCCCTAATTTTTTCGTTATTTCCCTAACCATTGTTTGTATAGATAGGGGTTCATAGAAAACACATAGCTTCCAAACATCTAATATTATCCAAGTAAAATGTACCTCCCTATGTTTAATAACACGACGGACAGACGGAAGACGACGAAATAAGAAGGGTTCCGTGTTTTGCCATTTGGCTACGGAATCCTAACAAGGTCTACTTGATAAACGTTCGGATCATTCCATCTCACTGAAGTCTCTGTTTCAGAAAATACCCGGCAGGTATTAGTGCACAATTTGTAAAAAAACGAATCGTCCAAATAGCTGCGTTCTACTCGCCGGATGTTACGTATAGAAATAAAGATCTTCTGGCACTGGAGTCGGTGCTGAGCTTCAATAAGCTTGATATTCAGACCGCCGCTGAACGCTTGACTTCTTCTTGCGAGGAGACCCTCATCAGGTCAATGTCCTATTCTTCATCTTATCGTGTGAGCAAGTCTCTGACGTGGTTTTTAGGTAGCGACTCCTACCACCATCGGGAGCATGGAATCATATTTCTTTTCAGACAATCAGGTGATTCAGTCTGCAATGTCCTAAGTCCTAACCAACTGGGGAAAAACGCACAAAGTGACATACCACTAGGTGTCCCCCGTGGGAATTGAACCCACGACCTCTATGTCAAGAGCCTTATGCTCTTAATCATTAGACCACAGAGGTAGTCCTATTGATGCACGGCTTATTTAGACCTTCTCAGGAAAAATCATTGGGGATCTTTTATCTTTTGGCTTCAGATGTCGTTGGCTTGGTGTCATGAAGAACTGTTCAGAAATTTTTACAATGGAATTGACTAGAAATGGCTTCTGTTGCGTTTTTAATGGAAGATCGCTCAGACGGTAAACAATGTCTACAGGTCGCGCAACGATTTGTGGGTTTATGATCGATGACCTTAAATTCGTAGACATCAAATTCGGGTCTATTTTAGCAATTTACATAGAAGCAGTCATCGCGCAAACGTCATTGGCCAATCAATCACCTTTTACGTCATAAACTTTCGCGAAAACCCCTACCACTTTCCCAGCTTTCATACATAACCGTTGCGCGACCTGTAAAAGTCGACGGCAAATACAATTTTTTTACACTAATCGCAAGTTCATTTTGTTTCATGACCAAAGTACCTTAATAGGTCATACATTTGAAACTTGTAATATTTTTTAGAGAAGTTAATACGTATGGAATTCATAAAGTAAAGCCTTCTGCGAAATATTTGATGAATCATGGTGGTCATTTCACTACTGGCCTGATAATAGCTGTGAATCAAAGTCAAAAACCATACAATGTTGATCTGTCGTATAAGTGGGTATGTATCTCTTTTGATTTCGATCCTGCATGTCTAGAAAGGTATTAGCTACGTAAGCTACGTTCATTTGTGTAAATATGTGAATATGTCATCAGCTACATTTTCCAGCTAACTCTTGAGAGTGGTCAAGATTACGTGGAAACTTCAAATAATGGTACACCGTTGTCGCCTGGCTACGAAATGTGGGCTGAGTTTGGCTTGCGAAGATTCAAGATCAATGATGACGCTGGAAGTCTCAGCCGTAATCTCCGTCGCTGTCAGTTTTCTGTCGAACCTTTGAAATACTTTCCAATTTACAAGAAGTAAGTTGTGGACCGAATTGTTAGGCATATTTATATTCTGATGCGCACATCGTGCGGCTACCAGTATCTTGCTCCTGCCCAGATAGTAAAGTTTTCCTATCCTATCAGATTCAGGCGGGTAAGGAAGGACTGGAGAATGCAAGGGTTAAGCGCACTTATGCACTTCAAAATATACATGCCAATTCTTTTTTCAATTATATTTATATGTGCAGGAACTACTGCTTGTTTGAGTGCGAGATCGAACGTTTTTTGAGAAGCTGCCAGTGTCTGATGCCTGTTCACCCTCGAATACCAGGAACTGTTTACTGCCGCGCTACGAGTTTACTTTGTGCCAAGCATGCTGCAGGTATTAGCCACCCGCCTTTGGGAAAATGCCTCCTTTTTTATAAGATTTTACTGTCCCATTTGTTACGGTCCTGTGCAAATATTCGATCCAGAATAAAACTTGATTCTTGATTATATTTGATCGATTGGTTCAATGAGAACCCGTTACCACCACTGTAATATCATATAATTAATGAGCTGGTAGTCTGCCTGGCACTTGGCCACCACTCGGGTACTGTCTTAGTTTTCCATCATTTTCAACTTAACAAAAAGTAAGTAAGTACCTAAGTAGTCTGTAGAATCCCACTGCAGGGCAAAGGCGTCCTCTCACGAATAAGGATGAGAGGGAGTGGGCCATACTCCACCACGCGGGCCCAGTGTTGGACTAACTTAACAAATAAATAATAATTTTCTGATTTGCAGTTCCGTACGGTACTGACCAGTGCGATTGTCCGACCACTTGTGACACAGATATAGATTATTTTCGAAGTCAGAGCTTTAAGCTGATTAACACATCAGCTGTATTCGATCATTTCTTGTAAGTATTTTATTTATTTTGATATTATCCTACGATGTTGTGTGTTCCAGGCAGGTAGTAACATGAAATATCATTGGTTTAACAGTGAGCTTACAAGAATTGGTTTCTTTGTCGATCTTCTTTTATCGAGTGGATATCATGTCATAATGACTTTGAATTTCGGTCGTGGTGAAGAGATAATATTAATATGATTTAAAACGAGCGAGCCTTACAGTAGTCGCATATGATGTGTAACATCTGATAACTCACCTTGATAACAAGCAGCATTAACATTATATCCTGAAATAAATTATCAGGTATTATTTGAAATAATTTTTCGTTACCAAAAATCATTCTTTTTATAACTTAACTTTTAACACTGTCGGTTGACAGTGCCAACCTCTCGGATAATGGGTTGGTTGGTAGCATTACCACCTGACAGCCTAATCTCCCACTGGCTTCCCCTGCGCGCTTTCCTGGCTTCCTGTTCCCTTTTCACGAAATCACTCCCACAGATTGCAGGAAAGCGAGAGGAAAGATGTTACATATCAAAGACAAAAAAAAATTAAATAAAAAATTAATAATAAATTTCGTTATTGGTCAACAGCAGTGGCTTGGACTTCAAGAAAGTGACGGTGGTGAGGGTGTATTTCCACAGTCGCAAAACAAGGGTGTTCACCAGGCGTTCGTACTACAATTATTTAAACCTGTTCTGTAAGTCTCATTCCCATTAGGTACTTTGCCTTTCCGACTGCCGACGGGCCGAAGAGTTCTCGAGTGGCGACTGCGACCGGAAAGCGCAGCGTTGGTAGGCCCCAACCTACCCACGATCCACCTTAACTAGGTAGACCGACGACCTAGTGAAGCGGCGGGAACCCGTTGGATGAGGGCGCAGGACCGGTCGCTATGGCGATTCTTGGAGGAGGCCTATGTCCAGCAGTGGGCGTCCATCGTCTGAGTTGATGATGATTATGACTTTTCCTTTGGTTGGTGTTGATGATGTCATAGTGCATTCCTCAGGGGTATAGACCCGTTTACCGTTTTATACATAAGCTCACGCCATTGTCCCATGGAGGTAGGTAGAGACCACGGACCGCCACACGCTACGACTCTGACACACATTCACATTCATACATCTTTTCATCCACTTCCGTCGATTGAGGGTGCTACGCACTTGTCCTTTTCGAAAAAGATCATTGATTTGATTATGGTATGTTTTCCTCGGACGACCTCTCCCAACACTTCCTTACCTTTGCTTGATATATTTTGATCGTAAATCTTTATAATTTATCTCCAGTTTCAGTAAAAACTTTCCCTGATATTTTCAGCTCAACTAGGAGGTGTATTTAATTTGTTTTTCGGGTGCAGTGTTCTCACTGTTCTTGAATTAATCCAGTTGTTGTGGCATGGGAGCAAGAAGCTGTTTGTCGAGGCCAGGGTCAAGGGTTCGAAGCCACCTGTTGCTAACGAGCGACCGTCGAAGAAATACAAACATGTACCTCAGAAACAAAAGAAAGGGAGAAAGGTTAACTTAATTAAAGTACGTGAATAAAAACAATAGACTTTTATTATTTCATTTGTGCTGAAGGTCGTTCTGTTCATAATAATTAACTTTGGTAAACTCAAAGTGGTTTATTAAGAGAAGTTTAATCCGACTGCGTAAGTGCGCGCTGCATACAAACAAAGCTAACGGTATCAATTTCACCCTGTATAACTAGTTGTTGCTCGCTACTCTATTTGCGTGGACTTTAAAAAAGTACGATGTTTTAATCCAAGACATATTCTATCTGTGTGTCAAAAGACATCATCGGATTTGGTCCAAAATGTGAAAGTATTGGCCAAAAAAAAGAATGCGATATTCTGTTAGGACTTGTCCGTCTAAACATTTTTTTATTATGGCACCAAAAGTGTAGGTCCTTTGTCCTTGGTTTTATTTGGGTTCAAAAAATCAGCCTTTTCATACATTTTAGATGAAATAAGCTAAGGCTATATTCTGTTAGAACTAGTTTGTCTCGTATGTATGTATTTAGTATGGCACTAAAGCTGTAGGGCCATTTCCCTTGGATTTATAAAGGTTTGAAAAATCTGCCATTTCATACATTTTTGGTGAAATAAAACTTACAGCTACAACATTCATGCCATAATAATAAATGCTTAGACGGAAAAGTTCTAACAGAATATAGTACTAGTTTTTGTTGGCCGGCACTTTCACATTTGGACCAAAAATGCATTAAACGCCGATGATGTCTTTTCAAAATTATACAACGTGTTAATGAATTAACGCAAAACTAGAAAGTAGTTTGTTTAGAATCGAGAGCAGAATCGAATTATCATGGTTTCAACATAGGTCATTTTTTTCAAAATATCAAATAATTTGTTAGTAAAATTTAAAATTTACTGAACTCGATCTCAACCCACTGCAAGGGCACACTCATCCTACTTACTACCAAAACAAAATTCTTAAAATGTATCCATGCAGCACTTTAGCGCTTTTATTCTTTGCTGAAATGATAACAAATCATTTTTGCATCAAAACTTAAAATGCGAATAACTTTAAATTTTAACTATCAAAATAATGAAATTGTTGTTTCAATCTAATTATTTTGTTATAAATCAGTTGGGGTGTATGAGGATTTGCGCTTATTCATTAACACGTTGTAGGGTCCTTCTTAATATGCTGACTCTTTTTTAAGTGGATGATCAGACCGTCAATCAGAACAACTTTCTCTATGGCACCAATATCGAAATCGCGAAAAAAAATCTGGTCTTCCATACTAAACTGCAAACCTACTTGAGCCAAATGTATGGGACAGCAGATTTTTTTTCGCGATTTCGATGTTGGTCCCATAGAGAAAGTTGTTCAGTTTGATGGTCTAATCCTCCTCTTAAAAACTGTCAGCATTAAGTTGGACCCTGTATGTAGTTTTAAACATTAGTGGGATTTAAATATTCATTGAAGGTATAAAAACATAAGCATAAGCATATGCTCACGACTATATTCCCCGAGGAGGTAGTCAGTAGTACCGAAACTCTGTCCAGTGTGACGGGGGTGAGCCCGTCGCCACTTATAATGGACAGTGGGTACAATACATGCCTCGAAATTGAAGCATGCAGGTTTCCTCACGATGTTTTCCTTAACCGAAAAGCCAGTGGTGTTACAAATCGTACATAAATTCCGAAAAACTCATTGGTACGAGTCGGCGTGAACGGGGATCGAACCATCGCCTCCTGCACGGCAGGCAAGGTTACTCGCCACTATCGCTATAAAACAGTTGAAAGCAATACATTTAAAACAAACATTACACGGTAAAGACAAAACTATCTCTTTGTGAATTTGTAAATAAGCTTGTCAGGTACAAATGAGCAAATATTAACTACAAAGGGGACAAAATAAAAGCTTTTGCAATGTAACTGAAAAATTGAGGTCCGGGCGCCAGTGTGGCGGTAAGAGGGGGTGGGGAGGGGGAGGTCTATGTAGGGTTACCTGATCTAATATTGAAATTTATACAACGTTTTAATGAATTAACGCAAAACTAGAAAGTAGTTTGTTTAGAATCGAGGGCAGAATCGAATTATCATGGTTCCAACATAGGTAATTTTTTTCAAAATATTAAATAATTTAATGTAAAATTTAAAATTGACTGAACTTGATCTCAACCCACCGCACAGGTACACTCACCCTACTTACTACCAAAACAAGATTCTTAAAATATATCCATGAGCACGCTAGCGCTTTCATTCATTGCTGAAATGATAAAATATTATTTTTGCCTAAAATACAAATAACTTTAAATTTTAACTATTAAATTAATGAAATTATAGTTTCCTTCGTATTATTTTGTTGTAAATCAGTTGGGGTGTATGAGGTTTTGCGCTTATTCATTAACACGTTGTATATCCATAAGTCCCCTACGACGTTATCTTAATACAGGGTGTAAGGGACAGCCCTCCGCAAACTGAAACCGTGAACTCAGACCATCAAACTGAATAACTTTCACTATGACACCTACTTCCGGAAACGCGAAAAAAAATCTGCTGTCCCATATATTTGATTCGAGAAGGTACAACAGTTTTGTATGGACAGTTTAAGTTTTTTCACGATTCCGGAGATAGGCTCCATAGTAAAAGTTGCTCAGTTTAATGGTCTGAGTTCACCGTTTCAGTTTGCTTAGGGCTGTCCCTTACACGGTGTATATTTTTCTCCCTTTGTAAAAAAAAACGAAAATCGATGTACAGGATTAGCCGCTTAAAATACCAGACTAATACGTGGAAAAAATCTGTCGTGTGGTAACCCTGGGTGGAGGCTACAGCGAGAGCAGTGACAAGGTGAAATTGCACGAACTCTGCTAATGAATAAAGTTAATGATCAGATACGTGGCGAACGCACAAATTCACAACTTTAATGAAAATACTACAGCCCAAGTTCCGTCTTTGGTACTCTTTACTATTTTCAGAGTCAAAGTGGAAAGTTTGTAAAGCCAATAAATTGTACCTATTGATTGTTTAAATTTTTCTTGTGATTCGCGACTTAGAACATATACCTAAATCACGATTTTTTTCTTTCCACATGAGTAAATACTCCACAGAGGAAAAGCTTAATATAATCGCGTTACGACAGCACACGAATAAATATCCCTACAGAACGAAAGCTTCATACAACTTCTAAGACGAGCTGTGTGTGAGTGCACCGACAGCGGTCGCTTGTATGAAGCTTTAGTTCTGTAAGGATATTTATTCAAGTGACGATACACTCGGTGATACATCAAGCTACGCAAAACTAAAATAAGCTGGCCGCGCGTAGCTAGAGTAATGTATAAAGCCGCGCGGCCAGCTTATGTACATTTCTATAAGGCGCAGCGGCGGAGTATGCGTGACCTTTCACCAACAAGTTCACCTACTTACAGACTGCCCGTGAAATAACCGGCTCGGCCAGTGGACAATCATTCTGTGCACTGTGTGTGATGATCATTTTGTTCGCTCCTTAGAAGCATTGTCTCTGTGTGGGGTATTTACTCTTGTGGCACCGTGTAGTCAGACAGAAACAACATTCCAATATTTTCACCAAAAAAAAGATTTCGGTAAGTCACTGAATACCACTCTCGAATCTAATTAAGTTTTGTGCAAGTCAGGACATCCATGTTTTCTATACAAATAGATACATTGTTGACACTTATTGCTTCCGTACATGCCATCTCATCGTGCCTTGCACTGTTTGTACTATTGTATGATGGAATGGAGTGAGGGGTGTTAACACTAAAGCCTAACGCAGACGATGGACAGACCATGGTGGAATAAAATAAAAAGACCTTTGGGGGTTTTAGGGGTCAAGGGGTTGTGTTTAAAAAGTCAGTGCCATGTCCATTACTACGTCCATGGTCTTTGATATACAAGAGTTGCATCGCAGACACAAATATAGAAACGCAGTAGCGTAGCGAGGGGGGCAAGGGGGTACAAATTTCCCTGGCGGCACTTTACTAGGGGCGGAAAATTCGGGAAAAATAGACATTGATTGAGCTCTGTCTTTAACCAATTCGTAGAGCAGAGAAAAGTCGAGCTCGCTTCGCTTGCTTTAAGTTTCTGTATTAATTACTCTGCCTACAAATAATCCTATAAGTGTGAATAAGAGTGAATAAGAGTTCTGACCATAGCTAAGACGTGGTGTTAAAACGAGCTTGCTTCACTAGATCCATTGCTTTTACTTAGGTTTCTTTGCACACAATTTATACGTAAAAAGGTCTGGTTCTAACCGATTCGTATTGAGGAGAGCTCGTTTCGCTCGATCTAAGTTTCTATTTTTTGCATGGAAAAACCTAAAGATGTCTGACCACAACCTGGATCGATGTACAAAAAATGTGTGTCTGTTAATTTTTTGTGTAGGTAGGTGAGATAAAGGGGCGGCGAAATCGGTCTGTGCTCCGGGCGGCAGAAAGCCCTCGCTACGCCACTGTACAAAGTATTCCATTTTTTGTGCAAAAGTCTGCGTTGGTCCCAATAAGCCACTTCAATAATCACAATATAGGTATATTCGTACATTACATATTGCAACAGAATGAGGTATTTTATTCCATGTGAAATTTGAATGAACTGGGCTCTATTGTCGTCTATTCAATTGAATATTTATATTTGAGAAATAAAAGAAATATTAACAATAGCCATTGTTAATAATATTTGCGAATAACTTGCTCATGTAAAACAGTTTTTTAGGTTCGGTTTTGTTACTGGATTAATAGAAAATATTAAAGGTAACAAAAGAGAAAGGCTCCAGTTAAAAAAATAAAATCGAAACTTTTTAGGTAAAAAGAAATCGTCTATTTTATCTGAAGTTACAAGCAATTTTTATTCTTAACTATATAGTTACAGTTAAGACGTTTTAACATAAGAACGAGTATTTATTATAAAGTATGGACACTTACTGTCCCCCACCAATATGGACGTTCGGATTTTTCGGTCCGACGAGTGACGTCACACGTGATTTTTATTTTTTAAACTCGATGGGGTACAAAAAAAAGGAAATCATTTTCATAAAATGATGTCTAATATCCGTAAAAAATATATAATCGATACCAAAAAACTTGACGCACTGTATTATAGGAACACATTTGTGTTAAGTGTTCTATTACAACTACGTCAGTGCATCACAATGACAATAATTTTTAACAAAAAAAAAATGTTTTTTCCCCCTCTCCTTTTTAATTCGTAGACGCCATCTTGAAATAATATACCCTATGTCACTCTCACGATTTTTACAAATCCAATGACACCTCATACATTAAAATCCATCAAGCCGTTTAGGTTGCAGGCCGTGCCAAAGAAATAGACATACAAACATACATACGTACATACATACATACATACATACATACATACGCTCGAAAAACATAACCCTCCTTCTGGCGCAGTCGGGTAAAAAGCCTTGAAATTCCTCGTTGGTTATCTTGAAGCGAGCGGTTAATACAGCCAAAATTAAAAAAATAAAAACCTCCATCACCAGGATAGCGACTATTCACAACACTAGACAAAGTAGAGCGAGCTCGGGGGGATTATTCTAAACTGTCTTGGAACCCGGTACAAGTGGTAAAACAAACAAAAAAAAAACATGAAATACAAGAAACAAAAACAACATTAAAATAATCTCTTTTAATGTACTCCCGTAAAATACCGCTTGTTTCCTTACCCTCTGAGCTGTGAATACATAGAGAACAGAACGTCTACTCTATTCATTATCGTTGGAGTAATAGTCATTAAGAGAAGTTTATTCCGAATGCGTAAATGCGCGCTGCATACAACCGAAGTCTGGTGATATTTTCAATACTTACCGATTAAACTCAATGAAATTTTGCAGAAACAATCTAGGAACAAATATCTATGCTTGTATCGTGTCTGATTTTCGTTAAAATAAACAGTTTCAATGCTAGGATTAATTTAAGATTTGTATGGAAATCTTTGAGGTACTGTAACTTTAAAACTGTACATTTTAAGGAAAATCTGACACGATACAAGCATAGAGATTTGTTTCTAGATTGCTTCTGCAAAATTTCATTGAGTTTAATCGGTTAGTATTGAAAAAATCACCAGACTTCGTTTGTATGGAGCGCACCAACAGTAATATACCCTTAAGTCGTATTATGTTGAAGAGTTTCTGGCCGCATCTTCTCTACAGCGACAACACGTTCCGACGCGGTGGTAGCTTAAAAAAAGAATTGACATTAACTAAGTGTGCTTCAAACTCCTATACTCAATAAATTATTTTGAGTTTGACTTTGTAAAGTTGTGTGTGATAATTTAATTAGACTTTTGCTGGACACAGGTTTCTTCCAATACCTACACGTACATACGTACGTATCCAGTCCTTTCCTTGTTGTACAAAGATCAGCGCACTATTTAGCAGAGGGCGCCACTTAGTGTCTGCGTCAAAGTTACGTAGAGAATAGAGTAGAATACGATTCTTTTATAATAAGCAATTCTTGTTTATATTTCTTTATTCCTAGAATTATATTTGCGAATTAGAAAACAATGACAAAGAAAATTGTAGTTATTTGGGTCATAAATTTATCTAGCTAGTTTTAATATCTTGGGGAAAATTCTTTCTAACGTAAAGACGCTTAGACCTAGTTATATTGTCTAAGTAAATAAGGCATTAACAGAGCAAGGACAGTGTGACACAATTAGTAAATACTTAGTAGTTAATAGCAAGCATAAAAGGTAGTTAATAGTTTATGTAATAACTAAGCTATAACAGACAGATTGTTAGATTGATCATATTGACTTCAAAATTCCTTCACAAATTAATTAATTTAACAATATAAAATGATTTAAATTGATCTATGGTGATGACCAAGAAAAAAAAATCTGCCCTTCACACTGTTAAGTCAGAGAGCCCTTCACAGAGCAGTGTGAAGGTCGGTCAGTCGTCAGTAAAATACAGCAGACCTTCTGTATGTAAGTATTTGGCCTCTGTGTAACTGAGCCGAAGACTTCCATTGTCATACAACGGAAACGGGCATTCAGGCTCATGCAAAAATTATACGAGCGACCGTTTGCATCATAAATTGAAAGAGGGGTGAGCCAGGCTAGTACAGTTTAGCCCCAGTTCACGAATAAAACAGTAGCGACATTGCGCCTAAAGGAGGATGAATATTCATCCGCGGCGAACGAGATTTGATTTAAAATCTGGTATGTAATTTGAGCGGACGAAATCGTGTACTTTATAGAATTGTAGATACTGTCAATATAGACATGAAACGAAGGAGCCGAAGGAGGCGAAAGAATAGAATTTTTAGAATTCTTTGTATGAAATTCTTATGACACCTCGCACACTTTATCCGCGGCGAATCGTCAGAAGAATTAAAAGTAAATTCGATTCGTTCGCCTCCTTCGGCTCCTTCGTTTCATGTCAATTGACAGTATCTACAATTCTATAAAGTACAAGATTTCATACGCTCAAATTATATAACAGATTTTAAGTCAAATTATAAGCTATTAAACAAAAAAATTTCATCAAAATCGGTTCTGTTGTTTTTGCGTGGTGCTGTTACAAACAAACACACAGACAGACAACAATTTTCTAAAAAATATTGATTTGGAGTCAGGGACACCTAAAACCATATCATAATCTTTTTCTTATAAGTATCTTCAATGTACAGACACACTTCTGTTATAGTTTTATAATAGTTAAGATTCAGATTAATATAAAGATAATTTTACATGTCAAATGCACTACTTATAATTATATCATTTGTATTACAATTCGTTTGTTTTTTACGTCCAGCTTTAAGTTACAGTGTCAGGCCATTATACGAATGTCAATTTTTGCAATTGCGTTACTTACTGGGGCGCGTTCAGAGCCTACGCCCAGAGTGCACTCTGGGTGCAACTTTTCGCACTAACGCCGTTCAGAGCCAAGGTGAAAAAACGCCCTTTGCAACTCGGTTGTCACAACTCAACCGTTCCGTACCTCTGACGGGTTGCAACTTTTAACCATCAAATTAGATGGTTAAAAAACACTCTGACGTTTTGATTATCTGTGGTTACTTGACTTTTTGCTCATTTTGAATAAAAGTTAGTTTTTTTCAATTTATTTTTATTCACTCTTTGATTCTTTAGCATGGAATATGAGTTTTTATTGTATTTGGAAATGATGGAAGCCCTGGAAGCCCTGGAAGCCCATATTACTGTCAATGTCAAAATTTGAGGTTATAAAACAACCGGGATCGTTCCGTACCTTTTGGCGAGTTGAAAAACAACTGTTCGTTCCGTACCTTCGATTGAAAAACAACCAAAAAACCGCACCCGAAGGTTCTGAACGCAGCCCTGTGCTTACTATCGGTACTGGTTGATAAGTGTACTGGCTTTCAGGTACCTTTTAAAGCGTATTGTTTTGCACCTCGCAAAAATTGTTCCGTTACAGATACGAAATATTAATGAGGTCTGTGCTGGGAACTGTTTTTTAAATTAATCTTCAATGCAATGTGATCTTTTATAAACTGTTTCCTTTATTACCGAAAGACTAAACACTATTAGTTTTAAGAAATATTATGTATATCAATCACACATACGGTAATAGTATCTAGATATTTTCAATACTAACTAATTAAAGTCAATGAAATTGTTCAGATACAATCTAGAAACTAATCTCTATGTTTGTATAAAGTCAGATTTTCGTTAAAATATACAGTTTTAGTGCTAGGATTAGTTAAAGATTTGTATGGAAATCTTTGAGGTACTGTAACTTTTATTCTTTACATTTTAACGAAAATCGGACTTCATTCAAAACGAATCCAAACATCTCCAATTCATCTCCCCCCATTGTAACGCCCGCAGACTCCTTTGTTCTCCTTCCTACTGATGAAGAAGAAGTGGACCGTATTATAAAGTCTCTTAGAGATGACTGTGCAGTGGGATGGGACGGTATATCCTCTAGATTTATTAAAACTTTTAAGAAAATTATTATCCCACCCCTCACCTACATATGCAATTTATCTATATCAAAAGGTATATTCCCATCTGTATTTAAAAAAGGAGTTATTCATCCCATCTTTAAGTGTGGGGATCAAGACCGTGTCAACAATTATCGCCCTATTACAGTTTTGCCAGCCCTCTCGAAAGTTCTAGAACGCATTTTAAACGTCCGACTCATAAAATATCTTGAAGGTAAACAACTTCTTAGTGAAAACCAGTATGGTTTTCGTCCTGGTAAGTCTACAGCCTTAGCTGTTCACCATCTGACTAATAATATCGTTCTAAGTATGGACGAAGGTAAGAAGTGTATTGCTATATTTCTAGACCTCTCAAAAGCGTTTGACACGGTCTCGATACCCATACTCCTAATGAAGCTGGAGGCACTTGGCGTTCGTGGCATCCCTTTAGAACTATTTCAAAACTACCTGAGTAATCGCATACAGTGTGTGACTATTGATGGCCACACAAGCACATACTTGCCAGTAGAATATGGTGTACCCCAGGGCAGTATCCTTGGTCCTAGCCTATTTCTGACCTATATGAACGATCTTTGTAACCTCGATCTTCCCAGTGGCAAGCTAATTTCTTTTGCTGATGATACTGTTCTTGTTTTCTCTGCTGCCTCGTGGAATGAAGTCTATCTATCAGCACAAAATGGATTCACCTTAGTTTCTAATTGGTTAAATCAGAATCTCCTAACCCTAAACGTTGATAAGACCAAACATATGATCTTCTCCATTCGGAACTGGCACCTCCCCTCCTCTGAAACCTTCTCAATTAAAGCCCACTCTTCTAACAGCTCACATTCTCAATCCTGTAACTTTCCACTTATAGGAAGAGTCGATCAAATTAAGTATCTCGGAATTCTCATAGACTCGAACCTTTCCTTCAAATCCCACATAAAACTTATAGCTAACCGTGTGCGAAAACTTATCTTCGTTTTCAAACACCTCCGGCATGTAGCTCAACCTTCCTTACTGAAAACTATCTATTTAGCATTATGTCAATCCTTACTTATCTATTGTATAACTTCCTGGGGTGGTGCACCCAAATCTTATTTCATAACTATAGAACGTGCACAAAGAGCTCTCCTGAAGGTGGCTACATTTAAGCCATATCTCTTCCCCACACACTTGCTCTATGATTACTGTCAAGTTTTAACGGTACGCCAACTATTTGTCCTAAACAATGTACTTATGCAACATTCTCTTAGTCCCTTTAACCTAGAATCTCATATAAATAGACGTAACCACCTAGTTGTTAAATCGAATCCCTCAAACTCCAGTTTTAGTCAAAGATTCTTCTGTTTCCTCGGTCCATTCTTATACAATAATATTCATCGCATTCTCTCTGTACACAACCTTCCTAAACAAGCTTGCAAAAAGATTACAAGTGAGTGGCTTCAAAAACTTACATACGACTCTACAGAAAACTTACTACACCCCCCCGAGTAACTTCGCAAATTAATTACTTCACATACTTACATACATAACCAACCTAACACTCCACACAGCACACCGATGTAACACACATACATCCGCATTTACACAAATAATATAACATAATTTTAATTCTTCTTCATCCCCTCAAATAGACACTGACATTAAAACACGCACAAAAACACACCCCCTACATACAAAATACAGACATATACTACACACATACATACATAATTCTGTTATTTACACAGTTATTTATAAATCTAAAAATTTTATCAACATAAAATGTATATTATAGTGGGTAATTTAATTAATTAACTGTTTTTAGTACTGTCAGCTCCCTGTACCTATGACCAAATTTTTTGTAACATTTCTCAGGGTTATAGCTGATGTCAATAGCACAGGCAGGTTGTACCTGCCTTTTAATGATGTCAGCTGTATCTAACAATATTATGATCCATACGCATAGTCTACCAATAGTACCTAAATAGTCAATAGTACCTAATTCATAATGTAAATTGGTTTTTCTTATGTGAATTTAA
The DNA here is from genome assembly GCA_963924505.1 of Agonopterix alstromeriana. NCBI lineage: Eukaryota > Metazoa > Arthropoda > Insecta > Lepidoptera > Depressariidae > Agonopterix > Agonopterix alstromeriana. The sequence continues at coordinate 18,461,629 of OZ004667.1, forward strand.
ATAAATATTATTATTATTATTATTATTCAAACATAGAGATTAGTTACAAAAAATTTCATTGACTTTAATTGGTTAGTATTGAAAATATCACCAGACTTCGTTTGTATGGAGCGCGCTCCAGATTATATTCGATTAGATTTTTCTTCTTATGTGACAAACTGCGTGTAACTAAGTATTCATATAAAAAAAATCGAAATATTTTTATTTCAACATGCATAACATAGAACAAGAAAACAATACAATTAAAATTGATAATGTGTCCGGATTTTAACTATGCAGGTTGGCATGACATATTTACAGGCTTAGCTAGGTTAACATTGGTCCCCTCACAAGGCAAGCCTGGAAAATGAGGTCCCAGAAAAATCCAAAACATTACAAAAACACAAGTTTCCTCGAAATAACAGCTTCGGGTCTAAATAAATATTGAAATATTAACCCTAAGAATAGGAGTGATATGGTATAAAACTTTTGAAACTTAAATCACAAAGGAAAGCGTTAATAGAATAAAATACTAAAACACAATATTTAAAACAATGCTCTATGAGCATTAAAGGATAGTCTGGATACCCCTAAACAGTAAACAATAGGAAAAGCGAACAGAAATCTCAGAAATAAAGTCCGGAACAAATCCGGACCTGCTTCATGCTCAACTTTCCGGAGTTCCGGACAAAAATGCCGCCTGTGTAGTTTAGCCATAAATAAAGGGATACCTCTGTATCTCTTCACGATTGTTTATTTACGACGATTGGCGATCGTGTCGTTGTCGCGTCGTGTCTTAAAACTCTAAACATTTAAGGAATCACTGATGATGTAGAATAGAATTAAAATATTAAATGTTACTAAGAAGCGAAAAGTGGCGACCGCGTACCGGAAAGCGCAGCCTGGGTAGGCCCCCAACAAGGTGGACCGAGGTCCTGGTGAAGGCGGCGGGAAACCGCTGGATGAGGGCAGCATAGGACTGGTCGTTGTGGCGATCCTTGGGGGAAGCAGTGGCTCCATCGGCTGAGATGATGATGATGACGAAGTAGCGAAATAAAAATATCTTGAATGAAAATTTATTCGCATAGAAATAATAATTTTCGCGAACATTGAAAACTCATCGAAAACAATGCTGTTCACACATCGCTGCGCACGTGTATGTGCGTGAAAATGTGTGAACGTACCTTTTTTTAAATATTTCTATAAAACGCCCCAGAAAACGTACCGTAACGTAACGTTATTTTGACATGTGCAACAATGTGTGAAAATATTTACAGTAAGTAAATGTGTATACGTGCGTGCGTATATGCATGCCTGCGCATCTGAGTGTGTGCGAGAGTGCGTGTTCACGCACACGCAGCACGTGGAGCACCCATGCACATGCGTGCTCCAAACTACCGAAAGATGATTGATTTGATTGGCAGCATTACCTAGCGCTGTCACGCATAACTCTGTTTCTTTCTGCGCTCGAGCGAGATGGAAAGCGCGACGAGCCTAACGTAGTAACCTCGTCGTAGTAACCTCAGTCGCAGTGATAAAAATTAGCATTACGCTAATTGCAGCTATGACATTCGCACTCACGTATCAATCATTGCGTGCTTGCATGAGTGCTTGCGTAAGCGTGAGCATGCATGCAGTTGTGCGTGCGTGTTTATATGTATGCGGCGTATGTGGGTGACTAGAGGGAGCGTTAAAATCGATAACTAATCGTGTCGGAATCGTAAAGTATAATAAAAGGCAGTCGTTTAAACTGCAATGCGTTACCCGCTGCGCTGCGACTTGTTCCCTAACTAACACTTATTTTCAGTTAACTCTACAGAACTACGGAACCCTGCAGTTACATTTCTGTCTGTCCCAAGTTTTATTGGTAGCTTTCTTTAGAACGTTGCGAAGAAACAATGGTTTGGACTTTAAATTGTTGATCTTCTGGATAATGGTAAAAAGGGGCAAGTGTAAGTTGAACTTTATCTATTTAGTGTTCCGTACCTGACCGCAAATTAAGCTTTGTTTGTTTTTGTTTCGAAGGAGCTAACGGAAAGAAATGCCTTTCTAATCAATCTTATAGAAAACATAATTTTTTGTGCAGTAGTAACTACGAACAAATAGAATAATGTATGTTCTGTTTTGGTGTGCAATAAAGTATAATTGAATTGAATTGAATTGAATAATACTAAGTAGGAAGTGCTCGTTGGCGTATTGGAGCTTCGGTATTGGAAACGATTACCGTAGTTAAGCAACGCCAGGTCCGGTCCGTCTTTGGATGGGTGACCGTTTAGTGGTATTTACAACGGCACGTTAAACACTTTAGGCCTCGGATAGTTCCGACAATGGCGTTGTAACTATTCGTTAAGCCAGTTCAGAGGCCTATTAAGGCGGCTTGAAAATTGGGCCCGCATGGTGGAGTATGGCCCATTCCCTCAAACCATTATTATAGAGAGGCCTTTGCCCTGCAGTGGGATTCTAAAGGCTATAACTTAACTTACTAAGTAGGTACTTTTAAAGAAGATAGCAGAATCATCTCAGAGCGAACTTAAAAAGCTTTCATTTACACTGTTTTTTTTTCGCAATTTCTATGTTTTTTTGAGTAAAGGTACTTTACTAGGTATGCGAGAGTATTCGTAAAGCTCAATCGTTTAATGGTAAATAAGCCTGTCAAAGCGATCCGGAGCACGTACCCAGAGCTTTTTACTCCAGTACCTACGGATTTATCACTTTAAGAATAAGTTCCAAGAAAATTTTATAAGGCCTTGTTTGTCTAAGCATTTGAAAGCTCTCGATCATTTAAGCAGATTTTCTGCCATTTTAAATCGGTAAATAATCTTAATTGGAGCAGATCGTTTCTGTTTGCTAGTTACTATACTTCATTGTAGATATTACGACTTCTATTTAGCTTTCTGATCAATTCTGATTAGGTAATTTCAAGGCTTTTTACCCGACTGCGCCAGAAGGAGGGTTATGTTTTTCGAGCGTATGTATGTATGTATGTATGTATGTATGTATGTATGTATGTATGTATGTATGTATGTATGTATGTATGTATGTATGTATGTATGTATGTATGTATGTATGTATGTATGTATGTATGTATGTATGTATGTATGTATGTATGTATGTATGTATGTATGTATGTATGTATGTATGTATGTATGTATGTATGTATGTATGTATGTATGTATGTATGTATGTATGTATGTATGTATGTATGTATGTATGTATGTATGTATGTATGTATGTATGTATGTATGTATGTATGTATGTATGTATATATGTATGTATGTTTGTATGTCTATTTTTTTGGTACGGCCTACAGCCTAAACGGCTTGATGGATTTTAACGAATGAGGTGTCATTATATTCGTAAAAATTGTGAAAGTGACATAGGCTATATTATTTTAACATGTCAACTGCGAAATAAAAAAGAGAGGGGGAATAAATAATTATTTTTTGTTAAAAATTACAATATGGGTATGAAAGCTGGTAATTAGTCGATTTCAAATATGTATATATTATAGTACTTTCATGTTACCGTTTCGACACAAGACTATAAAGTATGAAATAAACGATATTATTAAGATAAACAAAAAACCCGACTGCATAAAAAACCTTTTAACTGAAAAGAGAAAAACAAGCTCTATAATCACTAATGAGCTACAACAGCTTTATTTGAGCTAATATAATTTGCGTGTTATTAGGAAGGTATTATGCAGGCGGGGACAAACCAATAACCAACCAAAAATCTTCTTTGTCCCCGTTTGCTACCTACCTTATAACACGCAAATTATATTAGCTCAAATAAAGTTGTTATAGCTGATTAGTGATTATAGAGCTTGTTTTTCACTTTTCAGTTAAAAGGTTTTTTATGCAGTCGGGTTTTTTGTTTTTTATCAGAAAGATATACTATCCAAGATTATACAGGGTGTAAGGAAAAGTATCATTAACCTTTAAACCACATACTTTACCCATCAAACTGAACAATTTTTAATATGGGAGCAAACCTGTCAGAACAAAAAAAAATATCTGCTGTCCCATACGTTTGAATCGAGTATGTATTGCAGTTTAGTATTGGACGTTACTAAAGCCGTTCTAACTGTCACTGTGACAGTTAAGTGTTTCAAATCACTATTTCTGTAATTCAAAATAGCCTTAAAATTTCGTTGGTATTTGGAATGGAGTATAGGTATATCCACGAGGTTATGATAATTATGATTATGTATAATAAATCGCAGCGCACGTTGTGACAGAAATATGAACCAAAATTATACTATGCTGTGGCATGAATCTTTGCGAATCCACACATTCGCTCAGCACGAAATCTCCAAAACGATTATTTTATTTTACTTTATATTATTTGGGATGCTAACAATACCAAGCTATTTGCCATTTACGCATCCACATATAGATTTTACAAGTAATCACAGAATAGTATACAACGTGTTAAAGAATTAACCAAAACTAGAAAGTAGTTTGTTTAGAATCGAGAGCAGAATCGAATTATCATGGTTTCAACACAGGTAATTTTTTTCAAAATATTATATAATTTGATTGTAAAATTTAAAATTTACTGAACTCGATCTCAACCCACCGCTCAGGCACTCTCATCCTACTTACTAGCAAAACAAGATTCTTAAAATGTATACATCAGCACGTTAATGCTTTCATTCATTGCTGAAATGATAACAAAACATTTTTACATCAAAACTTAAAATGCGAATAACTTTAAATTTTAACTATCAAAATAATTAAATTATTGTTTCAATCAATTTATTTTGTAGTAAATCAGTTGGGGTGTTTGGGGGTTTTGCGCTTATTCATTAACACGTTGTATAGTTCTACATAAAAAAAGGACCACTCTCCGCCCCTCTCTGACTCCAGATACTCCACCTCACCTGACACTTTCTGGGGTCACTTTAGGAGAGCCGAGCGAGGGAATGCAGATTTGACTACATAAAATTGTGTCTTTTCAGTGCATAAAAACGTAGAAAAATAACGCTAAATACACATTTTCAGTAATTCTTTAGCTCAAATACCATTGGTAAATACAGTGTGTGAACGAAGGTGAAAGCTTGTAAATGGATATCTTGTACCTATCTGAAAACGGGGTAAATAGCTAGTAGGGTGTTACAAAAGTAAAAATAAAAATTTAAACCTTTTAAGGGGATTGTTTAGATCATCAAACTGAACAACTTTCAATATGGGACAAACATCGAAATCGCGAAAAAAAATCACCTGTCGCATACATTTAGCTCGAGTAGATTTGTAGTTTAGTATGGAACAACAGATTTTTTTTCGCGATTTCGATTTTAGTCCCATAGTGAAATTTGTTCAGTTTGATGGTCTAAACCCCCTTAAATGTTTATTTGTATTTTTGTAACAACTTGTAGATATCGATAATGTTGCCTATTTCTTTATATATTTACTTTATTCACAATCGCGACCTTCAGTTTGAGAAACGATGGTGTAGACAAACAAATAATATACCTGCTAGTAACTGCACTAATTTGCTACCAACGTGGTTCCCTATTTGACTAATTAGTCACTTGCAAACCAAATGTATTGACCCACGCGTTTGTTTACATGTGTTCTCGATACAACTGTTTGCTTTCACTAATCGACATTTATGGGTAGTCTACTACTACCACAGAGTACTATAATTACTACTAACTACATCGAAACCATAGCAGCCTATACAACGTGTTAATGAATAAGCGCAAAACCTCATACACCCCAACTGATTTACAACAAGATAATTAGATTGAAACAATAATTTCATTATTATTTTGATACATTATTTTGATATTTAAAATTTAAAGTTTATCGCATTTTAAGTTTTGAGGCAAAAATGATTTGTTATCATTTCAGCAATGAATGAAAGCGCTAACGTGCGTATGGATACATTTCAAGAATCTTGTTTTGGTAGTAAGTAGGGTGAGAGTGCCCTAGTAGTAGTTTGAGATCGAGTTCAGTAAATTTTGAATTATAGAAACAAATTATTTAATATTTTGAAAAAAAAATCCTATGTTGAAACCATGATAATTCGATTCTAAACAAACTGCTTTCTAGTTTTGCGTTAATTCATTAACACGTTGTGTAATAGCTTAATTTTCTGATAATGTAAATGTGTTTAATGTGTTTGTGTGCGTATTTTTGTGACAATGTCCAAGATATACATTATATTAATTTAAATGCACATTTTCTTATCAAGTTATTAAGGAAGCCAGTTTCCCACTGCAGAAATTAAAATACCTACTTATGCATTTTAACGTCGCTTATTATTTATTAATCCACAAATGTGAAGCCGCAGACATAAGCCAGTTGGAAATAACCCTCGGATCGAATCGTCACTAATGCAATGCCTGTGTCACGGACCCGAAGGACGTGTCCTCACGTTGACTCTAATAGAATATTCTACGAGCGACCACCGAAAGGGCCCGAGTAACGCTGTCGTGGCCTCTCCCGCCCAATTGCCATGTTGTAATCCGTGTTACCAATTACATAGCATCTTCCCAAAAAATATGGATTCAAATGAACCACCAAATATGTTTGTCTCGTACACAACATGACCTTCTTCTTCTTCTTACTGCGCTTATACTTATGGTCGGCGCAATATGTAGTCATCATCATCATCAGCCCATCATCGTCCACTGCTGAACATAGGCCTCTCCCAAGGCGCGTCACAAAACTCTGTCCTCGGCCTTCGTCATCCAATCGCTCCCCGCTACTTTTTTTAGGTCGTCTGTCCAGCGGGCAGCAGGGCGTCCCACACTACGCCTACCAGTTCGCGGTCTCCACTCTAGAACTCTGACACCCCACCGGTTGTCAGTTCTTCGGCAGATATGACCAGCCCATTGCCACTTCAGCTTGCTAATTTTCTGAGCTATGTCAACCACTTTAGTTCTCTCCATAGCTCTCTCCATAGCTCGCTGAGCGACCTTGAACTGATGAACTAGTCCTATCGTCAGGATCCAAGTTTTCAAGATGTAGTCTTCCTCCGTTAATCTCTTTTGGCCGTCATTTCAGCGTGCACTCCTTTTCTACACATGTGAAAGATTCAAAATGGTCTCGGGGATTTTATTATAACAACGTATACAGTGACCCATGAAAGACGTGTTGACCCTACTAAGCCGAAAGTTTGGAGATATCAGTTTATTTTTGTTTCGAGTGTTGTAATTATGGACATCACAATTTTTTGGAAATAACGACAAATTTTTTCTTACATATAAAATGTTTTCATAAATAAACTGTCCATAAACTGTTAAAATATTAATTTCCTTAAAAAGGTCGCGAAGCGAATCACGACAGCGCAGACCATATATAGCTCGAATTGCCCGTTTCTGTAGGATAAAGATTGTCTCAATGTCTGCAGCACGACCCCACAATAAAATACCATAGGACATGATACTATGAAAGTAGGTAACTGAAATATACGAGTCGGGCTGTTTTAATATCAGTTAGTTGTTAAATTTTTCTGACTGCATATGCTGCAGAGCTTAGCCTACCAGCTAGAGTTTCAATGTGGGAACCCCATTGCAGCCTAGAGTCAATCGTTATTCCCAAAAACACTGTATTATCAACAAAATCTAGACTATCTCTGTTCAAAGTTACTTGGTTATCTACAATTGGTACATTTGGCAAAACCAATTTTATACATTTCGTTTTTTTTGCATTAAGTGCGAGATTAAAATCATAATAATGACAACAACACCTGTTTCAAGGCAAATAAATGATATTCCTATTTCTATAACACACACACGACATGACATGACATTCTTTATGACAACAATCGCTGTTTTCACTGGGTATTAGTGTACCTATAATTCATTCCAAATAAGTACGAAAAGATTTTCCGATTCCTATGTAGCTTTCTGGCCAATTCTGATTAGCAAATATAATTTATTTGTTTTTTTTTGTATGTGTATTTATTTATTTATTTTATTTTTGTGTTTAATACAAGGTGTTGCAAAAATACAAATAAACATTTAAGGGGTGGTTTAGACCATCAAACTGAACAACTTTCACTATGGGACCAATATCGAAATCGAGAAAAAAAAATCGGATGTTCCATACTAAACTACAAATCCACTCGACCTAAATGTATGAGACAGCTAATTTTTTTTTCGCGATTTCGATGTTGGTCCCATAGTGAAAGTTATTCAGTTTGATGGTCTAAACAACCCCCTTAAAAGTGTTAAATATTTATTTTTACTTTTGTAACACCTTGTAGGATAAACTTAAACTTTATAAATGTCTAAATAATTCGTTATTGTGGTAAACATTGCATACATTTATTTATCAGAAAGACACACAATCCGACATATCTTGGACGCTACTTGGAACCTATTCCGTATATTATTTTTAACTATACTTCATTCCAAATAAGGACGGCGAGATTTTCCGATTCCTTTTTAGCTTTCTGGCCAATTATGATTACCAAATGTAATTCATTTATTGGATACAATATACTATCCGATATATCTTGGACGTTACTAAAGCTGTTCTAAGAATAAGTGAGAGGAAGTGTTTCAAATCTCTGTTTCTGTAATTCAATTTAGCCTTAAAATTTCGTTGCTATTTGGAATGGTATATGTTCAAGGATTATTGTCAAAGCCTTACGGTGGAATTATTATCTTCCAAGTAACATTACAATAACCCGGACCCGTAATTAGACAGTAAATAATTAACAATCGATCAGCGCAGCATTACTCAACTATTCTATTCTGTTGCGCTGATAATCCCCTAACTGTGTTGAGTTATATACCTACTAATTATTAGGTACAGTTGCTTATCTAACTGTTAATTTAGGTATTGATTGATGGATAAGCTTTGACTTATTATTATAAGGACTAGCCTTGCGGTAGCATTTCCCCTCTGCCACGGCATAAGCACAATTGATCTTGTGCATTTACATTCAATTTTACACCTTATCACTAAACGAGACAGCCTATAATTGCGAAATAATAACTTCGAACTTAGAACGTTTGGGGTTCACACGAGACTACTTTTCATGATTTTTAACATACAAAATTAGAATCTAAAGTTATGGGGAATAAAATCCAAAGTTGCCGATTTCATGTTACCTCGCCCCCCGCAAAAAGTGGCAGAAATGTTTGTTAGTAGAATTACACGCGTAACCAGTCCACATATAAATAGTCAAAGTGGATAAGATATTGGGTAGGATAGAGCGTCGGTGGTGCGTCGCGGAGAGGTATGGAAACCCAATTATGGGGTCCGGGTTCGATTCCGCACTGACAACATGCCTTGTACCAATGAGTTTTTCTAACTTATGTATGTAATACCGAATGATCTCAAGGTGAAGGAAAGCATCGTGAGGAAACCAGCATACGCTGAAGAAGAAATTCTGATGCGAATGTGAAGTCTACCAATACGCATTGCGCACGCGTGGCGGACTAACGCCCGGACGCCCTCCCTGAGGTTAGGCCTGTGCCCTGCAGTGGGACGTCTATAGGCTGATGATGATACGTAGGGTTAGTGCGATACTAGTGCGGTTTGGTAAACTTCATATACACATCAGCATTTTTTCATCAGCGAATGCAGGTTTTTTCATGATGTTTTCTTTGACCGTTTGAGACCAGACGGTATTGTATTCGCGTACCTAAGAAAAACTCATATGGCAAAAATAAAAAACCGGCCAAGAGCGTGTCGGACTGGCCCATGATAGGGTTTCGTAGCCGTCGCATAAGTAGAATAAGAAAATATTAGTAATGTCGATAATTTCCTGCAACGCCATCTAGTTTGTATTAGAAAAAAATTAAATTGAAAGTACTTAAATCTATATTTTGTACATTTTCAGATTTTTTACTCCAGTATTTTAGAAGTTAGGTATTGTGTCTAAGGTATAAGCGAGTTATGGCCCAGTGAGCCCCGTTTTTAAACCGTGCGTCCCCCCCCCCCTCCCCCCTGCACTGTGGGCATACACATAGACAGATAGAATGGACGACAGTAGGTATAAGGGTTCCTTGTTTCACTACGGAAGCCTAAAAATAGAACTTTGACTTTTCGCATATAGTCCGTGTGGATTTGAACCCGAACAGTAAAGTATGGACACTCAGCTTAAACCTCTCTGAAACGCGGCAGAATAAAAAAAAACTTTCTCAAAATTTAAACTTCATCAAGGTGATAGGTACATTCAAAGAGGAAACTGTCAAAGTTGGGAATATTTGAAGTTGTTCCAGATGGTGTATCTAAACATCAACACATTTTGCAAGTTAATTACGGATCGGAGAATCTATCCCACACACGCATATTATTATACTCTAGTGTTGCCAGTTTAAGCTTTATTTAAATTAAACAAATTCTAGAAAATCTTGAAATAATTATAATACCTAAAGGACTAACTAAGTTCACTAATGATGACTAGAACTAAACGTTACATGACTTATGTAGGGTCCTTCTTAATATTCTGATAGTTTTTTAAGAGGATGATCAGACCATCAAACTGAACAACTTTCTCTATGGGACCAAGGTCGAAATCGCGAAAAAAATTCTGTTCCGTACTAAACTGCAATTCTAATCGACCCAAATGTATGGGATAGCTGATTTTTTTCGCTTTTTCGACTTTGGTCCCTTAGAGAAAGTGGTTCAGTTTGATGGTCTGATCATCCTGTCAGCATATTAAGTTGGACCCTGTATGTCTAAAATTGTAACACCTAATGGACGATTGACCTTAAAAGTAAGATTTAAAATGCTTATGTTTAAAAAGCCTTGCTGGCCCAGTGGCGAGTAACCATGCCTGCCGTGCAGGAGGCGATGGTTCGATCCCCGTCCAGGCTGACTCGTACCAATGAGTTTTTCGGAATTTATGTACGATTTTAACACCACTGGCTTTTCGGTGAAGGAAAACATCGTGAGGAAACCTGCATGCTTCAATTTCGAGGCATGTATTGTACCCACTGTCAATTATAGGTGGCGACGGGCTCACCTCCCGTCACACTGGACAGAGTTTCGGTACTACTGGTGAAACGTGGATGTTCTGAGGTTTCAGAATATCTCTGACTACCCCCTCGGGGAACATAGTCGTGAGCATATGATATGCTATGCATTCATGTTTAAAGGCCAACAATTTTAATGTTCAATAAAATAGTTTTGCCTCCTTACATCTTATGGTTATTTTTCTGTAGTCAGACTGAGAAATTAGGTATATATATAAATATTGAAAAACATATTTTCGTAATGGATCGTGTGGTGCCAATCTGGCAACACTGATGAATAAACGCCTACAGGCATGCTACAACCATAATTATTGCGTAGCTGTACGATTAGCAGGTATATTGTAAACTTTACAAGCAATTTTTAAACCACTTACATTTATTTAGTTACGAGTTGTGAAGTGGAGTTTTTAGGTTTCCGTGCCCAAAGGATGAAAACGGGACCTATTACTAAGCCTACGTTGTCCTTCCGTCCGTCTGTCTGTCCTACCTATTTAGGGCTGTAACTTTAGAACCGTAATAGACAGACAGTTGAAATTTTCACTGAGTGTGTGTTATTATGGCGCATTTGCTAAAAAAAATGTTTAATAGTAAAAAATTAATGGCCCTCCTATAAGAAACTACTTTTATCAATGTTTTTTCTACTCGCTCTATCATAAAAACCGGCCAAGTGTAAGTCGGTCTCGCACTTCTTCTTATTGCAAGCCCTGGTGTCAGAGTTTTTTCAAACCGCCTTACGGCCTCTGACGTGATTTTTATGTAACGAGTACTAACATTAGAGATAGTAGCCGGGACTAACGGCTTATCGTGCCATCCGAAGCACGGAATCATCTTTCTTTTCAGACAATCATGTGATTTAGCATACAATGTCCTAGCCAACTGGGGAAAAATGCACATCACTTTGTGCATTTTTCCCTCGGTGTCCCCCATAAGAATCGAACCCACGACCTCCATGTCAAGAGCCCAATGCTCTTAACCATTAGACCACGGAGGCAGTCTCGCACTAAAGGTCCTGGAGAAAACAAAACTTGTTTGTAAGTTAATTTGTATATACTTATACTATGATGCGATGAAACAAGAATTGCAGCACTCGATAAAACGAGGTTGTGCCTGAACACTCAAGTTTACCCAACGCTTTATCTCCAAAGAACAATTACAACATTATCTCTAACTAACAGCGGAAAGGAAACGGCTCAGAAATACTTACAGCGGACTGGAACAAGCTACAGTGTTATGGGGAAACCGGTAATTCCCATATTTCTTATCTATATGGACCCGCAGGCTTTTTTGTCAGGAACTAATGAGCCCCGTCCCCCGGCCCTCCTCACCAGCTCCGCGGTCCGTCGTAATTAATTTACTTCACACGAAACCTTTACGCCACAGATTTAGAGACAATAGATGTCACAAAGGCCTATAGTGCACAGAATTTATGGATCTGAATCCGAGAAAGTCATCATCAGCTTATACAACGTGTTAATGAATAAGCGCAAAACCGCATACTCCCCAACAGATTTCTAACAAAATAAGTTGGGGTGTATGAGGTTATTCGAATTTCAAGTTTTCAGGCAAAAATTATTTGTTATCATTTCAGCAATGAATAATGTTCGTGGTTACATTTTAAGAATCTTGTTTTGGTAGTAAGTAGTGTGAGAGTACCCGGTCGGTGGGTTGAGATCGAGTACAATAAATTTTAAATTTTACAAAAAAAAAATTTAATATTTTGAAAGAAATTACCTATGTTGAAAACATGATAATTCGATTCTAAATTCTGCTCTCGATTCTAAACAAACTACTTTCAAGTTTTGCGTTTATTCATTATTACGTTGGATACGTCCCACTGCAGGGCACAGGCCTACCCTCAGGGAGGGTGTATGGGCGTTAGTCCACCATGCGTGCCCAAAGCGGATTGTTAGACTTCACATACGCATCGAAATTTCTTCTTCAGCGTATGCAGGTTTCCTCAGGATGTTTTCCTTCACCGTTTGAGAGCAGTCGGTATTACGTACATAAGTTAGAAAAAACTCATTGGTACACGGCATGTCATCCGTGCGGATTCGAACGTGGACCTCAAGATTGAGTTTCCGTAGCTCTCCGCAACGTGCCACAGATGCTCTTACTATGAATTTCACACCTACCTTGGATTTATAACCGAAGGATCCATTACATAGCTTGGGAACAGGAAAATTGACCATGGCGGTCGGTAATGTTCGTCCTTCTTTCATACCCTCGAAAGCACAAGCCCACAAACTGTCCTTGTTCCGTAGTCAAACAAGGAATCAATTGTAGTTTTGTGCGGTTAGAGTTCGGAGGCGTCGCTTCGCTAGAACCTATTCCGTATATTATTTTTAACTATACTTCATTCCAAATAAGGACGGCGAGATTTTCCGAAGCCTATTTAGCTTTCTGGCCAATTCCGATTACCATATGTAATTAATTTATTGGATACATATACTATCCGACATATCTTGGACGTTACTAAAGCTGTTTTAAGAATAAGTGAGAGGAAGTGTTTCAAATCTTTGTTTCTGTAATACAAAATAGCCTTAAAATTTCGAATGGAGTATAGGTATTGTAGGTATCGATGCAAAAATAGGTGTTTTGTAGGTTTTGATAGGTAGGAATGTCTTCTTTGTTGTTCTTTTAAGTTTTATCTTTTGGTTCGATTAATTTGAGAGCGGACGTTCATTTCTTTGTGGCTCTAAGTCTGTGGTCTTGCGCGATGTTCTTGCGAATGTCCAAAAAATACACTTAATTTGCTGTGTGTATGTGAGGATTTTCCTCTTGTTATTTACTTTTGTAGCTTTTTTAGAATGTTACGGGACAAAACGGATTTCGTGATTATGTACATGCGTGATATAAGGCTCAATTCAAACCAAAATTACAGTCAAAACGTGTTGTAGCTAGGCAAATTGCCGGCGCCTCGTGAATAGCCTATGGCGGTCGTTGGTGGCCGCGCGCTATCAATTTTTGGAGGGTCCGTTCCTCAATCATTTGCGGGATCCTAGAATTGATTACGATATATTTTGGCAATGTAGATACAATTTAAAATGAAAACACGAAAGTGTAAAATTTGGTGTGCATTGAACCCAACTCGTTCGTGGACTCTAACACGAGTGCGAAGTGAGCTTGCGATACGATATTTGAAAATCGGACAAAATGTTACCCTGCCAAAATGACATTATTGTCATCCTATATCAAGGCTGCTCAATCTTTTTTGTAGATGGGTATTTAGGAGGAGGGCCACAGTTTCGATTCTATGTTACCCGGCGGACAACGTAGTACTTGCCTACATCACCTAATCGAAACCAAATAGTCAAAAACTTCAGTGAGCTTCTGTTAATGGGCAAATTCAATTGTGTTGGCGGGCCATATTGTGGCCCGCGGGCCTGGGGTTGAGCAGCCTTGTCCTATATATTTCCCACTGCAAAGTGTAAGCCTTCTCCCTCGAATAAGTGTGAATCCCTGACACGGGGGTCATCTCCTCCACGTGGACCACCAATCTGGAATCTAAGAAACTTGCACAAGACGGAAAGTAATGGTAGCTTGGAAGAGTTTGTTAAATCACGTCTAACGGGTACTTCTTTTGATTTGTCATACATTAAGTGGAAATAGGAAATCGAAAACTGCCAGTGTTACGATTCTTAACTATCCCTGTTGATGTCACCCAGGAATCTCCACGGAACTGTAACAATCCCGATTTATTTTCTACCAATCCTAATAAAACCAATTCACACTCACAAAAAAGTCTACCAGTTATATCCACAACTCATTGCAGTCAATATCGACTTAGATTGTGTCCTTTCACTCATAAAATCTCCTGCGAAACTCCTTACGCTGTTGTGATAAGTAACAAAATTCCTCGATTCGTGAGCCTTGCGATGAACTATAGGCCTAACAGTCTCGTCACGTAGGTAACCCCAATTGAAAGGTGCCCAAGATTGAATAAAGATGGCAGACCCTAGCCGTGCCAACTTGCCAACAAATCGTCCCTACGCTATGTGCCAATCGAAAAACTGATTATACGGTACCGGCTTAGAAATGTGACATACCTATTCCAATTTCAACTTCCTACATGTGACTGACAATTACGTAAGGTATTTTTGTGAGTAACTCACGTTTTTGACTCGAATAAAATGCGTGAACTTCAAACTGAGGTAATTAAGAATGAGATTCAAAGTTACCCAAAAAAATGTATTTTGAAGATAATTTACACAAATCATATAATCCGCTTAAAAAACCTATTAACTGAAAAGAGAAAAACAAGCTCTATAATCACTAATTAGCTGTAAAAACTTTGTTTGAGCAAATATAATTTGATTCTTATTGGGTAGGTAGTATTGCAAACGGAGACAAAGACAGTTTTTGGTTGGTTATTGATTGGTTTGTCCCCGCCTGCAATACCTACCCAATAAGAATCAAATTATATTTGCTCAAACAAAGTTGTTATAGCTGATTAGTGATTATAGAGCTTGTTTTTCTCTTTTCAGTTAATAGGTTTTTTACTAAAATATAATGTAAATTTGTACTATAATATTCACGGTTTTTACGAATCCAATGACACCTCACACGTTAAAATCCATCAAGCCGTTTAGGCTGTAGGCCGTGCCTAAGAAATAGACATACCTACAAACATACATACATACGCTCGAAAAACATAACCCTCCTTCTGATGCAGTCGGGTAAAAATGACGAATCTTTTACTTTCCGCATATTACGTATCATGACTGTACTAGCATAAGCTCACAACTATATTCCCCGGGTAGTCAGAGATATTCTGAAAACTAAGAACATCCACGTTTCACTAGTAGTACTGAAACTTCTGTCCAGTGTGACGGGGAGTGAATCCATTGCCACTCGTAATGGACAGTGGGTACAATACATACCTTGAAATTGAATCACGCAGGTTTCCTCACGATGTTTTCCTTCACCGAAAAGCCAGTGGTGTCACAAATCTTATGTATGGTATGAGTCGGCCTGGACGGGGATCGAACCATCGCCTCCTGCACGGCAGGCAAGATTACTCGCTACTGGACCACCACGGCTTCCTGTAGACTGTACTAAGCAATTTTATGTGATATTTTGATTCTGTGATCATCATATCTATTGTCGAATTAACTGAATATTAGGAAGCAAAACTGCCAAAAACTCCATGCCTAAATTATGACCGGAGCCATATGCGCTCGTTAACATCGATTAGAATGGAGAGTCGTGTCCCCGGGCATATACGCCTTAAACCATCTTACTTAAACCGCCATTTTGATCATTAATGCATAAAATACCCATGACATGAAAATATTTAAGAAACAAAGTATAATCATATTGTTTCATATCATAATTGTTTAATACAACTCGACGAGGAAAAAGATCTATGTGAATGTGACTCATTAATTCGATACCTACTTTTATTTTCACCTGAACAAACAAGAAGTACGAGTACATAGTTGAATAAAACTATAAATTATGACATGTAAAAAGCATTGATTATTTAACTTAGTTCATAAATGGTATAAATGACATTGTTTAGACTAGCAGCGAGAGTCAATAGTCGAGGGAGTGTTTCAAAGACTAATGCACCCTAATCAATACCGATACATCTGCAAAAGTATGTACACACCTGAGTCCATATACAATAAATTCATTTATCATTTACCCTTTGTGTAGGAAGTACAAAAGTACTTACAAATTCTATGTAAATAAATACACAGTGATTTTAGTATATATAGTGATATATTCCTAGAAGACTGCACACACAACCTGTTAAGATCCGAAGTTTCAGCAACATGGAATTTCTTATAGGTAATATCCACTTATTTTTTAAATTAAAAAACTGGCCAAATAGCCCTGAAAAGTGCGCTTGTATGACGAAAGTAAATAATTTATATCAGCCGTTTTTTTTCTACTTAAGTACTACTTTAGATTATATAATTCTAGGTATCATTTTTTGAAAATTCATTTAAAATTTTCTTAAATAATAAACATAGTATAAAAATCGTGTAAATTTTGCAAAAAATAGTATTTACATTTTTTTATATCATTTGTTAAATACCTTTCTATTCTTTTATATTAGAAGTAAATCCAAAGAAAAATCACCACGGGACCTTTGTTTTTAATATAGTATAAATTACAATATACTCAATTTTAGTAAAAAAACTTTATACAGTGTATGTAAACTCATAACCTAAAACAAACAATAAAAATAAAGAAAACTGACTGTATAAATAAAAAAAATACATACAGTACTAAAACCACGTGTGTGTGTCCATTACAAGTGGCGACGGGCTCACCCCCCTTCACACTGGACAGAGTTTCGGTACTACTGGTGAAACGTGGATGTTCTGTGGTTTCAGAATATCTCTGACTTCCCCCTCGGGGAATATAGTCGTGAGCATATGCTTAGTACTAAAAACTAAAAATACGAAATTTAGTTGGATTCGTTAATAAAGTATCTTAATATCATTTGTATAAAAGATCTAGCAAAAAAAATGACTTATTAGAAATTATTTCCTTTCGACCCGTATTTTTACTGGGCTAAAATGCGAGTCAGACTTGAGCCGTACTATATACAATACTACCAAAAATTGTGTTTTCTCCAGGATCCTTAGCGCAAGCCCAACACGCACTTGACCGATTTTTATTATTTATCGTTTTCCCTTAGAGTATGCTCTATAATCACACCTAGTTTGACGCTTGTGTGTTTTACCGTATTTATGTTTGAGCAAAAATAATGAACGTTTATTAAAAACACGTTGTTTTGTATGGCGAACCTTAATTTTTCTTTTTTATTTTTAAATTATTGGTTGTCAAATCCCCTATAAAACGCGTATTCTGTGAAAAAATCTACCGTTTTGCTATTATTGTTCAAAAGATACAGCCCTTTATAGGTAGGACAGACAGACAGACGGACGGACGGCGTAGGTTAATGAATGGTCCCGTTGGCAACCTGTGGGTACGGAACCCTATGTGTGTAAGTATGTATGTACATGTAAAATTTTTCATACTTTTGACCTGTCTTGTCTGAAACTGGAATGCTTACACAGATAATGCCTACTCACTCTTGCCTTGAAAACACCTTGGTTGTTTATTTCCGGGAAAAGTCGAAACTCCTTTTCAGTGCCATTCAGAAAAACGTTTGTTTTTCCTTATTATCTTTTGTCATCTTTATTAACTATGTGAGTGTTATCCCTATTCGCTGGACTTCATTGTTTAGTATGTAGGTGTTGTGAATAGACGTCACTGATCCTTGAGATACAAAAAACCTAGCATAGCGCCTCAAATAATGTAGTCTGCTTTCGTTGTATCATACCGAATTAATGAATTACTATAATTTTCTTTGGTGTAGAAGAAAAGCAAAAACTAAGTCATTATCACTTTTTAATCCTGAAATTTTCAATGAATTTATTGTTTCCAGGACTTCTGTTTTTGGCGGCAATACAGGCTACATCAGCCTATCTACCACCTCGTCCATCACCTCCACCACCACCGCCATGCACCTGTCAGTCCACATTCGAACCCGTCTGCGCTTCAGACGACCTCACCTACTCCAACATATGCGTCCTAAGATGGGTCAGCGACTACAACGTTAGGAACAAACTACCAGCTCTCAAAGTTATCAGCAAAGGCATCTGCCCCAAACGATCATGCATCTGCCCTGCGGTAGTCAAACCAGTCTGCGGAACTGACGGCTATACGTACACCAATGAATGCGACCTCGGATGCGACAATAAACGACGAAAAGAACAAAATCTGCCTCTGATCTCCGTCCGTCACGAAGGAAAGTGCTTGCAGCAACCTAATTGCGCCAATGTTATCGTCCCAGTCTGCGGCACTAATGGCATAACTTACAGGAACATATGTTGGCTCCAATATTCCAGTGAACTCAACCGAGCTCAAGGTGGCCCTGGCTTCTTTTTCAAATCATACGGCGCATGCCCACAAGAGAATTGTCAATGCGCAAATATAAGAGACCCACTCTGTGGAAGCGATAGAAGGACATACCCTAACCCATGCTGGTTCGATTGTGAGAACCGGAGACGATCGGCTATAGGTCAATCTAAATTAACTGTTCTCAATAAGGGTGCTTGTGGTTCTACTGGATGTCGCTGCACTACAATCTATGACCCGGTCTGTGCCAGCGACGGTAGGACGTATTCAAACCAATGTGAATTAGACTGTGAGAACGAGAGACGTAGGCAGGCCGGACTACCACTGTTGACATTTGCGCACAAGGGTGAATGCAACGACTGCTACTGTCCATACCCATACGACCCATACTGTGCAAGCGATGATAAGACTTATAATAACAGATGCTTGTTCGACTGCGAAAATAAAATTCGGGCAAGCCAGCACCGTCCACTTATAAGAATTCTGTATAGAGGTCAATGTTCTCCTTGCGTGTGCAACTGTCCGAACGAGGCTCAATATTGCTGCGCTAGCGACGGAAGAACATACTATAACTATTGCTGGCTGCAGTGTACAAGTAATTGTTACATATTTCAGGGGTACCCAGGTATTTCTTTCGTGAAGTACGGATCATGTTAAAGCAGGCTACATTCAGGGCACGATTTGGCATAGATTGCTTGCTTTGATCGCTACACTTTAAAATAGAGAAAACTAATCCGACAACGTATGCCGAAATCGAGCCCGACCAATTGCAAGTGTAATCGCTGCTTGTGAACTTGAAGTGCTGTTATTGAATCTCACACATTCTTATTCGTATACGGAAATTTCAAACTAACTATGGGGATTATGGATCGTTAGTATGCGAACTTGAAAGTGTAAGATTCAAAAATAATACTTACGGTTTGCTAAGTGAATTTTTTAGCTGTTTTAGTTATATTTGTAAGAAATATCTATGTAGGAATTGTAAGAAATAGTGTCATCTAAATTAAATGTATTATTTTAAAGTAATTTTTAATGTGATTGTCAAAATAAATTTATTTTAAAAATTCGACATCTTTGCATGGTTTATTTAGTAACTCGAGCATTAGATTATTAGCGTGTCGAAACCTCAATGTTTTTCCCTCAAAATGTTATGTCAGTATTTCCCAGTAACCTTCAAATAATCTCCTCCCCCTTTCCCTCTTTTCCTTTACCGATAATAGTCGGAAACGGTAATGAATACGGACATCTTTATTTTTTACGACTCTCCCTGAGGAAAGTTATGTTTTGAGGAAAGCAAAAGCATGGACAGAAAAATATTATCGTAAAAGATGATTACCGACTCTTAATGACGATATTATATCAGTGTATAGGAATGCAATTGACCGATAAATAACTATTATTATACATAAACTCACGACTATATTGCCTTTTATGAACAGTCAGAAACTAACTTTGTGGTTCTATCCTTATCTACTCACAATAATAATTACCTATTCGAGGGGTAGTTGGAGAGTTGATGGAATATAATTTTTTTACAACAATATTCAATACAGAGTCCTTCTTAACATGATGACACTTTTTTAAGGGGATGATCATGATCATCAAACTGAACAACTTTCTCTACGGGACCAACATCGAAATCGCGAAAAAATATTTAGCTGTTCCATAAATTTTTAACTCGAGTAGGTTTGCAGTTTCTTATGGAACAGCTGGTTTATTTTATTGCGATTTCGATGTTGGTGCCATGGAGAAAGTTGTTTAGTTTGGCGGTCTGATCATCCCCTTAAACAGTGTCAGCATATAAAGAAGGACCCTGTATAGTTCCAATGACTTCATCAATTACTATTTATAAATAGAAAATATCGAATAAAATATTGTAATTATACAAGGTGTTAATGAATTAACGCAAAACTAGAAAATAATTTGTTTAGAATCGGGAGCAGAATCGAAATATCAAAATTTTAATATAGGTTATTTTGTTCTAAATATTTAACAATTTGTTTATATGATTTAAAATTTACTGAACTCGATGTCAAGCCACCGCACGGGCACACTCACCCTGCTTCACAAGATTCTTAAAATGTATCCATGAACACGCTAGCGCTTTCATTCATTGCTGAAATGATAACGAATAATTTTTGCCTCTAAACTTAAAATGCGAATAACTTTAAATTTTAACTATAAAAATAATGAAATTATTGTTTCAATCAAATTATTTTGTTATAAATCAGTTGGGGTGTATGAGGTTTTGCGCTTATTCATTAACACGTTGTATACATAATTTCCAAATGGTATCCGAATTTTGGTACTTATATTTCCTAGTTCTTAAGTTCTGATTCTGATTAGAAAATAAAATGTTATACATGGAATTGCATTATTTGTAATGACCTTCAATGTTACAATTAGGTCTTCAAAATGGTCTTCAATATTGTTTTCTCTAGCATTCCAGTGCTGTCGTAAGTGTCACCCCTAAATGTAAAGCCTACATCTAGCTAGATACATAGGTCACATAGCCTTTGTGCGGACCACTTACTGGCGACAGAGTCGGCCACTAACTAGCGTAGGTCTTGACTCGAGGACCTAGGTATCAACGGAGCCTTTGACTTAGGTCGGAGCTGAGGGTGCCTACATTCATAAGTGGCTTGCAAAACTGGGCGTTGATAAAATTTGTGATTGAAAATTGATTTCATATTTCTAGGTATAGACTGGTTCAGTATTCGACGGATTACGTATCTAGCGGCATTTTGGGTAACATTTGGCCAAATGTGTTTTTTTACTAATTCAGACCTGCGTGGAAAGGAGGGCTCTGAAGTCACCTTTAGAGCCCCACGCTTCCTCGAGCTCGTAAATTCGGGAGTGCCAATATCGAAATTCGTGTTCAGCAGGTCCGAATTAGTAAAAACACCATTTTGGCCAAATGTTTCCCAAAACGCCGCTAGAATTATTGAAATAGTCATTGTAGAGGAAAGTCCCACATTTCGAGATACATTTTCTTTTCATTTCTATTTGATATGAAATTTCGATATGGCAGTTTCGCATTCCATCAGTGTCAGGAGGGTAATTTTATAAGGACGAAAGAATGCATCTGTGTGCACTTAAAATATCCTGCCCCCGATTGCGCTAAGTTAAAACATCGAAGTTCTGTTCTTATCCAATTTCAGTTCTAATCACATTGCAATCCAATTACTATTCAATAATTCTGCATCGCGCTAAACTCTATGTAACTGACAGCCTTTAACGTCTGAGCGATCTGTCAAAACGGCTAATAACGGCTGTCAAGAGCAGTACCGTGATTAGCGCAATACCAAACATGTCAAAAGTTATGGTTCGTACGTAGTCATATCACGGTTCAATCACCGAATATTTACCGCGATTGCAGCCCTGATGGCTTCAAAATTCTAATAACAATTCGAAATAAGGGTTGAGCCTCATCTTTCAGCACGGAATCGAATTTTTTCACGCTCTATCGTTTTCTGTTGCTCAGGAACATCGTTTTGCTAGAGCGAGAGAGGTTGCAGCACTGGAGGTGCTGCCGCGTGCTGTCGCATTCACGCTATTTTTTTCGCTCTAGCAAATTACGTTCCTAAGCGATAGAAAAGGATGGAGCGTCAAAAGAGGTGCCAGATGAGGTTCAACCACAAACACACACACAGGTTCTGAAAGATATAAAAATAAAAATTGGTACCTATATATATATTTATAATTAATGGACTTTTTGCTTGTGCGTTAGCACCGCATTTCCGCCAATGTCAAGTAGTTTGTGGGGGTATCTATCCCAATCTCAGGGATTGATTTTGATAAAGAACAAGAAGAGATTAAGGAATGCGGAGCCTCGTGGCAGGCAAAGACGCGATGCGCGGACAACACGCGAGACAAGTTCTCGGGTCAGAACCTGCAACGTGACTCCCATTGGTACCTATGTAGATTAATAAAGGAATGTAAACGTTTTAACGACAACTATGTTCTGTCAGTAGCAAGCATCAGGTTTTTTTTATAATAGTAATAATAATTCGTTCATACGTTCGTTATTCGTTTCGTTCGTAGATTAATCCAAAGATGTTTGACTTGGCAATCACGTTCCATGTGCTTTGAGCATTTCTCTGGGCACTTATTAACTTTAACGCTATGTGCTAGTTTTACATAATGAGCACATCAAAGTTTTTAATTAAACTATTCAGCAAACAGCGCACGCAAACGAAAAACAACCCTATTAAACAAAACCGCAGGCTACTTGTTAAGAAACTAAACAAAAACTGTAGAGTGCTCAGGTTCCCGGGAAGTGCATCCCGCATCGCTGAGCGAGTTGAAATCCCGCGGGATTTGTCCCGGTATGCGGGAACTGGGACTCATCTGCATGGCGGTCTCGCTAAATTGTTAATTCTGCGGCTTTTTGTGAACAAATACTTTTTCCTACACAATATTTTGCAAAATAAACTTTTTTAAAGTTTTAAATATTTTGTAAGAGGCTTAGATTTAGGAACAAACCACTCCATTTCTTTCAGTGGTTTTACACAAAGCGACTTAATATAATTTTCTTAAGGTTTCGGGACCAAATAAGTTTAGTAAGTGTTTTACTTATAAAAGCTTTAAAAAAAGGAATATCAACATCCCTTGGTCACCTCGTAATGCACCCACTCACCGGTAAATGACAGTTAATTATTCCTCCTATTTCCCTCACGCGGAAAGAGAACTAAGAAGGTGTTAATTCTAAGACGGAACCACGTGTATAATGATAAGATTATACAGGGTGAATAGAAAGGGGTAGTGTAGGTAGAACATCGATGAGATGAGCGGTCAATACTTGACGGGAACCACAAGGTAAAATTCCATTGTAACCACTCATAATATGCTATCCGTAAAGATGTGTATCTCACAAGGTGTTGAACATTAGTGCTGATTGACGAGACTATCGCGTGACGTCATTGTTGCCATGCCTCAGCTTTGACGATATTAATTGGTGTTAAAAAAGCATTTGACAAGCTTGAGATTTTTATCTACGAATGATCTAATCGACTACTTTTAAAACTCTTTGCTTAAATTCGTACCTTGAGGCAGGGAAGGAAAATGGTTAAACGTGAGTCGTAAATTTTTAGGGTTCCGTACCCAAAGGGTGAAAACGGGACCCTATTACTAAGCCTACGTTGTCCGTCCGTCGGTCTGTCCTA
This sequence comes from Agonopterix alstromeriana, assembly GCA_963924505.1. Taxonomy (NCBI): domain Eukaryota; kingdom Metazoa; phylum Arthropoda; class Insecta; order Lepidoptera; family Depressariidae; genus Agonopterix; species Agonopterix alstromeriana. The sequence continues at coordinate 18,485,596 of OZ004667.1, forward strand.
CCTATTTAGGGCTGTAACTTTTGAACCGTAATAGGTAGACTGTAGAAATTTTCACAGAATGTGCGTTCGTTATTGCGGCGGATTTGCATATATAAAACGGATTTACTAACAAATAATAAAAAAGTAAAAAAGTTAATAATTTAGGGGTGGTACTCATACAAGAAACTAGTCTTTATCAACGTTGTTTTCTTCTCGCTCTGTTGTAAAAACGGTCGTACATACAAGCATCAAACTTGGTGTGATTATAAAGCAAACTCTAGTATAAACAACAAATAACAAAAACCGGCAAAGTGTGAAACGGTCTCGCGCTAGAGGTCCCGGAGAAAATGTATAGTTTTAAACTTACAGTGCCTCAAAGATTTCCATACAAATCTTCAATTAATACTAGCATTTAAACGGTATATTTTAACGAAAATCTGACTCCATACAAGCATAGATATTTGTTTCAAGATTGTTTCAGCAAAATTTCATTGACTTTCATTGGTTAGTATTGAAAATATCACCATAGTACGTTTGTATGGAGCGCGCTCCGAATTATATCCCCTTAACTATTTTTGCACATACTTTGTTCCGAAGATTTTTATTTCTGACACTGATTTCGCTACAGCTAGGCTGCAACGAGAGCCATAATAAACAGGGTGTAACAAAACACCCTAGTAATTCTTAAGGGGGTGCTTCAGACCATCAAACTGAAACGATTTTGAGTATGGAGCCAATGTCGAGAAAAAATTAAAAAAAAACCCGACTGCATAAAAACCTATTAACTGAAAAGAGAAAAACAAGCTCTATAATCACTTATCAGCTATAACAACATTCTTTGAGCAAATATAATTTGATTCTTATTAGGTAGGTATCGCAAACGGGGACAAAGAACATTTTTGTTTTGTTATTGATTGGTTTGTCCCCGCCTGCAATACCTACCTAATAAGAATCAAATTATATTTGCTCAAAGAATGTTGTTATAGCTGATAAGTGATTATAGAGCTTGTTTTTCTCTTTTCAGTTAATAGGTTTTTATGCAGTCGGGTTTTTTGTTTATCTTAATAATTTAGTTTATTTCATACTTTTTAGTCTTGTGTCGAAACGGTAACATAAAAGTACTATAATATTTATATATTTGGAACCGTCTGATTACTAGCTTTCATTTGATACCCATATTGTAATTTTTAGCAAAAAAAAAATTGTTTATTCCCCCTCTCTTTTGTAATTCATAGACGCCATCTTAAAACAATATACCCTATGTCATTCTCACGATTTTTACGAATCCAATGACACCTCATACGCTAAAATCCATCAAGCCGTTTGGGCTGTAGGCCGTGCCAAAGAAATAGACATTCAAACATACATACATACATACATACTTACATACATACATACATACATACATACATACGCTCGAAAAACATAACTCTCCTTCTGGCGCAGTCGGGTAAAAATCAGCTGTCTCATACATTTGAGTCGAGACGGTACCTACTGCAGTTTTGTATGAAAGAGCGGATTTTTTTCGCGATTTCAATTTGTCTCCATAGTGAAAGTTGTTCAGTTTGATGGTCTATAGCACCCCCTTGCGTATTACTAGGGTGTTATGTTACACCCTGTATACAGGGCTCTTTTTAATATGCTGACACTTTTTTAAGGGGATAATCAGAGCATCAAACTGAACAACTTTGTTTATGGGAACCACATTGAAATCGTGAATAAAACAAACAACTGTCGCATACATTTAGCTCGAGTGGGTTTGCAGTTTTGTATGGAACAGCTGATTTTTTTTTGCGATTTCGATATTGGTGCCATAGAGAAAGTTGTTCAGTTTGACTGACTGATCATACCCTTAAAAAGTGTCAGAAGAGCTACATTCTTGAATATCTTATGATTTTTTACAACATTCGTGGAACAAAACAATGCTTTCTATCTCGAGATATTTCCGCGCGAAGATTTTTCTATTATTCGCGTACAAAAATTAGAATGAATTAATCAATATAATATGTCGTCCATTTCTAGGGTTTCGTTGTAGTTAGACGTCGCGTGCGTCCACTCTAACAATTAGTGGCGAATCCGCTAAGTCGTCAATGATTTAGTGCCGCTGCTGAAGTTTGCTGTAAGTTATAGGAGATGAGATGCTGGCTAGATTACTTATACTTGTATCCCACTGACTGAACAGTGCCATGTTAGACTCACCACCTCTCTCAAACAGAAAACCAAGAATTCGCTTTAACAATCTAATTTCGCATATGCTCATGATTATACTCCCCGAGGGGGTAGTCAGAGATATTCTGCAACCACAGAACATCCACGTGTCACTAGTACCGAAACTCTGTCCAGTGTGACGGGGAGTGAGCACGTCGCCACTTGTATTGAGCAGTAGATACATCACATGAAATTGAAGCATGCAGGTTTCCTCACGATGTTTTCCTTCACCGAAAAGCCAGTAGTACAAATCGTATATAAATTCCAAAATCCAAAATTATTTTTAAGTAAATTAAATTACCAATAGTTAAAAATGTTATTTAAACTATATTAAGGCTAACAGTCAGTAAAGTAGCAAGAGTAAATGCCCAACAAAGACAAAACTTCATATAATCGCACTATCACACTAAAAAACCGTGGTGGTCCAGTGGCGAGTAACCTTGCCCTTCGTGCACTAGGCGATGGACTCGTACCAATGAGTTTTTCGGAATTTATGTACGATTTGTAACACCACTGGCTTTTCGGTGAAGGAAAACATCGTGAGGAAACCTGCATGCTTCAATTTCGAGGCATGTATTGTACCTACTGTCCATTATAAGTGGCGACGGGCTCACCCCCCGTCACACTGGACAGAGTTTCGGTACTACTGGTGAAACGTGGATATTCTGAGGGTTCAGAATATATCTGAGTACCCCCTCGGGGAATATACCTATAGTCGTTAGCATATGCATGCATGCATACATAATAGTTCAAATCTTATGCCCTACACCCAGCGCTAACTACGGGAGGGCTGGCCGCCACTTATTGGATTCTCGTTCAGTTATTACAGCTATTAGAGAAACGTTTCGGCGGCATTATGTGTAATAACTTTAGTTTGGTCAGTTGTACCAACAATTGCTATTGTTCGACGACCATTCATCGACCCTTACTTAGTTAAGTGCTTTTACAGTTATCATAAATAACTTATCTGGTTAGTTAAATCACATACAAAACTTGGCGGTCGGGATGGTTCAATCGGGAGGGGTTTGTGGTTTGTGGAACTGGACCAATATTTTACAGTATACCTAGTAAATCCATATGAATAGATAATAATAGTACACTAAAAGTGAAACTATGGTTAAACCCACAGAACATTATAAGAGGGGTTACAAATGCAAAGTAGCGCTTTTGCTTCGAAGACGGCTGTCGCCACTTGTCTTCCCGCTCACTCTGCTACAATTACTCATGCCCTCTCGCTTGCACCACGCCGCGCGCCTTATGGTGTTATGCAAATCATTGCATCTATGGCGATATGCAATGATTATTATCTATCTTTGACTAATTATTATAAGGACTAGCCTTGCGGTAGCATTTCCCCTCTGCCACAGTATAAGCACAATTGATCCTGTGCATTTACATTCAATTTTACACCTTATCACTAAACGAGACAGCATATAATTGCGAAATAATAACTTAGAACGTTTGGGGTTCACACGAGAGTAATTTTCATGATTGTTAACTTTAAAAATTAGAATCTAAAGTTATGGGGAATAAAATCCAAAGTAGCGGATTTCATGTTACCTCGCCCCCAGCAAAAAGTGGCAGAAATGTTTGTTAGTAGAACTACACGCGTAACCAGTCCACATATAAATAGTCAAAGTTATCTATTCATATGCCTAATCTTAGATGATAGATAAACAATAGGTAGATTATTCACCATAATATTAACGCTTTGTTTTTTCAGCGTTACGTGATAATTACCCGCACTAACACAGATGCACTCTCTCGTTCTTATCCTCCTAAATCTGATGGAACAGTAAACCATTGCGATCAGAGGTAGGTTCAGATGCAGTGACGGAATATCTAACTCTACGCCACGAGTACCTCACAGAATATCTTAATTAAAATAACAAACTCCACTGGCTTCGTGACCCATAGTGGTTCTTCGCCTCCGAAACGACACAGCGTCACTTTCCCAGATCCTGTGCAACCTCTTGCCTCCACTACGTCACTCCAGCGATACGTGGGGTGACCCACTGGGCATCAGCCAGTAGATCGATCTAGATCATTATGCTTTCCTGACATGCCGTTCCTCACTCATTCTTTCTAGATGGCCAAGCCAGTGGAGCCGGTGTGCCTAAAATATTAAGTACAGTGGGAAGTTGTAGCTCAGGGACCATATAAAAATACTCAAACTGGTTTATTTCCTATATTTCGTATACCTCCTCGCAAAAAAATCAGAGCCGAACTCACTAGAAAAGCCAAAGAACGTACAGGGTCCTTCTTAATATGCTGACACTTTTTTAAAGGGATGATCAGACCGACAAACTGAACAACTTTCTCGATGACACCAACATCGAAATCGCGACAAAAAAATCAGCTGTCTCATACATTTGGCTCGAGTAGGTTTGCAGTTTTGTATAGAACAGTTGATTTTTTTTTCCTCGATTTGGATGTTGGTCCCATAGAGAAAGTTGTTCAGTTTGATGGTCTGATCATCCCCTTAAAAAAGAGTCAGCATATTAAGAAGGAGCCTGTAGACAAATTGTAGGCGTTCTTTTAACTATGAAATACCGCATCAATATCCAAGCAACATTTTTGGGTAGAGATACAGCCTCCTTACAGTACCTATGATATGTTTGACATTGTGATTCTATAAGCCACTTATCATTCACTCCGTTCGTTCTATCCAGTCCTCTAGAGTCATAGACAGCCTATGTTTCCTAATGACCATCCCAACCTACTAACGCAGTCCGTGTGTCACAGATATTCGGATATTAGCGGATATTTGTGGCTCGTGCGAATATTCGGTAGGGATACGAGTGACTGATGTTGCGGCCGGTCCCGGTGCTAGCTGAATAATTTACTATCTGGAACGTGCCGTGTGTTTTGAGGCGAGAATATTGTAGGGTAGCGCGGAATTTTGGCGGTACTTCTCTATTATTACGTGGCTGTCAATCACGCTCGTAGACGGTGTACAATAGGTAGCTAGATCTACCTTTGTACTCGCGTACGTATTTGAACTCACGACTATACGAGACGATAATCGCTACGTCGTGGTCAGAAACGTTGCAGAACTACTTTGCAGCAACTTGACTACAAACGTGGTGGAGTATGGCCTAATCCCTCTTACCATTGCTCGTGAGAAGGCTTTTGTCCAGCAGTGGGATTCTACAGGTTAGACGTTCCCATTTGACACATAAAATACATCAAACGTGAAAGTGCCGGCCAACAAAAACTTATGCTATATTGAAAGCGGCATGAAAGCTGTAGCTGAAAGTTTTGTTACATGAAAAATGTATGAATCGCACCATCCCCTTCGAGGAATACAGTCGTGAGCATATGTATGTATGTATGCAAAAAACCAAGGAAAATGGCCCTAAAGCATTGGTCCTATAATAATTAATATTCAGACGGAGATTCAGAATTTAAAGAGTAAAAAGAGTTCAGAATGTTTTTTGGGCAGCAATTTCATATTTTAGACCAAATCTGATGATGTCTTTGGCCCTGAAACATTAAATTATGCTAAAAAAACAACAAAGTTACAAATGCACGCTTTGAACATAGTTAATTTGCAGTTTTAGCAAAGTATCTGACGACCCCGAAAAAAATTCAGGTCGTGAGCTTGTTTATGTATAAGTGGACCTAGTCATCAAATTGCCCAAATTAACACAATCAGGGTCTGGAATTTTAAATTCATCTGTTGCTGACGTAAAATAACCCCTAAAGTCAAGACTGTAAGGTTATTAGTGACATAGCAATTTCATTTAACTTGGATTACTTCCAATTAGTACGAGTATTTCGCTTCACGATTTAACTCATTTTCAATAGCTCTTCTTTGTTACTTGAACGATACATTCAGTTTTACACCCTGAGACGTTTTATTAGAGCTTTGAATAGGTTGTCCATTTAGTTTTACTGCTTGAAAATCAGACAATACTAAGCGTTAGAACGATTGCACACAAAAATGCTGGATAGAATGGCATTACGGTCCTGAATAGGTACCATACCTGAATCATTGCTGTAATTACCAATGACCATTCAAAGCTATAAATCGGTCTTTGACTTGCTGTCAGAGTAGTTTTCAAGCTTTCTTTAATCTTGCCTTTTGACAGATAGGCACCTCTTTTTACGGGCATAAACCTACCACAAATTCCCAACACTGTAACTTCTCTAAAACAGGAGTACCATTGACCTTTTTGTTTAATAAAGTATATAAAAAAACACACATAATCGTTTCGAAATCGTTCGTTAAAAAGCCGTGGTGGTCCAGTGGCGAGTAACCTTGCCTACCGTGCAGGAGGCGATGGTTCGATCCCCGTCCAAGCCGACTCGTACCAATGAGTTTTTCGGAATTTATGTACGATTTGTAACACCACTGGCTTTTCGGTGATGGAAAACATCGTGAGGAAATCTGCATGCTTCAATTGCGTGGCATGTATTGTACCCACTGTCCATTATAAGTGGCGACGGGCTCACTCCCCGTCACACTGGACAGAGTTTATGTACTAGTGAAACGTGGATGATCTGAGGTTTCAGAATATTTCTGACTACCCCCTCGGGGAATATAGTCGTAAGCATATGCTATGCATGTATACTCGTATTTCTGTTTAAATACCTGTCTCTTGAGCATCAGGCTTAGAATAATAGCGGTTGTTGGCGTTTTGTCAACTTCCATTACGCTGAGTCATAGACCTTTCTGTCTCTAAACTTAAAATAATATTTTGCTAAGTTTCTAGTGCCATTTTGTGTATTGCTGTTTTGAGACAAATGAAAAACTTGTATTTATTTATTTATATTAACAGCGGCGACCACTTACAACACTATACCATGAAGTCCAGCGAGCGAGGGGCATAATTCTAATCTGTCTTTATGAATGAAGAGTGTTTGACAGATATCCTATCTTAGACTGAAACTATAGGCTGACCTTTAGGGATCGCTTCTGGTAATGTGAGACAACCTTTTGTTGTTTGAAAACGTACGGAACATAATCTTATGACTGAGAAGTAAAACGTGCCGAGAAATGTAATTCGAGTACAAAGCAAAATTTGAAGCGTGTGTTGTGTTCGTAAGAGGACATCAAATAGTTTCCTGGTGTTGGGGAAATATTGAAAACAGTCTAAAAACAATCTGAACTTTTTATTTTATTTATTTACTAACTAGTCTTTGAAACAGGAGGAGGAGGACACGAAGGAGTACTGGACAAATAGTAACGCTAGAAATTATAATTTCAGTTGAAAAATTAACGCCCGCCCGACATAATTTTTCAATCTTAAATTTGATTAAAATATTGCTGTTTTAATGTTGAGGACGTTAAACTTTACTATACTCCATTAAAAGTAGCAAATACATTTTAAGGCAATTTTGCATTACAGAAACAGAGATTTGAAAAACTTTCTCTTACTTATTTTTAGAACAGCTTTAGTAACGTCAAAGATATGTGGGATAGTATATGTATCCAATAAATTAATTACATTTGGTAATCAGAATTGGCCAGAAAGCTAAATAGGAATCGGAAAATTTCGACGTCCTTATTTGGAATTAAATGTAGGTACTATTCGTGAATGACTGGGACGGATAGACACAATTTTCAATTTATGAGGGTTTCTTGTTGACTACAGCAACCTAAAAATTAAGATGAAATGAACTTAAACCAGACACAATTTTCAATTTACTAATCTTTAAGTTAATTATTTCCAAGTTTCAGAAATATTTTAATTAATGAAATAATCAGCAGCTTATCAAAATACCAACAAGATGCCTCGAACGTGTTTAATCTACTTACTTCATTAGATTACTGACGACGTATTTAATTATTAAATCATGTTGCAGACTTTATTAACATACTGGTGAATTTACACTTTACCTATGTTGCCACCCAAAGAGATTATACCTAAAGGCATAGAGCGATCCATACCAATTGTAAAGTGCCCACTTTTTTGACGTTTAGGTTTGAGTGTGTTGTGTCAAGTAGTATGGACAAAAGAGGACCAAGTGACATATGGCCTTATGTTTACGGCTAAGAGGAAGGATCTCCATAGAGTCCGCATAAATTTACGATTGTAGTTAGTCTCTTTTGTCTTATGACGTACCTTTAATAGTAGAAGAAGATGGAACTATAGATATTTGTTTATGCGGCTGTCCACTTTTTTTTGAGCTAGTGTGTGTGAAAAGTGACCGTAAACATAAGGTCATATATCACTTGGTGCCTTTTGTCCATACTACTTGACACCACACACTCAAACCTAAACGTCAAAAAAGTGGACACTTTACAATTGGTATGGCTCACTCTATGCCTTTAGGTATAATCTCTTTGGTTTACGGTCACTTTTCACACACACTAACTCAAAAAAAAGTGGACAGCCGCATAAATAAATATCTATAGTTCCATCTCCTTCTACTATTAAAGGTACGTCATACGACAAAAGAGACTAACTACAATCGTAAATTCATGCGGACTCTATGGAGATCCTTCCTCTGAGTTGCCACCTCTTAATTTTGACGTCAGATTAGAGAAACTTCACAGCATTTTTACTCATCTAACTCATCGCCACGAACGCAGAATCTAAGTTCGATGTGACACTATTTTGGTTTTCTATTCTGAATTTATTGGAGGCTTTAGCCTTGAGCCTAGCATCCAGAAGGATGTCATATTAACATGCGTTAATATGCATGGTCACAGATATTATAATTCAAGTCACCCTAAGCAGTCAGCCATCCTCAATACGATTGACTGGCTAATGCTTCCACTACAGGATGTCATACGATAACTAACTCATGCTGACATGAAAAGATAACTAAATCGCTTTCTCAAACTCTGACTCGACTCAAGTTAAGTTAAAAAAATTCTCGATTCATCTTCGACATATCTATTCTCAGCTATAACCTCGTGGATCCTCCACTGGAGTTGAGTCGAGAAATTAGTATAATAATGGTGGTATTTGAATTATACTGATCAGATCGTCAAACTGAACAACTTTGTCTTTGTCTATGGCAGTCAGAAAAAAAAACGGCTGTCCCATACGTTTGAATCGAGTAGGTATTGCAGTTTAGTATGGTACAGCAATTTTTTTTTCTGATCGGTTTGCTCCCATAGCAAAAGTTGTTCAGTTTGATGGGTAGAGTATGTGGTTTAAAGGTTAATAATACTTTTCCTTACACCCTGTATAATTACGTGAGAATTCACCTTAAGCATCAAACTCGTAGGAACATGTTTTCTTCCCGGGTAACTAGGGATCGAAGATATGCCTTAAAGCAGTGTATTAACATTATCTTATAATAATAAGCTCATGATAGAACATCACAACACACCATGTTTACGTATTATTATGTTACGTAAGTTCTGTTCGATATGTTGTCTTATAATTAATACAATGTTCTACCACGAGTAAATAACCCACAGATACAAAGCTTCCAAATTATCACGTGACGCGCTCGCCACGAGTCGAGACGGTTTTTGCACGGGCGGCGTGTAGGTGAACTCATCGGTGAAAGATCACGCACACACCACTAGTGTCCCTTTCGTAGCGCGGTTGTATGAAGTTTTTTGTGTGTGGGTATTAACTTTTTTTTTTCGGGCCTGGGTTCACCACACATTTCCGCCGCTGTAACTTCTGTAAACGAGGATCAACAGCGGCGACCATTCACAACGCTAGACGATGAAGTCCAGCGAGCCCGGGGGATGATTCTAATCTGTCTTGGAATCCGCAATGAATTTGATCAAAGAAGATAGGAGATGTAGGAAAAACCAATATCCGATTTCCCTCCATCGCAAACGGGAGACTGTAATTAGTAAAGGCTATAGCCAATTCCAGAGATCAATTATGGCAGAGGTGAAGACCCTAACGCAGTGGCACTAAAAAAATCATTACAAAAACAAAAGAGGTACCTAACATTGTTGAGAAACTATGACTTATTTTGCTTCCAGTAATAAGTATGGCAAAAACATCTGAACGCACGGAAGTTATCCCTAGTTGCAACAAGATCCATGTAATAAGGGACACCGGAAAACGATTTTATTGGATCAAGCATGGTATAGCGCTCGGCGTACCAAAGCTCTTCTTATCAAAGAATCTGCTTATCGTGTGGGCAGCAAGCCCTGGTGACAGTTTTTTCAGACCGCCTTACGGCCTCTGACGTGATTTTTATGTAACGACTACTACCTCTAGATATAGTAGCGGGGACCAACGGCTTAACGTCCCATCCGAAGCACGGAATCAGCTTCCTTTTTAGAAAATCAGGTGATTCAGCCTGCAATGCCTTAACCAACTGGGCAAAACACACAAAGTGACATCACTAGGTGTCCCCCGTGGGAATTGAACCCACGATTGATGAGCTGTTTGTTCGAACTCGTTACCGTCCACAGAACATTTAAATAAAGGTGACGCAACCAATTACTCTTGTGATTAAGTTGACTCTATTCATGTCATCATCATCATCATTGTCTGCCCGTATATACTTCAAGTACGTACTTTACTCACTCATTTACGACTAATATTAATTTGAACGGGGTGTTAATTTAGGTAATAATGCGCGAATGATTTAGGCAAATCCTAAAACTACATTTTGAGCGACTTTTGGAATTCGAATTCGGTGGAAGGTTGACCGAAATTTGCGAGATAATATCAATTATCATATGCCGGCGTATAAATTAGCCTCGCGGTTACTTTTAATGTAGTACGACTGACTCTAATTGAGACTATTATTTTAATCCTTATCATCCATTGACTTAGCAACTACTGGACGCAAGGTCCGTGCTCAAAAGTGTGCGAACTAAAAGAGAAACAAAATACATAAAGAGAAACAATAACCCGCTAGTCTTCGTTTGATTGACAGACTACGCGCACGTGTGCATACCATACTGTTGTGCTGTAAGTATTTGTAAACACTACGCCAGCAAACTAAAATAAAAATTTCATCAGTTTCAGTGTCTAACAGGTACTTTCATTTATATAGGTTAGTATGGGACACTTTTTCCGAGAATTTTGTATTAGACTCGGCGTCCATAACTTAGTAAGTCAATGTTATCATCCTTTTTTTCATACATAATATGCAATCCTTTGAAAAGATGAACACGCTCATCTCCTACTATTCATCTTTTAGCCTTGTTATCTATTTGTTAGACTTTTTGTAATGATGGCGCTCGTTGGCGTTGTAGTTTAATGGTATTTCATCTCGAGCGCCTTCGTATTTTGGAAGGCACGCAAAACAGTTGGTCCTGTATATGTATAGTTCGCGGTGTAAAGTGAAACTTACTTACAAAGCTCCGCTCCTCTTGGCTGTGGTGGATTTCGGGTCGAACAGCCTCCAGGAATCCGCACTGAGCCTGAGTGCCTCTCACCCATATTTGTGAGAGGGGTTTGCTCATCAGTAGGATCCTACAGGTAATAATACTTACATACTTGTAGGAGTAATAGTTTACATAAGTAAAAAAACAAACGATAAACCTAAATGTTCTTTGTGCACAATCGTAGTGTGTTTGTGCAGATTGATTTGTGGTTACTTTTAGAAATTCAAACTCGCACACAAGTTCACATAACGTATACACCATCAAAACTATTCAGTCGTATAACATCAGGCGGGAACGGACGGCGGCGGCGGCAGCGTAGCGGTCGGCGCATATTCATGAGATTAAACCGCCGACGCCGGCCGCGCCGACCGGCGGCACCGGCCTCCTGAAATAATATACCCGCCTACAACCGCCACTTCGTTTATCAACTTCTATCAGTTTCGGATAATTAGCGCGGCCGTGGATTAAAGGATTAAAACTATTGAGTCGCTGTTTAAATAATGTTAGGGTTTTGCGGTTAGAGATAGGATAATATGGAATTGAAATAAATTGTTAGTAAAGTTTATGAATTGAATTCAATTTAGTTGTAGAATTTAATATTATCTCGAGGATTATCTTTGGATTCGCGAAGTTTAAAATTAGGTACGTAATAAATAATCAAAAATGAAAACCTTATAAGTACATATATATAGTTTTCACATGCTTCAACGACCGATCTCAAGTGTTCACACGATTTTAAGCACAATCCTTCGTGTAACTGAGCCACTGCACGTGGATAAGTTAGAGAAGGCAACTAGCAGTAAACCATTGCTAATTTAAATAGCCCTACCACCATTAACCTAATATCACCATTTGACCTTGACCTTCAATATGCTAAATGTGGACCTTACTGCTATATTTAAGCCGTGGTGTTACAGTGGCGAGTAACGTTGCCTACCGAGCAGGAGGCGATGGTTCGATCCCCGTCCAGGCCAACTCGTACCAATGACTTTTTCGGAATTTATGAACGATTTGTAACACCACTGGCTTTTCGGTGCAGGAAAACATCGTGAGGAAACCTGAATACTTTAATTTCGAGGCATGTATTGTACCCACTGCCCATTATAAGTGGCGACGGGCTCACTCCCCGTCACACTGGACGGACTTTCGGTACTAATAGTGAAACGTAGATGTTTTGAGGTTTCAGAATAACTCTGACTACCCCCTCGGGGAATATAGTCGTGAGCATAATGCTATGCTATGAACAACTGCATACTTAAAGAGGTAGTTGGTATGGGGTCCCAAATTTACCTCAAAAGTCAACACTTCGGGTGTCTCTTCATAAAACACTGTCCATCGATGTTATGCTGCATCGATGGTAGGCAGAAGGATCCTACGCTATTGCAGCAATCTAAATGACCAACCATAAATTATGGTCTGGAGTTGTTTGAATGTATTTGAATACATACAAGCTAGTACTTCCAGGTTTACAATTTCGTCCCATTTCCAAAGCATAATCTGAAGCAGAATATGAATCAAATATAAAAATTTCTAGATAAAGGCATTGCTCGCAGTTATATTCTATCTAAATGCCCGCCAGAGGAATATAATGTAAGCATTTGTTTCAATTACAAAGCCACTCGGTGCTCGGAACGCAAAAATATAAACACAGCTATTTTTCAATAAAAAATATTGCTAAGAGTGAATCTCTTGTGGGTCACGGTTCCGTACTCTTTACGAGACCTAATTTAGATGCGGGGATGGTGTATTTGAAGGATTCAATATGTCAAACTAAGGTCCTAACATTTCTGTATTGTATCAAAAAGGTAGCTAGGTAGGGTATATGTAGATGGTAGTTGTAGCAAAGATTATGACAGCTCCTAAAACTGTCTTGAATGTTGGTCTACTGAACTAAAAAACTTGATTTCTCGTCAAAATATCTGAATCAAAATTAGTTCAGGCGACAAAATACCTGTAACGAGCAAAATAAGTAAAGTGGTTTTTTCAAATTAAAGATTGAAAAATTTGTCTCGGGCTGTACTTGAACCTGCACTCTTCCAAACCGGGGAAGAGCGTTATCCAATTTCGCTACCGAGTCCACTAGCCAGAGAACGAAATTTTCAATCTATTGCGTCTTAAGGGGACACAGCGCCATCTACTGGAAGTTAAAAGTGTTAAGTTAGTTGGTGGTATAATAGTTGAAAGTGGTTTTTTGGACAGTAAATGCATGCATATTATGCTCACGACTATATTTCCCGAGGGGGTAGTTCTGAAACCTCAGGACATTCATGTTTCATTAGTACCGAAACTATGGACACTTAAAGAAACTGCAAACATAATACTTATTGCTAATTTATAAAAGGAAAAGTAAAGTAATATTTTCTCGTCTTCTGATGTTATAAATACTTTTCCCAAATAATGTTTCGTAAGAAATAATGCAGTTGCAGCAACGTTGACTTTTATCATTATTAAAAAGGCGACGACTAACGAAATTACTAACTTTACGGTTTCAATTACTGATGAAAAATTGTATGTTTGATTTACACAACTCATAGAACGGATGGGGGAAGATCGTTCAGTGAAGAGAGCGTATCTGGGGCGACCGTCTGGGCGTTGCCCGGTGGGCAAGCCCAGATATCGCCGGATAGTGGATAGACCAGATCACCAAGAATCTCGAGGAGTTGGAGGTGCGTAACTGGACTGTTGTCGCAGGCCAAGACCCACTTCGGGTCCCTGAGCCAGCATAGTAACTAAGTAAGTACACAACTCATGCGACGGGACCCTAAAAATAGCCAAAACTAGCGAGTAGCTACCATTAATTTTGATTTAGCTACAAAATTAATGGACCTGCGCTATCTATCACAATGATAAGGTGCCTGTTAGAGCAGACATTATTCTTTTATGTTATGATGTGAAATGTTAATAAATCATAAGAGCGCGGGTCACGCATGTCCTTCCCTCGTGAAGTTTAATCTTTCACCTTATCTAACCTACACGCTTGGGGAAATGAATATCAAATTGTGTCTTCAGCTTTTTACTTGATTTAATCGTTCAATGACAATAAACTTTTTTTTTGAAATGTTTATACTTCCGAGTTACATGGCGAGTCAAACTTAAGGGTACTTTGTAACCATTTTTTACATTAACTATGACACTTTTTAATCAGAAAACAAAATTGAACAATCTACAGGACATGAGAAGTGATTTGGTTTTTCTCGAACTCTATTTAAATTAATAAAACTGAAGAAAAAGGAATCTAAAGTCACCCCTTTTTTCCAGTTGTAACCATTTTACTCTTACATTGTTGATCGGAAGAAAATGAAAAATTTACAATATACTGCACAATACAACATTGAATAATGTGGTTTTCTTATTTTGAAAATTGACCGAACATCGATAAGTATGGCAAGCCGTGTTCCCGGGCGGATATGCCTTAATGAAAAATCCTGGCCAACTGCGAGTCGAGCTCTTTACCAAGTTTTTGGTTCTGTACCAAATTTACAAAAACTTTAAGCGTAAGCTCGACACACTTGGATAGTTATTTGTTATTTTACTTTAGAGCCATATAAACACACTAAGTTTGACGCAGTCAATAGTTACAATATCCACACATCCACCGAACCTAGAATCACCATGCAGTCATCCTGAAATCTCGACAACGCATCGAATCCCCATCGTATCCCCTACAGACCGTGCCAATAAAAAGTTAGGTTAAGTTAACATACGAAGGTTTCCACGGCCAATAAACGTCTGGACAGAGAGGCCGGCGAGAAACAAAGGGCTTAATGGAAATGTCCGTCACTCTGTTTTCAATGCGGGGCCGCAAAATATGCGGAGGAGTAGGGACTCTCAACACGGATTACTTGTATACACTGTATTCAACTTGATCTGATAAAGATTGACTGTAATTTTCTGTGATTGGTGTGGTCGCCGTTCTAACATAACCTAACCAAGGTAACCAGCAGGCCAGGCCAGGCCAGGCAGGTAAAGCGACCACACCGCGCGAGCCAAGCGAGCGAAGTAAGCTTGTTGCGCTAGCGGGCTGCATTTTCCAGAGTAAAATTCTGGTACAGGAAGAATTATGTTACTGTACTTAACTTGTTTCATGCGCCCATTATAATTTCCAGATTGTTCTGTTAAATGCCGATTTAAGAGATTTACGATCAGTTGCACGTACGTTCATTAAAGTTAATCCTCCACTAAATCTTTTGTTAGCTTTTACCTACAACGTCAAAAAGAAAAAAAAGTGGCAGCAAGAGATTTAACGGAGGTTAAGCTTTAATGAACGTACTTGCAACTGGCAGGTAAAGTTATAAAATTGAGGACGCCGCTCCGTTGGTCACCAATTTTCGACGACATAATTATACAAACTCGAATTTGATATTGATAATCAAAATGGTCATTCACCAGCAGCAAATAATTCTAGATATCGAAATATCTACCTATTTTATCCAACTGAGTGAAACTGACGCTTTTCTCCTGGCCCATACCTACTCATCCGCAGTGACCCTCGTGTTCCACCGGACACTCGGGCGGTCTCCGAATAGTTTCCGATGACCCTATTTTTGGTTCTCGTACGAACGCTCCAAAAATAGGATTCATTTCCTTTATTTACACTGTTGGAATTTCAATTTGCAAACAAGACTGTCGCTGTTGAGTCACGTAGGGAAAAAACTTGCGATAGGGGAGAGTATCCCCATCGGGTTTCCTATCAAATACTTCGATGTTTTACATCTCTTATAGTTTCCAATTGAATCGTATATTCCACGATCCCGTCTCAAGAATTTTACAACTATAATTAGTTTAGACAAAGATACATATTCTAGTGGAAAAGCCTGTAGTTCTAGGATTTAGGTCTAGAATTGGCTCGTTTTTTGCAATTTAAAACCTTTGTGAATGTACAATAGGTCCAATAGGAATGCTCCACCAATACACAACGGGCCCGTGTAGGCCGACTTCCTCTCACACTCATTCGTATGAGAAGGCCTTTGCCCTTCAGTGGGATCATGAAGGCTACAACTTACAATAGTAAAGACGCGATTTTTACCCGCTGGTTGATGATGCCAAAAACCTCGGTGTTACGAGATTTGGCATTTAGAAATAATAATTTCTAGAATACAATTACCGTAACTCGCCGGGATGTAAGGGACAGCGCCCCGAATACCTACAAGTTTACAAACCCCTTTCGTTGACTCATACATACTATGTATGAGTCAACGAAAGGGGTTTGTAAACTTCTGGAATAGTCCCTATTAATTTCTTATCGAAATCGATTCCCATCTCAATGAAACAAAAATTTATTGACTGGGGACATATAGACGAATAAAAACTGTCCTACAACATAATGTCATAAATAAACACGTTATGGAGATAATTTTACATTAATATTAAGATTTGAAAAAATAACCCAACAAACAATTTGGTCGTATTAGGCCCCCATTTATACGACTATTTTAAGTTATTATATGATATTGACTGATATTTCGTCATATACTGGTGCTTTATGCGTCTAATGTTCGACTATACGACACCTATATGACCAAATTGTTGGTTGGGAACAATCGTAATTATGCCAGCCCCCATATAAAAACAAACCCCTTTCAGATTGTCACTGAGACTGCTGTTATCGCCGTAACTAACACTTACGTGGTTTTTCCACACCGAACGCGATGCACCACGACCGTAACATAAGTTCCTACGGATGTTAGTTCATTAAAATTTGTCGCACAACTTTAAAATTACTTTAGGACGCCCCGCGAAGTTTTTCTTTGAGTTTCGCAAGAGTTGGAAACTAATCTGCATGCGTAATGTTAGTAAATAAGATTGGACGCTCGTGTATACTGGAATTTTAAACTGGAAACTAGCTTTAACTGGAATTTGATTTCGTCTAGTTACGGTTGTTTACAAGCTGCATATGGGACGCTCGCCGTAGTGACGCTTTTGTACGAGCGTCGTTGTGGGATGAAATAACATTTTAGTGACTCACTCAATCTCTGAATTTCAGCTGATAATACTTAATTACTCTGTTTTGATATATTGCAGCTTCATCACCATAGTTAAGCAACGCCGAATTAAATCAGTCTTTGAATCAATATCGACTTTTAGTGGTATTTTATCCCAAGTGTCTTCGAGCTTTGGGAGGCACCTTAAACTAATG
This sequence comes from Agonopterix alstromeriana, assembly GCA_963924505.1. Taxonomy (NCBI): domain Eukaryota; kingdom Metazoa; phylum Arthropoda; class Insecta; order Lepidoptera; family Depressariidae; genus Agonopterix; species Agonopterix alstromeriana. The sequence continues at coordinate 18,503,187 of OZ004667.1, forward strand.
GGCATTACCGTTAAATGACAGAAATTGGTTGAAAATACTTTGACAACAGGTTGATCACTACTTTATCTTTAACCATCAGCTCTGGTCCCACCACTCTCTCCCTCTTTTTGTGAGAGGAGGCAGATACCTAAAAATGAGATCAGTGAAGTGTAAGGGCCATCCGAATACTGAAACGGTGAACTCGGACCATTAAACCACAAGTTTCACTACGGAGCCTACATGTATGAAACAGCAGATTTTTATTTCGCGTTTCCTGAGGTAGGCTCCATAGTAAAAGTGGTTCAGTTTGATGAACTTAAATCGTTTTCACCGGTTTCGGTATTCGGGGCGCTGTCCCTTACATCCCGGCGAGTTACGGTAATTGTATTCTAGAAATTATTATTTCTAAATGCCAAATCTCGTAACACCGAGGTTTTTGGCATCATCAACCAGCGGGTAAAAATCGCGTCTTTACTATTGTAAGTTGTAGCCTTCATGATCCCACTGAAGGGCAAAGGCCTTCTCATACGAATGAGTGTGAGAGGAAGTCGGCCTACACGGGCCCGTTGTGTATTGGTGGAGCATTCCTATTGGACCTATTGTACATTCACAAAGGTTTTAAATTGTTGTCTTGTTGCTCTGATTGAATGAACCGAAAAGACTAAATGTTAATCCAAACTAAGCCCTATTTGCTTCTGTGAAAACCCCATACAAATCGGTTCAGTAGTTTTTGAAATGATGCGTACACAAACAAACAGACAGACAGACAGAATAACAGACAACAATTCTGAAAATGATCTTAATGTGAAATACATTATCCACTGATATTTTTTACAAATATCTTCAATTTTATTACATGTATACAGAGTGTAAGTGACAGTCTAGCAAATTTCACTATGGAGGTAGGATCCATAGTGAAAGTTGTTCAGTTTGATGGTCTGAGTTCATCGTTTTAGTATTTGCTAGGTTGTCACTTATACCCTGTAGATAGATGTTGTATACAATACCACAGAATGTATTTATCGGTGGTATAATTGTTAAGAAATTAAAAAATACGATTGAATGCAGCACCACAGATTAATAATACGTTACTAGCAGCACTGGCGGCTCGGTGCCCCCTTATTAAGCGTAAGTACTGTTGGAAAGCCGGTGTACACCCGACCTCGCAGTAGGTCCATCTTCTCAAATCCCGTTTTAAAATCTGCTTGTTTATTCGTCGAATTAATCTTTGTTTCACTCTTTTGAATGAAGCACGTTTTAATAGGATTTCCCTTTCGTACTTTGTAATTATGCTTAAATGTTTTTGATGGAGATTAAAATGTACTTTGGAAACCTTTCGTTGATTTGTTCTGTAATAATGTTGAGTGTTTGTATATCTGTTTCTAGATAGCTTAAATTAAATATTTATGGTTAAAATTTTACACATTTTTTTAGTACAAATATGTTTTTAATTGTTTTTACACTCTGGGGACATAACGATAGGACGTTTACAGTACATACAAAAATCAATTTCTAAATATGTTAGATATTGTCACATAGATTATCAAATCCCAATTAAAGTAACAGAATCTTATCTAATCTAGACTTTTTTGATATCTAGTACAATGATGAATTACTACGATTAGAAAGTTACTACGCTTTTCGTAGCAGCGTAGCCATCCATAGCGCTACGCCATCTACAAGCGTAGACCTACACATTCATAATCGGTCTTTATCAAGTCTTTATATTAATAAATACTAGCCTTTACCCACGACTTCGTTCGCGTGGATTTTGGGAAGCTTCAAAACTCCGTTGCACCACTTTAGGTTTATTTTCGAAAAATAATTTCGTAGTTCACCTCACATACTCTGTAGAATATGTATTCCGAATTTCAGAAAATCTAAAAGTAGTTAATAAAAAGAGTTTATTAATAATATTATAATATAATATTTCATGTTTCTATCTTCAGTGGGTTAGGCTATGTGTTGTCAGTCAGTCAATTAGTTATTCAGGCAGTCACTCACGGAACTGACTTCACATACAACGTGTTAACGGAATAACCGGAACCCTCATACACCCCAATTAAAATGTAAATCGAATTTCGTTATTACATATTTAAAAAAAAAAAAACAAAGGCCCTTTGAGATGGTCGTATTTACTTCCCCCCGCTCTCCGCCGTCCTTCGCCACCGCGCCCCACCTGCTCACTAGGCACTCTGTTATCGCTAAACGTGACGTTATGGTGGTGACGGTACGTATTCCGTTAAGACACACACACACACACACACACACACACACACACTCACACACACTCACACACACACACACACAACGACCATAATCCCCTTTCTGGGTGATAATTTGTAGCATAAGTATATGCTCATGACTATATTCCCCGAGGGGGCAGTCAGAGATGTTCTGAAACCACAGAACATCCACATTTTACTAATACCGAAACACTGGCCAGTGTGTAGGGGAGTGAGCCCGTCGCCATTTATATACATGCCTCGAAATAGAAGCATGCAGATTTCCTCACGATGTTTTCCTGTGCTGTGATGATGTGATTGATGTGAAAAACTCATTGACATGAGTCGGCCTGGACGGGGATCGAATCATCGCCTCCTGCACGGCAGGCAAGGTTACTCGCCACTGGACCACCACGGCTTTTGTAGCCAGGCTCATTTTAAGCATATTGAAAGTTTTGGCTTTTCTACCACTAAAACACTGCATAGAAACCATATGAGAGTCGTGTGGGTAGAGGTTTCAGGGGTGGACGTGTTTACGGCGCGCGGGTTAGGTAGCCACGTGGCCATGTGTTTTAGTGCATAAAACAATCCATGAAATTACGATGCTCACAAAACTCACTCAACACTGACGGAAATGCAGTCCTAGACACAAGCAAAACGGTGAAAACCGTATCAAAATCCGTTGCGAAGTATAAAAAAGGAAGCGGAGAAACATAAATGATGAGAAAAGACGCGGATATTGACTTTTTAAACTGTTTATATATCATCATCATCAGCCTATCATTGTCCACTGCTAAACATAGGCCTCTCCCAAGGCGCGCCACAAACTCTGTCCTCGGCCTTCCTCATCCAGCGGGCAGCAGGGCGTCCCACACTACGCCTACCAGTTCACAGTCTCCACTCTAGAACATACATCGTTCATATCATTGTTCATTTGTTTATACAACGTGTTAATGAATTAACGCAAAACTAGAAAGCAGTTTGTTTAGAATCGAGAGCAGAATCGAATCATCATGTTTTCAACATAGGTAATTTTTTTCAAAATATAAATAAATTGTTTTTCAAATTTAAAATTTACTGAACTCGATCTCAACCCACTGCAAGGGCACACTCATCCTACTTACTACCAAAACAAAATTCATAAAATGTATCCACGCAACACGTTAGCGCTTTTATTCATTGCTGAAATGATAACAAATCATTTTTGCATCAAAACTTAAAATGCGAATAACTTTAAATTTTAACTATCAAAATAATGAAATTCTTGTTTCAATCTAATTATTTGTTTTAAATCAGTTGGGGTGTATGAGGTTTTGCGCTTATTCATTAACACGTTGCATATGAGAGATATGAAACTTTATCCTTTAATCGCCTTATACGAAACCCATGAAAATGAATAGCATGGTCCATTCAGAACCACACAATTATACACATGTTCCTACGAAGCGATTAAATTAAACAGAAAAATAAAATTTGAACATTAAACAACGTATCGGGCGGAATGAAAGGGAAAGAAATCCCAATGGGGCTATAAACGAGGCCCATTTTACGAGCGTCTCACGGGATGTCCTTAGCAATAATTAGACTTGCTTACAGGGACGGATTAAGGGTCGTCTGGCAGTAAATAGGACTCTCCAGGATTTTTTTTCGGGCATAGGCCTACTACACATTCCCACAGCTGTAACTCCTGTGTACCAGGATCAACAGCGGCGACTATTCACAACACTAGACAATGAAGTCCAGCGAGCCCAAGGGATGAATTTAATCTGTCTTGGAACCCGCAATGAATTAATCAAAGAAGATAGAAGGAGTAGGTTGGATATAAAAAGGATACAGGATTACAATTACATAATATTAAATCGAGCATCGAAGAGCACAGTTATTAAAAGAAACAGGCATAATTACTGATCCTGGAAATTCATGTCTTATAACGGATTCCAGAAAAGGCAAAATTTTACAGTCGATAGAAAACAAAAAAAAAAGTTACAAGCGATTGAAATACGTTTTTATAGCAATTTTTTTCATGCAAAACAGATGTTTGTATCACACTTCGTTATTATTTGTATTAAAATATGTGGTTATGACGTCACTTCCTTTATATTTGCTTTAACCGCTTTTTGCTCTAACAGTACATTTTAAACACGTATATTTCGGTTATTTTTAAAGATATTAAAATATAAATTTCACTTTGGTGTTTAAGATATCAAACTGTTTTAAAAAAAATGGTCATCAGCCCCATTATATGGTGCGTATAAGGGTGATGTAATGGTTACCACGCAAGCCGGGACTGCCAAACCAGGGTCCTGGGTTCAACTTCCGGTTCGTTCATGGACGTTTGGGTCTTCGTTGTACGGTTTCCATAATAAAAAGCCTAGTAGCTTACTTGGGATCATTACAATACCTGTGAGCGTTATTCGTTTATTTATTTATTATAGTCTTCTGCGGTGTCCGACTCTTTAATCTATGATGTTGCAGTTTTATCTCTGAATTAAACTGCCCCTTGTACCGCAACCGAGTCTACTAGCTTTTAAACTACCGCGGCTTATTATGTTATCGCATCAAATATCTCATGAAACAGTTCTATCGACCGATTTCTGTAAACACATAGCGCCACCGCAATCTCGACCCTAACTCCACCCCTGTACAGTCGAGAATGGCTGTATTCAATAGCGGGATTTATTGCGAGATGAGAAGTGCGCTTTGCCGTAATAAAATGCACGGTATAGAAGTGTCGGGAAAGGTTTGTGGGGCCGTAAGTAATTATTGTGAGGGCCATAGGGCCACGGAGGCGGGGGCCCCAGTTCATTCATTACGGTTGGTTAGTAGTTTTCGAGTGGTCGGTGATAAAATGCACGATAAAGTGCGGATTGATCTCTTTGAGGTTTTACTTAGCTGCGGTAAAAGGAAGTGTTGTGGTTTTTTTGTATTGTTTTCGTGATTTATTGATTTTGTGTGAAAATGATCCAACTGCATAAGCATATGCTCACGACTATATTCCCCGAGATATTCTGAAACCACCACAGAACATCCACGTTTCATTAGTAGTACCGAATCTCTATCCAGTGTGACGGGGTGTGAGCCCGTCACCACTTGTAATGGACAGTGGGTAAAATACATGCCACGCAATTGAAGCATGCAGGTTTCCTCACGATGTTTTCCTTCACCGAAAAGCCAGTGGTGTTACAAATCGTACATAAATTCCGAATAACTCATTGGTACGACTCGGCCTGAACGGGGATTGAACCATGGCCTCCTGCGCGGCAGGCAAGGTTACTCGCCACTGGACTACCACGGCTTTTATCTGATCTAAATGTAATTCAATAAATTCGTATCATCATAGGCCATAACATTTATTCTTGACACTTTCGTAAGAGGTGACTAAGGGATATGATTACTTCTGCAGTGCTTTGTGGATGTGACATGTCATTTTATCCAGAAACATGCTAAAAGTAAACCTTGCTACAACTGTAAGCTTAAGAGAAGTTTATTCCGAATGCGTAAATGCGCGCTACATACAAACGAAGTCGGGTGATATTGTCAATACTAACCAATTAAAGTGACATTTTTCAAATAAAATCTAGAAACTAATCTCTATCTTTGTATGGAGGCAAATTTTCGTTAAAATTCACAGTTTTAGTGCTAGGATTAATTAAAGATTTGTATGGAAATCTTTGAGACACTGTAACTTTAAAAGTATACATTTTAACGAAAATCTGACTTCATACAAACATAGAGATTAGTTTCTAGATTCTTTCTGAAAAATGTCATTGACTTTAATTGGTTAGTATTTAAAATATCACCAGACTTCGGTTGTATGGAGCGCGCTCCGAATTATATTTCCTTAATAACATAATTAGTAGTTGTAGCAACGTACCCCAAACCGCAAAGTACGAAAATGAGTTACAATCAGAGATTTAAATTTTTTGTTGTGAGACTTGAACCAGTTAACAGGGACATGCTTCAAACTAATAAAGCTACCGCACATTTTCGTCAAGCAAAATTTCGTATTCTTTCATATTTATTGCGATTAATAAATAAAAACCTGTCAAGTGTGAGTTGGGCTACTCGCGCACCGAGGGTTCCGTACTACATCACCACACAGCATACCTATTAACTTAGAAAAAAGTGTTGTTTTCGCGAGACCGACTCACACATGGGCGGTTTTTATTATTTATTGTTACACTGTAGAGTTTGCTCTATAATCACACCAAGGTTTACGCTTTTATGTATTACCGTTTTTACGATAGAGTGAGAAGAAAAAACTTTGATAAAAACGAGTTTCTTGTTTGAGGACCCTTAAATTTGAATTTTTTGTAATTTTTTATAACAAATCCGCCGTAATAACGCAGATTCTGTGAAAATTTCAAATGTCTAGCTATTACGGTTCAAAAGTTACAGCCCTAAATAGGTAGGACGGACAACGTGGGCTTAGTAATAGGGTACCGTTTTCACCCTTTGGATACTGAACCCTAAAAAGGAACATGGCTATGACATGACAGATAAAAAATAACATTTCAAGCAAACTGAAGTGTTCTAAACTGTCTCGTTATACAACGACTTGTTTCTTATTAAACAACCAAAACGAACGTCCACAAAATGAGAAATGTACATTTTCTCACCGACCCGACCGAGACAAACGTAATACCGTATTACACAACAGAAATCACAATAACAGTAAAGTGTCGTCCACAATAAAGCGAAACGAGCGCTGAGCGAACGGCGTGCTAATGAAAACTCCTAACGGCATTAAAGCTAGTTGACATTAGGCTTAATGAAAAATTTCATAACGTTGACCGAAACGAACGTACCGGAAAAAAAGCGAAACAAGCGAAACATGCATTCCCCATTTGAATTTTAATATGGAAAGGCGTGAACTGCGTTCCGTGAAATTCTCATTTTGCGAGTTCATGAATATTGAATTTTTATGTTTTTAAACAAAGAATTGTGATTGTGAACGTTAATTTACATGTGCTGCGAATAAAGAATTGTTCGTGTAAACAGTTTTAACGAGTTGGCTAGACGGGGCGTTGGTAAATGGATTGATAAACATTTTTTGAATTAATTTGTCGCTTTTATAATGAAGGATGTCCGTAAGCAGACAATCAGCACATGAGTAAATACCCCACAGAGACAGAGCTTCTAAGAAGCGGGCTAGATAAAAGGGACGTAAGACGAGGACGAGACGGGGACGCGGCGTCCCTACGACGCCAAACGTCCTTTTTTAGATACATACAAAATGTAGTCAAGCGATCTCAAAACGCAAAAAGCGAGCACAAAAAAAACAGAAAGGACAGGACGAAGGCGCGGTTGTAATGACGTCCTTGTCTCGCGTCCTTTCTATCTGGCCCACGCCCAAGAAGAGCACAAAATGCTCACGTGTAGCGTTCGACCATAGGCGGCATATAGGTGAACACATCGATAAAAGGTCACGCACACACCGACGCGCCTTGTGGTAGTGTACCTATCATAGCGCGATTGTAGGAGGTTTTGTCTTTGTCTTTGGGTAAGCATTTACTCTTGTTCTACCAGCACCTTAGACAATATAACTATGGATGAGTTACGCATGTAATTCTACTAACAAACTTTTCTGCCACTTTTTGCAAGGGAAGAGGTAGTATGAAATACGCAACTTTGGATTGTATTCCATTACTTTAGATTCGAATTTTGATTGTTAAAAATAGTCTCGTGTGAACCCAGAACGCGACTCGTTTGAAGATATGGTTCCGCAATAACAGGCTGTCTCATTTTGTGATAAGATATAAAAATTTTCGTAAATATACATGATCAATTGATCTTGTAACGTGGCAGAGGGGAAATGCTACCGCAAGGCTGGTCCCTAATTATGTGGTCTAAGACCAGCACGTTCGTTGGTCGGACGACATTGTAAACATGTTATAGTAACATTATACGGGGAGTGAGCATAAACAGTTGCATTACTTAAAAGGGGTGATTTTATCAATGATACTGATCAACATTCTTATTCGCAAAAAAAAGTTCGAATTTACATACAAACGTTCGATCAGCTGATTGCATTTAGTATGGAAAGTACAAAATATTTTTTCAGAATTTCCTATAGGTTTCTCAGGAAACGTCGATCAGTATCATAGTATAAAGTAATGCAACTGTTTACACTAACACCCTGTATATTCGACCGCAACAAAACAATGCAATGAAACTGAAACGAAACATAAAAAGAACGTAAAAACTTCACTGAATGTGTCAAAACCTCATGCCAAAACAACTGTTCCCAATAAAAAAAACAAGAAAATTGTAGAGAATAGGTAATAGCTCCAATGCAGCCGAATCGTGTACAAATTACAGGATTCAGTAAAAAAAAAGTTAGTGACTGGACAAAGGCAGGGAGGTAATGGAACTTGGAGCGAATGGAAAATTTTTGCACTTCTTTGTAACTTTCTGCTCGTTTACATTCGCGTACTAAAGTGTTCTGCGAAATTATCGTCTATTCCTATTAATATTAGTGCAGGGTGTAACAAAACACTCTAGTAATACTTAAGGGGGTGTTTTAGACCATCAAACTGAACAACTTTCAATATGGAGCCAAAATCGAAATCGCGAAAAAAAACTGCAGTACCGTCTCGACTCAAATGAATGGGACAGCAGATTTTTTTTACTTTTTCTCGACGTTGGATGTATTAGGAGCTATTCAATATTCAATATTTTATTGCATTGTCACAAATAATAAACTACATGCTTATGAGTAGAACTAGAAAACTCCATAGAAAACGTCAATAGTTACTAGACCCAAATGTATGAGACGGTAAATTTTTTTTTGTGAGTTTGAAGTTGTTTCCTAGTGAAAGTAGTTCAGTTGTATGGTCTGGATCACCCCATTAAGTATATGTAATACATTGAAGTTTATATCCTGTATGGAGGCGCCCATTAATTACGTCCCTCACAGGACAAAATGTCTACAGAATATCTAATAAATATCTTGTAAATATTTGCTGAAATATCTAGTATAAGTCTTGTGATATTTACAAGTAGTACAAAAGATATCTAGAAGATGCCTCTATGTCCGCCTCCTAAATGTCTTCTAGTCACACATCGGCTACACATCGACTAGACATCTCTTCTAGATGTCTGATGCATGGAATGTTCAGATCAGAGTCTTCAATGATATGATACTGCCGGACCTGGCTGGTATTTTGGAGTTTAAGTATAGCAAAAAGGAATTCTCATCTCTTCGCTCCTGGTGTTCCAAATAGGGTGCACTGACAGATGCATATGCAAGAGGTTATGTGAGATCTCGTACTATAATACGAAGGTTCAGAAATACTCTTCCATTATGGATGGAGTAAACTCTGTCAGAGGCAGTTGTAAGATAACTTAGTACAAATTAGAATGGGAGAATACCCACCTATCTATTTTTAATTTTCGGCTATGGATTAGAATGGGACAAACCAACAACTGTGAAAACGTGCGAAAGAAGGTTGAACATTACAGACAGCCAAGGAGTATTTTCATGTTTCACCGCTTGTAAGGCAGGCTGTAAACCAAACAGAAAATATAACCAGACTTCGTTTGTATGCAGCGCGGATTAGCGTTTTCGTAATAAACTTCTCTTAATAGACTTGTGACGGTGGCTGTACAAATAATTCGTTTCTATTGCCTTTTGCTCGTTTTCGGAATCCACCGTACGATCGATAGCTTTAAAATAACTTACATGTTTGATACAGAAGGTTCGAAGCTTGGAAATACAAAGCGAATTGGAGATGTGCCATCTAGCGAGGTTTTTCTGTTGGAAAAAAGGATAGATAACAATTAACTTTGTTGATTTAGTATATACAGGGTCCTTCTTAATATGCTGACACTTTTCTAAGGGGATGATCAGACCGTCAAACTGAACAACTTTCTGTATGGCATCAATACCGAAATCATGAAAAAAAAATCCGCTCTTCCATACAAGACCGCAAACTTACTCGAGCCAAATGTATGGGACAGCAGATTTTTTGTTCGCTACATCGATGCTGTTCTCATATAGAAAGTTGTTCAGTTTGACGGTCTGATCATACCTTTAAAAAATGTCAGCATAATAAGAAGGATCCTATATACTATTTAAACAAAAATACCTAACCTATATTGTACCACAAAACGTTTTTCAGCAATGCATAAGTTGTAGAAGTCGTTCAACTAGCTCCGACTCTAACAAGCCACACTTGACGCTGCAAGAGTGTGCGCGCGCCCTTACAGCTGGTGTGGAGAGGCCCTTAGTCTGAAAATCGGCACCTTGGTAACCAGCGTCTGAAACCAGAGTTAATGGTATATACTTATGTGCTGACTAAAACTATAGTACCTTTACATAATAGGTTATAACCTCAGAACAAAAAAAACCGGTCAAGTGGGTGTCGGGCCACGCGCAGGGTAGGGTTCCGAAGTTGCTTGTCACAATATGCGGACTTAGAAGGGGGCTTTTTTGTCATTATACTACGGTTTAACGGCTAATAAAGTCTAAAAAAAGTTGGTCGACTATTACTCGTTAACTTATAAAGCCTACTTAGCGGTGATAGTTTTCCTTTTAACTTCGTTATATACACTACATACATACATACATACGCTTGAAAAACATAACCCTTCTTCTAGCGCAGTCGGATAAAAAGGGAAAGACACGGCATTTACCAACATCACTTTATGTGTAGACATAAAGGGTCCTTTTGAATAAGTTTACGGTTTTTAAAGGGGACGATCAGCTACTTTCTCTATTGGACTAGCACCGAAATCTCGAAATAGACTGTTCTATTCATTTTGGGTCCAGGTGGATAGCAGTTTAATATGGAACAGTTTAGTTTGAAAGTTTTAGAATGTAATGAATAATGAATATTGACTGTAGAAAATCAAAATACTGGTATCTTTAAAAAGAACTCGTAGTAAATCTAGACAACGCAGATTATAAATGGCTCGAATTGCTCGCTTTTGAAGGATAAAGATCGCCACAACATCTGTAGCACGGCCCCACAGCAGAATACTATAAGACAAGATAATATGGAAGTAGCTGAAGTACACAAGTCTCGCTATACAACGTGTTTACGAATAAGGGCAAAACCTCATACACCCCAACTGATTTAAAACAAAATAAATAGATTGAAACAATACTTTTGTGGGGACTTGCCACAGATTTCAACACCCACAAGTTATAGCAACGAAGCTAACAGATGGCGCTACGGTCGCACTTGCAAATGTGTACGTAAGACAACTTGCGACGTCATATTAGTAACCCGTTAGCCGCTACACATAAGGTTCACAATCGTATACAAGACATGAATCGCGCAAGAGAAATAATCACAGAGATTCGATAAATATACAAGGTCCAATTATGATCTGTGGGACCACGGCCGGTCCCGAGGCTTCACACCTAGCCTGGCGGAAGATCTTCCCTTTTCAGGAAGGAACCTTCCACAGTAGTTCCTCCAAAATTTCATTATTTTGCTAGTTAAAATTTAAAGTTACTCGCATTTTAAGTTTTCAGGCAAAAATGATCTGTTATCATTTCAGCAATGAATGAAAGTGCTAACGTGCTCATGTATACATTTTAAGAATCTTGTTTTGGTAGTAAGTACGGTGAGTTTGCCCGTGCAGTGGTTTTAGATCGAGTTCAGTAAATTTTTAATTATAAAAACAAATTATTAAATATTTTGAAAATAAAAAATACCTACGTTAATTATACGTAATATTTTAGAAAACCATGATAATTAGATTCTGCTCTCGATTCTAAACAAACTATTTTCTAGTTTTGCTTTTATTCATTAACACGTTGTATAGGGATAGCTTGACCTCTGAGGAACGGTATACAAATTCCTTGAAGATGAAATTGTGATTAAATAACTAGTTTACTACACTATTGTACGCCTTAACACGATGTAAGTATACATTCTCAAAACAAACATTGCCTTAAGTACGAAGGTACAGTCGAACAGGTGTATTTGTTTCGGGTCCGAGTATACTTAGGACCGTTTCATATTTGTTTATCTTTCTACGCTTCGAATGTGAAATTTTGGAGTTTGAATAAGGTATATATGAGTTTATTGCATCATACTTACTATTTTAGGTAGATAGTGTTGTAGTAAAAACAAATGAGTTTTGTTTACACTGACACTGCCTGTCCCCAGTAGTCAGACGGAAGATCTTTCGTTTTCAAATATGGAGGAACATTTCACCTCGGTGGCGACGGGCTCAACCCCCGTCACACTGGACAGAGTTTCAGTACTACTGGTGAAACGTGGATGTTCTGAGGATTCAGAATATCTCTGACTACCCCCTCGGGGAATATAGTCGTGGGCATATACTTATGCTTATGCTTATGCTTATTTCACCTCGGTCCTCCATACTATTGTAAGTATTAGACATAGGCCGTATCATCATCATCAGCCTATATATACAAGGTGTTACAAAAATACAAATAAACATTTAAGGGGGTGGTTTAGACCATCAAACTGAACAACTTTCACTATGGGACCAACATCGAAATCGCGAAAAAAAAATCTGATGTTCCATACTAAACTACAAATCTACTCGAGCTAAATGTATGGGACAGGTGATTTCTTTTTTTGCGATTTCGATGTTGGTCCCATAGTGAAAGTTGTTCAGTTTGATGGTCTAAACAATCCCATAAAAAAATTAAAATTTTTATTTTTACTTTTGTAACACCCTGTATAGACTTCACTTACACATCGGAATTTCTTCTTTAGCATAACTCAAAACTCAAAGCGTTTTATTCAAAATAATATCACATGGATAGCTTTCTGACTTAATTTTTGACTCTACCACCGCGTCGGAAGGTGTTCCGTTGTATAGAAGATGCGGCCAGAAACTCTACAACACACATCTTTAAAAAAAAACTAAATATACAAAGTACACTTACAAAATACAATATTGAATAACATAGTGTAACATTGTCAAGACCATATGCAGGTTTTCTCACAATTATTTATACCTTTATTTTTTATTTTTTTACAGATAGAAGACATCATTTTATGAAATTAATTGTATTTTTTTGCGATTCATAAAATTTATCAATAGTAATAAATTTAATTTTTAAATGAATTTGATCTGTCTGGAATTCTCTAAGTGGCAAAAAGAGGTCGCGAGAAAATCATTCGAACTCCATGAAGAAAAACCTATGATTAATTAACAACATAAAAATCACCTGCTTCCTCTTTCTGACTCTATGCTAGAAACAGAAACAGCAAAATCGATAATATCAAATTCTAACATAATATATTTGAATATATATTTTTTTTTAATGGCCAGTTTAATACAGTTCCAGTACATTTTACTGTTACTCACCGGACCGAAAAACAACGTTATTATATTAAAAATATCTGTAATACTTTCATTTTAAAATCTCTGACATAGAAAATATTGTTATTGGGACAATTATATCGAAATAGTTTTCGATTCAGTAGGCCTACCATGAGTTTTCACTGTACGTTACTACTGTAGTTACGTCACCAATTTGTATGACAGAAATTAGTTCTCGACGTAACCACTAGGAGGAGTCACGTTGCAGGGTTTGCCCCGAACACTTGTCTTTCGCGTGGTGTTCGCGCGGTTCGCATTTCAGCCTGCCACGAGGCTCCTCAATCCTTCTCAGTTGTGTTCTTACTCAAAAACAATCCTCGAGATTGGATAGATACTCCGAGGCTCCGCAATCCTTCTCAGTTGTGTTCTTACTCAAAAACAATCCTCGAGATTGGATAGATACTCCCTCAAACCACTTGACACTGGCAGAAATGCGGTGCTAATGCACAAGCAAGAACTCCATTACCTAATTATTTAAAATAAAAACATTAAGAGCGCTGTACGACGTTCAATACAAAATTGGCGACGCAACTACAGTAGAAACGAAAAGCGAAAACTCATGGTAGGCCTCAAAAAAAAAACAATTACATACGGAATTATTGTTTATCTGAAAATCACTGCGGTCAACGCCCGTAACGTTAATTAAATGAATTAAAATGCAAATTATAAAATGTCTAGGGTAGTCTAGACATTTCATAAACGACTATTTTAATTTAATATGTGGCTGTGACATTTAGCGATGAGGGTTAGCTCTCTAGGTTCCAATTTAATTTACTAATTTTTAGACTAAAATCTAGAAAAGTTTTAGCCTGTAAAATTGCACTGCAGGATAAATCACAGAATATTATAAGAGGGGTTAGAAGTGCAAAGTAGGCGGGGAACGTGTCGCCACAGGTTATGCAATGATTTGCATAACACCATAAGGTGCGCGGCGTGGTGCGAGCGAGAGGGTATGAGTAATTGTAGCAGCGTGAGCGGGAAGACAAGTGTCGATAGCCGTCTCCGAAGTAAAAGCACTACTTTGCATTTCTAACCCCTCTTATAATGTCCTGTGGGGTAAATGCTTTTAATCGATAATAAAACTGCGTACTTAACTAGTAGGTCAAAATAGCCAGACGTGTCATATAGATAAATAAAATAATAAATTCCTTTAGAAAAAGTATATGTCTTGAATCAGCCTAACGCTTCTACCGTATAAAATCAAACGGGCTATTTTTCTTAGGTTGATGTGCGTAAGGCGTACACAAATTATGTCTGTGTGAGTATATACATCGTGTTAATGAATTAACGCAAAACTAGAAAGTAGTTTGTTTAGAATCGAGAGCAGAATCGAATTATCATGGTTTCAACAAAGGTATTTTTATTCAAAATATTAAATAATTTGTTTGTATAATTTAAAATTTACTGAACTCGATCTCAAACCACCGCACGGGCACACTCACCCTACTTACTACCAAAACAAGATTCGTAAAATGTATCCATGAGCACGTTAACGCTTTCATTCATTGCTGAAATGATAAAAATCATTTTTGCCTCTAAACTTAAAATGCGGATAACTTTAAATTTTAACTAACAAAAATAATGAATTTATTGTTTTAATCTTTATTTTGCGTTTATTCATTAACACGTTGTATGGATAGGGTTTAGAGGACAGTACTGAATGCAATTTATTTCGATGCTTTCTTAGCTTCGACTGTCAATCTTGACTTATAACTTATTCAAGTTAATTCCATACTTTTTTCATATCCTTTTTGGGGTTGTTAGAATCTTTGCTAAAACTATCAAACGTAAGGTTGTGATTGTGTAATGGTTTCCAGTATGGTATTACGTATACGTATGGAATGAAAGAAGTAGGAAAAACAAATATTCGATCCATTTAATAACCCTATTTACATTATCAATGATATTCTATTTGTTTTTTGATAGATGTTATAGGCTGTAAAAAGTAGCCCCAAGTCCCCATAACGTTTCGACAAACGCAATTTTAATAGCAGTAAATAAATTCGTGTTGCACTCTACTCGGCATATTTCACGATTTCATCGCCCGCCCGGACTTTATCGCCTGTTCTACAATTTAGTATTTTTATTTGGACATTTCGCCTGGAACGAACGAATTGAGCGCATTTGGATGTGATATTCAATTTCCACTCGTAATAGCAAAAATGAATTCCGTTTCGAAAAAGGCGATGCGAGAAAATAATAATTCAGTTTTTAATGTTTTTTTAACATGCTTCAAATTATTCACCTATGAATTTTTTTTGTTTGACTCACTCGTATTCGTGATGGCTTTTATTGGAAAAGCTTTTGTGTAAATTTTTGTTATTTATTCGTTTCATTATAAAGCTTGTTTGGGTTCGTTTAACAATAATATGTATAAAGAAGCCTGAATTGTTCATAAGCGGGTCGTTAAGATTTTTAATATTAAAATTATTAAGGTTTCAATATTAAAATACCGTAAATTTTATTTATTCTTAATTCAATAATTATTTTTTTATGTTTTTGATGTGAAACATCTATTGGCGCCGTTACGCCACGTTTGACACTTAGTTCATCGTTCCTGAAGCGCAAAGTACGAAATTTTAGACCTTAAAAAAGTATTATATTCTATCTGTGTGCCAAATTTCATCAAAACTCGTTCAGCTGTTTATGTGTAATTGGGGAACTAACATTTAAACATCTAAACATCCAAACTTTGACATATTAACTGTTATAAAACTGTAACAGAACTGTGTCAATGTTTGTACTTTGAAGATATTTACATGAAAAAGATTACGATATGGTTTTTAGGTATCCCGGACAACAAATCAACCTTTTTTAGAATTTTTGTCTAGATATCTGTTTGTCTGTTTGTTTGTTTTTTTGTATGTTTGTAACAGCATCACGCAAAAACTACTGAACCAATTTTGACTAAAATTTTTCTGTTTGATTGCTTATGATTTGACTTCAAATCTGGTGTACAACGTGTTAATGAATAAGCGCAAAACTTTATACACCCCAACTGATTTATAACAAAATAATTCGATTAAAACAATAATTTCATTATTTGGATGGTTAAAATTTAAAGTTATTCGCATTTTAAGTTTTGATGCAAAAATAGTTATCATTTCAGCAATGAATAAAAGCGCTAACGTGCTCATGGATGCATTTTAAGAATCTTTTTTTGGTAGTAAGTAGAGTGAGTGTGCCCGAGCAGTGGGTTTCGACCGAGGCCAGTAAATTTTACAAACAAATTATTTAATATTTTATTAGTTTTTCGGAATTTATGTATGATTTGTAGCACCACTGGCTTTTCGGTGAAGGAAAACATCGTGAGGAAACCTGCATGGTTCAATTTCGAGGCATGTATTGTACCCACTGTCCATTATGTGGCGACGGGCTCACCCCCCGTCACACTGGACAGTGTTTCGGTACTACTGGTGAAACGTGGATGTTCTGAGGTTTCAGAATATCTCTCACTACCCCCTCGGGGAATATAGTCGTGAGCATATGCTATGCATGCATACATGCTATTATTTAATATTTTGAAAAAAATTACCTGTGTCGAAACCATGATAATTCGATTCTGCTCTTCATTAACATGTTGTATAATTTGTGGGGACGAAGTCGCGAGTGAACTCTATTTTATAATATTGGGTGATATTAGTACCTAAAGTCCGGCCGCTGAAAGATTGCGTTTGACAGTTACCATAAAATTGTAAAAAACTGAATGAAAATATTGTTTACCTGTGCTCACTCTAGTACGCAGGGCACTAGCTGCCCTTTTAAGTTCAAAAAGCTACTAAGTAATGATCGGCATTTATAGTTTTCATTCAGTTTTTTTACAATTTTATGGTAACTGTCAAACGCAATCTTTCAGCGGCCGGACTTTAGTCACCATTATACAAGACCGGGATAGATTTTCAACAACTTTTAACAGGACTAGGTAATCTGTGTGACGACAACGTTTTTTCTTAATGTATCCTGTTAAAAAATGTGTCCTGTTCCATAATACATTGTTAAGGGGCTATGTGAATAAAATAGGATTCTTCAAAGCATCATATCTCATGAAGTACTAACAGTAGGAGTATGATTTGCGGATATGTGTAAATTGAACATATAATTGAAGTTTTGATTAGAGCCAAAACACGATTAAGACACATTTTCTCGATAGAAAAACAAGCCAAAGTAACCTCCGTCTTTATCGATAAACGCTTGGAAGTGCTAAATGGTGAATATTAGAAACATGAGGCTTGATTTAAAAAAAAGAGACTGATTTTTTATAAATTTTGATTAGAGCAGAATTGAACTTACATAAATAGTACAATTACAATTAAATAAAGTTTGTTTTATGCTTGCGTCGTTTCAGGCGCGCGCGCCGCCCTGTCTCTTTCTCTCGCATCAGGCAGTAATATAAGCTATCACACGCCCATTTCGCTTCAATTATTTTTCGACATAGGCCCTTAAAGCATTATTCCAGACAAACACTTGAGAAATCCCCGACTAATGTAATGTACCTACGGTCCGTTTCTCTGCAATGCCTCTATTCCGTAACCACGACATATCTAAGTACTCCAGCTAGACCTGTCCATAGGCTAGACGTAGACCTAGATAGTCTGGAGTGTACTTCGCCGGGCTATTGGATTTGCATCTATATGTATGCTAATTCAGCCTTACTGACAGTGTCTTGTGCCTCTTTGAATAGGTATATCGATGTAGGCACGAAGACCTACTATTATGCTACTGGATTTTTAGGGTTCCATAGTCAAAGGAGGAACTCTTGTCTTTTTTTTATTTATAATTAATGGACTTTTTGCTTGTGCGTTAGCACCGCATTTCCGCCAATGTCAAGTAGTTTGTGGGAGTATCTATCCCAATCTCAGGGATTGTTTTTGATAAAGAACAAGAAGAGATTAAGGAATGCGGAGCCTCGTGGCAGGCAAAGACGCGACGCGCGGACAACACACGAGACTAGTTCTCGGGTCAGAACCTGCAACGTGACTCCAACTCTTGTCTTATACTTCTATCCACTCTGTCCGTCTACAGGATGTAAGTGACAGCCTAGCAAATACTAAAACGGTGAACTCAGACCGTCAAACTGAAGAACTTTCACTATGGAGCCTACCACAGGAAAAGCGAAAAAACATCTGCTGTTCCATACAAAACCTACCTAAACCACATAAACCTCCCCAACTCAAATGTATGGGATAGCTGATTTTTTTTCACGTTACAGGAGGTAGGCTCCTTAGTGAAAGTTGTTCATTTTGATGGTCTGAGTAGACCGTTCCAGTATTTGCTAGGCTGTCACTTACACCCTGTATGTACTCCGCCTCAATTACTCTTCCATTTGTGCACCTTTTGTTACAAAATTTTCCATTTATATCAACCCAAAAACAGTTTTCTTCGACTCCCCAATACAACGAAAAGGAGATTGACAAAAGTGTTATTTTCCTATCCCATCGAATGAGGTGTTATTGGATATGTCTTGTAAAATGGAACAAAACACAAGAAGCTAAGTCGTTATTTACAATGCTTTTACAGGGTGTAACAATCTGCTGTTTCATTCAAATCTGTAGTACAGATTCGACTCAAATGTCTTCTTAATATGTTGATTGTTTTAAGGGGATGATCAGACCATCAAATTTAACATCTTTGTCTATAAGACTCACATCGAAATCGCGAATAAAACTATTTGCTGTCTCATACATTTTGGTCGTTTTTTTTTTGCGATTTCGATATTGGTCCCATAGAGAAAGTTGTGCAGTTTGATGGTCTGATTATCCTCTTAAAAAAATTTCAGCTTATTAAGTTGGACCCTGTATAATTATATTATCATAACCACTATCACCAAAAACTATACAATTAAAATTAAACTTAAACCACATAAAAATAACCCAGAAAATAATCACATAAAATGAACCAAACTAAACGCCATAAAATATATCATCGCTCTATAAATCATAGCGACAATGTCGCTGGGCGGTCGGCAGAGTCAACAAAAGCGCCCGGAGCTGAGGGCCATCGAGTGTCCGACGCAGGCCTCTCTTGCGTTCCAGATACTGAGAGTCCCCTAAAATAGATCATATTGTTATTCAGATAGAGTAGAGAATTGTTTAGATGTGATGGTTTGATTGTGGATGTTTTAGGCGGAGTGTATTTTATGCAAAATGAAAGAATTATAAATCGTGGAGGCTAATTGCCAGGCAGTGTGTGCTTTCTATTAGATTTTATAATGTTATTTATAGAAATTCACAAAACAGATTGCACACACACTTTATACACATATTTTTTATACACAAATTTTCGAGTTTAAAAACAAACATATCAAATCGCGTTACGGAGAGGTATACACACAGTCAATGGGGGTCTGGGTTCGAATCTGCACGGACGACATTCCATGTAACAATAAGTTTTTCTAACTTTTGTTCGTAGGTAATACCAACTGCTCTCAAACATCGTGAGGAAATCTGCATAGGTATGCTGTAGAAGAAATTCTGATGTGTATGTGAAGTCGACCAATCCAATTGGGCACGCGAGGTGGACTACTAAGTACTCTAACGCCCAAACACCCTCCCTGAGGGTATATATCCTGCAGTGTGATGTATATAGGGCCCAACTTAATATGCTGACACTTTTTTAAGGGGACGATCAGACCGTTAAACTGAGCAACTTTCTCTATGGGACCAACATCGAAATCACGAAAAAAAAATCAGCTGTCCCATACATTTGGCTCAAGTAGGTTTGCAGTTTTGTATGGAAGAGCTGTTTTTTTTGTGATTTCGATGTTGGTGCCATAGAAAAAGTTCTTCAGTTTGACGGTCTGATCAGTCCCTTAAAAAAGTGTTAGCTTATTAAGAAGGACCCTGTATACAGTAGCGTAGCGTAGGCTCATCTTAGCTTCACAAAAAATAAAGGAGCGAGCGAAGCGAGTTCTAAATTTTTTTGCACCACGCTTCGGGTTGTGGTCAGACAACTTTTGGTTTATCCATGCAAATATATAGAAACTTAGAGTGAGTTTGGCTTTTCTCCTCAATAGGAATCGGTTAGATTCAGAGCTCTTTACGTATGAAACATGTGCAAAGTAACCTAAGTAACAGCTATGGATCAAGCGAAGTAAGCTCGAAATTTCTTAGTTGTGGTACTAGTAATTAGAACAGAAACTCAGAGCGAGCGAAGCGAGCTCGACTTCTCTGCTTTACGAATTGGTTATATTGGCAATATTATACCCGAATTTGTCATTCCTAGTAAAGTGCCGCCCGGGGCAATTGCCACCCTGCCCCCGCCCCCCCTCGCTACGCTACAGCGTATATAGGATGATGATGATGATGATGATGTTTTTTTGAGAACCCTGAATCTGCTTTCCTGTTTTTTTCCCTCTATTTTGCTCTCTCGTATGCTTCGTCGGATTTCGTGTTTGTTATTATGAAAAGTCGAAAAAAGTAGCAATTTTAATAACATGCGAATCATTATTCAATTAGTGATGCGTAATAAGGTAGGTATGCATCAGAATTTTGTGTTCTCCATTGTGTATATAGAACTTTACAAACGTTATGGATATTAGATCAGATTTTATGTATTATCTACAAAATAATGTTTCCAATGTAACATTCAGGTTATAGACAAGCTATTATCGAGTTACCAGCTAATTAGCTTAAATAATTAACGGTGGATAAGTTAGCTTAAAGAGCTTGCAAAGTTTTGCTGCTACGGCTTATCCTGTTACTTAGTTACTACGTGGATACTTCAGACGCTTTCACTGTGTTCGACATGCAAGCAAATATGCTTTGAGATAGATTTTACTATGATACATACGATACTGTGTCCGAAAATGTAGACTGAACATTGCTTGGTCAGCTCCTTCGTATCGTAGTCAAAGACAAAGTCAACATAATTTATTCAATATAGGAGCTTGACGCACAAATCTGCTGTTCCATAATAAACTACTATGGCCTACTTGACTGAAATGTATGCAAAAGATGATTTTTTTTGCTCCGATCGATTAGCTCCCATAGTCAAAGTTGTTCAGTATGATGGGTAGACTTAGTCTAAAAGGATGCTAATGATATCAATTTCACCCTGTATAGCTTGAATTGCCCGTTTCTGTAGAATAAAGACTGTCTCAAGTTTCGCTTCACATTTAAAACAACCATTAGATGGCAGTAGATTAGATCAGTTTACTAACCATCCTGAAAAGGAATATGGCAGTGAGTAGATACAATATTCTTTAATTTGCGCACAGAAAATATACAAAACCAGCAACCCGACCCGGCTTTCTGTTACTGTTTCTGAGATTAGCCTATACAGAAAGACAAACAAACGCTTTAATTTATAGTATGGATAACGATACCAATATGAGAAAAAAACAATAATGGTTACAAATGGCGTTCTTATCACTAACTTCTGCTTTGGTCTTTAAGAGGATATAATTCGGAGCGCGCTCCAAACAAGCGTACTATGGTGATATTTTCAATACTAACCAATTAAACTCAATAAAATTTTTCAGAATCAATCTAAAAACAAATTTCTATGCTTGTAGAGAGTCAGATTTTCGTTAATACATACATTAGGCATATAATTATGCAGGATGTTAGGGTAAACAGTTGCATTACTTTAAGGGGTGATTGTACCCATGATACTGAACAACTTTCCATAAAAAAGCTATAGGAAATTCGCAAAAAAAAATCTGACTTATCATACCTATAAATGCTTACCGCTGATCGAACGTTTGTGTGAAAAGTCCTTTTTTTTCTCTAATTCCCTATAGGTTTCTTAGGGAAAGTTGTTCAGTATGAGGGGTAGAATCACCCCTTAGATTATTTATTTATTGATATATAACAATACAATGTTAGTTAATGAAGAATTTAATACAGTCTGCTAAGCGCTATTGCGCGTGAAATCAACAAGGAGGTAAAATGGCGGATAATCGATGGGTTGTCACCTGTGTTTGTAATTAGGTACATCTTATCTTATTATGGGGGCTATCTAGCCAGCAACACTTCTAGCCACCGAGATCTTTTGTGTTGACACCTAGATATTTATCTTCACCATTCAAAACATGGTAAATGAGATAGGCAATACTCATTTACCATGAGCGATGATAGTCCATACGGAAGAGAGCTAGCGACTCAATCACGAGGCGGCGGTTCGATTCCTGGCCTGTACCACTAAGTTCTTCGGAATTTATGTACGGTTGTATTTATCATTATCACTAGCTCTGCGGGGAAGGAAAACATCGCGAGGAAACGTGCATACCCGAGAATAATAAAAAAATAGTTCGGATGTATGTGTAAAATATGGGTGAGCTTGGGGCGAACACAATAGATCAGCAATGGTCGCAGTGTTACAAAACGACCCTTGCTTGCAATAGCCCAGCCAACAATAATAATAATAGTAGTAAATGAACAAATATCGACGCACTATAAACCATAACTGGTTTGTTCGTACGCCGGTAGGGACTCATCTTTATCATTCAGTTTAGTATAAAAGACAATCACACGAACTTATACAATAATATCTATGTATCAATTCGACTGCAACTGTTTATCCTAACATCATGTAGTAGGTTATGTAACAGGTATAGATATTTTGAGTATAGAGTTTAGAGCCGTGGTGGACCAGTGGCGAGTAACCTTGCCTGCCGTGCAGGAGGCGATGGTTCGATCCCCGTCCAGGCCCACTCGTACCAATGAGTTTTTCGGAATTTATGTACGATTTGTTACACCACAGGCTTTTCGGTGAAGCAAAACATCGTGAGGAAACCTGCATGCTTCAATTTCGAGGCATGTATTGTACCCACTGTCCATTTCAAGTGGCGACGGGCTCACCCCCCGTCACACTGGACAGAGTTTCGGTACTACTGGTGAAACGTGGATGTTCTGAGGTTTCAGAATATCTCTGACTACCCCCTCGGGGAATACAGTCGTGAGCATATGCTATACTTATGCTCAATTCGACTGCAACTGTTTATCCTAACACCCTGTGTAGGTATTAATATTTTGAGTTTTTATAGAGTGTATATAGCAAGAGAAAGATCATTTATGTCGTATGATAGAGTAAGACAGAAAGAAGATACAATTTTACGAAAACGATATCACTCTGTACCTATACAACGTGTTAATGAATAAACGCAAAACTAGAAAGTAGTTAGTTTAGAATCGAGAGCAGAATCGAATTATCATGGTTTCAACATAGGTATTTTTTCCAAAATATTTAATAATTTGTTTGTAAAATTTAAAATTTACTGAACTCGATCTCAACCCCCCGCTCGGGCACTCTCACCCTACTTACTACCAAAACAAGATTCTTAAAATGTATCCATGAGCACGTTAGCGTTTTCATTCATTGCTGAAATGACAACAAATCGTTTTTGCCTGAAAACTTAAAATGCGAATAACTTTAAATTTTAACCATCAAAATAACGAAATTATTGTTTCAATCTATTTTATTTATTTATTTTATTTTATTTATTTATTTATTTATTTATTTAACACTTTATTGTACACATAACATTACAGAAAAACCAATTAAAGTAGACATGTACAAAGGGCGAGCTTATCTCTAAAGAGATTTCTTCTAGCAGACCCGCAACAGAGACAGTTCTAAAGTGTACGAAAGTGTCTAATTATTTTGTTGTAAATTTGTTGGGGTGTATGAGGTTTTGCGCATTCATTCATTAACACGTTGTATATCCCGCCCTGGCGATGGCGGTGGTCAGCATTGAACTCGCTTACTGTCTATCTGCTGGTTAATGAAATTGCTTATTAAAACAATCTAAACGAAACAAACAATAACTTGAACACAATAAAAGAGATTATAACGGCCCAAAACTGTCCTCAAATCAATAACAAAAGCAAAATCTCGTAAAATTTTTGCTTTTATACGTAAAAAGGAAAGCTTCAAAGCATTCGCTGTTTATGACAAGGGTGCTCAGTTATTTAACAAGAAGCCACACAAGTGTCTTCTTCACAAATGAGGTCAACACCATTGACTCCTAATTGGCATGTCAAAAAAAAGTTGAAGGACACGCTACTTATTCTACAAACGTCAACGCCGCAGCGTTATCGACGATAGAAAATTGATAGAATGCTAGACAATGTCACAAATTATTGACGATCGGTTCTTAGAGAAAAAAAACTAAATCTGCTCTATGGTTAGCGTTCAGTTCTCAGAGGAAGGATCTCCATAGAGTCCGCATAAATTTACGATTGTAGTTAGTCTCTTTTGTCTTATGACGTACCTTTCATAGTAGAAGGAGATGGAACTATAGATATTTGTTTATGCGGCTGTCCACTTTTATTTTTGAGCTAGTGTGTGTGAAAAGTGACCGTAAACATAAGGCCATATGTCACTTGGTGCCTTTTGTCCATACTACTTGACACCACACACTCAAACCTAAACGTCAAAAAAAGTGGACACTTTACAATTGGTATGTCTCACTCTATTAGGGATAATATCTTTGGTTCAGTTCACTCAATCATTCACTCTTTTTTCTTTTTTATACGCTGGATCGTGTTCGATTTTCAAAAGAATTTGAAAAATTAAAATTGCTGTCAAATTTTCCGCCCGCCATTTTCTAGCGTTATCTACAAGGTCTTGTTGATCGACAAGAAGCGTTCAAAACGAAACGCTCACTGTCGAAAGCAACTGTCAAAAACTGCATGTTGTCTAGGCCTTTTCTATTCGTTTTCGTTCTTTTCTACAGTCCCATACATTTTTATGTTTTCTACTGTCGTTAACGCTAATCGAAAGGTACTTTGTGTAGGCCCCCTGAAGTGCTATAGCACTATAGTACACTATAGTTAACCGACCGAAAAAAGGAGGTTATCTTAAAGTCGGTTTTCCTCTAAATGCAGGTTCCGGGATATCTGCGGTATTCAAAGTCAAAACTCAACAATGTTTTATTCAAAAGTGAAAATAATATCATATGGATATACAAGGTGTTACAAAAATACAAATAAACATTTAACGGGGTGGTTAATACCATCAAACTGAACAACTTTCACTATTGGACCAAGGACAAAATACTAATACTCCATACTAAGCTAAAAATCTACTCGAGGTAAATGTATGGGACAACAGATTTTTTTTTTCGCGATTTCGATATTGGTCCCATAATGAAAGTTGTTCAGTTTGATGGTCTAAACAACCCCCTTAAAAGTTTTAAATATTTATTTTTACTTTTGTAACACCTTGTATTTATGATGTCATTTTCGACTGTACCACCGCGTCGGAAAGTGTTCCGTTGTAGAGAAGATGCGGCCAGAAACTCTACAACACACATATTTAAAAAACTAAATATAAAAAGTACAATTAAAAATACAATATTGAATTACATAGTGATTATAAAAGGAAAAGGAGGGTTCTGTTTAAAAGGGGATACTGCCAAGGCGATCCCATAACTATGAATTAGGTGAAGATTTGAAAGGCTTCGGTGTCGATATTCGTTGGTGTATGTTTCCCTCTCAATGACATGTATATTAGATAATATGTCAAAATAAGTGTAAACCGACGTCTTCAAAACTTAAAAAAAAATTGTTGAAGAGTACCTTTGACGAAGGCTGTCGGACATAAGTGAATATAAACATAATTGAAATATAACAAAAAAATAGTTGAAATTAATGACAACTCTTGAATCCGTGAGTTGTTTTAGTAACACAAAAAAAGAAAAAGTGGATTTTATTAGCAGAGCGTGGTTTCGATCCACGGACCTCTGGGTTATGGGCCCAGCACGCTTCCACTGCGCCACTCTGCTACGTTTCTCAGGCTTGAAATATTGATTCCCTTATAATTCCGCTGAAAAAATTCAGTCTCTTTGGCTTTTCTTTGATCATGATAGTATTCTATAGATTCACTGGGCCTATAAACAAAGTAACGTTTCTATTGGCGTAGACGCTAGTAGAAATGATAAAAGGTATAGATTTGACATTGGCGATCGAAATATTTTGACGTTTGCTTTCGTCACCATATACGTACGTACATTTTTAGGTTTTCTACTGTCGTTAACGCTAATCGAAAGATACTTTGTCTAGGGGCCCTGAGCACGTAAATTGGAAAAGGACGGAGATAGAACGAAGATAAATGAAAAATCTCGCTTTGACAGGCTATGTTGCAAGATTTTGTAAGAAATTTCAACTAAAATAGTTACCGCAAATGCAAGAAAGGGACAAACAACATGGATTTTATTTTGCTCACTCAATGCGATTAGCGTGTAAGCCTGTCTCGTTTTGGCCACTATTACTTATTATTTTAATGCCTTTTCTAGTCATTCTCTTTCTACGCCTCGAATAAATGTATTCGAAACCCTCTCGGCTTGAAAAACTGACATCAAATTTACCACAAACTTGCCTCCCGTTATAGCAGTGGGCCAGCTTGGTGGAGTTTGGTTACTTCCCTGTGTCGTTAAAGGAAGTATTTGGTCTACAGGGGGTTCCTCGTCATCAACTTCCTGCCCTTATCCCATTACTTAGGGTTGCCGCAATATGTCGTCTTTCTCCATTCATCTCTTTTAGCCGTCATTTCAGCGTTCACTCCTTTTCTACACGTGTCATTTTTCACACAATCCATCCATGTTTTCTTTGGTCATCCTCTCTTCATGCAGCCATCCACATCATATTTAACACTCATCTTATGATATAACACTCATCTCTCCGCATCACATCACATGCCAATACCACGATAGTCCATTACCGCGCAGTTGATCAGTTACTGGCGTTACTTTCAAGTTTCCTCGAACATACTCAGTCTTAATCATGTAAAGCTAATTAGTGTTCCGTACGAAAATTGGCAAAACGGAACACTTATGGAATCACCTCGGTGTCTGTTTGTCCATCCGTCCGTCTGTCGCATTTTTCTCGGAGACTGTAAGACACAGGAAGCTGAAACTTGGCACAGTTATATCAATTAACGGTCAAATTACATAAATAAAGTCAAATAATGGGAAAATTATCAGGCTGGAACTAACTTGGATAGTTTTTTTTCTGTGCTCAAAAAACTACCACCAGTGTAAAATGACCTTCAGTTAAAATGTGACCACATACTAAGTAAGTGTTAATTTATAGTGGTGGTTTCAAAGACCCATTTTGAACACTAATTGCCCGAGTCCCGACTCGCACTTGGCCGGTTTTTTATAGAAATTATACATTGCATTAAAGTATCAAATTAAACTTCTACCGTTATGAATGAGGTTATGAATTATTTATTTTTATTGCTTATATTACAAAATAAATGTCAGAAATTATAGAAAAAATACAATATGCGTATCCACAACAGGCTTCGTCAAAGGTAATACAATACTCACATCCGCAACAGGCTTTGTCAATGGTAATACATCACTCACATCCACAACAGGCTTCGTCAAAGGAAATACACCACTCTGATCCACAACACGTTTCGTCAATAAATACATCCCGTAGATCTGCAACAAGCTTCGTCAAATTCCTACACAAACAAAAAAACAATCAAAAAAAAAAAAAAAAAAAAAAAAACAGGGGGGCGGGGGGACCTACAACCTGTAAACCTCCTCCAAAGCCTCTCCCCGAGGGATGGTTCCAAGAACGCTGACAGCATTCCCCCTCTGAATCGCCAAGCTTATGCGCTGACGTAGGTAACTGCCAGCCCTCTTATCACCAGTGGTCTCTATAAGGCGTGCCGATATCTCCTTTATAAGACCCTCCTCTCCTCTTCTCCTTTTTAACTTCTACCTAATTTATTTTACTGTCGAAAGTAGTATTTAAATATCCCAATTTCTAAAGTTTGGATAAAACGTACTGGACTTTAGTTAACTAATTATTAAACTTTAGTATACAAAATTAAGCTTTATTTTAGTTTCGAGTATAATATTCACGGGCTTCAAACTTTGGTTTGAATTTACTTCCTCCAATCACTATGGAACTAGGTAAATGCTTCGATCAAAGTGGGTAAACGTCCAAATTATATACTAAAATTATTCAGGTACACACGGCGACAGATCAACCTTCCCATAGTTGAGCTCTATGTTCATGGGCATAGAGTTCAACTATGAGTAGGTTGATGTGTCGCCGTGTATATATTCAACCAATTTGAAATGTCGTCTAACGTACAACTATAGTATTTGGATTTATGTTTCATAGAAATTTAATAATACGTTGTTACTGGTGATCGTGACAAAGTTCTAAGGTGGCCTAAATGTAAAAATCCATCAGATTATTTTTACTGTAGGTATTATAGTAAAAACCATCAAATAATTGAATTATTCAATTTTGATTCTTTATTACTTTTTTTTTGTATGTATGTATGTATATGCTCGCCACTATATTCCCCGAGGGGGTAGTCAGAGATGTTCTGAAACGGGGGGTGAGCCCGTCGCCACTTATAATGGACAGTGGGTACAATGTATGCCTCGAAATGGAAGCATGCAGGTTTCCTCACGATGTTTTCCTTCACCGAAAAGCCAGTGGTGTTACAAATCGTACATAAATTCCGAAAAAATCATTTGTACGAGTCGGCCTGGACGGGGATCGAACCATCGCCTCCTGCACGGCAGGCAAGGTTACTCGCCACTGGACCACCACGGCAATACTTTTTTTTCTTCTTTATTACTAGACTTTGATACCACTAAAGTCAACCTTATCTGAATACTCTATTTACCTACTAATGCATACTTACCTAGTTTATATCCGACTTAGAATAGAGATGGGTGTCGTAAGAGGTGACTTATGTTATGAATAAAAACCAATTAAATAAAATTTCAGATTGTGAACACGCTCTAGAAACGAAGATGGTCTGTGGTTTCAATAATGTTGCTAGCATTGACACTAATTATTCCTATTTTTACCCGACTGCGCCAGAAGGAGGGTTACGTTTTCTAACATTCGATTTTAACGAAATTAAATCTGACGTGGTCAGTCTGTTAGTGGTGTTAGTTTCGGTTTGGTTTTTTTTGGACTGTTTTTATAGAAAATAGGGTCAAACTTCGTTTGTTTGCAGCACATGTTTGTTTGCACGTTTAGTGCACACTATTATCTCCTACTTTTATGACTGATTTGTAACTAAATTGGTAATCAAACACAAACTGAAAAATTTGTATTCAAAATAAACTCTACGACACACATCTTAAGAGCAGTTTATTCCGAATGCGTAAATGCGCCCTGCATACAAACGAAGTCTGGTGATATTTTCAATACTAACCAATTAAATTCAATGAAATTTTGCAGAACCAATCTAGGAACAAATCTCTATGCTTGTATCGTGTCCGATTTTCGTTAAAATATACAGTTTCAATGCTAGGATTAATTTAAGATTTGTATGGAAATCTTTAAGGCACTGTAACTATAAAACAGTACATTTTAAGGTAAATCTGACACGATACAAGCATAGATATTTGTTCCTAGATTGGTTCTGCAAAATTTCATTGAGTTTTATTGGTTAGTATTAAAAATATCACCAGACTTCGTTTGTATACATAATGTTCATTTCCTGCCCCTCTCTAATATTATATACCGTACCACACTCTTCGGGAGTTCGGGGTAGACTTTAGAAAAGCCGCACAAAAGCATACAGATGCGCGAGCATGTGCTTACGTAATATTCTTTCTATCTATTCTTCCCGGGGTTTTGGGGCATCATTGCCATTCTAAATCATGGATTTATATATAACCAATGGATCCATAACCTCCTTACAAGCATAGAAACACGAAAGGTGCCCATGGCGGTCGATAATGTTCTTTCTTTCGTACGTGTCCGTTGTCGATGTTTCTGGTTTTACGTTTGTCCCTTTCTACCAATTTCTGTCGTTGGATAAGAAAGGGAGAAAGTTCTTCTTATTAAGAAGAAGAAGAAGGGACAATGTTGATGTCAGAAACAACGACGGGAATTTACGAAAGAAGGAAGAACATTACCGACCGCCAAGGAGTATTTTCACGTTTCACCGCTTGTGAGGCAGTCTGCTCTCCAGGTATAGACAATACAAATTCTAAGTTCCTGTTCAAATTGTAATTATTAATAAAGTTACAATGGATAGTTTTCGTAAAAGCTATTCAAAGTAAAAAAAAACATTTATTTTCAAATATAACGCTTCTCTTCACCACACAACTTCGTTAAAAAAACTTTTTGTCACATTACGTTCGCAAACTTTTTAAATGGCAGT
The DNA here is from genome assembly GCA_963924505.1 of Agonopterix alstromeriana. NCBI lineage: Eukaryota > Metazoa > Arthropoda > Insecta > Lepidoptera > Depressariidae > Agonopterix > Agonopterix alstromeriana. Next base: position 18,533,804 of record OZ004667.1, read on the forward strand.
CCAGAAAATTTTCCCATTCCGGCACATTGGCACGGGAAAATTAAAAATAAATTCAAAATTGCGTGCGATGTCACTTTTAGCGGGAAATTAAATACTTTTATAACGGTAGAGTGGCGTAACTTTAGATAGAAAAAGTTGGGGGGCACTCGTAAACACAATTAGGGTGGGCCCCTCACTCGATTGGGCGGAAACTTTTTAAATTTTCTTCCATCCCCTTTCACTGGTAACCCTGATACCTTTATTAATCAAAAACTCAATTAAATAGGCACTCTTTGGGTATTTATTTTTGTTTACTTTAAAGGCTTTTAGATTAGACACGAATTTTTAGGGTGAATTGGTGTTGTTCTACACCAATGACATTCTATAAACAAGGACTTCACATCAGTGCGCTATTAACGGGACCGCTAAAACATTAAGTACTGCTTTGTGACAGAGGATATTTAAAAGGACTGGAATGTCAACGGCAATGTATGACAGCCGAGCATAACTGAGGCAATAGTCACGTTGCAGGGTTTGCCCCGAACACTTGTCTGTCGCGTGGTGTTCGCGCGGTTCGCCTCTCAGCCTGCCACGAGGCTCCGCAATCCTTCTCAGTTGTGTTCTTACTCAAAAACAATCCTCGAGATTGGATAGATACTCCCTCAAACCACTTGACACTGAAATGAGGTGCTAACGCACAAGCAAGTCCATTAATTATAAATAAAAAAATAAAAATAAAACTGAGGCATACTACGGTGACATCAGAGACATGCGCCATTTTTTGGTTTTTTTAGTATATGACGTGGTGAGTCCATGTATACAACGTGTTAATGAATTAACGCAAAACTAGAAAGTAGTTTGTTTAGAATCGAGAACAGAATCGAATTATCATGTTTTCAACATAGGTAATTTTTTTCATAATATTAAATAATTTGTTTGTAAATTTTTAAAATTTACTGAACTCTATCTCATCCCACCGTATGGGCACACTCACCCTACTTACTACCAAAACAAGATTCTTAAAATGTATCCACGAGCACGCTAGCGCTTTCATTCATTGCTGAAATGATGACAAATCATTTTTGCCTGAAAACTTAAAATGTAAATACTCGTAACTTTAAATTTTAACTATCAAAGTAATGAAATTATTGTTTCAATCGAATTATTTTGTTATAAATCAGTTGGGGTGTATGAGGTTTTGCGCTTATTCATTAACACATTGTATAGAATGTCATTGTTCTACACGGAAAAAAATATCGAGTAGTATTAATAAGTGACAACTATTTATTTTATCAGTCTTTACTGGTGTTATTAAAAATCAAACTCTCGTAGATTTAAATAAAATCAATAAAAATCTACTTATAACAATAAATTTTATAGTACAGTCTGCTAATCTAAATAGTTTTGTGTGACATAAAGGATGTTAGGGTAAACAGTTGCATTACTTTAAGGTGTAATTGTACCCACGATACTAAACAATCATTCGAAAAAAAAAGGACTTTCCATGCTAAATGCAATCAGCTAAGTGAACATTCGTGTGAAAAGTCAACAATTTTTTTGCGAATTTCTAATAGGTTTCTTAGGGAAACTTGTTCAGTATCGTGGGTTAAATCACCTCTTAATGTAATGCAACTGTTTACCCTAACACCCTGAATACTTAGGTACTACTAGATATTTTTCTCCATGTACACGAGCTTCAAGTCGGCTGCTGATGACTGGTTTTGCAGTCTCGGGAAAAGTGGCGCTTTCTCGTTTCGGAGGTCTATGCAATTTAAAAAAATATTTTTATCAAGTTATGACGGTGCAAAAATTAATTTTACCCTCCCTTTACCACCCTCTTAAGAGGCTAGTTTTTGATGCGCGCTCCATACAAACGAAGTATATTAATATTTTCAAAACTAACCAATTAAAGTGAATAAAAAATTGTAGACACAATCTAGAAAAATAAATCAGCGCTTTACTTTTGTCAGATTTCCGTTAAAATATACAAGATGTTACGAAAATACAAATAAACATTTAAGGGGGTGGTTTAGACCATCAAACTTTCACTATGGGAACAGTATCGAAATCGCGAAAAAAATAATTCGATACTAAACTACAAATCTACTTGAGCTAAAGTATGGGACAGCTGTATTTTATTTCGCTATTTCGATTTTGGTCCCATAGTGAAAGTGGTTCAGTTTGATGGTCTAAACAACCCCCTTAACATTTTAAATATTTATTTTTACTTTTGTAACACCTTGCAATTATATAGCTTCTATGCTAGGATTAATTTAAGAATTGTATGGAAAGCTTTGAGCCACGATAACTTTAAAACTACATATTTCTAGACAATTGTAAAGCACAGATATTGGTTTCTAGAACGTGTCTAAAAAAATCATTGACTTTTTACCCGACTGCGCCAGAAGGAGGGTTATGTTTTTCGAGCGTATGTATGTATATATGTATGTATGTAAGTATGTATGTATGTATGTATGTATTGTTGTATGTCTATTACTTTGGCACGGCCTACAGCCCAAACGGCTTGATGGATTTAAGCGTATGAGGTGTCATTGGATTCGTAAAAATCGTGAGAGTGACATAGGGTATATTGTTTCAAGATGGCGTCTATGAATTAAAAAAGAGAGGGGGAATAATTATTGGTTAGTATTGAAAATATAACCAGTCTTCGTTTGTATGCAGCGCGCAGCAAAAACTATCCTCTTAACCAACATAATAAAGAAAGTAATCAATTAAAACCCGAGCTTCATAGTAATTTCATGATTGTACCACTTACCTACATGAGTGGACGCATATGGGAGGGGACCGTAAAAACATCCAGTATACGTAAAATGTGTACATTAATCACTGTTGGGCGAACTTGTGTGTACTTACGGGTACTATATTCGGTGATTGAACCGTGACTGGACTACGTACGAACCATAACTTTTGACACATTTGCGATAATCGCGGTACAGCCGTTAGAGCCGTTTTGAAAGATCGCTCAGACGTTAAAGGCTGTCAGTTACATAGAGCTTAGCGCGATGCGGAATTCAGCACAGTTGAATAGAAATTGGATTGCAATGTGATTAGAACTGAAATTGGATAAAAACTTCGATATTTTAAATTAGCGCAATCGGTCATCTGATTATATTGTTTGGTCGAGCATGCTTATGAAAGGACATCCAGCATTTTTGTATGGAGCCTGGTGTACAACATTTAGCCACTTTGTAAATTTCATGAAATTGGGGCCACCGTCCAAAGCTTTGGAGAAATCGGAAAGAAGGCATGTAATAACCTAAAATTTATGTTTATTTGCCTTAATATTACCTATTGGTTTATAAAAATTGGTTTAGAAATTATACTACAAACATACATAAACTACCAAACTTTTAATTGTAATTAGGCGTGAGCCAAAGCATCTAAAAGTGATTTTAGCATGCAGAATTGGTGCAGATGCAGAATAACTATTGACAGTTAATTAATTATTTATCGAATATGACATATTATAATAGATTATGAGAAGTGAGCTTAGAGTGGAGTTGAGCTGTAGAGTTTCTGGTCGCATCTAATCTACACAGCGAAAACACGTTCTGGCGCGGTAGTAATAGCTTCAAGTTCCTAAATAGAAAAACAATTTTTGAGTTGAAACTTCGCATGTCTTTGGTTATAGTACCTTGAATGCATCTGACGCGGCAGTTTCACTTCTACAAATAGTTCAATAGTTATTCTTAGGACATAATACTATAAGCTAGACTGCCTCCGTGGTCTAATGGTTAAGAACATTGGGCTCTTGAGACGGAGGTCGTGGGTTCGATTCCCACGGGGGACACCTAGTGATATGTCACTTTGTGCGTCTTTCCCCAGTTGGTTAGGACATTGCAGGCCGAATCACCTGATTGTCTGAAAAGAAAGATGATTCCTTGCTTCGGACGGCACCTTAAGCCGTTGGTCTCGGCTACTATCTCTCGTGATAGTAGTCGTTACATAAAAACCACGTCAGAGGCCGTAAGGCGGTCTGAAAACACTCTGACACCAGGGCTTGCCCACACGATAAAAAGAGGACTATCAGCTCGTACTAATAGTTCCCCGTGTGTTTCAGAAGAGTAAACTCAAACTCTTCAACACACGTTTTAAATTAAAAAAATCAATTACGTTATTAATGTGGGTAGGCAGACTCCGCTCACCGCTACACCCTTACTGTGGCTGCAGTATCACATACATAATTATACAAGGTGTAAGGAAAAGTATCATTAACCTTTAAACCATATATTCCACCCATCAAACTGAACAACTTTTACTATGGGAGCAAACCTGTCGGAGCAATATAAATATCAGCTGTCTCATAAATTTTAGTCGAATAGGTATTGAACTTTAGTATGGAACAGCTGATATTTTTTTTGCTCTGACAGGTTTGCTCCCATAGTAAAAGTTATTCAGTTTGATGGGTAGAGTATGTGGTTAAAAGGGTAATGATACTTTTTCTTACAACCTGAATAAAATCATGACCATTATCCCTGTCGGGTTGCCTAGAAACTTTATTGTAACTACCGTTTAACTTTTCTTCTTCTTTTCGTGTGGAATTGTCATGTCTTCCTCAGATCGTTGATACTGGAAACCACGTATCATTTGAAGCGAGCTTTTGTAGTTGTAACTTTTTAGCATACCTACTGAAGATTTGAGGTTAGAATGACGTCTCAAGTTGTAATTCAATTCAATTCAATTTTTGTTCAGTGGCATCCGATGTGTTATCACAATTCAGCCAATGTCTCGTTATGTGGATAGTACATGAAGGAAAATGATCAGTAGTATTTATTAAGTCTAGAGTGGCAGTTTTGCCAATAACATAACATAACATAAATATTCTTTATTTGCACACCAAAAACATACAGCAACAAAACAGAATACTAGAACGTAAGGGTACAAAGGGCGGTCTTATCACTAAAAGCGATTTCTTCCAGACAACCATAGGATGGAAGAACTCTTAAGTAAAATAAACTTGCTATGGCGGTGTAATAAATAAGATATAAAATAAAAATAGCTTACAATACATACGAGTATATTATAATACATACATAAATATATATATATACACATACATAATATCTAACAATGAATAATGAATACATTAATAAACATATAATAGGTAATGGATCAAAATGTCAAATTAATAATAATGAGTCAGAAGGTGAGATAGTGATCTCTTACTCGTTTTTTAAAAATGGGCAGGGAAGGAGCTTGTCTTATAATAAGAGGCAGATCATTCCATAATCGGACAGACTGCACCGTAAACGAATGATCATAGGCGGACGATGTGTGACGTGGAACAGCCAGTAACAAATTTTGAGCAGAGCGCAGTACACGGTCATGGGTGGCATGAAGGAATTTGAAACGGTCCTTTAGATATGATGGGGTTAAGGGGAGGAATAGAACAGAGTACAAGAGGGAAAGAATATGGAGATTGCGACGAAGACGAATCGGAAGCCACTTTAGCTTGGAACGGAATTCAGAGACGTGATCATACTTGCGAAGGCCAAATATGAACCTTATACAGAAATTCTGGAGTCACTCTAGTTTGTTTAGTTGCTCCTCATTAAGATCGAGATAGGCAACATCGGCATAGTCAAGGACTGGTAATAAAAGAGTTTGGGCAAGCGCAGTTTTGGTAGCAGTCGGCAGAAAATTACGGAGTCTTCTCAATGCACCTCCTGAAGCAAACATTTTTCTTTTAACCATCTCAAGTTGAGAAACCCAGGATAAACATTGATCAATTTGAATTCCCAGATTTTTTACTGTTGTGCTGAAGGGGACATGGATCCCATCAAATTGAATTTGGGGCAGCGACTGCCAGTCAATCCTAGATGTAAACCACTGGCTACCAACTATTATGACTTGGGTTTTGTCCGGATTAATCCTGAGCCCATATTCCTTGCTCCACTCAGCTATATATTTCAACTCGACATTGGTCGTATGAATGGCTTGTGCAAGGTCGTCCAAAGACGATTGTGTGTATATCTGGAGATCATCTGCGTAAAGGTGGTAGGAAGAAGAGATGTTTTTAGAAATGGTATTGATAAAAATTGCAAAAAGGAGGGGAGATAAGACGCCACCTTGGGGAACACCGGCGGTCGTGTTGCACCAGTCAGACAATGTATCATCAATACGTATACGTTGCCGACGTCCGTGAAGATAACTACTGAACCAGTCAATCACTGATGGAGATATGCCAAGTGAACACAGAAGACCCAAGAGTACATCAAAGTCAACAGTATTGAATGCGTTGCTGAAATCTAGCAGTGTTAGGACAGTGAGTTGACCATTTTCCATGCCTAAACGGATATCATCAGTGATCTTTACCAGGGCCGTCACAGTGCTATGACCGGGACGGAACCCAGACTGGAAAGGATTCAAGAGACTGTTTTTTGTGAGAAAAAGATTCAGTTGATGATGGACGGCTCGCTCAAGAACCTTGGATAGGAATGGGAGAATAGAGATAGGACGGTATTCGGAAAAGGATGAGGGATTAGGTTTTTTTGGTAAAGGTATTATTTGGGCATCTTTCCATGTGGATGGAAATACGCCCGTGGATATGGACGCGTTCAGGATATGACAAATTACAGGATTAAGGATATCTAGTATGGGAAAGATCATTTTGCGACTAATGCTGTCGCTTCCCACGGCATTAGAAGTAATTGAGAGTATGTGTTTCTTGACATCACAAGCAGTGAGTTGACTAAAAACAAAAGGAGGGTAGTCGGGTGTGGATTTTGACAAAAGATAATTTAATGTTTTAGTTTTTGTTGCATCATTCAAGAAGGTTTAGGTCTATGTTACTAGGGATAGAATCTTGACGTGATTTGCCTACACCCAGTGACTTAAGAAATTTCCAGACTTTGGCGGGGTCGCCGTTTTCGACGGACTGGTGGATATGACGTCGTTGAGCATCCCTACACACCTTGTTGCAGTGATTCCGAACCGCAGTGTACCTTTCCTTGTTAACATCTGTGGGACGTCGCTTAAATTTAGATTTGGCAACTACTTTCTGCTCCAGCAGCTTTTTTATATCTTCCGTGAGCCAGGGAGCAGGGAAATGCTTAATTTTAACTTTTCGTACCGGAGCGTGCTCGTCGAATAATTGTGTGAGAAGGGAGTTGAAAAGTGAAATTTTCTCATCAATAGTGGTCACATTCAGAATTAGACCCCAGTCGACATTATCTGCATCTTCCCTAAGCTTGCCCATGTCAACACCGCCAAAACTACGCTGCAGCAGTACTTTAGGTCTAAGTTTAGGTGGACGGACTTTATAGGACAGGTAAATCAAGTCATGGTGTGAGAAACCGTCGGCATTGCACTGGCCATGCTTGACGACGTGGGCTAAGGAAGATACCACAATAAGGTCAAGAAGAGATGGTTGACAGTTGGGAAAGTGATGAGTGGAGCTGGAGGGAAGAATATGTAAGTTACTGCTATTTATCAAAGAGCGAAGAGAGGAAGAACGATGATCGCTTTTAAGAAGACATGTATTGAAATCACCCATGATTATGGTTTGGCTAAAAGAAGGGACTAGTTTTTCAAGGAGACTTTCAAAAGATGAAAAGTAATTGACATGTAAAGATGGGGGATAATAAACGCCTAAGAGAACTTTGGTATGGGAAAGCTCTACCTCGATGAAAAGGTGTTCACCGGCATCTTTTGGTGGTGGTTGCGCTGATATGCTGACAATAGAGTGTGCGATATGAGAGCGGAGATAAATTGCAACACCACCACAACCAGCACCAATGCGGTCGTTGCGAATTAATATGAAACCCGGAAGCGAACAAGATGTGGAAGGGACATTCGGCTTTAAAAAGCTTTCGGAGACAAGAATGGCATGTATATTTTTTATGTCGAATGTCGCTAACAAGTGCATGTAGTGCCCTGAAATACTTTGAGCGTTTATATGCACGACATTAAAATTTTTGCTGCAATCTGAAAATTGAGACGTTAGAGTGTCGTGCAGAGATGGGAGACTTTGGAAACTACAGTTGCTGCTGCCAGCCTCATCGGCCGATGACGTAGAAAACGAGAAGTATTCATCACTTTGACTGTTATCATTATCATTAGCAAATAAGTCATTAAACATAATACAATAAAATAAATAAAATATTATAAAAAATATATAAGTATGTAACTATTTATATAAAATGCAAATAAAATTCAATTAGAATTCGAGTGGTTCACCTGCCGGCTGTGTGTTAAACAAAAATAGACGTTAAAGAAAACAAAATAGTGTCTGGGCAGAACAACAGAAAAAGAAAACAATTATACAAACATTCGTAACATCATTGAACGCATCCATTTAAAAAACTTGGAACCTAAGGATAAACGAAACGCAAAAAAAAAAAAAAAAAAAAATCTAATTGACAACCTAAAAACGTCAAAACAAGCAGAAAGAAAACGGAAACGGAACATTATAATTTTATTAAAGAAACGGAATTGTGAAGGTATAACTACAGAAACTATGGATACCTAACGATATTTAGATTTGCAATGATATTACGTGATTACGAGCAAAATTCAAATAATGTACAATTACCTACTGCCCAGACTCGCCTACAAACATTACTTGGTATCACCGGTCTTCTTCGTCCTCGGTTGCCTGGGCTTCGAAGGAGCTTTTTTCGGCTTCTGGTCTGCTTCAGCGTCCTTATGGGAGTCCTTCTGAGAGTCGCCATCGACTGGCGCGATCCGGTTCAGATCCGAGAGAGAGAGAACCTTATGGCGGGTTGTACCGTCGTCTCCCAGCACAAAGACTGTCCCGTCCCGGGTCCAGCACCGGCAGACGCCAAACTTCTGCCGCGCAGCCATGAAGGCGTCGTGCCGCCGCTTGGTTAGGAACTCCGACAGTGTGATTCCGGTGCCCTTCAGCATCTTTTTCGAGAACCAGACTTTGTCTTTTGTTGCACTGCTTTGGAACTTTACTAGAACCGGCCTGGTGCCATTGGGTGAGGCACGTCCCATTCTGTGGCAGCGCCTAATATCAACTGCATTGAATTCAGGACAGTTAAGCCGCTCACGGATGACACGCACCATCCCCGCTGCTGTGTCCTCCTCCTTCGACTCAGTCACACCGTGCACAAGGAGGATTTTACGACGGCCTCGCGCGTCCATATGGTCAACCTCCAGTGCCAAAACCTCCAACTGCTGCTGAAGATTGTTTATGGCACTGGTGACGAAACTCTGGAATGCTGCGAAGTCTGTTTCGAGTTTTGATGCAGTTGAGCCTGACGACTGGGAACGACGCAGCTCCTGCTGGAATGCTGACATCTGCCCATTGAAGTGTGCCATCATCTCTGCCATGGACTGCTTCAGAGTTTCCATAGTGCGGGTAGTGCTAGGCTAGCCGTGAAGTGAAGTGTGGTGATGAGGTGAAATTCTTTGGGAAACGAATGGAAAACACTCGCTGGCAGGTATTTAATGCTACTGAATGGTTATAAACATAAATAATAACCAAAATTTTACTTGTTTTATTTAAATTGAAATTTAATTTTAGAGACAAAATTTTTGCCAACTGTAAAGTTTATAGGCCTACCGCCAAAAAAAAGCCAATGTAAGTAGTTTATAATCTCAAGTGATTGTTTTAAGGTTAAAACACAAAAGAGTTCACAAAATAGTGGAGCCACGTGCAATCCCAACGCGCCGATACGCACGCGTCCGTACTCCGCCAGAATTGCAGCGCGACTCCGTCTCAAGTTGTAATAGGTCTTGTCTAGCTTATAGAAATGGAGTTGGTCGAATAAAAACATAATTTTCCCAAATCCCCTTTCTTTGGAAAAAACATTGTTTTATGCAGCCTTTCTGTTGCTGCTACTGCTGTACAGCAGTTTTGTTTGGAAAAGCTAATTATTTTTCGCTTTTCCTGAAGTTAAAGTTGTTCCCTAGTGAAGTTGTTCAGTTTGATGGTTTCAATTCACCGTTTCAGTATTTGCCTGGCTTTTACCCTGCATAAAATCGCTTTGAAAAATAAAATCATAGCATATGCTCACCACTATATTCCCCGAGGGGGTAGTCAGAGATATTCTGAAACCACAGAACATCCACTTTTCACTAGTACCGAAACTCAAAAGCTTTGAAAAATAAAACGACGAAATAATATGAGACGTCTTCTAAATTCGTATTTCTTTATTAAGTAAGAAGATAATTATTTTATTTGTTCTTATGGATCCGCTAACATTAAAAAAAATTACGTACAGATGAATTATAAATAGCTTCGTCTTTTTTTAAAGTCGGTTTATAAGAAAACAAACATGAAACCACCTATTAATTTGGGAAATACCTTTTAATTGGGGGCAATTAGAAGACGAAATGGAATGCATTGAGACCACTTTTTGAATTTTTGTCTGTTTGTTTGCGTCACTCCACTCATCACGCATCACTTAAATACTCCTAAACCGATTTGGATGGGTTTTTACAAAAGCATAGGGTTTGGATTAACATTTAGGCTTTATCTACGAAGACGCGGGCACAGCTTGTAAGAAAAAATAATCATATAATCATTCATGAAAGGTAATTTTCCATAAGAGATCATCCACGATTTCCGCTTATTTTATTCTGAATTCTAAATCCACTGAGTTAGAGTTAAAAATTGAAAACAGAAAGCTTTAAAAATCAACTACAAACTTTTTAAAGAAACATTTTTTTGAGGTTTCATTAATTTTAGGTTATTCGCTATCCCGTCTCTTTTCAAATCACGCAGAACTAGGTTTCAATCTCTCAAGAAATTGAACTCTAGCCAATCCTCTTACATACAGATTATTTTCAAGAAAAAAGTCTTCTAAGCTATTGATAGAAGGTGGAAAGTTAATTTGAAACAGTACTATTATACTCGTATATGTAACCAATACTTTGGTTTGGAGGTATCATAAATTGTATTGTAAAAAAATGTTTGCTCTAATGTGGGTAATACGTTTGTATGGACAAACATTTGTTCAATTTTTTGTTTAGTGGCATCCGATGCGTTATCACAATTCAGCCAATGTCTCGTTATGTGGATATTATATGAAGGAAAATGATCAGTGGTATTTATTAAGTCTAGAGTGGCAGTTTTGCCAATGTAAGTAGGTTATAATCTCAAGTGATTGTTTTAAGGTTAAAACACAAAAGAGTTCACAAAATGGCGGAGCCACGTGCAAGCCTAAGAGAGGCCAACACGAATGCGTCTACCTTCCGCCAGACTTGCAGCGCGACTCATCCAAACATTTGTTAAAAGTGACAGATGTCAAAGTGACAGATGACATATGTCAAAAGTAAAAAAGTATAAAAATTTACTAACGGTGTTTAAAGTGAAAAAGAAACAAAAAGTGGCAAAATCGACAGGCGCTGTCAAAGGTGAGAAGAAAAGTTAAAAACCTGTAAAGGTAATTTTTGACATCAGCTGTCACTTTTGACATCTTAGGGTTCCGTAGTCAAACAGTCATTATGCGTCGAGGGGGACTTAATTCTGTCATCTCATTCGAAAAGCGAAAAGTGACTCATTCGTTCAGGTCATTTTGCGTTCTGTCTATCAAAATAATGGGTCATTTTGAGAATACGTCATTATGCGTTTAAAAAAATTATTGGTTTTAGGGCATGATGCGTCGAGAGCTACGGTACTAGTATATCCTCTTGTAGTGATTCCGTTCTCTTTGATCCTCTTAAAAAGCTTGCTAAAAGTTAACTTTGCCACGAATTCACGTTTTATTTATGGATTAAGATGGTTTTTATCCAACCTTTATTATAGATCTACGTTGTATAGCGTATTATGTGAAAAAACAGCGTCTGCATGCCAACTGTTATTGACATTCTCTACATATTTTTAGAAGCTATCTCTCAAAATTAAACGTCCCTGTGCTCATATCAAGTGAACGAATTCACTGGCATTTGTCTACTAAAGATGTAAAGAAATATCTAGAGCGATGTCAACAAGATGGGACAAAAAATATGAACAAGCAACACTTAAAACGTCAATAATTTCAAATGGAATCACCTGTGACACGAACGGACACTGAAGTAGCCTACTCAAACCCTGGTGTCTCACATGTGAGAACATGAACAGACCAGAATATGACCATACCCGAATATGAATAAACCAAAGCATGAGCATGAGAATTTCAGAATATCTCTGACTACCGCCTCGGGGAATATAGTCGTGAGCATATGCATCCCAAAATATGACCTCCATCGCATAACCCGTAAAGCATACGGTGCGTATTAAGGGGCCATACGTCTCGGAATTACCTGGAAAGGGGTCTTTTATTTTTCGTTTTTCTACAAGAATTATACAATTTACCGAAACGTAAAAAATACACAGTATTTTCAGATAGTTTATCTAGTGAAATCATAAATTGAATACATGATTGAAATTACTTCACACGACAGATTTTTTTTCGAAAAGTTAAGAAAATAACGCTTTTTTACATTATTTTCTCAAATTAGAATAACTTGCAACCGTTTATAATTACTTACTAGGATTTTATTGACATATTCACCATTAGTTAAGCTAGTGGAATCATAAAAAAAAAAAAACTATAAAAAGTACTTTAATTAATTCTTTTTAATTGAAAATACGGCACACGAACACACTTTTACGGGGAGCTGGACCCCACACGCACGGGCGATCAGCGTAAATCTGAAACCAGCCTACGCGGGATAGCGGGAATCACACAATTACAGTTCAAAACTGTAATAAATGGTAATAAAATAAACCATGATTTGACAGACTAAGATGATCTTATAAAGTTTTTTGTAGACTACGGTACCCTACAAATAAAGCGATTTATTCTTTAATCTTTCAGGTTAACATTCTTTATCCTGACTCGATGAGTTTTCTTTTAGAGAAGTTACCGTATTGCATATATTAAACGGCAAAATTAAAAATTCCTCAGACCAATACGTAAGGCCTTTGTGATCCGTTTGAACTGTTTCCTACAAAAATAGGTTAGTTTTTGTAGTGAATTCCTTTCTACTTCATCAATGATGCTAAGAGAAAATTTCGTTTAGCTCAAAGCTAAAGCTAAATTGAAAGCATAGATCTTTTGTTGTTGAAACAAGAAAGGTTTCAATTGCTTCTTACAGTCTAAGGTTAGTATTTGTAGTCCTCTTCAAAGCCAGGTCACGAGCAAATCATAGACAACTTTTTTATTTTGTAGTCATTTACCTCCAAAACATTAATAATATGCTCGGTTAGACCTTACAAGAAGACCCCTTTCAAAGTTTTCTACCCCCAAAAATATGTTTATTATACAGGGTGTAATCTTAGTAGATTTTTTTTTCGCGATTTCGATGTTAGTCCCGTTGTTAACATTCAGTGAATGTTCAGTTTGATGATCTGAAGCCCTTAAGTATACACCACTAGTTTTTATTAGGGTTCCGCAGTCAGTCCCTTATAGTTTCGCCATGTCCGTCCGTCTTTCCGTCGGTCCGCGGCTTAGTACTAGAAAGCTAAAATTTGACATGGGTATACATATTTATCACGCCGACAAAGTGGTAAATTAAATCTTGAAAAATATTTTTTTTAGGGTACCTCCCCTACACGAAAAGTGGGGAGGCAATTTTTTTTCTCGTCTATCCCATGGTGTGGGGTATTATGTTCGTAATTAATAACTAGTGGTGTATAACGAATTTAAGTGTACATCATGCATAATATTAGAATGGAAAAGATTAAAAAGAAAATGAATTAGGTCGCATCACCCTGGCAGCCGGGTGCAAAAATACTTAATCTATAATTATTTCTGTTTTTATTGGTTTCAAAATGAGAGACTTATTGAAATGGCGCAGACAGACAGCGACGGTCAGTTGCAGGTACGTTCATTAAAAGTAATCCTCCATTCAATCTATAGCTAGCTTTTACTAGGTCAACAAAACAAAAAGTGACAGCAAGAGACATTTAATGGAAGATTAACTTTAATGAACGTACGTGCAACTGGCAGAGAGTGAACTTAACTATAAGAAAAAACCGCCAAATACATCGTTGTAGCTTTAAGGGGATATAATTCGGAGCGCGCTCCATACAAACGTAGTATGGTGATATTTTCAATACTAACCAATGAAAGTCAATGAAATTTTGCTGAAACAATCTTGAAACAAATATCTATGCTTGTATGGAGTCCGATTTTCGTTAAAATATACAGTTTCAATGCTAGAATTAATTTAATATTAGTATAGAAATCTTTGAGGCACTGTAACTTTAAAACTATAACATTTTAACGAAAATCTGACTCTATACAAGCATAGAAATATGTTTTTAGGTTGAATCTGAAAAATCTCATTGAGTTTAATTGGTTAGTATTGAAAATATCGCCATAGTCCGTTTCTATGGAGCGCGCTCCGAATTATATCCTCTTAAAAACAAAATATTGTATTTGAGCAGATAATTTAAATTAAGTCTTCACGCTTCAATAGCATTTAAGCTATATAAAAGCCTGTAAAAATCTCACTTCCAACATTGACGGCTCTCCGAGTCTCCAGGCCATATATTTAACTGAAAATAAATGCGTGCGGTGTGCGCCACTGACAGCTGTCCAGGCCTCTCGATTCCGCACAACGATTTAACATGTTAATCCGATGATATTTTACTTTACACCGAGGGTGTATTATTGGTTGTTTAATGACCTTTATACAGCCATAAACGACTGTAATTCCTTTCGAAGTGGTTATGAACATTGTTTTGGCTACCGACTACACATTTCTAGTGTGAAATTTTGACTTTGGAGCTGTCGTGGTGGTGTAGTGGCGAGTAACCATGTCTGACGTGTAGCCGATGGTTCAACTTTGAACGGCTGTAACTCCTAAACCGACTGGAGTTATGCAGGCAGTCCACCCCATCACAGAGATGCTCTACCTGCACCCTATGAATACTGAATCAGCCTTGCAGCTGATGGTTACCAAAATTCCTCTTATCTCTTATATTATACTGGGCTGGGCTCGAAGCCGCGGCGGTGGTGGTTTGGCTTCCCACTCCCAGCACGAATTTATGTCTATGGAACAACACTTTCTTTTCGCTATTCCAATAATATGAGCTCCATAGAGAAAGTTGTTCAATTAGATGGTCTGAAGCACCTACTAAAATATATAAACCAATTTAGGTTTAAACTCTATAGGTAATCTGGCCTGCCATGCAGGAGGCGATTGTTCGATCCCCGTCCACGCCAACTCGAGTTTTCGGTCGGAAATTATGTACGATTTGTAACACCACTGGCTTTTTGGTGAAGGAAAACATCGTGAGGAAGCCTGCATGCTTAAATTTCGAGGCATGTATTGTATCAACTGTCCATTACAAAGTGGCGACGGGTTCACTCCCCATCACACTGGACAGAGTCTTGTTACTACTAGTGAAAATGTGGATATTCTTAGGTTTCAGAATATCTCTGACTGCCGCCTCGGGGAATATCGTAGTCGTGAACATTTATGCTCTATAGGTATGTCTACCTTAGCAACTCTACTAAATGCTAGGGAAGGCCTACCTAGTCTTGTGACACCTCTATTCTACAGGGTGTAAGGAAAAGTATCATTAACCTGTAAACCACATACTCTACCCATCAAACAGAACAACTTTTAGTATGGGAGCAAACCTGTCAAAACAAAAAAAAATCATCTGTCCCATACATTTGAATCGAGTAGGTATTGCAATTTAGTATTGGACAGCTAATATTTTTTTTTGTTCTGATCGGTTTACTCCTATCGTAATTTTTTTTCAGTTTGATGGATAGAGTATGTGGTTTAAAGGTTAATGATACTTTTCCTTACACCCTGTATTATAATTTAAAACACCCTTCAAAGCTTGGTCTCGTGAATAACTCTGTCGATTGCCCTAGTTTGTTAGAGATGATAGGCCTCCGCACTAATACCCTGAGCTTAAGGCAGCGCCCCCTTCTCCACATTCCGTACGCAAGGACTAATTATAGACGAAACGCATTCACAATACGTAGTTGTGACGGCTTCAACGAATTAAGCACAGAGCATAACTTTGACCTATTCCTCACGAGCAAGGCAACCGTTAAACGCACAATTGCACAAGCTTACTTTGGCAACGTTGGCAACACCAGTGACCGTAGTAATAAATGATAATTTTAAGTTAACATTAATTAATATATATTTTCCAATTTATCTATATATCAAATGAGACGTGTGGCATATATTGTAATTTTAGTCTTAGCTTTTGCTTTTTAAATGTGGAGATTTTTAAATGGCGTTTAGATTTGTATAAGAACGTTTATCAAAATGTAATGCTGTAAATCTTCCTAAAATAAATAAATAAATAAATAAATAAATAAAGCTGAGTAAACGAGGCGATAAATCTGTCTAAACTCAGTAGTATTAATAATTAATAACAATATAATCCCATGTAATAGAAGATTCGATGTTGAACCTGGAAATACCCCACGCGTGACTCCGGTGCCTCGTCGTCGGATTATCATACGACACGATCACGTTACGTTATACGAGTAGAACATTATATTTTGTAAACATGAAGGATCATAGTTGCTGTTGCCCGCGACTCCGTCTGCTTGGAAGTTAAACCAGTATCCTATGCGTGAATCCAGAACGTATTCTATCAGTGTGCCAAAGACATCATCCGGCGGCCCGATAGCACAGTCGGTAGTGAACCTGCCTGCTGTGCCGAGGCTTTCGGGTTCGAATCCCGTAAAGGACAAATATTTGTATGATGAATATGAATATTTGTACCCGAGTCATGGACGTTTTTATCTGTATATGTATTCTATATCGTTGTCTAGTCATGATAATACAAGTCCAGGCTAGATTCTGGTACTTTAAATGTGACTAGATAATTTGTGTGTAATGTCCTAGATATTTATGTCCAAGATATCATCGGCGTTTCATCTATTTTTGGTCCAAATGTTAAAGTGCCGGCCAACAAAAACGAATGCTATATTCTATTAGAACATGTCCGTCTAAGCATTTATTGTTATGGCATGAAAGCTGTAGCTGTAAGTTTTATTTCATCAAAAATGTATGAAAATGCAGATTTTTCAAACATGAATAAAACGAAGGAAAATGGCCCTATATAGCTTTGGTGCCACGCTAAAAAATGCTGAGCCGGACTAGTTCTAACAGAATTTAGCCTTAGCTAATTTAATCAAAAATGTATGAAAAGGTAGATTTTTCGAACCCAAATAAAACCAAGGACAATGGATCTAGGAGCTTTGGTCCCATAAGAATAAATGTTTAGACGGACAAGTTCTAACAGAACATCTTTTTTTTTTGGTTCGCACTTTCATATGGACATGGACCAAATCTGATGATGTCTTCATAAAAATCCGTTCAGCCATTTATGCGTGATTTAGGTACAAACATACAATGCTACATAACATCCAAAAATCGTCACAAACTTTGACCGTTATTGACGTAGGATAACTAGTCCAATAAAGTTTCAGTCCATTGAAATTAGACAGTCCGCTCAGTCGGTAGTGAATCTGCCTGCTGTGCCGAGGGTCGCGGTTTCGAATCCCGTAAGGGGAAAATATTTGTATGATGGTATGAATATTTGTACCGATAAAACTGCTCGAGCATTTTTCCGCTAGATGTAAGCTGACCCTAATGAACAGTAGATTAGATACTGGGCACAAGCTGTAATAATAGACAACATTTCATTTTGAGAAAGGTACTAAAATAAGAAAACCATTTGGAGATTATGTGATTCAAAGCTTATATAAAAATTATCAGATTTTTCTATCCATTACTTCTCGAGTTATTTGAAAAATACTGAAAAATATAATAGAGGTTGAATGACATTTTATTCCTTTGCCTGCTTGGATTTTCTATTGTATTTGACAGTTTTTATTTTTAATGTTTTTTTGGGCCAAGGTATCTTAGCCATAAATCCTAAGTTTTTTAGAAAATTCAAAAGAGAATTAAAAATAGAAATATCGGTCAAAAATAAAATCGGAAAAAACGTATCTCTTATTTATTAACCTATTTTTATTAATAACTGGTGGTTAAAAGAATGTAATATTGTCAATTATAATAATACAGAAATAGTAATTTGGACAGAAACATTCGACATTAATGTGCCTGGAAATTTTGGAACGAATTGGGTCGGCATTTCCGAACGTAAAGTTTATTTGCATTTCTTTGTTTCATTATTTGTGAATGTCCCATTTTTTAGGAAACACGGAAATATTTGCGGGCTGTTGTTAGTATTTTACGTCGCTAATGCTTAATTAGTTTATTGTGACCTTTACGAACTAACCCAAACAATTAACTGCTAAAGAAATCCACCACAGACCCAAAAACTAAATGTCTCAGTGACACAGTGACCTTAACGTCAGCTGACTAGATCCTGTGGGTTTCTTCCACGCATGCGCGGCTTCGAGATGCGGGATAGGAGCCAGGATCATAGGTTCTGCAGTAGGTTTCCGACAGTCGAAGGGAGCAGGCGATTTGCGCCATCCCACCCGCGCATGCCAGTTCGTAATTTCAAATATCGAATGTCAATTTAATTTTTGTTTTTAAAGTGTAGTTACATTATATAGTGCTGTGGTTGTGAACTTTGCGTTTGTTTTTAATTTATATTGTTTATTTAAAAAAAAAGGTAAGTCAAGTCACGTACTTAATTTGGTTTCGTAATAATGTTTTTTTATGATTGGTATTTTTAAATTTACTAGATAAGGATGTTTAGCATAATGTTTTAGCTTATTTTGTATATTTTGGAGATTTTAATAACTTTTTATTTCACTGTTAACCTTCCATTGGACATTTTGAAACCTCTGGTTAATATGGAATTGGACATGCTGCACCTAAACAATCTGACTGTATTTAGAATTATATGGACTGTAGAGGACTTTTAAGAACATAATTAAGTACCTGAATAGAGCTTATCTTCAAATATTTGAACGGTAATAAAAAGAAAATTAATAAAATCTATGAATTTGGTCGTGTGGTTCCAGTTAAGAATGAACGACCCCGTTTCCTTTTTGTGGGTGTCGTAAGAGGTGACTAAGGGATAAGGTTTTTTTTACACTGTTTTATTGGGCGACAGGCTAGCCACCTGTCAAATTAGCACATCATATCATTCTTAAATCTTGCAATGCAAAATTGTTCCATACTATTTCTACAGCCATCAAAAGTGGTTGTAGCAGAGTTTCTGAACATTATATTACCTACCGGGTCCTTCTAAATATGCTGACACTTTTTTAAGGGGATGATCAGACCATCAAACTGAACATCTTTCTCTACGGGACCAAAATGAAAATCGCGAAAAAATATCCGCTGTCCCATACGTTTGGCTCGAGTAGGTTTGCAGTTTTGTATGGAACAGCTGATTTTGTTTTTCGGTATTTCGATGTTGTTGGTCCCATAAAGAAAGTTGTTCCGTTTGATGGTCAGATCATCCCCTTAAACAACCGTCAGCATATCAAGAAAGACCATACATTTATTTATTACTAGCTGTTACCCGTGACTCCGTCTGCGTAGACCTTAAAAAAGTTTCCTATGTGTTAATCCAGATCATATTCTATCTGTGTGCCAAATTTCATAAAAATCCATTCAGTAGTTTTTACGTGAAAGAGTAACAAACGTCCATCCATACTTACAAACTTTCGCGTGTATAATATTAGTAGGATATCATTCTTTTGTGTACTTATTTATCTAGGTATGTACCAAAGAGATTATACCTAATAGCCATACCAATTGTAAAGTGTCCACTTTTTTTGACGTTTAGGTTTGAGTGTGTGGTGTCAAGTAGTATGGACAAAAGGCACCAAGTGACATATGGCCTTATGTTTACGGTCACTTATCACACACACTAGCTCAAAAAAAAGTGGACAGCCGCATAAACAAATATCTATAGTTCCATCGCCTTCTACTACTAAAGGTACGTCATAAGACAAAAGAGACTAACTACAAACGTAAATTTATGCGAACTCTATGGAGATCCTTCAGAGAGAAGCTCGCCCTTTGTACATGTTTTCTCAACTTTGTATATTATTATGTCTTTGTGTACAATAAAGTGTTATAATATAATATATAATATAATAATATATATCCTTCCTCTGAGGTATGTACCTATCTAAAGAAATTCCATTTCGCGTTATTCTTATAACGTGTAATGGAAAAAGTCTGGTTAAAATTTCGCTTTGTGAGGAGTAACAGAAAGGTAGGTGTAATGAATGCATGAAATTGTTTACGAAAAAATTACCTACGTCGTCCTTTGGTTGATTGCATGTATGATATTAATGGGACTGTGTATACAGGGTCCTTCTTTATATGCTTGACACTTTTAAAGGTAATGATCAGACCATCAAACTTAAACATCAAACTGAACAACTTTCTTTATGGGACCAATATCGAAATCGCGACAAAAAACAAGTTGTCACTGTACATTTGGCTCGAGTAAGTTTACAGTTTTGTATGGGACAGATGATTCTTATTTCGCGATTTAAATGTTGGTGCCATAGAGAAAGTTATTCAGATTGATAGTCTAATCATCCCCTTAAAAAAGTGCCAGCATTTTAAAAAGGATCCTATACAAACAGGGTGAAATTTATATCAGTAGCATCCTTTTTAACTAAGAGTCTACCCATCAAACTGAACAACATTTACTATGGGAGCAAAACGATCGGCGCAAAAAAAAATCTACTGTTCCATACTAAACTGCAACGCCTACTCGACTCAAATTTATGAAACAGCAGATTTTTTTTTTGCTCCGGTCGGTTTGCTACCGTAGTAAAAGTTGTTCAGTTTGATGGGTAGATTATTAGTTTTTGAGGATGCTAATGATATCAATTTCACCCTGTATAACTAGTAGTCTCTGTACAAGAAGATAAAACGTTTTTACCCCACTAAAACCTTACATTAATCTAAGATTTTGGTGTCGTTTGATTTAGTTCTCACCTGTGTAGGTCAGGTTAGACAT
This sequence comes from Agonopterix alstromeriana, assembly GCA_963924505.1. NCBI lineage: Eukaryota > Metazoa > Arthropoda > Insecta > Lepidoptera > Depressariidae > Agonopterix > Agonopterix alstromeriana. The sequence continues at coordinate 18,554,652 of OZ004667.1, forward strand.
AAAGCTGAAAAGCTTCGGCTTTTAGTTTTGTACCTATTGATTTCGTATTAATAAATTTCCAGGTTGGTAGCCTCTGTAACTTTTGTTGGTACGTTACGGCCGGATTGATATTTTACAAGGAATTATTTTATTTTCGTTATTTAAAAGAGACGTGGTCATTCAAGGCCTCATAAAAAGGCTGAAAGTCACCCAAAGGGCAATGGAGAGGGCTATGATCGGAGTTTCCTTGAGAGATCGAATCAGAAATGAAGAGATCTGCAGAAGAACCAGATTAACTGACATAGCCCAAAGAATAAGAAAGGGGCAGTGGCAGAAAAGTTCTCGAGTGGCGACCGCGTACCGGAAAGCGCAGCGTGGGTAGGCCCACACGGTGTACCGACGGGGTGTCCCTTAAGTTCATTGACTAATTATTATAAGGACTAGCCTTGCGGTAGCATTTCCCCTCTGCCACGGTATAAGCACAATTGATCTTGTGTATTTACATTCAATTTTACACCTTATCACTAAACGAGACAGCCTATAATTGCGAAATAATAACTTCGAACTTAGAACGTTTGGGGTTCACACGAGACTACTTTTCATGGTTTTTAACATTCAAAATTAGAATCTAAAGTTATGGGGAATAAAATCCAAAGTTGCGGATTTCATGTTACCTCGCCCCCCACAAAAAGTGGCAGAAATGTTTGTTAGTAGAATTACACGCGTAACCAGTCCACATATAAATAGTCAAAGCTTAAGTTACATAACTTTAATAATCATATTTTTAAAATCCATAACAAACATGGCATAACGTTAATTCGTATAGCAATTAAAATATTTAATGTGAAAATATATAGCATTATTTGCCATAGTAATGAAAATCCATAACTTTAAAAAACTCGTTTTAGACCCCAGATCTAACTCAATCGGTTAGGTTAGCGAGGAGCGAAGCGACGAGCATGGTAGGTATCTTACGACCACAGCGCACGAGCCGAGCGAGCGCAGCGAGCGTGCCGCGGGAGCGGCCGGCTAGTGCCAGAACCAAATTGCTACCGTTTACCTAGACCACCCGAAAATATATGTTTTTTTCAAGCCCCTTGAAAGGAGGGTTCACCTTCACCTCGCATTTAATAGGTTACAGAAAGGGACATACAATACATACTAATTTATTCGTATTACAATGATGTGTAATCATTTTACGTTTTTTAACGTTATGGATATTTATGTTAATCATATTAAACATATACTTTTTAAATGTATACATTTCTTCATTATGGATTTTAATGATTATGTGTTTTGAGTGTTAAGGGTTTTCAATATAGGCATTTTCAATTATGGATTCTAATATAGACCCGTACCGACGACCTAGTGAAGGCGGCTTGAACCCGTTGGATGAGGGCAGCGCAGGGCCGGTCGTTATGGCGATCCTTGGGGAGGCCTATGCCCAGCAGTAGAATTCTATCGGCTGAGATGATGATGATGATGATTTAAAAGCCTAGGTGCTACAATTTAAAAGACTTTAATTATGTATGTCATGTTTTGTAGTAAGTTCGAGTTGCACTTTTTTATAGGTGTAAATGATCAAGAAATCTTAAATTATGTGATGAGGTCGCCACGGAATGGTAAAAGATCTCTTAAGATGTTGGAAACAAAACTTATACGCATACATACACACATACATACACTAATGGCCATAATCCCTTTCAGAGTGGTTAGAAACATTGATACAACTACCAACTTTATGTTCATGTAGTTGTAGCCAAAACTCATACCAAAAAATTCAACGCAAATATTTTGTACGGTATTGTATTAATAGCGGCAGCGATACGTTTTAGGATCCGCCTGTATAAGACACTGATTGTAAATCGTATGAAATCATTTTTCGTGTAATTTTATTACACAATTTTATATTTATTCTTTACTGAGACGTAATAAATTCCGGACATTCCGGACAGATTCCCGGACCGAGACCCGGACGGAGAAGGCTCATTTAAAAAGATATTTACTTTATTTTGTTTTTGTTCTCCGTCGTTTTTGGACAAATCAAACCTTTTTCTTGATTATTTTCGCCTTGATTTGAAGGGACTCCAGAATTAGGTTTTAAATTGGATTTGTAATGAAGATGAATAACGATTTGTTTTATATTTTAAAACAATGTAAATTAAACGTGAAAATTTTGTTAAGGTATTAGGTATCACACTGATCTTTTGTTTCAGTCGTTAAGGTGCTTCTATACAGAATTTTACATTTGTACAAAATTGTTTTTATGGTTTACAAAATCCTAGAAACATAACATACACAACAAAACATAACATACAGGGTTACAGGTTAAGTCGACCTAAATCCTTTAAGAGGTGATAGTTTCCATCATTCCTGACTGATTTGACTATGGAACCCCATACCCTAAACTTAACCGTTCTCAAGTTATGGGACTTTGAAGTTTTTTTTTTAAAAATCCAGATTTTTTTGTCTAATGTCCCCTTTTTTTGTGTTTTGTACATCTAATGTTTTTGTTTTTGTATTTTTTGTGTAGCAGATTAGCTGCTTCATTATTTTAAACACAAAAACTGCAAGTAACTGTACCAACTGAGTCGTATTAGACGATTGATAGTTAAAAAAAGAAATTAATTTGTGAAGAGTTTTTTTTTTCTTTCTTTTGTATTTAAAAAAAAATCTATGACAGTTGTGCTGCAGATGTGCTTAAAAATATCTACGGTTCTTCAGCTTTCCGATAAGGTATAATACAATAGGGTATTATTGGAATTTTATAACAAAAACATCGATGATATGCTACCAGGTAGTAGTAAAAAATAACGATATTTAAGCGTCAAATTTAACTTTACTCAGAAAACAAAATAAAACAATCCAAATAGGTAACGAATGAGGTTTATTAATCATTTTTACAATACATGTTCCACATGTCCGCCCCTATTTCGCACACATACACGCATTCTGTGCCTTAAGCCACTTTTCACTACCCCAGTTGTGAATCCTCTTCTTATTTCGTTAGCAGCATCAATTATTTTCTGCCTCAAAACATCAACAGATGTTATTGGGTTAGGTTCATCGTAAACCAAACTTTTCATGTGCCCCCACACATAAAAATCCATTGGTGTCAAATCTGGACTTCTAGCTGGCCACGGTGTAGGCCATGTGAGTGAACTTAGCAGATCATTGTCCAGCAGATCAAAAATTTATGTGAGTTCTTTTCGCATGCAGATGAGTTCTATAGTTCCTGATACTTTTTAGAAATAGTTCTAGCGGATTTACCTAAAAAAAGTTAGGTGACAAAATGATCTGCTAACTTCCCGTAGCAGATCATTTTGCAGATAATCAAAAATAAATGCGAGTTCTTTTAGCATGCAGCTGAGTTCTATAGTTCCTGATACTTTTTAGAAATAGTTCTAGCGGATTTACCTAAAAAAAGTTAGGTGACAAAATGATCTGCTAACTTCCCGTAGCAGATCATTTTGCATCAGATCAGAAATAAATGTGAAATCTTTCCTCATGCAACTGAGTTCTACAGTTCCTGATACTTTTCAAGAATAGTTCTGAACTAATATTCAAGTGACAGCAGATCATAGCAGAACTTTAAAAAAAATCGAAAAACAGTATTCCATCGATTCAAATTATTTTGAAGACTAGAACTCGCAGAACTCTATTGTTTTGAACTGATGCAAGTCTACACTGTAACCTAGAACTCAACTTGAATCCAGAACTCACGTCAAAGTGCCAGCAGATCATACCAGAACTTAAAAAAATCGAAAAACTCTATTCCATCGATTCAAATTATTTTGAAGACTAGACCTCGCAGAACTCTATTGTTTTGAACAAGTGCGAGTATGCACTATAATCTGAAACTCGATTTGAGTCCAGAACTCACGTCAAAGTGCCAGCAGATCATACCAGAACATAAAAAAAAATCGAAAAATTCGTTTCCATCGAAAACAATTATTTTGAAGACTAGAACTCACAGAACTCTATTGTTTTGAACAAGTGCGAGTATGCACTATAATCTGAAACTCGATTTGAGTCCAGAACTCACGTCAAAGTACCAGCAGATCATAGCAGAAGTTTAAAAAAATCGAAAAAAAAATGCCATCGATATCAATTATTTTGAAGACTAAAACTCTCAGAACTCTATTGTTTTGAACAAGTGCCAGTATGTACTATAATCTGAAACTCGATTTGAGTCCAGAACTCACGTCAAAGTGCCAGCAGATCATAGCAGAAGTTTAAAAAAATCGAAAAACACAATTCCATCGATAACAATTATTTTCAAGACTAGAACTCTCAGAACTCTATTGTTTTGAACAAGTGCGAGTATGCACTATAATCTGAAACTCGATTTGAGTCCAGAACTCACGTCAAAGTGCCAGCAGATCATACCAGAACTTAAAAAAATCTAAAAACTCTATTCCATCGATTCAAATTATTTTGAAGACTAGAACTCGCAGAACTCTATTGTTTTGAACTGATGCAAGTCTACACTGTAACCTAGAACTCAACTTGAATCCAGAACTCACGTCAAAGTGCCAGCAGATCATACCAGAACTTAAAAAAATCGAAAAACTCTATTCCATCGATTCAAATTATTTTGAAGACTAGACCTCGCAGAACTCTATTGTTTTGAACAAGTGCGAGTATGCACTATAATCTGAAACTCGATTTGAGTCCAGAACTCACGTCAAAGTGCCAGCAGATCATACCAGAACTTTAAAAAAATCGAAAAACACAATTCCACCGATAACAATTATTTTGAAGACTAGAACTCTCAGAACTCTATTGTTTTGAACAAGTTCAAGTATGCACTATAATCTGAAACTCGATTTGAGTCCAGAACTCACGTCAAAGTACCAGCAGATCATAGCAGAAGTTTAAAAAAATCGAAAAAAAAATGCCATCGATATCAATTATTTTGAAGACTAGAACTCTCAGAACTCTATTGTTTTGAACAAGTGCGAGTATGCACTATAATCTGAAACTCGATTTGAGTCCAGAACTCACGTCAAAGTGCCAGCAGATCATAGCAGAAGTTTAAAAAAATCGAAAAACACAATTCCATCGATAACAATTATTTTGAAGACTAGAACTCTCAGAACTCTATTGTTTTGAACAAGTGCGAGTATGCACTATAATCTGAAACTCGATTTGAGTCCAGAACTCACGTCAAAGTGCCAGCAGATCATACCAGAACTTAAAAAAATCGAAAAACTCTATTCCATCGATTCAAATTATTTTGAAGACTAGAACTCGCAGAACTCTATTGTTTTGAACTGATGCAAGTCTACACTGTAACCTAGAACTCAACTTGAATCCAGAACTCACGTCAAAGTGCCAGCAGATCATACCAGAACATTAAAAAAATCGAAAAATTCGATTCCATCGATAACAATTATTTTGAAGACTAGAACTCTCAGAACTCTATTGTTTTGAACAAGTGCGAGTATACACTATAATCTGAAACTCGATTTGAGTCCAGAACTCACGTCAAAGTGCCAGCAGATCATACCAGAACTTTAAAAAAATCGAAAAATTCGATTCCATCGATATCAATTATTTTGAAGACTAGAACTCTCAGAACTCTATTGTTTTGAACAAGTTCAAGTATGCACTATAATCTGAAACTCGATTTGAGTCCAGAACTCACGTCAAAGTGCCAGCAGATCATACCAGAACTTTAAAAAAATCGAAAAATTCTATTCCATCGAAAACAATTATTTTGAAGACTAGAACTCACAGAACTCTATTGTTTTGAACAAGTGCAAGTATGCACTATAATCTGAAACTCGATTTGAGTCCAGAACTCACGTCAAAGTGCCAGCAGATCATACAAGAACTTCAAAAAAATCGAAAAATTCGATTCCATCGATAACAATTATTTTGAAGACTAGTCCTCGCAGAACTCTATTGTTTTGAACAAGTGCGAGTATGCACTATAATCTGAAACTCGATTTGAGTCCAGAACTCACGTAAAAGTGCCAGCAGATCATAGTAGTAGTTTAAAAAAATCGAAAAACACAATTCCATCGATAACAATTATTTTGAAGACTAGAACTCACAGAACTCTATTGTTTTGAACAAGTGCGAGTATGCACTATAATCTGAAACTCGATTTGAGTCTAGAACTCACGTCAAAATGCCAGCAGATCATACCAGAACATTAAAAAAATCGAAAAATTCGATTCCATCGATATCAATTATTTTGAAGACTAGAACTCACAGAACTCTTTTGTTCTGAACAAGTGAACAAGTGCGAGTATGCACTATAATCTGAAACTCGATTTGAGTCCAGAACTCACGTCAAAGTGCCAGCAGATCATACCAGAACTTTAAAAAATCGAAAAACACAATTCCATCGAAAACAATTATTTTGAAGACTAGAACTCTCAGAACTCTATTGTTTTGAACAAGTGCAAGTATGCACTATAATCTGAAACTCGATTTGAGTCCAGAACTCACGTCAAAGTGCCAGCAGATCATACCAGAACTTTAAAAAATCGAAAAACACAATTCCACCGATAACAATTATTTTGAAGACTAGAACTAGCAGAACTTTATTGTTTTGAACAGATTCAATTCTATACTGTAATCTGGAAATCGAATTGAGTACAGAACTCACGTCAAAATGCCAGCAGATCATAGCAGAACTATAAAAAAATCGAAATGACGATTCCATCGATTCAAATTAATTTGAAGACTAGAACTCTCAAAACTCTATTGTTTTGAACAGATGCAAGTCTACACTGTAACCTGGAACTCGAATTGAGTTCAAACCTCACGTCAAAGTGCCAGCAGATCATAACAGATTTTGAAAAAAGTCGAAAAACACGAATCCATCGATTCAAATTATTTTGAAGACTAGGACTTGCAGAACTCTATCGTTTTGAACAGACGCAAGTCTACACTGTAATCTGGAACTCGAATTGAGTCCAGAACTCACGTTAAAATGCCAGCAGATCATAGTAGAAGTTTAAAAAAATCGAAAAACACTATTCCATCGATTCAAATTATTTTGAAGACTAGAACTTGCAGAACTCTATCGTTTTGAACAGATGCAAGTCTACTCTGTAATCTGGAACTCGAATTGAGTCCAGAACTCACGTTAAAAAGCCAGCAGAGCAGAGCAGAACTTGAAAAAATCGAAAAACACTATTCCACCTGTTCAAATTATTTTGAAGACTAGAAGTTGCAGAACTCTAATGTTTTGAACAAATCCAAGTCTACACAGAATCCTAGACTTCAACTTGAGTCCAGAACTGATTTTCAAGTGCCAGCAGATCATAGCCGAATTTGTTGTTGAGAATTGTCTGTTGTTTGTGCTCGAGCGTCACGCAAAAACAACTGAACCAACGTTATACGTTCTGGAAATCTACGAATAAATTAAATCAAAAGGCTAGCGTTTTTGTGAGTATCGCAGGGGTAGGAGAGCCACACGAAATAGTGAAGATTTTTCGTGAACACCTTCAAAGTCGTGTCTCATTTGAAACCTGCTCATTGGGTGGTGGAGACTGAGGACCCATGCCCGGAGCACAGTGTTACCTTCTCTGCCGAGGACGTGTCATGCGTTATTGAAAGTATGGTAAAAGGTAAATCATAAATAAAGTGAAGTTATGACATTTAGATCTAGTCTTAAATCTATACAAATTTCCCACCTGTTTCACTCTGCGACACAACCCTGCATAAGGATGCGCAATTCAAGTATCTGGACCACTGGTTTACTGAGGATCTTAAAGATAATGTGGACATAGAGAGAGAACGCAGGTCGTTGTCGATTCGATGTAATATGATGGCCCGCAGATTTTCCAACATATTAAAATTTTACGTATTATGAGTTTTGGCGTCAAACGCCGTGATTAGAGTCGCTGTAATAACAAGGTGCGGAGATTGATCCTCGCGCGCCTGCGTGTGGTTTTAGACTGCTATGGTCATAGAAAAGACTTCAACGAGACACCTCTTGCAACCTTAAAAAGACTACGGCGTAGACGGCAGCAATAGTATTCGTATGAGGTAGTGGCCATCCCTTGTGTCAGAGTTTTTAGGCCACCCAAGTTTTACCAAGTGCCTCTGACATGGCTTAACGTTTGTTATTCGTAGTCGTAGATAGCTATGGTCATAGAAAAGACTTCAAGGAGACATCTCTTGAAAAAGTCTACGTCGTAGACAACTATGGCTATAGAAAAGACTTCAACGAGACACCTCTTGTAAAATCCTACTTCGTAGACGACTATGGCTATAGAAAAGACTTCAACGAGACACCTCTTAAAAAGTCTACGTCGTAGACAGCTATGGTCATAGAAAAGACTTCAACGAGACACCTCTTAAAAAGTCTACGTCGTAGACGACTATGTCTATAGAAAAGACTTCAACGAGACACCTCTTGTAAAATCCTACGTCGTAGACTACTATGGCTATAGAAAAGACTTTAACGAGACACCTCTTGTAAAATCCTACGTCGTAGACGACTATGGCAATAGAAAAGACTTCAACGAGACACCTCTTAAAAAGTCTACGTCGAAGACAGCTATGGTCATAGAAAAGACTTCAACGAGACACCTCTTAAAAAGTCTACGTCGTAGACAGCTATGGTCATAGAAAAGACTTCAACGAGACACCTCTTAAAAAGTCTACGTCGTAGACGACTATGTCTATAGAAAAGACTTCAACGAGACACCTCTTGTAAAATCCTACGTCGTAGACGACTATGGCTATAGAAAAGACTTCAACGAGACAGCTTTTGAAACGTTCTAAGAGTGCTAAGGACGTAGGCTTTTTCTAGAGGAGTAAGATCATTTTCAAAAATTATGTAGTCTAATCTCATAGTACTTAAACACTTTGAATGCTAAATATGGAAAAAGCCTACGTTTTAGACGGCTATGGTCATAGAAAAGACTTCAACGAGACAACTCTTGCAACTTTCTTAAAAAGCCTACGTCCTAGACGGCAGCAGTAGTATTCGTATGAGATAGTGGCCATCCCTTGTGTCAGAGTTTTTAGGCTGCCCAAGTTTTACCAAGTGCCTCTGACATGGCTTAACGTTTGTTATTCGTAGTCGTAGACGGCTATGGTCATAGAAAAGACTTTAACGAGACTCCTCTTGAAAAAGCCTACGTCGTAGACAAGTATGGTCAAAGAAAAGACTTCAACGAGACACCTCTTGAAAAAGCCTACGTCGTAGACGACTATGGCTTCAGAAAAGACTTCAACGAGACATCTTTTGAAACGTTCTTATTGCAACACTCAAGTATTTGGTCTGTAATACGGACCTAAGTTATCTTAGTGTTAGTTAACGAGACTCCTCTTGAAAAAGTCTACGTCGTAGACGGTATGGCCATACAAAAGACTTCAACGAGACACCTTTTGATAAAGCCTACGTCGTAGACAGGTATGGTCAAAGAAAAGACTTCAACGAGACACCTCCTGAAAAAGTCTACGTCGTAGACGACTATGTCTATAGAAAAGACTTCAACGAGACATCTTTTGAAACGTTCTTAGAGATAGTCGTCTACGACATAGGCTTTTTCAAGAGGTGTCTCGTTGAAGTATTTTCTATGACCATAGCCGTCTACGACTACGAATAACAAATGTTAAGCCATGTCAGAGGCACTTGGTAAAACTTGGGCGGCCTAAAAACTCTGACACAAGGGATGGCCACTACCTCATACGTATCTACATCTGCCGTTTACGACGTATGCTTTTAAAGAAAGTTGCAAGAGGTGTCTCGTTGAAATCTTTTCTATGACCTTAGCCGTCTAAAACCGTTCCAGATTACAGTGTAGACTTGCGTCTATTCATAACAATAGAGTTCTGAGAGTTCTAGTCTTCAAAATAATTTTAATCGATGGATTCGTGTCTTTCGATTTTTTTAAAGTTCTGCTATAATCTGCTGGCACTTTGACGTGAGTTCTGGACTCAATTCGAGTTCCAGATAACAGTGTAGACTTGCATCTGTTCAAAACGATAGAGTTCTGCAAGTCCTAGTCTTCAAAATCTTGAATCGATGGAATAGTGTTTTTCGATGCTATGATCTGCTAGCATTTTAATGTAACTTCTGGACTCAAATCGAGTTCTGGATTACAGTAAAGACTTACGTCTGTTCAAAACAATAGAGTTCTGTGAGTTCTAGTCTTTTTTAAAGTTCTGGTATGATCTGCTGGCACTTTGACGTGAGTTCTGGACTCAAATCGAGTTTCAGATTATAGTGTATACTCGCACTTGTTCAAAACAATAGAGTTCTGTGAGTTCTAGTCTTCAAAATAATTGTTATCGATGGAATTGTGTTTTTCGATTTTTTAATCTACTGCTATGATCTGCTGGAATTTTGACGTGAGTTCTGGACTCAAATCGAGTTTCAGATTATAGTGCATACTCGCACTTGTTCAAAACAATAGAGTTCTGTGAGTTCTAGTCTTCAAAATAATTGTTTTCGATGGAATCGAATTTTTCGATTTTTTCAAAGTTCTGGTATGATCTGCTGGCACTTTGACGTGAGTTCTGGACTCAAATCGAGTTTCAGATTATAGTGCATACTTGCACTTGTTCAAAACAATAGAGTTCTGTGAGTTCTAGTCTTCAAAATAATTGTTTTCGATGGAATCGAATTTTTCGATTTTTTCAAAGTTCTGGTATGATCTGCTGGCACTTTGACGTGAGTTCTGGACTCAAATCGAGTTTCAGATTATAGTGCATACTCGAACTTGTTCAAAACAATAGAGTTCTGCGAGGTCTAGTCTTCAAAATAATTTGAATCGATGGAATAGAGTTTTTCGATTTATTTAAGTTCTGGTATGATCTGCTGGCACTTTGACGTGAGTTCTGGACTCAAATCGAGTTTCAGATTATAGTGTATACTTGCACTTGTTCAAAACAATAGAGTTCTGTGAGTTCTAGTCTTCAAAATAATTGTTATCGATGGAATTGTGTTTTTCGATTTTTTTAAACTACTGCTATGATATGCTGGAATTTTGACGTGAGTTCTGGACTCAAATCGAGTTTCAGATTATAGTGCATACGCGCACTTGTTCAAAACAATAGAGTTCTGTGAGTTCTAGTCTTCAAAATAATTGTTATCGATGGAATTGTGTTTTTCGATTTTTTTAAACTACTACTATGATCTGCTGGCAGTTTGACGTGAGTTCTGGACTCAAATCGAGTTTCAGATTATAGTGCATACTTGCACTTGTTCAAAACAATAGAGTTCTGCGAGGTCTAGTCTTCAAAATAATTTGAATCGATGGAATAATGTTTTTCGATTTTTTTAAACTACTACTATGATCTGCTGGCACTTTGACGTGAGTTCTGGACTGAAATTGAGTTTCAGATTATAGTGCATACTTGTACTTGTTCAAAACAATAGAGTTCTGTGAGTTCTAGTCTTCAAAATAATTGTTATCGATGGAATCGAATTTTTCGATTTTTTTAATGTTCTGGTATGATCTGCTGGCACTTTGACGTGAGTTCTGGATTCAAGTTGAGTTCTAGGTTACAGTGTAGACTTGCATCAGTTCAAAACAATAGAGTTCTGCGAGTTCTAGTCTTCAAAATAATTTGAATCGATGGAATCGAATTTTTCGATTTTTTTAATGTTCTGGTATGATCTGCTGGCACTTTGACGTGAGTTCTGGATTCAAGTTGAGTTCTAGGTTACAGTGTAGACTTGCATCAGTTCAAAACAATAGAGTTCTGCGAGTTCTAGTCTTCAAAATAATTTGAATCGATGGAATAGAGTTTTTCGATTTTTTTAAGTTCTGGTATGATCTGCTGGCACTTTGACGTGAGTTCTGGACTCAAATCGAGTTTCAGATTATAGTGCATACTCGCACTTGTTCAAAACAATAGAGTTCTGAGAGTTCTAGTCTTGAAAATAATTGTTATCGATGGAATTGAGTTTTTCGATTTTTTTAAACTACTGCTATGATCTGCTGGCACTTTGACGTGAGTTCTGGACTCAAATCGAGTTTCAGATTATAGTGCATACTCGCACTTGTTCAAAACAATAGAGTTCTGTGAGTTCTAGTCTTCAAAATAATTGTTTTCGATGGAATCGAATTTTTCGATTTTTTTAAAGTTCTGGTATGATCTGCTGGCACTTTGACGTGAGTTCTGGACTGAAATCGAGTTTCAGATTATAGTGTATACTTGCACTTGTTCAAAACAATAGAGTTCTGTGAGTTCTAGTCTTCAAAATAATTGTTATCGATGGAATTGTGTTTTTCGATTTTTTTAAACTACTGCTATGATCTGCTGGAATTTTGACGTGAGTTCTGGACTCAAATCGAGTTTCAGATTATAGTGTATACTTGCACTTGTTCAAAACAATAGAGTTCTGTGAGTTCTAGTCTTCAAAATAATTGTTATCGATGGAATTGTGTTTTTCGATTTTTTTAAACTACTGCTATGATCTGCTGGAATTTTGACGTGAGTTCTGGACTCAAATCGAGTTTCAGATTATAGTGCATACTTGCACTTGTTCAAAATAATAGAGTTCTGTGAGTTCTAGTCTTCAAAATAATTGTTTTCGATGGAATCGAATTTTTCGATTTTTTTAAAGTTCTGGTATGATCTGCTGGCACTTTGACGTGAGTTCTGGACTCAAATCGAGTTTCAGATTATAGTGCATACTTGCAATTGTTCAAAACAATAGAGTTCTGTGAGTTCTAGTCTTCAAAATAATTGATATCGATGGAATCGAATTTTTCGATTTTTTTAAAGTTCTGGTATGATCTGCTGGCACTTTGACGTGAGTTCTGGACTCAAATCGAGTTTCAGATTATAGTGTATACTCGCACTTGTTCAAAACAATAGAGTTCTGAGAGTTCTAGTCTTCAAAATAATTGTTTTCGATGGAATTGTGTTTTTCGATTTTTTTAAACTTCTGCTTTGATCTGCTGGCACTTTGACGTGAGTTCTGGACTCAAATCGAGTTTCAGATTATAGTGCATACTCGCACTTGTTCAAAACAATAGCGTTCTGTGAGTTCTAGTCTTCAAAATAATTGTTTTCGATGGAATCGAATTTTTCGATTTTTTAAAGTTCTGGTATGATCTGCTGGCACTTTGACGTGAGTTCTGGACTCAAATCCAGTTTCAGATTATAGTGCATACTCGCACTTGTTCAAAACAATAGAGTTCTGAGAGTTCTAGTCTTGAAAATAATTGTTATCGATGGAATTGAGTTTTTCGATTTTTTTAAACTACTGCTATGATCTGCTTGCACTTTGACGTGAGTTCTGGACTCAAATCGAGTTTCAGATTATAGTGTATACTCGCACTTGTTCAAAACAATAGAGTTCTGAGAGTTCTAGTCTTCAAAATAATTGTTATCGATGGAATTGTGTTTTTCGATTTTTTTAAACTTCTGCTATGATCTGCTTGCACTTTGACGTGAGTTCTGGACTCAAATCGAGTTTCAGATTATAGTACATACTCGCACTTGTTCAAAACAATAGAGTTCTGAGAGTTCTAGTCTTCAAAATAATTGATATCGATGGCATTTTTTTTTCGATTTTTTTAAACTTCTGCTATGATCTGCTGGTACTTTGACGTGAGTTCTGGACTCAAATCGAGTTTCAGATTATAGTGCATACTCGCACTTGTTCAAAACAATAGAGTTCTGTGAGTTCTAGTCTTCAAAATAATTTGAATCGATGGAATAGAGTTTTTCGATTTTTTTAAGTTCTGGTATGATCTGCTGGCACTTTGACGTGAGTTCTGGACTCAAATCGAGTTTCAGATTATAGTGCATACTCGCACTTGTTCAAAACAATAGAGTTCTGAGAGTTCTAGTCTTGAAAATAATTGTTATCGATGGAATTGAGTTTTTCGATTTTTTTAAACTACTGCTATGATCTGCTGGCACTTTGACGTGAGTTCTGGACTCAAATCGAGTTTCAGATTATAGTGCATACTCGCACTTGTTCAAAACAATAGAGTTCTGTGAGTTCTAGTCTTCAAAATAATTGTTTTCGATGGAATCGAATTTTTCGATTTTTTTAAAGTTCTGGTATGATCTGCTGGCACTTTGACGTGAGTTCTGGACTCAAATCGAGTTTCAGATTATAGTGTATACTCGCACTTGTTCAAAACAATAGAGTTCTGAGAGTTCTAGTCTTCAAAATAATTGTTTTCGATGGAATTGTGTTTTTCGATTTTTTTAAACTTCTGCTTTGATCTGCTGGCACTTTGACGTGAGTTCTGGACTCAAATCGAGTTTCAGATTATAGTGCATACTCGCACTTGTTCAAAACAATAGAGTTCTGTGAGTTCTAGTCTTCAAAATAATTGTTTTCGATGGAAACGAATTTTTCGATTTTTTTTTATGTTCTGGTATGATCTGCTGGCACTTTGACGTGAGTTCTGGACTCAAATCGAGTTTCAGATTATAGTGCATACTCGCACTTGTTCAAAACAATAGAGTTCTGCGAGGTCTAGTCTTCAAAATAATTTGAATCGATGGAATAGAGTTTTTCGATTTTTTTAAGTTCTGGTATGATCTGCTGGCACTTTGACGTGAGTTCTGGATTCAAGTTGAGTTCTAGGTTACAGTGTAGACTTGCATCAGTTCAAAACAATAGAGTTCTGCGAGTTCTAGTCTTCAAAATAATTTGAATCGATGGAATACTGTTTTTCGATTTTTTTTAAAGTTCTGCTATGATCTGCTGTCACTTGAATATTAGTTCAGAACTATTCTTGAAAAGTATCAGGAACTGTAGAACGCAGTTGCATGAGGAAAGATTTCACATTTATTTCTGATCTGCTGCAAAATGATCTGCTACGGGAAGTTAGCAGATCATTTTGTCACCTAACTTTTTTTAGGTAAATCCGCTAGAACTATTTCTAAAAAGTATCAGGAACTATAGAACTCAGCTGCATGCTAAAAGAACTCGCATTTATTTTTGATTATCTGCAAAATGATCTGCTACGGGAAGTTAGCAGATCATTTTGTCACCTAACTTTTTTTAGGTAAATCCGCTAGAACTATTTCTAAAAAGTATCAGGAACTATAGAACTCATCTGCATGCGAAAAGAACTCACATAAAATTTTGATCTGCTGGACAATGATCTGCTAAGTTCACTCACATGTGTAGGCCCACCTCTCCCGATCCACTTATTTGGGTAATTAGTGTCTAGCCACTCTCTGACACTCCTTCTAAAGTGCGCGGGGCACCCGTCGTGCTGAAACCACATGTTTCGAATGAGGTTTAATGGTATGTCGTCGAGCAAATCGGGTAAATCTTGCCTTAAAAAATTTTCATAGGTCTCTCCATCCAAATTTGGAGGAAGAAAGTAAGGCCCAACCAGATGGTTTGAAATTATTCCCATCCATACGTTAAGGCTGAAACGTCTCTGTGACCCCTTTACCCTTTTCTTATTAGGATTTCTTCCTGCTTTCGGAGCCCAATGATGGGCGTTATGATAATTGGTTATCCCATCTTGATCAAATTTGGACTCGTCAGTCCACAAGATGCTTCGAAAAAACGAAGGATCTTCCAAATCTGCATTCAACATAAACCTGCAGAAATCCAGCCTCCTCACAGGATCTCCTTCTTCGATAACATGCACTGGCGTGTAGTGGTAGGGGTAGAGACCGGCAGTATGCACAGTAAACCACACTTTCCATTGTGAGATTCCAAGTTCTCGGGCAACAACGTTGGTTGACGTAGTCGGATCCAGTCGAAATCGTCGAACAATCTCATTATCTTCCTCTTCATCATCATCATTAATACGTGGTCTACCCAGGTCTGTTCGTCGCCTCGAAACAGAGCCAGTCTCTCTAATTCGTCGGTAAACTCCGTCGAAGACACTAATATCCGGAATTCGGCGGTCAGGAAAACGTGCTATGTATTCTTGACGAGCTTGTAAGGATACACAGTTGCAGTACCCATAACAAATCAAAATATCAGCATATTCTTCGTTCGTAAAGGTCGCCATCTTCAACAGTTCCAAATCAGAAGCACAAATCAAGGTCCAGTTAACAAGCACAGTCACGAATAGGAGGAAACAGTCCAGAAAAACAAGCTAAGTCGAGTAAAAAACGAAGAGCACCAAGTATCGCATCTACCACGGACGAATGGCGTAAGCAGACTAACCATAACCAAACACAATAACAACAAAATGGCGTTTGAAATAACTTGTCTCTCTTGCACCCGTTTACATTGTATGATATCCCGCTCGCACGTGACGCGCTACCCATTGTACCCATTGCAAGACAATGGGCGTTGCGAGCAACTTTACGAAATACCGTTATTTTTGTTATTACCTGGGAGTCTTTCATCGATGTTTTTTCCGAGAATCCTGATAACACCCTAGCAAATTATACCTTATCGGAAAGCTGAAGAACCGTAGATATTTTTAAACACATCTGCAGCACAACTGTCTTAGACTTTTTTTAAAATACAAAAGAAAGAAAAATAAACTTTTCACAAATTTATTTCTTTTTTTAACAATCAATCGTCTATTACGACTCAGTTGGTACAGTTACTTGCAGTTTTTGTGTTTAAAATAATGAAGCAGCTAATCTGCTACACAAAAAATACAAAAACAAAAACATTAGATGTACAAAACACAAAAAAAGGGGACATTAGACAAAAAAATCTGGATTTTTTTAAAAAAAACTTCAAAGTCCCATAACTTGAGAACGGTTAAGTTTAGGGTATGGGGTTCCATAGTCAAATCAGTCAGGAATGATGGAAACTATCACCTCTTAAAGGATTTAGGTCGACTTAACCTGTAACCCTGTATAATTACTAAATTTTAACATACAGGGTCCTTCTTAATATGCTGACACTTTTTTAAGGGGATGATCAGACCATCAAACTGAACAACTTGGGACCAACATCAAAATCGTGAAAAAAAATCTGCGGTCCCATACAATTCGCTCGAGTAGGTTTGCAATTTTTTAAGGATGAGCAGATTTTTTTTTTCTTGATTTCTATGTTGGTGCCATAGAGAAAGTTGTTCAGTTTGACAGCATGATGAGAAGGACCCTATATAAAACAGCAGATGTTTTTTATGATTTCAAGGTGTGCTTGCATAGTAAAAGTTGAAGCCCCTGAATCTCTGAAAAGTGTTTAAAATTTGCCATTATTTATAGATTATGTATTTCGGCATTTTACACTGCTTTGCATAAATAAAACAAATGTCAAAAGGAAGTCGAAGTCGACCGCGAAAATATGAGTAAGTGAGAAATAAGTGAAACATTTTCAGGCGAAAACTTTCGGCTGGCATCCCCCGGGAGTTGACTCCGTAACTTTTGACTGTCATTACGTAGTCACTCCCCCCGTTGAACATTAAAAATTAGCTTGTTGCGGCAAATAACGTCATTATGTTTGTACTTTGACGGTTTGTTTGTCTTAACAATCTTGTTCTGTAATCACATTACTCTCTTGAGCTTGAGGTTAACAAAAGATTTCACAATTTGATTATTAAAATAAGGAAGATAGAGAAAATGCGACGCCATGGAACTGCGGTTCTTTTTAGGGTTCTATACCTACAATAAAAGGAAAAATTGAACCTATTTTAGGATCAGTTTTTTGTCCGTTTAACTAATAAATCAGTATTTAACACTAATAACTATATATTAAATAAAGATACAGGTATATACTTACATACAAAAATATCCAGGATGATCAATAAATAAATACACTAGTTTATTGAAGAGAGAGATAGTGATCTTTGACTTGTTTTTTAAATGATGCGATCGTTTGACAGATAATGTTTTTACCCGACTGCGCCAGAAGAAGGGTTATGTTTTTCGAGCGTATGTTTGTATGTCTATTTCTTTGGCACGGGCTACAGCCTAAACGGCTTGATGGATTTTAACGTTCGAGGTGTCATTGTATTTGTAAAAATAGTAAGAGTGACTTAAGGTATATTATTTCAAGATGGCGTCTACGAAATAAAAAAGAGAGGGGGAATAAACAATTTTTTTTGTTAAAAATTACAATATGGGTATCAAACGAAAGCTAGTAATCAGAAGATTCCAAATATATAAATATTATACTACTTTTATGTTACCGTTTCGACACAAGATTAAAAAGTATGAAATAAACTAAATTATTAAGATAAACAAAAAACCCGACTGCATAAAAACCTATTAACTGAAAAGAGAAAAACAAGCTCTATAATCACTAATCAGCTTGAATCAGGAACTTTGTTTGTGCGAATATAATTTGATTGTTATTAGGTAGGTATTGCAGGCGGGGACAAACCAATCAATAACCAACCAAAATTTTTATTTGTCCCCGTTTGCGATTCCTACCTTATAACAATCAAATTATATTTGCTCAAACAAAGTTGTTATAGCTGATTAGTGATTATAGAGCTTGTTTTTCTCTTTTCAGTTAGTAGGTTTTTTATGCAGTCGGGTTTTTTGTTTATCATTATACGCACGGGTATTATTGATTCAGCCAGTTATTCGAAGAATTCTTTCATGGAACGAAGGTTCTTTCCATTTATTAAGTCAAGCGAGTAAATATCTTACAAAACATCATAATTTCTTTGTGGAGCGGACAAAGCCAATATAATATGCTTCTATTGTGCTCAAACGTCGGTGTCCTAAACAAACATTTCATAGATATTGCCTTACTCATTTACTCATATCATTCGATCTTTGTTTATCTCGCATGAGTAGGTACGTATAAAGGGATTTCAGATATTAGTAAAGAGGTGGTGGAGCCGTGATGGTCCAGTGGCGTGTACCCTTGCCTGCCGTGCAGGAGGCGATGGTTCGATCCCCGTCCAGGCCGACTCGGACCAATGAGTTTTTCGGAAATTATGTACGATTTGTAACACCACTGGCTTTTCGATGAAGGAAAACATTGTGAGGAAACCTGCATGCTTCAATTTCGAGGCATGTATTGTACCCGCTGTCCATAATAAGTGGCGACGGGCTCTCCACCCGTCACACTGGACAGAGTTACGATACTACTGGTGAAACGTGGATGTTCTGCGGTTTCAGAATATCTCTGACTCGGGGAATATAGTCGTGAGCATATGCTTAGTAAAGAGGTTTTTATCTCAATAAGGCTGCTGAGATAGAGTATAGTGAGATATACAGGGTCCAACTTGATATACTGACAGTTTAAGACGATGGTCAGTCCATCATACTGAAAAACTTTCTCTATAGGGCCGATGTCGAAATCGAAAAAAAAAATCTGCTGTCCCATACATAATGGGTCGAGTAAGATTGCAGTTTTGAATGGAACAGGTGATTTTTTTACGCGATTTCGACATTGGTCCCTTAGAGTATGTTGTTCAGTATGATAGTCTGATCATCCCCAAAACAAGTGTCAGCATAATAAGAAGGACCCTGTATCTCCGTAGTATAACGAAATATAGACGATATTGAAATCCACCTACCGGATGATTTTTTTACCGAGTCAAAATTTTCAGCCCATCACTGAAACCCCAAAACTGAAGAACTTTTACCATGGGGGCAAACATGAAATCGCAAAAAAAGGGTGGTGAGCCCGTCGCCACTTATAATGGACAGTGGGTATAATACATGTCTCGAAATTGAAGCTTGCAGATTTCCTCAGGATGTTTTCCTTTACCGAAAAGCCAGTGGTGTTACAAATCGTACATAAATTCCGAAAAACTCATTGGTACGAGTCGGCCTGGACGTGGATCGAAACATCGGCTCCTGCACGGCAGGCAAGGTTACTCGCCACTGGACCCTGGACCACTGGACACTGGATACAAAAGTTCTGATCAGCCAATCGATTTTCTATGGGAGGCCAATATTTTTTTCTTTTTTCGACCCATGTTCCTTAGGGAAAACTGTTTAGTTTCATTGTCTGAATACACCCGTAAAATATTGTTCACTAATTAAAAACTAGTGGTTTATAGTTTCATTGACATATTTTATCCATGCGGTTAAAGTGGTGAACAATTTGTTTATTAATAGATCACTAAACTCAAACCAAAGTGTGTTCCATGCCTGGGATGAGATGATTCAGCTATTTTAGCATACATATAAATGTCGTAGCGTGTGGCGGTCAGTGGTCTGCCTACCCCTATGGTACATAGGCGTGAGCTTATGTATGTATGTAGGATTTTCAGGTGTATTAACCTTAATTGTTTATGGAAAAGGGTTTTCTTCTCTGCGGAGAGTTGGGCTCTGTTTTGTCTATGATCATTCCTTTTCGATTGTGAACGTGTTAATTTTGAGCTTTGCGTTGAATTATTAAAAAAAGTATTTAGAACTGATTGGAGCTTTTTTATTTCCATCCCAAATGTATGTATGTACTAAAAGGATCACCAGACGTACACCGCTCGTGTAATCGTATAGTTCCTAAATACCCAAGCCTACATAAAAGAAGAACATCTCTAAAATTAGTTAACACGACTACCATTCAACGACCGTTAAAAGACCATTCAAATTATCTTTACTACCAAAGATACTCTCAAACGATCTCAATATTAAGACTAGATATAAGTTAGACGTACTAAAGTAGCCGTAAAACAATAACACAGGACATTATACTAAACGTCTGGAACAGTTAAATAATTCAACAAAGTGCTTAACCATTTAATGCTCGTTCGAGACACTTATGGACGCTACAAACATTGGCTGGCGTATTTGTGAATATACGTCGAGATCGAGCTGAAATGGAGATGATTTTCTTCTTTCTAACCAGCAATGAAATTATCACAAAAATGCGAGAAATTTTCGAGGTGTATATTGACTCCACTTAAATGATCAAAATGCTTGGGTCTGAGGTCACTAGCTTATAGTTTATTTACTTTACTGTATAGTATCAATTATTTTATTAAATAGACTATGTATTATTGTATACATAACTTTAGCTTAAGAATTTATATTGTAATAGTTATTAAGTCGTGTTATGTTGTAGAGTTTCTGGCCGCATCTTCTCTACAGCGACAAAACGTTCCAACGCGGTGGTAGCTTTAAAAAAGATTTGACGTTTGATAAGTGTGCTGTAAGCTCCTATATTGAATAAATTATATTGACTTTGACTTTGACTCCACTGTCCATTAAAAGTGGTGATTGGCCCATTACTCGTCACACTGGAAAGCGTTTGGACACTGCTAGTTAAGGTTTGGATATTTTGAATACGGTACGGTACTCGTATATTTAGAATATGCCTGACTGACACTCAGTTGCTGAAACGCTCATTACAGCTAATCCCACAGTTAATCCTCCATTAAATCTCTTGCTAGCTTTTACTATCTCAACAAGATAAAAACCGACAGCAAGAGATTTAATGGAGGATTAACTGTAATGAGTGTTTTTGCAACTGAGTGTATGTCAGGGAATATAGTCTTGGGTTTATGTAAGTATATACTGTTTAGGGTAAATTCTAAGTAAATCCTCTTTATTACTTAGTAGTTTTAGAGATCCAACTCACTTTGATTTTATTTGATCTTCGTTAAGCTCTGGGGTAGGAGATCGCAGTTGAACCCAAGATCCAATTACTGGCTCTCTTCAATGTGAACTCATAATAATTAGATACAGCTTAATCTTTATTTTTAAACTTTTGCCTAAAACTATTACCTATATCCTTGATTAAGTCTTCAGTTTCATTGTAAGTCAAAGTTTCATAAAAGTATAAATGAAAAAACCTACCCTATCTCAACTCTGTTCATGACACTATTCAAAACGCGCAACCGTGTGAAAGGGTGACAATCCGATTACAGTGTTTGTGGAGCGATTGGCCGGGACAAGTTGTAGGTCGGACTTAGGACGGCTTACGTTATCACCGGAGTTTATCCGATGCTGTCTATTTGCATTGGCAAGTTCTTTACCACAAATAGACGAATTGGATTACATAGGATTGGTTATTAGTATAGCCGTGATGGTCCAGTGGCGAGTAACCTTGCCTGCCGTGCAGAAGGCGATGGTTCGATCCCCGTCCACGCCGACTCGTACCAATGAGTTTTTCGGAACTTATGTACGATTACCACTGGCTTTTCGGTGAAGGAAAACATCGTGAGGAAACCTGCATGCTTAAATTTCGAGGCATGTATTGTACCCACTGTCCATTATAAGTGGCGACGGGCTCACCCCCGTCACACTGGACAGAGTTTCGGCACTACTGGTGAAACGTGGATGTTCTGAGATTTCAGAATATCTTTGACTACCCCCTCGGGGAATATAGTCGTGAGCACATGCGTATACTATGCTTATTGCCGACCGTATATTGTCGGCTGTTAACTATACTAGAACTATTTTTATTTGTGCTGGTTAAAACTTGGTCAGGCTTGTAATCCTACAGGTTAAACCCAGAAACAAATCATTAATAAGACCTTTTATACCCCGCAATATCATTATAAAATATTGCACTAGTTTACAACGTTGTTGGTAATTTCTCACGGAAAACTTTTAAAGAACAGTTCTGTTCGTCCCTTTTTAATTTCCTTCTATATAAACTTTTATATTACTTTCTGTGTAAATAAGGACAAGACTGAATAAATATTAAAACATATTTCTAGTATTTACAGTGTAATGTAGAAGTATATTGGAAATTTTGTGGATTTACCGAAATGTCAGGAACAATGCGTCTTTGTTACGATTGACCTTTTTGGAGGAGGGATGTAGGACAAGTGGGAGTTAGGCAGCGTTTACATTATCTGAGTTACTTTGTTGACCGCTAGCAGTATGCCTGATTTATCTCATAAAAACCGGCCAAGGGCGTGTCGGATTCGCCCATGATAGGTTTCCGTGGCTATTGTATATTGTATGTTTATCCTACCTAAGAGACATTTTTGGAACACAATTGATAGCGCGATTTATTTTCGTGCAACGCCATCTAGTTTGTCTTTAGAGAACAAATCAATTTTACTGTTTTTAAAAACCTCTCTTTCGTTGTATGGGGGTCGAAAAAAATTGTTTTCTTCATAATTACTAAATTTCTGTTTTTGGGTTACTGTTAACTGTCTTCGTCAATTTGAATATCGAGCGAGTTATTGAGGCGGAGCAAGACAGACAGACAGAATGGACGAAAGTACAAGGGTTGTTTGACTATGGAACCCTAAAAATGACAACAAAATTTAAACTTGAAAAAGAAGTGGAGGGACAAAAAGAAGGGGGGAGGGAGGGAGGGAAGTTCCAAAGGGACTGACAAAGCAGCAAATGTAGACACCCCGAGGCGGAAACAGATTATAATGTCAACGCAATTAAAATAACAAAGAAAGTCAGCGTTAGCAATTTAGATTACGAGGCCAAAAATAAAAAGTCTATCGAAGTTTGAAATAAACCCGAAATTAGCAAAACTAAAATTTTAAATGTTAACATTAAGTTTGTGTCATATTTAAATATGAAAAGAAATTTCTGTGACGTGTGTCTCTTATTTTGTTGAATTCTTTTGGATGTAACTAAAATAAGTATACATACAACAACAATTTGTTTTTGCACTAAAAAAATCCATCTGTATCTGTATATCATCATCATCAGCCCATCATCGTCCACTGCTGAACATAGGCCTCTCCCAAGGCGCGCCACAAAACTCTGTCCTCGGCCTTCCTCATCCAATCGCTCCCCGCTACTTTTTTTAGGTCGTCTGTCCAGCGGGCAGCAGGGCGTCCCACACTACGCCTACCAGTTCGCGTTCGCGCAGTTCTGTATATAGAGAATCTGTAATAAAAAATTTTTTTACTATACTTTTCTAGATCTTTCTGATAAATAAATTATATTTGCAAATCAGTATTGGCCAGAAAGCTATATAGTAATCGGAATCTTGTCGTCCTTATTTGAAATGAAGTATATAAATCTAATCGAGCGAACGGGACAGCTGATATTTTTTTTTGCGGTTTCGATGTTGGTCCCTTAGTGAAATTTGTTCAGTTTGATGGTTTAAACAACCCCCTTAAAAGTTTTAAATGTTTTTTTTACTTTTGTAACACCTTTGTATAATCTCAGGATAAAGGATGAAAACGGATTTTGAATAGAAGGGTGTTTAGGCTCAGATGGTCTTTAAATAAAATACAGTGGACTGTTAACTGGTTTTTACTTCGTTTTAACAATATTCGATAGGAAACGCGTCCGCTCAGTTCGTATCGTTCCGAAAAGGTGAAAAATGGCCGCGAGCCAGTGTTGACAACTGTTCCGCGTTGATGATGCTCCGCGAGGTTGGTACGACCTATAATTGTGTTGTCGTAGACAAAGGGTGTCAATGCGTTTTATTTACGAAAAAGTCATATTCTGCACGCAGCTAAAGTGGTTGTAGCCCTAGACTCCGTTTCGTTTATGCTGACGTCATCTTGTCAATATCTGTTTTTTGTAGGCAGTGTCCGGTGTGTGCCAATACAGAAGCTCCATTTGACATAACCAATAGATATACATCAATAATTGATTCCTGGAATGCAATGCAATAAACCGTACTCCCCGCTACCTCGCACAGCATAACCCCAGCTTAAGGACCGAATCCGATTACCGCGTATGTAGCCACTGGGAACTCACGATTGTTTTGGTTATTAGACGCGCAGACGTTTCGCCATAGGTCAACTTTGGCCCAGTTACTGTAACACGGCAAATGTTATGAAGGTTTCTTCATCAGAATTATTCACTTTATGTTGTTAGGTAATGTTTTAGTAAGGTTCTTGTAATATTCATGAGTTTTAGAATTTGGCTGTTGGAAGGTGCCTTTCTTAACATAGGTTATGCCTCTACCTAAATAAGCCCAGGCTTAGCCTTGGGCTTAAAAAACTCGATTCCTGCCTAGATCTGAGTCTTGAGTTTTAAGAGAAGTTTATTCCGAATGCGTAAATGCGCGCTGCATACAAACGAAGTCTGGTGATATTTTCAATACTAACCAATTAAACTCAATGAAATTTTGCAGAAACAATCTAGAAACAAATCTCTATGCTTGTATCGTGTCCGATTTTCGTTAAAATATACAGTTTCAATGCTAGGATTAATTTAAGATTTGTATGGAAATCATTGAGGCACTGTAACTTTAAAACTGTACATTTTAAGGAAAATCTGACACGATACAAGCATAAAGATTTGCTTCTAGATTATTTCTGCAAAATTTCATTGAGTTTAAATGGTTAGTATTTAAAATATCACCACAAACGTACTATACGTTTGTATGGAGCGCGCTCCGAATTATATCCTCTTAAGTACCTATGTAACCCAGTTTACATCTTGTATAATCATGAGCATATTCGATAAAGTAATGGTACCTACCTCAAATATTGGAAGTAGTTAAGCGCATTTTACCTCGAAGCGCCTTCAGCGTCGTTTTGTCAATTTATAACAAAATAAAAAGATTGAGACAATAATTTCATTATTTTAATACTTAAAACTTAAAGGTATTCGCATTTTAAGTTTTGAGGTAATAATGATTTGTTATCATTTCAGCAATGAATGAAAGCGCTAACGTGCTCATGGATACATTTAAAGGATCTTGTTATAGTAGTAAGAAGGGTGATTGTGCTCTTGCGGTGGGTTGAGATCGAGTTCAGTAAATTTTTAATTTTACAAACAAATTTATTAATATTTTGAAAAAAAATTACCTATGTTGAAACCATGATAATTCGATTTTGCTCTCGATTCTAAACAAACTACTTTCTAGTTTTGCGTTAATTCATTAACATGTTGCATAAGGTATACTCGACGCTGAAAGCGCTGCCTGCGAACAGGCTCTTAGATAAGTTAGAATTTTTAATCGTTTCAAGTAAACTTCAAACAACAATTCTATCGGAAAACTTAATGGATTCTAGAGTTAAACAATTACCAAGTTTATGATTCTATCGTCGTCTTATTGTGAATTTTACTTTTTATTGTTCAAAAATATGAACAAATTTTCCTTCCATTTTATTAGTTGAATAAAAGTTGGTATTAAATTCGTAGAACGTACTTCAAAGTTTATCGCCGACTGCCAGCCGTCCTGCGGCGATGCCTACAACCTTTTGTTTTACTTTAAAAAGAGATTGTTGGAAAAGAGGCTTTGTTACTGTGATTTTAACTTTTTTTTTCATTGTTTAAGGTCTAACAAAATTAGCTGATACTATTTTAAGGGGATGATCAGATCATCAAACTGAACAACTTTCTATATACATAGACCTACCTCGACTCAAATATAATATGCAACAGCAAATTTTTTTTACTTGGCCGCAATAACATTAAAAATAAAAACTGTCAAATACAATAGAAAATCCAAGCAGGCAAAGGAATAAAATCTCATTCAACCTCTATTATATTTTTCAGTATTTTTTAAATAACTCGAGAAAAAATGGATAGAAAAATCTGATAATTTTGATATAAGCTTTGAATCACATAATCTCCAAAATGTTGTCAATTATAAATTTTTTTCTAAACATTTACCTAGTATCAAAAATAGCTAAAAATTTGCTTAAAATATGCTTAAAAGGATGCCAATGATATCAATTTCACCCTGTATAGGTAGGTACTATAAAGGAACAGAACAGGACAAAATGAATAGTTTCAATCAAAATTTTACGATTGACTTAATAAAAAGACAAAAGAACAACAAACGAACATTTACACAAGCAGTACTTACCTCGTAATTGTTAAATTTTGTTGTTAAATAATTAAATATTTTTACCGCCCGTTCCTAAGAGGAATACGACATTCATAAAGATCCCGACTCTGTACTTAATCACAAGGATTCAATGATAAAATATTACGACTGACTCTCCTTCATTAAACCGGTTTCTTACAAGGTATTAAAACTGTCTACAGGTTTATGTTATTTATTTAAGGTATTTAGAAAAATCTGCGTCTGTTGCTAAGCAATTTTGTGCCTAGATCTAGCTTCTAATTCGGTTGATTTAGCTATTATTCTCAAGCTCGCCGAGAACCTACCTGACTAGTAAAATATGTACAGGTCAGGTAGGTACTAATACTACAGCATAACTACATTATATTAATACTTTTTATGGTGTTTTGCTAGACCGTGCATACGAACATTGTTTGAGAATCTTTGACAATCGTCTGATCTTTTGTAAGACCAAAAATAAGTCTGGCGTGGATTATAATACATACCTACTCCGATTAAGACTAGAAAATTTCGTTTAAGGGCCTATGTCGAAAAATAATTGAAGTGAAATGGGCGTGTGATAGCTTATAATACTGCCTGATGTGAGAGAAAGAGACAGGGCGGCGCGCGCGCCTGAACGGACGCAAGCATAAAACAAACTTTATTTAATTGTAATTGTACTATTTATATAAGTTCAATTCTGCTCTAATCAAAATTTATAAAAAAATCAATCTCTTTTTTTAAATCAAGTCTCTTGTTTCTAATATTCACCGTTTAGCACTTCCAAGCGTTTATCGACAAAGACGGAGGCTACTTTGGCTTGTTTTTCTATCGAGAAAATGTCTCTTAATCGTGTTTTGGCTCTAATCAAAACTGCAATTATATGTTCAATTTACACATATCCGCAAATTATACTCCTACTGTTAGTACTTCATGAGATATGATGCTTTGAAGAATCCTATTTTTTTCGCATAGCCTCTTAACGTTGTATTTTACATGTGTTTCAAATAGAAAAGACGTGTACAATGTATGTAATTTTGATGCTATTAAACAACCATGCAAGAAGGAAAACAATGACTTACAAAATCAGTAACTTCTCTTGTTAACCAAACATCAAGAACAATCTAAAACAGCCTTTGAAGTGAAGTATTAAGATTGAACTTAGTTTAATAATAAACTTGCAATTTCCCCGTAAACTCTATCCACAAAATTAAAGATAACATATATACGGTCCGCGTTACTCTGAAAACGGAAGCAATTTGCCTTGTGTCAACGGTACGTAAAATTACCCCTTAACTGGGAAATGGGTAAAACGAGGAGGAGTAAGGTGGGTAACATGAAATCTTAATTGCCGTTTGCACTCAAAGAAAACGTTTGTGTATTAAATGTTTAAGGAGATAATTGAAATGTGTGTTATTAAATTAAACAACTGATACTTTGGATTCAGTTTATCTCATGAAAAACTGCGTGAAAATTTGCGGCACGTCATCAAAATTTTGAAAGTTGTTCAGTTTGATGGTCTAAACCACCCCCTTAAATGTTTATTTGTATTTTTGTAACACCTTGTATAACTATTATACAGGGTGGCAATGAACTAGGGGCTTTCCCGAACATTTCACATACCATATAGCATTTGTACAAAATTCGGCTCCAAGGAACTATGTTAAAATTTTCAACCGTTTCAAAGTTTAAGCTTATTAAAGTTTGACGTAAATAGTTACAATGTTCGACCCTAACGTTATTTCGCTTGTGTCCGTCGCTGGCGAGCGGACGGCACGGCGAGCGCATTAGGGTTGGCAGCATGACCAAAAAAGATTTATTTTGATAATTAAAATAGTATGTCTGTAACCAATAGTAATCATTATAAAACGATTACACGTGATTAATATTTTGCGATATTTTCGAGAAAGCCCCTCGTTCAGTGCCTCCTAGTATAATACCTGTTTAGCATTTAGCCGCGGCTTTACTGCGATCACGGTATCAAATTACTGGGTGTAGGGAAGTGTCCGTACTGTACGAAGTAATTTGTATACAAGGTGTTACAAAAATACAAATAAACAAATAAGGGGGTGGTTTAGACCATCAAACTGACCAACTTTCACTATGGGAGCAATATCAAAATAGCAGAAAAAAATTCGGATGTTCCATACTAAACTACAAGTCTACTCGAGCTAAATGTATGGGACAGCGGTTTTTTTTCGCGCTTTAGATGTTTGTCCCATAGTGGAAGTTTTTCAGTTTGATGGTCTAAACTACCCCTTAAAAGTTTTAAAAATTTATTTTTACTTTTGTAACACCTTGTATACTCTTTCTTACACTGTGGTTATGCTATGCTTGTTATTTGAAGTCGGTTAAAATAAGTGTAAGCATGAAGTGCTCCGAAAGCCACCGATCTCTAAATATTATCTTGAGAGGGACAAGTATTTGCGAGGTCCTCTCAGATCCCTCGATCTCAAGTGCTTTAAGAAATTGCTATGTACTTTATACCTTTTGGAACGAAGGTCCTTGAAACAGGGTCGAGGTCCGAACGATATTCCTTAGGCATTACAATGGGATTAAACTTAGTGCTCTAACAATGAGCATTTTTCTAGAGATTTTCTTGGGGATCGCAGGATGGCGTCACAAAGCTATACACTCTACAGGGTCTAACTAACCACCGGCACCGTAGCGATAATAAAGTTTATTTATAAAGAATCCTTCTTAATAAGCTGACACTTTTTTAAGAGGATGATCAGACCGTCATACTGAACAACTTTCTCTATAGCACGAACATCGACTTCGCGAAAAAAAATTATCTGTCCCATACATTTGGGATTTGAGTCGAGTAGGTTAGAAATAGAAATAGAAATAGAAATCATTTATTGCACTCATGTTGTAACATTCTGGTCTTATATGCTAGGTATACCTAGTAGGTATCAAACATGAACCCTGTTAGGGCACAGCAACCTTAAGTTAAATTAAATTAAATTAAATTAAAATGTCAAACTAAACTTTCAATCGGGCATTCCATCCAATATGTAAACAATCAAACAAAATTCAAATACATTCACGTTATAAATTGTAAAATAAAATTATTCAATTCAAAATTAATATTAATACTTACATTCACATTATAAAAATTGTAAAAATAAAATTATTCAATTCAAAATTAATACATTCATATTATAAAAATTGAAAAATAAAATTATTTAATTCAAAACATTTTTAATATACCTATATAATACAATAACAAAAAGAAAAGTAGAAACAATAACACAATTTAAAACATTCACATTATTAGTATTTTACATTAAAACTATTCAATTCATTCAGTAAGATTTAAAATTAAAATTATCACAAAAAAAAAAAAAAAAAAAAAAAAAAAAAAAAAAAAAAAAAAAAAAAAAAAAAAAAAAAAAAAAAAAAAAAAAAAAAAAAAAAAAATAAAAAAAAATAAAAAAAATAAAAAACATTATTCCGTACAACTGTCATTAAAAAACTCTTGCAGCGTGTAGTAACATTTATTTATAAGATGTTCTTTTAATTGTTTTCTAAACTTTGGGAGATCGTAATTTTGGATAATACTAGGAATATGATTATATACTTTAACGGCCATGGCAAAAGGTCCATTGTTGGTTTACAGTTTTGTATGGAACAGATGATTTTTTTTCGCGATTTAAATGTTGGTGCCATAGAGAAAGTTGTTCAGTTTGACGGTCTGATCATCCCCTTAAAAAGTGTCAACATATTAAGATGGACCCTTTTTTCAGTGAAACTGCCGTAACTCCTCGACTCAAATGTATGGGCGTTATCTTCAAAGTGAAAGTTGTTCAGGTTGTTGGTCCAACCCATCCCCTTACTTACTTACTTACTTACTTACTTACTTACTAGGGTATTTTTTATAGAACCTATATCGTATTTATAAAATATTATTAAGTAAGCTGTGTGCAGTTGTAATAAATATAAACAAAATAAAATATAAAACAATATTTTTTTTAAAGAAGCGAATCTAAATAAAAATAAAATACTTCAATCCACAAGAACCACACGAAAAAAGGTTCCCACACAAGTACCCCGATTGATTTTCAGTGTATTGAGCCGCGACCGAGCCCAACCTTTTGGCTTAGGTCCTTATTGCCTAGCAATCTCTCTTGTAAGACATTTAATGATAAAATCCACTGAGCCGATTCCCAAGATCACGCTGGATGACGGGATATATTTTTTCTGGGAAAACCTTTTTAAGGATTCTCTTAAAGTGCGTTTACACTTGCATCATTTACTGTTACGTATGTAGAAACTTTTAAGTAATCATTAGCCCCTGGTAACTAATTTTAACTGGAATATAATTATATCCCAATCAATGTCACATTTTAGGGAAATATTATTTAAAAAACTATATCTAAATACGGTGATTTAGACCATCGGACAACTTTCTCTATGGCACCCACATCGAAATCGCGAAAAAATCAGCTGTCCCATACATTTGGGTCGAGTAGGTTTACAGTTTGGTATGGAACAGAAGATTTTTTTTACCGCGATTCCTATGTTGGTCGTATAGTGAAAATTGTTCAGTTTGATGGTCTAAACAACCCCCTCAAAAGTTTTAAATGTTTATTTTTACTTTTGTAACACCTTGTATACTCATTACGAGTATAATACATTTCGGTGCGGTCATAAACTCTACTAACGGTCAGTTGCACGTACGTTCATTAAAGTTAATCCTCCATTAAATCTCTTGGTAGCTTTTACTACGACAACAAGACAAAAAGTGACAGCAAGAGATTTAATGGAGGATTAACTTTCATGAACGTACGTGCAACTGACAGTAAAACCACCAAACATCTCTTAAGCGTGCAGCTGTAAGGCTTACTGGTAAAATCAATATTTTAGAATAAAAAGTCATATCGCTACGTATACAACGTGTTAATGAATAAGCGCAAAACCTCATACACCCCAACTGATTTATAACAAAATAATTAGATTGAAACAATAATTTCATTATTTTGATAGTTAAAATTTAAAGTTA
This sequence comes from Agonopterix alstromeriana, assembly GCA_963924505.1. Taxonomy (NCBI): domain Eukaryota; kingdom Metazoa; phylum Arthropoda; class Insecta; order Lepidoptera; family Depressariidae; genus Agonopterix; species Agonopterix alstromeriana. The sequence goes on from OZ004667.1 coordinate 18,586,100, forward strand.
TGTATTCGCATTTTAAGTTTTGAGGCAAAAATTATTTGTTATCATTTCAGAAATGAATGAAAGCGCTAACGTGCTCATGGATACATTTTAAGAATCTTGTTTTGATAGTAAGTAGGGTGAGTGTGCCCTTGCGGTGGGTTGAGATCGAGTTCAGTAAATTTTAAATTTTACAAACAAATTGTTTAATATTTTGTAAAAAAAAAACGTTGAAACAATGATAATTCAATTCTGCTCTCGATTCTAAACAAACTACTTTCTAGTTTTGCGTTAATTCATTAACACGTTGTATAAAGAGCACGAGAATGAAGCAGAGGTATACGCGATACATTATAAAAAGACAAAGCCCGAGAACTGCATCCTATTCTATCGTCACCTAGCATCCCTAGACGATATTACCTGGAAAGGAATTTCATATTGTCGCCTATGGAATTAATTTACGAGGCAATAAGCTCCAGCGTGCTATGTGGCTTGTAGTTAAGCTCTCACGCCGGTAGAACGGGATTCGTTGATGATTTTATAATTTTGACACTTATACAGAATGTAATCTTAAATGCATTACATATTTAAGAGAAGCATATATATACATATATGTGGTATATACTATACATTTTAACGAAAATCTGACAACATACAAGCTCCAGCGTGCTATGTGGCTTGTAGTTAAGCTCTCACGCGGGTAGAATGGGATTCGTTGCTGATTATATGATTTTGACACTTATACAGGATATAAACTTAAATGCATTACATATTTAAGAGAAGCACATATTATACGTCATTAAGAGAAGCACACATATACATATATGTGGTACATACCATACATTTTGACTATGAGAGCGAACTAGAGAGCGAAAGCCGCGCTTACCGCGACTTGTAGTATGGGAAAAAGCCGAGTAGCAAGTAGAGAAATCATGCAAGACGTACTGGAAAGGGTTCCTCCAAATCGATAAATAAACTTTAAATATGTCCAGGGTATGATATTTGATCAATGCTATGTTTACCTTAACTCATTGGTACGAGTAGGCCTGGACGGGGATCGAACCATCGCCTCCTGCACGGCAAGCAAGGTTACTCACGACTCTTATTCAAGGCTGTGTCGAAACGCTACACCTTAGAGCATATAGCAACGGAGTTGTAATGGCGCTCATTCGCCGAACAGATTTTTCTGCCACTTTTAGCAGGGGGCGAGGTAGATAAGTACAGCACACCACTACAAATTTAAAACACGAACAGACACCACAAACAAAACGACTTGTACTGCGTGCGAGCCTCTGTACCATTATATCGTTCTATTTTTTTCTTCTCGCAACGGTTTTTTGTTTATTTCGAGATTGTACTTAAATACAAACCTAATAGTTAATAAGAATACTCACATATGATAGGAAACGTCATGTTCATGCAGATTTGAAGTGGCAGATCACCTTTTACATTGAAAAACAACACAATAAACCATTTCCTGGGAGCACTGTCTTACGACACGAAACGATGCCGAATTTTAGCGGACGAGCGTGAAATAGTTCAATATAACGCGCATGGACAAAAATGGCCACGTACTTTGGGAGAGAGGTACGCCCGTTGTTAACAACTCCATTGCTATATGCTCTAAGCGCTACACCGAAGGCGAAGCTATTAGCCACTAAACTGCCACGACACAGCCATTATTGTTCAAAGACAGATATTGTACGAACATTACTAATTCATCGACATAACTTTTAGAGTACCTACTTTGCCAAACGATTCGCGGAGAGTTTTAGTGGCCGCCTGAATTACTTTTTGACGGCATTCGGAGCCCTTCGAGGAACTTAAAAACCTTCGCAAATTTTATACCGAACTCGTATTTGAGTCTCATCAAAAATCACATGGTTTAAAAGAAATGGAGAAAGTCTAGGGGTAGTCCATATAGCAGGGGTGGCCAAACTTTTCAAGTAGGCGGTCTATATTGAAACTCTAGTTATACCTACTTTTAAAAACAGTGTTTTAGATATTATTTATTCAAATAAACATCATATACTGGGCTGGTTGTTGTTTGGCATTGTTAAAATGCTCGTCTGTAAACTGAGATCGATGTTTCATTTTTATCACATTCATTGTGGAAAATGCTGCTTCACAAACGTAGGTGGATCCAAAAAACACTGTCAAACATAAAGCTACTTTTCGTGAGTATGAAAACTTTTTCCAGTATCCAGTAATCTCAGTACCTACCGAAAGCTCTTATTGGAGAAACTGTGCGTAAATTAAAAGAAAATTTTATTCGTCTTAATTTATTGAACTCTTCGCAGGTTACCATAAAAGTCGAGGCGGTCGACCAGTTGACCGCGGTCGACGTCTTGTACACGTTAAATCGTAACATACAAGTTGATCTGCATTTGCCACTATTACCACAGCATAAGAGGGGATACCATATACCTCCAGCATACCTTGAGGGGAAGCAGGGGGCGGGGGTCGCATCCCAACAATCTGTATAAAAAGTTGGGATTGCCTTGCGCCTTGCATATCTGCGCATGACAGCTTAAGTATCTACATGGGAGCAGCGCCGGGGGGCGGGGGCATGGCTCGCCATCAAGAGCGTTGTCATACAGAGAGGCTTATAGTAATACCTACCACTGAATACCGCAACACTGTGTGTATGCTAGTATAGGTTTAGGTTTAAATAATAATAATCGATCACGTAGGTACCATCATACGAAATACACAATAAAATCTCCTGGTATAAAACCACGCTAAGGTCAAAATACAATCACCACTTATAGTTTGACTGAAAGTCCCCCGCTGCGTATTTATAACGTCCTGTCTGTCTGTATAGGCTCAGAAACTACCGTAGGGATTTCGATACGATTTTCACTAAAAGATTGATTGATCCACAAGATAGATTCAGGTACGGACCTGTGCGACGCCACGCAACATTATTATATGTGTACTTTTGACCAACATTATAACGTTTGAGCCACGTAGTTTATAGAAGGCTTTCATTACAAACGAATTGAAATTCGGTACGCAAACTTAGCGAATGCTGTTAGAAGGAGCGTCGGCGATAAGTATGCGGGCGATCTCCCTACGAATAAACTGCGGGGGTCTCTGCCTACCTCGTTGTATCCGGAACATCTTTTAGAGTAGGTCTGCCTATTTTTCTTTTCACGCCGATATGAATATTACTTGTGCATTCTAAAGTGAAAAGATTTTTACAAAAAAAACTACAAAATTTAATATTCCTCTTTTTTTATTTCCAAAGTCATTGGCAAAGTTGTGTTATACTATTTATAAACAAAAATATTTTGCTCTCTGCTACTTAGACAATCTCTAACTACGGATACTCAGGGAGACATCTGAACTTGCAGCAAAATATTTGGATTTTTTATTCAATTACAACAGGATCTTACAGTGTTGTTTTTATGGATTTTTATCTTATCTTACTGCCTCTGCCTCCGTGGTCTGATGGTAAAGAGCATTGGGCTCTTGAAACGGTTTTCGATTCCCTAGTGATATGACACTTTGTGCGTTTTTCCCAGTTGGTTAGGAAATTGCAGGCCGAATCACCTGATTGTCTGAAAAGAAAGATGATTCCGTGCTCCGGATGGCACGTTAAGTCGATGGTCCCGGCTACTATCTCTGGTGGTAGTAGTCGTTACATAAAAACCACGTCAGAGGACGTAAGACGGTCTGTTAAAACTCTAATACCAGGGCTTGCCCACACGAATACACAAAAAAAAAAATACGATGAGATAATTATTATAAGTTCAGTTGGCTCCACAGAAAATAGTTCACTTTGATAGTCTAATCCATCTTGTGGACCTGTAAACCACTTTGTTAACAACGCTTCAAATCACTGGTATATTTGAGCACGACATCTCAGATGAAGTTGATAATTGTACCAATAAGATTCTTCTACTCCTTCCATTCCAACAATGCGCATCCGAAATCACAAACTATGCAATACAGAAATGGAATTGAATATTAATTAAATTTGAACCGGATGCTTCAGTCGATTTCGCTAGTCACTGGCTATATCAATTAAGTTATATCGTTGCTTGTAAACCAGGCTTACTGTTTCCAATTCCTCAAACTTGCCTTCCTCACTTGTCTGTTGTTGGTATCTGTTTGCTTACTTACCTGTTGGAATGTTTGTGTTTGCTCTTTGTGTAAGGTGCAGTCCGTATAACCTTTGATTTTGAGAAACCGATGTGGAGGCAGTTGAACCTTCTTGATCGGTAAACCTAATATTCAACTAGATGATTTATGCAGCTAAATGCACAAATCGTCATCTCAGCCGATAGATGTCCACTGCTAAACACAGGCCTCCAACACCAAGTCCATCTTAATGTGCCCCGCCCAGTGTCTCTTTAGATTAACAATTCTTAGAGCTATGTGCTACTCTGGTACTTCCACAAATCTCTTCATTCGTGACTCGATCTTGCAGAAACACTCCGTGCATAGCGGAAAGAGAATCTTCCTTGATTTTGGCATGCCTTAAAATCAAAGTGCAAAAAAGCATCTAAGATTCAGAACACCACTGAAGTTGGTTCAATTGGTTGGTACATATTAAGATAAGATAAGATAAGATAAATATTCTTTATTTGCACACCCAAATACACAAAAAACAACAACAATATACGCGAACAAGAAGGGTACAAAAGGCGGCCTTATCACTAAAAGTGAATATTAAGCAGTTATTCTTCTGTTTTTGACATGATCTCTTTATTTTTTATTTATAGTTAATGGACTTTTTGCTTGTGCGTTAGCACCGCATTTCCGCCAATGTCAAGTAGTTTGTGGGAGTATCTATCCCAATCTCAGGGATTGTTCTTGATAAAGAACAAGAAGAGATTAAGGAATGCGGAGCCCCGTGGCAGGCAAAGACGCGACGCGCGGACAACACGCGAGACAAGTTCTCGGGTCAGAACCTGCAAAGTGACTCGACATGATCTCATTAATCATGTAGCGATTTCGCGAAACCACTGACGTATTTTCGAAAAACGGCTAAGCTCCCAAAAAGGTAACATGACGAATTAAACCACCAGATTAATTTTTGTTACAAAGGTATACATAGCTGCTTTCGAAAGTGTGGAGGAGATTATGGGATATTTAGATAAATGAAAACCTGTGCTTAATAATATACACGTCTGATAAAATATTAATAAACTCAAACAGCCGTCATGTCATAACATAAAAGGTTTGAAAGGCAGTATATCGCAGTTTTAGAGCACTAAACCCCCTTTATTACTTCTACATGAATTTATTCCTGAAACACATGTTGCTCTAACGTATGAGGAGATAAAATTAAGAATTTGCTTGTTTTATAGCCAAGACTTCGACCCACGCCACGATCTTCTTTACAGGATCTTAGCATTTTACTTTATTTGATCACCCGCCTGCGTTCATCGTACTCTCATGTGGCGCACGACGTTAGTGCATGCATGCATATGCTCACGACTATATTCCCCGAGGGGGTAGTCAGAGATATTATGAAACCTTATAATATCCACATTTCACCGGTAGTACCGAAACTCTGTCCAGTGTGACGGGGGGTGAGCCCGTCGCCACTTATAATGGACAGTAGGTACAATACATGCCTCAAAATTGAAGCATGCAGGTTTCCTCACGATGTTTTCCTTCAACGAAAAGCCAGTGGTGTTACAAATCGTAAATAGATTCTGAAAAACTCATTGGTACGAGTCGGCCTGGACGTGGATCGAACCATCGCCTCCTGCACGGCAGGCAAGGTTACTCGCCACTGGACCACCACAGCTTGGCATGACGTTTGTTTGTCGTGTAAGTTCTTGTATGTAGTACATTACAGTTCAATGCCCAAACTCTTCTTTTCGACTGTTTCATAAAGTCCACACTTCACTAGCAGTGCCCATACTCTGTCCAGTGTGTCAGGTAGTGAGCCCGTCACCACTTTTAATGGACAGTGGACACCATTCGTGCGTTAAAAGGTTTCCTCACGATGTTGACCGAAGATTGAATTTATTTCCAAATCTTCCATAAACTCATAAATAAATGTAGATAAATATCTTGAACATTGTCACACATCTAGCCTGGACTTGCATTATTGATGACTTGTAGATACAAACATCCATGACTCGGGTGATTATTAGATATTTATCATACAAATATTAACTGCCTCCTTGGTTTAATGGTTAAGAGCATTGTGTTCTTGACATGGAGGTCGTGGGTTCGATTCCTACTGGGGACACCTAGTGATATGTCACTTTGTGCGTTTTTCCCCATTGCAGGCCGAATGACCTGATTGTCTGAAAGAAAAATTATTCCGTGCTTCGGATGGCAGTTTAAGCCGTTAATCTCGGCTACTATCTCGTGGTAGTAGTCGTTATATAAAAACCACATCAGAGGCCGTAAGGCGGTCTGAAAAAACTCTGACACCAGGGTTTGCCCACACGATAAGAAAAAGATACAAATATTTCCCCTTACGGGATTCGTAACCGTAGTCCTCATCACAGCACGCAGGTTCACTAACCGACTGAGCTATCGGGACGTCTTTGGGACGTGTCTGTCCTTGGTTAGTTCCAATTGATCCGCGACATTCTGCTTGGCAGGCTAGTATTCTACTAAGGCGTTTTCAATTAGTAAAATAAATCAGCCAATAAAGAAAAGTAAATTACAGACCAAATCAAGCGAAATGTCAGCGTAAATATTGTATTCGAAGTTGAAACGACTAAAGTAATACACAATAACAATAAGTGGAAAAAAAAGAACATTTACTCTTGAATAAACTAGTTATAACTAAGAGAAAATAAATAAGAATCGAGAAAAGTAATGATATAAATAAAATAATCAGTTAGGGATCGTTATTTCTCAAAGGAGCTTCTTTTATCCTCAGCCTTTTTTTTTGGAAATTCAATAACTAATGTCTGCAAAAGAAAATAAAGTTACCTCTGCTTATAGTCTACGGTTCAATGAAATTTAGCTCTTTGAAATAATAACTTTTATTGATCTACAGCAATGAGTAGTTATTATCTTTAATTCTCTTTGGACTGTAAAGAAAAATGATTTGAGGAGTAATATTGTCTGGAAGATAAGGTTGTCTTATCGCTTCTTAGCCATAAGACCGCCTTGTTTTGTGCCTCTTGTATTTTTTGGTGTAAAATAAAGAATATTTGATTAAATAAAAATAAAACAAATATCTAGGACATTGTCACACAAATTATCTAGTCACATTTAAAGTATCAGAAATATAGATGCAAACGTCCATGACTCGGGTACAAAGATTCATATTCATCATACAAATAATTGTCACTTACGGGATTCGAACCCGCAACCCTCGACACAGCAGGCAGGGTTACTACCGACTGAGCTATTAGGCTGTCTGTCTGTATTGATTTGATTGATTGATTTTCTTAGAAATCTGCAGTCTGTATCGATACTGCATCTCGACTGTATCAATGCTGCATCCCAACTGCTTCGATGATGTAGCGCTACTGAAACGATGTCAACGCGCACAACGATATTAAAATAACCGGCAAACATCTTGAGCAAGACCTTGACTGCACAAAAATAAATTGTAGACGAAAGCGCTACTTCCTATGAGGGGTATATCTCCGCCAATTTTTCAAGTTGATTGCCGGGTACTGTAGCATTACAAAATCCTGTCTGTGCAAGGACATTTTACTGTATTGATTCTGCATTGCTAGTGCAATGAAACTATATCGATGCCAATGCGTGATAGTAGCGATACAGAACCGTGACTGCGTGAGCGTTAGTTACACGACTGGCGGTAGCATCGCGACTGTATCGATGCTGTAGCTACTGTATCGTTACTGCATCAATGCAAAAAGTTAAGCAGTTGGTCTCGGCTACTATCTCTTGTGGTAGTAGTCGTTACATAAAAACAACGTCAGAGTCCGTAAGGCGGTCTGAAAAAACTCTGACACCAGGGCTTGCTGCCCACACGATAAGAACAAAAAGTCGTTGTGGTAATACGGTATTAAATGAAAGTAAATTGATGGGAAGGTACACTAATTAAGCAAATCGTTTACGGTAAAGAAGTTCTTATATCAGTACCTATAAAGTATTTCAATAAAATATTCATTCTTTTGTGGCGAAATACTTTTATTATCTGCTAAGATAGGCGTGTCACTGACAGAGATCCTGGCATGTGCACAACAACCCACCAAAGTTTCATCGCAATCGGTCCAGCCGTTCTCCAGTTATGTCGTAACCAAGGGAAATAGAGATTCATTTGTATATGTATATACAGGGTGTAAGTGACAGCCTAGCAAATACTGAAACGGTGGACTCAGACCATCAGACTGAATAACTTTCACTATGGAGCCTACCTCAGGAAACGCGAAAAAAAATCAGCTGTCCCATACAAAACTGCTGCACCTATTCGACTCAAATATTTGGGACAGCAGATTTTTTTTCGCGTTTCCTGAGGTTGGCTCCATAATGAAAATGTACTTGCTAGGCTGTCACTTACACCCTGAATACTTAGCTTTTCTTGTATATACGCTGGTCTTATTCTCCTTGAACTAAGTATTCCAATAGTGTAGGTAATTTGATTATTTCAGTAGGTATAGTGTCTATCCATTTATCTGAGAATAGAAGCTCTGTTTATTAATTTTGTTAATTTCGAACAGGGAGCGATATTACAAATACCGTGAATCGTGACATGATACGATACTAGCAATAGTTCGACAATATTACCTGGGTTATTACTTCCTCTATATCTAACCACCCTCCTCTGTTTCTAGGACAGGCACGTATTGTGTTTATCATTCGGTTTGCGTTCAAATTACCATTAAAATATACCTATACTCCATTCAAAATAGCAACGAAATTTTAAGGCCATTTTGCATTATAGAAACAGATTTAAAACACTTCCTCTCACTTATTCTTAGAACAGCTTTAGTAACGTCCAAGATATTTCGGACAGTATACTGTATCCAATAAATTAAAAACATTTGGTAATCAAAATTGGCCAGAAAGCTAAGTAGGAATCGGAAAATCTCGTCGTCCTTATTTGGAATGAAGTATAGCGTGCGTGTGCCGTATTTTCAATTAAAAAGAATTAACAAAAGTACTTTTCTAAATTTCACTAGATAAACTAATGGTGAATACTCACGTATAAATAACAAAAATTTAAAACTATTTTAAGTTCTTCTATAACGAGAAAAATGTTTAAAATACATGAAAGTACGTCATCTTTGTGATGATTTCCTATCGAGTGAAGTAATTCCAATCGTGTATTTAATTTATGATTTCACTAGATAAATTATCCAAGAATACTGAGGTATGTCTTTGGTTTCGGTAAATTGTATAAATCTAGTCGAAAAATGAAAAATAAAAGTAGCCTCCAAGGTTCGTCCTACTATAGAGCCTTGAATGGAGGACCGTCGTATAGTCATAAAGTCTATACCACTAGACTAGATTTATATAACACTAGATTCAGCCCTGTCTTACCCTGCGTGGAATTTAATCACGGCCCGTAACTGGTGTGTCAGCAGTGCATTGTTCTATGATGCATTTCACCATAAATCCATTGTGATTGCTTACTTAAGAGCTGTAGGATGTTAGTTAGTAACCTATAGTTTATACTAGAATAGTCTAGGAAAAATAAGGTTTGAGATTGCATTAAAGACACTTTAGTAAATTGTATTTGAAATAATATTACTGTTAGTTTATAACACTTTTTCGAGATTTCGTGGTTATATAGGCTCAGGAACCTGAGAAATACCTTAAAATCGATATTAATATACAAAAGGCCAGCTGATTTCTAAAAATATTTCGACCAGCATACCAGCAATAGAGACAGTTAATTATTAAAAGGCAAATTTAATGTGTAAAAACAAACAGTAAATAATTTAGTTTTGTGGTTATAATTTTTGAAGACTTACAAAATATTAAATATCTACCCAAATTAACGATATTAACCGTGGATTATTATTGTTATAAGTAAACCGTATTGAACGAAGCCATCCTGTACAAAATCACCAGTTTTCCATTTTTTGTTCATACCTAAATTTAATGTTTTGTAAATGTCTTAATTATTCAATAATACAACATAAAAAATCGGGGATTATTGAGAATTTATGTTTTTCAGGTATGTATCTACTATATTCCAAATTTTCACCATTAGTGCAATTAATGCAACCTACTCCATACAAAAATCCGTAGATTTCCCCGACTAGAAAGGACGGTTGTTACTATGCAGTAGGATCCTAAATACACTCTGAAACTTTTCAAGTCAGCGGTCTACATTGAAACTCTAGTTATACCTAGCGGTCTTATTTTAAAAACAGTGTTTTAGATATTATTTATTCAAATAAACATCTTATACTGGGCTGGTAGTTATTTGGCATAGTTAAAATGCTCGTCTGTAAACTTAGATCGATTTTTAATTGTTATCGCATTCAACGATGGCGACGGGCTCACCCCCCGTCACACTGGACAGATTTTCGGTACTACTGGTGAAACGTGGATGTTCTGAGGTTTCAGAATATCTCTGACTACCCCCTCGGGGAATATAGTCGTGAGCATATGCTGATGCTATGCTATCGCATTCATTGTGGAAAACGCTGCTTGACAAACGTAGGTGGTCAAAAAACACTGTCAAACATAAAGCTAATTTTCGTAGGTATGAAAAACAGCCTCCAGTAATCTCAGTCAACCTACCGAAAGCTACGAGTATTATTAGAGAAACTGTGCTCAAATTAAAAGACTTTTTTTCCTTCTATCATAAAAGTCGAGGTGGTCGACCGCGGTATACGTCTTGACCACCCCTGCTGTAGGATTATGAGGGAGGGAGTCGATCACACTCCATTACTCTGGCTGAAGATCAGATTGGTGGAGGTTTTCTTCTTCTGATGTCAACATGAGCTATATTGCATTCAAATCACTCATGCTATAGTAGAAACATTAGAAAATACACTACAAGTCAGTATCTACTATACAAGGTGTAACAAAAAGTATCATTAACCTTTAAACCACATACTCTACCCATCAAACTGAACAACTTTTACTATGGCAGCAAGCCTGCAGCGCAAAAAAAAATCTGCTGTTCCATACTAAACTGCAATGCCTACTCGACTCAAACGTATGGTACCGGTGGTTTTTTTTCTTCTGATCGATCGGTTTGGTAAAAGTTGTTCAGTTTAATGGAAGCTAACTGTCCACGGTGCAAAATGAGGTTTCGTTTCGCGGGAAGGCTCTTACCTTGTACCCCGGTGGTAGGTTGCACTTGCCTTACATGAATGATCGGGACCTATTTATTTGTGACCGGGTCTAGGAGTTTCTGGTGTACGATTTGTAACAAGATTTTTTCTATGACTTTTGCATCAATTTCTAGGCATGAATTGTGTCAATCAAAAGATGCGTATTACTTACTCCCTGTCGCACTCACACTGGGCAGAGTTTGGGTAATGCAGTCTTCTTCTTTAACTATAATGCATGAAAATTATTCAGGGTGTAAGAAGCAGTGAGCTATAGTAGGTAAATATTCTAAATGTATTATAGTTAGACTATCTCTGATATATCTCATAAGTTAGAATATTGTCCTCTTCATTTATTGATATGCTGTTTTACTTGTGTACCGTTGGCATGTCTAAAAAATATAAATAAAATAAAAATAAAATATCTCTCTCGGAAAATACAGTTATGAGCACATGATTATGCTGGAAAGAGAGAAACTATTGTAATGTTTTTGGTGTGCAATAAAGAATAATTGATTGATTTCTGATCACGTCCTCGGGGAATTTAGTAGTAAGCATTATGTTTAATCTTCAACCAAATTCTCCACTGAACTCTGATCTCAATTTACGCAGCAATTAAATCCAAAACTCATCTACTATTTACTATTAGAATTTAGCATGAAAAGATGCTCAAAAGGTGGAACACTTTAACGTCGAGCAGGCTGTCCGCTTTGCATATTAAATTGAATGGTCCGTTACTATACAAAGAGGTCCTTCGCCTCCTTCGCCGAGTTTTATCTCTCTATTTGGAATTAGGTACGCTATGTGATGGCGGAAAAGTATGAGAGAAGTTGCAATGCTGAGGTATTGATTGGTTACTAACATTCTGCATAGGGAACCTTGGACAAATTTAATGTCGTGTTCTAAATTTAGAAGAGATTATTGTGTCTACTTCCTTGATCATAAATAAAAGAACGAATAAAAATATAATAGTCTTTTGTAAAATCTTAGCAAATTTTCCGAATTGACGTCGTGGTTATTTTTAGCGAGACGCCGCAATATAAAGACAAAAGTGCCTTCACAAATTCATTTGAGAGCTTTTTATATTCTGTCATTTTTGGAGCATTGATTTTGAATCTAGTTTTTATCATTGATCGAAGGTGAAGGTCTGCTATCTGTAAGCGCATATTACAACAGGCAGCAACGGGGCAGCCCGCAGTACAAAAATCCGCCCAAATCGCTTCAATAAAATTTATATGAGAACTACGCTGGGGCGGAGCGGGTCGAATTTTGGCGCGGCGCATTTCCATCCGTGCGATGCGGCCCGCTCGGCTCGGATGCGGCCCGTCGTAGTGTGAAGAGAAACTTTTTCCTACTACCATAGAAGTCATCATAATTAAGTCAAACTAAAAATCTGTCAACGCGTTGCAACCAGGCCCGCTCTAGTGTGCGAAGTACGCATTTTCTGCCCCGATGCAGCCTGCCCTAATATGCACTTATTTTAAAGTGGCGAAAGGCTCAATACCTGTCACACTAGACAGTCTTTTGGTGGTTGAGATGAACGAGTGGCAGGAATAAAACTCTTTACTTATAAATAGCTGTAGAAGTAGTAAGTTCTTACTAAATGCATTTTAAGTTCAAGCGTAAAATAGTTCAACGTGCACTTATCTAAGTTCAGAACTGACGGCTAAAGTAAACAATTACTAAGAAACTAAATTGGTGAGTCTGAGTCGAAAGCACTTGGAGTAAAGCTCATATTTGCATAAAGTTCATGGAAACTCGGAATGCCTTTGATATCGTTTCTCAAGAATTATTCGAATAATTTAATTAATTTGTTTGTATGTAAGTCTTATCTCGTTTTAATATGAGTTGCATTTGCTTAAAGAGTTGTAAAAATTTCCATTAAAAAGAGATTTCAATGTAAATTTTAATGTTAGCACAGCATTTTCACGCCAACCGTACATTTTCCAGGCTCGAGAAATTGTACCTATTCGGTATTTCCTGTTTTCTGTTCTGGACTGGCGTGGTGGAATAAAGCCCACTCTCTTTTATCCTTATTCGTGAGAGGATGCCTTACCAGCAGTCGTATCCTACAGGCATCATATACTTTTTTTGTGTTTTGAATAATTAAAATCCGAAATAATAACATCCTGTAATTTTATGGAACCAATAGATAGGGTTAATCATAAGGATCAAATCTCTATTATTAACGTTGCATCCGAAATTTGAATAACACCATGAAATCTAAAGAATGTATTGGCTGTTTAAAACGTATTTATAAAAGTAAATAGTAGCTGGTGATCATTGAAGCATTGATGCGAAATAAACTTCCATGAAAATCCACAGAACATTATAAGAGGGGTTAAAAATGCAAAGTAGCGCTTTTGATTCCTAAACGGCTGTCGCCACTTGTCTTCCCGCTCACGCTGCTACAACTACTCATGCCCACTCGCTCGCACCACGCCGCGCGCCTTATGGTGTTATGCAAATCATTGCATAACCTGTGGCGACACGTTCCACGCCTACTTTGCACTTCTAACCCCTCTTATAATGTTTTGTGTGAAAATCTGTGTATATTTGTTTATGTATTTTTGTGGGTAACACCACCTATAGCAACCTAGAACCGTTTAACAATTATCCTTCTAGCTAGCCATCTAGATCACAGCTTGACACATAATTCCATCCTTAAGAGGATATAATTCGGAGCGCGCTCCATACAAACGTAGTATGATGGTGATATTTTCAATATTAACCAATTAGAGTCAATTAAATTTTGCTGAAACAATCTTGATACAAATATTTATGCTTGTATGGAGTCAGATTTTCGTTAAAATATACAGTTTCAATGCTAGGATTAATTTAAGATTTGTATGGAAATCTTTGAGGCACTGTAACTTTAAAACTATACATTTTAACGAAAATCTGACTGTATAGAAGCATAGAAATTTGTTTTTAGATTGAGTCTGAAAATTTTCATTGAGTATAATTGGTTAGTATTGAAAATATTACCATAGTACGTTTTTATGGAGCGCGCTCCGAATTATATCCTCTTAAACATGTTAAAACTGAGCCTTACCACAACAATCCGCACTAACGGTCAGTTGCAGAAAAGCTCATTAAAGTTGATCCTCCATTAAATCTTTTGCTAGCTTTTACTACGTCAACAAGACAAAAAGTGTCGGCAAGAGATTTAATGGAGGTTTAAATTTAATGAACGTTTCTGTAACTGAGTGTGTGTTTACCACACACTATTTTCATAATATGCATGTGCGGTGGACTAACGCCAGTAGATAAACCCTTATTATATTGAGGATAGGCCTGTGCCCTGCAGTGTTACGTATGGTGCAAAGAAAAGTATCATTAACCTTTAAACCCATCAAACTGAACAACTTTTACTATGAGAGCAAACCTGTCAGAACAAAAAAGAAATCAGCTATCTCATACATTTTAGTCGAGTAGGCGTTGCATTTTTTTGCGCTGACAGGTCTGCTCCCATAGTAAAAGTTGTTCAATTTGATGGGTAGAGTATGTGATTTAAATGTTAAAGATTCTTTTACTTACATCCTGTATAATTATGCGGATGATGATGATGATCTATGCGACAGTTCTCTTAAAAACATAGAAGAAGAAGTTTCTGACTAGTGAACAGGGTCTTGGTCGTGAGTTTATTGTTTGTATGAAAATTTTTACAGACTTCATGTCTGTAAAAGCTCTAGGTACTCAAAATAAAATAGAATTTGGCGTGCTAGATAAAACGGTCGCCTTTAAAATGCAGATCAACCTTCAAGGCTACTTGCAAATATTACGGGACTTTCCTGTGAAGTCTTAGCGTATTATATCGTTAATTCAAAACGTAAAGAGATTGAAAATTATTACAAGAACTCCTGAATAAATATTCGATTAGACTAGAATGTCTATAGACTTAACCTAGATAACGGAATTGGATCTTATTCTATTGTAAGACAAATCCTGTACGATTCCACAGGCAAATACTTTCTCTTAGGAATGAGAGAGAGAGGCTATATTCCACCACGCGTGCCCAGTGCGTATTGGAGTCGTTTTTCATGTCAAGTTAAGATCAAGGAATTTCAATAGTAATAGGGTATTTAAAAGCTATTCTACGTTAATCACTGATGTCTAAGGACTCTATAGAAAATGTATATTTTACGTTCCATTACATATAGAGCAACAAAAAACTAAAACAAAAATTGTTCTTTAAATATCACACGAAAACGCTTTTCCTGACAATATACATGGCTACAAGCAGGTGACGTCACGATGACGTAAACTTTGTACGACACTCAACTCTACACGCAACTGTTTACAAGCAGTTGACGTCATCAACCATTCGGCCAATCACAGTCGTTTACGATCACGTGACTAAAGTAACAAAACATTTATTTTCTTTGTTGATTTTCCCTTAAATTATCCAGTATTTTTCTTAACTGACTAAATATTTGGTTTCCAAAATTCATATTCAATACGGATGCCATCAATAGATTGTTTATTTTACATGACGTCAAATACCTATTGATAACAATGTTAATACAATGGGTAGTCACAATATAGCAAGACTATACCTATAGATAATATTGTTACTCATAGTTATACATTTAATTTTGCAATATAATAATAGCATTGTAACCGTAAAATAAGTTAATTTAATTTATGTCAATCGAGTTTGTATTTTGTATTCTGTGTGTTAGTAATAACTATATTTTGTTAATCTGGGCCGCCGCGAATCGGGCCTTTGCTGCCTTGTGCGAGGTCCGCCAGGAATCTTTTAATTTGTAACACTTTTATGGTAATAAACGAATTTATTATTATTCTTGTATCTTTTAAGTGCCTATGTCGAAAAATAATTGAAGCGAAATGGGCGTGTGATAGCTTATATTACTGCCTGATGTGAGAGAAAGAGATGCCAATTAGGAGGCGGCGCGCGCTCCTGAAACGACGCAAACAAACTTTATTTCATTGTGATTGTACTATTTATGTAAGTTCATTTCTGCTCTAATCAAACTTTATAATATGTCAATCTCTTTTTTTTAAATCAAGTCTCGTGTTTCTATTATTCACCGTTTAGCAGTTCCAAGCGTTTATCGATAAAGACGGAGGCTATTTTGGATTATTTTTCTATCGAGAAAATGTCTCTTAATCGTATTTTGGCTCCAATCAGAACTTCAATGCATAAGCATAAGCATAGCATAGTATATGCTCACGACTATATTCCCCGAGGGGGTAGTCAGAGATATTCTGAAACCTCAGAACATCCACGTTTCACCAGTAGTACCGAAACTCTGTCCAGTGTGACGGAGTGTGAGCCCGTCGCCACAACCTCAATTATATGTTAAATTTACAGCAAATCATGCTCTTACTAATAGTACTTCATGATATAATAATATGATGCTCTGAAGAATCCTATTTTTTTCACATATCCGATATTTCACGGGCGGTAGCCGGAAAAACAATTGCCTACACCTGGAGTACAGATTTCCTTACAAGCGGTGAAACATGAAAATACTCCTTGGCCATCGGTAATGTTCAACCTTCTTCATGCGTTTATTCGTCATCTTTGGTTTGCCCTTCAGAGGAAGGATCTCCATAGAGTCCGTCTTATGACGTACCTTTAATAGTAGAAGGAGATGTAACTATAGATATTTGTTGATGCGGCTGTCCACTTTTTTTTGAGCTAGTGTGTGTGAAAAGTGACCGTAAACATAAGGCCATATGTCACTGGGTGCCTTTTGTCCATACTACTTGACACCACACACTCAAACCTAAACGTCAAAAAAGTGGACACTTTACAATTGGTTTGGCTCACTCTAGTCTTAAAGAGAGATCCTTCCTCTTTGGACAAACCTAAGGTTGAAACAGCGACGTATAAAAGAAGGTTGAACATTACCGACCGCCATGGCCAATTTTCGTGTTTCCATGCTTGTAAGCAGGATTGGTATCCTTTATCATTCTTCCTACATTTTTGACAAGCCAATTAGGAGTCAATGGTTTTGACCTCATTTGTGAAGACTACACTTACGTGGCTTCTTGTTAAATAACTGAGCACCCTTGTCATAAACAGCGAATGCTTTGAAGCTATCCTCTTTACGTACAAAAGCAAAAATTCTCCGAGATTTTGCTTTTGTTATTGATTTGAGTACAGTTTTAGGCCGTTTCCTTGTTGTATTCGAGTTATTCTTTGTATTGTTTTCAAGATGCCTTGCATATGACTTACTTTAACGAATTGACTCCGCAACGAAATGACTATAGATCGGTCAAAAATGTTGTATATAGGGTCCTTCTTAATATGCTGATACTTTTTAAGGGGACGACCAGACCGTCAAACTGAATAATGATGTCTATGGAACTAACATCGAAATAGTGAAAAAAAACAGCTGCCCCATACATTTGGCTCAATTAGGTTTGCAGTTTTGTATGGAAGAGCAGATTTTTTTTCGCAATTTCGATTTTTGTGCTATAGAGAAAGTTGTTCAGTTTGACGGTCTGACCATCCCCTTAAAAAAGTGTCAGTATATTAAGAAGGACCCTATAACGGATCTGTTCAGACCATCCAACTGAACAACTTTCTCAACGCATCGAAATCGCGAACAAAACATTCAATTCAATTCAATTCAATTCATTTATTGCTTTCATGTACAGTATTAAAGGTCTTATAATATGATTAGGTATGAGTACATGAACCCTGTTGATTAGGGCATATTACGATGATGTTTTGTTTCACCCTGTATAAATATAACCTCTGTATTATGGAACGCCTATCACCATTAGGTAGGTACCACAAAGTGTCAACTAGCAATCATTGACCTAAGGTTAATGATAGATAGGTATGTACTTGTTATTTGATACCTGTAACTGTCAGATATTGATTACAATGCTGACACTATATTAATTATTATACGTAATTGGAATGATTAACAATTCAAGTCTGATTTGACGTTATATTAATAATGTAGGACGTAGGTGTAGTCAATACTTGCCATGAACTTAGTTAAAATTAATAATTATTCGTTGCTATAACTTGTGGGTGTTGACATCTGTGGAAAGTCCCCACAAGTTCATGAACATATACAATTTAGGTAAAAATTTATTGTACTGAAAAAAATTCTGTCTTTGTGTATCGTCCTACTCGACTTTTTGTCTCGTCTCGTATGTTTATGGAAGGAAAGGAACATGAGTAAAATATTTTATGAGACACGGTGTAGGATACGGTGGAATTTCAAACAGTCTTTTGATCGTGCAAGAATAGGAACGTGTCATTACAACAAGAGATAGAAAGAGTAGGTGAATACTGTGACCTTTAAACTAATAAGAGATAATAAAAAATCATTGACTGTAAAGAATGCTTATCTTTTTGACGTGAACAGTTTTAGAAACAATACAAACAATTTCTTTTAGGCTATTTTTCAACACAAACAACATAACACAATAAGACCCACTTACCTATAGTTGCACTTCACGAACGTAACTTACGTTTATAAGAGGACGTGTAACAATTTCTCACGGACCACTGATGGATGACACTCGGGTAGTCACCGACATTGGCACTGTTACCGCCTTATTCGTGTCACGGAGAGCCGAGAACCCGGGTTCTGAGTTTTTGCACATCCCTAGCTGCAGTTTCAGTTTGAAAAAGGTTATTTTCTTAATTGACATTCCGATATACAGGATGTAAGGAAAAGTATCTCTAACCTTTAAACCATCCATCCAACTCTATCCACCAAACTGAACAACTTTTACTATGGGAGCAAATCTGTCAGCGAAAAATAAAATCTGTTGTTCTTTACTAAACCACAGTAGGTATTACTATTAGGCTTACAGTATGGCAACGCTCTTGATAGCGAGCGACGCCGCCGTCAGTGTACCTGTACGTCATGCGCAGTCAATCCCGACTTCTTCATTCAAAGCTCGGGATGATCCGCGCCGCCCGCTTCCCCGCAAGGATCCCTACGTTGCTCTGCGCAAGTACATCCGTTGCCGTACTGTAAGGACTATATAGTTATGCTGTGACTAAACTGTAATGCTACTCGACTAAAATATATGAGACAGCTGATTTTTGTTTTGTTCTGACAGGTTTGCTCCCATAGTAAAAGTTGTTCATTTTAATGTATAGAGTGTGTGGTTTAAAGGTTGAATGATACTTTTCCTTACAACCTGTACATATGCACTGAAGGAACCAATGATTTTTAACATACTTGTAATTATAGTACTCAGTGTTGTATGTAAACTAACCACCATAATTTCTTTTGGGGTAGTCAGAAACTTAGCTACAACCAACAGTCTTTTACAGCTTTCAGCATGTCAACATCATTTTCATCACACACTACAGGGCATGACTCCTCGCCATTTTGACGTCCATTTCAGTCTTATTAAAAAATATGGTCTTTTGTCAATAGTGTAGTTGGAGTAAAATCAACTTACTTATTAAAGGTTCTGGAGCGCGATTTTTGAAACAGACACGTTCAAATCAGCAGTAGAAAGATGCATAATCTCTCTACTGCTGATTTGATCTTCTAGTGCTGATTTCAACATGTGACTTTAAAAATCTCACTACAGGATGGAATGACTCGTGAAAGGATCGTAACTGTAATTTGATTTGAAAGTCACACGTTGATTGGTAGTTTTGTCATTTTCTATTGCTGATTAAGAGGCGTGACTTTCAAAAATCGCACTCAGAGGTGTTTATAACCTTTCACTCACCAAATCACAAATATTTAAAAAGACACATAACAAGTATAGTCGTTACAACGTTCATTTTAGCTAATATTGTTTACGATTTCAAGAAGAAATTATGGTTTGGGAGGACTTGCCACAGATGTCAACACTCACAAGCAGCAACGAAGCCAACAGATGGTGATAACGTCGCCCTCGAAAATATTTTCCTTACAAAGACAACGTTAACCGTGAATGCGTAACTTGTAACCTACTAAGAACTATAAATAAGATTCACAATCGAATGCAAAACATAAATCGCGCAAGAGAAATTGTCACAGAGATTCGATGCGTATACAAGGTCCAACTAAGAACTGTTGGACCACGGCCGGTCCCCCGGCTCACACCTAGCCTTGCGGAAGATCTTACCTTTTCGTCGGAGGAACCTGCCCCAGTAGTTCCGTGGGTGATGTTCTGTCGCGGAATTAGTAAGATTTTTTTCCCCAGTAATTCCACGTAAATAACCATGAATTAGTGAGACGTTTACTATTAAGTTGCGAAAGAATAATTGTAAGAGGAAAACAATCAATCTTACGTAACATTATTCGAACGCAAACAGATATCCTTCGTCGAAATCGAAAACGAAAGTCTCCCTTCCACCGCACCCGCATCAAATGGCCCGTGAACCTCTCCCTTGCCCGCAAAACGATGACGTATGAAATTTTTCCCTCCGTCAGTATTTCAACGAGGTGTTTTGATGACATTAGGTCGATTTTATCTAACGAATAGGTAGAGGATTTACCTCTAAAGATGTTACGGGTAATTGAACAGAGATGGGTATTGGATTGACGAGCTTTCTCTTTTATACGGTGTGGTTAGGTTTGAATTAAGAATGGATATGGAAGGTGACGGAGTAATTGATGGTTTTTTGACTCTCCTATATATAGCCGAGATGAAGATCCGACCGTAAATTTATGTACCTATTTGTTTGGTGAACGAAATGTGATTGGTAAAGGTATTAGTGGCAAGATTTTGCTAGGCCACCCGACGGCATTGTATAAACCCCTGTGTAAACTTTCACCTAAATCACATTTCGTTCACCAAACAAATACGTGCATAATTTTGTGGTCGGATCTTGGAATAATAATTGTATAGGAGCTATGAAATAATTTTGTACTGTTGGCACCCGCGACTTCGGCGTTGTTTAAATACCTACTCATAACTTTTAAGTGAGCGATATGAGCTGATTGCGATATACTAAAATGTGACTCTAATCGAAGCCCTAGGCTTTCTGAAAACCCCATCCTAACTGGTTGAGTAGTTTTTACCTAAAAATGTGTTGGTAGTCATTGCTAAATTTCGGATTACCCTGTAAGTGAATAAGGCCGTCAGTGTTTACACTATTGTGTAGGAATGAGAGAGATCTTCCACGGGCGTGTTGGTATTCTGTTCTTGATTAGATGTTGTTATTTATGTAAACTCTTTAGGAAGTTACGCCGAAAACAGATTAAGGCCTTGTCATCTGATTGGCTGAAACTCGTTACGTTGTAACATTGTACTGATGCCACGTCGGCTTTGTGATAATTTAATCAAACCGAATTTAACTGTAAAAATTTATAATATATTTTTTTTATGTATGGCACTCTACGAATCTGTGCTATTCCTAATATTAGGTAGTACATATTTACAGAATTATTTTTAACGCAAATGTTTTTTCTTTTTTTCAGGTACGAGTAAAGAACATTATAACTCTTACTTCTGTGTTCGTAAGGTATTAATTTGATATTGCTTTCCTTAACACAAAAAAAGAGTCACATAACTTACATGTTTACGTACATACATACATAAACACACGACCATAATCTCTTAGGCGCGGTTTATACAGAAGAGACGTGTGGCGGAGGCGGATAGTCAAAGTAACACAATTATAAACCTTATAGTACGTAGCATAGCGTCGTTTGGAGAATTACGCCCGCGCCTCCAGGCAACATCACCTGGAGGCGCGGGCGCTATTCTCCTTTACGACAAAAACGACGCTATGCTACGTACTTTAAGTTTATATTGTGTTACTTAGATTATTCGCCACCGCCACACGTTTCTTCTGTATAAACCATGGCTTATAGGCTTAGATGAAAGTAAAATGTGATCTAAGCTTGATTCTTCTTTCGTCGAGTCGATGGCGTGTCATTGATTTTGACTTGTCATCGTGGTGAAGAGATTCGTCAATCAGCATTAGGGGTTGCTGATTGCCCAGGTTGCCCTGGATTAATCGAAGGTTCAGTACACTCGGGTAGGACAAAAGGAGGACTAAAAAATATCTCCGATTCGGACTCCGGGGTGGTTAAAAACATTGCATTGTATAGGTACCAATTATCTTGGAATGGCATGCAGCCATAGTCAGTGATATTCTGAAAACTCAGAACATCCACGTTTCACTAGTTGTACCGAAACTCCGTCCAGTGTGACGGGTAGTGAGCCCTTCGCCACATATAATGTACAGTAGGTATAATACATGCTTCGAAATTTAAGCATACAGGTTTCCTCACGATGTTTTCCTTCACCGAAAAATCTATGGTAGTACAAATCGTAAATACATTCCGAAAAACTCATTGGTATGAGTCGGCCTGGAAGGGGATCGAACCATTGCTTCCTGCATGGCAGGTATGTTTATTCGCCACTCAACCACCACGGCCTTTTTGAGCTACAGACTAGACTAAGTAAAATCTGACCACAAATTTGCATTTAATAACATCGATAATACGACATTTACTTTCCTCCTCAGAGAGCGGCCTATAAAAGTAAATCACATACTTAAGTCGCTTTCTTTCATGCAAATTACGTTTCATGACCTAAGGCCCCACATTAGCTCTCTTATCGCGCTATAACCATAGTCATTTTGATCCTTATTGAATATTAGTTTAAGCTTCGGCTTTGTATGGCTATTATTTTGTTGAGGGTAAAACTATTATTTTGGGTTACATACACTATCTTTTATATTTTCTTCCCTAGTGATATAAGATTGAAAGAAAAACAAAGAATGAATCAGATGTTTACTGTCCCGTGCAAGTCGACAAGTCGGCGTTGAAGTCGACAGCGGGAATATGCAATGGGCCTAAAGGGTTCCAAATTAGTGGCGACAGGCTGACAACTTTCTAACCCATGCCTATATAGTCAAGAGTAGTTTCGATGAATGCTTTGGTGTACATATTTCTTACACGTATATGGCTGACGGACTTGTATTACCACAGCTCTCAAGTTCACTGGAACTTGGGCTCGGTGTATGCTGGCCCGTAGTGTTACCGAGTTAACACTGTAGGCCAGCATACACCGTTTGAGCCCATCGGTGTAAATTACAATTAGGTACCTATACTGGGCAAGAATTGTTACGCCCTGGATCCCAGAAAACGGTCGTCGGCGTTCAGATCTTCCTAGACAGAGGGGGCGGGTTGATCTGGATGCTAATGATGACGCGTGGCCAGAGTTTGCCCAGGACAGAGATGGTTGGAGGATGAAAATGAAGGCCTTTGCCAAGCATTGGAATGAAAATAACTAAAAAAAATACTTAATATTTATTGTTCCTCGAAATATGGCGAGAAAAAAGCACACCACTTCCTCTGGTTTGGCTACATAGAAAGAATGGGTGAGGATCGGCATGTCAAGAGAGCATATCTGGCTGGCCAGTGGGGTTGGGCCACCAGGATCCCCTAGCCTGATTCTCCAGGGGATGAACTGATGTAGTTCACCAGGATCCCCCAAACCAGTGGGTCGCCCCAGGTATCGCTGGGACGACGTAGCGGAAACTGACCAACGTGAGCTTCGAGCCAGCTAATGGCGAGAGGTTGCGCAGGATCGGGAAAAGTGGCGTTTTCTCGTTTCGGAGACTAAGACCCACTTTGGGCCAGCAGCGGACTTTGAACCAGCGGACTTAGTTCGTTAAAAAGTAGTAACAGGTTCAGTCAGGAAGATGGCATAGGCATTGTCTATACCTGGAGTACAGACTGCCTTACAAGCGGTGAAACATGAAAATACTCCTTGGCGGGCTGTAATATTCGTCCTTCTTTCGTAAATTCCCGTCGTTGTTTCTGACGTCAACTTTGTCCCTTTCTAATCCAACGACAAACGTAACACCAGTAACATCGACGACGGACACGTACGAATGAAGGAACATAGCCAACAATCTTGAAAAGTTTGAAATGTTTGAAACGTTAGTAATTGCATTGTTCAGATCCCAAACTGTAGCTACAAGATTTTTATTACAGAAACCAGGCAAAAACATTACAAACATAACATCCATGACCGAACCAGGATTCGACCTCTGGTTGACAGTCTGCCGTGGTAACCATTACACCTACCACGCTATTCTTAGGCATACATAAAACTAGAACGCCACGTAGCAAAAAAGAGATAAAAATAAACTAAATCCGTGAAAGGGTCTTCAGGCTATTAAGAAAGGAAGACCCTTTTTCAATAGGCATTATCTGGGGCCTCTCAGGGCATTAGGGTACTACCTCCTTACTAATAACTCATTGGTTTCCGTTACAATAAGTTATGGGCGGTTAGCTCCTTTGTCGCTGGGTTTTGATGTGCATAAGGGGTTTCTGTGATAGCATAGTTACGTTGTCTGCAAGATTGAGGTCCAGTGTAACCGTTTCCAAATTCAGTAATCTGTGTTGTATTTCCAGTACTAAAATACTAAATAAAAAACCAATGACCTCTTATAATAAGACGTAAATGGAAATAACACTAAAAATGACCTAAAATGCTTTTATTGCCCGAATATTGTTATAATGAATCGAATCTTGACGAAAAAATAGAAAATAGACTTACATATATAATTATGCTAAGATCATACTGAAACTTGATTTTGTACTAATATTATACTAAATTCGTTTTACAGACCCTCGTTTATAGCAATTTAGTACAGAAAATACCATAAACTGTTGAAGGCGTGGTAAAATATTTTGGAAACTTTTTATTATACAAGTTACTCGTCGGAAGGTGAAATTTGAGAACTAGCATACTAAAAGGACTTCAATTCAATTCAATTCAATTATACTTTATTGCACACCAAAACAGAACATACATTTGAATACAGATAAAGAATTACAAGCAGGTACAAATAAGGCGGTCTTATCGCTAAAAAGCGATTTCTCATTCACGGTCAGTTGCACGTACGTTCATTAAAGCTAATCCTCCATTAAATCTCTTGTTAGCTTTTACTACGCCAACAAGACAAAAAGTGACAGCAAGAGATTAAATCGAGGATTAACTTTAATGAACATTTCTTCTGATGTATGTGTCTGTCTTTCTGACATTTCAACTGAGTGTAAAAGTTACGATAAATTTTATATTAATATAATTTATTGAATCCGGCGTTACTTTGCGGAAATCCATAGTAAAAGATAACAAGAATTCTGATTATATCACAACATCCGCTTCTACATTAGTCGGGGAAATCTACGGATTTTTGTATGGAGTAGGTTGCATTAATTGCACTTTTGGTGAAAATTTGGAATATAGTAGATACATACCTGAAAAACATAAATTCTCAATAATCCCCGATTTTTTATGTTGTATTATTGAATAATTAAGATTTACAAATCATTAAATTTAGGTATGAACAAAAAATGGAAAACTGGTGATTTTGTACAGGATGGCTTCGTTCAATTCGTTTTACTTATAACAATAATAATTCACGGTTAATATCGTTAATTTGGGTAGATATTTAATATTTTGTAAGTCTTCAAAAATTATAACCTCAAAACTAAATTATTTACTGTTTGTTTTTACACATTAAATTTGCCTTTTGATAATTAACTGTCTCTATTGCTAGTATGCTGGTCGAAATATTTTTAGAAATAAGCTTGCCATTTGTACATTAATATCGATTTTAAGGTATTTCTCAGGTTCCTGAGCCTATATAACCACGAAATCTCGACAAGAGTGTTATAAACTACCAGTAATATTATTTCAAACACAATTTACTAAAGTGTCTTTAATGCAATCTCAAACCTTATTTTTCCTAGACTACATACCTAGTAGACAAAGTAGTATAACGTTGAAGTTGCGATACTATCTTGTTTTCTATTTATTTGTATAGAACTATTTGAGTCTGTGTAACTTTGAGTACGAAATCGTTACGTGGAAAAGGTTTGAGTGTGTCATACATTTAGTATAAAAAGACAAAGTGCCGCGTTGTCAATTAAGCACTGCGTGGGAAAAAGCTCCTACAATGAACTTACAATGGACTACAAAAGTCCCTTATCCCTACAGAAAAGGGTCTTTTATACACTACAGTTAGAATTCAAAATGTCATTGTAATAGCCTCTTTAAAACGTTGACTATTTATATATGGACCAGTTACGCATGTAATTCTACTAACAAACATTTCTGCCACTTTTTGCGGGGGGCGAGGTAACATGCAATCCACAACTTTTGATTTTATTCCCCATAACTTTAGATTCTTATTTTGATTGTTAAAAATGATAAAAAGTAGTATCGTGTGAACCCCAAACGAGAAAAGTTAAAAGTTATCGTTTCGCAATTATAGACTGTCTCGTTTAGTGATAAGGTATACAATTGTATACAGGGTGTAACTGCTATATCTACCAGACTTAAATGTATGGGACAGCAGATTCAGTGCAGTTCAGTTTGATGGTCTGAGTTTATCATTTCAGTATTTGCTAGGCTGTCACTTACACCCTGTATAAATGAACATGATCAATTGATCTTGTACCGTGGCAGAGGGTAAATGCTAGCGCAAGGCTGGTCCTTATATAAATAGTCAAAGCTTCAAAACTATAACAGTTATATCCAGATCCTTCACAGCACACATAACAGGATGTGACGTAATCAAGTAGGTATGTTTATAGTTCCCCGAGGAGAGTTTCCGTTTTGGTCTCATCTATCTCCATCGGGCGTAACATTGTCATCTCACTCAAGATAAATATAATGTGAATACATGCTAGTGTACCTAAACTATTTGGCTTTTTTATTTTACAATAACCGGCCAAGTGCGTGTCGGGCCACGCGCAGGGTAGGATTCCGTGGTTGCCCGTCACCCGTTAACTTGTAAAGCTTACTTAGCGGTGATAGTTTCCTTTTGAAACCGTTTAGCTGGTAGATGAGAGGGGGGGGGGGGGGCGACGACGACATTTGACTCTAACAAAAATTTACACATAAAACTTAATATTTCGCTAACGGATCCCTAGATCGAAAAATGGTTTTCCCACACCCACAATATTTTTAAAAAACCTTTCCAACGATATTCCATAGATAAGACGAGAAAAAAATGGCATCCCCACTTTTCGTGTGGGGGAGGTACCCTAATGAAAAATAGTTTTCATAATTTTATTTTACCACTTTGTCGGCGTGATAAATATGTATACCTATGTCAAATTACAGTTTTCTAGGACTAAGCATCTCAGAGCTAAGCCGCGGACAGACGGATGGACATGGCGAAACTATGGCGAACTTACATGGGTTCCTTGTTGACTACGGAACCCTAAAAACGGTACACTAAAAGTGAAATCTTTTCAAGCATGCTCATAGTACGGTTCACTCTTAATTTATCGATGAATTGTTTATCCAAATCCAATCCAATTTGGATATTCGATATTGTATTAAATATACAGATATGGCGGTCTAATCGCTAAACATCTTTGATTATTTATATGTGGACTGGTTACGCGTGTAATTCTACTAACAAACATTTCTGCCACTTTTTGCGGGGGGCGAGGTAACATGAAATCCGCAACTTTGGATTTTATTCCCCATAACTTTAGATTCTAATTTTGAATGTTAAAAATCAAGAAAAGTAGTCTCGCATGAACCCCAAACGTTCTAAGTTCGAAGTGATTATTTCGCAATTATAGGCTGTCTCGTTTAGTGATAAGGTGTACAATTGAATGTAAATGCACAAGATCAATTGTGCTTATACCGTGGCAGAGGGGAAATGCTACCGCAAAGCTAGTCCTTATAATAATTAGTCAAAGCTAAACATAGATTTCTCCTGGCAACCTTAGTCAACACGGGTCAGTGATACAATGAATGAACTAATAACCAACCAAAAAGACGTTCTTTTCAAATTTGCATTTAAAAGACCTGTGATGTGTGGCAGGTCAAAGAACATTAATGTGTTGAATCGGAGTCGCTCAAGCCGGTAGGATTCTCATCTGAGCTTAAAGTAATTTTCTGAGCTTGGCTTGACACCGACTAAATTAGCCGGAAATAAATTAGTCAATCGACTCTGGGTTAGATAGGTATTTCAGATTTTTTTCTGTATCATCTGTTACGGAGTTTATTGCTGTTAACTCAGGTAGACGCAAGTAGATCTAATCTTATCTTAACTACTATTATAAAACTGTAACAAAAGTGTGTCTGTGAACTGATTTTGATAAAACTTTTTTTGGTTGATAACTTATGATCTGACTCAAAATCTGGTATACAACGTGTTAATGAATTAACGCAAAACTAGAAAATAGTTTGTTTAGAATAGAGAGCAGAATCGAATTATAATGGTTTCAAAATAGGAATTTCTTTTCAAAATATTAAATAATTTGTTAGTAAAATTTAAAATTTACTGAACTCGATCTCAACCCACCGCACGCGCACACTCACCCTACTTACTACCAAAACAAGATTCTTAAAATGTATCCATGAGCACGTTAGCGCTTTCATTCATTGCTGTAATGATAAATAATTTTTACCTGAAAACTTAAAATGCGAATAACTTTAAATTTTAACTAATAATGAAATTCTTGTTTCAATCTGATTATTTTGTTAAATATCAGTGGGGGTGTATGAGGTTTTGCGCTTATTTATTAAGGGGATATAATTCGGAGCGCGCTCCATATAAACGTACTATGGTGATATTTTCAATACTAACCAATTCAAGTCAATGAAATTTTGCTGAAACAATCTTGAAACAAATATCTATGCTTGTATGGAGTCCGATTTTCGATAAAATATACAGTTTCAATGCTAGGATTAATTTAAGATTTGTATAGAAATCTTTGAGGCACTGTAACTTTAAAACTATACATTTTAACGAAAATCTGACTCTATACAAGCATAGAAATTAGTTTTTAGATTGATTCTGAAAAATTTCATTGAGTTTAATTGGTTAGTATTGAAAATATCACCATAGTACGTTTGTATGGAGCGCGCTCCGAATTATATCCTCTTAACACGTTGTATAATTTGTGCGGACGAAGACGTGGGTCAACTCTAGTATTTGTATAAATGCGACGTTATTCTTTTCAACTTTTATTTAGTTTTGAAGTCGACTTAACATTTTTTGTTGAACCCTAAAAAAGTGTCGTTCAAGAGAAAAGGTCTATCCTTGTCGTAGTGTGCACATCACTCATCCCATCCCCCTCTCCCGGGAACTGAAGGCAAGTTATTAAGCCTCGCGGAGGACGCACATAAATACAGCTTACAAAATTAAGCCTGTCCGAGCCATTGTGTGCTCCAGTCTCCCGGCATCATGGTATGATGTCGCGTTATGAAGGAACTTTGAAGTGACCAGAGTAATTTGAGGATTGTTAGTACTTATTCATAATCATTACATCGCCCATCATCACTTCGTTCCTTTTCGGAGTGGTCAGTGAAAATATTTCGTGTTTCTATCTTAAGGCTGTCCGTTGTCTTTCTATTAGTCAGTAACTGTTTTATATTATACTAGAGTTTACCCGCGGCTTCGTCCACACAGATTACATATTAGATTGTAAGTCAGATCATAAGCTATCAAACAAAAAACTTTCATCGAAATCGTTCACGAGTGATGCTCGTACAAACAAACACACAAACAAACAGACGGACAAAAAATTGTAAAAATGGTTGATTTGGAATCAGGGACATCTAAAAACCATATCGTAATCTTTTTTTTGTAAATATATTCAATGTACAGACACACTTCTGTCACTGTTTTATAATAGTTAAGATTAGTGCCCAGCATGAGTAGTGATGTGCCTTTTTTAGATTAAGTTAAGCTAGGGACTGCGCACATCAACCTACCAAAAATTCATCGCAATCCAAGGAACCGTTTAGGAATGCATAAGGAACAAACAGACAGACAAACAGACATCGATTTTATATACTGGTTCAGATGATAGTCTAAACCCCTTTAAATGTAACTAGGATCATTCTGTTACCCTGCAGACGTGTAGATAGAACAATGATCGTTACGTCACCGACACGACTCTAGCGCATAAAGCTAGAACCTAGATGAAGCGATATTATCGGTTCCATCAGTGCGTGGTTAACAGCCTCATTTATGCGCAACGCCGCGGTTACTTGGTTGAGGCTCTAATGTGCGTATGAACCACAGAACATTAAATCGTAGGTAGAAGTGCATTGCGATGTGAGCTGATTTTGCGCGCCACTATGGAGTGATAAATACGCATACAAACGTCAAAAATTGCGATAGTCACACCTATGTTACTTGAGATCATTCCCAAAAATACAAAAACATTAAAATTTATTTATTCTCAGGCAGTCTTTAGCAGTATTTCTATCTCGGTATGCTACAATACCCAAAATTTTGTAAACGTCAATGAATCAGTGCAAACATTAAAACATCCAAGAAATAAAAGTTCAGTGTTTAATTAATTGTAGTGGTAATAACTAAGGCCCAAAATGAATTCAGGAGCCCGAATGCGCTAAGCTAAAACATCGAAGTTCTATTCTTATCAAATTTTAGTTCATCACCTTGCAATCCACTTATTATTCAACTGTGCTGAATTCCGCATCGCGCTAAACTCTATGTAACTGACCGCCTTTATCGTCTGAGCGATCTGTCAAAACAGCTCTAACGGCTATCAAGAGCAGTACCGCAATTAGCGCAATACCAAATGTGTCAAAAGTTATGGTCCGTATGTAGTCCAATAACGGTTCAATCACCGAATATTTACCGCGATTGCAGACCAGAGTGGAGCTATTTAAAATCCACCTATAGTACCTAATTCTTATTTCATGTCATGATAAACTGTCAGATTTCGTCGACACTGGTTTTCGATTAGCGTTGAATTAGACCACTTCTGACTATTATCTAATGTTCTGGGTTTTTAACGTTGTGTCGGTTCTGCTCTAATTAGCATTTATTGTTCTATGGTAATTGACTGTTATTGTATGAGGTACTATTTGTTTAGGTGTAGACTAAGTTGTGCTGGTAATAGACTAAAGGTGAACCTAGTTTGTAGTTAAAGCAAAGTTTTTGATTACCCTGACGCGTAAGTTTATAAAGTTTGTATACAGGGAGTAAACTTAAATGCCTTCAATATTTTAGAAGGTGCTTCAGACTAGTAAACTGAACAACTTTCACCAGATCGACATATATCGCGAAAAAAATATGCTGTTCTATGCATGTATGTCGAAAAGTTTTTAAATTTTTCTATGGAAGTTTCATAGTGTAAGTTGTTCAGGTTGATGATCTGAAGAAAAACTTGTAACACATTTAAATAGGTTCCTTCTTAATATGCTGACACTTTTATAAGGGGATGATCAGACCGTCAAACTGAACAACTTTCTCTATAAATTGAAATCGTGAAAAATATTCAGCTGTACCAAACAAAACTGCAAACCTACTCGAGCTAAATGTATGGGACAGCTGATTTCTTTTTTGCGATTTCAATGTTGGTCCCAAAGAAAAAGTTGTTCAGTTTGACGGCTGATCATCCCCTTAAAAAAGATATTAAGAAGGACCCTGTATACAGGATGCATGTGAACTAAAATGGTCTTAATCTTTAAAACTGTCTCTATTGCGGGTCTATTGGAAGAAATCTCCAGAAATAAGCTTACCCTATGTACATGTCTACCCCTACACGAATAGTGGGAATGAAATTTTTTTCTCGCCTATCCCATGGTGTGGGGTGTCGTTGGATAGGCCTTTTAAAAAAAAATCACGGCACATATAACGAAGTTAAGAGGAAAACTATAACCGCTAAGTAGGCTTTACAAGTTAACGAGTAATAGTCGACCAACTTGCAAAATGTACATTTTAGACTTTATTAGCCGTTAAACCGTAGTATAAAACAAAAAGCCCCCTTCTAAGTCCGTATATTGAGACGGACAACTACGCAACCCTACTCTGCACGTGGCCCAACACGCTCTTGGCCGGTTTTTATATATTTTCGTCGAGTAGTCATCGATATTTTGTAACAATCATAAATTTTTTGCTGTAACGATTTTCGCTCCATAGTAAAAGTTGTTCAGTTTGAAATAACGCATTTATATTCGAACCCTGTAAAACACTCTGTGTTTAAATACTCTTAAATTTTTCTATACCTTCCAGCTTCCTTTTAAAAATACTTTGTAACTTAAATGCTCAACAACACTTCGAACCTAAAATATTCAGTCCGCAACAAAATAGAACCGAACGCCACTGTAGGCTACCATAAGCACTTCATACAAAAATATACCCTAACACTTCTACATTAGCTTTATTCTTCTTTAACAACATGGGTCCACAACAATTCACAAATAGAGCTGTACATCGGGAACCGGTCATCGATGTCCATTACGCGACAATCGCCTGTACGTGTGACGTAATGCTGTGTTCACTGGGCATTGGACGTTGTTGGACAAGCGGACAAATTGCGAGGACAGCCGTGTATAACACGGTGGTCGGATACATTGACTGGCTGGTCATTTGTGCCCAATGAGCGATGATCACTAGTAAATGAGACATTATATTGTGTTGTGTATTACCGTTATAGGGTATTGCCCTAATAATAATCTTGACGAATTGGAATTCGTCATGAAATTTTTGTCTCCAGTATTTCAGAAAAAAAAGCATTTATTTCCAACCACTCTTTCGGTGTAGGGATCATAATTATTACATTTCTGTTTTTGGGTAATTTCGATTCAATAGGACCAAAAATAAGCGATTTATTGAGGCTTGGCTTACAGACAGAGACACAGACAGACAGAATGGACGAAAGTATAAGGGTTCCTAGTTTGACTACGGAACCCTAAAAACATCTAAAATCTTACCCAAGTATACAATCTAATGTCCCATATAATAAAGTACACAATAAACGTTGCGACGTGACAAGTTAAAGTATGTTACGGCAGAGACGAATTAGTTCTCTACGTCACTCGCTCAGACACGAGACACGAGTCACGAGATACGAGATACGAGATACGGCAACAAGATGACAAGCATGTGTACGCGTCGTGGGGAAATTAATGAATCCACTGTCAGATTGTAAGACACTAAATTGGGGTTGATTCATTTTGGGGCAGTGACTAAAAGAAAAGTAGAAAGGAAATTATTAAGAAACACATAAAACCCGACTGCATAAAAAACCTATTAAATGTAAAGAGAAAAATAAGCTCTATAATCACTAATCAGCTTTATCTTGTTTGAGGAAATACGAGTATAATAGGTATCGCAAACGAGGTCAAAGAAGATTTTTGGTTGGTTATTGGTTTGTCCCCCGCCAGCAATACCTACCTAATAACATTCAAATTATATTTCCTCAAACAAGGTTGTTATAGCTGATTAGTTACTTTTTTAGATTAGGGGGTTTTTTATGCCGTCGGGTTTTTTGTTTTTCTTAATAATTTAGTTTGTTTCATACTTTTCAGTCTTGTGTCGAAACGGTAACATAAAAGTACTACAATATTTATATATTTGGAATTGTCTGTTTACTAGCTATCATTTGATACCCATATTATAATTTTTAACAATTAATTCTTTATTCCCCCTCTATTTTTTATTCGCAGACGCCATATTAAAATAATATAGCCTATGTCACTCACACAATTTTTACGAATCTAATGACACCTCATACGTTAAAATCTATCAAGCCGTTTAGGCTGTAGGCCGTGCCAAAGAAATAGACATACAAACATACATACATACATACATACATACAAACATACATACATACGCTCGAAAAACATAGCCCTCCTTCTGGCGCAGTCGGGTAAAAATCGTAGTGCATATAGGACTAGGCGTAGGCATGGTGCAAGGTTCTGAACTGAACAAAAGAAAATTAGAAAGGATAAAATCGGCGTATACAGACAAGTTACGCGTGTAATTCTTCTAACAAACTTTTCTGGTGGATTTCTTTCTAACCAACTTCTCTTTAGTTTTATTATTTGCATTATAATAAGTGTATAAATAATTAATAACATATAAATGAAAACATGAGGATGTACCTGGACCAGGTCAGGGACGTCATTAAAAAATGCCTGGTTAAAAAAGAATCCGAAATTGAAGGGAATGCATGACAAGATGTATGGACTTAGAGTAAGCAAGAGAGGTGTGTCAGAATCGCCCAAAGTGGAGATCTATAGTTTCTGCCTACCCTTCTGGGAAAAAGGTGAGGGTTTATATATGTATGTATGTAAATGAAAACAACAAAAGAGTATAGAAATAAGATCTTAAAGATAAAAAAGGTCGTCAGGTGCATCTCCGTGGGACATGGTCCCAAGCATCTGGCAGCGTTCCTCCTTTGGATAGTCAAGCTAATTCTTTATCCAAGGAAGCTGCCAGCTCTACGGTCACCAGTGGTCACGAGGAGACGCATCGACACATATCATTATTAATTAAAACAGATTAAAAAAAAAACGAAATCACTTCTCATGTCCTGTAGATTGTTCAATTTTGTTTTCTTCTAAAAAAAGTGTCATAGTTAATAATTGAATTCTAAGCCAATGTAGTTAATGAATAAAATGGTTACAAAGTTACCTAATTTTACGGTAAAATTGGGCGGTAGAGCCTTAATAATATAATAATTGCAGTGCCCTACCAGGGTTCATGTGTGTACTTATCTTTTATAACCACATGAGAGCAATAAATATATTATTATTATGTATCTCGGTAAAGGTTTTACTCACGGACCGTAGCCCGGGCCTTTGGAAGGCTTGCGTGGGGACACAGATCCAACACGCAGAGGCTCCTTTGAGACACTTTTATCTAAATGTGAGGGGATGCACCAAGCGTTATTATTATTATTGTATCTCTTACGGTATATCACGGGACCTTTGGAAGGCTTGCGTAACAGGTCCAACACGTAGAGGCCCTATTGAGACACTTTAATCTAAATGCGATGGGAGGCACCAACCGTGGCCTATCTCTGAATGCATTATGCAAACGCACCAGAAGACATACCACGTTCAGTTATTATTATTATTATGATGTTGGTACCTGAAAGATGCACGGGTCCACTGGGACCCGGTCCTTTGGGAGGCATACATGGGGCCGAAGCTAACACGAAGAGGCCTTTTTTGGTACTATTTATTCTAAATGTGAGATGGCATGCACCTATCGAGGCCTATCCCTAAATACACCATGGAGATGCACTAGAAGATAATTCCCGACAGATGCTGAACTATTGCCAGGAAGGGATAAATTTGTCTGGGCTATGGGGATGGGATTCTGTGTACTAGATAACGGACGCCTGCTCTAGTTAAATATCTCACAAATTTAAAATCTAGCAGGTGGTGACTTGCCAACTCATTGAATGGGCCCCCCAAAAAGGCTGCTCGCAAGGTGCGACAAGGCGGCAACATGTACTGAGCGGCTAAGGTTGTAGAGAGGTGAGTCTGCGGGTGCCGGTTCCCGGTGCTAAGCGCACCAGTCAGCAGGTCCCGGCGTTATGACATTTTACACTTGCAACCTGGAGCATAGGTTCCGCTCTTGCAACTCCACTCCTGGCCGGCCGGTAAGGGCAAGACAGGAGGTGAGGGCCAAATCAATCCGGGCCCTCTGGAGAATCGGGTCCGTGGTGTCGCCACTCACCAACATTATTATTATTATAAAATGAAAATCGACACAGTTAATTAGTTTAAAGTCGATTTTAAATATTTTGTTAGGTAATTGTGACACAGTACAGGTTTAAAATAGATGCAGTGATACATACACTCGTTGTTTTATGAAGGCAGAAGATTCATAACATAAGCCCCTAGCGTACACGCTCGGCACTCCATCACAATTTACAATTACGACATAACAAAGCTTCTTGTAATGTATACTGTTTTACAAAAATTTCAAGTATCAATGTAGTAATAATGGTGTATTGTGTGTGTGTTGTAGTCACAGAACATTATAAGAGGGGTTAGAAATGCAAAGTAGCGCTTTTGCTTCGGAGACGGCTGTCGCCACTTGTCTTCCCGCTCACGCTGCTACAATTAATCATGCCCTCTCGCTCGCACAACGCCGCGCGCCATATGTTGTTATGCAAATCATTGCATAACCTGTGGCGACACGTTCCACGCCTACTTTGCACTTCTAACCCCTCTGATAATGTTCTGTGGTTGTAGTAATGTTCTTTATGCCAGAAATATAGTCATTGTTGTTTTTTAAATTTTCGAAAATTATAATCAAATATTAAAACCAAAACTAAAACTAATGGAGAATAATATACAGGTTGAAGTGGATATCATTAGGATCCCTTTAAGCTAAAGTTCTACCTATAAAACTGAGCAACTTTTACTATGGGAGCAAGCAAACCGATCGGAGCAAAAAAATCCGCTGTTGCATACATTTGAGTCGAGTAGGCATTGCAGTTTAGTATGCAACAACAGATTTTGTCAGATTTCTATTAATTGATGAAAATGAAATGCTAGGATTAATTTAAGATTTTTATGGAAATCTTTGAGCCACTGTAACTTTGAAACTATACAACGTGTTAATGAATAAGCGCAAAACCTCATACACCCCAACTGATTTATGACTAACTAATTATATTAAAACTACAATTTCATTATTTTGATGGTTAAAATTTAAAGTTATTCGCATTTTAAGTTTTGTGGCAAAAATGATTTGTTATCATTTCAGCAATGAATGAAAGCGCTAGCGTGCTCATTTATACATTTTAAGAATCTTGTTTTGGTAGTAATTAGGGTAAGTGTGCCCGTGCGGTGGGTTGAGATCGAGTTCAGAAAATTTTAAATTTTACAAACAGATTATTTAATATTTTGAAAGAAATTACCTATGTTGAAAACATGATAATTCGATTCTGCTCTCGATTCTAAACAAACTGCTTTCTAGTTTTGCGTTATTTAATTAACACGTTGTATATTTTAACGAAAATCTGGCAAGGTACCGACACAGATATTGGTTTCCAAATTGTGTTAACCACCTTGTTTTTTTTAAATTACTAAATGTCAAAATTCTAACTTCGTTTTGTATGGAACGCTTTATCAAGCTAATAATAACTTGTCAACCTCAGTGAAAATAGAGAAGCCCATTTATTATACAATATCATTGTAGATTGTAGAATCAATTATGGCCAGTGTAATGTAAATTTAACCGTTGTATTATTTATGCAACGGCCACACCGACCGAGAATTGACAACACTACACTAAGCTCCATTAGCGAAGCAATTCCAAACACCAATATTATTATAATACTTCACAGAGATGCAGTCAGGGAAAAACACTTTTCAAAGAGTCAAGTTGAAGCTTTTTTTGAAGCTGGTCGACCGTAGTCGGTGCCGACGGTCGATCGGGCGTAGCTATCCGCTATCAATAGGCCATTTTGGACCTCCGCTGACGAGTTGAAGGCCATTGATTGGTTTAAACCGACGGCGTCGGTGCGTTTACGATCAGCGCTGATGGTACGCTCAGCTCTAAAACCAGCCTTAGTGTCGATTCGCACCAGAAGATCATCGATGATCATATTTTCTCGCAGCGGCAATCTGTAAAGAAAATGTTTAATAAATAAATTCAGTATCATAGAAAACGTCAGTCAATGACTATCAAATGAATGGAACAGCAGATTTTTATTTACGATTTCGATGTTGTTTTTTAGTTTGATGGTCTGAATCGCCTCATGAAATATGAAATGCATTGAAGCGGACATCGTATCATGTACTGTTATTTGGGGTATCATGTCCTATTGCAAGCCGAGGCTTGTAATACTGCGACCATAGCTGGTCTATTGTGTTCGCCCCATGCTCGCCCATATTTTTACACGTACCTCCTCCGACTTAATTGTGGTATTTTCTTTTCGTTCTCGCGTATGCAGGTTTCCTCAACATATTTTTCCTTCACCGCCGAGTAAGTGATAATGACGAAAATACAACCAGATATAAATTCTGTAGAAGTCAGTGGTACAGGCCGGGAATTAAACCGCCGCCTCGTGACTGAGTCGCAAGCTCTCTTCCGTATAGGGTATCACCGCTCTTTATACCAATCATGTAGACGGATAGATCAGGATATCCGTTGACAACCTACAGGTCTGTTCAATCAGGTTGACATATATATTTTTTTTCTGCCTTTTTTTTACTTACAAATAAACTGTTATTTCTAATGAAATATTCTATTTGAATGTTTTCTGCATATCAGATTTTAAAATTACACACGCATCCTAACAAAAGAAAATAAGTTTGTGCAAAAAATAACCTCACAAATTAAGAATTAATTAAAAACTAAACGGTACTCCGAGGGTAATTCTTTTTTGTCATAATAAATTTCGAAGCACCGCAGCTGTCCCTGTGGCTAGCTCAGACGAGGTACGGACCGCAGCGTGACACAAATTGCACCACCGAACCGGTATTTCATCTCGGAAAGGTATTTTACCGGAATACCGGACCGGCAATGGTGACCGGATTTTAGTGCATACATTTTCGGAATATAGCCACTGTAACCTCAAGCCTTTTACTTTGTTATGGATTTAACTAACCCTTTGGGTTATTATAAAATAGATTGAAAGTGTTTGTATTGGGTTTTTTAGTAAAGGAAAACAATGTAAGGAAACCACGTTGTTCGGATGGTATGGTGTAAACTATCTCTACTTTCATGTAGGAAATCTAATGCCTCCATTTCGAGGCTTTTGTTCGATACGGTGTCAATTGGGAATCATTGGCCAATCCGATAGCCTATATTATACAAGGTGTTACAAAAATACAAATAAACACTTAATGTGGGGGTTTAGAGTTTAGACCATCAAACGGAACAAATTTCACTATGGGACCCATATCGAAATCGCGAAAAAATAAGATGTTACATACTCAACTACAAATCTACTAAATGGATGGGACAGCAGATTTTTTATCGCGGTCTTGATGTTGGTTTCATGGTGAAAGTTGTTCAGTTTGGTGGTCTTAAGAGTTTTAAAAGTTTATTTTTACATTTGTAACACCTTGTATATACCATCTAAGCTTCTTGGTCTATCCTAAGTCAGGAACCACAAAGTAAGCACAGGTTATTATTAACGATAACTTTAACTATATTAAGCTACCGCCATTGACCATTTTCTGATTGCGCTTTACCAACTTATCGGTAATAAAAATGAAAAAAAAATCCTTTTATCGGCAAGTCGGATATTGCGGGAAAAATGTAACAAAACGGATAGAAATTATCGAGTCTCACCAGGGTTATGTGTAAAGCCAACGGTCGGACTGGACGACGCGTTGGTAGATTCAAATGACATCAGAAAGTAATCTATGTAATATTATTTTGAATAGAAAATTTTGAGTATTCAATTTATTGAATTTTTATTACAAAGCAGTCGGGAGCCTATAATCTAGAAATTTGACATGTACGAACAGAGAAATGATTTTCCAAAACTACACTATTAAGCATATCAAAACGAGACCTTTATAATAGTTTTTTTAATAAATAGTTTTTCCAGAGGATGGAAAAGTAAATAGACGACGATAAACAGTTAATGACTTTTGTTAAAGAAGAAATAGCTAGTCATTTATTAACCTGTTCCGTGACTTAATAACATTGCAGACGCTATTAAAACTATTATCTTAGCTGTAATCAATAAGAATAAAAAAACACCACTACTGTTAGGTTCTGTGTAACTTTTACTACGGGAGCAAACCAAACGGAGCAAAAAAAAAATCTGCTGTTGCATACATTTGATTCGAGTAAGCATTGCAGTTTAGTATGGAGCAGCTGATTGACTAGCTATTTCTTCTTTAACAAAAGTCAT
Source organism: Agonopterix alstromeriana (assembly GCA_963924505.1). Lineage (NCBI taxonomy): Eukaryota > Metazoa > Arthropoda > Insecta > Lepidoptera > Depressariidae > Agonopterix > Agonopterix alstromeriana. The sequence goes on from OZ004667.1 coordinate 18,625,806, forward strand.
TAATTGTTTATCGTCGTCTATTTACTTTTCCATCCTCTGGAAAAACTATTTATTAAAACTATTATAAAGGTTTCGGTTTGATATGCTTTATACCTTTAATAGTGTAGTTTTGGAAAATCATTTCTCTGTTCGTACATGTAAAATTTCTAGATTATAGGTTTCCGAATGCTTTGTAATAAAAAAAAAACAATAAATTTATTACTCAAAATTTTTTATTCAAAATATTATTACATAGATAACTTTCTGATGTCATTTGAATCTACCAACGCGTCGTAAGGTGTTCCGTTGTAGGGAAGATGCGGCCAGAAACTCTATATCTATTAATATCATCATCATTAACTTTTCATGGCCCTGGTACTGAATAATAGGCATCTCATAAAGGCATCTCTATCCTTTCATTTCCTCATCATGTAGCTCTTCGCTATACGAAAAAAAAATGTAAATTGACCCAATAGCTCTTTTCTGCTCCGATATGTTTGCTCCCGTAGTAAAAATCGTTCAGTTTGATGGGTGGACTCTTAGTTTAAAAGTATGAAAACGATTTCTATTTCACCCTGTGTACTTCCCACAGTAGGGCACAGGCTTGGCTTGGTAGATATTAAACAGGGTGTAAGGAAAAGTATCATTAACCTTTAAACTACATATTCTACCCATCAAACTGAACAACTTTTACTACGGGAGCAAACCTGTCAGAACAAAAAAAAATCTGCTGTCCTATACTCAACTGCAATACCTAATCGATTCAAACGTATGGGACAGCAGATTTTTTTGGTGTTGTCAGTTTTGCCTCCCATAGTAAAAGTTTTTCAGTTCGATGGGTAGAGTATGTAGTTTAAAGGTTAATTATACTTTTCCTTACAACCTGTATAAAACAGAGTCCAATTTAATATGCTGACAGTTTTTTAAGAGGATGATCAGACCATCAAACTGAACAACTTTCTTATCGGACCAATGTCGAAATCGAGAAAAAAAATCAGCTGTCCCATACAATTGGGTCGATTAATATTTCAGTTTACTATGGAACAGCTGTTTTTTTTTCGCGATTTCGATTTTGGTCTCATAGAGAAAGTTGTTCAGTTTGATGGTCCGATCATCCCCTTAAAAAAGTGTCAGCATATTGTCACGGATGCTACCAAACGTCGAACGTAAAAAGGCATTCAAAAATTCGGACGGTTTATTAACAGTCTCCGTGGCTCAGCGGTCGACGCATGGATTGTAGTTGACACTTAAGCCGAGAGTCGTGGTTTCAAGACCTCACCCCGATGAAAACATTTTTAGATTTTAATGTTGTTTAGGAATGTTCTAGAAGAAAGAGGGAGAAGGAATAATTAGAAAGAAACAGAAGATAACGAAAGGACGGGACAGTCGTGTTCAGGACTGTTCGGGAAGGGAGTAGAAGCGTTTGGAAGGGAGCAAAGGAATAACGAAAAGTGCGAAACAAAAGGAAGAAAATTGAAAGTGAAAAAGAGAATAGTGAGAAGTGCAAAGTAAACAGTTAAGTGACAGTGTAGTAAGTTTTAGTAGTGACGTAGTGAACAGTGAAAAGTGGTGTAAGGGGAATCCCTGCGCGGAAAACCGTGAGTAAGATAAACCCAAATAAACTCTGTAAATTTGGACTTGGCGTTTCACTCCAATCCCGGAACCCGTCGCTCGTAACAATATAAAGAAGGTCCCTATATATTATTAAAGGTATTAAAACTATCATCTAAGTAGTAAGCTACAGTAATCAATAAAGCGAACGCGATGTCGGGGCAACGATTTATCTCGAGTCCCACTTGCCTGTCTAGTGCTTGTTATTTCTCGCTACTTGCTTATTTACTGGTGCACTTACTGATATAGGGTATATGTTAGTTAGTACATAAACACAAGGTTTATGTATGATAAAAGCTTTTCAATAAGCTGGGAACCGTTAGTATGGATGGATGTCATTTCGTAACACAATAAATTATCTACTATTTAAGATTGGTTGTAGCAATAAAGTGACTTGCACTTAAACTTAAATTTCTGTAAATTTCTGCAAATTTTGTTTGTTTTAGTATTAAACATGCACTGACTTAGGCCGAGATTCAGAGACGATTTGTAAGTCATAGTTCGGACTCCCGTGTGTTAAAATCCAAACATTTTCGCCGCGCTTAGATCGAGCTAAGACTAAAAAAATCGTCTCTGAATCTCGGCCTTAGTATGTTACCGTAGTAGCCGACAGTCGCGTAACTTTTTTTTCTCCTAATTTATATGTGGAACATGTCATTGGAGTGTATAAACTTATTTAAGTTCTAGACATAGCTAAATATTGTAGATCTACACTACCTGTTATAAAATAAAATTTTCTCCTTATGTTAATAAAATATATTAAAATGTGTAAACTTTAGGTAAATGAAAGCACATATTAGACTACCCTGAATGAGCTTCGTGAACGACTAATTCGGTATTCATTCCTCCATTAGCTGATCTACTCTCTCTATTATAAACCAAAGGAGGGGAGAGGGGGGGGGGGGGGGTTATAAGTTTGACGCCTATGTCGGTCTGTCTGTCTGTAGCATCGTAGCTCCTAAACGAGTGGACCGATTAAAATGAGTTTTTTTATAGAAAGCTAATTTTTGCGAGTGTTCTTAGCTTTGTTTCATGAAAATCGGTTCAGCAGTTTTCAAGTAACATTAAAAATAAAGAAATAACATGCATGCATGAATATGCTCACGACTATATTCCCCTAGTCAGAGATATTCATTTTCTCTAACAATTATGTTTTGTGTAAGTATATAAATTTATTTTGATTTGACTTTTTAAACATCATTTTATTTATTTCTTGTATTTGTCTATTTTATATTGAGCCGACCCAAAACAATGAGAAATGGGCAAGAGAAATATGATATTGTGCCAACAATAATTATCTTGGCACGTGTAATTCGTTATTTAGAATAATACCAAAGCGTGGGTGTCGTAGAACTGTGGCGTATCAGGGATATGTATATTTTTAGGTTTAAGTGGGCGAAAAGATTAGCTACCTAAGAGGAAGGATCTCTCTTTAAGACTAGAGTGAGCCATACCAATTGTAAAGTGTCAATTTTTTTGACGTTTAGGTTTGAGTGTGTGGTGTCAAGTAGTATGGACAAAAGGCACCGAGTGACATATGGCCTTATGTTTACGGTCACTTTTCACACACACTAGCTCAAAAAAAAGTGGACAGCCGCATAAACAAATATCTATAGTTCCATCTCCTTCTACTATTAAAGGTACGTCATAAGACAAAAGAGACCAACTACAATCGTAAATTTATGCGGACTCTATGGAGATCCTTCCTCTGAGAGATATTTGTTTGTGCGGCTGTCCACTTTTTTTTGAGCTAGTGTGTGTGAAAAGTGACGAAAACATAAGGCCATAATGTCACTTGGTCCTCTTTTGTCCATACTACTTGACACCACACACTCAAACCTAAACGTCAATAAAAGTGGACACTTAACAATTGGTATGGCTCGCTCTATGCCTTTAGGTATAATCTCTTTGACTCAAACAGATTCGATGCGTTTTGTGTGCTATTGTCATGACGACGGTTCCTCCCTCCGTAAAAAACGGCAGAAAATTATTTTATGGAGAAATATGCAAAGGCGCCTCCCCTCCGGACATTAGTGATGTGATAGTTGATCTTTGTTCACGTCCATACAAAGCTTTTATACATGCCCGTTCGGTTTCAACTCCGCTTTCGTAAATCGCACAATCGTAAATTTATGCGGACTCTATGGAGATCCTTCCTCTTAGTTAGCTACCTAGCATCACATGACGTACGCCATTTCAAACTCAATAGGATAAAATTGAAACTTGTGTTCTGTAATATGTTTCAACTATGATTGATTATAAACATGTAACAGCCATGTTGAGCTATCTCGGATCAAATTAAAGGTTGACAAATTTGTCTCGGGCGGGCCTTGAACCCGCACTCTTCCAAACCGTGGAATTGCGTTATCCAATTTAGCTTCTTTGGAAGAGTGCGGGTACAAGTCCCACCCGAGACAAATTTTTAAATCTTTAATTTGATGCTGTAATATGTATTTTTAATATTCTGTTTTATTTTTATTTTTAATTGTAAAAGGATTATATTTTTTATAATAACATTAATAATAGACTATTACAATATAGGAATAAGACATATTACATGAATTCTTTCTTTACACTTTTTAAAAAACCGGCTAAGAGCGTGTCGGACTCGCCCATGATAGGGTTCTGTTTGCATGAGCAGAATAAGAAAACAGTAGTAATGTCGATTCTCTTACAGTGTTTTAGAAGTTAGAGGGGGTACCTGCCGGATCTTCTTGCCAAATTTCGATTCGATAGGTGCAAAAATGAGTGAGTTATTAAGGCGGGGCATACAAACAGACAAACAGAATGGACGAAAGTATAAGGGCTCTTGTTTGACTGCGGAACCCTACAAATACACTCCAAAAGCTTGTAAAAATGAAAATGATAAGATAATAAATAATTCAGCACTAAAGCAATCATCATCCCACATTCCCACCTATAAAGCACTAATAAGCCATTAGAGGATCCAATAACTGTAAAACCGTTACCGATTGTTATAGTTCATCGTCACGAAGTCTCTCTAATCAAGCGAATTTCAACCTTATGTCGTACCGACGAGAGTTCTATTAGGGTACTTCGTTTGTAAAATTAGCTCTTAAAGGTTTACAGCCGAAATAAGCTTCCACGATATTAGACTTTATTACAATTAGCACAATGATTGGTTTCGCTTTAGTAGCAGCGTAAAAATTATATTGGCGATTGTTCTTGGGTTGTGTAATATAAACTTTTCGATTGATATCTGGAAAAAACCTTTGACCTTTTGAGAGGACTGTATCAGCAGTGTCAATACAAAAAGTGAAAACATTTTATACTCCTAAACATTAACGTACCTATTTTAACTGGGTCCTATCAAGGTAGGATAGACTAAACGATTGACAGACTTAGACTACTTATATGAGGACTAGTTACGCGTGTAATTCTACTAACAAAATTTTCTGACACTTTTGGTGGGGGGCGAGGAAGCACGAGATACGCAACTTTTAATTTTATTCGAATAGTTTAGATTCTAATTTTGAATGTTAAAAATCATGAAAAACAGTGTCGTGTGAACCCCAAACGTCATAAGTTCGAAATTATTGTTCCGCAATTATAGGCTGTCGCGTTTAGTGATAAGGTATAAAATTGAATGTAAATGCGTAAAATTTTTTGATCTTGCACGTTGGCAGAGGGGAAATGCTATTTTTTAGTTTTCAACTATTATAAACATGTTACAGCCATGTTTCGCTATTTTGAATCTAATTAAAGATTGAAAAATTTGTCTCGGGCGGGACTTGAACCCGCACTCTTCCAAACTCCCCGGTTTATTTTTAAGTGTGTTATCAAATAGCGCTACCGAGCCCACTAGCCAGAGAATGCATAATGGATGGACGAAGAATGGATAACGCACTTCCCCGGTTTGGAAGAGTGCGGGTTCAAGTCCCGCCCGAGACAAATTTTTCAATCTTTAATTTTTTTGAGTTTTTTTTGTAATCACTACTCCGCAAGCAACTCTTACATTGTCTGTCACTGAAGTTAATGCTTCAGAACTGTTTGGTTCTTTTTATTTTTTGGTTTACCCGCGACTTAGTCCCCACAAATTATATACCAGATTTTAATTTAGATCATAAGCTATAAAACAAAAAAGTTTCATCTTAATCGGTTCAGTAGTTTTTGTGTGATGCTCGCACAAAGAAAGACACAAACAGACTGAAAAAATTCTAAAAGCTAACCTAAAAACCACATAAATTTTTTTTTGTATCATCTTCGATGTACAAACACACTTCTGTTACAGTTTTATAATAGTTAAGATACTTACAAAAAAAACGATAGAGTGTATAAATTTAAATTCATTATATACTTTGTATAGCATTTATTGGGGTGCTTCAGACCATCAAACTGAGCAAATTTTACTTTTGGACTTGTACGAATAGGTGCACACACTCAGCCGGAGGTAAGTGCACACTTCCCGCTATGTGTGAGTGTACCGGCAGCCGCCGCTTGGATGAAATTTTCGTTCTGTAGGGATATTTTATTATTCAAGTGACTCTGTGAAAAAAAAGACACAAGGCGTTATCTAAAACCCGTTTAAGCCCAAGCAATGTACCCAAAATATTCTCTGACAGCACTTACTCGTGCTCCGTTCATGTTCCGATACATTAGGCCTTCGGATAACAATCGAGCCTCATCGACACTACTCCGGAGTTTTTACTTAAAGGGGAACGTCACGGGTTCCATAAAAACTAAACTTCATACAAAACTAACGTATTTTAAGAGGATATAACCGTTGGGGTATGAAAACGTAATCTTGAGGTCCGGGTTCGAATTCGCATGGACGACATGCCATTTATACAACGCGTTAATGAATAAACGCAAAACCTCATACACCCCAAAAAATTTATAACAAAATAATTAGATTGAACCAATAATTTCATTGTTTCGATACTTAAAATTTAAAGTTATTGACATTTTAAGTTTTCAGGCGAAAATGATTTGTTATCATTTCAGCAATGAATGAAAGCTCTAGCGTACTCCTGGATACATTTTAAGAATCTTGTTACGGTAGTAAGTAGGGTGAGTGTGCCTGTGCGGTGGGTTGAGATCGAAATCATTTAAATTTTTACAAACAAATTATTTATTATTTTGAAAAAAAAACGGTGTTGAAAACATAATATTTCGATTCTGCTCTCGATGCTAAACAAACTACTTTCTAGTTTTGCGTTAATTCATTAACACGTTGTATATGATATAGAGAACGTCGTGCGCAAATCTGCATAGGCTGAAGAAGAATTTCGGTTAGTCATTTTTCCATAATTATGTCTTATTCTTCTTCTTATCGTGTGGGCAGCAAGCCCTGGTGTCAGAGTTTTTTCAGACCGCCTTATGGCCTCTGACGTGGTTTTTATGTAACGACTACTACCACCAGACCGTAGCCGGGACCAACGGCTTAACATTCCACCCGAAGCACGGAATCATCTTTCTTTTCTGATAATCAGGTGCAAAGTTAGCCTGCAATATCCTAACCACCTGGGGGAAAACGTACAAAGTGACATATCACCCCCGTGTGAATCGAACCCACGACCTCCGTGTCAAGAGCTTAATGCTCTTAATCATTAGACCACGGACGCATGTCTTATTAACATTCTTCAACATACCCAGTTTGAATAATCCTTCACGTTAACGCCCACGATACGCCTCTACAATCTTCCTCAACATTCACAGTCCATACAAAGCATATGGCACGTGACGATTCACCTTAAATAACTCGTGTAATTTCCTAGTACGAATCATCGTTCGAACCAGCTATCTAGCCGTCCGATCCCGTCCCTAATAATTGTACAAGATGTGAATCGCGACCGAATCAATTTGTCAAATTGCGGACCGAATGTGGCCAATAAAGGGCCGCTGTAACAAGACGGCGATGCGCCCTTATTCTGGTTTACTACAGTAGACTGACGTTGAAACCTTCAATATGCTAAGAGTGAGGCTTGCTACAAATGCTTGCAAGACAGTTGTTAGTTGTAGTAATATCGTAACATAAATAAATAAACTTTTGCTTAACTTAAACCAAATATTCTTTATTTGCACATCAAAAACATACAGCAACAAAAACCGTATAAAAGAATGTAAAAGTACAAGGACTGTAACGGTTCTGACTACCCTTAAATGGATTATAGTTGTTAGGTTATGTATTGTATTTATTTTTGCACGCATTTTGTATATCGTAGTTTATTGAGTTTTTTTTTAAATAATTAATGGACTTCTTGCTTGTGCGTTAGCACCGCATTTCCGCCAGTGTCAAGTGGTTCAAGGGAGTATCTATCCAATCTCAAGGATTGTTTTTGAGTAAGAACACAACTGAGAAGGATTGCGGAGCCTCGTGGCAGGCTGAAACGCGAATCGCGCGAACACCACGCGAAAGACAAGTGTTCGGGGCAAACCCTGCAACGTGACTCTTATTGATAGTTGCACTCTCATTATGAAAAATCCTAGAATACCTACAATATTACTTCACAAAACACCTAATAATCCGGACGATCACAATGGTGGTCGCTTCATAGCAATAAGACCGCCTTATTTTGTGCCTCTTGTATTTTTCTCTGTATTTTTTGGTGAATTAAAAGAATATTTAATTTGATTTGATTTTGATTTGGTAGGAAGATTATAATTTAACGACTGCGACAATAATCCTGCAAAAAAATAAATGTTTCAGTGAATGTGACTGTACCTACAAATAGAAATAGATTTTGCTGCTCACCATTCCTCGCCCACATAGACATTACGCAACATTAATCGTCTTAACACCCCAATCGATAACGTCCAGAATAGGTCCTCAAAGAACATGTGTCGAACACTCGGCGTACCAATAAAATGACCAAAATTGCTACTTCTAACTTCTATAGTGTTGAATTACCTCTTCAAACTTGGGACGCCGTAAAATATTGATAATGCGGACTATTGCGGATGGTTGCGGACTCCGGCGGAGTTTGCGGTATCCGTAATAAATAGAACGATCTAATTTACCCCCGCTTACTCTCTGAACTATATTTCAGTATTATAAACAAGCAGTATAGATAATAACGACATATACTTTATTTGAAATAGCAGTGAAGTTTTAAGGGTACTTTGAATTACAGAAACAGAGATTTGAAACACTTCCTCTCACTTATTCTTAGACCAGCTTTAGTAACGTCCAAGATATGTCGGTTAGTATATCTCTCTGATAAATAAATCATATTTGGCCAGAAAGCTATACACATAAAGACATCCGAAAATCTTTTCGACCTTATTTGAAATGAAGAATAGGTACCTACCTATGTCCTTGATCGAAAAGATGTTGTCTTTAATTAATACATGATACATCTAACGAAAATGTATAAAAATTACCTAATGCAGCCTAATGTAACGTAGGGTAGGATCCAATGAGTCGTTTTTTAAGACTAGTAAAACGTAAAAAATGTAGAAGAAAATAATTAAAAATTACAAAAAACCTGTCACTTTGAAGGTAAAAAAGTCCTTTTCGCCTATGGTTTGTCTTATTGTTTACCAATGGAGAAACTTTCTACTACCCAAGCCGTGGTGCCGTGGTGGTCCAGTGGCGAGTAACCTTGCCTGCCGTGCAGGATGCGATGGTTCGATCCCCGTCTAGGCCGACTCGTACCAACGAGTTTTTCGGAATTAATGTACGATTTGTAACACCATTGGCTTTTCGGTGAAGGAAAACGTCGTGAGGAAACCTGCATGCTTCAATTTCGAGGCATGTATTGTACCCACTGTCCATTACAAGTGGCGACGGGATCACCCCCATCACACTGGACAGAGATTCGGTACTACTGGTGAAACGTGGATGTTCTGAGGTTTCAGAATATCTCTGACTACCCCCTCGGGGAATATAGTCGTAAGCATATGCTTATACTAAAGTGCTTTCAGAATCACGGAGGTCGCAAACCACAAAAAGATTCCATCCCTAGGTCATCTATCGAAGAACGTCATACTTCCTAAAGGACAATGAATAATTTTATCAAATATAATTGATGATTAACATTTTGGATATAATTGATGACTCAGTTGCGCTATTTCAAATCAAATTAAAGATTGATTGAAAAGAAAAAGAAAAACATGCCTCAGACGGGACTTGAACTCGCAACCGCCTAACTTGGGCTGTGCTTTCGCCTGATTTGGCGACTGAGCCAATACGTTGGTTGTCCAAAGCATTAAGCTATCGAAAGAACAGCCCTGGCAGGTTATACAATTTTAATTTAAAAGGAATTTTAATATCGTAGGTTTCGGTACTGCTTGCTTATTTTACTAGAAATATACTTTACATATCTCTAAATTAATCATTGTAGTTTACGGAAAGTTGGAAACTACGCAATATTCGATAATTAATTTTAAATGTTTGGTCCGTATTTCGGAGATTCGGTCGTTATATCTATATTATTTACACTTATGTGACTTATGCGATGTGTGAGTGTGATAAATATATGTGATTATATCGGCTTGTAAATTACAATTGTCAAAAGAATTGAGAGTGCTTTGTTTCTTTGGTTTGCTAATGTGGAGACTTTGACTAATTATTATAAGGACTAGACTTGCGGTAGCATTTCCCCTCTACCACGGTATAAGCACAATTGATCTTGGGCATTTACATTCAATTTTACACCTTATCACTAAACGAGACAGCCTATAATTGCGAAATAATAACTTCGAATTTAGAACGTTTGGGGTTCACATGAGACTACTTTTCATGATTTTTAACATTCAAAATTAGAATCTAAAGTTATGGGGAATAAAATCCAAAGTTGCGGATTTCATGTTACCTCGCCCACCGCAAAAAGTGGCAGAAATGTTTGTTAGTAGAATTACACGCGTAACCAGTCCACATATAAATAGTCAAAGTGTGGAGAGAAAGAATGACTGCATTTGTACGCCAGATCTGTTGTGCGAATTTGGATGGAAATGTCCGACGCCCTTGTAGCACGTACTCTAATCAAATCATGTTCTACAGAAAGATGAGAAGCGGAGTTGAAACCGAACGGGCATGTATAAAAGCTTTGTATGGACGTGAACAAAGATCAACTATCACATCACTAATGTCCGGAGGGGAGGCGCCTTTGCATATTTCTCCATACAATAATTTTCTGCCGTTTTTACGGAGGGAGGAACCGTCGCCATGACAATAGCACACAAAACGCATCGAATCTGTTTGAGTGAAAGAGATTATACCTAAAGGCATAGAGCGAGCCCTCAGAGGAAGGATCTCCATAGAGTCCGCATAAATTTACGATTGTAGTTAGTCTCTTTTGTCTTATGACGTACCTTTAATAGTAGAAGGAGATGGCACACCACACACTCAAACCTAAACGTGAAAAAAAGTGGATACTTAAAATTGGTATGGCTCACTCAATAGAGTGTATAATCTCTTTGAGCGAGCCATACCAATTGTAAAGTGTCCACTTTTTTTGACGTTTAGGTTTGAGTGTGTGGTGTCAAATAGTACTGTTTACGGTCACTTTTCACACACACTAGCTCAAAAAAAAGTGGACAGCCGCATTAACAAATATCTATAGTTCCATCTCCTTCTACTATTAAAGGTACGTCATTAGACAAAAGAGACTAACTACAATCGTAAATTTATGCGGACTCTATGGAGCTCATTCCTCTGAGGGTAATATCGATAAATTTCAGTATTTATGAACCATCACGTTAGTAAAAAAAAGAAGTAGCTTTTACTTCTGTCTGACACATTTTGGCGCGGTATACAGAAGAGACGTGTGGCCGTGGGTTATAGTCAAAGTAACACCATTATAAATCTTATAGTACGTAGCATAGTGTCGTTTGGAGAATTACGTCCGCGCCTCCAGGCGATGTCACCTGGAGGCGCGGGCGCGATTCTCCCTAACGAAAAAAAAGATATGCTATGCTACGCGTACTATATCAGGTTTATATTGTGTTACTTAGATTTTCCGCCACCGCCACACAGCTCTTCTGTATAAACCGTGGCTTAGACGCATTATGTGAACTCTACTACTACATTTTTAGTTTGAAATAAAATAAAATTAAAAATGTTTATTGAGCAGAAAAAACTACAGAAAGTGATGATGAGGCCCTAAACCCCAAGATAAAGTATATAGTATTAAAATTACTGACATACCCTGAGTTTTAAGTCTTTCACATTAAATTATATGCTTGATATAGGTAGTGAAGTGACATAAGCATATGCTCACGACTATATTCCCCGAGGGGGTAGTCAGAGATATTCTGGAACCTCAGAACATCCACGTTTCACTAGTACCGAAACTTTGTCCAGCGTGACGGGGGGTGAGCCCGTCGCCACTTATAATGGACAGTGGGTACAATACATGCCTCGAAGTTGAAGCATGCAGTTGTTTTCCTTCACCGAAAAGCCAGTGGTGTTATAAATAGTACATAAATTGAGAAAAACTCATTGGCACGAGTCGGTCTGGACGGAGATCGAACCATCGCCTCCTGTACGGCAGGCAAGGTTACTCGCCACTGGACCACCACGGCTTATACATATTAAAAATTACTGATATACCCTGAGTTTTCAGTCTCTCACATTAAATTATATGCTTGATATAGGTAGTGAAGTGACATGCGACGTATAATCTGGGCGTTAACGTAATCTTAATTCCTGTCGCATGATCTCATTATCACGTAATTTAACTCAAACCTGCTTCCATCAACGTAATAATATTTATTAACGTAAATCTAATTCGTGATTATATTACTCAGCTGGAGACGTATTACATTATTACATTCGTTTTCTATATTGATTTCCTCAGTGGAACGTAATTTGATAATAATATTTCTGTTTTAATTTACTCTCCTTATACAGCTATTCAAATTACTCTTCTTGTTCAGATAATTTTGTAGGTACCTTCCAAATTACTTTTCTTATGTAGATAATTTATAATTATGTGTTTAATAATAATAATAAACCAATTATTTCATTATCTTTAAGTACGTTTGTTAATTTGTGTTATCAGATCTTATATAACCAATGTTTAATAGCATTATGTACCTAAATAACAAATTGATTAAAATATTACCCAAAAAAACTAAACTTGTAAACTTCTTTTCTACCTAAACTGCTTTCCCAAAACATAACTGGCCATTAATTTCTATAACTAGGTACACCAGCACGTCTAGCATGATTTCTCTTGCGCGCGACTCGGCTTAATTCTTAATTCCATACTACTTGTCGCGGCAAGCGCGGATTTCACTCGCCGAATAACGCGGGAACAGGTTATTTTCTAAGGAGCAAAGGCGCGTCGCGCGCTTGTAGAGAAATGATGCTAGACGTGCCTCAAGCATAAGCAAGCAAGTTTAAGCTTCTTATGCCTAACAGTCTCTGACAACAATACTTATGACAGTGTTGCTCAGGGAGCAGTTACTGCTTTTTACTGCGGACTATTGGTGGGACCACGAAGGGTCCACCGAGCCAAATGAATGAACTTAAGCAACCGACCTAGGGGCACTTAAGAGAAGTTTATTCCGAATGCGTAAATGCGAGTTGCATACAAACGAAGTCTGGTGATATTTTCAATACTAACCAAATAAACTCAGTGAAATTTTGCATAAACAATCTAGGAACAAATATCTATGCTTGTATCGTGTCAGATTTTCGATAAAATATACAGTTTCAATGCTAGGATTAATTTAAGATTTGTATGGAAATCTTTGAGGCACTGTAACTTTAGAACTGTACATTTCAAGAAAAATCTGACACGATACAAGCATAGAGATTTGTTTCTAGATTGTTCATGCAAAATTTCATTGAATTTAATCGGTTAGTATTGACAATATCACCAGACTTCGTTTGTATGGAGCGCCAACAGTAATATACCCTTAAAGGGGTACGGACCTCGGCATAGGACGTTGCTGGGGCTACGCGGCAGATTGGGTAGCTGGGATCGGAAAGATGTGCCTATAGCGTCTGTAGACGCCAGAAGTGAAAGGAGTTGGCAGAGGTCGCGGCTGTCGACAGACAGACGACGGACGCACAGACACCGAGGTGATTTTTGATTCCATTTAAAATATTAAATCAACACAAATGATTGTTTCTCTTATGAAACCACTAATTCGGCTCCCTTATCATGCTTAATAGACCCTTTATATAATTATGTAAATACGAATTACACTTTTCCCCATTTCCCATTGGATTCCCAAAATTTCCATGGAATTTAGCTTCTCTCGGTAAGACAGCTTCATTGGATGGAATTTGAGACGTTCGAAGGCCTTCGATTGGGGAAAGTTAAATTTTATTGCCTTCACTAACGACACCCCCTGTCCCCCCCAGATGGGGATATTAGCCGATACTTCCCGCCTTACTAACGGGGTGTAAATCCCGCGGGAACGGGATTTCGAGGCGAATACCGGAACACGGGAAATCGGTGACAGGATGGCTCATTTAATATTGAGATTTAATTTGATTTCTGGTTGGTGTCTATTTTAATATTGATATAGTCTACTTTTATCACTAAACTGTTATTGTCATAATCATTATTGGTCGTGCTGTGTTCGGTTTAGAATAACACCAACCCAAATTTGTGTCGTTGGAAGCGATAATAACCTGGATATCTTCTTAGATATTTTGTCAAAAGTTGGACACTATATACTAAGGGTGTAAAAAAACATGCTAGAAATATTTAAAGGAATAGTTACAATGGCGGTAAATAAATCGCAACTGAACCATGATTGGATCGCGTGCGAACCACAACTTTTAACACATATCAGTATTGCGCTTTTCATTTGACAGCAGAGCCGTAGCCGTTGTGACAGATTGCTCAGACGTTAAAGGCTGTGGTTATATATTAGAAAGCCAAAAATTCATCGATCAAATTTTAAAAGAACTACGAACGAAACACAAAATTTTAAAAGACCAAACGTTTATTTGATCAAAAGTACGGAAGGCCAAAATTTGATGAGGTCAAAAAGACTATTGGCCAAATCGTTCGTTCCCATAAGTTAAGTTTAGCGCGATATGGAATTGAACACAATCGAATAGTAAGTAATTGGATTGCAATGTGATTAGAACTGAAATTGGATTAGGTTAGGATTGAACTAGGATGTTTCAAATTAGCGCGACCGCCCTTCAGATTCAAAAAATAAATTCTTATGATACGAGTAGCTCCATAGTGAAAGTTGTTCAGTTTTATGGTCTATCTATAACACCCTATTAAATATTTTACATTAGGTGTTATTATAGGGTCTTTTGTTCCACATTGTAAAGACTATACAAAAAAGTGTAAAAGCTAAAAAAAAAAAATTATTTTGCCAAGCATGGCTGTACTGGAATTTTATGCAAAGAATAGTCATTAAAACAAGTGATGTCTACCTTAAGGGGATATAATTCGGAGCACGCTGTATATTTTAACAAAAATCTAACACAATAGGTTAAGGGTTATATATATTATTATCTTGTTTGTTGTAAATAAATAAACATTACATAAGATAGATAAATTCGGGAGCCGCGTGAGGATGTTTTAAAAAAGACGAAAAAAACTTTAAACTAATTTATTTAAACGTAAAGTTACACGAGATTACAACTCGGAGCCGATTTAGGGACTGACAATTTCAAAGCTTAAGCCTAGAGTACAAAAATGTAGAGCGATGCATTCCCGCTACCCGGTGGCCAGGACGCCACCCGCTAGACATAAACATCCTAACTGCAAATTCAGCAAGACGCTCAGGCCTGCACTGTGATAGAGCGGGAACCAGGATGCATAACTCTTCCCCCCCTAGATTCAAAATCGTCAGGGACGTTTTCAGTAGCCTGATGATTTTGAAAACATAAAATTTTCTTATATTTAATTACCACTAAAATACAAATGATTAAAATTAGAATTACATATAGCCCTAGAGTACCAACACTGATGGTTTTCACATTCACTACACTATCATTGCCCATTTCCACTTTTTCACTATCACTTTTCCTCAGCTCGTACTGCAAGAGTCGAAGATCAGCCA
This sequence comes from Agonopterix alstromeriana, assembly GCA_963924505.1. Lineage (NCBI taxonomy): Eukaryota > Metazoa > Arthropoda > Insecta > Lepidoptera > Depressariidae > Agonopterix > Agonopterix alstromeriana. The sequence goes on from OZ004667.1 coordinate 18,641,346, forward strand.
AACTGATTCCATCCAGATTTAACGGTCGTCTTTCTGTAGTAGGAGATAGCGTTACAATTTCAGGTAGGTTGATGATCGGTATTTTGGCACTATTTCTTTTCCTTCAATCATTTGGTGTCTTCTTAAAGTTACTCCGTTAATCTTTACTTCGCAGCTATCATCTAGAGTAATAACGTAGGTGCCAAGGATGTTCTGGCGGGTTACTTCAGTTTCGCAGAATTTTGTAAGTATTAATTTCAGTTTTGTAAAAATCAACCATTGATCACGCTGCAGATTCTCTATTTTTAGATCACGGATGTCTACTGGAACCGGATGACATGAGCTGGTGTTTGTGCTGAACCTCATCAGCTCTGCAATGCAGCTATCATCAGTCAAGGTAAGAATCTCGTCTTCGTGACAGAGGAAGAAGTCTTCATCAATCTCGTTACATGGTTGAGCCACTGGTTTTGATTTCAACCCTTTCACCAGGATATAAGGATATTTAGGAATAACAAGGGTAGTTTGGTTGAGGGAGTTTATAGTTGGTAAGGGTAAAATTTTATAATAAGTATAGACTGTATTACGAACGATCGGAATATCTAACAAAAACGTTACCTTGCTTCCTTTTAAATATACTTTTAACTCTATACATTGCTCTATCTTTAATAAGTTTTCATAATTGACGGGATAAACTAATTTTTCTTTTGTTTCAATGTTTTTCAGGACTTCATACAACTCGTCTCTATTTATAACACTCTGATGTAATATCTTTAGCTTACTTAATGCCATGGCATTTTCGATTTCGTCCAGTCTGACATAGAGTAGTAAGAAATTGTGTATGAATAGGTTATAGACGCTACTAATTTTATTAACGATTTCGTTAGCTTTTGTATGATTAATCTGCTTTCTAATTTCCCAAATTTCCTTGTCCGACTGGATGAAATTTACTTTAGTAGAGTTTGTAATATTCACAAATGACTCCACCATTTCGGCAACCAAGGTGAACTTTTTAGAAACCGCGTCTTGTCGTGACTTTATCCCGCTTATTAATCTGTCATACCTAAGAGCGTCTTCATTATCTAGGTTACCAGTTACAACTTTGATCAATGAACCTAAGGGATTTAGAATTCCACGTTTGACTCTATGCACAGGGACAATTTGCTCAATTTTCTCAATGGTTATGTTTTTCAGATGGTCCGCTTGAGTTTTTAGATTTAGTAATTGAGAGTTAATTCCCTTACGATAAAAGTTTGAAACATGTTTATTTAGGTTTGCATATCTGTTAATGTTGAATTCTAAATCTTCACATACCAAGTTTAGATCTAGCGTCTTAACCAGAGTCCATTTATCGTATGCTAAAACTGCTCTACCTTCTTTAACAGGCAGGATACCGCGGTCACTTTCGATCTCTTGAAGTTGAAGGGCCTGGATCTCCATCCCTTGGATCAAGAGTAGGAGGACGAACCTGCGAAGGGCGTTTAATATCTTTAATTGGAACTTGTGTGTCTCTACCGCGCGTCGTTACCGGCAAGGTGTTCCTAAATACTGTATCAGTAGCTTGTGCTTTTTGATATCGCGGTTTATCCTTACTTCTCCTGGTATTGGCTCCTTTCATAAACAAGGTGTCACCTTCTTCTACGTTAAACTCTGTTTCACCTCCACGTTTTTCCCTCACTCTTTCTTTCCTCTCTATCATCCTATCAGTTAAATACTTATAAAGGTATTTAGTCTTTCGGGCATGATCACGTACCAACTTTTGGGTGTATAGTCTGTCAAAGTCTACATCAAACGCTTCGTTTGCATCTGTATGACCAAATGCGACCTCGAAAGGGGTGAGGCCTGTAGATGAATGTATCGTTTGATTGTAGGACATAATAGCGTATGTCATAACGGACGCTGCGTCACTGTGCTTTTGCTCGTACTTCGCGATTCTATATATTTCTAATATAGTAGAGTGGAAGCGCTCCACAATACCCATCGAATTCGGATTATGAGCCGTGCCAATATGTATTTCCACTTTGTAGAAAGCCAGCATTTCTTTTAATAGAGCATTGTTAAACTCTACACCGGGGTCTGAACTGATTTTTTTTGGAATTCCGTAAATTGAAAAGTATTTTATGAGAGCCTTAACAACCTCCGGTGTTGTACGGTCGGGAATTTCGAAAGCTTGACCAAGCTTACTAAAAGCGTCAACTACCGTGAGAAAATATTTTCCCTCTATGCTGAAGAGATCGATGAAAATCTCCTCAAATGGCTTAGTTTGTGTTTGAGTAAGCTGTAGTTTCGGATTAAAAGGTTTTCGGTCATATTTCATTAATTTGCAAGTATCACATGCATTTATTATACTTGCGACAGTTAATTGCATATTATTCCAAAAATATGTTCGTTTTAGATGTAACAAAGTCTCTCTAATACCGCGGTGACAAGTTTTTCCTTGATGGTATTTTTTCACAATGGCACGCTGCTCATTTTCATCTTCTATATACACGACACTTTCAGTGCATTCCAATATTTTCACTGCATCTTTTCTGAATAGAGCTATAGCTGCTTCAGCAAACTGTTCTCTATGGGCTCTATGCTCAAAGTAAATGAAGTGTTTTATTTTTGGTCGAATATATTCTTTTAAGAATTGTTTTACTAAGTCGGGTCTGTTGAAGGGAAGATGGACTTCTAAGATCCTTTGTTTATCTCTCGAGAGATCTTTAACTGATAATTCACTCCGGTTCCAATCAAATACTAGTATTTGATTGGGTTTGGTGTCAATAGCCTCCCGAAGGATTGGTATACCTTCGACATCTACATCTTCTGCAGAATGTGCAGTTTCAGTGCTGGAGTTGCTGCGTTTTTCGGAGGCTGTCAGAGTACTTGTAGAGGGAGATCGCACCGGGTAAGAGTCGACATACATTCCTGAATGTACACTATGGCTGTCATCTGATATTAAAATAGGGGTGTCTGCACGATTGGGGAATACCGGCTGGTCGGCCGCTAGTCTGTCGATTTCATCAGTAATTTTTCGAATATAGTCCTGTAAACTCTGTTCGTTTTTATCAACATTCACTTGCATGGATATATTGTCATCTTGACCTAAAACGTTCAATTTTATGCGCGACAGTGCGTCCGCGTTTGTATTCTGCTTACCGTTTTTATACACAATGTCGTAATCGAACTCTTCCAGTCTCAATTTCCATCGTGTAAGCTTGCTGTTTGGCTCTTTGATAGTTTTAAGCCAGGCCAAAGGTCTGTGGTCTGTGTAGATGGTGAATTTCCGACCATAGAGGTATGGGCGAAAATGTTTTACCGCCCACACAATCGCCAGTAACTCTTTCTCGATTGTGCTGTAGCGGGTCTCAGCGTCATTCAACGTTCTGCTAGCATAAGCTATAGGTTTGTCGCTACCAATCTGGCCTTGTGACAAAACAGCGCCTATGGCAACATTTGACGCGTCCGTGGTCAGCACGAATGGCCTTGAAAAGTCTGGGAATTGTAGCAATGGAGCGTTGACAAGTAGCTCTTTACATTTTTGGAATGCAGCTCTATATTCGTCTGATAGCTCTACCTTTCTACCTTTTTTTAGACAAGCTGTAAGAGGCTGGGTAATTTTTGAAAAATCACGGATGAACTTCCTATAGTAGCCTACTAAACCCAAGAAGCTTTTTATTTCCGTGGGTGTTTTTGGCAATGGGAAGTCAAGAACAGCCTTGATCTTGTCATCGTTTGGCTGAAGGCCATCTTTGGTGATCTGATGACCCAGGTACAATACCTCTTTCCGCAAAAATTCACTTTTGTCTAAGGTTACCTTCAAGTTTGTTTGTCTCAGTCTATCGAAGACTAAGCGCAGTTTGTCGATGTGTTCTTGTAGGCTGGACGAGTAAACTATGATGTCGTCAAGATATACCATACAATGTATACCTTGAAGACCCCTAAGTACATTGTCCATGGCCCGTTGGAACGTGGCGGGCGCGGTCTTCAGCCCGAATGGCATCCGTTTGAATTCATAGTGACCAGACTGCGTAGTAAAGGCCGTTTTTGCCCTGTCTGGTTCCTCTACTTCTATTTGATGGTAGCCACTTGCCAGGTCAATGGTACTGAAGTAGTTCGATTTACCTAGTTTGTCAAACAGATCCGTTATGTTCGGTAACGGATATTTGTCATCTGTTGTAATGTCGTTAAGTCGTCGATAGTTTACGACCATACGATATTTTCTTTCGCCCGTTGCGTCCATTTTTTTTGGCACGAGATGTACCGGGGCACTCCACGGTGAGTGCGATTCACGGCTAACATCATTTTCCAGAAGTTTGTCAACTTGACGTTGAATTTCCTCGTTTTGTGAAGGTGGTTGTCTAAAAGGTCTTATATAAATTGGATCCTCGTTTTTAGTTCTAATGCAATGCTTTACACTGCTCGTAAAACTGAGTGGTAAGTCATCGCGGTAGAAAATGTCACGGTATTCGTAGCAGAGCCTACGTATGGCTTCGCGCTCTTCAGAGTTTGTGTGATCTAAACGTAATTTATTCAAATTTTGTTTTAATAGAGCATCTATTTCACAATTTGCAATGTTAACGGCATTTGTAAATATTTGTTCTTTACCAGATTCAAATTTTGTCACTTTAATGGGTTTTGAAAATGTAATGACAACTTTTTCATTCGATGCGTTTTGTATAATAGTAGTTGCAAAATGATTTTCACAAGTTACTAAAGCAGTTGGCATTCTGATACCCTGACCAAAATCTTTGAACTCTATGAGTGCCGTACCGTTAGCTAAATCGGTTGGAATTTTAACTCTTGTTTCGGTTCGTGGTTCAAGATATATTTCACATGGTGGTCTGTAAAGGATTGGAATTTTTGTGTCACGTGTGCACAGTATCTGATGTTTCATATCTACTGTAGCATCTAATTGTTTGAGCAAGTCTGTTCCTATCAAGCCATCATATCTGTTGTCTACATCGTAGACGTAGAACTTGTGATAGTCCGTGCTTTTAAAGGTCCTGAATAGAGGAATATGTATAACTTCGTTATGTACACTTCGTGCGTGCGTACTGATGACTTCGAATGGTTCATTATATTTGAATTTAGAAAAAAACTGATTAGCTTTTGCAGGACTTATAAATGATCGCATGCTTCCTGTGTCTATCATAAAACGTGCGCCTATTTCCGGAAGTTCAATATGAGGGAGTTTTAACAGGCTATCACAATTTAGGTGTATCACTTCCGGTCCCGTTTCTCTGAGGCCAGTAGCTGAAAATTTTCATTTTCAGAGACGCTATGAGAGTCGGCTGCTTTATTTTCAGGCTCTACATGAGCCTCGGCTGCGATTGGAAGTATTGTGGGGTCAGGCTCCTCACAGTAAAAGTAAGGATCCTCATAATAATCGTCAAAGGCCGAGTTTAAATCATTGTTATAATAAAATAAATTGTCAATATCTTGTGGAACTGTTAAAGTGTGCTGTTTCACAGTGCGCATAGAGACATCATTATGCTCATACGGTCTTTGCGCTTGACCTTGAGCATTCGGGATTCCGAACCGGAATTGTTGGGGCTGATTGCCTACGAATCCTGTTTGTGGCTTATAATAATTATTAAACTGAGGTCTGAATCCTTGCTGTTGCGGGTGAATACCGAATTTAAAATTTGTTTGTTGATTTGGGATACCAAATTTAAATCCCTGACCTTGAGGTCCTTGATTAAATTTGAATCCTTGCGGTGCTTGATTTTGTGGAAATCTAAAACCCTGTGGTTGATACTGCATTGGTCGGAACCCTTGATTGGGTGCGCCGAATTTGTTTTGAAGGCCAGAATTAGGCTGAGGATATCCAAATTTGAAATTAGGATTAGGGTTATTATTTTGATATAGCGGAAGTATTGGCTGAGGTGCCTTTGGTTGTTGCGAAGCTGTCTTAGAATGATGTTTTGATTCATATTGGAATTGAAAGTTCACTTCCTCAGTTACCACACTCAATGCTTCCTCTAATGTATAACAATCCTTAAGACGCACAACCCTTATCATATTTTCCGGGAGATTATATAAAAAGGTGTTCAAGGATGTGTTGGTGTAAATAGTCACTTTAGCGTTCCTGACTGCGACGTCATCTATTTCATTCACTTTGGCAATAAGGGTGCTTCGAACGTGTTGTATACGGTTGCAAAATTGCGTATAAGTTTCACCTTGTTTTATTTTTAGATTTTCAAGTTCAATAGCGATACACTCCTCTGAACGAGGGTCACCGAAATGTTGGCGTAATACAGTTCTGAGAACAGGCCATGTTTGTATGTCTTCCCTTTCACTTAAAAGGCACGCGGCTTTCCCTATGAGTCTACTCGTAATAGTATGAAACACATAAATATCCTGAGCAGGATTTTCTTCTAGTCTGAATCTTTCGATAACATATTGGGCTTTTCTCAAAAATAAATTTAATTGTTTATCATCCCCGTCGAATTTGGGGACAATTTCCAAAATTTCTCTCGGTATCATTTGCAATTGTGCCATTTTAATTAATTGAAACTTAAATTAATTTAATAATTGTACTAACAAAAACCAATTTTTAAAATCGAATTATATTTCCTAACTCTATGTACCTATTAACTATTATATAGAGCGCGCCACCAATATAGTGTGTCGTGCTGTTTAACCTAATTAAGATAACGTTTTCGTTATGAACTCCGACAATTTTGACCAGAATCCTACGTAATATTTAGACAACAAAAGGAATATCACGGATAAGACAGGAAAGTGAAAAGGTCTACTCACAAACCGCTCGTTCTCATGACTCCAGCTGCCGTCGTTGTGTGCCGCCTTGATGTCGCCTCACGTCACTTACGTCACCCAGAATGTCTCTTATTTATTTGGTTCGAGGATATCCGCGGTTCGCGCTAGTTCCGATTTTAGTGTCCTTTCGCGAACTTTTACACTACGGACATCCTACCGGCTGCGCCAGATAAATTCGGGAGCCGCGTGAGGATGTTTTAAAAAAGACGAAAAAAACTTTAAACTAATTTATTTAAACGTAAAGTTACACGAGATTACAACTCGGAGCCGATTTAGGGACTGACAATTTCAAAGCTTAAGCCTAGAGTACAAAAATGTAGAGCGATGCATTCCCGCTACCCGGTGGCCAGGACGCCACCCGCTAGACATAAACATCCTAACTGCAAATTCAGCAAGACGCTCAGGCCTGCACTGTGATAGAGCGGGAACCAGGATGCATAACTAGATTGTCAAGAACATTTACGTAATACAAGCATATTGTTTAGTTCATAGATTTTTACTGAAATTCATTGACTTTAATTGGTTAGAATACAAAATTTAACCAGAATTCGTTTGTATGGAGCGCGCTCCTAATAATATCTCCTTAAGAGAAGTTTATTCCGAGAGCGCTAATGCGCGCTGCACACAAACGAAGTCTGATGATATTTTCAATACTAACCAATAAAAGTCAATGATATTTATCAGAAACAATCTAGAATCTAATCTCTATGCTTATGAAGTCAGATTTTCGTTAATATGCACAGTTTTAATGCTAGGATTAATTTAAGATTTGTATGGATATCTTTGAAGCACTGTAACTTTAAAACTATACATTTTTATCGAAAATCTGACTTCATAAACACATAGAGTAGATTAGTTACTAGATTGTTTCTGAAAAATTGCGTCGACTTTAATTGGTTAGTATAGAAAATATAACCAGAATTCATTTGTATGGAGCGATCTCCGAATTATATCTTCTTAAAGCCCATTTGGTCTTGTACTGCCACATTTATCACGACTCGGAACAGAATAAACATCTAAATCTATCTCATCCCGAGGAAGGTGGAACTAATGAATTAACCAGTGTCGTCGCGCTAATTGATTGAGTCCTCCGGCTTCGGGCCACTGATAGTTGCGAATTTATTCCTTTGTCCAACATTTTTTTCTAGTCTGTATGGAACTTGGAAAGAAGAAAGACAAACTGCTTGTTTTTTCAGTCTCCTTCTTAGAGGAAAGGGGGGAAAGGTATTTCTCCTTATGATACCAAAGTCACAGTTAAAAAATAATATCACATAGACAACATTCTGACGTAATGTTTTTGAATCTACCACCGCGTCGGAAGGTGTTCCGTTGTAGAGAAGACGTGGCCAGAAACTCTACAACACACTTCTTTTAAACAAAACAAAAGTACAATTTTATTACCTTTTGCATCAAGTGTGTGAAATAAAAAATAAAAATAAAAATGCTTTCATTTTTTGTGTACCGTAATAGCTAGACGCTAGAAATTTTCACAAAATATCTGTTATTACGGCGGACTATTTAACAAATAATAAAAATGTCAAAAAGTTAAACGTTCAGGGGGGTCCTCATACATTTTATGTTGCGTTATGATAGTTTTTATTAATCAATATAAAACGTGTTAATGAATAAGCGCAAAACCTCATACACCCCAACTGATTTATTACAAAATAAGATTGAAACAATATTTTCATTATTTTGATACTTAAAATTTAAAGTTATTCGCATTTTAAGTTTTGAGGCAAATTTTTTTAATTATCATTTCAGCAATGAATGAAAGCGCCAACGTGCTCATGGATACATTTTAAGAATCTTGTTTTGGTAGTAAGTAGAATAAGAGCGCCCAAGCAGTGGGTAGAGTTCAAGTTCATTAAATTTTAAATTTTACAAACAAATTATTTAATATTTTGAAAAAAAATACCTATGTTAAAAACATCAGAATTCGATTCTGCTCTCGATTCTAAACAAACTACTTTCTAGTTTTGCGTTAATTCATTAACACGTTGTATAATTTCCGTACATTCAACAATTTTGTGAACCACATAAATTGAGTTTGAAGGTCAAAAAGAAAATAAAGGGCAAAAACCGAGACAGGGCTTTGTATCACACTCTGGGGAAGCCCTGGAAAGCCCTATCTATGTTCCTGTTGAATACGTGAGAATTTTTAATTCTCTCCACAGTTCATTAAAAAATCACTGTGCAAACTAGAACTCGCTACCAAAAATATCAGAACAACTCCATTCCCGAAGACAAAATTAGGTCGCTTCCACACGAGTGGAAAGCAAACAATGACGTCACTGTAGTGAAATGAGAATATCAGTGAATTTGTGGTCAGTGACAAAACCGACGTGTTTTACAGAGTGCTAACACAAATATTCACGTTGTGCCCACTGTATCAGAAAGTCATATACGAGGGAGCTTGGTGCAAGTTAGCAGAGTTGGCAACGTTTTTGAGGGCAAAAGGTTCTATCCTTAATAATGAGTATACTAAAAGTGTCACAGATTTATAACAATTAGTGTTTTTGCGTCAATTTACTTTTGCTACAATATAACAAAAAATTATAAAAACCGGCCAAGTGTGAGTCGGTCTCGCGCTAAAGGTCCAGGAGAAAACAACATTTTTTTGTAAGTTAATTTTTTCGTTGTCATGCTGTTCTATCCTTAATAATGATTATGCTCAAAGTGTCACAAATTTATAATACATTCCATTGGTGGGTCCTTTATTGATATTTTACTTTGTGTTTTTGCGTCAATAAGCTTTTCAACCTTTTTAAACAGTTTTTCACATTGCAGTCTCTTTGCAAACCTTGTTCAAAATAGCAACGAAATTTTAAGGCTATTTTGAATTACAGAAACAGATATTTGAAACATTTACTCTCACTTATTCTTAGAACAGTTTTTTACCGTCCAAGATATATCGGATAGTATATGTATCCAATAAATTTGTTACATTTGGTAGCCAGAATGCTAAATATTAATCGGAAAATCTCGTCGTCCTTATTTGGAATGAAGTATAGTTCATAGTATTGTTTGTTTGCAGTTAGGTACACAGAATATGTTCACTATACGCTAAACACAAATGCACATCTTTCGTCTTTACCTTATTATTGATTTTGACTGAAACGACTAATTTCAAAACCAAGTCTTTACCTTCCATAATCTGATGGAATGAAAAACTGCTTCGGTTATAGAAGAGGTCGGATGTGGCGATAACCGGTAGGAATTTTAGACTTGCTTTAATTTGTATTTCCTCATAGCTGAGCTTATTGACACATCCGTTGATCCTAAATTGTATATGACTCGCAGGAGTCGCGCTGCAATTCTGGCGGAGTACGGACGCGCGTGCGTATCGACGCATTGGGATTGCACGTGGCTCCACCATTTTGTGAACTCTTTTGTGTTTTAACCTTAAAACAATCACTTGAGATTATAAACTACTTACATTGGCAAAACTGCCACGCTAGACTTAATTAATACTACTGATCATTTTCCTTCATATACTATCCACATAACGAGACATTGGCTGAATTGTGATAACACATCGGATGCCACTAAACAAAAATTGAATTGAAATTATGTGACTCGCAGAATTGAACCGAAATATCGCCTCCGCTGTCAGTAAATAACTAGCACCAAACCGACACCAGTAGCCAAGTCATTCGTCCGTAAACCGATATGAGACGGAGTTTGAATTGCAAAACTGCGCCGGAATTCGACTGCTTCAAGCGAACGGGATTCAACACTGCACTTCAATGCAGTTTATGTAACCGAGGGGGCAGGGGGCATGTTAAACTATTATTCCTTCCGTTTTGTTTTTGTTGAAAATGGCTAAAATACCCGGAACATTAAAATGCGGATTAAAATCTGGTTGCGATTGAAGTATGTTCCGGAACAATCTGTAATAAATGTTTTTCTTTTACTTTATCAAACAATATGCATTTTTTATTAGTTTATTTTCATTTGTGTGAAGTTAGAATTTTATACCATTAGCATCCTTTTAAACTAAGAGTCTACCCATAAAACTGAACAACTTTTATTATGGGAACAAACCGATCGGAGCTAAAACAATCTGCTTTTGTATATATCGGTTTGCTCCCATAATAAAAGTTGTTCAGTTTGATGGGTAGACTCTTAGTTTTAAATAAGCAAATTACATCAATTTCTCCCTGTAGTTATCGTTTCAGGACGTCCCTCGGATAAGTTTTCTGTGTGCATCCTTGTTAACAATATAGGGTCCTTCTTAATTTATGCTGACACTTTTTAAAGGGACTGTCAGACCATCAAACTGAACAACTTTCTCTATGGTACCAACATCTAAATCGCGAAAAAAAATCTGCTATCCCATACAAAAGTGCAAACCTACTCAAGCCAAATGTATGGGACAGCAGATTTTTTTTCGCGATTTCGATGTTGGTGCCATAGAGAAAGTTGTTCAGTTTAACGGTCTGATCATCCCCTTGAAAATGTGTCAGCATATTAAGAAGGACCTTGTATGTCCCTAGTAGGATCAAAAAACAAGACTCTACTTTTTCAGGCTTCATGCCGTACGCCTCTCAAATTAAACTCTCTATTCGGAGGTGAATCTATGGGACCATACGAATGTAAAACCGTGTCGAAATTCGGCAGTCTGGGCGTGCGGAATCGAATACTGCACTTCAATGTAGTTTATGTAACGACAGTGCGGGGTGTGGGCGAGGTGAGGGGGGTTCATGTTAGTGAAAACTATTGGGCCTTCTATTTTTGTTCCGAGTTGGTAGACAAGCACCAACAAGTGAAATCTTTATATGCTTGCAGTAGGGTTCACTCTTAACTTATCTTATTCCCTTATAGTATCCAACTTATATGCTGATGGTTTTTGAAAAGACGGTTGACGGTTTTTACTGATCTATACAAGGGAAATCCATAATTAACAAAAACTACGCTGAGATTCATTCCTTTTCATCTGCACACTCTTTATGTTAAACAAATTTATAATTAAAATATTTTGTGAGAAACTGCAAAATGTGTGGATGAATTTATTAAGTTTTTATTTTAGGACCAACATTAAAAACGCGAAAAAAAGTCATATTTGTCATAGAAAATGTCGGTAGCTACTCGACCAAAATTTATAACACAGCTAATTTGATTTTTCTATTTTAAAAAGTGTTGGCCCTATTGTAAAAGTTGTTTAAATTGATGGTTTGTTCATCCTTTTAAGAGTTGAGCTTCATCTGGCAGCACGGAATCGAATTTTTTGACACTGTCATCCACCCTTTTCTGTCTCTCCGAAACGTCATTTGCTAGATCAAGAAAGATAGCGGGAATACGAACGCACGCGGCATCTTATCACTGGCATTGCTGCGACCTTTCTGGCTCTAGCCAATGACGTTCCTGAGCGACAGAAAACCGTGCTGTCAGATTAGGCTCAATCGTAAAAAAACCTCAGCATATTAAGTTGGATCTTGTAGATTAGGCCATGTTTGGTCAGTAAATACACGAATTTCCTCCCTTGTTGTAATATCTTCAACGTAATAAGAGATAATACGTTCACACTCTCAGCTAAATGAGACGAATTGTCGCTGTCCATCGTCTACGTCAGTGGTTCCCAAAGTTGACTGGACCGCGACCCACCTAACAAACATCCAAATTCGGGACTACCTCTTGGTTGTCGAGAATAAAAAGGGGCATAACTTAAGTATGAATAAAGAGACTATTCAAACATGAAAAAAAATACTAAAGTTCCAATTGAACATTTTAATAAGTATAATAAAAACAAGGATATATATTTCGATGAGAAGCATGAATTTGTTTCCTATTTTTTATCATTATTGCTTTGAAATCAACTTCAATTTTAGTTACACACATTTTATCACAATGAGTCTGATACGTCAATTTTTATGTCGGTATTTCGTTTCAATTTTAATCATAGCCGAAAAACCCGCCTCAAAGACATATGATATGAGTATTGAAGGGAAGTCAAGACCTCGAAGAAAGTCCTCTGTAAAAAAGCATACTATAAACTAGATGATTATTTAAATGATCAAAATTGCTGGGGATGAGGTCACTAGCTTATAGTTTATTTACTTTACTGTATAGTATCAATTATTTTATTAAATAGACTATGTATTATTGTATACATAACTTTAGCTTAAGAATGTATATTGTAATAGTTATTAAGTCGTGTTATGTTGTAAAGTTTCTGGCCGCATCTTCTCTACAGCGATAACACGTTCCAACGCGGTGGTAGCTTTAAAAAAGATTTGACGTTTGATAAGTGTGATGCAAGCTCCTATATTGAATAAATTATATTGACTTTGACTTTGAAGTGGCCGCCCGTTAGCCTGGTGGTCGGTCGATCCATCGTCACTATTTCAGGGGCTACCCAATATTCGCACGCGACCCACCGGATCTACTTTGGGAAAGGCTGGTCTACGTTATCCGCAAACAAAATTACGTTCTCTCTCTTATTGCCCAAATTATCTCCGTCTTTTGATGTTCTTATATGTATTGCTACAAATGATTACTACTGCTTTGTGGAACTTTATCTTATTGTTCTGATTTACTATCTTCTGATTCTTTTAGCTTTGTAATGTTGTAGCTTAAAATGAACCATTCCATTTTTACCCGTGAGCTTCTAACAAGGTAACTAAGGGTATGAACGGGTTGGTAAACTTTTGAAATAGTCCCGATAGATTTTTTCAGAAACACGTCGCACAACGAACCATAAATGTCATCCTCTCCAATGGCATTCTGAGAGAGATAGCTGATGGTGGGGACTGCACTTTTCTCAGCCACATGTGCTATATTAGTAAGTCACTCCTACAGATTAATTTGTACCATAGATAGTTCTATGTTCGTATTTAATTCGTAGGAGCGACAATTTTTGTGTTACAAACTCTCTGCATCATAGCATTTGCTCACGACTATATTCCCCGAGGGGGTAGTCAGAGATATTCTGAAACCTCAGAACATCCACGTTTCACCAGTAGTACCGAAACTCTGTCCAGTGTGACGGGGGGTGAGCCCGTTGCCACATAATGGACAGTGGGTACAATACATGCCTCGAAATTGAAGCATGTAGGTTTCCTCACGATGTTTTCCTTCACCGAAAAGCCAGCGGTGTTACAAATCGTACATAAATTCCGAAAAAGTCATTGGTACGAGTCGGCTTGGACGGGGATCGAACCATCGCCTCCTACACGGCAGGCAAGGTTACTCGCCACTGGACCACCACGGCTCTCCATCATGTTATCAACAAATGTTGTTAAAAAAAGTCTTTTTTTTTATTTAAATATTTTAAATGAAACTTAATAATTAGTAAATAAGGGTTCCATTTTTCCTTTTTGAAGTTCGGAACCCTAAAAATCAATCGGGACTATGCCAGCCTCCAAATATACGTAAAAACTGTAATTCCAATTTTATTAAATGACAATAATTATACAGGGTTTAAGTGATAGCCTAGTAAATACTGAAACGGTGAACTCAGACCATCAAACTGAACAACTGTCAATATGGAGCCTACCTCAGGAAACGCGAAATAAATCAGCTATCCCATACAAAACTGTTGTACCTACCCGACTCCAATGTATAGGACAGTTCAGTATTTGCTAGGTTTACACCCTGTATAGATGATCTTGAAAATTTTGTCAATTTCGAAAATTGGCTAATCCATGCCAATTTTGTCAAAAGTGTCTTCTATTTTACAAGAAATCGCATACACTTTGAAGTTTATCTCCAAAATAACTTAAGATGTTTAAAAATTCTTGACTGAATTACTGTCCCTATCCCTACTTTACTGAAGACTAGCCTGTTACATTATTTATGCATTTTGAGATTTAAAATGAAATCGAAAGACTCAATAAGAAACCCTTATCCGAAGTCCAAATCAAATAGTGCCGAAAAGTGTTAAAAGGTTGAACCCAAACATTTTTAACATTGAACAGGTTTCTTTTGAAGTGAGATCATTTATTTTTATCGCCACGTTGTTCCTTTTCAAGGTATTTACATTCCTTGAACATTGTAGAAATGATTGAATAGATCAACTTGAATAAAACGTTAGTTTGTTAAGGCGCAATAGTAGGACGAAATACTTTGGAGGCATCTTTTATTTTTACCCGACTGCGACAGAAGGAGGGTTATGTTTTTCGAGCGTATGTATGTATGTATGTATGTATGTATGTATGTATGTTTGTATGTCTATTTCTTTGGCACGGCCTACAGCCCAAATGGCTTGATGGATTTTAACGTATGAGGTGTCATTGGATTCATAAAAATCGTAAGAGTGACATAGGGTATATTATTTTAAGATGGCGTCTACGAATTAAAAAAGAGAGGGGGAATAAACAAATTTTTTTGGTAAAAATTACAATATGGGTATCAAATGAAAGCTAGTAATCAGACGGTTTCAAATATATAAATATTATAGTACTTTTATGTTACCGTTTTGACACAAGACTAAAAAGTGTGAAATAAACTAAATTATTATGATAAACAAAAAACCCGACTGCATAAAAAACCTATTAACTGAAAAGAGAAAAACAAGCTCTATAATCACTAATCAGCTATAACAGCTTTGTTTGAGCAAATATAATTTGATTCTTATTTTGTAGGTATTGCAGGCGGGAGACAAACCAATCAATAACCAACTAAAAATTTTCTTTGTCCCCGTTTGCGATAGCTACCTAATAAGAATCAAATTATATTTGCTCAAACAAAGCTGTTATAGCTGATTAGTGATTATAGAGCTTGTTTTTCTCTTTTCAGTTATTCTACTAGATTAAGGCTGGCCAAACCCAGGCCCGCGGGCCACTAGGTGACACGCCAAGGCATTTTAATTTGCCCACCGCAGCAGATCGGCCAGCCGGCCAATATCCCGACGCGCCGTGAGCGACCGTACTATATCTATCTATAATAAATTAGTATCAGAAAAACCTCTTCAAAGTCAAAGTCAAAGTCAATATAATTTATTCAATATAGGAGCTTGCAGCACACTTATCAAACGTCAAATCTTTTTTAAAGTTACCACCGCGTCGGAACGTGTTGTTGCTGTAGAGAAGATGCGGCCAGAAACTCTACAGCAAAACACGACTTAATAACTATTACAATATAAATATTATCTTCATAAAACACATTAAGAGGATATAATTCGGAGCGCACTCAATACAAACGTAGTTAGGTTATATTTTCAATACTTTAACCAATTAAAGTCAATGAATTTTTTTAGATAGGATCTAGAAACCAATATCTGTGCTAAACATTTGTCACATTTCCGTTAAAATTGATAGTATATAAGTTATCGTGACTTAAAGTTTTCCATACAATTCTTAAATTAATCCTAGCATTAAAACTACATATTTTAACGGAAATCTGAAAAATGTAAAGCACAGACAAAGTTTATTTGTGAAATTTACGCTATGGCACAGATATTGGTTTCTAGATCGTGTCTAAATAATTGCATTGACGTTGAAAATACAACCAGACTTCGTTTGTATTGAGCGCGCTCCAAATTATGCCCCCTTAATTGTGATATTGTTTTAAAAGTAGGGGTCCGGCGCCGCCTCAACATAATAAAGTTCTAGTTTTAGATTATATTGTATTTATTATGACTATTTGAGTCCAAAATTGAAAAATATATAAAAAATAAATAAATACAACATTTTGCACGCCTAGAAAATCTTTTGACCAGCCTTGAACTAGATTTATACAATTTACCGAAACCATAGTCGTACCTCAGTATTCTTGGATAGTTTATCTAGTGAAATAATAAATTGATAGAAAATCGTTTTCAATACTAACCGATTAAACTCAATGAAATTTTGCAGAAACAATCTAGAAACAAATCTCTATGCTTGTATCGTGTCAGATTTTCCGTAAATTGTACAGTTTTAAAGTAATAGTACCTTAAAGATTTCCATACAAATCTTAAATTAATCCTAGCATTGAAACTGTATATTTTAACGAAAATCGGATACGATACAAGCATAGAGATTTGTTCCTAGATTATTTCTGCAAAATTGTATTGATTTTAATTGGTTAGTATTGAAAATATCACCAGATTTCGTTTGTATGCAGCGTGCATTTACGCATTCGGAATAAATTTCTCTTAAAAATTAGTTTCAAACAATACTGTAGCTTTTGTCAGAAACATGGCTTCAACAACCAACTGCGTGCAGTTGTAGCAAGTCTCAATAGTCGAATATTTAAGGTTTTCGGGTAGATGGATTACCAAGGATGATTAAGAGCTGTCACTCCTGGAAATGACTTTTGAAGCAATGTCAGTTAATTCACTGTCAGATCATAGTCAAGTCTCAACAGACTGACTTCGTACGAATGGCATGACTGTAGCCCTTATCAATTAAGTTTATATTGAATATAATAATTACTTTTTCATGTCTTGTAGAATAAATGTAAGGAAAAGTAAAAGATTTTTAGTACAAAAGAAAGCCTATGCTTATAGCCTTCTTAATATGCTGATTGTTTTTAGGGGACGATAAGACCATCAAAATGATCGATTTTCTCTATGGGACTAACGGCAACGACGAAATCTCCAAAAAATTTAACTGTTCCATACAAAGCTGCAATCCTACACCAGCCAAATGTATGGGACAGCTGACTTTTGTTTCGTAATTTCGACGTTGGTCCCATAGAGAAAATTGCTCAGTTTGTAATAATTATAACTCAGGTACAATTATTCATATACATCATACAAATATTTTCTTGCGGGATTCGAACACTGTCAGATCATAGTCAAGTCTCAACAGGTTGATTTAGAACGAATGACATGACTGTAGCCCTTATCAATTAAGTTTATATTGAATAGCGACGCCGTGTCGTTCAAACCTGCGGAACAAAGCGGCGACAAGGTTGTTTACGACAAAGATCTTAATCTTAATTCGAATAAATTGCGTCGAGTCGGATTTGTTTTCGAGTTTCGAGTTATGGGAGGTGCTGATCGATGACGCTACGCTGCTTAATTAGTTTGTTAACTGCTCGTGATTTAACTATTTCTGTCGCTTCACTTCAAAAAAGGGAGGTGATGTTTATGTATTAAGGAACTAATGCACTGCTATTATTATTATGTTGGTACATGAAAGATGCACGGGTCCACTGGGAGGCATACATGAGGCCGAAGCCAACACGAAGATGCCTTTTTTGGTACCATTTATTCTAAATGTGAGATGGCATGCACCTATCGAGGCCTATCCCTAAATACACCATGGAGATGCACTAGAAGATAATTCCCGACAGATGCTGAACTATTGCTAACTGCACTCCTGGCCGGCCGGTTAAGGCAAGACAGGAGGCGAGGGCCAAATCAGTCCGGGCCCTCTGGAGAATCGGGTCCGTGGTGTCGCCACTCACCAACAGCTCGCCACAAGCTGCCCTGCGGGCCTATTATTATTATTATTAAAACTTGACTCAGAATAGTGGTGCTCTTGGGCAGGTTGCGTCAGTTCTTTCACTGGTTCGGTAGACCTACCAGGGTGCTTCGTTATCACTGGTGTGGTCCCCCCATAGTCCGCAGTTGGTCATTTAGAAAATAAATCCGGTCAAGTGCGAGTCGTGCTACTCGCGCACCGAGGGTTGGGATACCACACCACCACATAACTTAAAAACAAAAACATTTATTTTGTCTTGTACCTTTAACACGAGACCGACTCACACTTGGCCGGTTTTTGTTATTTGTTGTTATACTGTAGAGTTTACTCTATAATCACACCAAGTTTGACACTTTTATGTATTACCGTTTTTACGATAGAGCGAGAAGAAAAAACGTTGATAAAAACCAGTTTCTTGTATGAGGACCCCCTTAAATTTTACTTTTTGACATTTGTTAACAAATTCGCCCTAATAACGCATATTCTGTAAAAATTTCAATTCTCTAGCTAGCAGGAACGGACGGACGGCTTAGTAATAGGGTCCCGTTTTCACCCTTAAGGTACGGAACCCTAAAAAGGAACATGAATGCGATGTATTATTGCTTGGCCTCTTAATTGAAGTATTTTACAGCGGATTTGAGTTTCAAATTATATCGATCAAGCTCAGTTACTTAATTGGTTTGTTAACATTTACTATTTCTGTCGTCTACATCAGTTGTCAGTCGTTTTAATTATCTGTTGACGGGGAGAGAGGTTTTAATGGGAGTGATGAATGTATTTTAGTTTTAGTTGTTTAAGAGAAGTTTATTCCGAATGCGTAAATGCGCGCTGCATACAAAAGAAGTCTGGTGATATTATCAATACTAACCGATTAAACTCAATAAAATTTGCAGAAACAATCTAGGAACAAATCTCTATGCTTGTATCGTGTCCGATTTTCGTTAAAATATACAGTTTGAATGCTAGGATTAATTTAAGATTTGTATGGAAATCTTTGAGGCACTGTAACTTTAAAACTGTACGTTTTAGGGAAAATCTGACACGATATAAGCATAGAGATTGGTTTCTAGATTGTTTCTGCAAAATTGCATTGAGTTCAATCTGTTAGTATTGAAAATATCACCAGACTTGGTTTGTATGGAGCACGCCAACAGTAATATACCCTCAAAGTGATGCTGACTGTATCTGTTCGCATGAGACTGAATTAGATTGTAGTATTTTAAATGGGACTTGATAACCTGTTCGATATTGTCCAAGATATTTACGTAGGTATTACAAAGAAAAAACCGTGGTGGTCCAGTGGCGATTAACTTTGTCGTGCACGAGGCGTTGGTTCGAACCCCGCCCAGGCCGACTCGTACTCGTAGTTTTTCGGAATTTATGTGCGATTTGTAACACCACTGGCTTTTCGGTAAAGGAAAACATTGTGAGGAAACCTGCATGCTTTAATTTCGAAGCATGTATTGTACCCACTGTCTATTACAAGTGGCGACGGGTTCACTCCCCGTCAAACTTGGAAAGAATTTCAGTACTAATGAAACGTGGATGTTCTGTGGTTTCAGAATATCTCTGACTACGCCCTCGGGGAATATAGTCGTGAGCATATATACTTACAAAATATGTCGTCTGCAACAGGCACATCTTATAAATAAGCGCAAGAGGAACGCCATACTCCACCAAATGAGCCCAGTGCAGGTCGGTGAAGGCCACCATTACTAGTCTGAATCAAAGCATGCAATTTGAAGTACATTGTTGCGTGAGCGTGTTATGTTTCAAGTTCATATCGAACTAACCGGTCTATGTACTTTGAATTGCACGCGATTGAATCGCAGCTGGTTAACGTAACTTTCGAAATACGGAATAATACTCACGTTGATACAAAATGTAGAAGAATAGAAATTGTCGGTCCTTGCCCCTTTTCTTACAAAGTTTAACAATGTCTCTTTCAAAAACTGACCGAAATAAGCAGACCCAAACTTTTTCCCAACATAATTTCCAACAATATTGTATCATACATCTAGTTATGAAAGCCGGATCATTTCCACGGACTCCTTCAACTGACCTCAAATAAATTGGGCTGGCAGTTGATAAATTACTCCTACCCCTATATCTAAGACCACAGGGCTCATTTTCGCCTGTACCGCTCTACCCCTCAAGTTCTTGATTGATCACGGAGAGAGTTTGTTCGACATTGGTAATCCCAGAAGTATCATAGAGTATCAAACGAATTATGAGAATTATTTGTGCGTATTTGTTTTAGTATTCGACCTAATTAGTAGAGACATAAAAATGGATACGGTATTAATGAGAAAATATCGAATGTTTGGGAAACAATGTAAGACTTTTTCATGTCTTGTAGAATAAATGTAAGGAAAAGTAAAAGATTTTTAGTTGTAGAGAAAGCCTACAGCCTCCTTAATTTGCTAACGGTTTTTAAGGGGATAATAATACCATCAAAATGATAAATTTTCTCTATGGGACCAACGGCACTGACGAAATCTCAAAAACATGCAGATGTTCCATACAAAACTGCAATCCTACACGACCCAAATTTATGGGATAGCTGACTTTTGTTGCCGATTTCGACATTGGTTCCATGGATAGAGAAAATTGTTCAGTTTGATGGTCTGATTATCCTCTTACCAACTGGTCCCCAGTAAAACAAAATTGGCGTCGAAGCAGACCTTGAAGAAGGTGGCGGGACGAAATCGATTGCTTCCTGAAGTACTGGCCTAACGAAGCGCAAAACTGGGACGCATGGTGAGAGTGGAGGGAGGCCTTTGCCCAACAATGGGACAGCGACGGCTGATATATAAAAAATATTATATCAAGTTGACCCTCGTATGTAAAGTACCTATTATTTTCTATTTTTGTATCAAAATCTAGCCCGAACTTGTAATAATGATAACTCAGGTACAAATATTGATATTAATCATACGGGATTCGAAAGCGCAACCCTTGGCACAACCGGCAGGTTCACTACAGACTAGGCTGTGGGCCGTCAACTTGTCAATCGTAAGAATATTTCGAATACTAAACACGTATAACATAAAACAAGACATTCCAAAATGGCAGTATCAGAGATCGCGTGACCGAACCTAACCCCTGAGAGAATTAAACGCAAAAACATAATTAGGAGCCGGGCCCGAGTCGGCAACTTTAATCGAGTTACAAGAGTTGTGGCAAGATTAACTCGCGGTTCGACTCCCTATAAACATTTATCACATGAAATGGAACCTTTGAATTTCCATCATTGTGCCAAGATGCTTTGTTCTGAGGTGTCTTTTGTATTGAACTTTTTTAATTATATCGTTGTCTTTTAATTACTCGTACGTTCCACTGGCAGGCTTTGACTAATTATTATAAGGACTAGCCTTGCGGTAGCATTTCCCCTCTGCCACGGTATAAGCACAATTGATCTTGTGCATTTACATTCAATTGTACACCTTATCACTAAACGAGACAGCCTATAATTGCGAAATAATAACTTCGAATTTAGAACGTTTGGGGTTCACATGAGACTACTTTTCATGATTTTTAACATTCAAAATTAGAATCTAAAGTTATGGGGAATAAAATCCAAAGTTGCGGATTTCTTGTTACCTCGCCCACCGCAAAAAGTGGCAGAAATGTTTGTTAGTAGAATTACACGCGTAACCAGTCCACATATAAATAGTCAAAGCTGGCAGGCCACTACATTTTTTTGTTTTTTTACGTTTCACTAATTTCATCTGCAATCGGCCAACGATGGCCATAATCAGATTGTTTCTCTGTTGCTTGTGAGTTTCTTCTATGGGTGATTCTTCATCAAGCCTGAAGCCTATTATTTCATGCCACTATTTTTGGGTTGAAATTCTTCATCTTTTGAAGATATTATCACATGAGAATGACTGGACAGATTTGGCTATTTTTTAGATCGTAATGGTCCGAATAGAATAGAATAGTTTATTTGCTATGTATTTCAATGTTGTGACTATCATTTATTTAGTCATAGTTTCTTCTATTCAGTCAGTTACAAACAGCATGGAAATTACATATTTATTTACCAATTATTATTTAGATATTCTTTAATATGATAAAAACAAAGCGAAAGGTACAATGCTTTTGTCATTAAATTTAATGGTCATGTCTCGCTACTGGTAGGTGATTGTAATGTTAATACACATATTATAATGAGTGTTCTTTTAATATAATACAGTAGTAGGACAGAGTATATCTAGTTCTCGTCTATCAGGATGTTTAGTGTTACTGAGGTAGACTTCATGAGCAGTTTTAAATTCTCGTCGATAATGCTTAGTAAATGTAAGTTTAGCCGAATTAGGTAAATAGGGGAAAACAACGGTCGTGTATATACAACGTGTTAATGAATTAACGCAAAACTTGAAAGTAGTTTGTTTGGAATCGAGAGCAGAATCGAATTAACATGTTTTTAACATGGGTTTTTTTTTTTCTTCAAAATATTAAATAATTTGTTTGTAGAATTTAAAATTTGCTGAGTCGATGCCAACCCGCCGCTCGGGCACTCTCACCCTACTTACTACCAAAACAAGATTCTTAAAATGTATCCACAAGCACGCTAGTGGTTTCTTTCATTGCTAAAATGATAACAAATCATTTTTGCGTCAAAACTTAAAATGCGAATAACTTTAAATTTTAACTATCAAAATAATGAAATTATTGTTTCAATCAAATTGTTTTGTTATAAATCAGTTGGGGTGTATGAGGTTTTGCGCTTATTCATTAACACGTTGTGTATGGAAGAAACGGTGTATTTCGTAATTGCACCTTGCAAGTGTTAATTAATCTTCGATAATCGTTTGACCACTTTTTTAGGAGCATTGATTATATAGGTACATAGTTTATTTAATCTTAATATAATATAAGCCTTTCGCCAAAAGCACAACATAATAAACGTCCTCCCTTAGTCGCCTTGTAGTTGTATAAGACGACGGTATATGTGTGAGGACACATATCGTTGGCTAAAGTGTCAAACCTCGTAATTCCATTTTATTTTTCAAAGTCAAAGTCAATATAAGTCAATATAATTTATTCAATATAGGAGCTTACAGCACACTTATCAAACGTCAAATCTTTTTTAAAGCTACCACCGCGTCGGAACGTGTTATCGCTGTAGAGAAGATGCGGCCAGAAACTCTACAACATAACATGACTTAATAACTATTACAATATAAATTACAATTTATACAATTTTATTACTAATTTCTGAATGAATCCATAGCACAACTCTTAAATCCTTTTAAAAAGCCGTTACAATTTAAAATGATAAATAGAAAACCATATAACTCTGGGATGCCATTTTTCGTGGTCAAGTTTTTTGTGCCTCCTGTAAAATTTGATCCAATGGAGTTACGAGGTCTGACATTTTAGTCGACGATATATGAATTATGTTACAACGATTTATGCTACATAACCTCATATCATCACACGTAATATAAGATCAATTAATATTTACATTATTAAAAGGACTATATTAACATTCCCTCTCAATATTAATATTCCATAATAATAATATCACTAGAGAGATACGTACCACGGTCGTAAAACTAATTTACGTCAAACTAATATCAAATATCAAGTAAAGATATCAGATTGGTGAGGAAACTGGGTCGCAATCAACGTCGTCTAGTTTGAACGATATTTGGTAAATTAGTATAGGTCTGATTAGTAAGCATATATCCCAAGTAGCTAGATTGACGGGAAGAGTTCGTTTCTAATTATTTTAATGGTTAGCTTTGATATTTGAGATAGAAATCGTTTCAGATTCCTCCACTTATAAACAACACGAGACTGATTGCGCTAATTTATAAAATCGAAGATAGATTCTTATTCAATTTCAGTTCTAATCTCATTTCAATACAATCACTATTCCACTGTGCTGATTTCCGCATCGCGCTAAACTCTTTGTAACTGACATGATGACGTCTGAGGGATCTGTCAAAACGGTTCTAACGGCTGTCATGAGCTGTACCGCGATCAGCCTACATAGGTACAATACCTTTATCGAAATGTACACACAAGGCCTAAAACTAAACAAAATTAAGGCTTGTAATAAATAACAGGAGAGATATAATGAACAAACCGTGGCCGCGCGAATCCTTCTAGAGACTTACAAAGCAGACACTGAATAATTGCGAATACCCTAAAAAAGTGAATTAAACCTTCCCAGTCTACAATTTCCCAACGAAGACCCGCGAATCAAACCGAATTAAGACTTATGACAATGTTATAAAAGCTATGTTAAGGGATTTGTTTTTTGAATAGACCGAGCGAACAAAGGGCGGCAAAAAAGAAGGTTCTGTGTGTAATTACTTTTGACTAATTAGTTAAGAAAGAGAAATATTATTTTGGTAAGGGATTGTGAGGGTTTGAGTTGTAATATTGTTTTAATGTTTTTTTTTTGGAATTTAGCTACTTAGCCACTCGGCAAAGTCTGACAAGAAGGCCAAGGGCAAGGCACAGTGTAAAATAATAATAGTGGAACAGCTCAGCGGTCGCGACGGATCTATGGTCGCACGGTGTGCGGGGGACGGACGGGGCACCAGCAAAATGGGTACCGAGCGCAGGTAATTCGGTACTGGGACGCTCCCCGCGGCCCCCGTACACCGCGCACGAATGACCTGGCGCGACCAATGAGCTGAGTCACTAGTTTTATAACACTATGGCCAAGGGCTAACGCTCCAGAAGTAGCAGAGATGCGGGAGCAGAGAAGCACTCCTTAGTAAACTTTCGCGGTGGCTACTCAGTTTATTAGCACCGAACTGCGTATGTCATACGCACATGAGATAAAATATACAGAGCTCTGTTGCACTCAATGAGCGATTGAAGCCCCCGTGTTGTAGAGTTTCTGGCCGCATCTTCTCTACAACGGAACACCTTTCAACGCGGTGGTAGAATCAAAAATGACGTGAGAAAGCTATCCATGTGATATTATTTTTAATAAAACTTTTTGATTTCTACTATTATTGATTATAAACATGATACAGCCATGTTGTGCTATTTCGAAACAAACTAAAGATTGAAAAATTCGTCTAGGGCGGGACTTGAACCCGCACTCTTCCAAACCGGGGAAGTGCATTATCCAATTTCGCTACCGAGTCCACTAGCCAGAGAACGAAATTTTGAATCTATTGCGTCTCAAGGGGACGTGAGCGCCATCTACTGGAAGTTATTACAAACTAACCAACACGCAAGTCAAGCATTACAACTTGAATTCATACGATATAGATGAAACCGGTAAATTTAGATTGATGTAGGTCTAAAGTTGGCCAGCCTTTTCCAAACACACCAATATAACCTTAGTTACCTCCTAGGACACCCAAGAAAAGAAAAGGCCGTGTCTGTATCTAAACCAGGAACACACGCACTAATCTTCTTGGATTATTTTGTTCATTTACTTTTGTCAACAAAACACCAATTCTCCTTTTATCTCCACCCGTGTCGGGTAAAGAGATATAATCGCAACGGGTAATGAAATAGAAATATTTCAAAAGCACCCGTGGCCTCCCGAGATCCAACTTTATCCATTCGCTGGGAGAATTTTTCACAAACTTTGAACTTTTTCCTGATAAGCGATGTATTAAAAACAATTTACCCAACTGGGTCGGTACGAATTGTTTGAACTCAAATATTAGTAAGGTGTTTCAAACACGTCTCAACATAATCAATCAATTTGCGTATTACAAAAGAAAAGGTTTTTGCTTGAAAACAAATTATTTGACTTGCTAATGTAAAATACATCGGTATTGATTTTGGTTTTAGGGGTTCCGTAGGCAAAAAAGGAAGCCTTATCATTTCGTCTAAAAGTGTCATTGACTTTAATTCGTTAAGATAGAAAAAAAATTATCATACTTAGTTTGTTTGCAGCGCGCTTGGAAAGCACTCGCAGGATTCTTAAAAAATTCTAAGATTTTACGTGAGATAATGCATGTAAATACATAGCCCAAAGCATTGCTCGTAGAACCGATGGCCGATGGTGCCGAAAAGTTCTCGAGTGATGACTGCGTACCGGAAAGCGTAGGTAGGCCCCCTACAAGGTGGACCGTCGATCTGATGAAATCGGCAAGAACCCATTGGATGAGGGAAGCGTAGGACCGGTCTATGTGGCGATCCTTGGGGAAGGCAAATGTTCAGCAGTGGTCGTCTATCGGCTGATACGTTGATGTTGCATCTCGCATTCAAAATTCGGTAGTCAATTATACAGGGTCCTTCTTTATATGCTGACATTTTTCTGGGCTGGCAACGGGATGATCAGCCTACGAATCTGAACAATTCACTCTATGGCACCAATACCGTAATCACGCGCGAAAAAAAAATCTTCTGTTCCATACAAAACTGCAAACCTACTCAAGCCAAATGTATGGGACAGCAGATTTTTATTTCGCGCTTTTCATATTGGTCCCATAGAGAAAGTTGTTCAGTTTGACGGTCAGATCAACCCCTTAAATGTGTCAGCGTATTAAGAAGGACTGTATACAGGGAGTTAGAAATAGTATAATTAAGCTTACAACCACATACTCTACCTATCAAACTGCACAACTTTTACTACAGGAGCAAACCTGTCAGAACAAAAAAAAACGGATATTCCATACTAAACTGCAGCACCCACTCGACTCGAAATGCATGAGACTGTTGTTTAAAGGTTAATGTTACTTTTCCTTACACCCTTTATAATCCATTCATAATTAGGTATGTCAAAATCACTTGTACAAGTTATGAAATTGGTATCTGAATCATGAATCCGAATTAAGTTCTTTTATTTACGATCGATGTCCAAAACGAAAGTTCGCCAATAATTAATGAGAGCACTAGACTTAATCTCTATACGACATAAACATTTGTCCGTCTGTCGGACAACAAGAGAGAACATGTCATTAATCAACTCTCAATTACAGCTTCGAGCATAGTGCCGAGTAGCAGGACAAATATTGGATTATGTATGATTGATTGAACACAAGTTTTGTGGACGGGGAACTAATAGTCTAGTGTTAGAGAAACGCGTGTGGGTTTGGTGAGTAAATAATGGCTTTGTTGCATTGATTTAGGGGTATGGGATGCTTTGATACATGATTTTAGTGGGGGTAAAAGCCGCTTGGTAGCTTGACCTTTCGTGGGGTTCCTTGGCTTTCCTGGAGACGGCGGTCTGCTTCTCTCTCAGGCCGACTCATACCAGACCGTTTTTGGAAACACCACTAGGCTGTCTGAGTAGGCTTTACAAATTAGCGAGTAAAAGTCGACCAACTTGTAAAATGTACTTTTTATACTTTATTAGCCGTTAAACCGTAGTATAAAACAAAAAGCCCCCTTCTAAGTCCGTATATTGTGAGGGGCAACTACGGAACCCTACCCTGCGCGTGGTCCGACACGCACTTGGCCTGTTTTTATTATTTGTTGTTATACTGGTAAGTTTGCTCTATAAACACACCAAGTTTAATGCTTGTATGTAAGACCATTTTTACGATAGAGCGAGAAGAAAAAACGTTGATAAAAACTAGTAGTGTGAGGACCACTCTTACTTTATAAGTTTATGTCATTTTTATTATTAGCAAATACGTCATAATAACGCACATTCTGTGAAAATGTCATCGATATATCTATTACGGTTCAAAACTTACAGCCCTAAATAGTTAGGACAGACAGACAGACGGACGGACGCACAACGTAGGTAGGCTTAGTAATAGGGTCCCGTTTTCACCCTTTGAGTACGGAACCCTAAAAAACAAGACTTAGTAACACATTATCATAATTAAAATTCACTTAGCATTAACGTATATTTCAGCTCTAAGCAGAATAATACCTAATGGGAAAATATGCAAATTATGTATAATGAAATTAAGCTATCGAGATTTTAGCTTGTGAGTGTATGGCGGTAATCCGCGCCGGAGTGAATTAGGGGAACAGAATATTAGCATCTCAAATGGGCTGTTGGCTCCAGGGCTGAACGTATAATTTCGCGCGTACAGTTTAATTATTGAGGTGCATTTGATAACGTTTCTCGTTTCATGAAGGTTTAGTAGCAGCGTTCTCATAATAATGCTAAAAGGGAACCTTGCTACAATGAGCCGTTTTCCAAAATTAGTAAGACCATATGAATAGATAATAAATAGTAGGTTTCGCAATTTTGATATAGGTGTCATAGTGAAAGTTGTTCAGTTTGATGGTCTTAAGAGCCTATGTCGAATAATAATTGAAGCGAAATGGGCGTGTGATAGCTTATATTACTGCCTGATGTGAGAAAAAGAGATGGGGCGCCGCGCGCGCCTGAAACGACGCAAGCGTAAAACAAGCTTTATTTAATTGTGATTGTACTATTTATGTAGGTTCATTTCTGCTCTAATCAAACTTCATAAAATATCAATCTCTTTTTTTTAAATCAAGTCTTGTGTTTCTATTATTCACCGTTTAGCAGTTCCAAGCGTTTATCTATAAAGACGGAGGCTACTTTGGTTTATTTTTCTATCGAGAAAATGTCCCTTAATCGTGTTTTGGCTCTAATCAAAACTTCAATTATATGTTCAATTTACACATATCCGCAAATCATACTTCTACTGTTAGTACTTCATGATATATGATGCTTTGAAGAATCCTATTTTTTTACATAACCTCTAAACCACCCCCTTAAATATTTATTTGTATTTTTGTAACCCCTTGTAATTTTTTTTTAGGAAAACGCCTCATTACAGCCTAAAAATATGGTAGTACTTTATTAATCGCTTTGCACGCATGGTCCCGGTCCCATGCATATTCCGAGGTAAGAACTACTTGAAGGAGGAAATCCGCGGATAAAGAAGTTACCGTATTTTGATCACAAATTACGCGTTAGACTTCAGACAACACTCTTAGCCCCCTAGCTATTTCCACGCTTCTACAACCGAAACAAACGTCCAAACTTCAGTAGTTTAACCTTCCCACTCCATTGAATCTTCAGAAACCATATCATAACAACTTTATCCATTGTTACAGATCAGCAGCGGCAATAACAGCGAACAATTCTAAAAGCAAACGTTCTCGACGAAGCAAGAATTAAAAAAAAGAAAAATAAGGAAAAATCCGACCGGTCATCGTTCTTATCCGGGTACTCATGAATATGACATCAGTGGTCGTCGGTGACCCACGATGTTGATTTATTCGGCGCCGGTGATCCATCACTGGAACCCGGATAACCCGACTGACAAGACGGCTACTTTTGCTTGATATCACTCCGCTTTGGTACCGAGTAATAGCACAGTTTGTATGTATCTCAGTTGTGAAATTTGGCGGTAGCGTGCGGGTTACCAGAATAGGAATAACTACGAGTATACTATTATGTAGATTTTTTTTTTTTTAATTTCTTTAACGGCTCTGGATACTAGTCCTTTTGAGCCATTCGTTAGTTTTTTCCTTTATATTCTTTATTTTTTGATGAGGGGATGATAGATGACGATGAATCTATGGTCGATTTCGTAAGCTCGCGCGTTGCCGCCAAAATGACCATGTACGAGTTAACTTGAACCAAAACTTATTTTCTGTTATCGTATTTATTTGAGATTCCTGTTACGTCGGTCGCTTTACGCAACTGTTTGGTACACAATCCGCACGAAATTATGTCACAAATATCACTAAAACCAATTTTTTACGAATTTTAAATAACACGAAACACAACAAGAGCAATGGCGCCAAGCAAACTCCTATTATGTAGAAGTGGAATAGTGTTACTAGCCGCTGTCAATCGGTCTATCAATAGTATCAATACAATCGATAGCTCATGGCAATACTATTGAAGGAGTGCAATATTTTAGATAGTATTGCTGTTCATGAATTAGGTATAATCTAAGTATCTATACTATCGATAGTTTCAAAGTTATGAAAAAAAATACTATTGATTGTATCGATCTCGTATCAATGAGTTTTTTGGAAATTATGTACTATTTGTAATTTGTACCAACACTGGCTTTTCGGTGAAGGAAAACATCGTGAGGAAACCTGAATGCTTCAATTTCGAGGCATGTATTGTGCCTACTGTCTGTGTATAAATAAAAAATAAATAAATATCTTGGACATTGTCACACAAATTATCTAGTCACATGACTAGACAACGATATAGAATACACATATACAAGATACAAACATCCATGACTCGGGTACAAATATTCATATTCATCATACAAATATTTGTCCCTTACGGGATTCGAACCCGCGACCCTCGGCACAGCAGGCAGGTTCACTACCGACTGAGCTACCGGGCCGTCATACTACTAGTGAAACGTGGATGTTCTGAGATTTCAGAATATCTCTGACTACCCCCTCGGAGAATATAGTCGTGAGCTTATGCAATCTATAGTACCTACTGTTCTTCAAACATTCGATACTATCGAGAGTATCAATAGTTTACAATTCGTGAGCAGCAATACTATTTCAATACACACCCTTTCCCGATCACACCCACATCACACATCACACACCTTCCATCGCAATCAGCAGGATTATTATTAGTTATTTTTTGTTTTATCTTCAACTGTTTTGTTTAATGTGGTTTTGCCTGTACCACAGACTATTGGAAATGGTTTTTCAATTAATTTAATTAATTTTATAATTTGTTAATTTGTAACAGTACCTACCGAATTACCTACTACCTACCGACTTACCTAGTAGTTTACTTAAAAAAGTTAATTAAACAGATAACTGGTTCCCCAGGTTTCAGGCTTGCCTGCTGAGGACCCCTGGTAATTTTACTAAATAAGGAGATCTTAATGTATAACGCTTTCACATTGTATTGTTTATTGTTTGTTCAGAAATTCAATAAATTCAATTCAATAAATTCCTATCTGTTAATAGTATTGTCACATCGAGCCTTTGGCGTATTAATGTGGTACACGCGACAACACATCAAGCTATGCAAAATCAAAATAAGGTCGCGCGTAGCTAGAGAAATGTATAACGTCGTGCGGCCAGCTTATGTTGGTTTTGCTTAGCTTGATGTGTCGCCGTGTGTACATCACTCCCGCGCGCTCCGCATGACTTGAAGTATCGTGACCACCGAATTACACAAACTATTCTGTTACATGAACTGTAGCTATTAGTATTCTTCGACTTATACGAACATAGCTTCAAATTGTTTGCCTATTTGAGTATGCATGAAGTTGTTTGAGATTTATTACTAGTAATTTATTCATTCGACCAAAAGCGTACGGACTGCTTTTGGTTTGGTAATTTTGGTCTTTTAGTCGATTCTGGTACGATAACAGTAGAGTCAGAATTGGTTTTGATTTTGGCATGGAAATTCATTCCCTGATCAAATACCGGTGGCCAGTAACTTTGCTGTAAATATAAATCAACAGAAGGTAATTATATCTAAACCAAGGTTCTTGATAAAATCTTTTTGATTAATGCCTCCCAATTCACCAAACAACTTCAAAAGACTTGTTAGATCCTAATTTGTCAAAATTAAGATAACAATGTTGTGAATAATTACTTGAGTAAATAAATTGAGTACCTAAATGAACTAATTAGAATTCACAAACGTTACGAAGACCATTTAAAATATTAATGTATCTCAACCACTTTGATACAAAATACCTGGTATAATATTTCAAGATGCCGTTAAATTTGTCGACCTCTATATGTTTAGGGTTTTGCTCTTTCTTATACTGTGGTTTAGGTAATGTTTTATTTTTTTGTGTAGCCAGTTCAGTGTCCCACTGCTGGGCAAAGACCTCCTCTTTTACTCTCCAATCCTCTCTATTGTGTGCAACTACAGACCAACTTTCTATGAAAGCATCCATGTTGTCTCTCCACATTTGGGTCTACCTCGACGCCGACGAGTATCCTTGGGCAATGTTAATAAACTTTTTGACTTTGCACTTGGAACTGTCAAAGTTGTCGCTTCTTAAATTCACTGGGGCGCTACCTTCCTCACCTCCCTGCCATGGCGTCTACGATAATCAGTATCATACATTTTATATTTCAAATGCTACAATCATCATGCTAATATTTTGACGTTAACAAGGGCACAGATAAAATATTTGATTATACTTATAATATCTGATCTCCTCATCGTCTAAGGCGTTACAGCCTGGTCTAATAAGTCTTTCTAGAACATATCTAGGCGTTCTGTCCCGACTCCTTCGCACCAATATTTTTCAAATATTGTTTGCCGCCATCCAGCCATCTAAGCTTGGGTCGGTCTCGAAAACTGCGGCCACCCGCTTGACCTTCCAGTAAGCATTTAGTACTTCGATCTCGTAGATTCTCATGACACGTCGTTCCCAGCATAAAGGCGATCCAAAGGCCAATCTTTATGGTGTTAATGAATTTAGGCTCATCATACAACTGGTATAGCTTGTGGTTGTATCGCGTTCGCCATCTCTTGTTTTCCAACACAGCTCAGAAAATGCACCTTAGAATTTTACGCTCATATTTCTGACTTTATTACCGCGTACCGGAAAGCGCAGCTTGGGTAGGCTCCCCATAAGGTGGACCGACGATCTGGTGAAGGCGGCGGGAACCCGTTGGATGAGGGCAGCGCAGGACTGGTCGTTATGGCGATCCTTGGGGGAGACCTATGTCCAGCAGTGATGATGATAATTTCTAAATTTCGAGCATAAGTACATATTTTATAAATATTTAACAGTGACTGATCAAACATCGATAATTCCAAAGTGAAAATAAAAAGAGGTAAATATGCGTCGGCGGCCTCTACCACCGGTTCGAGAAGAAACCAACTCGAAAACTTGGAGAAGTGTTTGTGAAAACGATAGTGTAATATACTTTCTCGTCGCGTCAGTCGGTGCGTTGACCTACGCGAACAGTTTAAATGGTGAATTCGTGCACGATGATATCCCGGCTATAGTGACAAACGGTGATGTGAATGGACGGCACGCGGTGCTCAGTTTGTTGAAGAATGACTTCTGGGGCACGCCGATGTCGGATCCGTCGAGTCACAAGTCCTATCGGCCGCTGACTACGCTGTCCTTCAGGTGAGTTTAGTTTTTATTTTACCATTCTTTAGAGTTTTTAGACGAAAACCAAAATATATGTAGGTACGAGAACTATGCTTCTTGTTGCGATCCCTGGAGGAGGCTTATGCCTGACTAGGAGGCTACGCGAGCAGTGGACGTCCATTGGCAGAGATGATGACTATTCTACCCAAAAATGCAACTATGAGACTCCGAAATACGAGCTTTTTTACATTGCATCGCAAATGGTCAATTATGCTAAGTATGTGGCGTGAAGAGCTTTCAACAGTTTTTAACTGACTACAAAAAAAGTAGATCATCAATTCGTTTTCTTTTATTATATTATGTTTCGTCAAAACATCAGTGATCCTAAACAGATTTGAATGATTCCTGCTTAGAAGTGATGAAGCACTTAGTAGATGGACAGTGGATTGACAACAAATAATCGTTGATTTAAGGGAATATAATTCGGAGCGTACTCCATACAAATGAAGTCGGGTGATATTTTCGATACTAACTAATTAAAGTCAATGAAATTTTTCTAAAACAATCTAAAAACTAATCTCTATGCTTGTATGAAGTCAGATTTTTGTTAAAATATATAGTTTACAATTACAGTGCCTCAAAGATTTCCATACAAATCTTAAATTAATCCTAGCATTAAAACTGTATATTTAAACAAAAATCTGACTTCATACAAGCATAAAGATTAGATTCTAGATTGTTTCTGAAAAATTTCATTGACTTTAATTGGTTAGTATTGAAAATATCACCAGACTTCGTTTGTATGCAGCGCGTATTTACGCATTCGGATGCATCGGAATTAAGCCCCTTTGAAACTAGACATAAATTGTACTTTATACTTAGACTACTTATATGAGGTCAAGTTACGCGTGTAATTCTAGTAACAAACTTTTCTGACACTTTTTGTGGGGGCATTAGTTTAGATTCTAATTTTGAATGTTAAAAATCATGAAAAACAGTGTCGTGTGAACCCCAAACGTCATAAGTTCGAAATTATTGTTCCGCAATTATAGGCTGTCGCGTTTAGTGATAAGGTATAAAATCGTATGTAAATGCGTAAGATCTTTTGATCTTGCACGTTGGCAGAGGGGAAATGCTAAGGCGAGGCGGGTCCGTATATAATTCGTCTAAGACTTTATATAATATTCGTATCTTTAAGTATATAGGTACAATATAGACTTTTGCAGAAGTTTCAGTCGACTTTAAGTTAATAAGGCATGAACTTCGTATAATAATAATATAACAAATTCATTTCTTCATTTTTTGAAATAGTCTTTTACGGAGACAGAGAACTACATTATACAAACATAATATTTACTTTCGAAAATATGATAATGGCTTCAGAGTTTTCTCTTGGGAAATCTAAGCTTTTATAAATATATACTTTTGTATTTCTAAAGAAAAATTGTTTTCGCTAATAATTTTTGGGCTATTCTAGAAGAGAATAAATCAAAATACTTACAAGCTTAAAAAAAACGAATCGTAACTATTGTGAAAATATATTTTCAGTTACATAAACAAAAATCTATGGCGGCGGTGCTCAATATAGGCCTTGGTAGGTAGGTACTACACACATTAATTAAATGTTTTCAAATGATGAAGTATGAATTTTTTAGGAAATCAATGAATAAGTACAGTTTTTCGTATCTCTAAAATAGACGACGGTTGTCTTTGAACATATTTTTGTGAAACTTTTTATGGGAGGGCTTTGAAATTCTGATCCGCAACCTTTTTGTGTGACGGAAGTTTGAAATTTGAATCGGGAGCGGAAGTTCGAAATTTAAATCGGGAGAAGTTTCACATCTGCCGGGCATCCCGTTTCAGCCAACTTTTTTTCTGTTTCTTTAGTTTTGGAGGTCCCCAATACTGATCCATCTTGATGTGCTATACTCTATAATTATTTCAGTACTATAACATAGGACAACAATTTAATTGAGTATAATTTTTATGGACTGAACTTTATAATGCCTCTAAGCTTATTAAAAACTCAGTAAACAAACCGACTCACTCAAACAGAAAATTCATAACCTCACTCCAGCGAAAACTCGTTAACCCGTCTAAATAATTTTAAAACAAGATAATTCGCAATTTGGCACGTGACGCGTGACAAGTGTGACCGCCGATGAATGGCCTGTCCTTTCACGTAGCAGAGTCACCAGTCATTATGTCCGTCCCCCTCCCCCTAGCTGCCAGGGTTGCCAACTCGGTTACAGGTTTTTGACTTAATAATCGGCCAAGAGCGTATTATATTTTCCTCTTTTTCCATGTACACACGGCGCAACATATTACACATTACACGTTATGCAACATCCGCGCGGCCAGCTTATTTTGGTTCGCGTAGCTTGGTGTGTTGCCGTGTGTACATATAAGTAAATTTCATCAACAACTTTGTTGGTTTCTTATTTTGGTGATATAGCATTAGTTTGGTGGTATAGCTGTTTTCCACGACTTCTTATGTGTTGACTTTAAAAAAGTATTCTGTATTTTTTTTTAACGGTATTACTGTAACTTTTTCTGTATTAATCCAGAATTTATAATATCTGTGTGCCAAATTTCATCCAAATCCGTTCAGCCGTTTATGCGCGATTGAGCCACAAACATACTAACATCGTCACAAAAATCGAAAAAAATCTCACTATAATTATGAATGTGAATACATTCATAATAATAGTAAGATTTATGTCGATTTTTGTGATATTTACATGAGTAAATGGCGTTCAAGTTAACGTTTTTTACGGTAGCGTAACTGACGTAGATGTGGGAACATGCTCACACTTCACTTTAGAATGATAATTCGGTTTTATTGTGAATTTTTGGCTTAAAAAGTAAATTCCTCATATTGCTTTCGGACTAGGGGGGTTGTTACTATTGAATAATCTGTGGCCAGGGGCTAAAATATGGGGCTAAACAAGTGGAAAGAGCTAGTACCAAGCAGTAATAAAACCTGAGCTTGCAACATTGCCTTCCCCTTCTCTCCAGCCTCCCCCACTCCCCCATGGTCGCTACGTTGGAGGTCCATCAATCATTGCATCATTTCGAGGGGCATTCTCCATTCTGAAACGTCTTTTTGGAAAGCTTTTGTGTTTGATGATATTTTCTGTAGATATCTATACTTCATTTCAAATACGGACGAAACGATTTTCCAAACTCAAACTAAAAAATGTTTCATTCAAAATAATATCATATGGATAGCTTTCTGACGTCATTTTTGACTCTACCACCGCGTCGGAAGGTGTTCCGTTGTAGAGAAGATACGGCCGAAACTCTACAACACACTTCTTTAAAAAACTATACAAATTGCAAATACAAATACAATATTGAATTACATAAAGTAAAATTGTCAAGACCAGACATTTTGGTCATTCATATAATCATCGAGTTTATAGTAATTCTTTTTGTCTGGCAAGTTTAGAATATCTTCTGGTATCTTTTATAATAGCGTATACAGTGTCCCATGAAAGATGTATTGACTTTACTGAATTTCCGATTCCTATTTATCTTTCTGGACGTTAACGTGGATGTTCTGAGATTTCAGAATATCTCTGACTAACCCCTCGGGGAATATAGTCGTGAGCATATGCTTATGCTTTCTGGCCAATTCTGATTAGCAATTAAATTTTTTTACGAGGAAGGTATACTATCCGACATATCTTGAACTTTACCAAAGCTCTTCTAAGAATAAGTGAGAAGTGTTTCAAATCTTGTTTCTGTCTTTGAAAATAGCCTCAAAGTTTTCGTTGTTTTTTGAAATGGAGTATAGGTATTATTTAAAACTACGTAGACTAGAACATTTTTGTATTAGAGGCCTGCTTATTTCCCAGGGTACCTACGCTGGTCGTATTGGGGATTCAGTACGTATCTCTGGGAGGCTCCACCTTTTATAGTATGGTGTAAGTTCACTGTCTAGCAAAAGTTTCAGAATCTAATTACGTTTTAAATGGTGACGGATGGCTATGTTACGCCTTAAAATACCCTTTAGGCACCTTTTACGACTCTCACATACATAAAATAAAGGTAAATATGTTTCAAGCAGCGTAGGTCATCTTCATGATATGCTGAAATTTTTTAAGGGGATGATCAGACCCTCAAACTGAACAATGTTATCTATGGCACCAACATCGAAATCGCGAAAATCTGCTGTTATATCAGCCATACAAAAGTGCAAACCTACTCGAGCCAAATGTATGGGACAGCTGATTTTCTCGATTTCGATATTGGTCCCATAGCATAGAAAGTTGTTTAGTATGATGGATTCATCATCCCCGTAAAAAAAGGGCCAGCATTTTAAGAAGGACCCTATATAACAAATAAATAAGTAAATAGAAAATTATGTTGAAACTGTGTAACAATGATGTATTATCTATTGAAAACATGTAATTTATTGCAATAAATATAATAATAATAAACTCAGACGACCAAAATCTTTCGGGGTTTTTTAAAAACTTTCCTAAACTACAATTTTTCCAATTAAACGTACAGGAAGTACAGTAATTATAGCAAGGCTGGCTTTGATGATGAAATTCCGTTGGAAATCCCACAGATATAGAAATATTTCTACTGAAATCACAAACACAACACAACATTCGTAAAGAATCAGATATCAACGGAAATAAAAGCAAATATTTACTCACGTTTCACGACCGTGACGAATGAAGGTTGCTTCACCACAGAATAACTTATAGTAAACTACGCACAGAAAGTTTGTTTCTTGTAAAACTGCTCATATTTATTTTCTTAAACGATAAGTTGTCCTGCACGAATGAAATTGCATCTTAATGTACCAAGATAGCGCATATATTGACTAATATGATTTTTATAGTTTCATCCTGTTCCCCTGACGCGATATCCTGTTTAATTGAAACAACTTAACTATCTTTATTGAAGATTTGATTAATAATTTTAGAAGTTCGAGTAATTGTTTGGTATTTTTAGGTACTAAGACCGTCTTCTCACCATCACGCACACACGTGTCGTACACGTTATTATGTATGCAATACTTTACAAAAGGCTAAGCAATTTCAACGCACACGCACACAAGTGCGTGATACACGTGCCACACACCTTCGAAACTCCGATCCGGAATGTAGACTTGACTGAACGGAATTCTGGAGGGCGAAAATCCATACGAAATCGTAATCCTGATTCGGAATTGCGTAGGAATGTATGTGGTGTATAACAAGTTAATGTGTGATCATCCTGCGGGGCACGGACAGGACCCACCACCTCCTCATGGCTCTAGCAACCTCACGGTTATTCGAGCCGAATCGTGGGAGATGCGCGCGTTACTTGCTCTAGGCCTCCTTTCACGCGCGCAGTTTGTCGACTACGTTCCCTACAAGTTCTATCTCTGTCCTTCTGTCCCATGAAACACTTCTCCCCTTTCTGGGGCGTGACATTCACTGTTACGCCGACTTCAACGCAGACCGCAGCTGTCCTTTTTCCTTATTCAAGTTCCTTCCTGGTTTTGTGCCATTTGTGTGCAAACCTCCGAAGGTGTCCTAAGCTGTCCTCTGATGCCACGAGGTCACTAAAGTAGACGGAGCCTATTTCGGTTCTTTTGAGGCCGTCCAGCATGATGTACTGCTCCTCTTCGTACAGCTCATACTCCCACAGAGCGTGGTCCCGGTCTTCGGCTAAACCGGCTCCACAGTGACAGCTTCCGTCTTCGTTGAGGCCCAGGTCGTTGAGACGCTTACGAAAACACCCGTGACCGGTTAACATCTGAGACGTTTCATAATCCGGCTCCAAGTAGTCCATCTTCAGGCGACGAGCTATATCGGGAAAAAACTTGTACAGGTTCCTCCCCTTATCCACCGTGTCCCAGCGCTCCTGCCAAAGAGCAACTACTTCCGCGCCTATCAGTTT
The DNA here is from genome assembly GCA_963924505.1 of Agonopterix alstromeriana. Classification (NCBI taxonomy): domain Eukaryota; kingdom Metazoa; phylum Arthropoda; class Insecta; order Lepidoptera; family Depressariidae; genus Agonopterix; species Agonopterix alstromeriana. The sequence continues at coordinate 18,680,281 of OZ004667.1, forward strand.
TTTCCTCTTTCTATACTCGGGCCTCGGTAATACTTGCCTTGACTCCTCGCACCTCCCAGCACGTATCACCTCCAGGTCGGCCGGAAGGACTCCCACTAGAACGGGCAACGCTGCCGTACGGACATTGGGGGAGGCGAGGTAACACGTCCGATGCGTCTGCCTTTGAGAGCGACGCGCGCTTCCCTTTCCCGCTATACCATTCGCCCTTCGCTGATATCTAGAGTATGGTAGATAGAGTACGCTTGTGACAAAACCTGAAGCCCAAATTTGTCAATTTTGAGATGTGCTTAGATGGTGGTGCATTGTGGAGAGTTACGGACTTTCATTTACCATGAGTCTTTTGCTCTCAAATGGTAAAGGATAACATCATGATGAAACCTGCATTCACTGAAGAAGAAATCTGATGGGTATTTGAACTCTACCTATCCGCATTGAGCACGCGTGGTGGACTAACACCCATTTACCCTGCCTGATATTTCTGTACCACAGCAGTTTGTGTAATATAGGCATATTGTAATAAAAAATGCGTGCCCCATGCCTTCAACGACTCAATCATGGTGTATTTTTATTTGGACCGGCGCGGGCATGCGAATGTGAACCTCCATTTACATAGGGCGACCCGCACAAATCACGCGACGATCGTGTTTTCATTCGGTAACCGGACCCTTTTCTAAATAATAGTTGTCTTTGCTTTGGGAATAGGAAAAGGTTGTTTAAAGATGAGGAACGCAGGTGGAATCGGTTTGATTTTTTATGGTTTCAACAGTTTATCTGTAACTGAAACCGTTGTACTCGAATAAGAAAGAGTATCTAAAGGGTGTAACAAAACACCCTAGTAATACTTAAGGGTGCTTCAGACCATCAAACTGAACAACTTTCGCTATAGAGTCAACATCGACAAAAAATAAATAAATCAGCTGTACCATAGATTTTTGTCGAGTCGGTACTACAGTTTTATATAAGAAAGCTGTATGTATGTATATACTCACGACTATGTTCCCAGAGGGGGTAGTCAGAGATGTTATGAAACCTCAGAGCATCCACGTTTCACCAGTTGTACCGAAACTCTGTCCAGTGTGACGGGGGGTGAGCCCGTCGCCACTAATAAAGCGGATTTTTTAAATTTTTACTGTACGGACACTCACTGATCCCCAAATTTCGCCCTCATCTCTTTTCGGTGGTACGAGAGGAGAATAACGGTAAACAGTAGTGTATTCAGCTCTCACTCACACTGACTCAGCATACATGTGCTAGACTCTACTTGTCAGTGCGAGCCCTTTGTATGAAGTGTACAGGGTGTGATTCCGGCTTAGTATTAGCCACCCTATTTTTTCGTAGGGTCGTTAAGATTTCTAATACAGTGTTTTGTGTGAGAAAGACTAGTATCACCATACCTACATCATTCCACACCTTAATTATGTAAAAAGTGAGCCTTGAATACTTAAATGGATAGTTGGTAGCTGTAGCAAAGATTCTGATCACTCTGAAATAGATAAATGGTCGTGAGTGTATGCCTGGCTAATCGAACTAGGGTTTCTTACGAATACTATTAAATTAATCATACTTTTATTCTGTCTCGGAACCTCAAAAAATAGCTCGAAATATTTCCAGTCTGCAAAGCTATTCAGAGCTCCGAATACCTCAAAAAATAAAGACAAAGGAAAATGCGACCATAAATCATAACCGTGGTGTACTCGAGTGACAGTTGTCAAAGCACGGGAATGAGAATCGGAATGACAAGCGTGCGTGACTAACGCTCATTACCGGGACGCGGTTTACCAACCGCGGTAAACTGTTACGGAGTTGCCGGCTGATGGGGTGGTTACGTGTCGATCAATTTGCGGGACAACTTGACCGTCTAATTTCTAAACCTAGTTTCACTTATCTACGTCAACAGATCCTAGGTTTAAAAAATTGACATTCGCACTGTTTAAGAGGATATAATTCGGAGCGCGCTCCATACAAACGTACTATGACGGTTGCATTAAATGAACAAAATACGTCCTTAGAGGGCGCCCTCTTCCCACACTTCCACTCACATTAGCAACATATATCTCTTTCGTACATCTAATGTCACTCATCCTCTCCACATGACCAAAAATTAAGCATACCCTTCTGTATTCTTGTCACTACATCTTCTTACAATTTACATCGATCTCTTATCACACAATATCTCACTCTATCTCTCAGCTTAAGACCACACATACAATACGTTTAAGACAGTTATTTAAAAATCTCACCGATCCCAACTACCCAATCAACGCATACGGCTAGCTACCTCGGCATAGGCAACGTCCTATGCCGAGGTCCGTACCCCTCTGGGTGCCCCTAGGTCGGTTGCTTAAGAGGATATAATTCGGAGCGCGCTCCATACAAACGTACTATGGTGATATTTTCAATACTAACCAATTAAACTCAATGAAATTTTTCAGAATACAATATAACACCCGCGCGCGTACAATATAACAACGCGTAGAGGGTGGTGTTGCGGCTGCCCCGCGCCTGCACGGAGCATGTTCGCGGAGGCGCGCATCGACTGCTTTTATGCGACAATGCGTAAACGGTGTGCGTCCTTGGTATACAGGGTACGGGCCAGCGGCCATGGCATCCTGTCCATGATCGCTGACAGGTTGGACTGTCGCTACGTGAACCACGGTTGCAGGCTTGACGTGGTGCACAGTTCAAAGTAATTATTAATAATTTATTTTGGAATGAATGCATTTTATTTTGTTCCATTTGCTTATAATTTATTTTTAATTTAATGTTACTAACATAGTTGATAAGACCTACTAACACAAATGGATTTATTATGGTCTGAAATAAATGATTTATTATTATTATTGTATCTCTTACGGTATTTCACGGGCCGTAGCCCGGACCTTTAGAAGGCTTGCGTGGGGACACAGGTCCAACACGTAGAGGCCCCTTTGAGACACTTTTATCTAAATGCGATGGGATGCACCAACCGTGGTCTATCTCTGAATGCATCATGCAAACGCACCAGAAGACATACCACGATTGGTGCAGAGACTATTGTAGAAAGGAGAAAAACTACTCGGGTTATGGGGGCGAACGGGGTGGGCTGGGAAATCTAGGTTATTGCGGAGAGACTCGGGACGCCTGCCGTAACAAATGTCTCTAGTTTGTCAAAAATGGCAGACGGTGACTTGCCAACTCATTTGATGGGCCCCCCAAAATGGCCGCTCGCAAGGAGCGACAAGGCGGCAACATGTACTGAGCGGCTAAGGTTGTAGAGAGGTGAGTCTGCGGGCGCCGGTTCCCGGTGCTAAGCGCACCAGTCAGCAGGTCCCGGCGTTATGATATTTTACACTTCTAACCTGGAGCATAGGTTCCGCTCTTGCAACTTCACTCCTGGCCGGCCGGTTAAGGCAAGACAGGAGGCGAGGGCCAAATCAATCCGGGCCCTCTGGAGAATCGGGTCCGTGGTGTCGCCACTCACCAACAGCTCGCCACAAGCTGCCCTGCGGGTTTATTATTATTATTATTAGCATCCTTTTAAACTAAGAGTCTACCCATCAAACTGAACAACTTTTTCTGTAGGAGCATACTGATCGGAGCAACAAATAAAACAGCTGTTCCATACTAAACTACAATTCCTACTCTACTCAAATGTACAGCAGATTTTTTTTTTTGCTCCCATGGTAAAAGTCTTTCAGTGTGATGGGTAGACTCTTAGTTGAACCATAATAAAATTAAAAATATATTGTGTCATTTTTAACCTTGGTTTGTGTATGAAGCTTTACTGATAGTATCTACTCTAGCCCCCGGACTTTTTAATTACCAAAAAGATTACCGATTGCCGTTTAGAAATTGTTGTAAGGTACGAAATTACTAATATAATAAGTCTTACAGATCACAACCGACGGTAACTAAAAAGAATATTCTGAAATTATTAAATTTCGATGTTACCGTTTTTTTTTTCTATACTGTCATGTTCTTCACCGTAGTTCAATGCCCATACGTAATAGTAAGACTGTCTAAAGTTGGCCATACAAAGCTATAAGACCAGGTGAAAAATTAAATTGTTGATTGGTCTTATTGCTTTGTTTGGCAACTTTAGACTGTCTTACTATAACGTATGAGTAAAAAAGTTGTTTCTTCGTAACTGTAACATTTTTGTTTTTGGGTTACTGTTATATGTCTTTATACCAAATTTCGATTCAATAGGTGCAAAATTGAGCCAGTTATTGAGGCGGGGCATACAGACGGAAATATAAGGTTCCTTGTTTGACTACGGAACCCTAATAAATGTCTAACACAGCCGAGTAAGCATGAAGATCATAGGTATATCCTAGTTTGCGCTTAAGCCTTGGTACCCCATCCAGATAGGCTCTGTATTTATTCAAAGCTTTCATCGCAGTCTGTGTCATTCGCAATCATTAATGTTTCCCTGTACCGAAGCGATGGTAATGAAGCGTACCGATGTGGCTTTGTATCGATTGTTATCTAAATTAAGATCATAAACTAGTCACCACGGGGCTCAAACTCAGGCTAAAACTCAGATGGTCTGATATTGTTAAAAAGGAAATGGTTGCGAGCTTCCCATCGATGATATTCGGGATAGAGCGAAAAGGGAAGAAACATACAGAATATGGCCCAATCTCTCTCACCTTTATTCGTGAGTGGAGGCCTTTGCCCTGCAGTGGGATTATACAGGCTATAACTTACTTTATTTCGAGTAAAATCTATCAAGCGAAGGTAACCTTTATATTAAGATCAAATGTCTGCACATGCGACACTGTAGGTCACTAGTATTATCCAATCAAATGCCGACGCATAAATTTAAAATAAATATTAAGAATGATAAAAGCAGTATCTTGCTTGTATAAATACAAGATCCATCTAAAAACAGTTGGACCGCAGTCTCGGGCATTCGAACAGCCCGTTTACAACAAAAATAAGAATCTAACTTGTATTTATTCAAAACGTGGGCTTCAAGCACACTTTTTAAATGTCAAGTCTTTTTTTGAAGCAGCCACTACTTCGGAACGTATGGTCGCTGAGGAGAAGTTGCATAGATACCAATATGAGTATCAATTTATTTGGATTAAATGTCGTAAAAACCCGCCAAGCTCAGAATGGCAAGCCATTCAAATGCCCTTTTGCAATCATAAAGAAATCACAACGGATATGATTTTCAATATGACAGACTTTCTTGCGGCTTACGACTATCGAATCCGTTTTGTATCCGTCTTTTTACTACGATGTCTAATATCAAAGGGGGGAAATGCCACATTGTAACATCACTTTTTCGATTCGCGAAACTCAATTTCCTGGGATTTTGTACTTTATTACCAATGTTTATGGGTTGTTTGAGATTTTTTTGCGGTGTAATGTGTTTTGTTATCGGGTATTAAAGTTTTTTCTTCGATGTTATGGTAAATGGGACGTACGATATGTAGATTTAGAGGTCTTTGTTGATAGAGGTTATTGAAAGGGTTGAGGTGTTTATAAAGCTTGTTATTATAGAATCTGAGGCGTTTGCAGCGTAACTGAAATTTCGGTGATAAAAATAATCAAGTCAATTCAATTCAATTCAATATAATTTTATTCAATATAGGAGCTTACAGCACACTTATCAAACGTCAAATCTTTTTAAAGCTACCACCGCGTCGGAACGTGTTGTCGCTGTAGAGAAGATGCGGCCAGAAACTCTACAACATAACACGACTTAATAACTATTACAATATAAATTCTTAAGCTAAAGTTATGTATACAATAATACATAGTCTATTTAATAAAATAATTGATACTATACAGTAAAGTAAATAAACTATAAGCTAGTGACCTCAGACCCAAGCATTTTGATCATTTAAATAATCATCCAGTTTATAATATGCTTTCTTACAGAGGACTTTTTTGATTTGAGTTTTAAACATGTTTTCGGAAAGATTCAAAATGGTCTCGGGGATTTTATTATAACAACGTATACAGTGACCCATGAAAGACGTGTTGACCCTACTAAGCCGAAAGTGTGGAGATATCAGTTTATTTTTGTTTCGAGTGTTGTAATTATGGACATCACAATTTTTTGGAAATAACGACAAATTTTTTCTTACATATAAAATGTTTTCATAAATAAACTGTCCATAAACTGTTAAAATATTAATTTCCTTAAAAAGGTCGCGAAGCGAATCACGACCGCGCAGACCATATATAGCTCGAATTGCCCGTTTCTAAGATTGTCTCAATGTCTGCAGCACGACCCCACAATAAAATACCATAGGACATGATACTATGAAAGTAACTGAAATATACGAGTCGGGCTGTTTCAATATCAGTTAGTTGTTTAATTTTTCTGACTGCATATGCTGCAGAGCTTAGCCTACCAGCTAGAGTTTCAATGTGGGAACCCCATTGCAGCCTAGAGTCAATCGTTATTCCCAAAAACACTGTATTATCAACAAAATCTAGACTATCTCTGTTTAAAGTTACTTGGTTATCTACAATTGGTACATTTGGCAAAACAAATTTTATACATTTCGTTTTTTTTGCATTAAGTGCGAGATTATTTGCGTTAAACCAGTTCAAAACTTGTTGAAGGGTATCATTTACGTCGTCAAGTTTTTGGTCCTTCCTATTTACTTTTTATTATTATTTTATTTTAAGTTGCCGTCGACATATCTTATGGATGACTGTTTTATTAGGATCTTGTGTGGTTTGCCTACATGCTGAGTTATTCCTCGTTCAGGTTGGTGTGGTGCCTGGTGCGGCGCGGTGGCGGCAGCGCTAAATGAAACATAAGCTTATATATGAGAGTCCTAGACTTTGCGCGCACTTCGCGCCGCCCAACACGCCGCGAGACGCTCCGCGTCTCCCTGAACGAGGCTTACGTTGTTTGTCTCAGATGCTATCGCTCGTAGGCGTATTGAGACGACCTGAAAAAACGTTGACAAGAATAATGAATGAAGAAGCGAAGGCAGTCTGTCATAACGTCGTGGTGGCCACCACTGGCTTTTCGGTGAAGGAAAACATCGTGAGGAAACCTGCATGCTTCAATTTCGAGGCATCTATTGTACCACTGTCCATTATAAGTGGCGACGGGCTCACTCCCCGTCACACTGGACAGTTTTGGTACTACTAGTGAAACGTGGATGTTCTGTGGTTTCAGAATAACTCTGACTACCTCCTCGGGGAATATAGTCGTGAGCCTGTCAGGATCGTAGCTAGTTATGATCAACTAACTCTGCCTACCCCAATGGAAGATAGGCGTGAGTATGTATGTATGACCATTTACCTACATCAAACCTAACACGTGTATGAGTATACAGGCTAATGATGATACTCACGGAGTTGACTCAAAAATTTGTTACGAAATCTCGTCTTTTGTCATTTAGTATTATTTTCCTTTAAATTTTCATAGGACGTTTGTAGCACGTGTGTTTTTTATTTCGACCTCGCTTTTACTGCTTCGCCTTTATTGCTATTGGATCCAAGAAGAAATGATATTTTGTTCTATTTTGATTGATGGATGATCATTTAGAGGCGGAACACGCGTCCGTATGTTTCATTTTGGTTTATGTGAAGGGCACAGAACTAATAAAAGAATCCTTACATTCAGTTTGTATTTGAAGGTCGCGGGAAGGAATAGTTCGATTAGAGAAAGATGTGGGCTGAAAGAAGATGTGACAAGGATTGAAAAGGGTGTGTTGAGGTGACGTAGTCTTGGTTAGTAGGAAAGAATGAGTGAAAGTAATTTAATGAAATTTATTAAGACCAGTGTAAATGGAATAGCTGAATGGAGTCGCCCTAGTTGTACGAACGCAATGGCTGTTTCTAATAAAATATGAAGCGTTCGGCGTTCTAAATAAAATATATATTTTTCTAGGACTTTTTAAACCCTAAACATAGCTGTCTGACATCATTTTTGACTCTACCACCGCTTCGGAAGGTGTTCCGTTGTAGAGTAGATGCGGCCAGAAATAATATAGTCGTGAGCAAACGCTTATCTTTCTATTTTATAACTTTTTTTGCAAAGGGGTTTAAAAAAGAACCCTTGCAATTAGGTGAAAAATGTTAGTGATCAAATTGAAGCGATTTTGTTTTGCTCCAAAACAGGGTGTTATAGAAGTGAATAAAGATTTAAAACTTTTATGGGGGTTGTTTAGACCATCAAACTGAACAACTTTCAGTATGGGACCAAAATCGAAATCGCGACAAAAAATCAGCTGTCCCATACATTTATAGTTTAGTATGGAACATCAGATTTTTTTTTCTCGGTTTCGATATTGGTCCCATAGTGAAAGTTGCTCAGTTTGATAGTCTAAATCACCCCCTTAAATGTTTATTTGTATTTTTGTAACACCTTGTATATCTAGAAACCAGTTACGAAATAAATATGGCAAAGGCAATTCAAGTAAAATATTCAGCATACAACATTATTCAAAAGCTTCTTATCTCGTCCTGTGTCAACGGAACCAAAATATTTCAAGGTAATATAAAGACCGCCCCCTATTCTGAAATCTCGTTTAAATTACGTCATATCTCACAAGAGGTACGGTGGAACCTCGGTAACTCGAACCTTGATTATCGGGAAAATATTCAGTCTACTTTGAAGTCTATTGACCTTGTTGGGAAAAACTTGTTAACAAAAAGTTTTAAAAGCATGAATTCCACTCTAATAATTTATTTAAATAAATAAAAAGGCTCGATTTAATTTTCCTGTATACAATTTAGGTTGATTTCAATTGTTTTTATTAAATAAGCTCCTTCGCCGGCACTCCATCGGTCCCTAATATATACAAAGAGTAGATTATTATGTTCCTTTAAAACCAACTATAATATTTTTCACCTGTCATGACGAATAAAATGTCTATTATAAAAAAAGCATATTATAAACTGGACGATTATTTAAATGATCAAAATGCTTGGGTCTTAGGTCACTAGCTCATCGTTTATTTACGTTACTGTACAGTATCAATTATTTTATTATATAACTTTAGCTAGAGAATTCATGTTGTAATAGTTATTAAGTCGTGTTATGTTGTAGAGTTTCTGGCCCCATCTTTTCTACAGCGACAAACCGTTCCGACGCGGTGGTAGCTTAAAAAAAATTGGACGTTTGATAAGTGTGCTTCAAGCTCGATTGAATAAATTATATTGATTTATATTGGACTTTGACCTCTCATATTCGTAACCACAATAATCCGAACAAAATTACATAGAATTCAGATAACCGAAGTTCTCTTCACCTCTTTTATCAGTAGGCTCCACCTGACTTCAAAGACCCAGGCACATACATTCGCAAGCAAGGCAATTAACCATTTTAGATATTTATCGCTAAGAAAATAAATTGAAGATATTGAAAACCACCTTTTGAACTTCGTTTTCAAAAGAAACTCATTACGTTGCTTTTCATAATTAAACCTCTAAGAAAATGTTTCAATTTTGAGAATAACTTCCTTTCAATTTTGACATCACAAATATTTACACAAAGATAATGTTTTTTTAGTTGAAACATACACATTCATACAATTTATTCGATGAATTAATTTGTATGACTGTTACGTATACAGGGTCCTTCGTAATACGCTGACACTTTTTTAAGGGGATGATCAGACTATCAAACTGAACAATTTTCTCTATAGGACCAACGTCGAAATCACGAAAAAAAATCTGCTGATTTTTTTTTTCGCGATTTCGATATTGGTCCCATAGAGAAAGTGGTTCAGTTTGATAGTCTGATCATCTCCTTAAAAAAGTTTCAGCATATTAAGAAGGACCCTATATACGTAGATTCATGAAATGAAGTATGGATGAGAAAGAGGTGATAAAAGGTATCCAAAAATCGTGTAGTAGGGTATCAATGAGCATTTTTCCCGCAATTTTGCACCACAACAGAGCTGTTGTGTGATTCGCGTCGTGTTCGCGCGGTTCGCGTTTTACTGGCCACGAGGCTCCGCAATCTCTTCTTGTTTTGATCAAAATCAATCCCTGAGATTATTGGAATAGATACTCTCACAAACTACTTAACGTTGGCAGAAATGAAGTGCTAACACACAAGCAAGAGTCCATTAACGACCATAATTGACGGCCCACAGACGGTAGTGCTCCTGCCTGCTGTGCTGAGGGTCGCGGGTTCGAATCCCGTAATGGACAAATATTTGTATGATGAATATGAATATTTGTACCCGAGTCATGGATGTTTGTATCTATACAACGTGTTAATGAATTAACGCAAAACTAAAAAGTAGTTTGTTTAGAATCGAGAGCAGAATCGAATTATCATGTTTTCAACATAGGTATTTTTTTTCAAAATATTTAATAATTGTTTTGTAAAATTTAAAATTTACTGAACTCGATCTCAACCCGCCGGACTGGCACACTCACCCTATTTACTACAAAAACAAGATTCTTAAAATGTATCCATGAGCACGTTAGCGCTTTCATTCATTGCTGAAATGATAACAAATCATTTTTGCCTCAAAACTTAAAATGCGAATAACTTTAAATTTTAAGTATGAAAATAATGAAATTATTGTTTCAATCTAACTACTTCGTTATAAATCAGTTGGGGTGTATGAGGTTTTGCGCTTATTCATTAACACGTTGTATATGTATTCTATATCGTTGTCTAGTCATCATAACACAAGTTCAGGCTAGATTCTGGTACTTTAAATGTGGCTAGATAATTTGTGTGTCAACGTCTATGATATTTATTTATATATTTATTTATTAATCTATTGAAAATATTATACATGCTTTTATGGAATATTGAACAATGCCATCTGGTTGAGTTAGACAAGGAAATAATAAAAATCCAAAGAAGAAGTTCATTGTCTCTGTTCCAGTACAACACAGACCTAACTATAATGTGTGTATGCATGTATGCATTAAAACTATTCTTGTCGCAAAATAAAGCTCTAAACACGAACGTTCTCAAAACTCAAAAACAAACCTAATTTAATACCAACTACCAAACTAGCTCTCACAAAGGCCCCGGGAAGTGGGTCACAAAGATTCTCGCAAGACAATGGTCCCGGACATCCTGGAACGTTATAAATGACACGGGGATGAGTGGCGGAACACCCCGGCTAAATTAAAAGGTGATGATAGATGGCCGGGGTGTTGCGATGCCGATGATTTGAGATTTAGCAGTGTATTGACACAGTTTCAAAAAGATTTTGGGTTATTATTCCCTCCCAGGTCAGAAAGTAAAAAGTCTATCTGAAACGTCTTATAAGCAGTAAGTCTTATTAGTAAAATATCTTTTTATAGAAACATGTCCAAGTATTGGAAGCTCTGTATAGCAGAACGTATATTCAGCAAATCGTAAAAACTTTAACATGTACACTCTGTGATCTGCCCATGAGCATGCAATATATAATTCGAGAGAGGGCATGCAGAACATTTACTACAATTCTTTAAATATATGTATTACATTACAATTTCTGTGTTTGTGTTTTCATTTTAATTTTTTATTAGGTAGGTACATTAATTTATTGCCGTCATTCTTAGGCTTCCGTAGTCAAAGAACCCATTAAAATTGGTCAGTCCTTCCGTCTTAGGACACGCCTTCGTAAGCATGAATAAAACTTAAGGTAAGTTAAATGGTGTTTTGATAGAAATACAAGATTCCTATTTTATTTTAATAAAAGATGGATGAATTGTGTGAAAGATGACATGTGTAGAAAAGCAGAGAACGCAGAAATTACGACTGAAAGAAACAAATGGAGAAAGACATATTGCGCCGACCCCAAGTAATGGGATAAGTGCAGAGAGATGATGAATCATAGAAAGTACACACACGATGTACATACATTAATACATGTAAACGTGTAAAGACACGTGCCTCCTGTCTTTTGAGACTATACTTCCAAGGTTTTTTTGTAGAAACTCTATAAGAATTCCGAACTAAACCTAGGCTACTGACTTTTCCATTTTGATTTCAAGTAACATACCTTTAAGTCCTAAATAAATACCAAATACTTAGGTCCAAAATTCACAAACGTGAAATGGACATTTAGAAAAAAAAGGATTACAGATTATTTTCATGTGTATAAATTCGGCTACAAGGCGAAATAAATACTCAGATTTGGATATCTGTACACGATTTAAAAAAAACAGGTAAAGTGTTAATATTGTGCAATTTGATTTACTGAAAAGCTCTATTTATAGGTGATCACTTTTTTTACAGCTGTTAACATATACATAAGCAAAATCATTCTTGCAAATCCTGAAAACCCACATTTTTAATTTAGTTTGTAACTCATGATTTCATTTGTGTTGACTTTAATAAGTATCATATGTTTTAATACAAAACATATTCTATCCATGTGCCAAATTTCATCCAAATCTATTTAGCCGTTTATACGTGATTCAGTCGGAAACATCATCACAGTTATAATATTAGTAGGAAGTAGGATTCCCTTCACTTTACAATTGCACTCTTAAAAGTTTTTTGTAGCTTAGTTCCTGACCACCCCAAAATTTATAATGGTCGTGAGTGTGTTGGTAGAATATTGAAAGAAAGTTCCTCTAATAGAAAGACTGGTTTCAGAAGTGATCCGTTTTTTACAATTTTAGTGCTGTAAATGCCCAATACACAGCTATTATGTCAGTAAAATGTACAAAAAAGCGCTGCAGCTAAAATACTGAAACATTTTTCGTAAACCTACCTGTATGGACCGTGTTTTTTATAGAAACAAAGGCGAATCGTCAACTGGTCTGAAAGTGGTTTCCACCGATATACAGCTTTTTGGGTACATATTTTTAAAAGGCTCTCTAAAAATTACATAAATTTTATTTAGATACAACTAACCAACTGTCTTTTTACCCTACTTCGCCTGAAGGAGTGTTATGTTTTTCGAGCGTATGTATGTATGTCTATTTCTTTGGCACGCCCTACGGCCTAAACGGTTTAACGTATGAGGTGTCTTTAGATTCGTAAAAATCGTAAGAGTGACATTGAGTATACTATTTCAAGATGGCGTCTAGGAATTAAAAAAAAGAGAGGAGGAATAAACAATTTTTTTGTAAAAAATTACAATATTGGAATCAAATGAAAGCTAGTGAATAACAGATTCCAAATAAATATATAAGCTACTATTTTGGCATAAGATTAAAACATATGAAATAAACATAATTATTAAGAAAAACAAAAAACCCGACTGCACGAAAAAATTATTAACTGAAAAGAGAAAAATAAGCAACCATAATTTGAATGTTATTATTATTAGGTTGGTGTTGCAGGCCCCGGACCAACCAATAGCAAAAAAATAGGTAGGTTTTGTAATTGTACTTTTTCCCCGTGTGCGATACCTACCTAATAACATTCAAATTATGTTGCACGAAAAAATTATTAACTGAAAAGAGAAAAATAAGCAACCATAATTGTGCAACCATAATTTGAATGTTATTATTATTAGGTTGGTGTTGCAGGCGGGGACCAACCAATAGCAAACAAATAGGTAGATTTTGTAATTGTACTTTTTCCCCGTGTGCGATACCTACCTAATAACATTCAAATTATGTTTGCACAAACAAAGTTGGTATAGTTGATTAATGATTATAGAGAAACTTTCTTGTCAAAATCTTTCTCTATTGGACCAACATCGAAATCGTGAAAACAAATCAGCTATCCCAAACATTGGCCTTGAGTAGATTTGCAGTACTAGTAGCATTTTTTTTCGCGACTTCGATGTTTTTGCCACAAAGAAAGTTGTCCAGTATGACAGTCTGATCATCCCCTTAAAAAATGTCAGCAGATTACGAAGGACCCTATAGAATACATACATTATGATGAGGAACCATGTGATTCTATGGTTTGACGAAGCCTACGCTGATGATTAAAATACTCAGTAAATTTTCTTATATAATAAGCAATGTGCTCTAAAATACTGGAGTCAAAAATATGAAAATGTTATAAAATATAGCTTAAGGTACTTTCAGTGAAAATTATAACGGATGCTGTATCTCAACCAATTTTGAAAAAAAAACAGTAAAATAGATTTGTTCTCTAATGACAAACTAGATGGCGTTGCACGAAAATAAATCGCGCTATTATTGTGTTTTAAAAATGTATCTTTGGTAAGATAAACGGATTAATAATTGTTCTTCTTTTTCTACACATATAATGGCTACGGAACCCTATCATGGGCGAGTACGACACGCTCTTTTTTTTATTTTGTAGCAATTTGTATAGCATTAGTAATTGTAAAGAATCTTGAAAGCTTTCTAACAAAATATTGTACAAATTCCACGAAACCGCAACGGGTTCTGTTGATACAAGTATTAAGTTAGATTATGTCGGAACGGAAATCGCAATGCGGTAATAAGGCCGCCGCACGCGAACACGCTTCCTTTCTTAATCCCTACTAATAGTTCTTTATTTAATGAATTGGGCAAAATATGTACTATCATAACCTAATAGATATTTGTTATGAAGAGTGCAAAGTTGTTTTTAACCGCGTGCTCAATTTTGATGTCCGAGCAAGCAAAGGATTAGAATCAAAAATTAGAATCCTGAGCGTCAGCGAGGGAATCAAAAGAGCTCGAGGTGAAAAATCTTTGCACTGAGTGAGTACGAGTGCAACACGTAACTTTTCATCCCACCTCAGCGAGGAAATGACTAAATGCAAAAAAAAAAGGTTGTATGATAAATTCGGCACCATGGAGGGAGAAGTAAATAGGTTTAATGATGTTTTGAATTCACAAATATAGTACACACGATGTTCTAAATTCAATTTACTTTATCCTCTAGCGGATAAAAACGGCTTTTGCATTCAGATATCGAAGAGAAAAAATACTCTTTCCGGGATGGGGGGAATGAAAATTCTTTTAATTCAACAAAAAATTTGATCAGATCATATGAAAATGAAACTGTATAATAAATAACGTGCACTGAAAAAAATTGTTTGTTAAATAAACCAAACTTCAGTGACTTCCAGACTATTTTAATTTTCCAAAAAAAAATCTGTGTTGTTTGAAACACGAGACAAATTGTTGAACCTCATAATGAAAATCGAAAGGCCGATCGGGGGGATAAATGGAATTTCCAATAATTTCACACTTTTTTCACGTTTGATTCGGTTTGATGACTTGGATATTGTAACAGAGATTACCTAGTCCCAATAAAAGTGCCAGAATCTAGACTGAATTTAGATTATATGAACATTGCTAATAACATTCCCCAGTAAATGCACTCAATAGTAGCACAATTGACACGAAAGGAAGAAGTTCATACTTTCAAATATACATGTACATACATAACCTCAATATCATAATCCCTTTCGTTGGTTTTATTTACCTACTATTTTGTAAAAGCCGTGGTGGTCCAGTTGCGTGCAGAAGGCGATGGTTCGATCCCCATCCAGACCGACTCGTATCAATGAGTTTTTCGGAATTTATGTACGATTTGTAACACCACTGCCTTTTCGGTGAAGGAAAACATCGAGGAAACCTGCATGCTTCAATTTCGAGGCATGTATTGTACCCACTGTCCATTATGTGGCGACGGGCTCACCCCCCGTCACACTGGATAGAGTATCAGTACTTCTGGTGAAACGTGGATGTTCTGAGGTTTAAGAATATCTCTGACTACCCCCTCGAGGAATATATTCGTGAGCATATGCATGCATGCATGTATTTTGTATCGGACGGCAGGCTGCAGGCTTCATGTTCCGATTGATACAAAATTGTGTTTGATTTGAAACCGGCACTCTTTAAATTGAGACAGAAAAATCTTTCGAAAACAAAACTGTACAGGGAGTTAGGGTAAACAGTTGCATTACTGTAAGGGATGATTGTACCCATGATAATAAACAACCCTAAGAAATCAAAGGAAATTATTTTAAAAAATGTGCTTTCCATAGTAAAGGCAGATCGAAAGTTTTTTTTTTGCGAATTTCCTTTTTTTTTCCCGGAAAGTTGTTCAGTATCGTGAATAAAATCACACATTTTATGTAATGTAACCATGTACCCTAACATCCTGTATAAGTACTTATAATAAATCAGTTCTACGTTGAATGTAAGGTAAAGAAAACATTGATAAAACTTTTCAGAGAAACTCCCTAAAATCACACGAATACCTTAAAACATAAATTTATTTACATAGAAAACAGCTAAGAAAAATATCTGTTTTACATGAACAAATGAAATATCCGTATATTTCCGGCAATTATTCCACATAAAATATGATCGCTCGCTCCGCCCGCTCCGCCCACTCACCTCGCTTCCCCCGCTCCTCTCGGCTCCGAATAATTTTTCACTTCCTCCATTTTTTAACCTTTTTGTTTATAAACAGGGACGCGGATGAATTTTCCTTTTCATATAAACCGTGACGCTTGAAAGAACTTGGCGGTTTTTTAAAAGCGTGCTATTTTGTTAGCAAACAAAGGAAGGATTTGTACATTTAAGTCCGACTTGAACGGAAATCTTTTTTTCTTAAATTGTAAATGTAATTTTATCTTGTAATGTTGTGATTTATTTTTTCTGTTATTTAAGATGTCTTTAAGAAAATAACCAAAGACCTGTTTTATGAATTTCTTCTTATAGTAAGTAAAAATATACACAGGGTCCTACTTAATACGCTGACAGTTTATTAAGAAGATGATCAGACAATCAACCTGAACAACTTTCTCTATGGAACCTACATCGAAATCGCGAAAAAAAAAATCTACTGTCCCATACCTTGGGCTCGAGTAGGTTTGCGCGTTTGACGATTTCGAAGTTGGTGCCATAGAGAAAGTTGTTCAGTATGATGGTCTGATCATCCTCTTAAAAAAGTGTCAGCATATTAAGAAGGACCCTATATACATGCATACTCACGACCATAATCCCTTACGGAGTTGTAAGAAACTTTGCTAAAACTACAGCTGTGGGTTTCAGGGAATGAAATGTGATTCAAGCATAGAAAGAACTTCCTTGTTAATTTCATGAATAATGTATTCAAAATGTTAGTATATTTTACGAGGCGACGTAATAAGGTCTCGCACTATTGGCACGTCGTTCTAGCCTGAAACCTTCAATGTGCCAAGGGTGAGCCTCGCTACAGATACACGCTGATATTTGATAAATGTAGAAGTTGTCAGACCACCAAGGAAACGAATTCTGTTGAGACATTATGCAGAACGTGAACAATTTTCATTCAAAAACACAATAAAAGTTAAATGCATAAAATGAAAAGAACTTTATTCATCCACACATTTTACAGCCCCGCAGTCGTCTCGTAATCCGTATCTCTTAGTCGCCTCATTACCCGGTGGTTTATTCTAAGAACCACAAGCAAGCAAATATAATATTCCATCCATTTGTATCCAGCTGCTTTCAAGACCGTTACTTAGTTAACTTAAAGCTAAAGCTTATAATCAACTTGTATAGCTTAGAAACAAAGCTATCTCTTATTTGTCTTTGCCTCACTTCAACATGCATGGACTACGCTGTAGCGCTACGAATTTATTTACTACGCCGTAGCAACGTCGTAACGGTTTAGTCTTGTTTAAAATTATAGTTGATGCTTGCATTCTCTGTTGCTTTTTAAAATGTGGAGAAGAGAGAGATGAAGTAATCATAATTTGCAGTTATCTATAGTATATTCAAGGTGTAACAAAACACCGTAGTAATAGTTAAAGGGTTTGTACAGACCAACAAATTGAACATCCATCACAATGGAGACAAGGCGAAAAAAAATGCAATCCTGTACATTTGAGTCGAGTAGTATCTACTGAAGTTTTGTGTGTAACAGCACGTTATTTTTTTTTTTCTCGATGTTATCTCAGTAGTGAAAGTTGTTCAGATTTGATGGTGGTTGTGGATCATATACAAGGTGTTACAAAAATACAAATAAACATTTAAGGGGGTGGTTTAGACCATAAAACTGAGCTACTTTCACTATGGGACCAATATCGAAATCGCGAAAAAAAATTCTGATGTTCCATACTAAGCTACAAATCTACTCGAGCAAAATGTATGGGACAGCAGATTTTTTTTTTCGCGATTTCGATTTGGTCCCATAGTGAAAGTTGTTCAGTTTGATGGTCTAAACAGCCCCCATATAAATATTTATTTTTACTTTTGTAACATCCTGTATACCAGTGTATACCAGTTTATGCCAATAAATGATTTCGGATTCTGACTATTTCTGACTCTGGCCTAAACCACCCCTTTAAATATTACTAGGGATTTTTTTTTTCTCCTTGTATATTATACGACGTGTTCCTACTTCCCATAAAATACGAATAACAGAACAAGCCCAGCTCTATCTGTATTTCTTAAAAGAGGCAAATAAGGGCAGTAATGCCCCTTTAGCCTAAGTGCATTATGCCACATGTCTAGCGCCCTTGGACAACCATAGCACACCCTGGATACTTCAATCAAACGTGTTTGCACTGACAAGAGCGAGTGAGTGCGAGTGAGATAGGTATACACCACTGCTTCCTATCGTCAACATCTCGTACTACCGAGAGGGGTTGAGATCAAATTTGGTGGTGGTTGACGTCCATTCTGTACATAGTACTTATTTTTATAGATTGGTGTCATGCTTTGACTATTTATATATTTTAAATGTTAAAAATCATGAAAAGTAGTCTCGTGTGAACCCCAAACGTTCTAAGTTCGAAGTTATTATTTCGCAATTATAGGCTGTCTCGTTTAGTGATAAGGTGTTAAATTGAATGTAAATGCACAAGATCAATTGTGCTTATACCGTGGCAGAGGGGAAATGCTACCGCAAGGCTAGTCCTTATAATAATTAGTCAAAGGTGTTATGTCATTTCTGCTAATGCTATTTTAAAAGATTTGTACCCAAACGTGGCATCATGCGGTATCTTGACATCTGAAGTACACTTTAGTAAGTTAACTCTTCAGGTGTCGACGAGGCGTTTTATTTAAACCTTTAAATGCCCATTACCTACCTACTTAACCTCACTCGGTCTCGTAATATTTGGCTTTTGAATTCAATAGGCTTTTAATTGCGTTCACAGCACGTTTTCGCTGTAATAGTACGAGTCATATTCATATATTTTATTGCTTCATGTGTTACAATAGGTCTTACATTTAAACTTGTTCATGGCATGAGCTCTTTTGTAAAATTGTCTTGTATAAAAATCATTAAACTATTTTTTACTGTAAAAATATTTGGATATTATTAACAGCTCTTTTAATATATTATGAAATATTGAATCCTTATCAATTTGTTGTAAATGAGTAGGTAGTTTGTTGAATTAAAGTAGTGTGATTACATGAGATTCAAACCACAATTTAAGGGACGACAAAAATTCAAAATTTGGGGATGGCAACACTGGAGTCTTTAATAACTAGACTAGGAGTTTTGCTTGGCGCCATTGCTCTTGCTGTGTTTCGTATTTGAAATTCGTGAAAAAAAATGGTTTTAGTGGTATTGGTGACATAATTTCGTGCGGATTGTGTACCAAACAGTTGCGTAAAGCGACCGACCAAACAGGAATCTCAAATAAATACGATAACAGAACATAAGTTTTGGTTCAAGTTAACTCGTACAAGGTCATTTTGGCGGCAACGCGTAGGGCTCACGAAATCGAGCACAGATTGATCGTCATGTATCATCCCATCATCAAAATAAAGAATATAAAGAAAAAAAATAACGAATGCCTCAAAAGGACTAGTATCCAGAGCCGTTAAAGATATTATAAAAAAATAAATAACTAGACTAGCCGACTGTTTTAAATACATGAATCAGTTGTAAACAAAGTGTAAGTTTTGTTACAAAAGAAATAAAAAGCATAATTAAATTTTAACTTTCTGAATCATCTGTCTATTGACGTCAATGCATATAGTTAACTTAAACCAGGAAACTGGCAAAGGTATTTTAAATCCATGACTTAAACAAACCATCATCCTGCATTATCAGTACTCGACTTCTCACCACGTATAGTCTTAGATCAGAGTAAAATTAATGGATAGACCTTACGCGAACATTTCAAACCAGAAAAATGAGGCGAAACAAATGAATGGTTTACTTCAAATTTGTACCGAGATTACATACAATTGGCTATTTGACAGTTTTTAGAAAGTTAATTTAAAATATGCGTTGGTTTATTTTATCTTTTTCTTAAAAAAGCTAAAAAAATATATATTTTGCATTAAGTAAGTAATTTTAGATTCGCGCGAAAACAGCCGGTCACGTGACATTTCTGACTGTAACGTCAAATCACAATAAACAAGTAAAGCTAACTACGTCGCTTCAACTTACATGACATTTTATTGTTAGAAATGTGACGTCACACGATGCTCAACCATGGCCGCACACGTTTCAGTTTTTGTAATCCACAGATAAAAAAACTCTAATTTATTTGTCAAAAAATTAATGCAAAAAACTTATTGCATGATTATTGTGAATATATATGTACTATATTTAACACATTTTATCTTATATCTTTACAGTTGTCAAATAGCCAATTGCACTAGTTGGGTGCTTCAACTTAACTCGCTTTAGGCCTATCCGTTAATTTTACTTGGATCTAAGCATCTAGTGCCCTGAAACCAACAACACCACACAACACCCTACACATCATACTCAGATAATGACATGTCATTACGTCGTGTCAACGCACGTCACTTGTCACCCGTTCGACTGTGTCACGAGTGACAAGACGTCGAGTGACAGGTGTTCGAATAAAGACGCCATTGTTGTTATTAGATCGGTGATTGGTTTGTTTGAACTTTGAGTTATGGTTGATGTGTGTGCGAAGGGAGTGTCACTATGGCCTCAGATTAATATATCATAGCATAGAATATCGTATCTAAAACCTAAATACTTTTCAATGCATTGAATGTAGGAGAGTGAGCCCTTTGTAGACTCTTTTCCTACCCATATAAGGAGTGGTCCAGGCCAGATCATGAAGGTACCTAGCGGCACCATTGTATGCGAGTCAATATAACCGTTTTTGGAAACCTATCGGCAGGGTAAAAATTCCAGCTCTGTGAATAATTGTGAATCTACACTATTTTATAAAATTATCCACGATTTTACGTTAGACACAGAGCATGAATTTTTACTCAGCCGATAAGTTGTCAAAACCGGATCGAACCGGGATGGTAACCAATCGGATACCAATTAGACTGTTTTTTTGTTATTGTTAAGAGAGTATAGTTAATAAGTAAAAAGTGGGCATACAAAAATTGCAAATTGACATTGTTCCGCAATAAACAAAAAATCTTTTCCTGGAGGGTCCTGATTCCAACTCAACCCAAGTCATCAATCTGAAAAAAAATATCCTATATAATTTAAACAAAAGAGTGAAAAGTACAGATGTTAAATCTTCATCTATCCGACAAAGGTCCACGAGTTTGAACTTAAACTTAACAGAAGTTCTTCATCACCTTGTGACCTTACGCATAAATTATCTTTAAGTTCTTGTTTCGGTCCGTACAATAGACCAAAAAAGTTATTAATAATCCCTTTATGTTTTCATTATAAATGATAACAATCCCTGTGAGGCGTGGGGTACAATAAGGGTTGGGTAAAATAAATAGACTCGACTAAGAGGGACGGACAAGTTCAGGGTAAGTCCAGAAATTATTTAGGTGTTACTGTCCGAAAGCGGATTTAACATTTTGTATTGACCGTGCTACATAAGGTAGACAAATAATAAATTCAAAATCATGTAATTAATGTAGAGACTTGGAAGCCCACTTACTAAAGGTCGAATCTTTTATTTGTAGCTTAGCTACCACCGGCACCGCATTGGAACTTGTTGTCACTGTACAACATGACACTTCTTATGAATTATTTATTAACTTAAAGTTATAGCCTGTAGAATCCCACTGCAGGGCAAAGGCCTCTCACGAATAAGGGTGAGAGGGAGTGGGCCATACTCTACCACGCGGGCCCAATGCGGGTTAGAAGAGACAAGATAGTGGTCAACTTGCTGTCGGAGAATTTTTATGCCGCCTTAATGGGCCTCTGACCCGGCTTAACGAATAGTTACAACGCCATCTGATGGAACCATCCGAGACCAACAGCTTAACGTGCCTTACGAAGCACGGAAATGCTCGAGATGAAATACCGCTAAACGGGTGAACGGGTGATCGACCGACATCAAAAGACAAATAAACAGAGAATTAACATATTATAAATTAAAACAAGAAATATTAATGTTTTTACTAAACAACCTGATTGTGGAAGACTGGTGCTTAATCTATGTCTGTGAGGACTTTTCTTTCAAATTGCTAGGCACCGCGGCAGGCGCGGTCGCAGCCTGAAATTTTGGAGGGTCACTAATAATAAAATATGACGAGTAAATTCGACCTTATTGCACATTACATGTCCCCTGTGATTCCCCTTCACTATTGTTATATGTGTTATTAGTCTCGTAAATATTGAGAGTTACCCAAATACAGAAAGTACACGTTCTTATTTCCAGAGCTATACATAGTTTTCTTCTTATCGTGTGGGCAGCAAGCCCTGGTGTCAGAGTTTTATCAGATTGCCTTAAGGGCTCTGACGTAGTTTTTATGTAACGTCTACTATCACGAGAGATAGTAGCCGGGACCAACAGCAACCGAAGCACGGAATCATCTTTCTTTTCAGACAATCTGGTTGTAGGGGTATGTACTCGTACCTATCTACATTATGTCAGCACTTTAATGCCATATCGTTTTCTAGCGAGCAGCGATCACCAGTCGATCCCCGCGCGTCTCCATGTAAACACTCTTATTTTACTAACGTAAATCTGATGTAAATCGCTGTTTTTTATAAGACATTCGAATCGAACTTTCGTGAACTGTATACCGTCACTTCATTGAACATTGAACTACGAACAAGGTCATTCAGCCGGCAATGTCTTAACCAACTAGGGAAAAACGCAAAAAGTGACAATAACCAGGTATCCCCCGTGGAAATCGAACCCACGACCTCTGTGCTAAGAGCCCATTGCTCTTAACGATTAGACCACGGAGGCAGTTGATTATATAGTTTTATAAAACATATTATGATGCCATAATAAAACCACATAGTTCCGGTGAGATTTTTATTCAGTTTCAGCCAGAACGTTGAGGTCCAGGTGTTCAATTACCCCTTTCGGCATGAAAGCCCCTCCGAAAGTTCGCATTCATCCAGCCACGCATAAAAATTGCCGATATTGCTATCCGACACGTAGCGTGGGTGACGAAGATGTTCGGAAACTAGAAACGATATTTAAGTGAATATAATTCGGAGCACGTTCCAGGCAAACGAAGTCTTGTGATATTTTCAATACTAACCAATTAAAGTCAATGTCATTTTTCAATGTTTTCTGCTGGCATAACCTCTGGGTTAAAAGCCCCTATAAAAAATATATACAAGGTGTTACAAAAATACAAATAAACATTTCAGGGGGTGGTTTAGACCATCAAACTGAACAACTTTCACTATGGGACCAACATCGAAATCGCGAAAAAAAAATCTGATGTTCCATACTAAACTACAAATCTACTCGAGCTAAATGTATGGGACGGGTGATTTTTTTTTTCGCGATTTCGATGTTGGTCCCATAGTGAAAGTTGTTCAGTTTGATGGTCTAAACAATCCCCTGAAAAGTTTAAAATTTTTATTTTTACTTTTGTAACACCCTGTATATATATATATATATAGAATAAAAAAAAAAATGCTTTCCTACTACGTAATGTTATCTAATCGAGGCAGACATATTTACCCAGGGAGCAGTATTTAAAAGTAAGCTGTGATAGTTCTAGTTAAGTTTCTGACCAGATGGAAAACGAACGAATTGTATGGATTCAAATAAATCGGAAAAACCTCAAAGTCACATCTAGAGCATCACCTTTACCTCCATGTCCCTAACTCCGCCGTTCGTTCCTTTCATTCCAAATATTATAGAGTGGTTTTATGTATAAATAAAATCAATTTGTACATTAGCGGTATGTACGAGCTTACCGTATTGGAGATCAAAGTGGGTATAATACAAAGTAAGCATTGTGATGCTTTGGTCTACTTATACTGACAGCTTTGTTGTTATGAACGGGGATTAGGGATTATGGAAAAGGATGGATTTTGGTACTTATGTGGATTTCCTTTTACATAATGTATAATACAGAGTATAGTAAAGTGTTAAAATAAATAAATAAATGCATACTCGACTGGAACACGTACCAGCTTGAAAGCTTTAAGGGTATATTACTGTTGGCACGCTCCATACAAACGAAGTCTGGTGATATTTTCAATACTAACCAATTAAACTCAATGAAATTTTGCAGAAACAATCTAGAAACAAATCTCTATGCTTGTATCGTGCAAGATTTTCCTTTAAATGTACAGTTTTAAAGTTACAGTGCCTCAAAGATTTCCATACAAATCTTAAATTAATCCTAGCATTGAAACTGTAAATTTTAACGAAAATAACAAGCATAGAGATTTGTTTCTAGATTGTTTCTGCAAAATTTCATTGACTTTAATTGGTTGGTATAAATTTCAATACTAACCAATTAATGTCAATGAAATTTTAAAAACAATCTTAAACCAATATCTGTGCTTTACATTTGCCAGATTTCCGTTAAAATTTATAGTTTCAATGTTTATTTCTTTTCAATGCTAAATTAATTTAAGATTTGGAAAACTTTGAGCCACGGTAACTTTGAAACTAGATATTTCAACGGAAATCTGACCAATGTAAACAACAGATACTGGTTTCTAGATCGTGTCTAAAAAAAATATTTACTTTAATTGATTAATATCCAAAATATAATCAAACTCCGTTTGTATGGAGCGCGCTAACGGTAATATCCATCTAACATCTCGTAACCATTGATTAAAGTAGCCATACATACATACAATCAAGCCTTGTGCCCAGAGGGTTAGGCAGAGACTATAGACAACAGTTTTTTTTCGACTTTTTCTTAATAGTTAAAGTTATACAGTGTATTGGTTTAAACTTTCCTTTTAAATAATATACGGTATTTTGTTACACCTTGTTGCTGTTGCGGCTTTGCACCTTAGACTACTTATATGAGGACAAGTTACGCGTGTAATTCTACTAACAAAATTTTCTGCCACTTTTTGCGGGGGGCGAGGTAGCACGAAATACGCAACTTTGAATTTTATATCATTTGTTTAGATTCTAATCATGAATGTTAAAATCATGAAAAACAGTGGAGCTAATATTGATATCGAGAACAAAAATCTGCTATTCCGTACATTTAGGTCGAGTAACCATTGACCTTTTTCTATATGGAACAATAAAAGCATTTTTTGTGACTTCGATGTTGGTTCCATAGCGAAAGTTATTTAGTTTGATGCTTTGACTATTTATATGTGGACTGGTTACGCGTGTAATTCTACTAACAAACATTTCTGCCACTTTTTGTGGGGGGCGAGGTAGCACGAGATACGCAACTTTGATTTTTATTCCTTTTGTTTAGATTCTAATTTTGAATGTTAAAATCATGAAAAACAGTGTCGTGTGAACTCCAAACGTCATAAGTTCGAAATTATTGTTCCGCAATTGTAGGCTGTCGCGTTTAGTGATAAGGTATTAAATTGAATGTAAATGCGTAAGATTTTTTGATCTTGCACGTTGGCAGAGGGGAAATGCTAAGGCGAGGCGGGTCCGCATATAAGTAGTCTAAGCTTTGCACGGACCTCCTTGTACTGTTTTTCCTGTTATGTTCTCATGAAATAAATGAGACAAAACCTCATACACCTCAACTGATTTATAAAAAAATAAATAGATCGAAACTATAATTTCATTATTTTGATACTTAAAATTTAAAGTTATTCGCATTTTAAGTTTTGAGGCAAACATGATTTGTTATCATTTCAGCAACGAATGAAAGCGCTATCGTCCTCATGTATACATTTTTAAAATATTGTTTTTATAGTAGGTAGGGTGAGAGTGCCCGAGCGTTGGTTTGAGATCGAGTTCAGTAATAATAAAATTTTACAAACAAATTATTTACATACATACATAAGCTCAAGCCATTGTCCCATGGGGGTAGGCAGAGACCACGGACCGCCACACGCTACGACTCTGGCACACCTCTTTAGCCTCATTCACATTCATACATCTTTTCATGCACTTCCGTCGATTAAGGGTGCTACGCACTATTTAATAATTTGAAAAAAAAATTACCTATGTTGAAACCATGATGATTCGATTCTGCTCTCGATTGTAAACAAACTACTTTCTAGTTTTGCGTTACTTCATTAACACGTTGTATATCTTATCCATATATCTACCGTGTAGTGGTAAATTGTAATTCGGACAGTCACTCATATCTAAGTTATCACAAACATCTGAGTGGCGTAGGAAAAAAGATCTTATTCCATTTTAAATTCATTTCAATTTTAATTAACATTTTAAAAAACATTTGGAGATTATGTGATTCAAAGCTTATATCAAAATTATAAGATTTTTCTATACATTATTTCTCGAGTTATTTGAAAAATACTGAAAAATATAATAGGTTGAATGAGATTTTATTCCTTTGCCTGCTTCGCTTGTATGCTACGATATTATCTGATGGCGACTAAAGTTCATCGTCATTTCCAACTTCAAGTTTGTACACATTAACATCAAAATCAAAATAATAAAAAAAAGATCTTCAATCAATCAATTATACTTTATTTTACACCAAAAAACATAGTATACAGAGAGTAAACAAACAGGAAATACAGAAGGAGTCTTCAAAAAAGCTTCTAAAGCCGAGTGTCGTTCGGACCTGTCAATGAAAGGGGTTGGTGCCACAAAATTCTATTTCCTGCCGAAAGTCACGTGACGGCTGACGTTCCGTGTGTCGAGGGATAAGTGGGGGGAGGGGGTTAACTAGGGGAGCAGGAAGCTTTTTCCACGCATATGCATTTATTGAATGTCAGAGGCATTCATTAGTACCTACTTATCATATACAAGGTGTTACAAAAGTAAAAATAAATATTCAAAACTTTTAAGTGGCTTGTTTAGACCATCAAACTGAACAACTTTCACTATGGGACCAACATCGAATTCGCGCAAAATAAAATCAGCTGTCTCATACATTTAGCTCGAGTAGATTTGTAGTTTAGTATGGAACATCCGATTTTTTTTTCGCGATTTCAATGTTGGTCCCATAGTGAAAGTTCAGTTTAATGGTCTAAACCACCCCCTTAAATGTTTATTTGTATTTTGTAACACCGTGTCTAGAGCGACTTTCGGTCAGTTGCACGTACGTTCATTGAAGTTAATCCTCCATTAAATCTCTTGCTAGCTTTTACTACGTCAACAAGACAAAAAGTGACAGCAAGTGATTTGATGATTAAATGGAGGATTAACTTTACTGAACGTACGTGCAACTGCTAGTTAGCTGCGTGCGACGTCACCAGTCCCATACAAAAAAAATCCGACGCAAGGCTCTTAAAATAGATCACTCGTCTCTACTTATACAACGTGTTAATGAATAAACGGAAAACCGCATACACTCCAACTGATTTTAAACGAATAATTGCATTGAAACAATAATTTCATTATTTTACTAATTCAAATTTAAAGTTATTTGCATTTTAAGTTTTCATGCAAAAACGATTTGTTTTTATTTCATTAATGAATGAAAGCGCTGGCTACTTATTTTGTGTAGACATTAACGAATTATTTTTATCAATAAATATTCAATTCTCGAAGCGCTGTCGTACTCCTGGATACATTTTAAGAATCTTGTTTTGGTAGTAGGTTGAGTGTACCTGTGCGGTGGGTTGCCATCGAGTTCAGTTAATTTTAAATTGTACTAACAAATGATTTAATATTCAGAAAAAACGTTAACCTATGTTGAAACTTTGATAATAATAATAATAAATAATAATAATAGATTTATTGTTTCACAAAAATACGTACATAGATTATAAAAACTTAGTCATAATAAAGTACACATTAGGTTTACAATATAGATGTCCGCTGATACTCGAAAAAGAAACCTGACCTTTGAGTACCAGCAACCTTCCAGTGGCACAGAAAGATTACATGAGTACTTTTGAATATAGGTACGTATACCGTTTTTGTGAAAAAAGGTTGCGAAAAGAAAAATAATTGGTAAGTAAATATTTAAGGTAAGTATGATTGAGATTGTGTGTCAGTGTGGTGTGTATATGTGTGTGTGTATGTGTGGGTGCGTGTGTGTATGTGTGGGTGTGTGTGTGTGTGTATGTGTATAACAGTTTGATTCTATTTAATTGTGCATTATCTAATTATTTGTCCTCGGTTTCATTGGATGGAATTGGTGAAGAAAGTTTTCTGTTTCGTCATACGATAGTTTCAAGAGCCAGTCAGTCACAGTTTTCTTACATTCGTATTTATTTCTTAGATGAATAGCCAGATTGTTATTAGCTTTGTTGTACAGAAAACATCCCAAGAACCAGTAAAATCTATGGCCGAAGGAAGTTTTGATGATTTGATTCTGCTCTCGATTCTACACAAACTATTTTATAGTTTTACGTTTATTCATTAACACGTTGTATAGGGCTCGTACGGGTGACTTAGAGATATAGAAACACTCACTATCACTCTTTGTCACTACTTGACGGATCTCCACTATTCACTCCACAGAAGAGAGAACCTGGCTTTTCAACCCATCCAAAAACTACAGTTTTAAAAATTGTCTGTTTGATTGTGATGATTTTGAGTCATCATAAAATTATTTCAAATTATAAAACTTATGACATTGTATAAAGGTTGTGGATCACCACGATGATACGCATGTTTCCTATTATTTCTGACTGAAAAACTTTTTTGTCGAAATCACGGTACTTTATGGATTGACCTCTGTACCATAGAAGGTCAAGTCATTGAAGTGCCGACGAAAAACCTTAATTGAAATCGATACTATGAATCATTTGTCGAAACTTCGAAACTTTACCGATCATTAATAACGTAGACAGCCGAAGGTCGGTTGGGAAGTAAAAAGTTTAACAAAATATGGGAGCACACGTTCCGGGATCATCCTCCCGTTTTAATTAAACGAATTAATCAAACGCCCCCTCTCCCCCTAGGCTTCCCCTCGAAGCGGTTGCGTCAATCACATGACGCGGCGTTTTTCCCAGCAAGGGGTATTTACTATTTACCCGACTTAGCCAGAAGTAGGGTTATGTTTTTCGAGCTTATGTATGTTCGTATGTCTATTTCTTTGGCACGCCCTACAGCCTAAACGGCTTGATGGATTTTAACGTATACGGTATCTTTGGATTCGTAAAAATTGAGAGAGTGACATAGGGTATATTATTTCAAGATGGCATCTGCAAATTCAAAAAGAGAGGGGGATTTTTTTTTTAATAATACAATATGGGTATCAAATCAAAGCTTAGTAAATAACAAATTCCAAATTTATAAATATTATAGTACTTTTATGCTACCTTTGAGCGGTCGTTGGCGTAGTGGAGCTTCGGTATTGGAAACGATCACCGAAGTTAAGCAACGTCAGGTCCGTTCAGTCTTTGGATGGGTGACCGTTTGGTGGAATTTCATCTCAAGCGTTTCCGTGCTTCGGAAGGCACGTTAAGAAGTTGGTTTCGGATAGTTCCGTCTGATGGTGTTGTAACCACACCAACCTGCACTGGGCCAACGTGGTGGAGTATGGCCCACTACCTCTCACCCTTATTCGTGAGAGGAGACCTTTGCCCTGCAGTGGAATTCAACAGGTTATAACTTTTATGCTACCTACCATTTTGGTACGAGAGCAAAAATTATGAAATTAACTTAATTATTAAGACAAACAAAAAACCCGACTATAGGATAAAACATTCACTGAAAAGAGAAAAACAAGCTGTTTAATTATTTATCAGCTACACCAACATTGTTTGTGCAAATGTAATTTGAATGTTATTAGGTAGGTATCGCAAACGGGGACCTATTTGTTTGTTTGTCCCCGCCTGCAATACCTACCTAATAACATTCAAATTGAAAATTACATTTGCACAAACAAAGTTGGTAGGTAAAGCTGATAAATAATTAAAGAGTATGTTTTTCTCTTTTCAGTTAGTAGTTTTTACATGCTGTCGGCTTTTTTTAAATATATTTTATCGGCACTATACTACCGCAGTTTGTTTGTATCTCAGTTGTAAAACACGTCGGTAATAGGGCGGAGCATTCGGAGCTGCCGGGTCATTATTACGTAGTCGGATAATTAATATCACGAGAGAGTCGTGTGGCGATTTGATTTCCGAATGTTCGTGTAAGTATACAACGTGTTAATGAATAAGCGCAAAACCTCATACACCCCAACTGATTTATAACAAAATAATTAAATTGAAACAATAATTTTATTATTTTGATAGTTAATCATGTTAAAATTTAAAGTTATTCGCATTTTTAGTTTTGAGGCAAAAATGATTTGTTATCATTTCAGCAATGAATCAAAGCGCTAGCGTGCTCGTGGGTACATTTTAAGAATCTTGTTTTGGTAGTAAGTATGATGAGTGTGCCCGTGCGGTGGGTTGAGATCGAGTTCAGTAAATTTTAAATTTTACAAATAAATAATTTAATATTTTGAAAAAATTACATGTGTTGAAAACATGATAATTCGATTCTGCTCTCGATTCTAAACAAACAAGTTTCTAGTTTTGCGTTAATTCATTAACACGTTGTATTCCTTCCTTCTTAATATGCTGACACTTTTTTCAGGGGAATGTCACACCGTCAAACTGAACAACTTTCTCTATGGGACCTAAATCGAAATCACGAAAAAAAAAGAGCTGTTCCATACAAAACTGCAAACCGTCTATAGCCAAATGCATGGGACAGCAGTTTTTTTTTTCATGATTTCGATGTTCGTGCTATAGAGAAAGTTGTTTAGTTTGATCGTCTGATCATCCTTTTAAAAAGTATCAGCATATTAAGAAGGAAAGTATTATGCGAATTTTGGCTAGTTCCTATTATAGGCTCCGCTATTTGAATTAGTTCATATTTTTCAAATATTCACCGCGTAAACGAAAATCAAAGCAACAAACGATCTGGGGTCTTATTGTGTAACCTGTTCAATCGGTATAAAATTGACATAGAGTTTTTTGACAGTTCTTGGTAATTCTGCTTCTTATTATGTAGTTAGGCTTTGACTATTTATATGTGGACTGGTTACGCGTGTAATTCTACTAACAAACATTTCTGCCACTTTTTGCGGGGGGCGAGGTAACATGAAATCCGCAACTTTGGATTTTATTCCCCATAACTTTAGATTCTAATTTTGAATGTTAAAAATCATGAAAAGTAGTCTCGTGTGAACCCCAAACGTTCTAAGTTCAAAGTTATTATTTCGCAATTATAGGCTGTCTCGTTTAGTGATAAGGTGTAAAATTGAATGTAAATGCACAAGATAATTTGTGGTTATACCGTGGCAGAGGGGAAATGCTACCGCAAGACTAGTCCTTATAATAATTAGTCAAAAGTAGTTAGGTAATCAATTTCAGACAGTGGATGTGAGGATTCGAAAAACACGATATTAGATACTTAAAAATCGAACAATACTGTCATTAATACACTCCCGATAGTACCTATATCGATTTAATTTGAAACTTACACAATAGCCGTACGCGTCAGCCTTTAGATGGGTGACCGTATAGTCGTATTTCTTCTCGAGTTATTCCCAGATAGTGCCGATAGATGGCGACTAAGATTCAAAATTACGAGTGTGTGCGAAATTGTACCCAGATCCTCACTGAAGGTACGGCATTTCCTGCAGCGCTCGGTCTGCGATCCTGTATTTTTCCAGCCGAGTAATTTATTTACCTGTCGCTAAGTTGACATAGCTTCTCTCTACAGCTCCCCGTTTTTAACTTCATTCATTTTTTCTCTAAAGGAATTTCAGTTTGCTGTGATAAAAATGTACAAAATAAACTCAATCTTCCTTTAGAGTTTCTATGGGACGACGACAGTTTAGTAAAGAAAAAACATTCCCCTCCTTCCGGCGCAGTCGAGTAAAAAGCGTTCAAATAATGCCCCTATTACCTATTTGGTATGTTAATAATAGCTTGAATATTTCTTCCACGCTGAGTAAAATAGATCTGTGAAAAATTACAACCAACTGCAACCAGCATCTTTGAAATTCACATCTATTTGAATATTCTTATGAACATTCATTTGTTATATCGAAGTCGCCGTCAAGCCGCTAGCCGGTACGATTTCCGACTAGGCTTGAAGTAATTTTTTGAGCTTAGCTTGACACCGACTAATAAAACAAATTAAGGTTAAATCATCTCACGTAGGGCTCCGTATCACCACACAATAGTAACAAACAAAACATCGTGAGGCAACCTGCATGCTTCAATTTCGAGGCATGTATTGTACCCACTGTCCATTATAAGTGGCGACGGGCTCACCCCCCGTCACACTGGACTGAGTTTCGATACTACTGGTGAAACGTGAATGTTCTGAGGTTTCAGATCATCTCTGACTACCCCCTCGGGGAATATAGTCGTGAGCATATACATACAAACATAGTAACAAACAAAATTGTTTTCACAAGGACCTTTAGCGCAAGCCCGACACACACTTGGCCGGTTTTTATAATTTTTTGTTTTACCTTAAAGCATACACTATAATCACACCAAGTTTCATGCTTTTATGCTTTGCCGTTTTTACGATCAAGCCAAAACAAAAACGTTAAAAAAATCCTGTTTTCGTATGGTGTTCTCTCAATTTTTAAAGTTTAACACAATGACTCTACCATTACAGTTAAATAGATATTGTACAACATTTTAAAGCTAGGACGGATGGACGGACCGCGTAGGCTTATGAATAGGGCTCCGTTGGGTACCTAGCCCTAAAAACAACTCCTAATTTTCATAAAACATTTTTTGTATATTCCATATTATTTAATTAGTTTTTTACTGTATGTACACATTATTGTCTGCCTCTCATTTAATAATTGTCACTGTTGCGGGTCTGCTGGAAGAAATAACTTAATATAAGGGGATATAAGTCGGAGCGCGCTCCATAAACACGTACTATAGTGATATTTTCAATACTAACCAATTAAAGTCAATGAAATTTTGCTGAAAGAATCTTGAAACAAATATCTATGCTTGTATGGAGACCGATTTTCGTTATAATATACAAGAAATTAGAAATTAGTTAGAAATTAGTTAGAAATTAGTTAGAAATTTGTTAGAAATTTGTTTTTAGATTGATTCTGAGAAATTTCATTGAGTTTAATTGGTTAGTATTGAAAATATCACCATATTATGTTTGCATGGAGCGCGCTCCGAATTATATCCTCTTAAGAGATAAGGATTAAAAAAAAAGACATTTATTATATGACATCAAGCGAAACATATATGTATTTATGTACATAGACACACAAATAAAAACGTTTTACATCATCAGAGTTAACAAAAATTGGTTGAATCTGATAATGATAATCTCGCCCTTTTTACCCGACTGCGCCAGAAGGAGGGTTATGTTTTTCGAGCGTATGTAAGTATGGACGTATATATGTTTGTATGTCTATTTCTTTGGCACGGCCTACAGCCTAAACGGCTTGATGGATTTTAACGTATGAGGTGTCATTAGATTCGTAAAAATTTTGAGAGTGACATAGGCTACATTATTTTAATATGGCGTCTGAAAAAAAAGAAGTTGAATAAAACATTTGTTTTCTTAAAAATTACAATATGGGTATTAAATGAAAGCTAGTAATCAGACAATTCCAAATATATACATATTATAGTACTTTGATCTTAGCCTTTCGATACAAGACTAAATAGTATGAAATAGACTAAATTATTAAGATAAACAAAAAACCCGACTGCATAAAAAACCTATTAACTGAAAAGAGAAAAACAAGCTCTATAATGACTAATTAGCTATAGGTATATGCAGGCGGGGTCAAACTGCAATAACCAACCAAAAATCTTCTTTGTCCCCGTTTGCGATACCTACCGAATAAAATTCAAATTATAGTAGCTCAAATAAAGCTGTTATAGCTAATTAGTGTTTATAGAGCTTGTTTTTCTCTTTTCAGTTAATAGGTTTTTTATGCAGTCGGGTTTTTTATTTAAATTAATTACATGTCTTTTCTATTATTTGTATCAATGTGTCTGTGTGTACAATAGTGTTATAATAATAAAACAATACCTAATGCATAACCCTAGTCCAACCTACCGCAGTAGGTTGTCATGTCACGGCGGAATGCCCCGGACACCTTACCCCAAACATCCTACCCCGGGGCATACGCTACATAATTCAGTCCACACTCGATGCCGCATTCCCGTGTGTGGTGGACAGTGGAACGGCCCACATTCTTCAGTTGAACATTGTTTATGTTCTCAAAGCGTTTGCAGATTCCGTTGCATGCCAGGCTAGCAACCTTAGTTAGTTGTTATAAAGTTTGTTTTGGAATGTAGGGGTGTAATTATGTGTGTGGTACGGGTATTATTATCGCGAACCGAATTGCAACTGTTACCTAGTTCACTCGAAAATATCATTTTGACTAAAGGCCAACCATTTTTGACTCATTTTTGCTTGACTGGAAATGACCGGTTATGAGTTTTGACTATAACATAATGCAACGTGTTAATGAATAAACGCAAAACTAGAAAGTAGTTTGTTCAGAATCAAGAGTAGATCGAATTAACATTTTTTCAACATAAGTAATTTTTTTCAAAATATATATATATTTTTTATCATTTCCATAAAATTTTATAACATAACATAAACAAGCATTATTAAACACACATATTAAATTATTTGTTTGTAAAATTAAAAATTTACTGAACTTGATCTCAACCCACCGCTCGAGCACTCTCACCCTACTTACTAACAAAACAAGATTCTTAAAATGTTTCCTTGAGCACGTTAGCGCTTTCATTCATTGCTGAAATGATAACAAATCATTTTTGCCTCAAAACTTAAAAAAGCGAATAACTTTAAATGTTAACTATCAAAATAATGAAATTATTGTTTCAATCTAATTATTTCGTTATAAATCAGTTGGGGTGTATGAGGTTTTGCGCTTATTCATTAACACGTTGTATACAGGGTCTTTCTTAATATGCTGATACTTTTTAAGGGGATGACCAGACCATCAAACTGAACAACTTTCTTTATGGGACCAACATCGAAATCGCGAAAAATAAATCTGCTCTTCCATACAAAACTGCAAACCTACTCGAGCCAAATATATGGGACAGCTGTTTTTTTTCGCGATTTCGATGTTGGCCCCATTAGAGAATGTTGTTCAGTTTGATGGTCTGATCATCCCCAAAAAAAATATCAGCATATTAAGAAGGACCCTGTATTTAACTATGTAACTAAGTACTTATAGTGACACAAAGTAGGTACACTAAAAGCTTCGGACCGATTTCATTTTCACGTGCATTTTGTACTGTCGCTCCAGCGCTCCACACTCAGCCCAGTTTACGCTCGTAACATTTTCCTTTCACCTACAAAACTAAATTTCTCTTCGCACCCTCGCAACGTTGTGTAATTACATTACCTGTTATTATACTGCAATTTTTTAAAATCTGTGTTTGAAAGCTTTTATTTAAACTTCTGCATTAAAAATATAACTCAGGTTCTCTATTCATATGGGTGTCGTAGAGTCAATAAGGTTTCAACTTCAATAATAATAATGAATATCTTGGACATTGTCACACAAATTATCTAGTCACATTTAAAGTACCAGAATCTAGCCTGGACTTTTATTATGAAGACTAGACAACGATATAGAATGCATATATAGATACAAACATCCATGACTCGGCTACAAATATTCATATTGATCATACAAATATTGGTCCCTTACGGGATTCGAACCCCCGACCCTCGGCACAGTAACCAGCTTCACTACCGACTGTGCTATCGGGCCGTCGGGCGGTCAATGATTTTGTGATGATAATTTTGTTTTGGCTGTGTGAATAGGTGTTAGAGTAAACAGTTGTATTACTTTAAGGCGTGATTTTACCTATTATACTTTCCCAAGAAACTTGTAGGAAATTCGCAAAAATATTTTTATACTTTCCATATTAATTGCAGTCAGCTGATCGAACGTTTGTACGAAAAGTCGATTTTTTTTGGGAATTTGATATCTGTTTCTTTGAGGAAGTTGTTCCGTATCATCGTTACAATCATCCCTTAAAGTAATGCAACAGTTTACCCTAACACCTGTATAAGGAGAGCGTGGAAAGAAATATACCATTTATACCATATCATATGCGATATCATCTTGTTATCTCTTTGAAGGAAATATTGGTAAAAGCAAACCTAGGTAGACGTACCTAGATCAATTCGGGGACGTACCTAATTAAAAATGAAACGTTACCTAAGCAGCTGAATTCGTCGAGAATGAATGACAAGATCATATGGATCTAAAAGAAGTGAAAGCATCTCAGGACCACCCAAAGTAGAGATCCATAGTCTTTGCTTAGCCCTCTGGGGAAAAGGCGTGAATTTATAAATGTATGATTTTATAAAGATAGCCCTTTTCAGACCTATTTGTTCGAGAATATATTTTAACACCACTGGCTTTTCGGTGAAGGAAAACATCTTGAGGAAACCTGCATGCTTCAATTTCGAGGCTTTCAGGCCATTGTGAATTACAAGACAGAATTTCGGTACTAGTGAAACTTGGATATTCTGTGGTTGCAGAATATCTCTGACTACCCCCTCAGGGAATATAGTCGTGAGCATATGCTGATATATTTTAGCACGTATCCTTTGGGTTCGGGGGGGATTATTATATATTGTTTTATTCGCCAACACGTTTAATAAAATTTCTAATATCGAGTATTTCGTAAAAGAACTAACCGCCTGGGTTTATTAAAAAAGGTACGGTCACAAAAGAGCGGGAATCCATTAAAAACCCTTCAAATAGAGCATGAAAATTTGAACAGAAAGGATTAACGAAGCCTGCCGTAATCATTATTTAGCTGCCTAGATGAAACCAAAAGAGGACAGTGCTCTATTTATCATTTAGTAGCTATTGCCCGCGACTCCGTCTGCGTGGACCTTAAAATAGTATTCAATGTATCAACAACAAACTCTATCTGCGTTCCAAATTTCATCCAAA
The DNA here is from genome assembly GCA_963924505.1 of Agonopterix alstromeriana. Taxonomy (NCBI): domain Eukaryota; kingdom Metazoa; phylum Arthropoda; class Insecta; order Lepidoptera; family Depressariidae; genus Agonopterix; species Agonopterix alstromeriana. Next base: position 18,717,229 of record OZ004667.1, read on the forward strand.
TCCATATCGGCGTGATTGAGTGACAAACATCCAAACTTTGACATTTGTAATATTAGTGAGATTGAAGCAAAATACAAGAACAAAAATAACATAACAACTTGTCATTGCATAACAATGATATCAAAAATAATACAACTATTAAAATACAATAAGATAATTCAAAGAAAAATTCAGGACATGCTTCGTCAAAAAAGTTTGTACAGTCAAAAATCCGTGGCATCCTTCGTCAAAAGATTTTATATAAAATCTATAACATGTTTCGTCAACACCACACCATAACAATTTAAAAATAAAAACACCCGAAACCACCCTTTTGCTAAGAATTGCAGCCAGCATAACAGATCCCATTACAGTGTTTCTACACTAATAGGCCAATGAATTCCTCTTTTTTTTTTTTTTTTTTTAACAAATACAGAGGGTACAAATTACGTTACATTTCGCCAAACTGCAGTAAAGTTTGTTGGCGAAAGACATTACACTCTAGATAAAACAATAGGTCTATAATCTTACCCACACCCAGTTTAGTAAATAAAAAATAAGATAAAGTATTATGTTAAAGTACATAGATAATATCACAAAAACATCAGAAAGTTTGTGATATGTGATACATATACAACGTGTTAACGAATTAACGCAAAACTAGAAACGTATATCTAAACTACATACGTCCCCAGCAGGAGGATAGCCTCCTGCTTTGATCTCTCTGCCTTTGCTGGAGGCAAACTCCCCATGTCTCCACTGCCAGTGGTACGAAAATGTATTGAGACTCATTACTGGGATCTCTCTCTATTTGTGATTTATTATAATTTATTAACCCGCAACATCAATAGCTTAGTATGTCTGTGGGAGCTAAAGTCACAGAACGCAAAAAATGGAATGTACCACAATGTTGCTTCTTCCCTTTACAGATTTATCTAAGTTTATTTGAGATCGGTCCGATGCCTCATTCTGAAATAATAAAGAATTTAAAAATTGTTACGTCGAGGAATTTAAAGATTGAGAAAGGCAACTTTTATGATTCCTTTGTCAATAAAAGCATTGATAAGCGTTATTTTCTTAAATTAGGTAGGTACTTTAATTGTGTAGCTTAATGTGTAGCTTGTAAGCAACATACATTCAGTATGTTATGTTTTGGTGTGCAATAAAGTATAATTGAATTGAATTCATATTTCCAACTCATTTCTTCTCTTGAATGAGGCTAAAGAGGTATTTCAGATTCGTAGCGTGTGGCGGTCCGTCCGTACCCAGACCCAAAATCCAATTAACTCTATGAACACTGTCATGCAGACAGAGATTTAAAAATTCTATCCAGACTTGCAAGTGCCTTCTTCTTATTATTTTCGTGTCAGGATGAGTTAAAGTATTGCATAATCACTCAACACAAATGCCTGGCCAAATGTATGGAATCAGAAAACAAAAGCCTGAAGCCACCAGCAGCAAGCTGTATCTCGGATCAGTTCACCACACAGAACCTTTCACAGAAGGTTCTAATTTTGAAGTTGGACTTGATTAGTTTACCAACTTGGCTCATTTATTCTCCTTCCCATTCTTCGAATAGTCCGCTGAATTATTTACACGTCCGCTCAACTAAGGATTCTTATTTTTCTTTGGCCCTTTGAAGAAAGAAGTGGCATTAAATTACCGCATGAATATCACATCACTTTGTGTATTCTTTATCTTTTATTTGGTTATATCACTTTAGCGATCAGTAGTAGGTACTATATTGATTTCTATTGAATAATTCATAAACTATAATAAAATGACGGTGGTAATATGATGGTGGACGCGCGCACGCGCGCATAGCAGCAACGGTGTTTTTTAAATCGCTCCGCGAAATAGATTTAGTTTAATACCTAAAAGTGTATCCTAAACGTGAAAAAAGGAGTCTTTTAAAAGAGGACGTATCGGTCTAGTCAGTGGTGCAAACCGTTTTTGAATCCATATTCGGGGTCGGAAGATATAGCCAAATATATTCAGCAGTGTTTTAAATTGGATTCCCGACCTACGACAACATCGGTTGCTAACACACGGCGCGCGGATCGGCTCCTGCGCACCGGTCAGTGACCTTACCACGGAAACAGCCGTAGTCTTCCGATGGTGGGCGACGGCGCGCTGCCACGGGCCGACTACGCGAGCTACGCTCCGCCCACTTTTGCTACGCGTGCTACGAGGTGCTACGGGGATCGCCTGCGCGGGTGTGTTGGTGTGATCGCTCGCCGGGTGCGGTGGGGGGTGTTGAGCCGGTGCCGTCGTGTGGTCGTCGGGCTGCTGTGTCCGGGTGCTTTTATCGCTGCTTGCGCCTTTTATGCTGTTAGTGCGTGCTGGGGCGGGGGGGGTATGTGCTCACTCTGCTTGCTTCTGCTGCGTTCTGGGCAACTTTGACGCTTAATAATTTTTTTATTTACAATTTGTTAATATTTGTTAGGATTATTTTATTTAATATTTGTTTTGATTATTTTTATTTTATTACGATTTCATGTCATGTATTTAATGTTTATTGGCTTGTTTTCTTTGTGAGCTTGATGTGTAGTTACATATTATTTATTATGTTTTAATAATAGTTATTTAATGGATTTTTTGACATATTTTTAACCTGTTTGTGATGTCTGAAGCTCCCAAGTCGACGTGCCCTTACTGCCCAGGCTCCTCACGTCTCTTCGTGGCTCGGGGCCTTAGGACGCACGTTGGTCGTATGCACAAGGATGCGGTACGTGCTGGCTCCTCGCAGGCTCCAGGCCCCTCGCGTCTTGTCCACCGCGCTGTGTCGCTGGCACAGTCTCATCCACGACGCTCCTGCTTGTTGGATCTGGCTGACTTCAAAAAAACAATTCCCGTTTTGCGTCACATTCCCAAGGGGGCTCGCAGCTTGGCTGCAGAGAGTTTGTGTGACGTAATCGACAAGTGCGTCGGATCCAACGGTGTGGAGGAGTGGTTTTCTCTCCTCTCCTTTGCGTATTCGTCCTTGCGGACTCCGGATCGGGCTGGCACGGGCAATTATACGCAGAAGGTGAAGTCAAATATCGGTCGTGATGTCGGCTCAGTGGGGGGGGCTGTGGCGCCCTCAGGGTCTCGCTCGGTCATTAGGACTATTGAGTCGAAGGTGCACGAAGGGGATTTGAGGGGTGCAGTTCGGCTGCTGGTGTCTGAGGACTCTTTGGCTCAGTCGGGCCCTGAGACACTGGCTTCTCTGCAGTCCAAACATCCTCCACCCTCGCGTCTGCTCTCCTTTCCTTCTGCTCCGGATCATTCTTTTTCGCCCCTAGTAGTCAGTGTAGAGGATGTGTCTTGGGCCCTCGGGGCGTTTAACAGCGGTTCGGCGGGGGGCTTGGATGGTATTCGTCCGGGTCACTTGAGGGAGCTAACGTCTGTTTCGGCCGGCGATAATGGGAGGCGGTTGTTGGCGTGCTTGACAAGGCTTACCAATTTTTTGCTTAGCGGCCAACTAAACAAGGACGTGTGTCCCTTCTTGTATGGGGCATCGCTCTGTGCTCTTGCTAAGAAGGATGGTGGTGTGAGGCCGATAGCAGTTGGTAGCACTTTCCGTCGTTTGGCGGCAAAGCTTGCCTGTCGCGCCGTTAGGGATGAGTTATCTGGCTACTTGCAGCCTCAACAGCTGGGTTTTGGGACGCGTCTGGGCTGTGAGGCGGCGATCCACGCCACTCGTGCTTTTGCTATGGACGCCGCCAACAGGGACTGCGTATTAGTTAAATTGGACATTCGCAACGCCTTTAATACCCTGGAGAGGGACGTATTATTAAGTGAAGTCAGGAATAGGATCCCCTCCCTCTACCCTTTCTTGCATCAGGTTTACGATAGCCCGTCAAACCTGTTTTTTGACGGAGAGCTTATTCTCTCCCAGGTAGGGGCGCAGCAGGGAGACCCTCTAGGTCCGCTCGTTTTCAGCCTCGCCATTCACGGGGCTATACTGGAGCTGAGGTCGCCTTTGAACCTGTGGTACTTGGACGATGGTACCATTGGGGGCAAGCCAGAGGTCGTTGAGCAGGATCTAATCTCTTTGCTGCCGCGTCTCGGTGAGCTGGGGCTAGTTGCTAACATGGGTAAGTGCGAGTTTTTCCCCTGTGGCCCCGGGTCGGATTCAGCATTTGCGCGTATCAATTCCATACTTCCTGGCATCAGGAAACTTACTGTGAACTCTTTTTTTCTTCTTGGGTCGCCCATATTTCCGGAGGCGGTCCCGGAGGCTATTGCGGTTCGCAAGCAGATGCTGAATTTTTCCCGGGAGCGCCTAGGTAACCTTTCCGCCCATGTCGCGCTAATACTTTTGCGCATGTGCTTTGCTGTCCCAAAGGTTACCTACCTTTTGCGGACAGCTCCGACATGGATGTTCCCAGGGGAGGTCTCGTGCTTTGACGACACCCTTAAGCTCACGGTCGAGAGCATCCTGAACGTCTCCCTCAGCGAGAGTCAGTGGGGCCAGGCGGCCTTGCCGATCCGTCACGGGGGCTTGGGCGTGCGCCGGGCGCGGGATGTGAGCCTTCCAGCATTTCTGTCATCGGTGCATGGGGTTGCTAATTTGGTTACTAAGATTTTACGTTTTGATGGTAACCATTTGAGCATTCCTTTTGCGGAGGATGCGTTGGCGGCTTGGGAGGCTCTGGGCCTGGGTGCGGGCGCGCCTGAGGACCTGTGTGTGCAGCGATCTTGGGACGACCTCGGAGCGAAGTGTGCTCTCGACCGCCTTATGGGTGAGGCTTCCGGGCCAGACTTGGCAAGACTCAGGGCGGTATCGCAACCTGAATCGGGGGCGTGGTTGCATGCGGTGCCTTCACCACATATGGGCACCCTCCTCGACAGCGACTCGCTGCGTGTGGCTGTGGGACTCCGCTTGGGCAGCAATGTATGTGAACCTCATAGATGCATCTGCGGTTCCATGGTGGAGGCCAATGGGCACCATGCTTTAAGTTGCCGTCGCTGCTCGGGAAGGTTTCCTCGCCACCATGCCCTCAATGATATCGTCAGGAGGGCTCTCGTGTCTGCCAACGTCCCGTGCGTGCTTGAGCCACCTGGCCTCAGCCGTACCGACGGCAAGAGGCCGGATGGCTTAACTTTGGTGCCCTGGCAGAAAGGCAAGTGCCTTTTATGGGACGCAACGTGCGTCAGCACTTTCGCCGCCAGCTACCTAAGTCGCACGTCGCGAACACCTGGAGCAGCTGCGGAGCTGGCTGCCGTTAGGAAGTGGGACACGTATTCGGCCCTGGTGGCCGATTATCTTTTTGTTCCAGTCGCCGTTGAGTCCACGGGGGTTTGGGGTGCCGAGGCAAAGACCTTCGTTGCGGAGATTGGCCGTCGGCTGAGGGAGCGAAATTGTGATCCGCGTTCTGGGTCGTTTCTGGTGCAGAGGCTAGCGATTGCAATTCAGCGTGGCAACGCTGCTAGCGTTTTGGGCTCCTTTGCACCAGGTTCGACAAGGGGCGGGTTATTTGACTGAGCGTGTTTTTCAATGTTTTGACGAAGCTTGTTGCTGATTTATGTCTGTTTATTTGTGTATCTGTGTTATTGACGAAGCTTGTGCTGACCGCTATATTTTTGTGATTGATGTTTTTACTTATTTGAATAAATTAATTGAATCATTAATAAAATATTATCATCAGGCTCTCATCTTCCACTGCTGAACGTAGGCTTCTTGCAAGGAGCGCCACAAAACTCTACCCTCGTCCTCATCCTATCGCTCCCCACTACTTTTCTTAGGTGGCTGGTCTGGCGCCGGAAGACGTCCCACACTATTTTACGTCTGACAGTTTGTGGTCTCCATTCAAGAATTCGGACTTCACAACGTCAATGCTCATGCCTCGTTCAAAATGCCTCATCTTCCAAAGTTAATTAAACGAACAATCAGTAGATAATAATATTTAAAAACGAAAAAACCTTTCACATTGAATATAAAAAAGTGCTGTTTGTTTTTGGGTTTGTCTAATCATCTGATAATCTCTGTTGTTGATTATGGAAAAACTGTTCACTATCACAACCATTAAATACACAATAACACCGAAATTTTTTTTTTTGTATATAGAATAACATTGACTGCACAAAAAGTAGATCAATTCAAGGTACCAAAACGTCCTTAAAATTGTAACCAGCATTATCATATATGAATTAACAAATTTTTCCCTAAATTAGTAAATCGTGAAAGACAAAAAACGCTGTACCTGCGAAAGTCAACACTTATATTGTCTCTTCTGCCCCTTTCTTGCAAATGAAAAAAATAAATAATGCAAGCCACCTTGCTAATGTATCGAAATGTTTTAATAAATTCTGTGATTTTTTTCATGCAGATAATTTTCTCGTTTACTTCCAAAAATATCGAGAACGATTTCGATTACAGCTTATAATTATTCCTCGGATAGAGATATTTAAAGACACTATAATTTTCTTTCAATCGTTATCGTTTATAATGACTATGGGATAAACTTTGAGGATAACATAATGGCAAATAAATGCGACTTTTATGTTGATGACTTGAAATTGATCCTAAAGAAAAGTTATTTAGTTCAATGCAATAGGCAGACTAAAGAAACCAGTGTGATTTCTGTTCCTTTCTATATATCGTATTTTCGTTTAGGTCCTATCAAAGGCCCTCTCTGTATAATCTTATTAAGGCCCATTCAGCTCCTGCTAGGCGCAGAGTTAGCACTATTCAATTCAGACAAATTACTACATTACTCAAATGAATCATTGAATGTGCTATTCAAGGTTTCTTTAATGCTTCGTGATCTTTTTGTATCATACGTATATAAGCCCGCGACGATTACCTATTTTGGGTGGTGAGCTTTGCTACAACTCTAATATTTTTAAGCGTGCAGTTGTAGCAAGGCTCATTTTAGTAGGGTATAAAATGATAGTGGGTTGCTAGCGTTTTGCTAACAGGTAGGCGCTGCATCGGAGCGGAGTGGGCCTCATCGGAGCGGAGTGGGCCGCATCGTTCCTAAAAATGCGACCCGCTCCGCTCCGGTGCCGTAGGATGCGTTATTTCAATTATAAATTGTATAGAAGCGATTTTTGCGCTGCGGCCCGCCCCGATATTGCCTATCGTAATATTTTATGAAACCTTATCCGTTTATCAAATAGTTAACTCATTCATGTTGCTATAGTGCGAATTTGATTCGAGATTGGACTAGACTAATTTATGAATGGTTTTTATGAATCTCGCTACTGCCAGGATAAAAAGTAATAACACAGTCCTTGAAAAGGGAAATTATTCGATAAATTCCGACACAGATTTTCCATTCAATTTCTAGGAAACCCTTTTGAATATAAATAATGAAAGAAAATACTAAGCATTTTCGTATTTTCTGTAACACACTCCCAAATTCATGATTCAATAGATTCGCCCCGAACTAAGTTAGTTCAACTTTCTCTGGAGTTTGAAAACACACATCCGACCCACTGATTTTTACGAAGCGAATAACAACCCTTTGAGACAAGGAATAGGGATCTTTTGGAATGAATTCTACTATTTAAGAATTTATTAATGGAGTAATAATATTTTAACACAGTCATTTCAATTGAAAGAAGTTCTCAGCGGGATATAATAGGCATCTCATACATGATGTTGGTAGATCTAAGTATACATGGTGTGAATATTAAATCTACTCTTTTGGCGTGTGAAGTTGATACATCGTTCACTAATTCAATCGAAACTTCTAAAAATTTAATGGGACTGACATGTCCATAAAATTTTTGTATAAAATTATTAAAAATATAAACTTCTAAATATACAGGGTGTAACAAAACACCATAGTAATACTTAAGGGGGTGCTTCAGACCATCAAACTAAACAACTTTCACTATGGAGCCAACATCGAGAAAAAATTAAAAAATCTTCTGTCCCATACAAAACTGCAATACCGACTCGACTAAAATGTATGGGACGGCAGATTTTTTTTATTTTCTTGATGTTGGCTCCATATTAAAAGTTGTTCAGTTTGATGGTCTAAACCAAACCTATCTAAAATATTACTAGGGTGTTTGTTACACACTGTATAAAAATGCTGTTTTAAAAGTCAATAGAGATAAGGTAAGTGCAGCGATATTAAATTGTAAAACATCGATAGTGAGCATCCTACAACTGCACTCTTCTACCAAATGATAACAATTCTGTGCTTCCGGCTAAGAAATAGCTGGTGTATACAAACCAAAAAAAAGTACTCCATTTTCTTACCATAGCCAAAATTGTGTTCCATAAAAATAAAATAAAACATATCTATAACGTGATGTTTCCAATGGGTTAAGCAGAGACTAGGGCGCAATCTACTACGATCCTTATAAACCTTTTTTTCCTAATTCACATCCATACTACTCATCATACATGCCCGTCATTTCGAGTACTCCACAGCTCACCCCTAAACAATTTATTAACTTACATAACTACACAAAACTCAACGACCAAATTAACAACGTCAATATGTGATAATAATTGTTGTAAATGAATAATACACGAGCTTACCTTACGGCCCGCTCCGACCCGTTCCAGGCCGCTGCGGCCCGCACCCGACTAATTGCTAGGAAAATAATCTCCCGCCGCGGTTATTGGGCTAAACGACTATTTGGACGGGACGCATTAATTTTCATGGCCCTACGTTGTTTGTCCGTGTTTCATAGACTTAGGGGTAGCGTATGAACCACATGTTTTTCATGATGAATTTTGAATTTAATGTTACGTTAAAAAAGTTTATTCGGATTCATAACTTACTAGCTTTTGCTTGCGACTTCTAGGGGATAATGTATCTGTACTTATATGTAGATAATAATTATATGTAGATAATATAGTGACACACGTAGATATGATATCTGTAAATAATGTATTCCAAATGTAAAGAAACATGTCGTTTATACAGTGGTTTAGGTAGTGGTTCAGCTGGTCACGTATTATACAGGGTGTCTCAAAAGAAATTTTATATTTATTTAGCTTACTGCGTGAGCGCAACGTATCCGAGGGGCGCGGGGGTTATGTCAATCGGTAGCCTGGCTCTTGGGAATTCAGTCGCTATGGAGCGTTTCTCGGGAGCAGACCGCGCGTTGTGCGTGCGAGAGATTTACAAAAACGGTGATTCGGCGACTGTAGCGCGTAGAAAATTCTGCAGTATTCGAGGTTTTCGCCACTTAAATGATGCGCCAAGCATTCCTCTCATTCGACATTGGGTTAAAAAGTTTGAAGAGACCGGTACAACGCTAGATAAATCAAAATCCGGGCGACCTAGGTCATCAAGAACGGTAGAAAACGTGGAGAATGTTAATCAGTCTGTTCGTGACGACCCGAACCTTTCAATTCGGAAGCGCGCAAGTACTTTAAATGTGCATAGATCATCATTACATCGCATCATGCACAAAGACCTAAAGCTGCACCCCTACAAAATTCAATTGGTGCAAGAATTAAAGCCCCAAGTTGCCAGTCAGAGGCTTCATTTCGTAAATCAGGTGATTGAGCGATTTTCAACGTTTACCAACATTTTGTTTTCGGATGAAGCTCATTTTCATCTTAATGGCCACGTAAATAAGCAGAACTGCCGCTACTGGAGTGCAACGAATCCAAAACGCAAACATCAGAAACCCGATAAACCGACTTCACTGGCCCATTTGAAAGAAAATATCCGTCACGAAATGGCAGCCATCCCTGAATCCACCTGCCGAGCCGTCATAAGTAATTTTACTGTTCGATTAAATGAGTGCCGAGAACGCGAGGGTCTACATTTAGACGATATCATTTTTAAGAAATAAATCCCCAAAAAGTGTATTTCAATAATTAATAAACATTTTTTCTATATACGGCTTACTTTTTTTTTAATCGATCCACTAAATATAAAATTTCTTTTGAGACACCCTGTATTATATATGTATGTATATTTTAAATGTATTTATAGATTTTTTCTTTGGACACCTCGTTTCCTCCTTTTTTTCTATAAATATTTAGAATAAAAACTGGTATGAGATAAATGAAAAAAATTAAAAAAATTTAATGTGCACACAACTTTATGTACTACATTGCGTATTGCTAGTGCCTATTCACATGGCCGAGTTTCTTCTTATTATTTAGCCAAGATTTTTGCATATTCATAATATTTTCTAGTTATCCACTATTATGGAAGCCCTGCCTCATCATGGAAATTTTCAGAACTACACTATCTGTAGTATTTTTATGTATAAACGTGTATTTTTAATTATGCACGTTTAGATGTCAAATTCTTTCAATAATTGATAGTCAATGCCAGTCTAACTACCATATAAAGGACTCCGTGAAGATTGGAGAAGTTTTTGGAAAAATCCCAAAAATGTAACATCATTTTTTTTGTCATGTGCCCAATAAGATCGATTTTATATATTTATCTTGTATTACTTTACTATAATCTACAGATTTCATAAAACAGATTACCTGGATATAAACACCAGTTTACCCCTATATCCCTGAATTAATTATTATGAACCACTGTGTTGCCTCAGTCCAAAAGTTACGTAGTTCAAGAGCTACCCCTACCCAGTTCCTTAGTATTTGCACGTGAGATGGCCGTGTTGATTAAATTAGACCCGGCTATTAATGCGCGCGCATATGTGTAGTATTTGTTCCAACATAGTTTATTCCACACCATGTAGCCCCTCAGATCGAACGATATTCTAACTTATTACTTAGACTTTAAGAGCTATGTGGAGGGATATCTTATGTTGTTGTTACATTAGTAGCTCCTACATAAAGGGATAATGATAATTTATTGTAATGTTCGCTTGTGTAGGGTGTTGTTTCTACGGATTTCTTGATATTTTCGCTTTATTATTGTTCAAATATTTTGCTAATCATAATTTACTGTAAAGCAGTCACCGTGACTATAAAATCGGGCAGGATTGTCGAGGACTAGATTTGGAACAAATTGGGACTAAATAATCTGTTTAAAAGAAAATATCAAACTAATAAGTAAGTTTGATCTTATTTATTTTAGTTAACCCGCGACTTCGTCCGCACAAATGATATACCAGATTTTAAGTCAAATCATAAGCTTTCAAACCAAAATAGTTTCATCAAAATCGGTTCAGTAGTTTTTGCGTGATGCTCGAACAAACAAACAGACAGACAGACAAAATTTCTGAAAAGGTTTGATTTGAATTCAGGGACACCTAAAACCATATCGTATTTTTTTCTTAATATCTTCAATGTACAGACAGACTTCTGTTACAGTTTTATAATAGTTTAGATTTGTAGGCCATACGTTCTTTTAGTTTTTAGGGTTCCGTAGTCAACAAGGAACCCTTATTTAATTAAAATTATTGCGAATCAATTACTTATTGAAAATGAATTTATGTAAACGAAAACATTATTCGTACCTCACTCAGAAGAACAATGAATGAACTCGAAAAAAGCAAAATATATTAATTTCTGTTCCAATTCTTTTATCCCCATCGTTCTTCTTCACAATTAATTTTAAGTTCTAGAACTTTATCTCAGAAAACATTTGTAGCGTAAATAGTTACAAAAGAAAAATAAACATAAAGCTATTTAAAAGTTCATGAGACATTTCTGCAATTACCTCGTGCTTCAGTCTTCAGAGGCTCGCAGAACTCGTCTAACAAGAAATAAAACTTCAAACTAGTTTCACAATCCTCTTTCCACAACTTTAAATTAATTTCTCAGGTACTTATTTTTGAAAAGAGCTCCAGAAAATGTATTATGTTGGGTAATATAATACGGAGCGCCCTCCATACAAATGAAGTTTGGTGATATCTTCAATTCTAACTACATATAGTCAATGACATTTTTCAGATTCAATCTAGAAACTAATCTCTATGCTTGTATGAAGTCAGATTTTCGTTAACATGTATAGTTTTAAAGTTACAGTACCTCAAAGATTTCCATGCAAATCTTAAATTAATCCTACCATTGAAACTGTATATTTTGACGAAAATCTGTCTTCATACAAGCATAGAGGATAGTTTCTGAATTGTTTCTGAAAAATGTCATTGACTTTAATTGGTTAATATTGAAAATATCACCAGACTTCGTTTATATGCAACGCGCATTTACGCATTCGGAATAAACTTCTCTTAAATGCATTTCATAACAAACAGGGTGCTTCCGACCATCAAACTAAATAACTTTCACAATGGAACCAACATCGAAGTCACAAAAAATGTTTTTATTGTTCCATATAGAAAAAGGTCAATGGTTACTCGACCTAAATGTACGGAAAGCAGATTGTTGTTCTCGATATCAATATTAGCTCCACAGTAAGGAGGCGTCCATTAACCCCCTCTCCCTACTCCCTAGTCTCACGTGAGATTTTTCTGAATGAGTATTTTCAGTGTAAATACGTTAATTTGTGCTTAATTGCGTCGGATTTATTTAAAAAAATACAACTTACTTAATTATTTTATTCTTCTTTTTATCGTGTGGGCAGCCAGCCCTGGTGTCAGAGTTTTTTCAGACCGCCTTACGGCCTCTGACGTGGTTTTATGTAACGACTACTACCACCAGAGATAGTAGCCGGGACCAACGGCTTAAGGGCCTATGTCGAAAAATAATTGAAGCGAAATGGGCGTGTGATAGCTTATATTACTTCCTGATGCGAGAGAAAGAGAAAGGGCGGCGCGCGCGCCTGAAACGACGCAAGCATAAAACAAACTTTATTTAATTGTAATTGTACTATTTATGTAAGTTCAATTCTGCTCTAATCAAAATTTATAAAAATCTATCTCTTTTTTTTAAATCAAGCCTCTTTTTTCTAATATTCGCCGTTTAGCACTTCCAAGCGTTTATCGATAAAGACGGAGGCTACTTTGGCTTGTTTTTCTATCGAGAAAATGTGTCTTAATCGTGTTTTGGCTCTAATCAAAACTTCAATTATATGTTCAATTTACACATATCCGCAAATCATACTCCTACTGTTAGTACTTCATGAGATGATGCTTTGAAGAATCCTATTTTTTTCACATAGCCTCTTAACGTGCCATCCGAAGCACGGAATCATCTTTCTTTTTCGGACAATCAGGTGATTCAGCCTGCTATGTCCTAACCAACTGGAGAAAAATGCACAAAGTGACATATCACTAGGTGTCCCCAGTGGGAATCAAACCCACGACCTCCGTGTCAAGAGCCTTAAGATTATTTTATTTAAGACTGGAACATATTTTACTTAACTTAACCCAGTTTTCTCGCTTATCAGCTATGACTACAATATGACACTCTTGTTTTTTAGGGTTCCGTACCCAACAGGTGAAGGTTGGCATGTTCATTATATGGTGTGGTTCTATGGAACCCTCGCTGCAAGTAGCCCGACTTGCACTTGGACAGTTTTATTTGAATATTGCATCTTAACTATTATAAAACTGTAATAGAAGTGTGTCTGTACATTGAAGATATTTACAAGAAAATGATATGGTTTTAAGGTGTCCCTGACTCCAAACCCACCTTTTTAGAATTTTTGTCAGTCTGTTTGTCTGTGTGTTTGATTGTGCGAGCATCACGCGAAAACTACGGAACCGATTTTGAAGAAACTTTTTTTGTTGATAGCTTATGACCTGATTTAAAATCTGGTACCTACATAATTTGTGTGGACGAAGTAGCAAATAAAGCTGAGATGTTGAAGATCATTGCTATATTTTACAATAATTTGTGTTCATGTGTTTCAAATAACGAGAAGATAGCTTCTAAAAACCGACCAACTGCGTGTCGGGCTACGCGCAGGGTAGGGTTCCGTAGTTGCCCGTCACAATATAAGGACTTAAAAGGGGACTTTATATTTTATACTACGGTTTAACGGCTAGTACAGTCTAAAAAGTACATTTGACAAGTTTATCGACTATTACTCGTTAACTTGTAAAGGTTACTTAGCGGTGATAGTTTTCCTTTTAATTTCGTTATATACACTACTGCCATGAATTTTTTCACGTATCCAGAAACAACCGTTTAGCTGGCAGGGGACGACGACACTTGACTCTAACAAAAATGTTCACTTTAAAGCTTAATATTTCGCTGACGGATCCCTAAATCGAAAAATGGTTTTCCCACACCTACAATATTGTTAAAAGACCTATCAAACGATACCTCACACCATAGGATAGACCAGAAAAAAAATTTTCATCACCACTGTTCTTGTAGGGACCATAAAAAAATATTTTTCAAAATTTTATTTTACCACTTTATCGGTGCAATACAGCTTTCTAGTGCTAAGCGTCTCTGAGCTAAGCTACGGACAGACGGACAGACGGACGGACATGGCGAAACTATAAGGGTACCCTAAAAACCAGCAAAATATGGACCAGCACAGCGTATCCAAATGGTTAAAATGAGTCATAGGTACTAAACTTTTGCCATTCCCTCATCATTCCTTTCATTTTGTGAGCAAATTACACCCGTTTCAAAATACAAGGAAAAATGTACGAAACACCGGTTAGCTGTTTAACATTCATTTCGTTTATGGCGCATAATGAATTCGATAGAAAAGTTTTGCTCTGTTCGTGTCTTATGATTTTTATTAAAGGTTTTGGAACAATGCCACCGTTTTTCTGCTTATTCAGGGACAATTAGCTTTAAAAGAGGAGTTTTAGATTGGTTCTGTCTGACAGGGTTGTGAAAAGTATCAAAACTTATTTCTACAACTTGTGAGAATAGGTCTTTTTGAAGTTAGGATCTTGTTTAATTATTCTCCATTCCAAATAGGGGCGAAAAGAAGGTAAAAAGGGTTCTTTGTAGTACACACTTTAAAGAAATACTAATATTGGATCAAACAAATGAAAGACCTAAAGAAGCAGTGGTGTTCACATGTGGTTCGTCTTTAAAATAATTCTGTCATCAAACACTGACATAAGTGTCTAGAATTTATAAAATGATCACGGTCTGAAAAGGTTCCGTGGTCCTGCTTCTGAGATCTTTTTTACGTCTTTATTTGACACTAGTAGCCCGTATCGGCTTCGCACGGGGTAGACAATTGTCTATTTTACCAAGGATCCCTAATTTTTTTCAAAATGATATGTAGCCTATGTCAAATTGGAAGAATGTAGCATTCTATTGGTGAAAGAATTTTTTAAATCGGCCCAGTACTTTTTGAGCCTATTCATTACAAACATACAAACATACAAAAATAGGTACAAATCTTTCCTCTTTATAATATTAGTGTAGATGTAGATATAGTATAGTTGATGACAGTTTTGTCACATGCATTTTCCTTCGGCAAAATTTTTTTTTTAAACTGAATCGTATCAACACCGTATCGTATCGTACTGAGTCAATGTTAACAAATTAGAAATTACTATACTGAATATTTACAAATGCTAACTTTCGACAACCTCCTCTACGAACAGAGGTAATAAATTTCGACAGTGAGACTTTGACCATGAATATTTCGGGTTGGTGACGAGTCAGAAGGTTTTACCGTTTTCTAAATTTAGACCAAGAAAGTAGCTATACTAAGCTCCATACAAAAATGCCGGTTGGCCATTGAGTATCTCTTCCTATATTCTCGAGAAATATATTGTGGCGCACCTTGATAGGCTGATGATGATGAGGTCCAACTAAATATGCTGGAACTATTTTGAGACCATCAAACTAAAAAAATCTGCTGTCCCATACATTCGCATCAAGATGGTATGCAGTTTTGTATGGAACAGCTGTTTTTTTTCACTATTTGGACATTGGCCCCATCTAGAAAGCGCATATTACAATAGCGTAATTATAATAATAGTGTTGCTCTATGTTCTATGCTCCCGCGGTGTGCGGGGGACGGGGCACCAGCAAATTCGGTACCGCGCGCGCAGGTAAATCGGTACACGTACTGAGACACGATCCTCCCCCCCGGCCCCCGCTTACCGCGCATGATTGACCTATCGCGACCGCCGAGCGTAACCACTCTATTACTGTACTGGACCTGATGAGAGTCTTGGTTACCAACAACAAAACACTTATCTTAGTACAATAAGGTACCTCCAGCTCCTCGAAATCCTCGTTAGTAATTAAACCCCTAGAATGAAATCCGGCCTGTTTCTAAACCAAACCCCTAATGACCTCCAAGGGAGCAGTGTTGCCATGTCAGTAACAGTGGCAACACTGCCCTATACTATGTGTTAAGAGTTCCCAAGGGATTCACTCACTTTTATGTCAGCCGTTCGGAGGGACAGTTGTGAAGTTTAAAGGTTAAACAGTTTTTATAGGCTTTTGAAGGTGAAACGCTTCCTGGTTGAAAATTATACAATGGGTCGACAAAAACGCGGCCGATTTGTATTAAACATGTGGGCGTTGTTATTATTAGGTTGTCGTAGCTTAAATGAATATGATACCCGTCCCATCCCCAAATTTTTTTCATTGGAAACCAATTTAGGATGTTAATAATAACGTGGCAAAAAAAAGTGGACGTCCGTCCACGCAAAAAGGGTCCAGTGGTCGGCATTTTAACGTAGCTTTTTTATAATTCCACATGATTATGTGACTGATCTAGATGCAGAATCTAACTTAAACTCAAAACCCGACAACTGAACCCTTATTGCGTGGACGCCCACAAATAAATCAATTTCATGTAGGTACTTAATTTCTTCTAGAGTGGTTAAATTATCTGCTACAACTATACAAACTATTTAGAAGTGTTCTGTTTTTTTAAACTGTTTTGTGAGGCAGCCTTCTCTATTATCATTTGCCTTTGTGCTTCGAGGGCATCTAGGTTGTCGCGTCATCTCTTTCTAGGTCTGTTTCGTCCCAATAGGTCACGATCGTAGCCCATGGGTCTGTAAGCATACGACAAATATGTCCGGCTCAGTCCCATTTCAGTTTAGCGGCCTTAACACCTGCATCAGCTATGCCTGTCTTGGAGCAAAGAGTTCAGTTAGTCTTGCAATATTTAGTAGAATTGCAAACCCAAAAAAAACCAAAAGAGGCTTTATTCTTTATTCCCTTTGCCTTAACACAATTTCAGGTTACATTGAAATACTAACCCGGCTTCGTACAAAATGCTCAACATCAATAAAATTTTAGGTTATATGTGTATGGGGAATAAAATCAGCACAAAACCGACCGTCTATTTTCATGCTGGTATAGTCTCGCCGCGTAGCTATGTTAATCTCTGGGGTACTATTCTGGTCGCCGCGCTAATTTAACGCCTAGGAAGTTACCTATTCTGTTAGTGAAAGGCTAGCCACGTAACACCACTTGACTCGTTAAACCTGCTTAAGTTAACAAGTTAAATCCTGTAGAATCCTACTACTGCATGGTATTTATTTTATTT
The DNA here is from genome assembly GCA_963924505.1 of Agonopterix alstromeriana. Taxonomy (NCBI): domain Eukaryota; kingdom Metazoa; phylum Arthropoda; class Insecta; order Lepidoptera; family Depressariidae; genus Agonopterix; species Agonopterix alstromeriana. The sequence continues at coordinate 18,734,439 of OZ004667.1, forward strand.
TTATTTCAATTTATTCGTTTCAGGAAAACGTACGGACTAATTACAGGTACCCACATTTTTATAAAACAGCATTGCCAACTAAAAGTTTCCACAGATAAATGTCATTCGTCTAACATACTTTTGTGAAAATACAAATTTTGAATCAAAATGTTACATTACAAGAAGTTTCAAGCTTGCTGGTACTTCAAACCATCCACAAGAGAAAAAATAATTATGTTTACTAAAAGTAAAGAGGTGCACAGTGAGCCGCTAACTCATTAACCTAGGCAGGTTTATTTTATTATATTTTTTGTGAGTTGAGGGCCTTAACAGACACGCGCCTGTGCCACTGCACACTTAGACCATATACGGACCCGCCTCGCCTTAGCATTTCCCTTCTGCCAACGTGCAAGATCAAAAAGATCTCATGCATTTACATACAATTTTATACCTTATCACTAAACATGACAGCCTATAATTGCAGAACAATAATTTCAAACTTATGACGTTTGGGGTTCACACGACACTGTTTTTCATGATTTTTAACATTCAAAATTAGAATCTAAACTAATGGAATAAAATTCAAAGTTGCGTACCTCGCCCCCCGCATAAAGTGTCAGAATAGTTTGTTAGTAGAATTACACGCATAACTTGTCCTCATATAAGTAGTATAGGACTGCACATAATCGCAGGTTTTTTGTAAATGCCCCTTTTACAGTTCTATACTGATCCCCACTGCAGGAATTGCAGTAGGCTTCTATCAGGGAGGAGGGAGTGTTCTACCAGGTGACTAATCGCGCTACATAAATCTCAACGGAACCATGATTGGACCTCGTGCTTGCCACAACTTTTAACACATTCGGTATTGCGCTATTCATTTTACAGCCGATAGAACCGTTTTGACAGATCGCTCAGACATTAAAGGCATAGGTCACATAGAGTTTAGCGCTATGCAGAATTCAGCACAGTTGGATTGTAATTGGATTGCAATGTGATTATAACCGAAATTGGATTAGGATTGAACTCGGATGTTTTAAATTAGCGCGATCGCCCTCTAGCCGTTATGACAATGTGTCCGCATAAGTTTACGAATATACGAGTATTCTCTTAGATACTATTCAAAATTATTATTTTAAGTATAGGTACCATATTCAGAATATCACAATTCACTAGCAGTTTCAAAACTCTGTCCAGTGTGTGACTGGTAGAGTAATGGATAAAATAATTATTTGATCGATGGGTAGTGAGCCTGACGTCGCCACTTTTTACCCGACTGCGCCAGAAGGAGGGTTATGTTTATCAAGCGTATGTATGTATGTTTGTATGTCTATTTCTTTGACACGCTCTGCAGCCTAAACGGCTTCATGGATTTTAACGTGTGAGGTGTCATTAGATTCCTAAAAATCGTGAGAGTGACATAAGATATATTATTTTAAGATGGCGTTTACGAATTAAAAAGGAGATAAACAATTTTTTATTGTCAAAATACTAATACTTAATAAAAATATTATGATTTAAAGTAAAAATTTTGGATAGAGTCAAGTGTGTCAAGTGGTCTGACACGCACTTGACTGGTTTTTATTTATAAGTATATCAGCTCAAACGAATTCAAGTCAGTACACGTATTATTAATATCGATCGTATTTCACCATTTGCCATTGAACATTTTCTCAGAAACTGATTTGCATAATATTTTTCCAGTTTTTCCTTGTAAAGATAAAATATTAATAGCAAGCGACATTCTAGGAATCAAGTAGCAGGTACTAAAAAACCGACAGATGGCGTTGGCGCGCGCCATTATAATAATATAGGCTATTTTCTTTATGAGAAATAGTTCATTCAGAAACCAACGATATACCAAATTCCTGGATATCAGGGTAGACAGAAAACTTGTCTGTATTATGAGGTGTGTATGGTGTCAAATATCAGGTTTTTTGTTTTTCTTAATCATCATTAATAATTATGTTTATTTCATACTTTTTACTCTTTTGTCAAAAAGTTTGATGGTCTGAACATCCTCTTAAAAAACTGTCATCAAATTAAGTTGTACCCTGTATACGAGTACCAACGGACCACAGAAATCAGATCGTATTAAAAAAAATGTCTTGAATTAATTAATATTGTAAAAAAATAGGAAATAGGAAGAAACTTCGTTTGTATGCGGTGCGCTTGGGCGCCCTGACAGGAATATCCTCTTAAGATATTTTTTTCTTTGAATTGAATGTTAAACTGTTTAATTTCAGTTTAGTAACGCGAACTAGGTGTTTAGAATTGTATTGCATTTTTATTTTTGCGTAATATCTTCATAGAGAAACGTAAAACTTACATAACTCGAATGAGGGTCCAGATTCAAGCTGTACGTGACTAAAACCACAGTGACAAAACTTCACCCCTCAAATGAACTGTAACAAGACACGAGCCGCAAAACTAACGAACATCTTAGATAATACACCCCCGGCGCTCGCAAATAAAATTTTATTGCCCGAATTCGTGTTCGTGCTCCAGTGAAATACATTTTACGCTGTTATTTCCTTTCCTATGAAAATTTGTTATGCTCTCTCTTCAAGGCGATATGTTTTGGAATGTACATTAGTTACCTGAAGGTATATTAGGGTACACGCAAGAATTTTGGTACGTGCAAACCCCTTAATACTAAATACGTAACGAGAACCTGGAATTAGTTTTCTGATTGAGTGAGTCGATTGCGATGAAATATAAATTGAATGTTACTTGAAGACACAAAATCGAATATAGGAGGGATGGAAAGTACAGACTCTTCTTTTCTGTTTTTTAAATTGAGTTTGAAAAACTCCAACTCAAAATGTTTTATTCAAAATAATATCACACGAATAGCTTTCTGACGTCATTTTTGACTTTACCACCGCGTCGGAAGGTGTTCCTTTGTAGAGAAGATGCGGCCAGAAACTCTACAACACACATCTTTTAAAAAAGATACAGGGTTCTTAATATGCTTACACTTTTTTAAGGGGATGACCATCATACTGGACTACTTTCGATATGGGATCAACATCGAAATCGCGAAAAAAAATCAGCTGTCCCATACATTTGGCACGAGTAGGTTTTTCGCGATTTCAATGTTGGTCCCATAGAGAAAGTTGTTCAGTTTGATGGTCTGATCATCCCCTTAAAAAAGTGTCAGCATATTAAGAAGGACCCTATATTTACAAAAAACAATTACAAATACAATATTTAATTACATAGTGTAACATGGTCCACACCAGACATTTTGGTCATTTATAGCATTTTGATATAAAATTTTACTTACCTCATTCCACACGTATCTGGTTATCACAGAAATGCAAGTTTGTTCACAATTTCTTCCTTCACCGCTCGAAAAATATCATCGGTGCAAAAGATATTAAATTAGTCACATCTTGTGTTGGACCGACTGCATGCTAGCATGGCAGCGTGATATAGCGCTATCACACCTTCGCTCTCTTTCAATTCGCGCGCGAACAAACGAGAAAAAAGGCGTGATATAGCCGTATCACGTATTCACGTGTAGGTGAACTCGTAAGTGAAATGTCACGCACACACCGCAACCCTTTGTTACCTATCGTAGCGTGATTTTATGAAGCTTATTATTATTGTTGGCTGGGCAAGCAAGCAAGGGTCGTTATGTAACACTGCGACCATCCCTGGTCTATTATGTTCTCCCCAAGCTCACCCATATTTTACACATACATCCGAACTAATTCCGTTTTCCTTCACCGCCGAGCTAGTGATGATGACAAATAAAACCGTACATAAATTCTGTAGAACTTAGTGGTACAGGCCAGGAATCGAACCGCCGCCTCATGATTGAGTCGCTAGCTCTCTTCCGTATGGACTATCCTCGCTCTCCTTGTATGAAGCTTAGTCTCTGTGGGGTATTTACTCATGTGCACCCTGGAATTCGATAAGCGGTTAACCTGTGGCGTAGAAAGTAGTATAGGGGAAAAGATGAACACGAAACCATGGGCGAAAGGATGTATATCGCTACCATAGCAACGTAACATAATTTCTGCTAAAGCTAGAATCCAGCCTAATTAAAGTTGTTCAAGTAGATTTATACTAAGGAATGGTTCTGGCGTATACCAGAATGCTCCGGCTCCGGGCTAAGGCTTAGTTCTAAGCAGTTTCTCATTTCAAAACGTTACAGAGGCATAATTGCCGAGTCTGGAATCAGTTAGCGTTTGCTTGCTGTTACGTGATTTTGTTTGGTATTGCGATTTTGAGTCAAAGTTGTAGTTATTCATCGTCTATTTATTAATTTTAAGGGTTTTGTACCCAAAGGTTGTCAACAGGACCCTAGTCATAAGCCTACGCTGTCCGTCCGTCCGTCTGTCTATCTGTCTGTCCTGTTTATAAAGAGCTGGAGCTGAGCCTGACTCACACTTGGCTGTTTTTTTTATTTGTTATTTTATCTTAGAGATTCGCGCTTGTATCTATTGTCGTTTTTACGATCAAGCAAAAACAAAAAACCTTGGAAAAAACACGTTTCTTGTTTGTAGACCCATTTGATTTTTTGCTTTTAGTATTTTTTTATTACTTAGCAAAACTAAAACTAATATCAAATATTCTGTGAAAATTTCCACTCGCTACCTATTCCGGTTCAACAGATACAACCCTTTAAAGCTAGGACGGACGGACGGACGGACAGCGTAGGTTTATGAATAGGTGTCCGTTGGCTCCCTTTGGGTACAGAGCCCTATAAAAAGAAGGATTTATTTATTTATACGCACTTAAAATGCTGAGTGGGAGACGAATGAGCATTTATAGTTTGTCAATAATTCGAATCATGTTTCTATCCACCTACGCCTTTTCGATTCGCTTCGCAACCTTTCTAAGACCTTCTCTTTAGTAATGTGAAAGAATGGAAGCAGCTCTCTTCAGATAAATCGCTCTGTCTAATATAAAGTTAGTGCTTTAGAGGCTTGCAACTGTTTCGCGTAGAAATTCATGTTGGAATTATACAAGGTGTAAAAGCCTCAAGAATTAATGGAGATCTCTTTGCGACTTATGGTTTAAAGTAATGTAGTTTACTGTTTTTAAAATGTTTCTTTGTTTTAATGTTGTACTTTGGGTTGTTGCATTTGCAGTTGCTTACGGTGTCGCATTTAAATATTTTATTTCTGCAAATAGTACTATTTTAATTTTTTAGTAATGTTCTTTCTTGGTTACTTTAGAAACAACCGGTCAAGTGCGAGTCGAGATACTCACGCACCGAGGGTTCTGGATCACACCACCACACATCATTTTAACTTAAAAATTTTTTTACGTGGGAGACCAACTCAAACTTGGCCGGGTTTATTATTTGGTATACTGTAGAGTTTGCTCTTTAATCACACCAAGTTTGACGCATATTTATGTATTACCGTTTTTACGATCGAGCGAGAAGAAAAAACGTTGATAAAAACTAGTTTCTTAATGTTTCTTTTTTTCTTAAACAAAAAACTTGTATTTAAATTGGGGGGGTCCCCCCTTAATTTTATGATATTAAATCCGCCATAATAACGCATATTCTGTAAAAATTTCTACTGTCTACCTGTTACGGTTCAAAAGTTACAGCCTTAAATAGGTAGGACGGACGGACGGACGGAAAGACGGACAGACTGAGGGACGGACGGATGGCAGGACAACGTAGGCTTAGTAATAGGGTCCCGTTTTCACCCTTTCGTTACGGAACGGACGGACGGATGTCTAGTATACTATATCTGTTTCTTAGTACTAAAACTTATCTATGTTTATCTATACTTCATGGGGCTGATCGTTATGACGCGTCATTCTGATTATAGGGGTGTTCGTTTCCAAGCCAAATCAAAGCCACATTTGAATGACCATCGCCGGTGTCTAATTTGTGAATTCCATTTTTTTTTTGTTAAATATTTTACATATTTCTTCCAGTGCAAACATTACGGAATGTATTTCGAACGACTGTAAAAGTCATAGTTCAAGAAAATCCTATGTAGATCTGGAACTATCACTAGGTCCTATATATAAAAATGGTTACATTTGGATAAGAATGCAATTTGTCTAGGCTTGTCTTTGCTCTGAGATACTTACCGACCCTCGAAAGGTGTTATAGAAGGTCGTCGGTAAAAACGTCTCAAAGTCAAAATAAAGTCACCAAGTAACAATAATTAGATTCTTGAATACAGCGACAAATAAACAAAATGGCGCCCGCCTCAGGGATTGTCAACCTGGCAGATCGTACCACATGTCAGTCATATGTCAGCGCTGAACATACGGGCTTACGGGCTCCGGTTTATTACGCCTGGAGACAGGGGTACACAACATTTAGATAATGCCGCTTTAATGGTTAGGATTTCGCGAATGTTTTTTGTGTGATTGACACTGGAATTTTTGTTGAACAATTTGTGAATTGTTTTAACAATCTGTCAAATGGAAACAAGATTGATTGGGAATTTGACTGTGGACTTTATTTGCTTGATGTAAATAAACAAAACATGCATGATTCAGAGACAATTGACCACCTGCCATGACCTGTGTACTTTCTGTTTTTTCAGAATGCATACTTTTTAATTGGTGTACTTTGTAAATATTCCCTTTTTTTTCGAATAATATTTTTGTCAGTTATTATTTTAGTAAAAACTAATAACATAAATTATTTCTGGTCTATTTGACATCTTCAAAGTTCGGATTAGTCATATTCAAATTTCATCAGAAGCTCATGAAGGATTTTAAAATTCGTTGGTCACATTGAATCACAATCGCAAAACTCTACGGCGACAAAATAAATGACTACGGAACACTAACTGCTCGTCTACCTACATACACTTGGCTGGTTTTCTTGGTTGCGGGCCTTCTTCTTTATCAGCCTAATTCGTCTACTACATAACATACGGTCAGTTGCACATAAGTTCACTAAAGTTAATCCTCCATTAAATCTCTTGCTAGCTTTTACTACGTCAATAAGTAGACAGCAAGAGATTTAATGGAGGATTAACTTTAATGAGCGTACGTGCAACTGGTAGATAGGCCTCTAATGTACACCAGACATTACGGTGTTGCTCAGACCGTTTCCAAATCTGTAAGGGCAGTGGTTCAATCATTATTTTAGTTGAACAACTGTGTAGGTATGGGGGTATGTGTGTGCGTATTTAGGTAACGCGTGTTGCGTGTTATATCTTGAGGAAACCTACATGCTTCAATTTCGAGGCATGTATTGTACCCACTGTCCATTATGTGGCGACGTACTCACCCCCCCCGTCACACTGGACAGAGTTTCGGTACTACTAGTGAAACGTGGATGTTCTGAGGTTTCAGAATATCTCTGACTACCCCCTTGAGGAATATAGTCGTGAGCACATGCTTATGCGTGTTGCGTTTGTGAGTATGTGTGTATCTGGCCAGTCACCCTGAAGATGTCGTCCCTTCAACTGGCTGCTGTTCTATCTTACGATGTTCTCCAGTCAAGCAACTTCTTGTACCATCGTCTGTCATCTCTAAGTTATACGTGACCTGCTCACTTCCACTAGCAAACGTTAAAAATTTCAAATAAGAACCCAAATTCCCAACATATTCTTTCCAAGATGCATCTATCCTTTAGAATGTTTGCATCAAAAAAATTCTTTGTGCATACTTGAAGCACTCTAAAGCGTTCTTGACGGCAAAGTGAAATATGTGTGGTGTGGTATCTATCCCCGGGCTCGCATCAAAACCGGGGATAAAACAAAGCCTCTGACGTCACGTCTGGCAGGAGGACAACCCAGTGACGTCACAAAGATGGCATCTCTGAGTTTGTAACATTTGTCGAAATTCCCGCTCGTTTGCGAGGCTTTGGTGGATTGCTTTTTTGTTGTTTTTTTTTTGTAGCAAAAGAGATTCTAGATTTAGCGTGTGTTGTAGATGCAAGTGAGGGTGTTTCTTTTATATTTTTTGCCCTGTAAACTGCCGTTGGATGGCGATATTCACTAAGCCATGTCAGTCATTCAGACATTTATTTGATTCTAATTAAATCTTATTTAATTAATAAATAAATAGAATCAAAGAGATTCCACTTTGACATACCTACAACAAACATAAATAGACGCACACACTGTCATCCCCCCCCCCCGCACCCTCTTACACACACCCCCACACACCCACGTAATTGAGTAAGTACCTACATATTCCCACCGGTACTAGCTACCCAATCCGCCGCGTAGCCCCACCAACGTCCTATGCTGAGGTCCGTGCCCCTCTGGGTGCCCCTAGGTCGGTTGCTTAAACTCATTCATTTGGCTCGGTAGACCCTTCCGGTCCCTCCAATAGTCCGCAGTAAAAAGCAGTAACTGCTCCCTGAGCAACGCTGTATTAGCATTTCCAAAAAAAAAAAAAAAGTACTTACCTACATATTATTTGGATAGGTAATTGTTATGTTGGAATTGCTAAGCTTCTGCGTTGTTATTATATGACTTAAAACTATCTTCTTTAAATTGCTCACATCCTTATGATGTGATGTTATCAACTATTCTAACATTTATTCCTCTGTAAAAAAGGCTACTATAAACTCGATGATTATATGAATGACCAAAATGTCTGGTCTTGACAATGTTATACTATGTAATTCAATATTGTATTTTGTAAGTGTACTTTCGATATATAATTTTTTAAAGATGTGTGTTGTTGAGTTTCTGGCCGCATCTTCTCTACAACGGATCACCTTCCGACGCGGTGGTAGAGTGAAAAATGAAGTCAGAAAGCTATCCATGTGATATTATTTTGAATAAATCATTTTGTGTATTTATTTTTTTGAATTTTTTCTTTAATATTACTCTAGGGAATCCTATAATTGGCTTATGTTATAGTTAGTAAATTTTAAGCACTATGTTTTAATAAAGCTGTTGGTTTTCTCAATAAATGAAAATAAAAAAAAAATGATAAATATACTTTTTTAAGAATTGTTTAGGCAAAATGGTAAGACTGAGCAACTTGTCATCACTTCATGGCGTCGTGACACGTCATTCGGACGGACGGAACATGGACGGAAGGACATAGGGACAATAGGGACCCGTTGGGACCCTTTGGGCACGGAATCCTAAAAACAGACTTCTTTATTTCACAATACGGAATTCTCACCGTTAAGTTTACATTTCACGTGGCCTGTATTTTTGCTTGCCACTGTTTCCATCTTGCCTGCATTTTGAACCTCCAAATTTCAATTAACTAAAAAGCGCCGGCATTTTATCTAAAGCTACCATCAGACTGTAGGTACATAATGCACGTCGTTCCAGCACTAGCGGCTTCCCGAACGTAACTCCTCCCCTCGTAATGCAAGCTGCGCTCGCTATTTCACGCACACACATTCACTGACGTAATTGTTTCCGCGCTTCTGTTATGCGTTCGGTTACACCTGCACTTTAGTTTTACTTATTAGGGTTCCGTACCCAAGGGTGAAAACCGGACCCTATTACTAAGCCTACGTTGTTCGTCCGTCCGTCCTACCTATCTAGGGCTGTAACTTTTGAACCGTAATAGCTAGACACTCGAAATTTTCACATAATGTGCGTTATTACGACGGATTTGGTAACAAATAATAAAAATTTCAAAAAGTTTATAATTAAGGGGGGTCCTCATACAAGACACTCGTTTTTATCAAGGTTTTTTCTTCCCGCTCTATCGTAAAAACGGTAATACATTGAAGTAAAACTTGGTGTGTTTATAGGGCAAATTCTACAGTATAACGACAAACAATAAAAACCGGCCAAGTGTGAGTCGGTCTCGCGCTAAAAGTCCCGGAGAAAAAAAAATCGTTTTTGTAAGTATATTGTTGTTGTACCTCGGTGTTCAAGTATCCCGACTCGTACTTAAACGGCTATAACTCCTAAACCGACTGGAGTTATGCAGGCAGACCTGGTCCATCCCCATCACAGAGATGCTCTACACCTTATGAATACTGAATCAGCCTTGCAGCTGATGGTTACTAAAATTCCGCCGATGGTTACCGCTCCAGGTCTAACAGAAAGGAATCTACAATGCTCAAGTTTGTATTATCTCTTACAACTTCAACTGCACAACTAGTATAAGGCAAGCAGGCAACCACAAACTGCAACTTTTAATGACGTCATTTCAGTAAGAAAACAGTTTCGTTGCTTCTTGAACCGTGATGGGAGATACTTGAAGACAGCGTTAGCACTTTGATTTTAACGTAACCGAATTTACTGTGTGCAAAACTTAAACACATTATACAGGGTCCTTCTTAATATACTGACACTTTTTTAAGGGGATGATCAGAACGTCAAACTGAACAACTTTCTCTATGGGACCAACATCGAAATCGCGAAAAAAAAATCTGCTGCTCCATACAAAACTGCAAACTTGCGAAAAAAAACTGCAAAGACAGCAGATTTTTTTTCGCGATTTCGATGCTGGTCCCATACAGAAAGTTGTTCAGATTGATGGTCTGATCATCCCCTTTCAAAGAGTTTCTGGCCGCATCTTCTCTACAGCGAAAACACGTTCCGACGCGGTGGTAGCTTTAAAAAAAGATTTGACGTTTGATAAGTGTGCTGAAAGCCCCTATATTGAATAAATTATATTGACTTTGAATTTGACTTTGACTTTGACTTATAGGTACTCTTGCATTTCGTCACTCTCTCACTGCGGTCACGTGTAGCAGTTTGATTGATAAAATGTAATCCTCATAAAATGCCGTGGTGTGTTCTGAGATACTGCAAAAACAATTCGAGAAATACAAGCAAATGTAAAGGAATAACTTTTCATACGTAAGTAAGATGAATTAATTATTAAAAAGCATTTCGTCGTGCTATCTCTAGTTTAAATGTAACTCTGTGGATAGTTTTGATCTAATAACCCTCCTTCTGGCGCAGTCGGGTAAAAACAGGTACGGTAAATGTTGAATGTTACACCACCACTGACTTTTCGGTGAAGGAAAACATCTTGAGGAAACCTGCATGCTTCAATTTCGAGGCATGTATTGTACCCACTGTCCATTATGTGGCGACGGGCTCACCCCCCGTCGCACTGGACAGAGTTTCGGTACTACTGGTGAAACGTGGATGTTCTGAGGTTTCAGAATATCTCTGACTACCCCATCGGGGAATATAATCGTGAGCTTATGCTTATGCGAATGTTATAAGAAAAAGATATTCACTAACCGTTCTGAATTCTACGTTTGAGGAAGAAAGTATGCGAGACTCGCAAATGGGCCTTACATTGTCAGCTGCAGACACGTCGGAAAATGGAAGCATTCCACATTGTGGCTGAAGATGTGCCATAAACCGCTATTGAAAGAACGTTTACGAAACATTCAAGCTTACTATCACGACCGTTTTCCCTTTTGAAGTGACCAGAAACGTTGTTATAACTATACTTACATTCACTCTTGCTATGAAGAAATCGAGGTTACATGTAATTTCGGTCGGTTAGCAAGGAGCGAAGCGACGAGCATGTTAGGTTTTTTGCGATCACAGCGCACGAGCCGAGCGAGCTGCGGTAGCGGCCGGCGAATGTCAGAACCGAATCGTTACTCGAAAATATAATTATGACTAAGGGCATCGGTCAAAACCACTTTTGCCTGATTTTTGCAGCACATACATACACATACCCCAGTGGCGTAGCGTAGGTTTCTGCCGCCCGGGGCACAGACCGATTTTGCCGCCCTCTTAATCTTACATCTTACACAAAAATAAAGGAGCTCGAAATTGTTTGCACATTGATTCGGGTTGTGGTCAGACCATATTATATCTTTTAGTTTATCTACGCAAAAATAGAGACTTAGAGTGAGACTCAAAGTCAAAGTCAAAGTCAAATTCAATATAATTTATTCAATATAGGAGCTTGCAGCACACTTATCAAATGTCAAATCTTTTTTAAAGCTAGGTAGAGAAGACGCGGCCAGAAACTCTACAACATAACACGACTTAATAACTATTACAATATAAATTCTTAAGCTAAAGTTATGTATACAATAATACATATTTTCTTCTCAATACGGATCGGTTATAGCAAAGCTATGAATCCAGCGAAGCAAGCTCGAAATTTTTAGCACCACGTCTTAGCTGTGGTCAGAACTCTGTAGGACGTTGTGTAGATAAAGAGAAACCTAGAGCGAGCGAAGCGAGCTCGACTTTTTTCTGCTCTACGAATTAGTCATAGACAGAGTCATATACATACATCTATATTTTTTCCGAATTTGCCGCCCGGGGCATTTGTGATTACCACCGAGTTAGTGTTGTCGCTTCGGAGAAGATGTAGTCAGAAACTCCGTTTGGGCCGAATAGTAGGTACTCTAAAAGGGCAGGTATATTGTCCATGTATCAGTGCCGTGTTGGCTGGCGTCCGCGCCATATAAATCTCTGTAAGCGCGTCGGCATCGGCTGGTGAGCCAAGCGTCGCGGTTGCCAGGTTCTCTCGCTCGATACTGTCTAGTCTGACACTAAGCGTTATATGTCGTTGATTACTTGTTATTGCTTCTGTGGGTCTTCTCGATAGGCAAATAATAGTCAAGTGACACTGGATGGGTATCGTGACAATCTTCAACCTGTTAGATGCAAAGTGTTTAGTCTTTTTCTTGATATCCTAATGATAATGTTCTTAATTCGTTTTGATACATTAAATTGATCGAGCTGCTATTCAGTCGATATTTTTTGATTTATGTAGGTACAACCATTGACATACCAAATAATAGACGCCGGGTCTTATACGAAATTATAGAAAAAAGTGTCCGAGACTAACCTATACAAACCTAAGCACTTGTAGTATAATACTCGTATAAATAAACCAACTAAAACAATGAAAATGCAGAAATTCTTTTTTATTTCGCTTGCGTAGTTTTTACCCATCGCGGCACGGCATTTATATACGTGCGCGTAGTCGGTCGATCCAACGAAGACTGTCGGGTAATTGGTTCTCTTTATACGTTTTGGTGCTCTTTTGTTCCGGACACTTTTGAGCGCGGACCCGACATATGGGTACGACAGACACACATATTCTTACCTGCAACCAGATTTAACGAATAGTTAATTAGACCACCATCTGACATAACTATCCGAGTCCAACTAATTCAGTTTATTCCAAAAGCGCTATTCCGCGCTGCATACATACGAAGTCTGGTAATATTTTCAATACTAACCAATTAAAGTCCTTGAAATTTTACAGAAACAATCTGGAAACAAATAACAATGCTAGTATGGTGTCAGATTTACGTAGACCGCGCCAACGGTAATATACCGTTATTCGAGATGAAACACCATGTAAACAGTCACCCATCCAAAAGTTGACCGGACCCGACGTTGCCTATCTTGGGTGATCCTTTCCAATACCGAAGCAACACTACGCCATTGAGCTAAAATATATTAAAACTAAGGTAATAAAAGTTTTGTATACTTTGTGCATAACGGAATGTTTTTGCAAAAGCAACGAAACAAAACAAAATTAATTGGACAGGTGTTTTTGAAACCATGTCACAGAATTACACGTGCTTTCGGAATGAAGGCGTGTAAATTAATTACCGTTATAATTATGAACAGGTCTGCTTTTATGGGAAATATTTAACATTCATTTTGTATTTAATGGAAATTGGTAAAAATCTGCAATTTGATAATAATAATAAAATGAACACAAAATCGGAGAATCTTTTATCTAGAATCATTTTTCTTTTCTAATCTGAACTAATTATACAATTTAAAGGTATGTTTCAATCAATCAATTATACTTTATTTTACACCAAAAAACATAGTATACAAAGAGTAAATAAACAGGAAATAAAGACGGTACAAAAATAGGCGGTGTTATCGCTAAAAAGCGATTTCTTCCAGACAACCTATGTATGTCTCCTTATACCTGTGTATGTATGTTTGTATTTTCATCTTTCACGCTTCAACCATTCATGGGGTAAAGACGGATATTTATTATACGGATATTATTATATAATTTAATTTAATTTACTTTAATTTTATGAACAACTTTCACTATGGGATCAATATTGAAATCGCGAAGAAAAATCGGATGTCGCATACTAAACTACAAATGTACTCGAACTTAATGTACGGGACAGTCTTTTTTTGCAATTTCGATGTTGGTCGCAAAGTAAAAGTTGTTCAGTTTGGTGATCTAAATAACCCCCTTAAAAGTTTTAAATGTTTATTTTTACTTTTATAACACATTGTAGAATATTATTAAAGAGAAAAAAATGTAAGTAGACAAACGTCTACAAAACGTTACAGTGACATTATCAAATTTTACATTATCTTCTGCTAAACATAGGACTATTCTAATTCACCCCACATAACTCTATCTACGGCCTTTCTTGTCCAGTCGCTCGGCAACAATAATATTGTGATCTACAAATAGAACTAACAATTGTTTCGATCCAATGACGACTAGCTAGATAAGTATACTCGAGCTACAGATTTCACTGTTTACAGATCTTTCGAACAACTGTCTGGCTACGGTCATGTAATTCGCTAGCAGATCGTCCTTTGTTTTATGCTCCCCACATCTCCCAATTTCCACAGCTTAAAAGCTTTTGTTTGTAAGTGAAACGTGGCTTGAATCCGGACGGATATTGGCATTACTTGACCGATCTTTTGACTAATCACGCAAGGGAAGGGATGTATCGAATGTCTCACAAATCGGAGTCTATTGTTCTTTTGACGGTCCGATTGAAAAATAGGGCGGTAATATGGAAAACTGATAGTCATGTATTTAAAACCAGAAAGGGGCAATAGCGTATCCGTAGCGTAGCGTAGCGAGGGCGAGCTCCCTGTTGCTGTTACAGCTTTGCCCGGACCTCCTTATACGGACTCCATAGTGTTATATTGCCTCTGTCTGTCACTGTTTATCCTGTATTGTTCTGATGAAATAAATGAGTTATCTATCTATCTCTTAGACGAATTATATACGGACCCGCCTCACCTTAGCATTTCCCCTCTGCCAACGTGCAAGATCAAAAGATCTTACGCATTTACATACAATTGTATACCTTATCACTAAACGCGACAGCCTATAATTGCGGAACAATAATTTCGAACTTATGACGTTTGGGGTTCACACGACACTGTTTTTCATGATTTTTAACATTCAAAATTAGAATCTAAACTAATGGATTAAAATTCAAAGTTGTATCTCGTGGTACCTCGCCCCCCGCAAAAAGTGGCAGAAAAGTTTGTAAGTAAAATTACACGCGTAACTTGTCCTCATATAAGTAGTCTAAGATCTATCTATCTATCGTATTTTTGCGGTAAATATGGGTAAATAGGAATATTTTTACCCAAGTCATGTTCAAGAGTGTTTTAATTACAGTATCTATATTTTATTTGGTAAAATAACGTGTAATATTTCTTTCCACCATTGTTCGATGTCGACCTATGATCTCCTATTGATCTCTTTTCTTTCGGTTATTGTACCAAACTAATGTTCCTGACAAATTATTTAAGATATATATATTTTTTTTCAATTTATTACCGGATTTAATACCTTACAATTTTTTGTCGACTGATTTAATTATGAACATAGCTTTAGAAATTATATTTATAGAATACGATGTCAAAAGATTTCCAGAAACTTCCAATTTTCGAAAATAGAGTATAATACTCTGGAAATAAGACCTATCTCCGTGATTATTGGGGTATTAAATAGATAATTTATACTTTCATTTGATATGTTCTAAAAATATCGTTTTATTAAGTTAGCACCTAATAAAAGTTAATCTATTCATAAGCAAATGGCTATAAGGACAATTACATTTATCGTCGGTTCTTAGTAATACTATTTTTAGAGTTCTGTACCCTAAGGGTGAAAACGGGGCCCTATTCATAAGCCTACGCTGTCCGGCCTTCCGTCCGCCCGTTCTCCCTATTTAGGGCTGTAACTTATGAAACGTAAAAGCTAGACAGATAATTTTTTCACAGAATGTGCGTTATTATGGCGGATTTGCTAAAAAATTATAACAATGTCAAAAAGTATAAAATTAAGGGGGATCCTCATACAAGAAACTAGTTTTATCAACGTTTTGTCTTCTCGCTCTATCGTAAAAACCGGCCAACAAGATAACAACACTTTTTCCTAAGTTAATATGTTGTTTAGTGGTGTGGTACGCAACCCTCGGTGCGCGGAATGCTGACGATTTTGCTCATATCTAGTTATAGCAAAAGTGCCTGACATTGTACGGTAATAAATATTTGGTTGACTTCAAGGATTGTTTTATACACAAAAGCACACACTTGAAATACCATAAAATGGTGGAATCAATTGTCCGCCCAGTAACAGACTAGTATCGCGACTTCCCCGATAGCTTAGGATGCGCCGGAAAATTCAACATGTCATCATCGTGGAGGTTTTCTTCATCTACCCATAGAGGCTGATGGATTAATATTAACTTTCTATTGTTACAGGCTAAACTATGCCTTCTGTGGGTTATCCCCGTGGTGGTGGCACGCGTGCAATGTTGCGCTGCACGCGGCGTGCAGCGCGCTCGTCGCGCGCACTGGTGCTGTGGTCGCGCGGCTTGAGCGGCCGTTTGCTGCGCTTGCGGCGCTGCTTTTCGCTGTCCATCCTGTTCATACTGAAGCTGTAAGTTTTTTAACTTTTATATTCGTAAGGAGGCTTTAATGTTTTTATCATGCTATTTAAACTATTTGTGTATACAGGTATTTGTATTATTTAACTTATAAAAATCAAGTTTAGATTAATCTAAATAAACAAGTAGGTATTTCTATAAAATTATGTTTACAGAGTTTGTCAATCGATATACAGGGTCCTTCTTAATATTCTAACACTTTTTTAAGGTGATGATCAGACCATCAAACTGAACAACTATCTCTATGGCACCAACATCGAAATGGTGAAAAAAAAACAGGTCTTCCATACAAAACTGCAAACCTACTTGAGCCAAATGTATGGGACAGCTGATTTTTTTTTCGTGATTTCAATGTTGGTCCCATAGAGAAAGTTGTTCAGTTTGATCGTCTGATCATCTCCTTAAAAAAGTGTGAGCATATTAAGTTGTACCCTATAGATAATAACATTTTACATCCGTAATACAAACATAACTCTGAAACTAAAGGTTATAACCATTATTATAATTTTTAGGAAACAAATATTAATGGTAAAAAATTTGAGAACATGAAAAACAATCCACTGCTATGCAATGGAAGAACAAAATTTAAGTATTAACATTATTTTAAAAGAACGAGAAAGTTGTTTAATCAGTTATCTTAGCTAATTATAAAGATATTCTAGACTAGAAATGTAAAGTTGTAAATTTTATATAATGTCGCTGAAAGATTTATTTATTTTATTAATGCAACTGTAAGCAAATTTAAGAAATAAAAGACAAACATTAGTGCTAATGCCAAGTAGTCTGGTCTTCGATCGATCACAACTTAGTTCTATTCCAAAATATCCGAACCTACCCCATTTAATTATCTACAGGGTGTAACAAAACACCATAGTAATACTTAAGGGGGTACTTCAGACCATCAAACAGAACGACTTACACTATGGGGCTAACATCGAAATGGCGAAAAAAAAAGTATGTCCTATACATTTGAGTCGAGAGAGTAAGTACTGCAGTTTTGTATAAAACATAAATTTTTTGTTATCTCGACGTTGGCTCCATAGTGAAAGTTGTTCATTTCGATGCACCCCCTTAAGTTTACTTGGGTGTTTTGTTACACCCTGTAAACATATAAAACAGTTCTGTGACTGACTTGCCGACTGACAGACAATACACTTCCTAAACACCAAAAGATGGAAACATGTGAAATACATAATTATTCTTCAGAGCCCCCTCTGTAAAATATGTATTCCACAACGAAAGGATTTTTCGAAACTCAAACCCTCAGGGGATGAAATGGCGTGTAAGTGTATGGAAATTATATCTGTTGTCTCCGACATCCACCTACGACATAACCTTACAGTAGCTTAAAACACACCTACAAATCTCTCCATTCCATTACCAAGACTGAAATTAAATATTACACCTGCATTGCCATTCCCGAGCGTGTTGCGTATAGGGACATTTCACGTGAAGCGGACAGGGAAAAAAAAGTGAGGTTCTGAAAATCGACCACATTCGGCCCATTTGTACTTCTAGTAGGTATGAATGTGTACGCAAAATATTTTTTTTGTATGGTGTATATTTACCAAGTTATAGGTTTCAAAAGAATTGTCGTTGATTGGTACTACAATTTTTCGAAAGTAATTTTTCGAATATAACAAATCTACTATAAAATATTTTACATAGCTATACATATTAAAAATATACTGTTCTTTTTGACTGTAAATAAAAATTAAAAAATTAAAAAAAAATTAATGGCCAAAACCGGAAGTAAACTTTTCAAACCAGAATTATAGTCACTTCGACCAAATTTTTTTTCTTTTTTTTTCTTTCAAAATATAGCTTAAATGATAATGAAAGTACACTAGAAAATTTAAAATGGGATCTCTATTAGTTTAGGAGATACGTTGAATAATATACACCCGCGTCGCAAGGGGCGTCATATGTAGCGCTTGCAAGGTTGAGCAGTTTGCGCGATATTGCAACTTTATTAATATTTTATATCGTTTTAGCGTATATTTAACCTCATTTAATGATATGAAATAAGTTTTATTAATATAATATAATATAAATATAACTACATAATACAAATATAAGTTAATAATATATTGTAAAGAAAAAACGTTTTTGGAGCAGTAGAAAAGTTTTATTATTTGCGAAACGTGACTAATAGCGCCATCTGTTAGTAACGTGTAGTACTTTTTTGTCTCAGATAGAGTCAAACGGTCAAACCTATCTACAAGAAAGAGATAGAAATATGACGCCTAGCGGTTTCGTAACTTAAACTTTAGTGTTGCTTTAGCCGCTCAGCGACTTGTGCACGTTTTAATCTGTGACAGTTGTTATTATTAATGGCGCCGTACGGTGATCGATGTTTTAACCCATTTCACTTGGTACTTCATCGAAAATTTAAAAATTTAAGGAAAATATCTAAATGTTTAGCTCAAAAGTGGAGTTTTTCACAAGATCTTTACGTATGTGCCTCCTGCAGGAAACGACTTTTGACTGCATCTCCTCCAGTAGCTAATGAAGACATTGTGCAATGCAGTCAAACATCTAGTGAACCTTCGCAAAACATTGAAGATGAACCGTTTATTCCCGAAGATAAGTTTAAACATATTTCCACCCAAACCGACACATCCATAGAAAACGAAGAAATTTTAAAGCAGCTAAAAGAGAAATTCAATCATCCTTCTACTTCTACTTCTATGAAGACTATGATATTAACAATAGCACCCACGTCATGGAGTGAAAATAAACTTCGTTAAAAATAAAGTCGTTTCCTGCAGGAGGCACATACGTAAAGATCTTGTGAAAAACTCCACTTTTGAGCTAAACATTTAGATATTTTCCTTAAATTTTAAATTTTCGATGAAGTACCAAGTGAAATGGGTTAAAACATCGATCACCGTACGGCGCCATTAATAATAACAACTGTCACAGACTAAAACGTGCACAAGTCGCTGAGCGGTTAAAGCAACACTAAAGTTTAAGTTACGAAACCGCTAAGGGTCATATTTCTATCTCTTTCTTGTAGATAGGTTTGACCGTTTGACTCTATCTGAGACAAAAAAGTACTACACGTTACTAACAGATGGCGCTATTAGTCACGTTTCGCAAATAATAAAACTTTTCTACTGCTCCAAAAACGTTTTTTCTTTATAATATATTATTAACTTATATTTGTATTATGTAGTTATATTTATATTATATTATATTAATAAAACTTATTTCATATCATTAAATGAGGTTAAATATACGCTAAAACGATATAAAATATTAATAAAGTTGCAATATCGCGCAAACTGCTCAACCTTGCAAGCGCTGCATATGACGCCCCTTGCGACGCGGGTGTATATTATTCAACGTATCTCCTAAACTAATAGAGATCCCATTTTAAATTTTCTAGTGTACTTTCATTATCATTTAAGCTATATTTTGAAAGAAAAAAAAAGAAAAAAAATTTGGTTGAAGTGACTGTAATTCTGGTTTGAAAAGTTTACTTCCGGTTTTGGCCATTAATTTTTTTTTAATTTTTTAATTTTTATTTACAGTCAAAAAGAACAGTATATTTTTAATATGTATCGCTATGTAAAATATTTTATAGTAGATTTGTTATATTCGAAAAATTACTTTCGAAAAATTGTAGTACCAATCAACGACAATTCTTTTGAAACCTATAACTTGGTAAATATACACCATACAAAAAAAATATTTTGCGTACACATTCATACCTACTAGAAGTACAAATGGGCCGAATGTGGTCGATTTTCAGAACATCACTTTTTTTTCCCTGTCCGCTTCACGTGAAATGTCCCTATATTTAATACCTCTGGAATGAGACACCGTCTCGTCCGGACATGACAAGTGACGTCACAGCAAAATATAACTTGCGTTGAACCCTGCATTTATTACAGTCGCGACACATAAACGGAATGCATTGAATTATTCAAGAGGCAACGTTCCGGGTGCCGGGGACATTACGCAGTGATGATACTTGGGCGTAGATTGTAGCTCGATGAAAAATTACTGTACACGGGGTAAATGTTTCGAGGCGTTGTTTTTCATGAAAGCAGTCATTTTCTCGAGCTATGGGAAATAGGCCACCAAAAACTGTAAGAGTATATAGTTGGCGTATAGATATGGAACTCATGTTCTAGAACATTCCTAAACAACATTAAAATCTAAAAATGTTTTCATCGGTGTGAGGTCTTGAACCCACGACTCTCGGCTTAAATGTCAACTACAATCCATGCGTCGACCGCTGAGCCACGGAGACTGTTAATAAATCGTCCGAATTTTTGAATGCCTTTTTACGTTCGACGTTTGGTAGCATCCGTGACAATAATGTTGGTTTGTTATTTTTATTTGTGAACATCTTAGACGTTCCTATACACGCATTATTTTACATGTGCCGTTTTAACACGAAAAAATGATCTTTGTAAAAAGTCAAAACGGTGCATTTTTTATATTGATTTCATAATTCCGGTTGTATTTTAACCTAATCGTTTATCCGATTACTATCATAAATTAAATTATATTTTTAGAGTGTAAATACCATCAATAATCTTTAATGTTTGTGGGTCTTAAAGAATATGACTCCTTTGTAGCCTTGGCATCTACATACAGGGTCCTTCTTAATATGCTGACACTTTTTAAGAGGATGATCAGACCATCAAACTGAACAACTTTCTCTATGGGACCAATTTCGAAATCGCGAAAAAACAATCTGCTGCTCAAAACAAAACTGCAAACCTACTCGAACCAAATGTATGGGACAGCAGATTTTTTTTTCGTGATTTCGATTTGGTCCCATAGAGAAAGTTGTTCAGTTTGATGGTCTGATCATCTCCTTAAAAAGTGTCAGCATATTAAGAAGGACCCTGTATATATATTAATTACTTTAATTTTATGGTCACGATTTTATTATTTTCCTGTGGATGGTTTATACCTAAGGGTTAAATATACATGCATAGATACAACTAAACACCTCTTTGATAGACTCTAAAAAAAACGTGACATTTAATAACTGAGCTTTAAGTTCATTTACTAAATAATTTATTTGGTTAAAACAATCCCTAAAACTGGTAGTCTTCTTCGAACGTCGTAAGACTGAAATTGTAGATTTCAGGTTAGAACGTCGAGATTTAATTCACATTCCAAGCACAAGTCCAAATAAGTTTTAGTTTTACAGCATACTTCGATACGAACAAAGCTGTCAGCTATATTATGGGGTATAAAAGGAATAAAGAATCTAAACCAGCAATATTCCACACAATGTCAGCCCGGGCATCAATAAAACTCTCTTATAGAATTCTATATAAAATACGGCCAATAAAACGAGGTATAGAACGTAAACAAAACATTAAGTGAATATAATTCGGAGCGTGCTCCATACAAACGAAGTCTGGTGATATTTTCAATACTAACCAATTACAGTCAATGAAATTTTTCATAAACAATCCAGAAACCAATCTCTATGCTTGTATGAAGTCAGATTTTGGTTAAAATTTATAGTTTTAAAGTTACAGTGCCTCAAAGATTTTCATACAAATCTTAAATTAATCCTAGCATTAAAACTAAATATTTTAACGAAAATCTGACTTCATACAAGTATAGAGATTAGTGTCTAGATTGTTTCTGAAAATGTTTTCATTGACTTTAATTAGTTAGTATTGAAAATATCACTTCGTTTGTATGCAGCGCGCATTTACGCATTCGGAATAAACTTCTCTTAAGCCGTGTGGTTCCAGACTAAAAATAGAGTAGGCGTAGTGGAGCTTCGGCATTGGAAACGTTCACCGAAGTTAAGCAACGTCAGGTCCGGTCAGTCTTTGAAACCGTTTGGGTGACCGTTTAGGGGTATTTTCATCTCGAGCGTTTCCGTGCTTCGGAAGGCACGTTGAGCAGTTGGTCTCGGATAGTTCCGTCAGATGGCGTTGTAACTATTCGTGAAGCCAGGTCAGAGCTTGAAAATTATTTGACAGTAAGTTGACCACTATCTTGCCTTCACCAACACGCACTGGGCCTGCGTAGTGGAGTAATGCCCACTCAGTCTCACCTTTATTCGTGAAAGGGGGTCTTTGCCCTGCAGTGGGATTCTACAGGCTTTTACTTACTTACTATGGAAAACTTTGAGCTACGATAACTTACTATTGGTTTCTAGACTTCGTTTGTATGAATCGCGCCAACGGTGATATCCTCTTAAGAAAAAGATAGACTCAGTTCAGTGTGTTTACGTTTTTAATCTCGCCTCGTGGGTCACACTTTAAGTACCTACTCATAAAAGTCTATACAACGAGGTAGTTTATATGCTAGTTGAGTCTGGATAGTTTCATGTTGAGTTTTAGGATCTGAACGTTTTAGGATTTTTAGAATGTTGCATTTTGTTATGGTGTGTGTTTGAAAAAATTCGAGTAACTCAATCGTAAATATCTTTTTAGGTTTATGTAGGTTCCCACAGCTGGACAAATGCCTTCTTTCACTGTTTATGTTGACAATCTTCAATACGAGGGTTCGGTGACAGTTGGTTTGTGGTCATCCTGCTGTCAGAGTATCATCAAGCTGGCAAGCCTTTGAGTTCGTTTTTAATCGACTTCAAATAAAGGTGGAGGTTCATCTGCATGTTTCTTACGCCATAACTTCGTCATTTCTTGACCGATTTAGATGTTTTTTTTTTAATTGTGATGAATTTACCGCCGAGTTGGTCGTATTTTACTTTGGTGATTCTAATGACGCCCTTCGGAGCTACACGACTGAACTCCTCAAAAGTTGGCAGCAAATCATCAGCGATTGCACAATCCTCTAGTTATTGAAGCCGACTGCTTGACACTGAAGTTGAAATTCTACTCAAGATCCTATTTTTAAAAATAATTTATAAATTTTCAAGGATACACTATTATACAGGGTCCTTCTTAATATGCTGACACTTTTTCAAGGGGATGATCAGACCATCAAACTGAAGAACTTTCTCTATGGGACCAACATCGAAATCGCGAAAAAAAAATCTGCTCTCCCATACAAAACTGCAAACCTACTCGAGCCAAATGCGCTTGATTCGCTTTCACCCGCTCGCGCTCCCCTTACCCGCATATGGTACATGACGTTTGTTTGTCGTGTGGCCTCTAGTGCGTAGCACATAAATAGCTTAATTAAGATATGACGTTCATTTATGTAGCATCACGACAGTATTAGGATTTGATGAGATGGTGAAGCATATTGCATAGAAATTGAATCTTTACCACAGGTCCGGCACTTCAAACAACGTTTTGGATTTGACATGATGGCGTTCGCACATGCGCTCTTGGTGTAAATTGTCTTTGACATATGTGTAGGATTGACTTACCACGCATTGTATGAACATCATCTACATTTCGTTACTTTTTATTGTTTGTTCTGTTAGTAAAAATCGTATTTGAGCTAAAGAATTACTGTAAATGTGAATTTAGCGTTATTTTTCAACGTATTTTATGCAGTGAAAAGACTCAATTTTATGTAGTCAAATTCTACGGGTGTGCGCGCACTTCATTCCCTTGCTCGGCTTCCCTCAAGATTCCCAGAAAGTGTGAGGTGAGGGAATCTGAAGTCAGTGGGGGGTGGGGAGTGGCCGTTCTGTATGTTGAACTATATACATTACCTATTCTGTGTCTTTACTGTAAGTAAAATGTCAATCTTTTATTTACAGTTCCATAGCATCTAATCGCCATAAATATATTTCCAGAACATGCTTTTGTCAGACAATCTTTTATTCATAGCATTCACGGATATTATTCTCAAACGATCTCATATCATTGTATAATGGAAAACCGTTGCCGAATCAATGCGGCTTAGTGCAGTCACGTTCTAGATGCAGGGGAATGTGGAGCGCGAAGTCACGTCTTTGAAACACGAATTTTCGTCTGTGGAAACATGAGTTTCTACGAAATAAGGGAATTGCAGAGGTTTCTGTCAAAGAACATTGAAGGCAGGGTGGGTAAGTTCGTCTACAGTACGACCAGAAAAAAAAAAAAACCCCTCGTCAATCTTCATTTGCGCAGGGTCCCCCGATAAATCCCGAAGTCGTTTAGTAATCAAAGGGTGCAAAGTCGGATAGCAGCGAAAAGAGCGAGAAAGCAATTAGCCAATCGTGGCAAGAGATTGAAGGTGGTACACCCTGATTGGTCAATATAGTTTCGCGCTATTAAAATTTGTCAACTGTGCAGGTCCATCGAATATATGTTGGTAAAACACCTTTTCGTAATGTTATTTATGGTAAATTTACAAATACTCGGTAAGTCAACCATCTTAAAACTACCGTAACGGTATCAGTAGTTTTGAATAGGTATTATAACAGAGTTAGGAACCACGCAGGTTGGCGTAAAGACAGCTCATGAGGAAGCTGTTGATGCGCTTGTAATATCCCCTTTTGGATGTTCTGAGGTTTCAGAATGTCTCTGACTACCACCTCGGGGAATATGCTATTCTAATATCCCCATTATAGAGACAGATCTCAGTCATAAAGCAGAAGAGACCGTATAATGGCTTTATACACAACAAGTTTAGTTTGAAGGCGTAGATCCTGTGATAGATTCCGAAAAGTGGTTGTAGCTAATGCAAATTCTAGATGTCTTACTCCTGACGATTTTCATTTTGTATCAAACTGCCGAGGTGCCCGGTCGTTTGTACTTTTTGTAGCTCCTTTTCAGACAGGCAGGTGTGGGTGTGTCGCTACCAGATACTCCTCAAGCAGAAGTATTATCCAGTGTGTAAACTTAAATGCATTTTATCCTTCTTTGGTGCTTCAGACCGTCAAACTAAACCACTTTTACTATGTTGCCAATAATGAAATCGCGAGAAAAGCATCTGCCTATTCATAGAATTTTAGTCGAGTACCTATTGGCATGTTCTATGGAGCAGCTGTTTTTTTCACACGAGTTAGATGTTGTAAAAGATGATGTGAAAGATGTTCAGTTTGATGGTCTGAAGCACCCTGTTCGATATGTATCGCATTTAAATAAACACCCTGTATATCTATGGGAGCGCCCGTTGGCGTAGATTCGGTATTGGAAACGATCACCGAAGTTAAGCATCGCCAGGTCCGGTCAGTCTATGGATGGGTGACCGTTTAGTGGAATTTCATCTCGAGCGTTTCAGTGCTTCGGAAGGCACGTTAAGCAGTTGGTCTTGGTTCCGGTAAATAACGTGTAGATGGCGGGAAAATTATCAGGCTGATACTAACTTGAATAGTTTTTTTTCTACGTCCTTAAAACTGCCACCAGTGCAAAATGATCTTCAGTTACTATGTGACAACATACTAAGTCAGTGTCAATTTATAGTTTAGGTCTTCAAAGATGCATTTTAAACAACTCATAGTACGGAACACTAATCGCCCGAGTCCCGACTCGCACTTGGCCGGTTTTTTTTATATATGTATGGGATAGATTCGTAAAACGTTTCTACACAGTGGACCTTCTGTAACTTATCTCCCGTGAATATTCGGTGCCATAGTGTCACGTACGACAGTAGTACGACACGACGTAAAGTGAACGACAGTCGAATCAACGAAGTTTCGTATAACAGCTGCTCTTGTTATTGGTCGGGAAATTTATAACGTTAGCTTTTACTTGTTAGTTGCAATGCTGTTGGAATCCATTGTTGTTTACTTTTAGAGTAAACGTTGAATGTAGTTAGGTTAGGTTTAGGATTTAGTAACTTGAATGAATCACGTATGAGTTAAATATGCTTTAAATTAAATCCTCTTGACGCACATGTGACTAATTCGGTCGGGTCTCATTCCACAGCTCAGGTACGCTTGAAGACCGATCCCCACCAAGAGGTGAATGGCAATAGGTTAGGTGTACCGAGTAAACTTCTGGGTCAAATCTCATTGGACTTGCCGACATTTTGTGAGTAGTAAATGTGAGACTTGAAATGATGATGAAGCGATGTCACGCTGCCAGCACGTGAAAGAACCAAACAGGAAGACTATGTAAAGGAAGCTTTCATGTCTAATCACACGGTTAATTTTTGTTTGCACGCTCGTCGTTGTGACGGTTGGTAGGTTATTCGCGAATTGTACGATAGGACGGGTGCGAATAACTTTTCGCTTTATTGCAGTGCAGAGAAAGTCGCTATTTATTTAAATCTGTTTCAGAAGTGATTCTTCTTTACGGGTAGTACTAGTATTTATTCTGGGATATTACTAAATTCTCCTAATACTGGTAGGAGCACAAGAACACACATGTCCTGATCTTAGACTACTTATATGAGGACAAGTTACGCGTGTAATTTTACTAACAAACTTTTCTGCCACTTTTTGCGGGGGGCGAAGTAGCAGTAGATTCTAATTTTGAAATTTAAAAATTGTGTCGTGTGAACCCCAAACGACAAAATTTCGAAAATATTGTTCCGCAATTATAGGCTGTCGCGTTTAGTGATAAGGTATAAAATTGTATGTAAATACGTAAGATCTTTTGATCTTGCACGTTGGCATAGAATGTGTAAAAATGGCAAAATGTCAAGAATAATAGGAGGCGTTGTCAATAATGACAGGCTGTGTCAAAATGTCAATAATGACATTTGTTATCAAAAGAAGGCTGTGTCAAATTGACAAAAAACAACAGGCGCTATTAAAAAGGCGGTGACAAAATAACAGATGTCAAAGATGACAGGCGATGTCATAGTGACAGGCGGCGTCAAAATGTCAAAATTTCAAGAATGACAAGCGTTACCAATAATTCAATTCAATTTTTGTTTATGGCGTCCGGTGTGTTCTCACAATTCCGCCAAAGTCCCGTTATGAGAGTTCACGCAGGAAAATGATCAGTAGCATTAATTAACAAAATAATCGTTGCCGCGATGATCAGTATTCGTAGAGCGGAGATATCTATGGACAAATACAAAACAACACAAATATTGTAAACATCCCAAAACCAATTGTACTTAATTAGTTATAATAAAAATAGAATGGGTGTATAGATATATTCGATATTATTATTTTAATATTATTGATGAGTATTATAATGATATAAATATATATTTTTTTAAATAAATTATACTTTAATATGATTTAATACAATGAACCGAGCAATAATATATACAAAGGGAGAATCTACTAAGGATAAACAGAACTTCATATTAGAAGGGCGGGAGATTTCTACAGGGAGCGTTACCAATAATGAGGGGATATTTCAAATTGTCAAGAATGACATGTGTTGTCAAAAGTAACAGGCTGTGTCAAAATGACAAAAAATTTCAAAGATGACAGGCGTTATCAATGGTGACATCCAGTGTATTGTATTTTTCCGGATTGTTAAAACTTTTTCAAATTAATGTGTTGTCATTTTAAGATACTTTTGGTATCGATTGACATTTTATGATAAAAACCGGTCAAGTAAGTGTTGATTGTTGCTTAGTGCAGGATTCCGTAGCCATTTATCTTGATGCAGTTTTGTCTTCTTTGTCCCTTTTTCATTTTATGGTTTAAACACTAAAAATTTATTACAATTGATACTATTTTCAATATGGGTTATTACAAGTTAAGTCAAACAGTTTAGAAATTAGCTTATTCTTATAGAAAAATTTTGTTAACAGCAACTTGAGAAAGAAAATAAATTTGTTTTATTTTGGATTTCAATTATTAGGTATATAAAAAGGAAAAAGCTTAGAGACAGGAAAAACGGACTAGCTAAACGATCTTATAGTGGTTATCGGAATACTGATCCCTAAAAAAGTTGGACGAGGAGTTGTTGACGGACACGGAAATTGATAATTATAAATTTTTTCAAAAGTTATCGTACTTCAATAATATGTTATAGGCGAGAAATTTCTTTTTATTTATTTAGTAAGGACATAAACAACTTATGTTCTAATCATGTGATTTGATAATGATATAACTCAATGCCGTATAATTATAATTCTAGGGGAACTTGCACCAAAATTATAATGATACATTATCTTAATAATACAATAATAATAGTTGTGAATAGAACATTACTGAAAGATTTATTCTAAAGTTTTTATTTTTTACGAAATTTTTTAATTATTAGTTATGTGGATCGGAACGTAAGTAAAGATTTATTCTGTGTTATTATTTCGGATGTCAAAAGATGCAGCTCTTTATAGCTAAGACGGATGGACCGACTGCGTAGACTTGGTAATAGGGTCGCGTGGGCACCCTTTGGGTACAGAATCTTAATACAACAGCACCTCAAGAAGACTTCAACAGGACTACAAAACAAAATACTGCATGCAAAAATGAACCGTAATGCAATATACTTTCGTCACAAAGTAGTTGGTATCACTTCCCACTGTCCACAGCAGCTGGTTCCCGCAGTGAATAGAGGTTCTGGCCATGACGTGACGAGGGGTAGAGTGTATACAATTATGTTGTGCTCGTTAGGACCTTATAGTCGCTGCTGTAGGTGTCATTTTTGATTGAAACTTGCGTGAAGTGATCCTTTTTTATTTTTTCATCATCAAGCGTGATATATTGGGAAAGTTTGAAGTAATAAGGTTTAAGAATTATTGTGGGTTATCGTGTTAGAATGAGGTATACTGTAATTAGGGAACGTTGTGGTTTGAATGAAGATGTAGTGGTTAAAGTAGAGACGGGAATGCTTCGATGGTTTCGACTTATTGAAAGGATGAATGAAAGTCGACTTACGAAACAGATATATACGGCGTGTGCGGAAGGAAACATTGGTAGATGCAGACCTAGGAGGATGTACCTAGTCCAGGTCAGGGACGTCATTAAAAAATGCCAGATTAAAAGTAGCCGAAATCGAAGGGAATGTATGACAAGATGTATGGACTTAGAGGAAGCTAGAGAGGTGTGTCAGAACCCTATGGGAAAAAGGCGTGAGTTTATGTATGTATGTTATCGTGTAATTTTTATGAATTATCGTGCGTTCTTTCTTTATCTTTATTCAAATGTATGTTATGTTTTTGGTGTGCAATAAAGTATAATTGAATTGAATTGAATTATCGTGCGATACCCGACTTTTATTTTCTATCGCATGCCACTCAAAAATATCGTGGATTTAGGGTAATTATCGCTTGTCTGGCAGCACTGAGTCACAATATAGATACAAAAGCCTTAACAAAAGGTAAAAATAAGATTGTATACCCTGAACCCACCCAGTTAACTCCTGCCAGCCGGTTAGATAGAACTGAACAAATAGCATTTGCGTAATTGAAATGTAAATGGGGCAGTGTTTCTTTCTGAATGGTCCTTAAATCCTGAAGGATTTATTTGCTCTTTACTTAGCTGATGCATTGTTTGAATGGTTTTATTTGTAATGCCTCTCACAGTTGCTTTATTTTTGATACGCTGGAGTTTAGTTTCAGTTGAACACGTTCAATATGAAAGTTGATCAAATAAATGTTTGTTTGTTGGAATATCGTCGTTGATACTGCAATATGTCATTGTCAAATAAAATCAATTTTCGGTTTTTTAATAGCAACATATCCGATATCTGGTTACTAGCTTGTGGCAAATTGTCACATGGCGAGTTAATGATATGCAAAATTTGTTATTTGTCAAATCGGTCATCTGTGGTGCCTGTGGATATAATGTTTTACCTTCTTACTGAAAAAATTTCCCCGTCCGAAAGGTGACGAATTGAAGTATCAACGACGATATGATTTTTGTTGTTTTCTTTTTTTGTTTGTTCTGTGAAATTGTAGTGGAGCATTAGTCGATTTAACTTCGGAGCATGAAAAGAGTTCACATCAGGCAAGAAATGCTTGAACAGTTTTCATTGATAAATTGAAAATGAAGTAAATAACAATTGAATCAAAGTTGAAAATAGCGTGCAAGCGTCACACAGGAAAATATGGAATTTCAAGATGACAACGCGACGCTGAAAGCGATGCGTGCGTGGAAAAAATGCAGGGACCTCGTTTGACGCACGCACGTTTTGGCAAATCTTTTACCATGAGCAGAAGAATTATCTTTTGACGTTTCATAATTGAGAAAGCAGCATTTCACAACTAACGGTGGACATAATCATGCCTCAAAATGGATGCATGTGGGTATTATTTCATTATGTTTTTCCTCCGTGGATATTCTGATTCGAGTTTTTAGAATATCTCTGACTACCCCCTCGGGGAATATAGTCATGAGCATATGCTTATGCTTATGCTATGTTTTTCCTTCACTGAAAATATACACAAACTCATGATACATACCCACACATAAGTACAATAGTTGGTAGTTGTACCGACCATATTTTCAAGTGTTTTTTTTATTTTTATTATTTTATTTATTAGGTACTCAAACAAGTCACAATCAATTTTAAAACTTATAGTAACATGAGTGAAATATTTTAAGTCTACACTGTGACTCAATTAAAAGAGTACACAACATGAGTAGAAAAGTGAGAAATGCTTAAAATTACAATTTTTAATATTTATTTAAGCAAAAATTGTACAAAGAAGTTTGGTTACAATGTTCTCTGCCAAACTGTGAGAACAGTTTAACGGCAGACGAAGTACATCACTGTTGTTCTTAAATTCTTAACTACTATTTCGTTCATTGAAGCAAGTAAATACAATGCCATACTTGTACATGACCTTTTAATTATAGCAAGGATCATTTTCAGCATTATATCACAATTTGACACGTCATTTCGACCTGAATAACTGACGTATATAATCTTGGCTATTATAGGCCTTTAGCTCAATACACTGCCTAAGAACCCTAAGACCTCTTACAACAAAAAAGGAAATTACAAATTAAAAAAAACCCAACTGCAAAAAACATTAAAAAAAAAAAATCGGTCACCTATTTGGGGATATAAGCAAATATATGTTTTACTTCTTAACGCTCTATCAGATATTTGTGATGTTAGGTCAATTAATGTGTAGGGGACCGCTATGAAATGACCTTAAATTTTTTACAATCGCTTGCGGTCTTTGACTATTTATATGTGGACTGGTTACGCGTGTAGTTCTACTAACAAACATTTCTGCCACTTTTTGCGGGGGGCGAGGTAACATGAAATCCGCAACTTTGGACTTTATTCCCCATAACTTTAGATTCTAATTTTGAATGTTAAAAATCATGAAAGTAGTCTCGTGTGAACCCCAAACGTTCTAAGTTCGAAGTTATTATTTCGCAATTATAGGCTGTCTCGTTTAGTGATAAGGTGTAAAATTTAATATAAATGCACAAGATCAATTGTGCTTATACCGCGGCAGAGGGGAAATGCTACCGCAAGGCTAGTCCTTATAATAATTAGTCAAAGCTTGCGGTCCCCGACACATTAATTGACCTAAAATATCTTAAAGAGAGTTAAGAAGTAAAACATACATTTGCTTACATCCTCAAATAGGTGACCGAAATATTTTGAACTTTTAATTGTTTGTTTTTGGCTTTGGGAGTTTTTTTAATTTGTAATTCTATATTATTTCAAAATTTTTAAAGTTACATGAAGACTACTGAATCGATTTTTACCAAATATATAGCTAAGAACTACCGCCACACGTTCACGTAAAAAAAACGCATCAAAATCGGTCCATCCGTTCGAGAGCTACGATGAAACAGATAGACAGATAGATACACAGACATTGGCGTAAAACTTATAACACCCATCTTTCTGCGTCGAGGGTTAAAAATGGTGCAGTCGTTTCATTATAAAGCTGGAACTCCACGGTTGTTCAAATATCCCTTACAGCATAAACACAGTAAATGTAGATGTGAATGCGTTGGGATATTCATCTAACTAACTTGATAAATCAAATAGTTGAGCCGTTAACTCCACGATAACACATGCATGCTGCATATTCCAGACGTTGCAGGTGTAAGCAGCGCTGGATATAAGGGGAGATGCACACGCATCCTACATCATAGGGTTATCATCTTACAAAAGTAGAAAAAAACGTTGTGATTCAGTGGCGAGTAACCTTGCATTCCTGTCCAGACCGACTCGTAGCAATGAGTTTTTGGAATTTATGTACGATTTTTAACACCACTGGCTTTTCGGTCAAGGAAAACATCGTGAGTGATCTATACAGGATCCTTCTTACACTTTTTAAAGGGGATGATCAGACCGTCAAACTAAACAACTTTCTCTATGGCAGCAACATCGAAATCGCGAAAAAAAAATCTGCTCTTCCATACAAAACTGCAAACCTACTTGAGCCAAATGTATAAGACAGCAGATTTTTTTTTGGCGATTTCGATGTTGGCCCCATAGAGAAAGTTGTTCAGTTTGACGGTCTGATCATCCCCTTAAAAAGTGTCTGCTTATTCATTTGGACCTTATATATTTTATCGGAAATCTATCAAATAAATGAATGAAAAAAATTAATAATGTAAAGCACAGATATTGGTTTCTAAATCATGTCTAAAAATTTTCGTTGACTATAATTGTTTAGTATGAAAATATAACTAGACTTCGTTTGTATGGAGCGCGCTCCGAATAGACCTTAAAGTCACAAGAAAACAATTATCTTACAATTGCAAACTCACACGAAAATAGACTCTCTACAAAATATAATTAAAAGTCAAATCCCTGTAACCCTAGGTGCCCGGATAAGGCCGGGTACAGACGTAGTCGGGGAGATCCGTAATCAGACGGCGTTCGCGGCGCGTCGGACGCGGATTAGATCCCGTGTCGGTGCAGATTTATGGATTCATGCAGCCGGAAAAAGGATATTGGGATTTATTTTTGTGAGGCGTTTTCAATTGGCTGTTTATTTAAGGGAATATTAT
Source organism: Agonopterix alstromeriana (assembly GCA_963924505.1). Taxonomy (NCBI): domain Eukaryota; kingdom Metazoa; phylum Arthropoda; class Insecta; order Lepidoptera; family Depressariidae; genus Agonopterix; species Agonopterix alstromeriana. Next base: position 18,767,642 of record OZ004667.1, read on the forward strand.
TCGGAGCGCGCTCCACACAAACGAAGTCTGCTGATATTTTCAATACTAAACAATTAAAGTCAGTGTAATTTTTCAGAAACAATCTAGACACTAATCTCTGTTTGTATGAAGTCAGATTTTCGTTAAAATGTTTAGTTTTAAAGTTATAGTGCCTCAAAGATTTCCATACAAATCTTAAATTAATCCTAGCACTAAAACTGTATATTTTAACGCAAATCTGACTGCATACGAACATAGAGATTAGTTTCTATACTTCATTCCAAATAAGGACGATGAGATTTTCCGATTCCTATTTAACTTTCTGGCCAATTCTGGTTACCAAATGTAATAAATTTATTAGACACATATACTAATCCAACGTATCTAGGACGGTACAAAAGCTGTTCTAAGAATAAGTGAGAGTAAGTCTTTCAAATCTCTGTTTCTGTTACGCAAAATAGCCTTAAAATTTCGTTGCTATTTTGAATGGAATATAGATTGTTTCTGAAAAATTCATTGAACTTAATTAGTTAGTACTGAAAATATCGCCAGACTTCGTTTGTATGCAGCGCGCATTTTTCGCATTCGGAATAAATGTGAACGTGTCCTTTTACATTATAATGATGTGGCAAGGAGAGTTCATCTTAAGGCGAAGTTACATCAGTTTTAATCCATTTCTGCTAAAATTTAAATTTTTAGGGTTCCGTACCCAAAGAGTGAAAACGAGACCCTATTCATAAGCATTCACTGTCCGTCCGCCTGTCTGTCTGTCCTACCTATTTAGGGCTGTAACTTTCGAACCGTAATAGCTAGGCAGTTAAAATTCACAGACTGAGCGTTGTTATGGTGGATTTGCTATCAAATAACAAAAATGTAAAAAAGTTTAAAATAAAGGGGGGTCCTCATACATTAAGGGCCTATGTCGAAAAATAATTGAAGCGAAATTGCTTATATTACTGCCTGATGCGAGAAAAAGAGATGGGGCGGCGCGCGCGCCTGAAACGACGCAAGCGTAATAGCTTTATTTAATTGTTATTGTACTATTTATGTAAGTTCATTTCCGTTCTAATCAGACTTTATAAAATATTAATCTCTTTTTTTTTAAATCAAGTCTCGTGTTTCTATTATTCACCGTTTAGCAGATCCAAGCGTTTATCGATAAAGACGGAGGCTACTTTGGCTTATTTTTCTATCGAGAAAATGTTTCTTAATCGTGTTTTGGCTCTAATCATAACTTCAATAATACTCGTATGTTCAATTTACACATATCCGCAAATCGTACTCCTACTGTTAGTACTTCATGATATGTGATGCTTTGAAGAATCCTATTTTTTTCACATATCCTCTTTAACTAGTTTTATCAACGTTTTTCTTCTCGCCCTATCGTAAAAACGGTTATAAATACAAGCGTTAAACTTGGTGTGACTATAGAACAAACTCTACAGTATAACAACAAACGATAAAAACCAGCCAAGTGTGAATCGGTCTCGTGCTAAAGGCCCCGGAGAAAACAACACTTTTTTCTAAGTTAGTTAGTTAGTTAGTGTAAGTTTTATATACATGCAATAGACGGCCACTACAATTGGTCCTACAAGCTGCCCTCATGGAACTGGTTCCCGTCTCCTTCACCAGATCGTCAAACCCATCTTCTGAGGGCCGGTAATGACGGTAAAATGCTGTTTGAGCTCAGAGAGCAACGTAAATTCGTAAGAATAAATTAGAACAAATTACAATTACAAATTATTTATTTTTCTCACCACAAACACAAGATTAATAAAACAAATTACAATATTAGATTAAGTACAAGAGTTTGTGGGTGGAGACTGGTGCTTGGTAAGTATGTGTACTTGCGTACCCATACCTGTACTTCAAGTCATCAGGTCTTCTCCCGCCAGAAGTAAGAAGTACATTTTTTTTTTTTTATTAAGCATCAAATTAAAGTTAATTTACAAAACAAAGTAACATGATTTAGGGAGACCTGTGTATTTTGTAAATAAATGTATTTAATATACTAGTCTAGTGTATGTATGTGTTTTGTTTTAGCATGTAGGTACAATAAAGTATAGCTGATGAATTGGTGTGTTTGTTGAACGCTGTGCGCAGTCATAATTGAGGTGCAAATTCGATGTAGTTTAATTTGTATTATTTTTAAGATCAATGTAGTAGCTTGTATTTTGTTACTGTGCCAATTAAAAAAAAAAAAAAATATTAAAAAAAAACCACTCTTATAGCACATAGAGAACTTGCCTCTACCAACCCACACTGGGCCATCAAGTAGCGTGATCCACTCCCTCACATCCTTTTAAGAAAAGGCTTTTGCCATCAATAAGTTTCTACTGGCTTTAAATTAAGTAACTACTATCAGATAGATATATTTAAGAGAAGTTTATTCCAGAAGCGCTAATGCGCGCTGCATACAAACGAAGTCTGGTGATATTTTCAATACTAACAAATTAAAGTCAATGAAATTTTGACGAAGCAATCCAGAAACAAATCTCTATTATTGTATCTTGTCCGATTTTCGTTAAAATATACTGTTTCAATGCTAGGATTAATTTAAGATTTGTATGGAAATCTTTGAAGCACTGTAACTTTAACTATACATTTTAATGAAAATCTGACACGATACAAGCATAGAGATATGTTTCTCGATTTTTTCTGCAAAATTTCATTGAGTTTAATTGGTTAGTATTGAAAATATAACCAGACTTCGTTTGTATGGACCCTTATTAATGGACCCTTAATATTACTTGCATTGAACCCTTAATGCGAGCATTTACCCGCGACTTCGTCCGCACGGGTTCCTGTCATCGTAGCGAGATGAATGACATACCAAATTGTAAGTCTCATTATAAGGTTTCTTAAAAAAAAAACATCGAAATTGATCTATTAGTTTTTGCGTGATGCGCGAACAAACAAACAAACTGAAAAACAACAAAAATATAATAAAAATGGTAATTTGGAATCAGGAACACCTTAAACCATATCGAAACTTTTTTCTTAAATATCTTAAATGTACAGACACACTTCTGTTACAGTTTTATAATAGTAGAGATTAGTTTCACCCTTCATTCCAAATAAGGACGACGAGATTTTCCGATTCCTACTTAGCTTTCTGGCCAATTCTGATTACCAAATGTTATTAATTTCTTGGATACATATACTATCCGACATATTTTGGACGTTACTAAAGCTGTTCTAAGAATAAGTGAGAGGAAGTGTTTCAAATCTCTGTTTCTGTAATGCAGAATGGCCTTAAAATTTCTATGCTATTTTGAATGGAGTATAGAAGCATTTCAATCTTCAACCCAAACGAAAATACCACGAACAAGAAGTTCTTTCATCCACAAATTTAATAAAGCCACTGTCCTGTACTTCAGCTCTAAACCTGTCATATTGCTCTCACAATAATAAAGAAAACAATAAAGTGCAGTCTACACAGCATGACGTGTTCGTTCGGATACGGATATAAAGTGATCCCTAATCAGAAGTGGGATGCGCTCGAGATGGCGAGATTAGATACGGTGTCTGCTCCGATTTATGGTTTCCTGTTGGATATTACGTTATTTAAGTTTTCCTATCTCGTCCCAGTGAGATCAACGGGTAAGTTATTAAATTGACTTGTCGTTGTAGAAGAGCTGGCAGTCAGGTAAAGTTGAATATAGAGTTTGGCTAATATTGTAATGGGAGAAGAAAGTTGCGGAATATTATCGTATTATAATCTAATCAAATTAAAGATTGAATAATTTGTCTCGGGCAGGACTTGAACCCGCTCTATTCCAAATCGGGGAAGTGCGTTATCCAATTTCGCTACCGAGTCCACTAGCCAGAGAACGAAATTTTCAATCTATTGCGTCTTAAGGGGACGTTGATTTGTTGTTGTTTGTTTTGCTACTTCTAATCAACATATTTCAACATGTTTATAATCAATAATAGTTGAAAATAGTATTATCTATTTTGGTACTCCGAAATGAACCTTACTGAATATTTCACCAAAGTATTTAGCATGCTTTCTTTGTTAGATATCCATCATCACTAAAACTATTGTAATTTTAAAACTATTTTACCATTTCAAAGTAAATATCAGAGTTATCGTAAATTTATTTTACTGGCTTGCACTAAAACGAATCTATTGGCGCTCTGTCTTTCGTAAATTTAATACTCTGTGGTCATACACTGATGACAGTGAGAGTATTATGTTTGAAACATCGAACCTATGTACCTACTGAATGACATTAAATATCGTTTACCACCTACGTTTTACATGTTGTTTAGGGTTTCGTAGTCAAACAAGGAACCCTTATACTTTCGTCCATTCTGTCTATCTGTATGCCCCGCCTTAATAACTCGCTCATTTTTGCACCTATTGAATCGAATTTTGGCGTGAAGACCGATAACAAAAACAGATATGTGGTATTTATACAGAAAACAATGTTTTTGACCCCCGTCCATTATACAACGAAAGAGAGGTTGGAAAAAAAAAATTTTTTTTCTTTTTTTTCGAGTGAGGTGTCATTGGATAGGTCCAATGGAACAAAACTCCCATAAACTAAATCGATATAATGCTTCTGTCTCGAGATTTCTGCGCTCAAAATAAAAAATAGGGCGTCTGTAATTAGTCAGATTTCCTTTGAAATTTATAGTTCCAAAATTACAAAACCACCACTTAAAGGTCACCCATCCAAAGACTGACCAGGGCTGACGTTGTTCAACTTCAGTGATCTGATACCGAAGCTGCACTATGCCAACGACCTCCTTCCACAGAAACCAGCCTTATAACTTTTAATCCTTTGCAAAAATTGTTACACAAAATTCAGCTAAAACAATGAAAGTAACCTGAGCTAAGACTAACAATTTTGTTCACTCGTTCCACTAAACTGTGCCTTAATTGAGACGCCTCCGGGTGTTGTGGGTGTGCAGCCAATTTCACCGCATTGGATGCACGATGCATGTGCACGGTACATGCCAGCGAAAATAAATTACATATACGCTGGCTTTACCCTTTAAATCTAGATTGTGCTAAGCGCTCGCTATAAAATAGCTTGGGAGTATCAATTAGCTGAGGAGAATTTACGTCGTCTTTTGTCAGAGGTTTTTTGAGGAAGTCCATTGAACAATAGCTTCGTGGAAAGCTACATCGAAGGCCAATTAAGACTTGATCTGGCGGCAACGTGACCACTGTATACGAGGTGTTAAAAAAGTAAAAATCAACATTTAAAACTTTTAAGGAGATGGTTTAGACCAACAAACTGATCAAAAAATATGCTGTCCCATACATTTAGCTTGAGTAGATTTGTAGTTTATATGGAACATCAGATTTTATTTTTCGATTTCGATATTGGTCCCATAGTGAATGTTGTTCAGTTTGATGGTCTAAACCACCCCCTTAAATGTTTACTTGTATTTTAGTAACACCTTGTATAGTTTAGTTGGACTCTGTCTATTCTCTAATCTAATGTTGTGAATGGTCATCGCTGTTGATCCTGTGGGCATAGCATGCCAACCCCAAGAAAACGAGAAAGATCGAGGTTTCTATTCTTGTTATTTTACGCATGCCAAAATGAGCGTCTATGTCGTTTTGTCGCTTTATCGTGCGTAGCATTAGCCCTGCAGATTGTATAGAAAGTTTCTTTATCCTGCTGTGGGAACCTCAAAAAACTCGATAAGTAATTTCACAACTTGCAATCGTTTTACGATTTTCCATACAAATACGTAAGCTGACACTTCGAAATTGCCACGTACCTATCACCATCTCTTTGCAGCCACAAAATTCAGGTACAGACGGCTTGTTGGCTAATGGCTGCGGCCACATATTGTGGTTGCATCCAGCGTCCGGCGTCCGGATGAGGTCAGAGGTATCCAGACAGAATAGCTTTTGCTAGTTACCAAATTTCGCCACATTTAGAAGTCAGGTTACGGCACACTTAGCCTTATGGTTAACATGGACCACGCTTCTTCTCTGTCAGTGGGTATCTAACAAGGAGTCTAAGGGATATGATTTCTCATGCAGTGCTTTTGAGCAAGAGGCTACAAAGCCACCTATAATCACTTGACGCTCTAACACTTTGAATATGGTAGAGGCACAGTATACACGAGCTACATACACTTACTGCCCTTCACCAATTCTTACCTCACACCCTCGTGGCAGACGGGTGGTAGAAAACAGTAGACAATGGTGTATTCCTATGCTTACCTCTTTTTGTGCGATGTTTACTATTTGTATGAAGTGACAGCTAAGTGTGCATGGTTAGTAGAGGTTCGCTTTGCTACAACTGCACGCCTAATAAAATGCTTAGTAGTTATTATAATGTTTCTCACAGCCCTAAAAAGGATTTAGACGGTATATTTATGAATTTAGCAGTTGGTTTGTTTTATGTACTAGCTGTCAATCCCCACTTCACCAGCTTCACCTGCTTCGTGCTATGTCTGTCTTCGGTATGCAAGGTCAAAAAATGCTGCCTTCGTCTAGATAGGTTTTCATCCAGATAATACACTTTAACTTCAAACGTATGACAATTGATTTATTAATTATAAGAAAGTAGGTACAACCTTCAAATCAGCAACACGCTTCGTCAAAATGGCAATATGTCCGTATCTACAACATGCTTCGTCAAAATCTATTGGACATTTATCAGCTATGGAGCGTCACGCACCCTCTTATGGATGTCATATTTTTTAACGTTTCGTTATTACTGCTGTGGAGAAGAAGTGGCCAGAACAACAACATAACTCTACAACATAACACTTTATAAACTACTAGCAGCCCGTCCCGGCTTCGCACGGGGTAGACAAATAAATTTTAAGACTCATTTTTCTACACCTTCGGTTACATTGTTCAAATTTTACCAAGGATCCCTAATTTTTTTCAAAATGAAATGTAGCCTATGTCAAATTGGAAGAATGTAGCATTCTATTGGTGAAAGAATTTTTTAAATCGGCCCAGTACTTTTTGAGCCTATTCATTACAAACATACAAAAATAGGTACAAATCTTTCCTCTTTATAATATTAGTGTAGATTACAAAATTAAATTCCATATTCTTCTTTTAAAAAAATTATAATATTTTAGTCTGATAAAATATATGTTAGAAGTTAAAACAATAGTGGTGCTTCATACGTGTGTAATATCTCCAAAGTATTTGATACAATGCTGTAATAAAATTTGCACAGCTGCGAGCCATCTGCACGGAATACGCGACTCTAACAGGATGCACGGCGATAAACTTGCCGCAGACTAGTGCATGGATGCAAAATGCACCAATTTATTCGTTCGCAAGAAAGATTCTTTGTTTTGATTTTTCTTTTTGTTCTTGTTTCGTGTCGACGAATATCGGAAATATCGCAAATATACTCACAGGCAGTATAACACAGTAAATAAAATAAAACATTTAAACCGGTTTGATAGCGTGTTTTGATTGCTTGAGTTCCCGATGTATTGGCAGTGTTACAACTGCCATGATCACAAGAAGAACAGATATGCAGATAGATTTTTAAGAGCAGATAAATGAATATAAAAATCGCTTAACTCTCATAGATTGTGTTAGTTACATTCGTAGTTAGACTACTTTTGTAATCATAGATAGGGTCCTTCTTAATATTCTGACACTTTTTCAAGGGATGATCATGATCAGGCCGTTAAACTGAACAAGTTTCTCTATGGCACCAAAATCGAAATCGCGTAAAAAAAATCTGCTGTTCGATACAAAAGTGCAAACCTACACGAGCCAATGGGACAGCTGATTATTTTATAGTATACAGGGTGTAACGGAACACCCTAGTAATACTTAAGGGGGTGATTTAGATCATCAAACTGAACAACTTTACCTATGGAGCCAATATCGAGAAAAAATAAAAATAAATTTGCTGTCCTATACATTTTAATCAAGTCCTTAAAACGGCTGTAACTCCTAAACCAACTAGAGTTATGCAGGCAGACCTGGTCCATCCCCATCACAGAGATACTCCACACCCTATGAATATTGATTCAGTCTTGCAGCTGATGATAACTAAATGTACGTCTATCTCTTATACTATCAGATAAAGAGTTGGACTATTGAAACCGGCACCGGCAGCCACACGGTGTGGGCGCATAACTATAACAATCTATTCTTATGGTTTGATTGTCAGAGATGTTGAAAATAACTGAAAGGAATCGGCCTCGGGTGCCAATAACACCTAAATGGTTTGATGAAACGATAGCCTATGATAAGAGGCTATGGTAAAATGGACCTCAGCATCTTTAACTTCTCAGATCACGTAATTGACATGAACAATAAAGGGTGTAAAAAAACCCTGTTGGAGCCTTTAGGAGGTGTTTCAGACCATCAAACTGAACAACATTCTTATGATTCATTCAGTATGATTTCTTTACGCGCGCGCGACGCGCCTTCGCTGCATAGAAAATAATCTGTTCCCGCGCCTTTTGGAGAGCGAAAGCCGCGCTTGCCGCTACTTGTAGTAAGGGAAAAAGTCGAGTCGTGCGCGAGAAGAGAAATCATGCTAGAGGGTCATTTTCATACAAAACTGCAGTACCAACTCGACTCAAATGTATGGACATCCGATTTTTTTCGCGATTTAGAAGTTGGCTCCATACTGAAAGTTGTTTAGTTTGATGGTCTGAAGCACCCCTTAAAGGCTCCAACAGGGTTTTTTTACACCCTGTAGAAATCATTTGCTTTACCTGTCCCAATACACAGTCACTGGGAGCTGAAAGGTTAATAAGAACATTTATTTTATACTGACGCATACATTTACTTGGAAACAATTAATATTTAATACCAGTTCCTGTAACTCGATAGCTTAGAAATTACTGCCGTCGATAAATTCTCGAGCGAATAAGTCGCGAAATTTGAGAACAACTTGTATTATTAGAAGTAATTGACGGCGCGTATGTTCCCGCACTCAGCCAAAGAGAGGTATCTCAAATAATATTGCATACATTTTTATTTTACAACATAATAGAGAGATCACATTGCTGTTAATGGTATTGCGATGATCGATCGGTGGGAATATTTAGATGCGACTTGCAGAGGACCGTGAATTAGTGCCAGACATGTTTGGCTTATAAGATAAGATAAGATAAATATTCTTTATTTGCACACCAAAATACACAAAAAACAAAACAACAATATACACGAACAAGAAGGGTACAAAAGGCGGCCTTCTCACTAAAAGTGATTTCTTCCGGTCAACCAGTTATTACAATCGTATCCGGACAAATGTTTACAAGTCTAGAGTCTAGTCTAGTCTCTTTTGTTAATAAAATTGCAGGAATCATCCAACTAGATTCGCATGCAATCACGCTACGCAGTGCGAGCGAAGCAAGGTGGAATGTTGCATAATGCTTTTCTGCTCCGATTTTGGGCTGATGATAAGTGATAAAGTTGACCTTCGGTGAGGAGACCGGGTCAATCCCAGCCCAGATCATAATTTTACTAATGACTTTATAATAACTTATGTACGATTTGTAACACCAAAGCTTTCTGGTGAAGGGGAACAATTTGAGAAAATCTAATACATGTTTAAATTTCGGTGCATTGTCTCTTCTCTTCTTCTTTCACTCGTCTGATAAATTGGACTATGTTTTACACTACATTTAGTTCTATTTCTAAAAGAACAGCTTACCCCACTTAAAAATTTATTCTTACGTACCTAATGTAAAAATACATTTCTCAAACCACCAAGATAATTTACGAGAAAGCTTTCTCAGCCGCGTTGCTTTCCTTGAAAAGTATATTTTCATAAGTTACGCCACTCTGGCGTTAAGGTAGCACCTATATCATGGCACAAGGGTGCACAAAGTAATTTCTTATTTAAAAATACATAAATGATGCAAATAAAGAATAATGGTACGCATATCCTAGCATTTTCTTGGAAACGATTTAAAACTATTTTGCATTCGCAAATGTGACGAACCAAAGCTCTGCTGGAGAAAATAGTTTCTTTATAAGCTCGCCATTTGTACTGGTCTATTATGTTATGATGTTTTCCCTAATTTTCCCTTTTGTAAGTCACTTTCTTCTAAGTAAATGTGTTAAATAAATAAATTATTAAACCTATTTGTTTCGCTACTGTATGTTCTTAGATTGCAATGTAAAAGCACAGTATCTAGTAGTACATACAGTACGGACACTCTCTTCCCGCCACCAAATTTAACCTCACCCTCTCTGGTAGGTAATGGCGTATATCTGTCTCGCTCGCATTCACTTTGTATTGCACATGCTTACCTTTTCTTTTATTTTTCCCCATTGGTATGAAATGACAGCTAAGTTTCCTAGATGTGGTACAATTCTAAAGTTGTAAAAAAAAATTTCGCCAAGGCGCTAATTATGCTGACATCATACCATAACATAAATATATAGGCCGAGCCGAGGGCGAGGCCGAAGGACGAGCTACGCGTAGGAGCGAAGCTCCGAAGCGTCCCCTTTGGAACCTGGTGGACCTGCCCGCCCAAGTCGGAAATGAAGTTTTAAAATGTTTTATTATTATGTCTCTGGAAAGAAAACCTCGCAAAGCATGTCCTGATTTCACTCAAAAAATAATCGGATACTCGAAACGCCATATACTCGTATAGCGTGTAATGAAATTGTACAACAATTTTTAGGACGCCGTTTTTATTTTTTTCTGAAAAGTTATCTCCTTTGCACTTACGAGTTTTTCACTCTAAGGCGTCGTGAAACCAACTCCAAAAAAAAATTTAATAACACGTTACTCACCTACACATGAATGCGTATGTTAGTTATGAAGCCGATTTATGTAATATAGGCTTAGATTTTCCAGATGGTAACCGGTGAGTCCTTAGGTCAACCACGCTTACCCGAAACATTTCAAATGACTTCAGCCTTGCAAGTATGTAAAATACATATTCTTGACTTACACCACTTTACCTGCCAACCCTAAAGGTATGTGAAAGTTGCGTAACGTTCCGCCAACTGTTAAATTATTCAGCGAACGAACCATGCGCTCGCTAACTTTTGCTTACGAATTTAAAATATTTAAAGTAAGGTCTCACGTCTTGTGCATTAACCGCCGAAATCTGGTTCTCGCCGGATTTTAGCGGAGACATCCAACTGGATTTAGGGTAAGTTAGGAGCTTAAAGTTACGAGTACGTTACTTTTATTAGCTAGCTCTTAAGTTAAACCGTGTTTCGTGTATGTTGAAACATTAAAATAAGCCAGCTTTTAGTGACCCTATTTGTGCCATGTCTTTGGAGAATTTCTCGGATAAATTGATTATCCGTGTTAAGCCGAGTGTCAACTTGACGAGTAGCTCCCGGGGGATTTGTCACCAGTCTGAACCCTGTCTTAGTAAAAAATCTTACAGTAGGTACATCGGATTCTTTAAATCATCGTTGAATAAAAATATTGACTATCACTTATCAAGACATGGTTGTTATTAGAGCAAATCAACCATTTATTTGATGGAAAGAAAGAAAATATTAGCTAAGTAGGTATTAAAGCAATTGTAAACGAGATCACTGTAGTTAATTTCTGACAATCTTTAGTTATTATTTGAACACATTAAATTAACGACAATAATTGCTACTAAACTAACTAACTAACAAAAAACTAAATAAGTACTGCAAGGAAGGTTTCAGGATGGAATGACGTACAGTCGTCATCAGTACGCAAAACAAAGTGTTCAAATATTTTTGAGCAGTTTTGACTTTCAATAAATTCTTAACAGTACCAGTTACCATTAATTTCTGAACAAGTTCAGAATGAAGAAAGAAGAGGTTCAGATATTAATATGATACCTTGGCGACTGTACCAAGCGGTTATAGGTGGCTATAGAAAACACAATACAAAAGAGGCCGTATCCCATAATCGAATGCGACGCCCACAGAAAAAAAGAGTTAGTATATTCTTAGCCATGATACGTGGACAGGCCATGAGGGAAGTCAGATATCTATTTTTCCTACTCCTCATCTTCATTGATTAAATTCATTGCGGGTTCCAAGACAGATAAGAGCATCCCCCGGGCTCGCTGGACTTCATATTCTAGTGATGTGAGTGGTCGCCGCTGTTGATCCTGGTTTTAACGAGGTGGTAGGATTGTGTGGTGGGCATATGCCCGATTAAAAAAAGCCATGACATGTGACAGTTTTGAGAAAAATTTTGGTAATTATCTATTAATTACTTTTTGTAACTGTTAATTGCAATTACTTTTTTGGTTACGATTTTAATTTGTAAGTATGATTTTTCATGTCGATTAAAATCGATTGAATTCGCCATGTTTTATAATATTATAAACTATGGCTAATGCAATCATTCTTTCCAACGTAACCAAAAAAATAAATTAGTAATTACAATTACCAATTACAAAAAGTAATTAGAAGCTAATTACAATTAACAAACACAAAAAGTAATTATCAGTTAATTACATTTTGCCTAACACTAATATGTGATTCCTGAATAATTAAGAAATTGAAAAAATCTACATAAGCTTTCGCACGAGCGTCAATCAGGACATTCAATAGTGATCAGGAGTGATTTTCCGAGATTTTCTAGTAGGACTGCAGTTTTGTATGGTACAGCTGATTTCTTTTTCGCGATTTCGATGTTAGTCCCGAAGAGAAAGTTGTTCAGTTTGATGGTCTGATCATCCTCTTAAGAAACCGTCCGTATATTAAGAAGGACCCTAAATACAGGAGTGGGATTTTAAAACGTCACACGTTCAAATAAACAGAAAATTTCCAAATTACTGTGGAGATTTTGCATCATTCGATTATTATTTTGAACGTGTGCATAGCACAGCATAGCATAGCATATGCTCACGACTATATTCCCCGAGGTAGTCAGAGATATTCTGAAACCTCAGAACATCTACGTTTCACTAGTACCGAAACTCTGTCCAGTGTGACGGGGAGTGAACCCGTCGGCACTTGTAATGGACAGTGGGTACCATACATGCCTCGAAATTGAAGCGTGTAGGAGGCATGTAGCAGGTAGGTGAACGTGTGACTTTAAAAAATCGCACTTTGTATGTTTGAACGTGCGAGCAGTGCGATGGAATAATGTAGAAACCGCGTAACTCTCAAAAATTCTAAATCCATTCTTGAGACAGCTCCTCCAAAATTTTAAAATAAAATGTTGAAGTAATTCAATTGAGCGAACAGAGAGCGGCTTCACAGTCTCAAGTCTCAACGCATGCTCCGCCGTGCTCCGCCGCGCTCCGCCCGCTCCGTCCGCTTCCGTCCGCTCTCGACCGCTCCCGTCTGACAGCCAACATCCCCTTTGAGACAAGATCTCCACTCTTGAACCAAAAATGCTAAAATCGAAGAAAATTCTAAGGCACCAACCTGAAGCAATTTTAGGTTAAATTAAAAATTCAATATGGGATGAAACTATGTGGATGCTTTTAGAAAAACGTTATTTTGATTTTAGAATAAAAATAAGCGGCTTTTTGCTAGGGTTCCGTAGTTTTCGTCCAAATTATTGTGTCTGTTTGTTCCACTTTTTGTATCTACTGAAACATTTAGGTTGAAGACATGCAATAATTATAATCCAAGATCTGAAAAACGGCACAGTTAAGAAGGAAATAATTTATTTTTGTCCCATAACATACATTGATAGCGATGATGATACTGTGATGTAATTTTTCGGCTCTTCAAAGTTAACTTCACCATTCACCTCGTTTCTGGTCATAGCAGTTTTTATGAACATGTCGAAATAATGGTAACTTTTTACTATGTAAATCATCCTACCACTTCATAAATTATCATGAAAATAGAGCAAAGAAAAATAGAAATTTACGTAACTGAGTTATGGTTCAATTTAGAATAAAATGGAGTTGCTGTTACGACTGTCTCTACGCTCACCTCACCGTACTGAAGATAGCAATTAAACATGAATAATTTACCGACACAGAATAATAGCAGCTTCTGTTACCTAGATCTTTTGAATTGAAGGTTATTTTAAACCTTTACATTTATATTAAGGTACGAAAGTAAAGGTACGGGTAAGAGGATCAAAAAGTTGAAGTGGAGATGGGCAGGATACTCGGCTAGACGGGAAGACGGTCGGTGGACCAATGCAATATCAGAGTGGTGGCCAAGAGAGAGACGGAGGTCATTAGGCAGACCACCAGCACATTGGTCTGATGAAATTGTGAGAGTGACTGGTTCACATTGAATCAGATTAGCACAGGATCGTGAAGAATGGCACAATAAAAGGGAGACCTGCCCAGCAGTGGGTTGATGAGGGCTGATTTGATTGATTGATAGACGAGTATTTCTATAACCTGTAGGATCACACTGCAGGGCTAACGCCTCCTCTAACGAATAAGGGTGAGAGGGAGTTGGCGATACTCTACCCCTTGGGCCCAGTGAGAATTGGTAGAGGCAAGTTAGCTGCCAACTGAAAGTGCATAGCTACCAAGCTCAATTAACATTTCTTTTAAATTACGTGCCACGGCATGTCAAATTAAGAGGATATGTGAAAAAAATCGATTCTTCAAAGCATCATATACCATGAAGTACTAAAAGTAGGAGTATGATTTGCGGATATGTGTAAATTGAATATATAATTGAAGTTTTGATTAGAGCCAAAACACGATTAAGAGACATTTTCTCGATAGAAAAATAAGCCAAAGTAGCCTCCGTCTTTATCGATAAACGCTTGGAACCGATAAACGGTGAATAATAGAAACACGATACTTGATTTAAAAAAAAGAGATTGATATTTTATAAAGTTTGATTAGAGCAGAAATGAACTTAGATAAATAGTACAATCACAAGTTTGTTTTACGCTTGCTTCGTTTCAGGCACGCGCGCCGCCCCATCCCTTTCTCTCGCATCGGGCAGTAATATAAGCTATCACACACCCATTTCGCTTTAATTATTTTTCGACATAGGCCCGTAAATAGACGCTTCTCTGACGTAAGCCTATGTGTACCGCATCAGAGACAGAAGTATTCTAGACTGATGCGAAAGAACACTACATCACCTCATGCTCTACCACGTCCTAGAATGTGTGAGCTCGTGTGAACGATCAGGCAACGCGCTCTGATTCTCCGACGTAACATCAAAGAAGTGTGAATCTAATCGAGGTATTGTAGTAATTTTTTAAGAGCTCAGATGCCTTTAGACGATATAACTACGGACGAGTTACGCATGTAATTCTACTAACAAACTTTTCTGCCGCTTTTTGCGGGGGACAAAGTAGCATGAAATCCGCAACTTTGGATTTTATTCTATTATCTTAGATTCAAATTTTGATTTTTAAAAATAGTCTCGTGTGTACCTCCAACGCGACTCGTTTGAAGTTATTATTCCGCAATTATAGGCTGTTTCGTTTAGTGATAAGGTATAAACTTGTAAATGGGCATGATTAATTGATCTTGTAACGTGGCAGAAGGGAAATACTACCGCAAGGCTGGTCCCTAGTTAAATGGTCTAATCTGATGCCTCATGCTGCATAGGGCATGCATAACGTACGTGGAACCGTACCAGAGAAATGGGAATTCATCTTCAAAGTTTTATGAAGCCGCCTTAAAAATAGGTTCTTACAGTATAGAACGTCAAAAACCAAACAAATTGCACTTAAGGCCCGGTTTATTCGAGTGCAAGCGTTTCTTTCTTACAAGCATAAGTTTTCAATTAGCCATCCCGCTTCAATTGAAGGCAGTTCCGCAAAAATACGTATTTTTCATCAATATATTTTCTCTTGGGTGGTGGGGGAAAGAACTAAACTGAGAATAATTCAGACAATGTCATTTTTTCAGTGCATTTTTTTTATTTGTAGTGTTAATAATCTTTAAGTAAAACTTGTAAAATAGTAATAAACTTACCTATCTTTGCATGCTTTTATGATCTAGAGAAGTAATAACTATCGTGTATTGAGCCACAGAATAATCAAGAACAGTTCATGAAAAACAACATAAATTTTTTCTGGATTAAAACAAAGACTATTTCACGCCTTAAAACTCAACCAAAAACAGGTCGATTTGGAAGATCCTGCCCTTAAGTACCATCTTTACCTAGCAAATTGGCACCTACCAATCTACTACCTAGACTAAAGATACAAGGAACATCGACTCGTCGTCGTCTAATTTGCCTTCGCTCGACGCCTGAGTACAAAAAGGTTTACTGGATAAGGATTATTCTCGTTACTCCCCTTTGAAGCGAAGTAAACTGCGCGTTGCTCTTGTAAATGAGGTGGCTTGTTTTGAGTTTTGTCTTGTTTTATAGGGTGGGTGTGACGGACGGACAGTGAATGCTTATGAATAGGGTCTCGTTTTCACTCTTTGGGTACGGAACCCTAAAAATTAAACTTTATGCAGAAATGGCTTAAAACTGACGTAACTTCGCCTTATGATGAACTCTCCTTGCCACATCATTATCATGTAAAAAGACACGTTCACATTTATTCCGAATGCGTAAATGCGCGCTCCATACAAACGAAATCTGGTGATATTTTCAATACTAACCGATTAAACTCAATCATATTTTGCAGAAACAATCTAGAAACAAATTTCTATGCTTGTATCGTGTCAGATTTTCCTTAAAATATACAGTTTTAAAGTTACAGTGCCTCAAAGATTTCCATACAAATCTTAAATTAATCCTAGCTTTGAAACTGTATATTTTAACGAAAATCGGACACGATACAAGCATATAGATTTGTCCCTAGATTGTTTCTGCAAAATGCCAATTAATTGGTTAGTATTGAAAATATCACCAGACTTCGTTTGTATGCAGCGCGCATTTACGCATCCGGAATTCTGAAGTACCACTTTAAATATAACCACTATCTTTTGTTACACCCTGTATGCAACGGTCTCTAATGCAGTCGTTTTTTTGACGAACAGCTAGCCACCTATCACAACTTGACGCATCATTACATTCTAAAACCTTCAAAATGTTAAATATTAATGAAAAAAAAAATGTTAATTTTGCTCATTGCCGTTAAGTTTCTAAGTACCCCGAAAAGGATTGTAAGTTTGTCTTTGTATACACCAAAACAATCACCTTGTAATTAACAATATCGTCGGAAATAAGGAATATTGCCACAGAATAAATAAGCACAGAATAAAAAATCAGCTGTCCCTTACAATTGGCTAAAGTAGATAGAGCAGTTGATTTTTTTTTCGCGTTTTCGATGTTGGTCCCTTAGATAAAGTTGTTCAGTTTGATGGTCTGATCATCCCCTTAAAAAAGTGTCAACATAATTATTAAGAAGGACCCTGTATATTTTTTGTAAATGCTTTTTCTGTCTATTTTGGAGTGAACTGACCCAAAACATCGGAAACTTGCGAAATAATGCCCAGACAACATGAAAACCTCAATCGATTTAGAAAAAAAATACAAATTTTTTCCACCCCGTCTTTATTTGTATGGGAGGGGCCTCGAAAAATTTGTTTTCTTCATAACTACAACATTTCTGTTTTTGAGTTACTGTTATCTGTCTTCATGCCAAATTTCCATTCAATAGGTGTAAAAATGAGCGAGTTATATACAGACAGATATAATGGACGAAAGTATAAGGGTATCTTGTTTGCCTACGGAAATCTAAAAAAGTTTTAAAAAAACTTTTAGAATGAAAGAGAACGAACATTGATTTTGTGTCGAGGCAGAATTCGAGGAAGCGACTGAGAAAACGACGTACAATAATTGTCCCACAATAGTATAAGAAATAGTTCTAATTTTATTCCCTTAAATCTTCAAAGAAAAAATATAAATCGTTCAAGCGCGAGTCGGGCTGCTCGCGCGCCGAGGGTTCCGTACCACACGACCACACAATATATTAACTAAACAATTTTTTTTGTCCTGATCCTTTAACACGACTCAAACTTGGCCGGTTTTTATTATTTGTTGTCATACTGTAGAGTTTGCTATTCACACCAAGTTTGATGCTTGTATGTTTTACCGTTTTTACGATAGAGCGAGAACAAAAAACGTTGATAAAAACTAGTTTCTTGTATGATGACCCCCCTTAAATTTTAACTTTTTCACATTTTTATTATATGTTAACAAATCCGCCGTAATGACGCATATTCTTTGAAAATTTCAACTGTCTAGCTATTACGGTTCAAAAGTTACAGCCCTAAATAGGTAGGACGGGCGTATGGACGAACAACGTTGGCTTAGTAATAGGGTTCCGTTTTCACCCTTTGGGTACGGAATCCTAAAACATATTTTTTTTAAAACTGTTTTAAAAGGGCGTCTAGTTAACTTGCCCAAGGTCAAGACCTTGTGTGTCTCTAGAGATGTGGCGTTAAGTTCTTTAATGGATTCTGTTTTAAAAACCTTTTAGTTTCTTATTCTAACATTATCAATTTAAATTCCTTAGAGAATGTTAATGTTATGATAAAAACTAAATTAATGTTTCTTTTAAAAGTATTTTTTTAAACTTGCATTGTTTTCAAGCAACTAATCTTGAAAAAAAATCTAGCATGTTATTATTCAGTTTTGAGATAAATAGCAATCGTAAAAATATAAGTTTTACTTAAAAAAGATGATTTTGTAGGTATTTAACGTGGTAACTTCGGCGTATACCTGCATGCTTCAATTTCGAGGCATGTATTGTACCCACTGTCCATTACAAGTGTCGACGGGCTCACTCCCCGTCACACTGGGCAGAGTTTCGGTACTAGTGAAACGTAGATGTTTAGTCGGGGAAATCTACGGATTTTTGTATGGAGAAGGTTGCATTAATTGCACTTTTGGTGATAGTTTGGAATATAGTAGATAAATATCTGAAAAACATAAATTCTCAATAATCCCCGATTTTTAATTGCGTATTAATGAATAATTAAAACATTTACAAAACATTAAATTTAGGTATGAACAAAAAATGGAAAACTGGTGATTTTGTACAGGATGGCTTCATTCAATACGTTTTATTTATAAAAATAATAATCCCCAGTTAATATCGTAAATTAGAGTAGATATTTAATATTTTGTAAGTCTAGAAAAATTATAACCTCAAAACTAAATTATTTACTGTTTGTTTGTACACATTAAATTTGCCTTGTGATAATTAACTGTCTCTATTGCTGGTATGCTGGAAGAAATATCTTGCGAAATAAGCTTGCCCTTTGTACATTTATATCGATTTTAAGGTATTTCTCAGGTTCCTGAGCCAAAACAACCACGAAATATCGACAAAAGTGTTATAAACTAACAGTAATATTATTTCAAACACAATTTACTCAAGTGTCTTTAATGCAATCTCAAACCTTATTTTTCCTAGACTAGTTCTGTGGTTTCAGAATATGCCACTAGTACACTTACTACACTACGCACTTGGGGAATATAGTCGTGAGCATAAATGCTCTGCATGCTACTTCGGCGTATAGGCGGGCTCTCGAAGAAATTTATTCAATAGGTCACTTTTCCGCCGGTATACGTACCTATTTGTTCTACTTGACTAGAGTGCGAAAGAGAAATCTGCAGCTCGGACTGATTTTATCTACATAAAATGGACGAAATCATGATTCTGTATTCCCCCTGTTTCCTTCCCCAAAACGTAACCGATTTTAATAACTTTTTCAAGAATAATATTATAAGTATGTTTTTTTTTATTATATTCGTCAAATTTGTTTTCTGGATATCAGAAAACAGGCGGTAAAATTGATCTTTCGAATGTCCCTAGTTCTTACAGCAATTAATTTACGCAAAAAAGCAAGACACTAAGGACATAGCAGAGGTAACATAGTAAACCTTTTTTGCTCTCTACCTATAGTGTCACATTATCCAGGGAGGAAACAGGGGAATACGTTTGTATGTACATACGGATGTATACACGGCGACACATCAACCTACCCATAGTTGAACTCTATGTCCATGAACATAGAGCTCAACTATGGGTAGGTTGATCTGTCGCCGTGTGTAAATAACGGATCCTTGCTGTTCTGAAGATGAAAGATCTAAATTGATCGATCGTCTTTCTTCTCATCGGGATGAGGCATATTACTAGCAGTGGATGTCTTTCGGCTACCTAGTATTAGTATTATGCGCCAGTGACTGAAATATGTTCCTCGTGATGGACAGTGGGCTGTTAGTAGGGTTGCCAACCGCGCCGCGATATGCAGGACGTCCCGTTTCTAGAGCCTAAGAGGACGCATCCCGCGAAAGATGTGTGCGGGACGCCAATTGTCCCGTTTTACGGCATAACTTTCAGGCAGAAGGAGAAGAGAATGGGCGTTTTGTTTTAATCGACTGCATGGCCCTACTCGGACTTTAGATTTTTGATAAAGTAAAACCTACTCACTAAAACTATTTAGTATGTCAAAGTCAAAGTCAATATAGTAGCTTGCAGCACACTTATTAAACGTCAAATCTTTTTTTAAAGCTACCACCGCGTCGGAACGTGTTGTCGCTGTAGAGAAGATGCGGCCAGAAACTCTACAACATAACACGACTTAATAACTATTACTATATAAATTCTTAAGCTAACGTTATGTATACAATAATACATAGTGTATTTAATAAAATAATTGATACTATACAGTAAAGTAAATAAACTATAAGCTAGTGACCTCAGACCCAAGCATTTTGATCATTTAAATAACGTATATGTGAAAGCTAAACCAGCCCCTCTATTATGATTTCTCTACATGGGCGCGACTCTGCTTTTCCCAAAGTAATTATTGTCGCAGTAAGCGCGACTTTCGCTCTCTGAAAAGCGCGGGCAGAAGTAATTTTGCATGCCAACGAAGGCGCGCGCGAGTAAAGAAGTCATACTTGAGGGGTTCATTTCTAAAATTGTATTTCACGTATACTTATTCCTATACTTTGACAGATCGGTACCGCTTTTTGATTGCAAATTTCCCGCTTATCCGCCGAGTACTAAGGTTGGCAACCCTTGCTGTTACCTCTACATGATCCATTTTCATTTGGGCCGTGCTAGCTTAAAATTACGTTCCATTTACCTCTATGATTTTCACAAGGGTTTAACTACAGATAAAATAACACAAAAGCGAGTTGAAACCTCTTTAAAGAATAACAAGCCCCGACACGCCCGCAGATGTGGCAGCGTGCGCTGCATATTGCATAGTTGCATGCTCGCGCTCGTTCGCAAGACACATACGTATTGGATACTTTGTCTTGCGCTGCATAAAACTATAGGGAACATCGCTGTGTTACGTGCTATATAAAATTTTCAGTATATTGTATTTCAATAGGATATAAAAAAGGAAGAGTAGCAACATACATCTCTTGCCAGCTTTTACTAAGTCAACAAGACAAAATCTAACAGCAAAAGATTTAATGGAGGATTAACTTTAATGAGCGTTTCTGCAACTGAGCTTAAGAAGATTAAATGCATACATAAGTGGAGATTGCATTACAAACATTTTTTTCAAGTCAAAACTTGGATGACGTCACTGATATTTCCCATCTCATTTCCTCTTTACATGGAGTTGTTATTATAAAGTCATGTCATCTTTAAAATGACAACTACATGTAAAGATGTAAAAGAAATATGTCACATACCTACATAACATTGAAAGTAATTTACCTACAAAAAACCCGACTGCACGAAAAAAATTTAACTGAAAAGAGAAAAACAAGCCCTATAATCATTAATCAGCTTTGGTTGGTAGGTTGGTATCGCAAACGGGGACAACGAAAAATTACAAAACCTACCTATTTGGTGCCTATTTGTTGGTTATTGGTTTGTCCCCGCCTGCAATACCTACCTAATAACATTCAAATTATATTCGCACAAACATAGCAACAAGCAAAAGTTGGTATAGCTGATTAATGATTATAGGGCTTGTTTTTCTCTTTTCAGTTACAATTTTTTCTTGCAGTTATGTTTTTTGTTTTTCTTAATAATTCATTTTATTTCAAACTTTTTACTCCTGTCAAAATGGTAGCATAAAAGTACTATTAAATAAATATACCTGTTTGGAATCTGCTATTCACTAGCTTTCATTCTATACCCATATTGCAATTTCTAAAAAAAAAATTTGTATATCCCCTCTCTCTTTTTTAATTCGTAGACGCCATCTTGAAATATTATACGCTATGCTCAGAGGAAGGATCTCCATAGAGTCCGCATAAATTTACGCTTGTAGTTAGTCTCTTTTGTCTTATGACGTACCTTTAATGGTAGAAGGAGACTATAGATATTTGTTTATGCGGCTGTCCACTTTTTTTTGAGCTAGTGTGTGTGAAAAGTGACCGTAAACATAAGGCCATATGTCACTTGGTGCCTTTTGTCCATACTACTTGACACCACACACTCAAACCTAAACGTCAAAAAAAGTGGACACTTTAAAATTGGTATGGCTCACTCTATTAGGTATAATCTCTTTGACGCTATGTCACTCTCACGATTTTTACGAATCTAAAGAGATGATACGTTAAAATCCATCAAGCCGTTTAGGCTCTAAAGCGTGCCAAAGAAATAGACAAACAAACATACATACGCTCGGAAAACTTAGCCCTCCTTCTAGCGCAGACGGGTAAAAACATAATTATTCCGCTCAACAACAGCGAAGTCTATTAAATACCAAACCAACATTGTTATTTCACGAAACAAAATAAACACAATAATTGTGACAATGTTACATCACCACATTTATTGCTAAAACAAATAATAATTATGATTCATTCGTTAGTGAATGAACAAATAGCGGCAGTGCTTAATTTGTTTATTTAAACATTAATTAGTTATTCATTTGCGATCAAATGTTATTATTCATCACGAAACACCCTTTGGGGGTGGGCGAAACCTTTGCTATAAGCTAGACAACCCTAATAGGGTTTATAACTTTGACTAATTATTATATGGACTGGTTACGCGTATAATTCTACTAACAAACATTTCTGTCACTTTTTGCGGGGGGCGAGGTAACATGAATTCCGCAACTTTGGATTTTATTCCCCATAACTTTACATTCAACAACATTAGAATTCAGGTGTGAACCCCAAACGTTCTAAGTTCGAAGTTTTTTTTTTTTTTTTTTTTTTTTTTTCTTAATTAATGGCCGGTTGCTTGCGTCTAGCGCGGCAATTCTGCCAATGTCAAGTAGTTTATAATCTCAAGTGATTGTTTTATGGTTAAAACACAAAAGAGTTTCACAAAATGGCGGAGCCACGTGCAAGCCTAAGAGAGGCCAACACGCATGCGTCTACCTTCCGCCAGACTTGCAGCGCGACTCCAAGTTCGAAGTTATTATTTCGCAATTATAGGCTGTCTCGTTTAGTGATAAGGTGTAAAATTGAATGTAAATGCACAAGATCAATTGTGCTTATACCGTGGCAGAGGGGAAATGCTACCGCAAGGCTAGTCCTTATAATAATTAGTCAAAGGATTATAATTAAATCACTAGGGTATTTTGTTACGGTGTGTGTGTAGATAACTATGAGTGAATGAATGAATGAAATATACTTTATTTACACCAAACAAAATACAATGCACGATAGGAAACAAAACTGATTATGCTACAAATAAGGCGGATACTATGTGAGCGGGATAGCGATAATGGGTGACATTCATATACGGGGTGTTAGGGTAAACAGTTTCACTACTTTAAGGGGAAATAATTCGGAGCGCGCTCCATACAAACGTAATATGGTGATATTTTCAATACTAACCAATTAAAGTCAATGAAATTTTGCTGAAACAATCCTGAAACAAATATCTATGGTTGTATGGAGTCAGATTTTCGTTAAAATATACAGTTTCAATGCTAGGATTAATTTAAGATTTGTATGGAAATCTTTGAGGCACTGTAACTTTAAAACATTACATATACATTTTAACGAAAATCGGACGCTATACAAGCATAGAAATTTGTTTTTTGATTCATTCTGAAAATTTCATTGAGTTTCGTTGGTTAGTATTGAAAATATCACCATAGTACGTTGTATGGCGCGCGCTCCGAATTATATCCTCTTAAGGGGTGATTGTGCCCATAATACTGAACAACTTTCCCTAAGAAACCTATAGGAAATTTTCACAATTTTTATTTACTTTTCATACAATCGTTCGATCAGCAGACTGCATTTAGTATGGAAAGTCAAAATTTTATTTTTCGAATTTCCTATAGGTTTCTTAGGGAAAGTTGTTCAGTATCATGGGTACAATCACCCCTTAAAGTAGTGCAACTGTTTACCCTAACACACTGTATTGTTCCTTTATAAGGTTAAACACGTCTAGCATGATTTCTCTACTTGCGCGCGACTCTGCCTTTTCCCATACTACAAGTCGCGGCAAGCGCGGCTTTCGCTCTCCGAAAAGCGCGGGAACAGGTTATTTTCTATGCAGCGAAGGCGCGTCGCGCGCGTGTAGAGAAATCATACTAGATGTGCAGGTCTAAACCTCTCTTAAATATACGACAATCCCCATCTTATTCAAACGTGACAACATTCGCTATTAACAATGCAAAAACCGTTACATGTTTAAACATGGCAGCGCCGGCCGGGCGTGCACTCAGCCAATCCGAAGCGCTTGTTTATTCGCCGCCATTTTAATTATGTTCTGTTTGAATTTCGAATGGATTGCGCGCGTTAATCAAGGTCGAGCTTTTGTTAATGAGTGTATGTAGAATAGACTAAGATACCGGTTTAAAATTTCTACGTCCATCAAGTGTGGGCGCAATTGTACATTATTATTCCAGCGCAAATGCCATAACTAGTTCAGGGATGCTTAAAAAATAGAGTTATCTTCTAGGCAGGTTATTGCGAAAATTTTGTTCCTGTTACGTCACTATATTATTTATTTAAACCAGATGAGAAGAGATAATGTGAAAGAATCATCGAAATCCAATATAATATTCCAATAATCAAGTTATTACTTTTTGAGTAAATCTTCTCCATTCCCACCGTGGCAGCTTTGCTTCAATTTGGTACACAATTAATTTTAAAATGAATAGAGGTAACCCGCGACTTCGTCCACACAAATTATATACCAGATTTTAAGTCAGATCACAAGCTATCAAACAAAAAAAGTTTCATCAAAATCGTGTGTTTTTTTATTCGTGATGCTGTTACAAACATACAAACAAACAGATAAACAGAAAGACAAAAATTCTAAAAAAGGTTGATTTGGAGTCCGGGATACCTAAAACCATATCGTAATCTTTTTCATGTAAATATCTTCAATGTACAGACACACTTCTGTTACAGTTTTATAATAGTTAAGATTAGCGTATAGATAACAGGAGCAAAATGTTTGTACCCGGCTGCTAGAAGTTACGACAGCCCCAAAGATGGTAACCTTATACAGGGTCTAAAAAACCCCTGTTGTAGCCTTTAGGGGGTGCTTCAGACCATCAAACTGAACAACTTTCAAAATGGAGTCATCTTCAAAATCGCGAAAACACACTTCACACAATTTGAGTGAAGTTGCTACTACTTAGAATGAAACTGGTGTTTTTTTTTCGAGATTTCGATGTTGGCTCCATAGTGAAAGTTGTTCAGTTTGATGGTCTGAAGCACCAAGGGGTGCTCAAATGCTCCAATAGTTTTTTTTTACGTACTTTATATTTTAGGGTCCTTAAACGATGAGATTTCTACTGAAATATTATGTATGTATCTTTTCCGAAACACATGGGTGTAAAAACTTGAAGCGGGATCTTAGTCTACATTGGGTAGGTTTAATATTAATGTAGGGCTCGTTGTACCGTGGTCGACATGATGTAAATTAACGACTGAAATTGGATAATTATGAATTCTTTAATACTGTCGATTAGGTTCAGAATTGATTGCAGATTTTATAGTGAAAATATTATATAGGGTCCTTCCTTGGTCCTTCTTAATATGCTGACACATTTTAAGGGGATGATCAGATCGTCAAACTGAACAACTTGCTCTATGGCACCAACATCAAAATCGCAAAAAAAATTGTGCTGTCCCATACTAAACTGCAAACCTACTTGAGCCAAATGTATGGGACAGCTGATTTCTATATTCGTTCGATAGAGAAAGTTGTTCAGTTTGATGGTCTGATCATCTCCTTAAAAATTGTCAGCATATTAAGAAGGACCCTGTATAATTATACTCATGCTCGTTATCCCTAATGGGGAGAACAGAGATTCAGATCTTCACCGAAGCTTACCTACGACGAAAACATAAAACCGGTGTCGCGCACCGTGGGTTTCGTACCACGAGAAGAACAAACCTTGAAAACTAATCCTATAAACATTTCAAGTAAGTGGTCAGCTTGCTGTTAGAGCATTTTCAAGCCTAACAATAATTTCGCCTTGAACTATTAAAAAATCTAAATGACATAAAAATCCTAACAACGCTGTAGGTACACTTATTTACATTAAGCAATAAGGGTTGGCATTAAAAACATTAATTCGCGGCTCCAAACAGGTCGTTAAGTAAAAGCGGTGAATTATAGAGGGCCAGGTAAATCGCGTTAACGAGTTTAGCAGGGTTCCGTACCCGATAAATAACCGTTGATAAAGCAAATAACGAGCGTTGTCGCCGGGCGCGCTTTGTTCTAATAAATCGGCGGAAAATTGAAGCTCTGGTTTGGCTGAATGTGAATTAACAAGAAAATATTGGGCTGGTTTAGATTGATGATCTGTTTTGTCGGCGTTGTGGTTTCTAAAATGGCGATATTCAGTGTTGCCAGATCCATGCAAGCATATGCTCACGACTATATTCCCCGAGAGGGTAGTCAGAGATATTCTGAAACCTCAGAACATCCACGTTTCACCAGTAGTACCGAAACTCTGTCCAGTGTGACGGGGGGTGAGCCCGTCGCCACATAATGGACAGTGGGTGCAATACATGCCTCGAAATAGAAGCATGCAGGTTTCCTCACGATATTTTCCTTCACCGAAAAGCCAATGGTGTTACAAATCGTACATAAATTCCGAAAAACTCATTGGTTCGAGTCGGCCTGGACGGGGATCGAACCATCGCCTCCTGCATGGCAGGCAAGGTTACTCGCCACTGGACCACCACGGCGGCCAGTTCCATGAGATAAGAAATATCCCAGATACGAAAGAAAATATGGTTGAAAATAGTGACTGGAACCCAGAGTTCATTACATTTAAAAATTATCATTTATTATGGTGGAGTTTTTGTAAATTATCGTGCGATACCAGGAGTGCGATTTTTGAAACTAAAACTTTGAACTCAGCAATTGAACACGGAGATATGCATATTTCTACTGCTGATATGACTTTCAAAAATCATACTTCAGGAGTGCGATTTTTGAAAGACAAATCAGCAGTAGAAAGATGGATATCTCGATAGTAATTTTGACATTTTCAATTGCTGAGTTCAACGAATGAGTTTATATCGCATGCTACTCAAAAGTATCGTGGATTTAGGATAATTATCGCACGTCTGACTGGGTGCGATGCTGCAGGTGACATACTACTCATATTTTGATCTGGTAACCTCTAAGTACCTATCAATAACATTATACACTTTTTAGTTGTATGGTGATGATGGTTGTTCAAGTCAAGGTCATGGTCAAGGTTGATGATGGTTAAAGACAGCTTCAACCATCATCAACCTTGATTTTAAGCGCGAGACAAAAAATCATTTGTTCCATACAAAACTGCAAACCTACTTGAGCCAAATGTATTTGACAGCTGTTTTTTTTTATTCGCGATTTCGATGTTCGTCCCATAGAGAAAGTTGTTCAATTTGGTGGTCTGATCATCCCCTTAAAAAAGTGTCAGCCCTGTATACAACGTGTTAATGAATAAGCGCAAAACCTCATAAACCCCAACTGATTTATAACAATATAATTAGATTGAAACAATAATTTCATTATTTTGATAGTTAACATTTAAACTTATTCGCATTTTAAGTTTTGAGGCAAAAAATGATTTGTTATCATTTCAGCAATGGATAAAAGCTCATGGATACATTTTAAGAATCTTGTTTTTGTAGTAAGTAGGGTGAGTGTGCCCGTGCGGTGCCGTGATGCGACCAATAATGTAATCGCAAAAAAAGACTATTCCATGTATGTAGGTCGAGTAGTCAGGCATTGATGATTTCACTACAGCTCTAACAATATCGATTGACATTCTTTCATAAATGGACGAATTATATCTGAAAACTTTTATCCCGCGGGCTCAAAATACAATACTGGATCGACGCAGAATATTTCGAATAGTTTCCATTTCATACCCAACGAATACAATTTGACTGCCGAAGGCATTTTCCTGATTCAAAGCCCCAATGAACGATTGTATGAGCTACGCAACTGAAATAACATTATTCGATACAATAGGTTTGTGGTTTTGATGTATTCGAGTTTGATGCTAGTTTCGACTTGGATTTAGTTGCACCAATGGTACCGATGGTCCAGTTCTTTTCGAAGTTGTCTACGCCCATTCTTCTTCTTCTTCTTCTTCTTATCGTGTAGGCAAAGCCCTGGTGTCAGAGTTTTTTCAAACCGCCTTACGTTCTCTGACGTGCTTTTTATGTAACGACTACTGCCATGAGAGATAAAGCCGGGACTAACAGCTTAATGTGCCATCCGAAGCACGAAATCATCAATAGCTTATAGTTTAAATACTTTACTGTATAGTATAAATTATTTTATTAAATAGATTATGTATTATTGTATACTAACTTTAGCTTATGAATTTATATTGTAATAGTTATTAAGCCGTGTTATGTTGTAGAGTTTCTGGCCGCATCTTCTCTACAGCGCCAGACAACACGTTCCGACGCGGTTGACTTTGACTTTGACATCTTTCTTTTCAGACAATCAGGTGATTCGGCCTGCAATGTCCTAACCAACTGGGGAAAAACGCACAAAGTGACATATCAATAGGTGTCCCCCGTGGGAATCGAACCCACGACCTCCGTGTCAAGAGCCCAATTCTCTTAACCATTAGACCACGGAAGCAGTACGCCCATTCAAAAATATCGACCAACATTATATTTAACAACAACTAACTTTCTAGTTAAGTTTAAAAGTAAGTTATATAGCCTGTGGAATCCCATTCTAGGGCAAAGGCCTCCTCTCACGAATATAGGTGAGAGGGAGTAGGCCATAATCCACCACGCGGGCCCAGTGCGTGTTAGTGGAGGCAAGTTAGTGATCAACTCGCTGTCAGAGAATTTTCAAGCCGCCTTAATAGGCCTCTGACCTGGCTTATCGAATCGAGATTAAAAACCACTAAAAGGTCACCCATCCAAAGACTGACCAGACCTGGCGTTGCTTAACTTCGGTGATCGTTTCCAATACCGAAGCTCCACCAAGCAAGCTCCAACGAGCGCTTCATACATTGCAATGGAAATGTCATAGTTTAATAGCCCTTAAAAACGGGTTGCCAGGTCAATCACTTGGCAGCCGATTACAAAATGTCGTTCTTGATAGGTATAATACAATTTATATGCGACCATTTTGCGGGTTTCGTACCCAAAGTATGAAATCGGGACCTTATTACTAAGCCTACGTTGTCCGTCCGTCCGTCCTACCTATTTAGGTCTGCAACTTTTGAAAGATAATACTCTACAAAGGCACTTGAAATTTTCACAGATTATGCGTTATTACGGCGGATTTGTTAACAAATATTAAAAAGTTATAAAACAAAGGGGGGCCAACATACAAGTAACTGGTTTTTATCAACGTTTTTTCTTCTCGCTCTATCGAAAAAACGGTCATACATACAAGCGTCAAACATTGTGTGATTAAAGAGTAAACTCTACAGTAGAGCAAAAAATCATAAAAACCGGCCAAGTGTGAGTCGGTATCGCGCTAAAACAACACTTTTTTCTAAGTTATTATGTTACGTGAGGTGGTACGGAACCCTCGGTGCGTGAGTAGCCCCACTCACACTTAACCGGTTGTATTTATGGAAACTATTGTATTTTTTGGTCGTCTAGCTTCAATTTGATAAATATTGCGCCCATAGACGTATATTACGTATCTAGATAATCAATGGACGCAACATTATTGCGCCCGACAAAGTCAACCCTATTTATTTATAATCCTTGAACCACAGAGCTTAAACTATGAAAATTCATTGCCTAAACAATTATGTGTGTAGAAATCTTGTAATGGGATCTTAGTCGACACTCTATAGGTTCAATTTAGATTTAGTTTCATGTGTGGCCCAGCCCAATCTATAGACTTCAAATGCCCAACAGGAGTCAGTACTCTGTCTGAGTGCCTACTATTTCACAGTCGTCCTTACAATCTCTGAGGCTGAATACTTAATGTAGCGCTTATAGTATCGTATTTCGTAAGAAATGGTAAATGATAAAAGTTATTAGTAACTTTTATCATTTACCATTACTTACGAGGATTAGACCAAATACAGCAAGCCCTGGTGTCAGAGTTTTTTCAAACCGTCTTACGGCCTCTGACGTGGTTTTTATGTAACGACTACTAGCTCCAGAGATAGTAGCAGGGACCAACGGCTTAACGTGCCATACGAAGCCCGAAAATCATATTTCTTTTCAGACAATCAGTTGCTGCAGCCTGAAATGCCCTAACCAACTGGGGAAAAACGCACAAAGTGATATGTCACTAGGTGTCCCCCGTGGGAATACTATCGTAATAGACCAACAATCTCCTCATTATCGCATCACCGAAATCGAAATCTCAATATGTGCGAAATTGATACGTGTGTGAGTTTTAGTGATGTGACATTGACGTATCCACGATTATCGATATCAAAATCACATCGACTACTATATTACGGGGTCTAAATCGGCCAGGCTATAATTTATCTGCCTACACTGTTATCAGACTGTAACTTAAGTGTATGCGAATATTGAATTTTTTGACAGGAGATCGATGGAGAGCAAGTTGTTTCAAAATGGTATTACGGCCATTATATTATAATCTTTTTCGCACACGTAGGTTTTTTCATTAAGATCGGAATCTCATTCGCACACTATGTTTGCTTATACGGTAGTAATATTAAGTTTCTGGCATGTGTAATCGAAGGACAAGTGGATTTGAAGCATAAAACTTTAGAGGGTGAGGTCAAACTGATTGTTTCGTCTTCTAACGATATCTGTATAATATGTAATAGTTTCTACCGGCTGTTGACCCATTCCGTAAGTAGACGTCCTTCCAGGAAGGTCAGGTCCCTTCGGGGAAATTTTTCTGGAAGTTTTCTCAAGTTTAGTCGCTCTACTCTTACCGGATCGATTACCGGAAAAATATTGTTTAATTCATACAAGTGTACTTAGCCCATGACTAACAGGTAGATGACACGATTGTATCGAGACCAACGCTTCTAAATACCTAGTAGACAAAGTTATATTACGTTATACAATACAACCTTCCCACCAAATAATTTGTACTCTACTCGTGTTTCGCTCCACCAAGGAGCATCCTCAGGAGTTAGACCGACGAACCTTCGAAACAGAGTTGATACTACGCCGAGCGTCCGACATACAAAGTGTGTGGGCTAAACACATGCATTGTCTTGTCCTAGGTATGATTGAACGAGAAACTGATGCTCACAGTAGTTCAGAAACAGTAGTTGTAACCAGCAGCCACGCAGGGCATCAGAAATGTTGACGATGCCTGCAACACCCGTCTGTATTGCTATTTCAACGGCCCAATATTTTATTATCTACTAGCAGCACGTCCCGGCTTCGCACGGGGTAGACAAATAAATTTTAAGACTCATTTTTCTACACCTTCGGTTACATTGTTCAAATTTTACCAAGGATCCCTAATTTTTTTCAAAATGAAATGTAGCCTATGTCAAATTGGAAGAATGTAGCATTCTATTGGTGAAAGAATTTTTTAAATCGGCCCAGTACTTTTTGAGCCTATTCATTACAAACATACAAACATACAAAAATAGGTACAAATCTTTCCTCTTTATAATATTAGTGTAGATGTAGATGTTTAGATTTGTTATTTCAACGTAAAAACACTCACAGAAGTTCAACAAAACAAGATTATTTTTCTCTGAAGTTAAGCTGTTTACGGTTTGAAACAAAGATGGCTGAGTCAGTTCAATACATTGACCAAGAAATATAACTTGGGCTAGTAGACAGAATTTCAGTGTAACCGCGTATAGATATAGTGATAATCATATAGGGGAACTTCCACTAGTTAACTTATAATAGTTGTGAATAGAACATTACTGAAAGATTTATTCTAAGGTTTGTATTTTTAACGAAATATTTCAATTATAAGTTACGTGGATCGGAACGTAATTTCAAACACCAATCAGATCAAGATGGACAAAGCGATTAGCAACTTGCTTGTGTTAGAAGAGTACGGCAACATATTAATATAGCGGATGATTTGTGATGAGTTTCACGCGTCATGAAAAGGAGTGACGTCATGTCATGGCAGTGAGCGTTTTGGCGCGGAATTTGAAAAGTCAACTTTTGATTTGCAATTAATAAATTATTTGTGCATATTTTACCATTTTTGTTTTTGGCATTTTTATGTAAGCCTAAAATCTTTATGATACACTATAAATATAAAACTGTGCAAGTTCCCCATTGCATACAATTTAATTATATGAAGTGACATTTCTTGGTCAGTAGCCAGAGTACAAAAATGAGATTACTGTGTATGTTTTAGTGTAAAAATTTCGATGAAGACTGTAATAAGGTAGCGATAAAATTTGCTATATCCATCTCTTATTGAGTGATTAGGACAAAACACGTACCGACCTCTATTACTTCTCTCTCTACGGTTCATTACAACATGTCACTGTCACGACATCAAAGTGATCAAAGCCCTGTGAAGTCATGTCAAGGTATTTCCGTTGGGTCCGCAGCCTTGTCGACTCTTTCATGTGCACGAATGATTTAAATTCTACCATGCCGTGTGGTTCCGGCTTAATATAGGGTCCTACTTAATACGGCGACGGTCTCACCCCCCGTCACACTGGAGTTTCGGTACTACTGGTGAAACGTGGATGTTCTGAGGTTTCAGAATATCTCAGACTACCCCCTCGGGGAATATAGTCGTAAGCATATGCTAAGCATGCTATGCTTCTTAATATGCTGACACTTTTTTAAGGGGATGATCAGACTGTCAAACTGAACAACTTTTTCTATGGGACCAACATCGAAATTGTGAAAATAAATCAGCGGTTCCATGCAAAACTGCAAACCTACTTGAGCCAAATGTATGGCACGGCAGATTTTTTTCGCGATTTCGATGTTGGTCCCATAGAAAAAGTTGTTCAGTTTGATGGTCTAATCATCCCCTTAAAAAAGTGTCAGCCCTGTATATAACGTGCAAAACCTCATACACCCCAACTGATTTATAACAATATAATTAGATTGAAACAATAATTTCATTATTTTGATAGTTAACATTTAAACTTATTCGCATTTTAAGTTTTGAGGCAAAAATGATTTGTATTAGGAAGGACCCTGTATACATAGATCACCGCGTTTCTAACGGGTAGCTAAAGGATAAGGCTTTTTTTGCATATGCTATGCTTAGAACCTTGTCAAAATCATATGTTAGGTATTTAAAAATTGATAACCACACGCAGAAAGAACTCCTCAATAAGATAATTTCAAAGGCGGACAACATACGGGAGGTATGTTGTCCGCCTTTGAAATTATCTAACCATTTCCCGCACACCCTCTTACGCCACGTTTCAGCCTCAATTTCTCTTGTTTATTATTTTTTACCCTCTTGAGTATATTTTCTTGCGAAAGTATTTCTTCCTTTACGTAGTATCAACACTCGATCTGATAAGAAACACTCAACTCATCACAGCCAGAACTCTTTCAATTTTTAGTATTCCGCAAGTAAATTGGGAAAAACGGTATAATTGGTATCATGTCTACATTATCTGTTATTTTAAATTTAAGTTTCTTTAATACTAATAATTCACAGTCCTTAGCGTAAACCAATAACATTAGAATGGTGCTAATAAACAAAGTACAGATAACATCAAAAGCCGAGGAAAAACTCTATAAGATGAGAAATGTTCATTAACATTTTGATCCTAACCATTCATGTTACAATTAAATTTTTCAGTAGACACAATGATAGAAACATGGAAAGAACATGAAAACTATAGCTTCAATAGGTAGGTAATGTTATACAATCCTCATCATCATCTTTCTAGCTACTGATCTGCGCGGTAGCTGGTTCTGTTTTGCATGTCTCTTTCCTCCACTTCGCTCTATCGAGAACATCGTCGGTGGCGAGCTCTATGCTAACTCTATGCGAACTATGCTGTCATGTAGGGATTGTTAAATAATAAAATAAAATTAGATTGTTGATTGTTTCACAGATACATTTTTAGATCTATCGTTTAGTTCTAGTTGGTGAAGAGTAAGAGAGAAGAGAAGTAATTCTGATACGTATGTGAAGTCTAGAAATCCGCATTGGACACGCGGTTGGACACTAGCTCATACACCCTCCTTGCGAGTAGTCCTGTACCCTGCAGTGGGACGTATCTAGGCTGATAATGATGAAAGATACTAACATGAGACCGCCTACGGAACACCTAAAACACTAAACCAACTCGTACTCTCCCAGTTATTTTTTTCACAAAATAAACAGACGTCTGAAATGATTTACTTGTCGGTTGTTTCGTAAACACAAATATTGTTATTCTTCTGATAAAGTAAACTCGAAACTGCAAATAAGGCCGGGACCAGGGTCCACACACCCTTCCAACGTAACATCTTTATTACTCGGTTACATAACGTTTGAGATACAATGCGCTTCATCAATGCTGTTTACCAATAACTGTGTTGTTCTTGGTATGGAATAGACCGGTATTTTCTTCCGGTGGGTGCGGTGCGACTCGACAAATAGAGAAAACATGTTAGTATGAATGTGGGTAGTTTTTCAGGATGTCATGCGAAACTGTGGCTGGCTATCTACCTGAGATATGCGTGGCACCGATCCACCAATGGGAGTGATTTATTTTCCTTATGACGTGATCGAGGGAGTACACTATTAGTCACTGACTCGCATATATCTGGTGGATTGCCAGCCTAAGGGTGGCTTTCCGCCAGATCTGTGCGAGGAAAATGATCGGTGTATGGATGCGTATATCCCGAACCAGGAGTCCAGTCCAATATAAATGCTTGGTACAATCTGATCTTTCTATATTTCATATTTATATATTTATTGCAATCAAATGGTACAGTTAGGTATTTTATGTTACAACTTTTGATGTACGCACGGTGATAGATCAACCTACCCATAGTTGGACCTTATGTCCATGAACATAGAGTTCAACTACGGGTAGGTTGATCTGTCGCCGTGTGTGCATCTATATAAATATGAAAGGGAAAAGTGATTGACAGATGTATCAACGCACAGCCCAAACCGCTAGGTCTAGAGATGGTTGCAAAATATTAATATGCATGAATACGCAGGTATTATTGCAATATGCACTGTAGCGATATGAAGTCGGACATACAGCCGTTCGAAGGTCCGACCTTTGCTACAATGCATGTTACAATAATACCTGCATATTCATGCATTTTCAACCATAACTGACCTTTGAATAGCTTTGAACGGCAGCTGGTGATAACAAAAAGTACACACGGCGACACATCAAGCCACGCAAAACAAACATAAGCTGGCCGCGCGACGTCATACTTTACTCTACCTACGCGCGGACAGCTTATTTTGGTTTTGCGTAGCTTGATGTGTCGACGTGTGTACGTATATCTCTTATACGTATGTAGGCACCTTTCCTACCGAAACTAGTATGTATAACATGTACAAGTTTGAATTCGAATAGAGTACACTCTTTCGCCCGCCAATTCTCTACATATTCATAACCCATAAATCAAGGCTGTATGAACAGAACGTTACATGCGCTGTAAATTTAATAGGTTAAGAGCTGGTGAACGGTTTGTTTAATTTTGATATATGGATATAAGGATGTATGTTCTGTTTTGGTGTGCAATAAAGTATAATTGAATTGAATTGATATACATATGTTTATATATACTGTGTTGGCGAAAGACTGCTGCTGTTTCAGTATAGTAAGGAATAAAGTACATAGTTGCTTCTTTAAATTGCAATACCATACCTACATTATGTTTGCACAATAAAACTTTTGGAATTTCAATTCTATATCGTTGAAATGAAATCTAAGATCACACGTAGACAAAGAAAAAAAAAGAATATATTTACGGATAGCGTCTGACTTTTTAAAGAACTTTTCATACTGTGTCGAAGATGGCGTGCGGGCGATCAATATAATAAGGACATAAATCTTGCTACAATTTATTATCAATTAATAAATACATAATATAAATATCATGACTGCCAAATTTAAAACTAAAAAAATAATGTTAATGTTTATTGACTCTTAAAAACTTTAGATAATTATTTTGTAACCAGCTCTTAATCTATAAAACGAGTTAGCTATAAATAACGTGGTTTTCGTCGGCGATTTTATCAGTTTAATTCACTTTGGACCAATTAACTTGGGCCGAAGTTACGACCCTCGTTCGGGACCACATGCCTTCAACCTCTTCTCATATTTTGTTAGCCTTTCTGACGTTATGATAAAAGGTGCTTGTACCAAATACAGAGATTAGCAGAAGAAATAGATGTGGCCCAAGTATCGATCGATAAGCAGCTAAATTTTGTCTTTCACTCTCAGATCAGCATAAAAAATTTTAGATAGATCGTTTCTATACGAACTTTGAGTTTACTATTTTTCGAGGTGAACTATCGAAATTCAACTATCGTTAGCCAAATCTTAATTGCATATTTTACACGAGTTTGGCCATGAGAAAATAAAAATTCCTCGTAGCCAAACCAATTTGGCAAAATAGTTTCGCCATGAGGAAAAATCCAAATTTCAAAAGACACTGTGCCTATCGAAAGTTGTATGCAAAGATTTTATCTGGTGACCGATTGCACTAAGTTAAAAAATCGAAGTTCTATTTTGATCCAATTTCAGTTCTAATCACATTGCAATCCAATTACTATTCAACTGTGCCGAATTCTGCATCGCGCTAAACTCTATGTAACTGACAGCCTTTAACGTCTGAGCGATATGTCAATACGGCTCTACAGCTGTCAAGAGCAGTACCGCGATAATCGCAATACCAAATGTGTCAAAAGTTATGGTTTGTAGCGTAAGCATAAGCATATGCTCACGACTATATTCCCCGAGGGGGTAGTCAGAGATATTCTGAAACCTCAGAACATCCACGTTTGACCAGTAGTACCGAAACTCTGTCCAATGTGACGGGGGGTGAGCCCGTCGCCACAAAATGGATAGTAGGTACAATACATGCCTCGAAATTGAAGCATGCAGGTTACCTCACGATGTTTTCCTTCACCAAAAAGCCAGTGGTGTTACAAATCGTACATAAATTCCGAAAAACTCATTGTTACGAGTCGGTCTGGACGGGGATCGAACCATCGCCTCCTGCACGGCAGGCAAGGTTATTCGCCACTGGACCACCACGGCGCCTCGTACATAGTCTAAAAACGGTTCAATCACCGAATATTTACCGTATTGCAGCCCTGGTTTTCGTTGCGCTCCCGTAGGAAACAAAATCTTTGATTGTAGACTATGTTTTTCAAGTTTCATGATGAGTCCGTCAGTGATTGGGACTTAGCTTATATATTTCATGTACGTTCAAACAAAGTACATATTCACGTCTTCAAGATTCAGTTCATCGTTAGAAGTTTTGCGTATCTTGAAATTGTTACATTCATTTCGCGGTGGAGTTGCTTGAGAAGAGATGTCTGAATCAAATTGCCTTAATTTTTATCTTGTTATTCATTCCTTATTATTTACGTAAAATGCACTAACGTCCCAGTTCCTTCCCTTTTGGGGTGGTCAGAAACATTGCTACAACTACAATTATGTTTAATAGGATCGATGTCAATTGAAAGAAGATGTTGTGACAAGAATAGAGAAGGGTATGCTTCGTTGGTTTGGGCATGTGGAGAGAATGAGTGATAGCAGATGTACGAAAGAGATATATGGAGCTAAAGTGAGTGGAAGTGTCGGCAGAGGGCGCCCTCGTAGTACGTATTCTGATCAAATCGGTTGCGTCCTAAAAAAAGGGGAGGTGCGGAGTACTCGAAACCGACGGGCATGTATGAAGAGATGTATGGATGTGAATGAGGCAAAAGAGGTATGTAAGGATCGTAGTATATGGCGCGCTCTGGTCTCTGCCTACCCCACTGGGAAAGAGGCGTGACGTTATAGATAGATAGAACGGTTCGCTTTTTTAGGTTTCAGCATGATACGACTTGACAAGTGGTAATAGGTGACTCGTCCTTAGTCGCCTCATAAGATACCCTTTAGAAGAAGGCTGGTCCTATTTATAGTGTTATAATTTGATTACGTACAGAGTTCAAGATTAAAAGACCGTCTACTACCTGCAATTAAGCCTCTTTAAAACGTAGCTCTAAAAATGTGGTTCTAAATTACCAACAAGCGAAAACAGACGGAAGCATTTCAGCAACTTTAGTTGGACACTAATAAATATAGTGTTTCGAAAGTGGATATATTTTATTTATAGCTTGCTTTTAGCGGGCACTCTGCTTCAGGAAATACGTCCATCTGCGGTGAAAATGCGACGGGAAAAGCGTCGGAAACTGTTCCATCCCTCACTGTGGCCGACTGTACTTCGAATTACGTTCCATCGAGTTCCATGAGCTTACGTACCATGTGTTAGTGTATAAAGTACCTAATACTATTATATTTTATACCTAATATATTTGATATGAACTATAGTTCGTCCAAGATAGCTAGATTTTGACAGATCGTTTTAGAGCGATAATTTTTTGTTTCTGAAAATGTTTGAGCCGTAAGGCGTTTAATTTTATGTTAAATGTTAATGAATCTCGTATATTTTTTGTGTATTATAAAGTTTTGACTGCTCAAACAGCATTAAAAAGTAAAATAAAATCTTTAAAACCGCCAGGATCCTGGACGCACTATATTGAAAATTTATTTGAACTCTTGGCGGTACTACATGGAGAAAAAGTTGCAATATTATGGTGGAAATTTTAGAAAACAGAGTTTATTCATTATCTAACGGTATTCCATCATCACCAATTTGTGTGAAAATGTAAAAAAAAAAAACAAACATTTTTACATAAATTATTTTAAAAAATTACTTATTCTATTTTTTGTACTTCGTTAAAATTAAGTTGCGTGTACCTAATTGGTATTTAGTTCGGGTTTTTCTATGTTATTCTATGCTAATAACATTTTCTGTTTAAGAACATATTTACTGAACCTCGGCATTAAATTGCCTAAAGGGACTCCAAAGGTATTAAACCTGCACTGCGAACTTGTTATTCCCACGACCTTGTATTACGTCTACACGAAAATTTAAAAGCTTTTTCAAATCCGGCTTTACAAACCGATAGCTAGACAACACTGGAGCATATCCACGCGGCGTAGAGGCCGTCCACCAGAAAGATGGGCCAATCATATTAGGAGACACGCGTGTCCCAACAGGGTGCAGAGGGCGAAGGACTGAACGTCATAGAAAAATATGGAGCAGGCCTATGTCCAAAGACGGACTGATCTGTGATGGATGGATCGAAAACAGAAACATATAGAGGTGACGGCGGGGCAAGGCACATTGCTCACAGAAGCCGCAGCGTGAGACATATTGTGTGTGCCCTGTGGACCGACGACCTGGTGAAGGTGGCTGGAACCCGTTGTATGAGGGTAGCGTAAGACCTGTAGTTGTGGCGATTCTAGGGGGAGGCCTAAATCCAACAGTGGACGTATTTTGGCTGAGACGATGATGATGATCAAAGGTTAGAGCCACTTTGCTACAGTTCTTCGGCAATGTGTAATCTGCACAGAAAAGGTTCACATTTATTTATGTAGAGGAAAAGGAAAGATCTAGTTAAATTATAAGTAAAAGTTTACTTCCTGTATTGAGTCGATGTCATGTGAAGGACAAGAATTTACTGTTTAGCCTGTTTAGGTTTCCGAATGGTAACGCGTGTCAAGTGGAATCTAGCCTCCTGGATAGACTTAGTTACGTGACTAATACCTCGAAAACGACAAGCATGCTGGAAAGGACTACTGAATGTAGGGGAAGCTAGAGTCGTCTGTCAGGATAGGAGCAGGTGGCGTTCCGTTGTCTCTGCCTACGCCAGTGGAAGACAGGCGTGATAATATGTATGTACGTATCTCCTAATAGAGCACATTCACACTTGGGAATAGACAGTGTTCTAAATACTCATAATATCTGCATTTCACTATATAGTTGATGTTTAAAGGCATTTGGACCCAACAAGCGTGTTTGGGACAAAGCCCTATTATGCTCGCAAACAATAAGGGAGGCCTCTAAACGCCAAATGGATTTCTTTCAACTTCACAACTCGGCTAATTGCTTTGTACGCCCGCCGCGTTTCATCCCACCTTAATGTAATTTAAGATTTTCCTGTTTTCCTTGATTTCAATGGATTTGTTTGTCGATTGGAAGTTGAGAACAAAATGAGTCTGCGGTGGAATCAAAAGATCTAGTTCCGGTGCTGGCGGGTTTTAGTGAAAAACAATTTTACTTTTCAATTGAATTCGTATTTTGAAATACGTTTTAGATTACTGTAACTAACATTCGCAGTAAAATGTTGTTCCAGCGTAAAATAGGCCAACCTTTTTCATTCCATTAGATTGTACGAGGTGACTAAAGGATATTTCTTATCCAGAGTTTTTTGAGTCACCTATTATCAATTCGTCACGTCATTACATCCTTGGAATCTTTAAGCTGAAAAAGGGCCTTGATACAACTGAACACTTAAAAGTAGAATTGGCACAGTTTATGTACCTATACCCTGTGTATAGGTACACAAATAGTGCCATATCACATACACAGGTCAGTCGTGTGGTGCGTGCAAGGTTGAAGGTGGTACTGGTCATATTGTCATTTTACCTCATTGCCAAACCAAGATAAGGTAATCTATAGAAAATCCATCAATGCCAATCCATTATCCTCCTTTTGCTTTTGCAGGGATTATGGTCGAGTTTATCGTAGTTTGTATGTAAAGCTACAAAAGACATGGAAGGAAGTACCTAGCTTGAACTTTTTCTCTATCAAATAGTTGCCAACGATCGCTATTTCCCATGTAAACGAGACTTTGCCCCAACTCGAACAGTCGTCGCCTCGTGCCAGAACAAAAGTTGACAGTTTTAGCAGCGATTCCCACCTCAAACTCGCAGGAAATTGTCGGATTTTGTCTCTCGAATATTCAAAATGAGACTCAAACTTTACGTGTGAAGTCTAGAACTTAGTTTCGGGCATTTCGGATAGTTTATTTGATAATTCACGAAGTACGTACTTCAGATTTGGGTATTGAAACTTGTGTAGGTAACTTGTGAATGCTTAATTTAGTTCCCTAGTTTGCCGGTTTCAATGTTTAAGTTAAGACAGGGTTAATTAAGGTTGATGTTTGTACTCTTGACTGTACTAGTGCTAATGTTTACTTTATTCACACGTAGCGAATTATATGCTCACAACTATATTCCCCGGGGGGTAGTCAGAGGAATTCAAAACAACCACATTCCAAATAATCACATTTCTCTTGCATTTCCCAATTTGAAACGTAGAAATGTCTTCACGATTTTTTGCTTCACTCATAATGCTGTTGATTTACGATATATACAGATTTGTAAAGGTAGGCCAGCGAATTGCCCAATTTTCTACCTCTTTAGTGAATGGAGGCTTTTGTCCTGCAGTAGGATCCTGCAGTCTATTATAGTTCTAATTCGGTTGTAGTGGAACTACGAGAGCAACAGTGCCGAGGCATCAATCGAGTCAATGTAAAACAATAGATCTAGGTCATCGCATACGAAACAGCATGTCAGACAAGACAGCCAATCAGAAGACGAATCTGTCCAACGCGTCATGGCACGTCTCAAGTAATAAACCAATAAGATGTTGAAGACGGCATACCGAGCTACGAATACTAACCAATCATTATGACGAGTGCTTAATCGCACTCAAAGTTAGCAAGATACTTAATCCAACTAAGAACAGTTGGAACGTGGTCTAGGGCATTCCAACCCTTCCCTTCTCTTCTTCCCTTTTCCTTCAAATGATCTATCTCACAAACATGAACATGAGCAGACGATAGCGAGTTATAAGGCGATTCTAAGTGGAACGGCGGGAGGAATATGGCCTAGGGTTAGTACGTTGACCAAACGGGTGACACTCAAAATGGCTCAGGTGAAATTTGGGGCGTTTCACTATTAGGTCAATTTGATCTTGTATCTTTTGATATGAGGGACATATAATATGAAAGGCAGGACAAGCATTACTATTAAGAGGATATAATTCGGAGCGCGCTCCATACAAACGTACTATGGTGATATTTTCAATACTAACCAATTAAACTCAATGAAATTTTTCAGAATTAATCTAAAAATAAATGTCTATGCTTGTATAGAGTCCGATTTTCGTTAAAATGTATAGTTTTAAAGTTACAGTGCCTCAAAGATTTCCATACAAATCTTAAATTAATCCTAGCATTGAAACTGTATATTTTAACGAAAATCTGATTCCATACAAGCATAGACATTTGTGTCAAGATTGTTTCAGCAAAATTTCATTGACTTTAATTTGTTAGTATTGAAAATATCACCATAGTACGTTTGTATGGAGCGCGCTCCGAATTATATCCCCTTAATTTTGAAAACGAAAGAATTGTCAGGATCGTAGCAGGTGGCGATCGTGGTTGTTGTCTCTAACTCAATGGGAGACAGGCGATAAGTATATATCATAATCATCATCAGCCATGTCATTGTGCAGAGCTGAACAAAGGCCTTTGCCAAGGTCCGACAAAACTCTGTCTTTTACCTTCCTCACAGTCATCGCATGTACGAATATGTAACAATGATTTACAAGACTAATACCCAAATACCTTCTCGCATACTGCTGTCTCGAATGAAACTAATATAACCCGACAACATGCCATGTCGGCTCGTGACAAGTAATATAGTGTTTAATTCAGTGCTCCCTACGACAGCGATGAAATGGCAATCTGTCACATGTGTCGCCAGATTCAAACGCGCCCGAGGAATTTGTGCATGGTTTGTATTTGAAGTGCTGTAGTGACAAGTGTTAAGTTCTTGTGTTATACTATTTTTATTTACCTTTGTCTTTATGGGATATGAGCCGTTTGATTCCGGCTTAAGAAGATATGTGAAAAAAATAGGATTCTTCAAAGCATCATAATATATCATGA
Source organism: Agonopterix alstromeriana (assembly GCA_963924505.1). NCBI lineage: Eukaryota > Metazoa > Arthropoda > Insecta > Lepidoptera > Depressariidae > Agonopterix > Agonopterix alstromeriana. The sequence goes on from OZ004667.1 coordinate 18,810,661, forward strand.
AGTACTAACAGTAGGAGTATGATTTTGCGGATATTGTACAACAGTGTACATTACAATAGTGCAATACAATAGTGTACTTTTATGTAAGTTCAATTCTGTTCTAATCAAACTTTAACCATGAGATAAACTCTCTCGGCTTTAAATGGAATCGGATTCTGTTGCAGAGGTGGGTCCGATGATTTCAATAACATAACTCCCCTTATCACAGGCGGGTTAAAACGCCATCCAAATTCCCAGTATTCAGGGACACTAGGGAAGCTATCGGAAAATAGGCATCGATGATGGCATTCCATTAAATGACAAAGGGATGGAAAATTGCAAAATGAATTTATGCTTTGTACGGGTATGCACTATCGTGCCTGTAAAACCGATCATTTTTTAAAATTTTGCTTTTAAAAGATATGAAAGGATTTTTTGTGACACATTTTTAATACAGCAGCAGCAGCATATGATCACGACTATATTCCCCGAGGGGGTAGTCATAGATATTCTGAAACCTCAGAACATCCACGTTTCACCAGTAGTACCGAAACTCTGTCCAGTGTGACGGGGGGTGAGCCCGTCGCCACTTGTAATGGACAGTGGGTACAATACATGCCTCGAAATTGAAGCATGCAGGTTTCCTCACGATGTTTTCCTTCACCGAAAAGCCAGTGTTGTTACAAATCGTACATAAATTCCGAAAAACTCATTCGTACGAGTCGGCATGGACGGGGATCGAACCATCGCCTCCTGCACGGCAGGCAAGGTTACTCGCCACTAGACCACCACGGCTTTTTTATTTATAACCAATTGATCTATAACCTCCTAATAAGCATGGAAACACGAAAATTGACCATGGCGGTCGATAATGTTCGTCCTTCTTTCGTAAGTCTTAACAACAACGGGCATTTACGTCTTTGACTATTTATATGTGGACTGGTTACGCGTGTAGTTCTACTAACCAACATTTCTGCCACTTTTTGCGGGGGGCGAGGTAACATGAAATCCGCAACTTTGGATTTTATTCCCCATAACTTTAGATTCTAATTTTGAATGTTTAAAATCATGAAAAGTAGTCTCGTGTGAACCCCAAACGTTCTAAGTTCGAAGTTATTATTTCGCAATTATAGGCTGTCTCGTTTAGTTATAAGGTGTAAAATTGAATGTAAATGCACAAGATCAATTAAGCTTATACCGTGGCAGAGGGGAAATGCTACCGCAAGGCTAGTCCTTATAATAATTAGTCAAAGATTTACGTCTTTTATCTGGGTCAATCTAATTTCGCAGCATCTAGCGACAGCATTTAAACATTGAAGTCCGCGTATTTAGTAGTAATAGCAAAGCATCTGACCACCCGAAAAAGTATAACGGTCATGAGTTTTTATCTGGATGTGTTAGTTTAGATACGTTTCATTATTCGCTTTCACGTTCTGTTATCTGATTGTTTCTATTTTGATGAACGCCGGGGTTCACAGGATCGGGGTGGTATATATCCCACCCCATTCATCTCGCCAGCACTTTACACAATCATAAATTAGTGAGATGATCCCGGGTGTAATGAACACCTAGTTAATGTTCCGGGGATTATTATTTGGACAGGTAAGTGTTTGTTTTAGCGAGTTCTTTGTATATAGGGTCCTAATGATGATGGGCTTTTTTTGGTTTTGAAGGTTGCTGAAGGGGATGATCAGACCATCAGACTGAACAACTTTCTCTATAGAACCAACACCAAAATAGTGAAAAAGACTGCTATTTTTTTTTCGTTATTTTGACGTTGGTCCCATAGAGAAAGTTGCTCAGTTTCATAGTGTAATCATTCTCTTCAAAAACATCAGCATATTCAGTTGGACTCAGTAATTGTATATGCTACAAAACAGATTTTTATAGTCTTTTGTTAGTCATTTAGCTCGATTTCCCATCGTGGTGCAGAGATTTGCCAATCAATATGCCAGCGGATACTCTGCGCTCGAAGTGGTTGACGATTATCTTTACCTGGGGCAAACTATTCAGTTAGGTAGGTCCAACTTCGAGAAAGAGATCAATCGTCGAATCCAATTTGGCTGGACATCGTTTCCGAAGCTACGTATAGTATCTTCACGTGCCAAATACCGCAGTATCTCAAGACGAAAGTCAGACCAGTGACCAGTATATATTGCCAGTGATGACATATAGAACAGAGACGTGGTCGCTCACCCAAGACCTCATAAAAAGGCTGAAAGTCACCCAAAGGGCAATGGAGATGGCAATACTTGGAGTTTCCCTGCGAGATCGAATCGGAAATGAAGAGATTTGCAGAAAAACCAGAGTAGCTGACATAGCCCAAAGAATTGCTAAACTAAAGTGGCCATGGGTGGGGCACATTACTCGCAGAACCAATGGCCAATGGGGCCGAAGAGTTCTCGAGTGGTGACTGCGAACCGGAAAGCGCAGCGTGGGTAGTCCCCCCCAAAAGGTGGACCGACGAGCCGGCGGCGGCGGCTAAAGGCGGGGGGAACCTGTTGGATGAGGGTAGGGCAGGACCGGTCGTTGTGGCGATCCTTGGGGGAGGCCTATATCCAGCAGTGGAAGCTCATCGGCTGAGATGATGATGATGCTAGCTGATTATCTAGGATACGATGTATCGGGGGTTTAGTACGTCACACAGGGAAGCTCTCTTCATGCGCCCCTTCACTTACTGAAAAGACAGATAAATCAATTTATACACCTATATAATAAAGCAATTTTGTGGCTGACTGACTAACAGAAAATGCACAACCTAAACCATTGAAGAAATAACGTTAAATTGTGTCGATATTCGTCTCTGATCAAAGGAAAACATGGTACAGAAAGGGCAATTAACTTTTATGCAGTTTTATTTGATACGTGATATTGTGACGTCATTTTATTGTTTAGGAGCTGGTTGATTAAAAATATGTTATGCCCAATACGGTCTGACGATATCAAAAACTCAAATCTAAATAATTCCAAGTATGAGATAATGAACTGTACAGCTTGCTGGTAACAGAAATGCAAAATTTAATCCAATATGAAATAATCCAAGTAACAATAAGCTAGAACAGATATTACATTACAAAATACAGGATCACAAGAACAACGCAATCAAAAGCTTGTCCAACTGAACGCAAACAAACCAGTAGGAATTCAACCGAACTTCAAACTCCGAGAACATCTGAGGACGAGTTCGTTGGAGAGCTCTTTCCAATTGTGAACCAATTGTGAAGCTGTCGGGATATCGCCAACGACTGTGTGGTGTCTAGTCCGCTTCGGTGATACGTGAAATTGAGACGTCATTATAGTTTAAGAGCTGGTTGATTAAAATTGTTATAGCCATTACCTCCCGGTTTTGGTTTAAAAATGGATCACCTTTTCTTTTCGAGGATGTTACATGGATGGGTAAGGATAATATAGTTTCGTATGCAGTGTTTTATTGGACGGAATGCTTGCTTACCACTTGACACGTCACCCCATCACGAAACCAGTGAACTACAGGTGAGCCTTTCTACATCTGAAGGTTAAAAAGATAGTCGTTATTGTAGTAAACCGGCTGATCTACGCCTAGTACGATTATAATCAAGAGTTTATAAAGGGTTCAACTTATTACGCCGACGGTTTTTTAAGAGTATGATCAGACCATCAAACTGAACCACATTCATTCTAGGACCAAAAAATCTACTATCCCATACATTTGAGTCGATTAGGTACTAAGGTACTACCAGTTTTCTACAAAACCACAGAATAGGTAATACATAGTATATAGTTCTATATACAGAACTGCCACTCCCCGCCGCCCTCTGACTTCAGATCCCCCACCTCACCTCACACTTTCTGGGAAACTTGAGGGAAATCGAGCAAGGGAATGCAGGCAGGCGAGCGCACCCGTAGTGTTTAACATCATAAAATTGAGTCTTTTCAGTGCATAAAAAACGTTGAAAAATAACGCTAAATTCACATTTTCAGTAATTCTTTAGCTCAAATACTATTTTTAATAACAGAAAGAACAATAACAAGTAACGAAATGTAGATGATGTGCATACGATGCGTGGTAAATCAACCCTATACAAATGTCAAAGACAATTTGCACCAAGTGCGCATGTGCGAACGCCATCATGTCAAATCGAAAACGTTGTTTGAAGTGCCGGACCTGCGACGAAACAGCAGTATTTTTTTTTATTTTGGCTTTATAGTGAAAGTTGTTCAGTTTGACGGTCTTATCTAAACCACCCCTTCAAATATTACACGAGTGTTTTGTTACACTCTGTATTTAGTGTAATATTTTGACTATATCCTAGATGAATATAGTCATAATCATAAGCATACGAGTATAACAGATAAAAAGAAAATTCAATTCTGTAAAAAATTTTGTACAAATCATTACCCACAAGCTTTGACTTATAATAATTAGTCAAAGCCCACAAGCTCCTACACTACGCCCTGCGGGTAAGTACGGATAAACATTGTCAAATTAAACGTTACGACCATGTCCTTAATGTATTCATGCACGTCACTCTCATCCGAATGAAACATGACTGTTTTGTGTAAACGTGCCTTCTAGCTCCTTGTGAGAAATACTTGTCATTTTGTTCAATGCTGTTTTTGTTTTGACATTTGAGATTAACAATTATGTTGGAGACTTGGGATTAGGTTGCAATGTACCGAAAGCGAGATTCCGAACCCAAAACAATTATCAAACAGGGGTAACTATCCGATTCTGGTGTTTTTGGCAGGTTTAGCGATTCAGTAGAATCAGCATCAGTGTAATTATGCTCACGAATATATACGGTCCAACTTAATATGCTGAAACTCTTTTAAGGGATGATCAGACTGTCAAACTGGACAACTTTCTCTATGGGACCAACATGGAAATGGCGTAAAAAATCACCTGTCTCATACATTTGGCTCCAGTAGGTTTACAGTTTTGTATGGAAGAGCTAATTTTTTTTTGCGCTTTCGATGTTGGTGCCGTACAGAAAGTTGTTCAGTTTGACGGTCTGATCATCTCCTTAAAAAGTTTCAACATATTAAGAAGAACCCTGCATACGTCCCACTGCAGGACACAGGCCTATCCTCAAGATGGATTTGTGGGCGTCAGTCCACCACGCGTGCCCTATGGGGACTGGTAGACTTCATATTCCCATCAGAATTCCTTGGTTTGCTCAATCATTCTTCATCGTTTGAAAGGATGAAAAACAAAAAACACATTATAATTATAAATTAGCAAAACAAGACTAAATAAGAGAGGGGATAGTCAATATTAAAGTCATATTTAACTTCACACAATGGATATGATGACAACAGAAACAAAATATTACTTAAAAATACCTAGTACAGTTATAATACGTTAGGGATCTTGTTAACGTTATAATCTGAAACTTACACAATAGACGCTGCCGCGGCACGCTCGCTGTGCTCGCTCGGCTCGTGCAGTGTGGTCGCAAGAAAAAATGGTTTGCAGTCAATAGTGGATTTGACCGGTTATGAGTTTTGACTGTAACAGTCACTGCCTACCCCAATGGGACACAGGAGTGAGTATATGCATTTAGTAAAGAATGCAAAAATGTTATGTGACTTTTGAGCAGCTAAATAAAAGTTCGATATCGTGAACGCCTACACTCAAAATTCGCTTGTGTGATACTATGACTTTCGAAGCTAGAAAACTGTATCTCTAGTCTCGTCACACAATTCTAAAACAAAACAAAATTTCCTACAGAATTTTCAATTTACACCAAATCACCACAAACAATGTCGGCGAAGTATAAAGCTAAAACTACGCGTTAAGCAATGTGAATGGTTTCTGCCATTTAATGGTTTCCTTTCATCTCGCCGCGGGGTGGTGGCGGGTTGGAGAGGGGAGGAGGGGAGAGTGGAAGGGGGAGGGGAGGAAGGCCGCTAATTGTGTCTCAGTTGCCACCCGAATTCCTGGGGACACCCGACTTAGAATTAAAGACAAGTTTGTGTTTTTTCTTCTGCGCCGGAACTTTACGAGGTCGGGTTTATTATATTTGATTACGGTCTTATTTAGTCTTGTTTTGCTAAATTATAATGTTTTATTGTTTTTTTTCCTTTCAAACGATGAAGCTTTCTTCATAGATCGAGGAAACTAAGGAATTCTGTGGACGATAACTTGAAAACTATATATTTTAACAGAAATCTGAAAAATGTAATGCGCAGTTTCTAGATCGTGTCTAAAAATTTTCATTCACTTTCATTGGTTAGTATTGAAAATATAACCAGACTTCGTTTATATGGAGTGCGCAGCAAAAACTATCCTCTTAAGATGATAATTATGATGATGTGAGGTCTACCAATCCGGATATTCCCTGCAACCACTTATGACCCCCTATCGGTGGTAGGACGACACAGTATGCAGTGGTGTATTCCTCTCTCACTCGCACTCATATACTCGTGCTAGAACTAGCTAGCATATGCAATGTTCTTGTCAGGGCAAGCCTGTTTGTATGGAGTGTCTAGGTCGTGTCTGTGAACTGGGGCACAGTGGGTACTATAGAAGCTGATGATGATACTAAATTACGTAGTCTGTGGACAATGGTAGGCCAACGGAGATTGTGTCTAGAATGGGTCAGGAAGTTATTTGGATCTTGTAGTTACGTACGTAGATACTTGCAAACGTCGATATTCAGATTTAGGCCTTCTGACTGCCTAAATGACAACAAAATATTAACACAAAATTTGTTTTAAACTTTAATGGGAAGCACTCAATATCTAACGGATATCTATTGCAAAACCAACTGCTCAAAATAATTGTAAAGTCTCAAAGTTTAAATTAGTTCTCAATCTAAGCCTATAAGATCTAAACGAGTTTTTCGAAGGCCAAGAGGCGGCTCTTCAGCTTTGTTTCCTGTAGGCTACAGTATAAGAAAGAGTAATATCTACAGAACAAACATTCCCTGACCCCACCAATGTCGACTTCAACCCATCTCGGTATACGGGAGGAGCATGACGGTAAGCAGTAATATATTCCTCTTACACGCACTCGTAATAAATATGTCATATGTCTCTATCTATCTATTACGTCACGCCTCTTTCAAAGTGGGGTAGGCAGAGACCAGGGTGCGCCATTTACTACGATTCTAACATACCTCTTTTGCCTCATGCTCATCCATACATCTCTTCATACATGTCCGTCGAGTACTCCGCACCTCCTCTTTTTGTAACGCAACCGATTTGATCAAAATACGTCCTACGACACCCTCCTACGGCGCCCTCTGCCGACACTTCGACTCACATCAGCACCTCTTTCGTAGATCTGCTGTCACTCATCCTCTCCACAGGACCAAATCAACGAAGAATGACCAAACCTTATAACCTTATAAATATTTGTTATCAAATATCTATTCCTGAACACTATACGTCCTAACCGTGTGACCGTAAGCCGGTTACAGTCACTGCATCTGACCACCCTCTGATCGTATCGGTCTCCCGAGAGAGTACGTCTGTGTTTAGTGCGTACACTTATGCACTTCAAAATATGCGAGTGTTACCAGTAGTCTTACCAGTGGAACTACTGGAAATTTTCTTCTCAATAGACTTACTAGTTAGCCACGGTTTATACAGAAGAGACGTGTGGCGGTGGCGGATAATGTAAGTAACACAAACTAGACTATTTTCAATATTATTCTTTACTGTATAGTAAAAAAGAAATGTTACACAATATAAATCTTATAGTACGTAGCATAGCGTCGTTTTTGTCGTAAAGGAGAATCGAGCACGTGCCTCCAGGTGACGTCGCCTAGAGGCGCGGACGTAATTTTCCAAACGACGCTATGCTACGTACTATACGGTTTATAATTGTGTTGCTTTGACTATCCGCCACCGCCACAAGTCTCTTCTGTATAAACCGCGCCTATAACCACTCGGAACTTTGTACCCAGTAGACTTAGCTACTGGTAAAACAAAACTCCCAATAATCCTATTCTTATGTAGACCTAAATATTATTAATAAACAACATACTTGGTGAACTTGAATTATGCTGCGTACCTACTTTTCTAGAAAGATTAGCAGTCCTCGTAGTCGAAATTTTCTAGGAATCCATCATTATGTAGTCTCGAGGGAAGCACTAAAATCTAGAATGCTCTAGACTAGGCAGTTAGGCACTACTTACAGAATGGCCACTCCCTACCTTCGGTACAGAGTCTAATGGGGATAAACCTTCACCATAAAAATATTTGCCGGCTTCTTTGACTATTTATATGTGATTTATATGTGGACTGGTTACGCGTTTAATTCTACTAACAAACATTTCTGCCACTTTTTGCGGGGGGCGAGGTAACATGAAATCCGCAACTTTGGATTTTATTCCCCATAACTTTAGATTCTAATTTTGAATGTTAAAAATCATGAAAAGTAGTCTCGTGTGAACACCAAACGTTCTAAGTTAGAAGTTATTATTTCGCAATTATAGGCTGTCTCGTTTAGTGATAAGGTGTACAATTGAATGTAAATGCACAAGATCAATTATGCTTATACCGTGGCAGAGGGGAAATGCTACCGCAAGGCTAGTCCTTATAATAATTAGTCAAAGGCCGGCTTCTTACCCGGTTCACCAGACACGTTCATTACAAACTAAGCTACCGGACTAATGGTTTATTCACTCACTGTGAAATATTCAAACAGACTCCAAATTGACTATTCAACACAACACTGAAGTAATCTTCAGCACTAATTTATTTATCGAAACGAACCTAAATTCGTGCTGATTGGTACTGAATAGTCACACGGGAATGAGGGGCGCAGTACTGCACTGCCTGCTAATAATTATAGAGGCAGTGTGTCGAAGCGAGGCCCGGAGGAGTTAGCCACGGTCACTGGATACCACAGGGTTGCTCGCCGTCGTAATGGCTAATTAGAGCGTTGGGATGTGTACTGTAGGGTTGTTATAGCATTAATCATAGATATCTATCTACTAGATACATATGACATAGATATTTATGTACGATTTATAACACCACTGGCTTTTCGGTGAAGGAAAACATCGTGAGGAAACCTGCATGCTTCAATTTCGAGGCATGTATTGTACCCACTGTCCATTATGTGGCGACGGGCTCTCCCCCCGTCACACTGGACAGAGTTTCGGTACTACTGGTGAAACGTGGATGTTCTGAGGTTTCAAAATATCTCTGACTACCCCCTCGGGGAATATAGTCGTGAGCATATGCATGCATGCATGCATCTATCTACTAGTACACTATTACAAAACTGTAACAGAAGCCGTAGTATTTTGTCCGTGATACAGCGAAATCTCGCCTTCTAGCTCGTTCGTTCGCGTGCAAAAAGAAAGAGAGCCTATACATGGTCCAACTTAAAATGCGCACGCTGCCATACTACGACCGCAGAAGTACTGTTTGTACATTAAAGATACAGCACGGGGTGCATGGCGTCGCGATAAATGTTTTATCGCGCCTTTTATCTCACTTTTCGTAGATACCGCCTAGGCGGTAAAGCGGAAAATACGAAAAGGGCGCAATAAAATGTTTATCGCGCCGCCATGCCGCCCGTGTTGAGGGCGTAGCATGATGCGCGTGATAAGGCTATATCACGCCTTTTATCTCATTCGTTCGCGTGCAAATAGAAAGAAATCGAAGGTGCGATAGCGCTATGTCACGCTGCCATACTACGACCGCTGGTATACATTTTTAAATCTCGCTACGATGATGGCAAAATGGTAAAATTTCGAAAATTGGAACTGTAAAGTTAAGTGCGAACTCTTTAATTAGACATTATTCGCCGTTTAATTTTCATTAGCAACAGAACGATCCGAGATCGAGCTTATTTATTCAAATTTACAGGAACTTGAAACCTCCATTAGTTCAGACAAAAGCGAATGCGACAGTTTAGATAAATATAAACTGAATTGACAAAGGGTTAAAAGGCCATTTGTATACCAACACCGCTTTGAATTTCAGATACTACTAATACCTACCGTTTACCTCGACACCAGACCCGATGCAGTGAATTCTGTTACGTTTGATGTACATTACTTACTACCCAACTGATCTGTTACTTGTACATATTGTTACCAGAACAGTGTATAGAGAAATAGGATGAATGTCGTAATAATTAGAATTTTCGTTCCTTCAGCATATATCCACAAAGCCTGTATTTCAAATGCTTGTATTATTTGTAACAATATCTGAGTAACATCAGAGCGATGATAGAGCGACTCGTGAGCTGGCGGTTCAATTCCTGGCCTGTATTACGAAGCTCTACGGAATTTATATAGGGTCCAACTTAATATACTGACACTTTTTAAGAGGATAGTTAGACCGTCAAACTGAACAACTTTCTCTATGTGAGTAGGACAAACTAATATCCGACTTCCCTCGCTGCACATAGTTACCAGTATTACCTTGACATGAACAATATAAACTTTTCTTTTATTATTTCAAACTGAACAACTTTCTCTATGTGACCAACATCGAAATCGCGAAAAAACAATCAGCTCCTCCATACAAAACTGCAAACCTACTCGAGCCAAAGTATGGGACAGCTGATTTGTTTCGCGATTTCGATGTTGGTCCCATAGAGAAAGTTGTTCAGTTTGAAATTGTGATGGTCTGATCATCCCCTTAAAAAAGTGTCAGCATATTAAGAACGGTTACCTGTATACGGTTTATATTTACAGATGTATTTATCATTTTCACTAGCTCGTCGGAAACGTCGTGAGGAAACCTGCGTACCCGAATTGAAAAAAATAGTTTGGATGTATGTGGGTGCTTTCATGGGTACATAAGTTCTTAATAACTTATAATAGTTCCACATATGAAAAATGATAAGAGAAACTTCAATAATTATGTTCATTAAATAAGCGATGTACTGAAAATTAGCGTGCCGTTTTATTACATAATTAATAGCTTTCGTTTGCTAGTAGAACACGGCAACATCATCATAAACAACGGCTCATAATGAGCCGTTTTCCAAGAGTAGTATATCGAAAAGTCAGTAGATGGCAATATTAAAAGTTCAGAAAACCCTGTCACATTGACAGTAAAAAGTGTTGTTTGTCTATGGTTTTCATCATTTAAATGACGTTTGATAGTGGTGGTGTTGCCAATGGATAATTTTTCACTACCAATATATTTATTGGTAGTGAAAAAGGTGCAATAGCACCGACATAAACGATCATTTACTGCACAAAAAGTTAATCAATTTGAGGTATCAAAACGTCTCTCATATTAAAACCATAATAATCGTATTATTAAATCAAAAAATTGCTCCCTAAAATTAGGGAATCGAGATAAACACGTAACACTTTCGATCTGACAGCCGAATTGGCACGATTATAACGCCATTCTTCCAGTGTCTTTAACATTTTTTTTAAAATGAAAACGCCTTATTGTAAAATACACAAACACTTCACAAAATTATAACAGATTGAATTCGCGGCATAATTTCAAACCCTATTAATTTTCTGACGGCATTATTGAATTTATTACCTTCGCAATTTGTATCCAATCCGCACGTTTCCGAAAATGAACCCTTTGGCGATAGGCAGGACCTTTCCGTGGTCACCGTGACGTGACCACGGAAGGTAAATGTTATTGAAATTCCAAAGCGTGTGAGCCAGGGCCGTCTTTGGTCGCGGGCCCATGGCACCTTCTTCCTAATATTACTTTTAATACTATATTAATTATACTTTGGTTTATATCAAAATAAATAAAAGTAATTCAAATTTTAATTACATACAGGTACATTATTATTTATTATTACTATACAGGGTGTAACAAAACGACCTAGTAATACTTAAGGGGGTGCTTCAGACCATCAAACTGAACAACTTTCACTATGGAGCCAACATCGAGAAAAAATAAAAAATTATGCTGTCCCATACAATTGTATGGTAAATTGCAGTACCGACTCGATTCAAACGTTTTTTTTTCTCGATGTTGGCTCCATGGTAAAAGTTGTTCAGTTTGATGTTCTAAACCATCCCCTTAAGTATTACTAGGGTGTTCTGTTACACCATGTAATGTATAATTGCGCTCATTAACCCTGTTGGGGAGCGCAGGGTTTTTCAGGTGTAATCCAAAACCTATACTGGAGCCACTTTTGCGAAGCTTTGCTTTTTATTAGATATAATTATAAGTTAAAAAAGGCCCACCATACGTTCCCACCGCTGTAACTCCTGTAAACCAGGATCAACAGCAGCCACCATTCTCAACACTATACAATGAAGTCCAGCGAGCGATTTAATCAAAGAATATAGGAGGAGTAGGAAAAACTAATATCCGACTTCCCTCGCTGCACATAGTTACCAGTATTACCTTGACATGAACAATATAAACTTTTCTTTTATTATTTACTAAGTACGTACTCAATTTATTATAAATTATTATAGTAGATTAACAAAATGTTCAGCTGTACGTCTCCTATCGCAAGGGGCCTTACATATTGTGGGGTCCTATGGATTGTGGGGCCCTGGGCTCCGGTCAAACGAGCTCATGCGGAAAGATAGAACCGGTGTGAGCTCGTGTATATGAAGGCTAATTCCCTTGTTGCCACGTTAGAATGGTCAATTAGGCTTTATTGAATACTCGAACGTCATTTTGTTCGGCAATGAAAATGGTCCAATTAACGTCAGGCTGCCTTATAATTGTCTATTGAAACGTATGGGTACTTTGTGCCTGTGTCTACGGTAGTAATTATTAAATAATCTGTTCCTGTGTTCAAGTGGGAATGATGCTATAATTTAAATAATACTTTGGGATTATACAATGCGGGATATGTGCTGGATGTTTAAATTGATATTATAACAATTAGTAAATATTTGAGAAACGCGATTTCCCAGCCCTCCGAAAAATGTGTGTGTGTGCCGTGTTTTCGTTAAAAAGAATCAATAAAAGATTTTAATTTTTATTAATATCTGTTTTATTTTTGTAAAGTTATTTATTTCACTCAATACTTATCAGTATAGGTATAATTAACATAAATAACAATAAAATATAACTGACCTAAATTTAACTTACTAAAATATAACTAACTAAAATATAACTAACATCTAAAATTTAACTAACTAAAATATAACTAACATCTAAAATATAACTAACTAAAATAAAACTAGCTTAATAAAATATTTACACTTAGTCGAAAAGCCATCCCCGGGCCATACCAGATGCAAAGGTGCCCATAACGCTTGCCCAGATTTTTATAGATTTTTATTATTATTTCACTAGATATACTAATGGTAAATTTGTAAGTAAAATTCTAGTAATTTTTAACGGTTGCAAGTTATTCTAGTTTGAGAAAATAATGTTAAAATGTGTTATTTTCGTAACTTTTCGAAAAGATATTCCATTTAGTGAAGTAATTTCGATCGTGTATTCAATTTATGATTTCACTAGATAAACCATCCAAGAATACTGTGTATTTTTTTCGTTTCGGTAACTTGTATAAATCTTGTAGAAAAACGAAAAATAAGAGAACCCTTCCCAGGAATTCCGGGACGAATGGGATATAATTCGGAGGGCGCTCCATACAAACGTACTATGGTGATATTTTCAATACTAACCAATGAAAGTCAATGAAATTTTGCTGAAACAATGTTGAAACAAATATATATGCTTGTATGGAGTCAGATTTTCGTTAAAATATACAGTTTCAATGCTAGGATTAATTTAAGATTTGTATAGAAATCTTTGAGGCACTGTAACTTTAAAACTATACATTTTATCGAAAATCTGACTCTATAGAAGCATAGAAATTTGTTTTTAGATTGATTCTGAAAAATTTCATTGAGTTTAATTGGTTTGTACTGAAAATATCACCATAGTACGTTTGTATGGAGCGCGCTCCGAATTATATCCCCTTAAGTTTTTATTTTTAATAACTTCTGGATACGTTTAAGCAGTAAAGTTGCAATATATAATTCAGCCTTCTGCTAAACTGCTACCTCGTAATTCTAAGTTTTGAAGTCGGTTTTAGTATATTTTGTTTAATATTTATATGGTCAGTGGTAATAGTATGTTAGTTCGACTCAGATATCAGATATACACGCAAGGAGTACATCGATTCAAAGCAAATTCTCTGATCTCCGATGATTTGCTGCCAACATTTTAGGAGTTCTGTTCTGTTGATAGCTCCGCGTAGTCAAATTTTCACAAATTAAAATGGGACTAATTCGGGATAAAGAAACAATTAATCTAAATTAAATCGATCAAGAAATGACGAAGCTATGGCGTAACAAACATTTAAAAAAATAGATACAGACGAATTGAGAACCATCTCCTTTTTTTAAGAAGAAGAAAAAACACATCTAACAGAGTTATCTCTTGTAAATAAAATCTTCGTCCACTTAAATCCTCGCCGTTATCCAATAATAGGTCTGGCACTTCTCTCTACCTCCACCACTCCATCATTATGAATATTCATTCAGTTTTTCAGCGACGGATCTCTTCCATTTAAAGGTTGAATAATAGAAAGGTTGCATCGTGGGTACTTTATGAATAATTGAACGAGTTCATTTTGTATTTGATGCTCGTGAGAATATTGTTTGACGAGAAAATCTTCCGGGTTTAAGCTTTAGATGTGTTTCTTTGAGTTTGTATTGTTTACAAAAATTTTTAGTAAACAACTTACTTAGATAAGTATTCCTCCATCTAGCCAGGTGGTTTCGACTGAGAATATGGACAACCCCCATTCTTCCCGTGGGTGTCGTATGAGGCGACTAACGGATTAAAGGTTTCTCATGCAGTGTTTGTGTGGGTGAAACTTGTTCCATGCTGAAACTTAAATTGGTAAACGTGAGCATTGGAATATAATTCGGAGCGCGCTCCATACAAACGAAGTCTGGTAATATTTTCAATACTAACCGATTAAAGTCACTAATAATAATTAATAAAGTAATTTTTCCGAAATAATTTAGAAACTAATCTCTATGCTTTTATGAAGTTAAATTTTCATTAAAATGTATAGTTTTAAAGTTACAGTGCCTCAAAGATTTCCATACAAATCTTAAATTAATCCTAGCACTAAAACTGTGTATTTAAACGAAAATTTGACTTCATACAAGCTTAGAGATTAGTTTCTAGATAGTTTCTGAAAAATTGCATTGATTAGTAATTTAATTGGTTAGTATTGGAAATATCACCAGACTTCGTTTGTATGCAGCGCACAATTATGCATTCGGAATAAACATCTCTTAAAAATTATAAGTTATAGAAAATTGTAAGTTGTAGCATGGTTTATGACTAACCCAAAAGGGATTACAGTCGTGAGTTTATATATGTATGTAACTTAGGTATTACCAGCATGTCTAGTATGATAACTCTACACGCGCGCGACGCGCCTTCGCTGCATAGAAAATAACCTGTTCCCGCGCTTTTCGGAGAGCAAAAGCCGCGCTTGCCGCGACTTATAGTATGGGAAAAAGCCGAGTCGCGCGCAAGTAGAGAAATCATGCTAGATATGCTGAGGCGGCATTGTCAAATGGAGGCCTTATTACCACATAAGAAAGAGTATGGTACTACATACAGTATGGACACTCCCTGCCCCCCCACCAATTTAACATCACCCCCAATGGTAGGAAGCGTGGCAGAAAGTAGTAGGCAATGGTGCTCCCTTGCACTCGCTCAGTATCACATGCTGATCTCTTCTTGTCAATTTGTCCCATTTTAATCAAATAAAAGCTAAGGTGGCTATCTATATCCAGCAGTGGGTGGACTCGGTATGTAGATGATGATGATAATGATAATATTTCCTGATATATTCTATTACACATATAAACATTTTAAATGTTTGGATGAAATTGATATCAAGAGCATCAATTTAAACTAAAAGTCTACCCATCAAACTGAACAACTTTTACTATGGGAGCAAACCGATCGGAACAAAAAAAAATAGGGTGTTACATACATGAAAAAAAAAAGTAAATTATTTATTTCTCCTCAGAGTAGGTAGGTACATTAAAACTAATATTAACATTTAAGTCTAGTAGGCGTTGCAGTTTAGTATGGAACAGCAGATATTTTTGCTCCGATCGGTTTGCTCCCATGGTAAAAGTTGTTCAGTTTGATGGTTAGACTCTTAGTTTAAAAGGATGCTAATGATATCAATTTCACCCTGTATATTCTTAGTTGATAACATACCTCACGACAAGAAAATGAATAAAGATTTTATAGATAAGTCATTCTATTGAAATGTAAATTGCGTTAAACGCCTGTCGTTTAGACCTGACATGCTTCCATTTTAAAATATTGGCAATGCAAAAATATCCCTATTGTTAGTGGCATAAAACTCATATTGGGAAAACACGTGTCGTTTCTATTTTTAATGGAACACTGTTGGTCTAATTTTAAAAAGACAAGCGAGCAGCAATGGCTGCGTTTCATAAAGGTAGTTACTTCCTATATGCATAATTTTATTATTGTAACATTTGAAGCTTCTTAATAAAACAGACAGTATTTAAGAGTTCGTATTTAGTGGTGTTTAAATAAAATGTACTTCAGAAACCAATTTATTGAAAAATAAAAAATTTGAATAGAGGTATAAAGTTAGAATAGTTTTGGCAATAACAGCGGGATTAAGTATTCCGTCGGATAGATACCGAAGATATTATGAATTTGATAGTAAATAAAGCCTTCAGCCATAGCGTAATCATAATAATGTGGGTGCGCTCAGTGGTCGCGGCGGTATCATGCTCGTGCGGCGGACCGGGCACCAGCAAATTCGGTACCGCGCGAACAGGAAAGTCGGTACCGGCACCTACTAGGACACGCTCTCCCCCTGACCCCCGCTCACCGCGCACCACGATTGACCTATCGCGACCGCCGAGCGCAACCACTAGTTTAATTACATTATGCTTCGGCAGTCGCTAGTCACTTGGACCAAAAACCCACAGCAGCGGCGGCGGCGTGCGAATGAAAACTATTCCGTATTCAAAGGCTTCAATTGAAATCTAGGTGTCAGTGTACTGCTGCAGAGTTTTTTTTTAAAGTTGTGATTGGAAAACCGATTCAAAACATTCAAATTGTTCTTTGTATGGCCAGGGATCGATTTAAATTGATTGCAGGAAACCGCTGGATGTTTTTTTCAAATAGTTTTACTAAAAAATAAGATAAATTTTGTAAAGTTCCTCTCACATCTTTGATTAAATTAAAATAGCGGAAGACAGTTGACGTTCATGCATTACGTACTCAAACATTGGATCTGCTTTTCATGTACTTACTACGAGTGAAAAGTAATGCCGTGTGATTTTTTTCTTTTTGAATGATTTGTGAAACGAGTAAAAACACACGAAGGCATTGTGGTACCTTAATTCCACCTAAAATAAAGCCGGGGGGTGAGCCCGTCGCCACATAATGGACAGTGGGTACAATACATGCCTCAAATTTGAAGCATGCAGGTTTCCTCACGATGTTTTCCTTCACCGAAAAGCCAGTGGTGTTACAAATCGTACATAAATTCCGAAAAACTCATTGGTACGAGTCGGCCTGTACGGGGATCGAACCATCGCCTCCTGCACAGCAGGCAAGGTTATTCGCCACTGGACAACCACGGCTATCATTAAAAATAAAAATAATGCATGCGTAGACTATATAATAAGAAAGATTATGAGTTTCAGACACTTGATACAAAAGGTATCAAAAGGAGAAATACCTTTCCCCGACTTCTACAGGTTACAACCAATAACCTTTTTTGGTTAGTTTTGTTTCACTCTACACGTATTACTTAGTTTCATTTATTAACGGCCCCTTTAAAAGGGAGACCGAAAAAACAGGCAGACTGCCTTTCTTCTTTTAAGGCTACTTTGAATTACAGAAATAGAGATGGATTGGCCATAGAGCTATACGTGTTAATGAATAAGTGCAAAACCTCGTACACCCCAACTGATTTCTAATAAAATAAGATTGAAACAATAATTTAATTATTTTGACAGTTAAAATTCAAAGTTATTTGTATTTTAAGTTTTGAGGAAAAAATTATTTGTTATCATTTCAGCAATGAATGAAAGCGCTAAGGTGCTCATGGATACATTTTAAGAATCTTATTTTGGTAGTAAGTAGGATGAGAGTGCCCGAGGGGTGGGTTGAGATTGAGTTCAGTATATTTTAAATTTTACAAGCAAATTATTTAATATTTTGAAAAAATTACCATGATAATTCGATTCTGCTCTCGATTCTAAACAAATTTCTTTTTAGTTTTGCGTTAATTCATTAACACGTTGTATAAGGAGGAATCCGTTTCGTACTTATTTCAAATTAACCTTCTTCGGTTCCATTTTAATTTTAAATCTCATAGAAACAGATGCATTCTTAAAATTATATTAGTACCTACATAGAATACATACATCGTAATAGGTTAGCTCGGTCTTAATTGTGGAAACTGAATAATTTAGTATTTGGATTATGTAACAAGTAGGCATAGCCCGGAGCTTCCCACGCGTTGAAACCTCCATGTTTGCCAATACGTACAATTTATGATAATGTTACCAATTCAGGTTACTGTTTGGATTATCAACACTATCATAGGTTTGTTTAATAATAACTATGCAGGGTGTAAACTTAAATACGTCATATATTTCAGGTGGTGCTAAAGAAATCCTACAATTCCTACAGGAAGTGGGTATTAGTAGTGAACTGTAACTATTGTGGCGATCACAAAATATCTACATAAGGTCGAAGTGATACTAGTCTGTAGAAGACTCGAATAGCCGCTATACACTATATAACGTGTTAATGAATTAACGCAAAACTAGAAAGTAGTTTGTTTAGAATCGAGAGCAGAATCGAATTATCATGGTTTCAACATAGGTTATATTTTATCAAAATATTAAATTACTTGTATAATTTAAAAATGTATCTTAGGTAAGGTAAAAAATTCGGTTAATTTCTTCTTATTCTACTCATGACATGGCTATGGAACCCTATCATGGGCGAGTCCGACACGCTCTTAGCCGGTTTGTTTTCCTATTAACTATTAAATTTCTGGGGCGATAAACATTACACTATAAAGAAATAACAATAAAATATAACTGACTTAAATATAACTTACTAAAATATAACTAACTATAATAAAACTAGCTTAATAAAATATTTACACTTAGTCGAAAAGCCCTGCCCGGGCCATACTAGATGCAAAGGTGCCCATAACGCTTGTCGCGTTTCCGCGTTTTTCTAGTTTTGCGTTTATTCATTAACACGTTGTATAAAGACCCACTCTCCAACACCCTTGTTCATGAGAGGTCTTTGCCTTGCATTAGGCCATCCAATAACATTCGATCTCCTCCAAAACCTTTCACAACCTCAACGTAAACTGTCCAAAGGCGATGACTATCCGATCTCGAATAGATCGTTATCCTCGCCACATTCACTTGACTGAATAATTTCCGCCCCGCAAGTCAACGCAAAAGCCCTACACCGCTAAGTACGGCAACTTATTTGAGAGGCAAACAAGCTGCTTGGAAAACTTCGCCTTTCTTCGCCTCTTCTTTTGACAGTTCGAACTTAACGAGACTATATTCCATGAGGAGGTAGAGTAGACACAGACAGAGATAATTTAAATCCTCTCCTATCTTATTTTTATACTAATTTATAAATGTTCAAGTTTGTGACTCATGGATTTGACTGAGGATAATTATATTTTGAATTGATATTTAGGATACTTTTTAGGGTTCTGTAGTAAACCAGGAACCCTTATACTTTCGTCCATTCTGTCTGTCTGTCCGTATGCCCCGCTTCAATAACTCGCTCATTTTTGCACCTATTGAATCAAAATTTGGCATGAAGACAGATAAAATAACCCTAAAACAGAAATGTAGTAGTTATGAAGAAAACAATTTTTTTATAAATCAAGTGAGATGTCTTTGGATAGGTCTTATCCAATGGAACAAAACTCCCATAGAAACTAAATCGATAAAATACTGGAGCGAATAATCTGAAAATATTATAAAATATAGCTTAAGGTAAGTACTTTCAGTGAAAATTATAACGGATGCTGTAGCTCAATCAGTTTCGGAAAAAATTAGTAAAATAGATTTGTTTTTTAATGAAAAACTAGATGGCGTTGCACGAAAATAAATCGCGCTATCATTGTTTTTCACAAATTTCTCTTAGGTAAGATAAACAAATTATAAATTTTTCTTCTTTTACTACTTATACAATGACTGACACGCTCTTAGCCGGTTTTTAATGTAAATGCAGACGCTAGTATTACATATCATACTTATTTCAAATAAGAATGAATGATATGAATAATATCGATTAGATAATAGCACAAAATGTATTCATCCGATACGCAAACCCATTCAGGATCAAACACTATCAAAATATTGGCAATTTTGGTTTGTTTAGGTAGGTACCTAAGCCAAAAACGTCGGTCGTTTCCGTTTGCTACAGTTATATTATGTTTGTATAGCTCTAACTAGAGTTTTTCTATGTAATTTATTTGGTTGTGAATGAATAACTTTGTATATATTTTTTGTGAGCCGTGGTGGTCCTGTGGCGAGTAGCCTTACCTGCCGTAAAGGAGGCCATGGTTCGATCCCCGTCCAGACTGACTCGTACCAATGAGTTTTTCGGAATTTATGTACGATTTGTAACACCACTGGCTTTTCGGAGAAGGAAAACATCGTGTGGAAGCCTGCATGCTTCAATTTCGAGACATGTATTGTACCCACTGTCCATTATAAGTGGCGACGGGCTCGCCCCCCGTCACACTGAATAGAGTTTCGGTACTACTGGTGAAACGTGGATGTTCTGAGGTTTCAGAATATCTCTGACTACCTCCTCGGGGAATATAGTCGTGAGCATATGCTATGCTATGCTATATTTTTTGTGTATCATTCTGTCTGTGCTTACCATACAGAGTGAACATAAAAAGACAAATTAACGCAGGTCGCCATATAATACATTTAAGTATTTCTGTGTATTAATTTTCATATTTTAGTAGCTACATAATAAGATTAGATAATGAAAGAGACTTTTCTCCTCAAATGTTTAAACAGATTACTCGGTAAACACGTTTCGTTACTCGCCCCAGAAATTTAATAGTTAATAGGAAAACAAACCGGCCAAGAGCGTGTCGGACTCGCCCATGATAGGGTTCCGTAGCCATGTCTTGAGTAGAATAAGAAGAAAGTAACCGAATTTTTTATCATACCTAAGATACATTTTGGAAACATAAGTATAGCGCGATTTAACTTCTTGCAATGCCATCTAGTGTGTTATTAGAAAATAAATCTTTGTTACGGGTTTTTTCAGTAACTTGATTTGTTCCATTGTTGTTCCATTGGACAAGACCTTTCCAACGATACCTCACTTCATTTATTAAAAAAACAAATTTTTTCCAACCCCTCTTTCGTTGTATGGGAGAAAAAACATAAATTTTTTCATAACTACTACATACAGGGTCCCACTTAATATGTTGACAGTTTTTTAAGAGGATCATCAAACCATCAAACTGAACAACTTTCTCTATGGGACCAGTTTTTCAGTTTGATGGTCTGATCATCCCCTTAAAAAAGTGTCAGCATATTAAGAAGGACCCTGTATATGTTTTTGGGTTACAATTATCTGTCTTCATGCTAAATTCAATAGGAGCAAAAATGAGCGAGTTATTGAGGCGGGGCATACAGACAGAATTGACAAAAGTATAAGGGCTCCTTGTTTTACTACGGAACCCTAAAAGCTATTGAGATCGCGTATCAAAGGTACACCTTTTGACTTTGATGTACGGAGATTACATTTATGAAATAGGCTTTTATAAAGTAAGCTTCTTTGAGCGGGAAAATATTACAAACGTTCGTTGAAAAACTTCCCTCGAATAAAAACGTTATGGCAGCGGTAGGTCGCATTACATTGTTGCCGCAACCAAGCTTAGTTCTTGCATAAGCATAAGCATATGCTCATGACTATATTCCTCGAGGGGGTAGTCAGAGATATAGTTCTTGGTTCTAATAAAATGTCGAATTTTATGCCTCTAATGGTGAAATTCGGTATGTCAAGTTTTTTTGGAGGGCTGTAGCTATCGAAAACCATTTCGAGATAATTGTCTCAATAAAATTGATTATTATAATAAATTGATTATAATAAATAATAAATAAATATCTTGGACATTGTCACACAAATTATCTAGTCACATTTAAAGTACCAGAATCTAGCCTGGACTTGTGTTATGATGACTAGACAACGATATAGAATACACATATAGATACAAACATCCATGACTCGGGTACAAAATTCATATTCATCACACAAATATTTGTCCCTCACGGGATTCGAACCCGCGACCCTCGGCACAGCAGGCAGGTTCACTACAGACTGTGCTATCGGGCCGTCAAAATATTTTCTAACACAGAGATTTTAAAATGAAAGGGTTACAGATATGTTTAATAAAATGAAAAAGAAACTAAAAATCAACTTAAAATGGCCATTATGAAAAAAAAAATCATTCACAATGTCAGAATTTGGCATTTGACGTTGCTGTTTCGGTTTCCAGCATAGAGTTAGAAAGAGAAGGCACTTTTGTTTAAATAAAGCATTAAGTAGTTTTTCTCCATGGAGTTCGAATTATTTTCTCTCCACCATTTTTGCATTTAGAGATTACAGATCAAAGTAATTTAAAAATTAAATTTATATTGATAAACTCGATGAATCGCAATAAAATTAAATTGGTTTCTTAAAATTGTGTCTTCTATCCGTAAAAAATATAAAATGAAGACCAAAAAAAAACATGACATATCGAATTGTGCGATCTACATAGACATACCTTGTGGTAGTACCCACCTGCGTGAATTCAAACTTTTACCTTAACAACAGTATAGGTACGAGTGTTGCCTCAATGAAATTGTAGTATACGCAGATTCATTTTCTTTTCTCTTTATCCGAGTAGTACAATTTACTGTCATGCACTATTAGCACGTTAGTAGGGTAGAATTGGGGGTTCACTTCACCTACGCTCTAGGCTCGTGCTGCGCCCCCAATTTCACCCTACACAATCTGTCTAAAGCTACCTATCATAAATTACATGACCAGTTGACAGACTCAGCCAATAGAGTTTCTGTTCGCATCTTTTCTATAGCGACAACACGTTCGCATGCGGTGTAGAGGTGGTAGGTTAGGTATGGCCAGAGGCGCACAATAATGGCCACTGACTAATTAAGAGCTTGTCACTAATGTTGGCAGCACCAACATAAAATGTAGTAATTAAACAAGCTGTATTTCCGTTTTCGTCTTCCATATTGGTACGGTGCTTGTGCGTGTAACTAACTCTGGTGTAAAAATCACTAAAATAAACCTCCAGTGCTGCAAACAAGACTTTCCTTTACATCGAACCATTCCTGCCACCAGAAAAACTACAGTCCACTAAAATCTCTCCAGCGGAGCTGAATAAAACACCGGTAGGCCACGTTCCCTACAACTAACTCGACTTTGTCTCATATTATCTATCATTATAATATGTGTGTTCGTTCATTCTGAAATATTCTGGTTTCTCCGAATCGACGAAGCCTTCATTTGCCTCGATCCCCGTCTCACTTTCCTTGCCTTTTGTAAAATCCGGTCGGACTGTGCTAATCTTTTCTTTTTAAAAAGAGGAACTTCACATCTCGCTTCTTCATAAGCATGTTATGCTCAACTCAACTCAACTCAAAATATTTTATTCAAAATAATATCACATGGATAGCTTTCTGACGTCATTTTTGACTCTACCACCGCGTCGGAAGGTGTTGCGTTGTAGAGAAGATGCGGCCAGAAACTCTATAACATACATCTTTTAAAAAATATATATATATACAATTAAACTTAGCTTAAACGCATAAACTTATTACTGATATTTTTGAGTTTTAAGATCTAACTATTCTCATTGAAGATCTCGTTCTCGCTTTCAGATTTTAGTTGGTACGCAAAATACATACAATATTAATTAATATGTCACACGTATGAAATTTCACTACCTATTAATTATACCAGGAATTTTATTCATTCACAAAATTATCATCACATTTTATGCAACACCACAAGCCAAAACGACTTTTGCATTTTATGCCTTATTTTTTACGTGATAGAGTCTATAATGGTTCCGTTGTTAAATACCAGTCGGTTGTACAAGGTAGGTATTCATAACACTTGATTTACGTGCCCGTTTCATTAATTTAATTAATTCGTTATTCGAGAGGTTTCCGATTTTCAGAAATATTTATTAATTGGTTTGTACAGTAAACCGCGTAAGACCGTCGCGTCGGTGCGTGGCGCGTTGCGGAGAGCTATGGAAACTGAATCTTGAGGTCCAGGTTCGAATCCGTACGGACGACATGCTATGTACCAATGAGTTTTTTCAACTTATGTACGTATACCGACTGCTCTCAAACGGAAAACATTGTGAGGAAACCTGCATACGCTGAAGAAGAAAATGCGTATGTGAAACCAATTCGCATTGGGCACGCGTGGTACACAGCTGCGGTCTAGTCTCTACACACGGCAATAAGGTGCAAAGTTATTCGCACCCGTCCTATCGTACAATTCGCGAACAACCTAACAACCGTTACAACGGTGCAAACAAAAATGAACCGAGTAATTAGACATGAAAGCTTCCTTTACATAGTCTCCTTATTTCATTTTTTCACGAGCTGGCAGCGTGGCATCGCTAAGGTTTTCAAGTCTCGCCTTGACTACTCACAAAATGGCGGCAAGTCTTATGAGATTTGTCCAAGAAGTTTACACGGTATACCAAACCTATTGCCATTCACCCCTCGGTGGAGACCTGCCTTCAAACGAACCTGAGCTGTGGAGTGAGACAGGCATGCTTTTAGTATATTGAAGGTTTTAGAATGCAATGAACTGATGATAGTTTAGAGTTTGTAGAAATAACTGTTTGTGTTTTTATCTCCTCTTTTACAGGGCTCTTCTTAATATGCTGTCACTTTTTATGGGAATGATCAGACCATCAAACTGAACATCTTTATCTATGGGACTTTTTCGGATTTTTTATTCGCGATTTTGATTGTGGTCCCCTAGAAATAGTTGTTCAGTTTTACAGTTCTGATCATCCCCTTAAAAATTCTCAGCATATTAAGAAGGACCCTGTATGTCATAAGGTCGAATGTAACATTAATTAATTATTTATTTGTTTAGAAATAACTTTCTTCAACCTACGTTAGAAATTAAATTATCTCAAGAGTTAATTTGGACGAGATATTAATCTTCAACAACATTATGAAGTGTGTGTTAGTAATATATGAAGTTTTGCTGTATCTACATAACAGGGTGTTCTCAGACTAGTGTTCCTCATCATCAACCCTCCATAACCACTACTGGTCACCACTGCTGGAGATCGAGATTATGCATGTTGGTAATGGAAAATTGGAAAATCATGTACGGAATTGCTGGTAATGAAAAATCATGTCACTACGGAAAAGTTAGAATGTCACAAGTTTTTCTTCTTCTATAAAACCGTTCCGTGACCGACTGACTGACACGACAGAGTTTCTGGCCGCATCTTCTCTAAATCGGAACAGCTTGCGACGCGGTGATAGAGTCAAAATGACGACAGAAAGCTATCCATGTGATATAGCATAGCATAGCATATGCTCACGACTATATTCCCCGAGGGGGTAGTCAGAGATATTCTGAAACCTCAGAACATCCACGTTTCACCAGTAGTACCGAAACTCTATTCAGTGTGACGGGGGGTGAGCCCGTCGCCACTTATAATGGACAGTGGGTACAATACATGTCTCGAAATTGAAGCATTCAGGTTTCCTCATGATGTTTTCCTTCACCGAAAAGCCAGTGGTGTTACAAATGGTATATAAATTCCGAAAAACTCATTGGTACGAGTCGGCCTGGACGGAGATCGAACCATCGCCTCCTGCACGGCAGGCAAGGTTACTGGACCACCACGGATCCATGTGATATTATTTTGAATAAAACATTTTCACCCCCTCTATTGCCCTCTGGTTACTTCGGCGGTTACCTGTAGCCTAGACTGACACCACAATTGACACGCTAGAATTTATGTTTTCGAAACAAAGAGAATAAAGGAGTCACGTTGCAGGTTCTGACCCGAGAACTTGTCTCGCGTGTTGTCCGCGCGTCGCGTCTTTGCCTGCCATGAGGCTCCGCATTCCTTAATCTCTTCTTGTTATTTATCAAAAACAATCCCTGAGATTGGGATAGATACTCCCACAAACTACTTGACATTGGCGGAAATTCGGTGCTAACGCACAAGCAAAAAGTCCATTAATTATAGATAAAAAAAAGAGAATATAATCTCAGGACGACGGATACAATTATTTTTGAATAGACGGGTGTTAATGCGTTTTATTTGCGAAAAATTCATGTATCGCACGCAGTTATTGCAGCCCTAGGCTCAGTTTCGGATGTGCTGACGTCATCTTGTCAATTTCAGTTTTTAGGGTTCCTACTCAAAGGGTGAAATCGGGACCCTATTATTACCTATTTAGGGCTGTAACTTTTGAACCGCAATAGCTAGACAGTTGTTTCACAGAATATGCGTTATTACGGTGGATTTGTTAACAAATAATAAAAATGACAAAAATGTTTTAATTTAATGGGATCATCATACAAGAACCTAGTTTTTATCAACGTTCTTTCTTCTCGTTCTATCGTAAATACGGTAATACATACAAGCGTCAAACTTGGTGTGATTATAGAACAAACTCTACAGTATAAGAACAAATAATAAAAACCGGCCAAGTGTGAGTCGGTCTCATGTTAAAGGTCCAGGACAAAAAAAATGCTTTTTTTTTATAATCTGTGGTGGTGCGGTACGGAACCCTCGGTGCGCGAGTAGCCCGACTCGCAATTGACCGGTATTATTTGTATCTATCTATCTGACTGATTGACTGACTGACTGACTGGCTGAAAATTCACAGTCCAAACCACTTTAGATAGAAAGATGTTTGGAATACAACTATTGTACTGAGGACGTAGGCGTGCATGAAAAATCTTTTTTGAGCCACACATATCAAAACTTTCACATGTATAACATTAGTAGATAGATGGTAGTCGAATAACTGCTACCAACCATAAGTTTTAATTTATTCTAACTCCTAAAACACCCTGTAAAATAATTTAAGTTACGACCTAACACTTGATCTTGGGAGTAATTTCTAAAACATCAAACTTAATTTAAACATTCTTGGGTAACTAAGCCGTTATATACTTCAGCCTCGGTGGGAGTTTGCAACTCTTCGAGAACTTTCTAAGTATCTTACTAAAGCATAAACTGTACTTTAACTGTTAGCTGAAGTAAACCAATCGAAGGCTAGACGTCACATTTAGTAGACTTCAGAGTTGTACGTAGATCCCCTTTTTGGGGTTTGTTCGTGTATACTATTACACTGCTTGTTTGTGGTTGAAACTTGGAGGAGTAAATGTTCAGGTCAAAAATATTCTTTGCACGCTACAACAACAAAAATTGTAGTAAAGAAAATAGCTTTCATAGTGCTAGACTGCCACTAAATAATGCTTTTTAGGATTCCGTACCCAAAGGGTGCCAACAAGACCTTATTACAAAGCCTACGCCGCATTGTGCCGTCTCCGTCTGTCTATCCGTCCAAAAGGGGCTGTATCTTTCGAACCTTAATAGCTAGCCAGTTGAAATTTTCACATATTAATATATTTTATTCTAGCAAATTTCCTAGCACATCATAAACAATTTAAATACATATAAACTATTAACACAAAATATATTATTATGCGGTAGTACCTACGGAACCCTCGGTCCTCGATTCGCACTTGGCAGATTTTTTAGGTAAGTACATTTTATTAAGCAATTCTTAATTCTAAATCACTGCTTCAAATCATAGTCAAAAATTACAAAGTTAGTAATTAGGAAAACCGTTCCAATTTCATAGATGTTATATTCTTTTGTTTGTTGATCTCCCAGACAAATATAAACCATTGCAAGAATTGTATTATTTAAATTCATCACAAAGTAAAAACAGACGGCATTTCAAAGCCGCAATCGCTCTGCCAGACCAGACCAGAGTCCTCGAAAGTAATAAACAACGCAATCTTTATAAAAAATCCAACTAAAACTGCACTCGGGCGGTAAAGCCGCTGCCGGCAACAAGTGCTATTGTTGTGAAGTGCAATTGTTTGGTTTTATTTTGACCCGGGAATGGAACCGACTACTTAGTCTGGTTTACACAATAGTTTGCGTCCGAGAAGACTTTGTAAATGACTTGCTAAGAATTTTCTTGTTTGAATTTAAATTATGTGTTTACTTGTTATCCTACTATCATAATTACATGAGTCCTACTTCTATATCAGTCAATTAATGTAAAAGTTTTGACGATGCTTGGGACACGATCACTCCTTACGATAACGGATTTTGGATGTTTGGCACACACACTGAGAAAAAAATGCTACGTATACATAGCCCGTCGCATCTTATACGTAGCCCGTCGCAGCTTATACGTAGCCCGTCGCAGCTTATACGTAGCCCGTCGCAGCTTATACGTAGCCCGTCGCAGCTTATACGTAGCCCGTCGCAGCTTATACGTAGCCCGTCGCAGCTTACATACCACGTAGCTTACGACGCGATACTGATTACGAGTGTTGCATCAGTATTTAAGGTTTTTTTTTTTTAAGTTCATAATGAAGCTTCATTATGAAGTACGAGACAACTTAAATACTGATTCAACACTCGTAATCAGTATCGCGTCGTAAGCTACGTGGTACGTAAGCTGCGACGGGCTACGTATACGTAGCATTTTTTTCTCAGTGCAGAAATAATTATGCATGTTCTGGATTAACACATACGGTAGTAACTTATTTTTAATCTGTGAAAGTTCTTTCTTTTGAAAGTTATCGCAGACAAAGTGGCATATTTAATTTACGTAGTATAGTCGGGGAAATTTACGGATTTTTGTATGGAGAAGGTTGCATTAATTGCACTTTTGGTGATAATTTGGAATATAGTAGATAAATACCTGAAAAACATAAATTCTCAATAATCCCCGATTTTTTTTTGTTTCATTGAATTATTAAGACATTTACAAAACATTAAATTTAGGTACGAACAAAAATTGGAAAACTGATGATTTTGTATAGAATGGCTTCATTTAATAAGTTTTACTTATAACAATAATAATCCCCGGTTAATATCGTAAATTTGAGTAGATATTTATTGTTTTGTAAGTTTTCAAAAATTATAACCTCAAAACTAAATTTCGCAAAAATAAAAATTAGAGAGATAGGGCAGCGTATGAGGACTAAGGGGGGGGACCCACGCTCGGGAGCCTTTCTGGTACAGATAATTTCTTTGGCCATCCAGAGGGGCAATGCGGCAGGTATCTTTGGGACCTTTGAGCCGGGGTTGCGAAGGGCAGTGCCTTTAGATTAGTTAGTGATAGTCTGACGAAGCTTGCATGTGGATTTTATCTTGTGTGCTGCCATTGACGAAGCATGTAGCGGATATAGATGTGTGTGATTAAGTTTTGACGAAGCCTGCGTTGCGGATTAGATTATTTTTGTTATATTGTTTTGAATTTGTGAGAATTTAGATCATTAAACTTGTATAATATCATGGCGAAAAGCCGAACTGCAGATATAACTAGTTTTAGTCGGCTACAACTAGGCAGCCGGTTAGGTTAGGTTATAGTTGTAACCGGCTATAACCACATTTCGTCTTTTAGCTGTAACCATAGATTTAACCGTATTTAGATCGTAAATGCGAAAGAGAAAGCATAGCATTAACGTATGTTAGAGCGAGATAGATAGATGAGATCAATTCTCGAACACGCTATGAGCCTGTATGGCCCTAGCGTCAGTTGTCAACGGAACGAATCCCGCTTTTAAATCTCAGGTTTTTTTAGTCTCGCCTTGGATAATCCGTAGCCGATCTAACGTAGTTTATGCTCAATCTATGGCTGCAACATATACATCGATCAAATCATAATTAAATTTGAAGGACAGACTTATAAAATAATCCCTAAGAAAGTTTAATCAAATATCAATAACTTTGAAATGACAAAGTTTATCACCAAGTAATATCCCTCAGAAGCATTACCCCGATTGGCTTGGAGTGGAAGGTCATCGGCAATATTTCATAATGTCAAGACATCAAAACTTTATGCTCCGAGGCTGGGGAGGGGCCGCGATAAACCACCGATACAAAGCGTTCAACGTTTTACTGTTTTTCTTTTATATTTATGTTATCTAATACGTATTATAATGAAACGGAGGACGGAGTTTGTGCTTGAATGTCAGTTTATTAAAGCTATGAAACAATTTTTTTAACTCTAACAAAAAAAAGTATTTACCTTCCATTTTTGTTTTTATTGTTTGTTTTTTATTTTTTTAGGTAAGTTAGTCTTAGCTTCATTATTCTGTTTTAATATCTTTCTTTTATTTCGCGTTAAAACATTTCAGTTCATAGATGGCATTACAAAAAACAATTACTTACTTCCCAACGCTATCTTCGTGCTTCGAAAGGCATGTTAAGCAGTACCTATTGTTAATAAGCCGTGGTGGTCCAGTGGCGAGAAACCTTGCCTGCCGCGCAGGAGGTGATAGTTCGATCCCCATCCAGACCGGAGTTTCGGAATTTATGTACGATTTGTAACACCACTGGCTTTTCGGTCAAGGAAACCTGCATGCTTCAATTTCGAGGCTTGTATTGTGCCCACTGTCCATTATAAGTGGCGACGGGCTCAGCCCCCGTCACACTGGACAGGGTTTCGGTACTACTGGTGAAACGTGGATGTTCTGAGGTTGCAAAATATCTCTGACTACACCCTCGGGGAATATAGTTGTGAGCATATGCTATGCTATGCTAGATAGTATTGTTAGAAAGCGTTATGCAACTTTATTACAACTTATTCGTAAAGCAAAGTCGAAGGCCAATAAATTAAGGCGACTTAAAAGCACTCTAACAGTATAAGTTAACCACTAACTATAGCCTCTTCTAATCCACACCGGGCTCGAGTTCGGAGTATGAACCTCTTCCTCTCACACTAATTCGCTTTTACCCTGCAGTGGGATCTAACATTTTAAATGAATACTTAGGATTTAAAAATGATCTAATATATCAATTTCAAATCGTAAGTAATCGATTGTGTAATACATTGTAGGTACTTATAAAAATAACTTATTTGATCTTCAAAACAAGATTTTTGCAAGCAAACCCACATGTCGAACTTGTTTAAGATTTTCTTTATAACCCATACCATTTCAGAATATTCTTTTCTTTCTTCAAAGCTCAAATTATCGTTATCGAGAACACAATCTGGACAATTTGGCGTCGGATTTTAAATCGATGTTTATGAATCGAATAAAATTGTATTGGTGTAGTCGAGTTTATGTTTTCAATACCGTATTTTGTTTTGTTTAATAAATCTAAAGCATTATTCTCACTGAGCATTTACCTAAGTAGGGAAGTTCAAATATTTTTTTATTAAAACTGAACTAGCATGAGTAGCAGAAAATTAAGTAGGTACAGTTTAATTATTACGCTGAAGTTGTAATGGTACTACTGGTGAAACGTGGATGTTCTGAGGTTTCAGAATATCTCTGACTACCCCCTCGGGGAATATAATCGTGAGCATATGCTATGCTATGCTATGCTATGCATGCATGAAGTTGTAATGGGCTGATCAAATCTGCCGAAGTAGATCTTGAACCGATGGTCAAACAATGTTCCGTATAGTTCCCGGAAAAGAATAGATCTAAGACCTGCCGAAGAACTGGCAACCGATGATTAGTCAGTGCTCTAAAGTGCTCTAAGACCATGACCTGGCAGGTGTAGTGTAGGACGCCATCCGGTGCTGGACTGACGACTTGAGATGGGAGCGAGAGCGGCTGAATGAGGATGGCCAAGGAATAAGCTTTGTAGCGCACCTTGAGAGAGGCGTATATTCAGAACTGTGATAAGCTGAGATCATTGACTTACCAACTAACTGGAGTGCAATTCTCTAAGCATCACATCGCTGTCAAAAACATATCGACGAGCTCAAAAATGGAACATCCTTCTTGCATCCTTCAGATCGTCGAAGTTTTTATATCGGTTTGACACATGACACAACCTTAGCTAATACCGAATTAACAGCTCGCCGATCAACTCTCGCCGCTGTATCAACGAAGAATTAAGGTTGTGTGGATGTTTTTGCTTAGAGAATTGCAGTTCAGGACGTCGGGTCCACGCTCAAAAGTGTCCGAACTAAAAGAGTATCAAAGCGCATAAAGAGTAACAATTACACGCCAGTCTTCGTTTCGTTCGTTAGTTTCGTACACGTCTATAGTGTCCTGCCACAATTTGTAAAACTACGCAAGCAAAATGACAAAAGAATTTCAACAGTTTCATTGTTTTTAATTTGTTTATGTTACTAAAACGTACTTTCTACGCACTAACGTAAACGTTAGTGCGGTATACTTTTTTCGAGACTTTTGTATGAGACCCGGCGTGCATTATTTTGTCAGTCAATGGCTGCGTTGTAGATTAAAATGTCCTACTATAAGGCTGTTAAAGCAAGTATGACACTCGATCAAAGCCGGCAGTGGAGGTGCTTTGTTATAACAAACTTAACGTTCTCGAGCTCCGAAATACTTTTAAGCTTGAACAGATTTTCAGGAACGTCGAACTGCATAAAATAGTTGAGAAGTTTCGCAAAACCGTATTGACACGGCGCGCGTCAAGATAGAGATTGTGCGGTGCAAAGTAGGGTAAGTACTTTAGCATATTATCGGTAGTAGAGTACTATTACCAGGCCTGTCTCACTCCACAGCTCAGGTATGCTTGACGGCCGATCCCCACCGAGGGGTGAATGGCAATAGGTTAGGTAAACTGTGTAAACTTCTTGGCCAAATCTCATTAGACTTGCCGCCATTTTATGAGTAGTCAAGGCGAGACTTGAAAACCCTAGAAATGTCACGGTGCCAGCACGTGAAATAATGAAAGAGGAAAGAAGAGCTTTCATGTCTAATGACTCGGTTCATTTTTGTTTGCCCGCGCGCCGTTGCGACTGTTAGTAAGTTAGACGCGAATTGTAGGATAGGATAGGCGCGAATAACTTTGCACCTTATGACCGTGCAGAGAGAGACGCTAATAGGACAACGACAATCAACAATTTGATGGGTAGACTTTTAGTTTAAAAGGATGCTAATGATATCAATTCCACCCTGTATATGTTAGTAACTAACACAACAATGTTAGTTGCAATAATTCAGCCACATTTAATTATTTTCTTAGCAACAAAGCCCAGAACTTTACTTCTCTCACTGAATTTTGCACTCAACCGTCAGATTTGCAGGCAGAGAAGTTTCGGCGGGAAATTTGTAGTAAACAGGATTATCGAGTCCATTGTTGGTCCAACTCGAAACTGGCTCTATAATTAACATAAATTCGGTCAAGTATAAGCCGGATTTGTGAATAGAGGGCTCCGCAGCTTAAGTGAATTTTGAATAACTACTGCGTGGTTTTGCGAGTTTAATATTACTTTAAGTTCCTGATGACATTGAAATACTGTCGTACGCATGAACTACTTTAGTGTTAACCCGTTATTAGCTTTAGTTTAAGCGTAACTCTCATTCAACAATTTATTTTGATAATGTCAAATGGCTAGCCATACAAAGCATCTAACCTTTATTTTCCTGCCCCTGTTCTATGACTTGGGGGTCGGCACAAGATGCATCCATAGCATGGGGTATTAGCAGCCGCGGCCACCTGACGCCAACTCTCTTTGGGAATGCAATTGTTGTGGAGTACCCGGCACTATACGCAAGGTATTATACTGCATTCCTTACTTCCTTAGTCACCTCTTACGACAACTAAGGTTTGAGATGTAGACTTACTCTTTTCCGGGAACTAGACGGAACAATTTTTACCTATAATTGGTTAATTGAAACTCTTTTAAACATTATTTTGA
This sequence comes from Agonopterix alstromeriana, assembly GCA_963924505.1. Lineage (NCBI taxonomy): Eukaryota > Metazoa > Arthropoda > Insecta > Lepidoptera > Depressariidae > Agonopterix > Agonopterix alstromeriana. The sequence continues at coordinate 18,844,482 of OZ004667.1, forward strand.
AGTCCGTTAAAATTCGGTACTTATTGTAAATACTTGCGAAGCGCTAGTTGGCGTAGTATTGCTTCGGTATTGGAAACGATCACCGAAGTTAAGCAACGTTAGGTCCGGTCAGTCTTTGGATGGGTGACCGTTTAGTGGTATTTCATCTCGAGCGTTTCCGTGCTTCAGAAGGACGTAGATCCGTCAGATGGCGTTGTAACAATTCTTTAAGCCAGGTCAGAGGCCTAATAAGGTGGCTTGAAAATTCTTTGACAGCAAGTTGACCACTAACTTGCCTCCATCAATACGCACTGGGCCTGCGTGGTGGAGTATGGCCCACTCACTCTCACCTTTATTCGTAGGAGGAGGCCCTTGCCCTGCAATGGGATTCTACAGGCTATAACATACTTACTAACTTACTGGAAACACTTACCACTGCTATTATACTATCGGAAAAACCAATAAAAATAATCACTCGACTATGCTGATAAACAGTGTGTTCTATCACACTACCAGCAAACGCTGATAGTGTCATAGACCCTATCAGCGTATCTCAATCTTTTCGGGAGTCGATCCTGACGGCGACGTCCATTCTCCGGGATCAAAGGAGTAAAAAGTTTGGCCCATATTTCCGAGTGTAATCGACAAACATGGCTGGCTCAATTCCATTTCAATTTGGCGATTTTCTCTCCAACAACGGCTATTTTATCGGCGACTTGTAATATAAAATGTATATTGCACTGTGACGATAAATCTAATTCATTACAATTCAAATAAACTAATAACCATTTGAAGCTCTGCTGATATCAAGTACGGAACCCTAAGACAGCCCCAGTAGCCTACAGCAGCCGATTGAATCCCGAATTCGCTCCTCGTCCGTTTTAAAATCAAATTGAACAGAGTCATTGAAATGCTTTATCTCCGAATTTGTATTATTTATAGCTTCTGTTTTGGTACAATTTGGATTCGCTTTGATTTTCCTTTTGATTTAAAGTACTCATTTAGAGTATTCAGACTCAATTTTGTAGGAACTTTAATTTTGCAACTCATTATCTCATTAAATATTTCTTGGTCGTCGCAATACAATATTGTTTTATTAAATTACTTACGAGTGATGTCATATTTATACATTAATTGATTTTCTGTGTGTTAATATACACATACATAGAAACTCTGTAAGGACACTGCATACAATAAAGACAGAATAAATACTAGTAAGTCTACATTATTTTATACAATGACATTCTACATACATATTACTCACCACGTCATACAATAACAGAACCAACAAATTTTATACTGAAGCAATGTCATTGATTTTATATGACATTTCATCGATAGCTAAGAGGTATATAGGGTCCTTCTTAACATGCTGACACTTTTAATGGGATAATCAGACCGTCAAACTGAACAACTTTCTCTATGGCACCAACATCGAAATCGCAAAAAAAATCTGCTCTTCCATACAAAATTGCAAACCTACTCGAGCCAAATGTATGGGACAGCTGTTTTTTTTCGCGATTTCGATGTTGGTCTCACAGAGAAAGTTGTTTAGTTTGATCGTCTGATCATCCCCTTAAAAAAGTGTCAGCATATTCAGAAGGGATGTATAATATAGAATTAATTATTAATATGTCAAAGAAAACTTATAACAGAAATAATAGATACAAAACAATTCAATTAGGTATTCATTATATCATTAGAAGTTTTAAACTAATTTCATTTGTCGTTCGCCGTCAGTCAATGTGTCTCAACCCTTTGAGTTCATCGCGCCTTTGTTTATTGTTCCTAATGAGGCGATTTCATTAAAAAAACGTTCCAAGACATTCGAAGGATGGCGTTATAATCGTGCCAATTTAGCTGTCAGATCGAAAGAGTTACTTGTTTTTCTCGATTCCCTAATTTTAGGGAGTATGTGATTAAGATTTGACGAAGCCTGCGTTGCGGAATAGATTATTGTTGGTATATTGTTTTGAATTTGAATAAACTTTAATTTATTTTCAAGCTATTTTTCATTTATTAATAAGATTATTATGGTTTTAATATCAGATATGTTTTGATAATTCAAATTGATTAACTTTTTGTGAAGTCAATGTTCGTTTATTATAATATTTATAATTATGTTATGTTATTGTCGACAATAAAGAACCTAAAGAAAGAACAGAATAAAACCGTGCATTTTATACTTTATTTAATTAAAAGTCAATTTGCTAAATAAATTCAATTTATCGTGAATAATCTTGAATTCATAAGCAGAAAAATGTATTTTTTACCGTCCTTCCATTACAGAATTTAATACATTAATGAGATTGAAATGAATGATATCTCGCAAATCACTTGGTATTTTATTAAAATTTTGTGAACATTTGCCAAGACGCTCAACGCAAATACTTGCCAACGAAAAAATAATTACTTTCGTTTGATAACATGTTCTGTGTTGATAAAGGTTCCATCATGGTAAATTATTATTGGAAAAGCTATTTGAACCGATGTGACGATGAAGTAAAGTAGAAGTAAGTAATATTTAGTTTAATTTCTTTGTCTACCTACCTACCTTTGCCGGGCCTTAAGCGAACATTTCAAACGAGAAAAATAAGTCAAAACAATTGCTATTTTACAGGGTGAAATTGATATCATCAGCATCCTTCTAAACTAAGAGTCTACCCATCAAACTGAACAACTTTTACTATGGGACCAAATCGATCGGAGCAAAAAAAAATCAGCTGTTCCATACTAAACTGCAATGCCTACTCGACTCAAATGTATGCAACCGCAGATTATACAGGTGTTTCAAAAATACCCCTATAGAAAAAAGGGTGTTAAAGGGTCTCTTGTAAATAGTCTATTGACAATGTATGACACCCGTATTATAATATTATTATTTACCGAAAAAAAAAAGTTTCTATAGTAAAATAATAAAAGAGTAATCGTGAAAGCGCAGCACTATTTTAAGGACTGCCGGTAGTTCAAAGACTACACGTCAGTAGATACGTCGTAAGGTCACCGGGATGTCACTACCTATCTTGTAAGTACTTAGGTTAAAAGATGATTTTTCTCTAAGTTATCTTTATTACGCCAACATGAATATTAAGACCTATTTATTGCACAAAAAAAACAATGAATAACAGATTAACAAAAAAATTTAATTATTGGTACATAAATAAAAAAAAAAAAAAAATATTTGTCATAATTTAAACATCTTACAATTAGTTTTTTTCGACAAAGAAAGCTTCATCGTCTCCTACTGAAATTTAGGTAAAAATGACTTAGAAACTACCCTTCTGAAAAAATAGTCTATGTTTCATATGTCACACTAGAGTTGGGATTTTTTTATAGTTGGTTTGATGACGGATTTTTATTTTTTTGTTTAATTATGTAACACGTATATTTATCTTTTCGCATTCGAAGCTGAAGGCGATGCACCAAAACATAGTGAGGCTTAAAAACCCCTTACCCCTTAAAGTAATGCAACTGTTTACCCTAACACCCTGTATAGTCTCTACACCCATCAAAATGAAGAATGCTGTACATTTTATTCAATTTCACAACATTCAATGAAAGTAGAGAACAATATTTACCGGATTATAGTGAAATTATCTAATAATTTTGATCACGATTGTGTGTGTGTTTTGTGTGATTGTGTGTGTGTGTTGTGTGATTATGGCAACGGGCTCACCCCCGTCGCACTGGACAGAGTGTCGAATATAGTAGTGAGCATATGCTTATTCTACGATTGTGTGAAGAATCTGTGATGTTTAATTTGTCGGCAGTAGAGAGCTAGTACCTACCTATCACTGTTTTAAGCGAACTATTCATTATACAATACCTATAACTAGTGCAAATAAGATGAGTTGTACTGCATTCGACTTCCCATTCATCGCGACAGAACTTCGTTCTTTCCTCCCCTCTTGTAACAGTAACGCTTGGTGCGTCCCTATCGATTTCCTATAAGGAGTTTCAGCATAATATCTGGAATAATCAAGTTGGAGGTGCTCGCCATCAAATTTTTACGATGCAGCCGTCGCACGTGGTTGTATAACAATCGTGTCAGGTCTTCTAGTATTAAAAGGAATCTACACGAAAACTTTTTGGTTAACCTTTGTCCTAGTTACTGTTGTTTTAGTAAACTATCTTGGAAATTTACCTTATGACCTTATTATTTACCTTTTACCTATGGGCCAGTAGATTTGGAAATTGGACTACAGATTTTATTCAATAAATTAACGTAAATCCTAATCCATACTGTTATAATTATACAGGCTGTAAGGATTAGTATAATTAACCTGTAAACCATATTATACTCTACCCATCAAACTGAACAACTTTTACTATGGGAGCAAACCTGTCAGAACAATAAAAATATCAGCTGTCCCATACGTTTGAATCGAGTAGGTATTGCAGTTTAGTATTTAGGTTTGTTCCCATAGTAAAAGTTGTTCAGTTTGATGGGTAGAGTATGTGCTTTAAAGGTTAATGATGTTAATTTTCCTTACTCCCTGTATAGTACGATAAGATAGAAGAATAGTGCACGAATTTGGTGAAAGGTATTTTAATTCTTCTATTCTTACCTATCCTAATTTTTAAAATAATGGGTCCATCGTGGTGTCGATGATTTTGCCAATGTCGAGTTGAAATAAAGTTGAGTTAAAAATCATAATTAGTTACTTATTTCAATCAGGCAACAGTACAATATACATCATAACGGACCCATATTATGAATACGATCAGTGTTTTCACTGTTTGTTCGTTACTACTTTAGTTGCGTCGCCAATATTATATTGAATTTCATACAGCGCTCCTCGTGACGTCGAGAACTAATTTCTGTCATACAAATTGGTGACGTAACTACAGTTGTAAAGTACAGTGAAAACTCATGGTAGGCCCACAGTATTGGTTGGTCAAAACCACGGATTTAGAATGATAAAGGATACCAATCCTCCTTATTGGCCATGGCGGTGGGTAATGTTCAACCTTCTTTGGTATCGATGTCTCAAACTTTAGGTTGGTCCCTTTTTGTCACAACAAAAATTAAATAATAACTATTTATTTTTATTTTTGTCATTGGTTTAGAAAGGGAGAAACCGACAACGACGATGAAAACGTACGAAAGAAGGAGAACATTAGCGACCGCCAAGGAGTATTTTCATGTTTCACAGCTTGTAAGGCAGTCTGTACTCCAGTACGTCTAGCACGATTTCTCTACTTGCGCGCGACTCGGCTCTTTCCCATACTACAAGTCGCGGCAAGCGCGGCTTTCGCTCTCCGAATAGCGCGGGGACAGGTTATTTTCTAAGCAGCGAAGGCGCGTCGCGCGCGTGCAGAGAAATCATATTAGACGTGCTGGTATACAATACCTGTTTCCAGCTCAAAACTCCTGATCCTCGGGTTTCCTGGTCAAAACTGACAAGGGTAGGTCCCTTTAGTCCACAATTAGTTTCTGAAAACTTTCTCCCTGTGTCCAGAGACTATTACGGTTAATTTGTCTATGAAATCATAATATCAATTTAGTTGCAGTCTGGATAGTGCTCTAAGCCTCATTGATCATAATGTATGAACATAATTAACATCTAGTTAGTTATGTATTGTTCATTGATTAATATTTGTACTTATGTATACATCGTGATTGGCTCTAACACGTCGATTTGAACCACTAACACGTCATTGTTATAATGTGTGATAATTATTGTTACATAAGAAACTTAGACAATATAACTATGGACGAGTCCGCGAGTTTCCGACTAGTCAAACGCCAAACGCGTGCTTTGTATGAAATATTGTACTAAAAATTGAATAGTGACGTCATAGTTTTTCGTCGTCGTTTTGATACTTTTTATAGTTTATTCAGTTATTAAAATAGTATTCAAGCACCAGCACAGCATTACTGAAAATGTGAGTGTAGCGTTATTTTTAAACGGTTTATTTACTGAGCAGTTAAAACTAAAATTTATTTTATGTAGTCAACTCCCCTATTCTACTAACAAACTTTTCTGACACAATTTGCGGGGGGCGAGGTAGCATGAAATCCGCAACTTTTGATTTTATTCCATTACCTTAGATTCGAATTTTGACTGTTAAAAATTGTCTCGTGTGAACCCCGAACGCGACTCGTTTGAAATTATTGTTCCGCAATTATAGGCTGTCTCGTTTAGTGACAAGGTATAACATTTTATGTAAATGCACATGATTAATTGAACTTGTAACGTGGCAGAGAGGGGAAATGCTACCGCAAGGCTGGTCCCTAGTTATATGGTCTAAGATAAGACAAAGGTAAAATTTTTCTACAACAACTATTAATATTGTAGCAACAAGAAAGAATCCAAATATCAAAACAAGTTGAACTAAGAATGTAACTCAACCGCAAAACTTTGATAGATATAAATTGCATCGCGCAACTTTTCAAATTAAAACCTCGGTTAGAGACATCCACTGCAATCGGTCGGTTAATAGGAAAAGTTGTAAGATTATTGCCTTCCAATGCTCACCTTAGGCTTCCACTGTTTATCTTCTGTCTCTGTTATACCACTGAGGTAAGACCTATCTAGACTTCTTTTTCGAACTCAGACTACTTATATGAGGACAAGTTACGCGTGTAATTCTACTAACAAACTTTTCTGCCACTTTTTGCGGGGGGCGAGATAGCACGAGAAACGCAACTTTGAATTTTATTCCATTAGTTTAGATTCTAATTTTGAATGTTAAAATTAATGAAAAACAGTGTCGTGTGAACCCCAAACGTCATAAGTTCGAAATTATTGTTCCGCAATTATAGGCTGTCGCGTTTAGTGATAAGGTATAACATTTTATGTAAATGCGTAAGATCTTTTGATCTTGCACGTTGGCAGAGGGGAAATGCTAAGGCGAGGCGGGTCCGCATATAATTCGTCTAAATTTTCGAATATTCGTAAATTTTTTAGGGTTACACAATGGGTGAAAACGGGACCCTATTACTAAGCCTACGTTGTCGTCAGTCTGTCCTACCTATTTAGGGCTGTAACTTTTGAACCGTAATAGCTAGACAGTTGAAATTTATACAAAATATTCGTTATTACGGCGATTTATTGAACAAATAATAACAGTAACATTTCAAAAAGTTAATAATTAAGGGGAGTCCAAATACAAGAAACGCAGAAACCGTAATACATACAAGCGTCAAACTTGGAATGATTATAGAGCAAACTCTACAGTATAATAACAATAATTAAAAACCGGTCAAGTGTGAGTCGGGTCTCTCGCTAAAGGTACCGAAGAAAACAAAACTTTTTTGAATGTTAATATGTTGTGTGGTGGTGTGGTACGGAACTCTCGGTGCGCGAGTAGCCCAACTCGCACTCGACCGGTTTTATTTCTTGTTTGATAGAATTATTCAAAAAAACTGCTAAGGGCGTGATAGACACGTCCATCATAGGGTTCCGTAGCCATTTAAAATTTGATAAAAGATGTGAGGACGAAATAAAATCTACAACAGGGAAAACCTGGACCTGATTGGCAAGCGACAGAGACCGAGGAATGACTTCTCCATTTGATTCCCCAAGGAGGTCGTTGCCAAACTCGGGCAAACAGAAGATGAGGTTGTCAATGACGTCTGAACCTGAGAGGACTCAGCGAATAAGAGAAATACTTTGTTACGTTTGTAGAACATTAAATTTCTTTAAGGTGCACTTCCGATGCCAGCGGCAGATACGACTGACACCCTCGTCTGGCGCGTGGTACTGTCATATGCCATATGTCTATCGCATCGGCCGCGCGCGTCTGACGCACGCGTCAGTCGCTAGCATCGGAAGCGACGCCATACGTTTTCATAGTAACTAGTATAGCCGCATCGGCCATCGGCCGAGAGCCACCCGCGTCAGTCGACTATAAAAAGCCTTTCTGAAATAAAAGCTATTATAAATAAAAATAACTAAAAGAAAATTCGAGAATTTTTGATAAATTGTCATTACTCAAATTATTTACTTTTGTATTTTATTACCTACTAAATACCTCGTTAATTATAAACTTATTATTCATCTAAACTTACTGAAAAGTTTTAACCCTCGACAACGCAATGACAAACGTCAAAAACTAGGTACGTAACCGAATCAAAAGTCTTCCAAAATTAATTCATAACCGGTGTAATCTCCATCATTAATCACTCGCCCCGAAAGTTTACAAGTTTATCCCAATTTTCAGTTTCACTTGACATTATGTCCCGCAAACTCGAGAATTTGAAGTAAACCTGTTTTTCCACCGAGTGCGAGTTGACGCGATATATGCAGATGTGAATTGAGCCTTGTCCACCAATAGATCGACATTAACGAGAGTTGTTCGAGATGTAAAATTAAGCCATATTATTCGGATTGCCGCATATGTACCTAGAGCAATTTCTAGGTCAAGTCAAAAGTCAAGTCAAAGTCAAGTCAAGTCAAAATTTTTATTCAAAATAATATCACATAGATAACTTTTTGACGTCATATTTTTGAAACTACCACCGCGTCGGAAGGTACACTGCAGATAAAAGTCTTGCGACGGATACGTACATCGATTTTAAACTGCATACTTAGTAATAAATAGTTACTCAATTCAATTTTGCATCAGCATTATAAATTCTTGTCTCACCCATGCCATCCCTTAATAAAGATGTGATATGCGAGAATTATGTTATTTTTGCTACTGTACTGACCATAATATGACGGCCCGCCCAACAAGTACAATAGCATTAAGGATATGCTATACACATGATGTAAAGTTAAATGCGTTACATATGCTTCAGAACGGGGTGCTTCAGACCATCAAACGAACAACTTTCACTAAGAAACCAACATCAAATCGCGAAAAACTAATGAAAGTAAATGTCAATAGCAACTCGACAAAAGTGTATGAAGCAGCTGTTTTTTTTTATGTTGGTCCCATAGTAAGAGTTGTTTAGTTTGATGGTCTAAAGCACCCCCTTGACATATTTAAGTTTACACCCTGTGTATAAGACATGTCGTGCTATTCTATAAAGCACAAATTAGAATCCCGAAAATGGCATGTCTAATTAGCCTGGCCTAATCAGTTTTTAAGTGAGTTTCTAGCAAGGCAAATTTGCATCTGACTTTCGAGTGTACGGTCTGCTAGACTCAGTTAATCATTGGTCACTTACAATGTTAAATTCTTGCACATCGCAGACATCGCATCGTATCGCCTCACGGTGCGGGTGGACAAACAACTTTGCCCTGAAACCGCTTTAAAGGGTTAAGTCGGTTGCTTTACAAAGTAAGTTTATACGGAACGGAGTGGCAATGACAAGGCAATTCAATACGAAGAGTTTGTGGATTTGTACTGTTGTGAAGATTTGATGGGATTTAAGATTATAGAGATGTAAGAGATCAAAATTAGGAATTAGGTGATATTTCAGTGAACTAAAGTGGTTGACATAGCTCAGAAAATGAGCAAGCTGAAGTGACAATGGGCTGGTTATATCTGCCAAAGAACTGACAACCGTTGGGTAGATAAAGTTCTAGACTGGAGACCACGAACTGGCAGGCGTAGTGTGGGACGTCATACAGTCCGCTGGACAGACGACCTAAAATGTAGCGGGGAGCGACTAGATGAGGAAGGCCAAGGATAGAGTTGTGTGGAGCGGCTTGGGAGAGGCCTATATTCAACAATGGACGATGATAGGCTGATGATGATGAAGATGAAGATTATGGTTATAACTGGTTGTGCCCGCGATTACGTACGCGCGGACCACTTAAATACGAATGCAGGTATTTTCTCATTGAATGAATTTACGATGATCTAAAAAATCTGTCTGAATTGGGACAGTAGCTCTGATAAAATAAGGGATATTTTGGGAAAATGACATTTGAAACCAAGGGACATTATTATTATGAATCTAATCTAAAAAAAAAAACAATAACTTTTTTCTTTGATCCGCCAACGTGACGACCGCGTATTGTAAGTCCCATTGTGGAAGGTGGTGGGAACCCTATTGGAAGAGGCAGCACAAGCTATTTTAGTGATCCTTGAGGAAGTCCTTTGGACAGTTTACGTGGATTATTTCCTTGGCCATTCAACGTGGTAATGTTACAAGCCTAATGGGTATCTTCGGTACTAGCTCAACCACAGAGAAATTACACGCTCCCGTGGCTCAACCTAGGGTGGGTTATTCGATTAAGTAGGTTTACTAACTTGACGCATGTTCTAGATACCCTGTGTTGTATTTACCTACACCTATTGGTTAGTTTATTATGAAGAAGCGTATATGCTCACAACTATGTTCCCCGAAGGGGTAGTAGAGATATTCTGAAACCTCAGAATACGTTTCACTAGTAGTACCGAAACTCTGTGCAGTGTGACGGCGAGCGACCCCGTCACCACTTATTATGGACAGTGGGCACAATACATGCTTAGAAATTTAAGCATGCAGGTTTCTTCATGATGTTTTCCTTCACCGAAAAGCCACTGGTGTTACAAATCGTACATAAATTCCGAAAAACTCATTGGTACGAGTCGGCTTGAACGGCGATCGAACCATCTCCTCCTGCAGGGCAGGCAAGGCTGCACGCCATTGGACCACCACGGCTCTAAAGAAACGGCTTTGAAGAAGCGTGCATGCGAATAGTGTCCTGTAAAGTAAAGATGATGTTATTCTATTTCGACGAAGCCTACGTTGCTGATTCTGATATTCTACAAAATTTACTCAATTAAATGAATGATAACTGTGTTTTTATAAACCCGAGAAAACAGGTAAAGAATTCCACTCAGAATTCCTTAGAAATGCGAAACTTTTTCATAAATTACACAAGTTATAATTACCGAACTCCGACACGTCATTCGATAAATAATTATAGAACGATAGCTTCAGAAATAATTGTAAGTGGTATCTGACGTAATTAATTGGTACAATCATCCAGGCAAGTAAATTAACTACAATAGTTAACTGATGCCCACAGAACTGGAAACTCGCGCCTTCAATAGGCTTTAATAATTAATGCAACCGAAAGCTGCTTATTACAGTAGTTGAGTGATTTTGGGCTTTTATTTATGTTTATCTTTAATATTTCGACTGATATTCTGAACAGTTATAGCAATTATCGTAATTGATTAATGGATTCGTATCATTTATTAGTTATAGCCGAGGCTTGGAATAGTCCAATACAATTTTCTTATTGTGGTAGGGTATACAATACAGTATAGGTATGCAATGTTATAGCATTGAGAAGGTTTTTGAAAAGAGGTTACTTTGCAGTGTTTTTAGGGTTCCGTAGTTTAGCAAGGAACCCTTATAGTTTCGTCCATTCTGTCTGTCTGTATTTCAATACAACGAAAGGGTATTGGAAAAAAATTGCTTCTTTTTAAACTGTGTGAGGTGTCGTTGGATAGGTCTTTACCAATGGAACAAAACTCCCATACAATATAAATCGATATAATGCTTCTGTCTCGAGAAAGTCTATGTGAAAAATCTGAAAATGTTATAAAATATAGCTTAAGGTAAGTACTTTTAGCGAAAATTATAACGGATAGGGTACACAATTACTAAGGAACCCTATCATGTGCGAGTCCGACATGCTCTTGACCGGATTTTTAGAAATAATGTTATTAGTTGATTATAATGTTAAGGGCCGGAATACCTTACGGCCCGTTATAAAACAGCTAGTAACTAGTTAGTAGTTGTTGCATTGTTTTTGATCACTCCAACAGGGAATATAGCTATGAGTGTGCATTTAGAATAACATTAGATTTTTGTCTACAAAACAAAAATAATTCTTGCCCCTTTACTTCATTTCAAATAAGGACGAAACGGTTTTCCGATTCCTATATAGCTTTCTGGCCAATTCTGATTTGCAAATATAATTTATTTATCAGAAAGATATACTATCCGAGATATCTTGGACGTTACTAAAGCTGTTCTGTAAGACGAAGTGTTTCAAATCTCTGTAATTCAAAATAGTCTTAAAATTTCGTTGCTATTTGAAATAGAGTATAGATTCCTGCAGTACTGCAGACGAAACACAATACATGGTTTTTAAGCACCAACGACAAAAGGGGTATCGACGATAGGTAGTTTTTCTGGCTGCATCTTCAAAAGTCAAAGTCAAAATTGTTTATTCAAAATAATATAACATAGAAAACTTTTTGACGTCATGTTTTTGATTCTCGCGTCGGAAGGTGTTCCGTTGTAGAGAAGATGCGGCCAGAAACTCTACAACACACTTCTTTTAAACAAAACAAAATATACAAAGTACAAATACTAAAATCCGATTTTAAATTACATAGTGTAACATTGTCAAGACCAGACATTTTGGTCTTCTCTAAAGTTTTCTAGTTTAAACTTGATATTCCCCCAAATTCCTCCATGACGTTCTGTCTCTCGCCCTCTGCATCCAGTTGGGACCCGATAAGTACTTCCGCTATTGTAATGCTCGGAAAACTAAAATTAGTGATTTTCAAAACTGGTTTAGTACATAACACCGAAAGTTAAATATTCGAACAGCAATACATCGGTATTTTAAACATCGTGATTTTCAAATTCGGAATTTTCTTTTTCAATTACCTCTTTATATCATTGGCCCATCTTTCTGGTGTGGTAGAGAGTAGTCTCTCTGTGTGGTTCGTTTTGACCTCCATTTCAGTGTATTGTATGGAATCATAATCATTCAGAATATTCACATTATACTAACAATTCCTAAACTATCCGGTGTGTGTCAAAATGGGTATATTACCGTTGGCGCGCTGCATACAAACGAAGTCTGGTTATATTTTCAATAATAACCAATAAAAGTCTGAATGAAATTTTTCAGATACAATCTATAAACTAATCTCTATGCTTGTATGTTGTCAGATTTTCGTTAAAATCTATAGTTTTAAAGTTACAGTGCCTCAATGATTTCCATACAAATCTTAAATTAATCCTAGCATTGAAACTGTATATTTTAACGAAAATCTGACCACATACAAGTATAGAGATTGGTTCCTAGATTGTTTATGCAAAATTTCATTGACCTTAATTGCTTTGAATTGAAAATATAGCCAGACTTCGTTTGTATGCAGCGCGTATTAGCACGTTCGGAATAAACTTCTCTTAAAACACACACGAAAAGGAAGACGCTTTACAATTCTAAACTACACAATATTTTACAAGCAGTAATTTGATTTAAACAAACTATAAGAGACCATTAGTGAAATTGAAACTACGTGGACGAAACACTTAGAATATAACAATCCAATTAAAAGCAAACAGTTAAAGGAAACTTTTCCAATAACCATTCACATTGATAAGGGTCTAATTGTCTATTAATTAAATATTAAAACGGTTCGCAATCTGCTCGTCACAGTTTCCTTTAAAAACTGCTACCTCTGCTTTTCTTGTTGAACAAGTGATAGGCTGTGGCGAATGGATTAAGGACATTATGTTTTCTGATTCAATGTCACTATCTCTTCAGCTGATGATATATATGGGTTCTCTAGATTAAACATTTTACTCCAAAGTATCTTGTCTATATGTGATGTGTCTTAATTCTTCAAGTAAACCTTATTTTCGTATATCTATCTCCTGAATGCATTTATTGACTTTTCAGCTTCAAAAAAAGAACCTTTCTGTCTCAAATTTGTATACGATGTATACGAAATTGATGGTTTCCTTAAGAACTGGCCTATCGAAGCGCAGTATAAAGACTCTTGGAGAGAACGGAGGGAGGCCTTTATTTTGATTGTGGGACATCAGTGGCTGATAATACAAAATTTAAAATATACTATAGTGCTACTCAGGGAGCTAGAACTGCTTTTAATGGCGCTTTCTTAGGATTTTTGGGATTTTACTCGGAAAAAAAATCCGAAAAATGTATGTGCTACAAAAAGCCTACGTATCAGCCTAAGGACCTGGAAGGAGGCCCAAAGGAACCTTAGCATAAGATGTTACGGTGTTGAGACAGCAGGATCATCGACCAACTGCCAATTGGTTTGTAGCTCAAAAATGTTTAATACGGACATTAAGTAGTATAGGTAATCTTAAACCGCTCTAAGTCTAAAACTTAAGCCGGCGCATTAAGGCGCGTAACGCTTCGATTACACCCGTAATGGGCACTTAAGAGGAAACTGTCTCGTTTAAAACGAATAAACGAAATCCTAATGTAGTTAGGACCTCCTTAATTGCTTGAAACAGGCCTAATGTGGGGTGGGCGTAGATTAAACGTTTACAAGAGTTACAGGAGCAAACCTTGTCGTACATGATGTCGCAGGAAGCTATTAGCGAATACGGCCCACTTTTTTTTTGCATCTTTTATTTTTAAATCCGTGGTGATCCAGTGGCGAGTAACCTATTGCCTGTCGTGCAGGAGGCGATGATTCGATCCCCATCCAGGCCGACTCGTACCAATGAGTTTTCCGGAATCGATGAACGATTTGTAAGACCACTGGCTTTTCGGTGAAGGACAACATCGTTAGGAGATGTAAAGGAATAAAATTGTATTTAAATGCACATGATTAATTGATCTTGTAACGTGGCAGAGGGGAAATGATAGCGCAAGGCTGGTCCCTAGTTATATGGTCTAAGACATATTCCTTTTCTAGCATGTATTCTGTTGCTGTAAATTCAACACAAAAATTTGCATTAAACTACCTATTTGTTAGTCCTACAATGGTCCTACAGAATAGATCAACTTAACCGCAGAGCCAGGTAGTTAATTTCACAATCAAGCACTGTTGGCGCTGCCTTGCTCCTGGACGTTAATCTCTATTTTCTGGCTGGACGCTATCTGCAGCGCTGCCCACCCTCGAGGCCACTAAACTCCAACTTGGCTGTTAGCCAATTTCCGATGTTCAGTTTACACAAATGTACGGGTATTTGGGTATCTTTAGAACGAATTACGATGTTCAGGTACCAGAGTACCTAAGAGTTTTCTGCCGTATTGTTTTTTTTTTCAATACGCTTTAAATAATTGACTTATTTAACGCCACGCACGTACGTAGGCGTTGGGTAGGTCCATTGTTGCAATTATTGAGGTACCTACTAGAGGCGACACCCAGACTAAATTGTTTGTAACACTCGTATAGGCCAATTGGTACAAGCTTACTTAGTCGACGCTAAGCGCTCGCCGCAGCGTGACGCTCCCAGAGCGTGCCTCGCACTGCTGATGGTGGTGCACAGATTTTGTTCGCGTTGTCTGATGTATACATAATTATTCAATGGCTGCAATGACGTTTTCATAAAACTAAACCAAAGGCGGCAGTAGGTACCACAGTACTATAACGAGTACCTACTACTAACAGTGCAGTGCGGACACTCCATGATCACTTCCAGAAGCAGTCACGTTGCATGTCTGTTACTGGGCGGTCGCGTGTCGGGTGCCTGCTCTTCGGCTTGTCACGAAGCTCTACCCCTATTTTGGTTGCAGAGTATTTTTGGTTAAAAAAACCTTGAGATCACCAAATATTGAATACCGTACACCGTCAATTATAATTGCTATTTATACAGTAGATCTCTTAATAACCTCGTACAAAACCTCTAGCATTGACGTGTTTCCTTTCTACCGCAATTTTCTAGTAGTATCCACTAGTATGTACATTAATTTCACTGGCGCGGCGACGATTAGTTAACTTATTCCACGTGTGCGAAATAGTTTACCTAGACTCTTGCATCCATTATACCTATTGGGCACTATTGGCTATGTTGGAGCGCCCAGACATCTTGAAACACTTTCTAAGAAAAATTAAATAATAAATATCCCATCCGATATGAGCTATGTTCTTTGACCAGTGGCGTGCAATGATATCCTATCACGCTAGAATAGAGGCGATCAATTATTTTATTAATTGATAATTTGATATTTATATTTTATTTAATCGGGCACAGGCCTATCACACATTCCTACCGCTGTAACTCCTGTGAACCAGGATCAGCAGCGGCGACCATTCACAACACTAGAAAATGAAGTTCAGCGAGCCCGGAATGATGACTCTAATCTGTCTAATTTGATATGACTAACTCTGCTGGCTCAGCGACCTAAAGTGGGTTTTGGCCTCCGAGACAAGAGCGCCAATTTCCCATAATTTGATATCCAATAACAAACTTTGTCTATTGTTTCAGGTAGCGGGAGTGGTCGGGCGCGCAGACGTGCTAGCTTGCGTGTTCTTTCTCTCTTCTCTGCTACTATACCACGGGTAAGATTCACATGCATACATTAATCAAAAGTACTAGGAATCGTTAGTGACTAGAGTCTCGACTAAAAAACGATACTAAGGGATGATGATGATATTGAACGAGAACGGAGGGCGTTGGCAGTAAGAGCGAACATGTTAGCTCGTAGGTTTGCACGGTGCTCGAAGATAGTCAAAATCACATTATTCCGAGTATATTGTATGTCTTTCTATACGTGCAGCCTGTGGGCTAACTATACTCTAAAAGCTTACAGAGCCCTTCGGGTTCAGTATAATAACGCATTCAGGATGCTGTTGGGGCTGCCGCGCTTCTGCAGTGCATCAGGTATGTTCGCAGAGAGTCGTGTGGACCGTTTGTATACCAAGATGCGCAAACGTTGCGGGTCCCTGGTGCGCAGAGTGCGCGGCAGCGGCAATAGCATTTTGAACATGATGGCAAGTAGGTTTAACTGCTCGTAGATAAACCAGTGCTGCATGATGAATATTGCTATGCTACATGAGTTATGCAGCACTGGCGAGGGTAAGTAAATAGGTTAAATTATTGTACTGATTTACTAACCTTAAGTTAAGTTGTATTACTAGTACAACGAGTCCTGGTCACTTGAATAAAATAGAGTTTAGTCACCAACACCACAGCCAAAACTAGCTCCTAAGGTGATTTTCCCGATGGAATAAAAGTAGAATAATCACTGGGAACCATTTGGTTTTAAACATTTTAAGAAAAATTTCTTTTTAAAGTTTTAAAAGTGTAGTTAAACAAATATTTAACTCCACTTTTACTTATCCATTTTACGCCTAGGATAAGCATCAACAGAGCCTGACATCTCTTCTCTTTCAGCTCCTTGCGTATCTTTAAAACTCAATTCTCGCGACTCAATACACTAAGAACTAGATCTTTCGCTCGACGTTGGCGTTGATAAATGGCAGTAATGGTATCAATCTATCCGACTAGCAGAATAGAAGGTAACTTTTAATTTAAACAATATCTCAAGGGAGACGGGCTGTGCGATGCCGAACGCCTACCTACTTTATTCCGCTCCATCGGTCTCCGAGCTCGAATAGTTTACGCGCCTGGTCGATAGTTCTTGGTGTAGATCTGGAGAGGACAGGAAGTCCTATGAGGTATTTAATGTGTGATTTTCACACATTAGTTTGTATTTGATGTGATGTTCACACGGCGGACTTCCCAACCAGGAGTGTGATTTTTATCTCACACTTTCGAAATCACGACCGAATGATGCATAATCTCCATAGTAGTTTTAGTTTTCTATTACTGATTTGAACGTGTGGCTTTAAAAAGCGATCAGAACAATGGACGTACTTCTGAGTGTTATTTATAATTAGGGCGAACCTCATTAAGCCAGCACAATATACCTAAGCTAAATACACACAGATTCCTACTTCCGCGCAATTTTTAAACCTTTTTTTAAGGTGCAAATAAACAATGCTCATTCTTTCTTTATAATTTTATTTTCGTGTTGCTGAAAGGTTTGAAATCTTCAGTTAATTCGTCGGACTTCGAAAATCACGAGTTACCCTAGAAATCAATGCCGAGCCGAACCTGTGTTGAATGAAGGCAGGAAAATGAAAGAAGAACAGCAAGCACCCTTAGCAGCGTACCATTTTACGTAAACAGCTCACGTTTAAACACCGTCAGCGCCGTAGTCGAGGTATAAGATGATACGAGGTATTCACGGTGGAAGCGTTACACTGTTTGTAATTCATTTACCTCCAGCGAGGTTGTTGACTGTGAACCATTTCAGTAGGATAATACGTGAATATTATTTTAACGTCCGCTTTCCCCATCACGTATGGGGTAAGCAACAATAAGAATATACAGAAGACAAGAACAAGGACAAGGATACAGAACAGTAAAATAACGAGACAAGAATGTCAGTCGTGCGTGCTCGCACGTCCGCTTCGTTCGACTGTCAACTAGCAAGTGTCACCCCACTCCACGTCCGTACGACCACTACCGCCCATTTATTGTACTAATACGTCACAATTACAATTAAGTATACCTAGATAACAGGAAAACATCGTGAGGAAGCCTGCATACACTGAAAAATAAAATCTGATGTGTATGCGAAGTCTACCAAACCGCATTGGGCAAGCGTGGTGGACTCAACGCCCATACGGGTCCCTGAGGCCTGTGCCCTGCAGTGAGACGTACATAGGCTGATGGTGATGATACCGAGACAATACCTATGCCAGCTTTCTTAGTATACCTGGTAAAATTTTGTGTATGTAGGTATAATATTTAGCGTTTAGCGTAGCATCAAATCTTCACAAATCGAACAGAAGAACATTGTTAAATGTTATAAGAAATCTATGTTTTCAACGGTATTTTATTTTGAGGTTAGTTATTAATCTATCCATCTATAACGTCATGCCTCTTTCCCAGTGGGGTAGGTAGAGACCAGGGTGCGTCATTTACTACGATCCTTACATACCTCTTTTGCCTCATGCTCATCCTTACATCTCTTCATACATGCCCGTCGGTTTCGAATACTCCGCACCTCCCCTTTTTGTAGGACGCAACCAAAATCGGTTGCATTAAATGAACAAAATACGTCCTAAGAGGGCGCCCTCTTCCCACACTTCCACTCACATTAGCAACATACATCTCTTTCGTACATCTAATGTCACTCATCCTCTCCACATGACCAAAAATTAAGCATACCCTTCTATATTCTTGTCACTACATCTTCTTACAATTTACATCGATCTCTTATCACACAATATCTCACTCTATCTCTGTAAGACCACACATACAAGATATTTAAGACAGATATTTAAAAATCTCACCGATCCCAGCTACCGAATCCGCCGCGTAGCCCCAGCAACGGCCTATGCCGAGGTCCGTACCCCTCTGGGTGCCCCTAGGTCGGTTAGTTAAGTTCATTCATTTGGCTCTTTAGACCCTTCGTGGTTCCTCCAATAGTCCGCAGTAAAAAGCAGTAACTGCTAAAAAAAAGATATTTCTAACTTCAACGCTTGAAAAGGACCTTCTGTACTCAACATATACTCCACGAATAGTTGACTGTTTCGGTCGTTCCTTGCTGATGTTGTTACTAATTTAGCGGCTTTGTTTTTGGCCCAAAACTTCGTCTTCGCCTTTTTATAAGACGGATGAACACAACTTCCTAACCTCGTTAGAGTACGTAAATCTTTCACAAAATATTCAGCTTTAAACATTTTGAATCTAAACTATTATGAAACTAACAGAACTTTGTCTGTACATTGAAGATATTTAGGTACAAGAAAAAAATTACGATATGGTTTTTAGATGTCCCTGACTTAGAATCAACCTTTTTCAGACATTTTTTCTGTTTGTTTGTTCGAGTATCACGCAAAAACTACTGCGATTTTGATGAAACTTTTTTTGTTTGATAGCTTATGATTTGATTTAAAATCTGGTGTACAGGGTGTAACAAAAAACTCTAGAAATACTTAAGGGGGTGCTTCAGACCATCAAACTGGATAACTTTCACTATGGAGCCAACGTATAGAAAAAATAAAAAAATCTGCTGTCCCATACATTTGAGTCGAGACGGTACTGCAGTTTTGTATGAAAGAAGATGTTGGCTTCATAGTGGAAGTTGTTCAGTTTGATGGTCTGAAGGTGCTTCCTCTGGACCGTTAAGTATTACTAGGGTTTTTTATTACGCCCTGTATAATTTGCGCGGACCAAGTCGCGGGTAAACTCTATACTCCATTCAAAATAGCAACGAAATTTTAAGGCTATTTTGTATTACAGAAACAGAGATTTGAAACACTTACTCTCACTTATTCTTAAAACAGCTTTAGAAGCGTCCAAAATATGTCGGATAGTATATGTATCCAATAAATTAATAACATTTGGTAATCAAAATTGGCCAGAAAGCTAAATAGGAATCGGAAAATCTCGTCGTCCTTATTTGGAATGAAGTATAGTTGAATATAATTTGATTCGTAAGATTTGTAGCTAAAAATTCGAGGATTCCTAGTTTAATTTGGACAGAGATTTTATCGTGAAGTTAAATGGCAGGACTCGAGTAAATCTTATTTTCTTAGAGAGCACACTAACCTAATATAAAATGTAATGAACAACCGACCTTTTTTAAAAACTCATTTAAATAGATTAAGCTTTCCCTTTTATTACAAGGTACTTCACAGAATATTAGGTATCCCTGAAATAATTTTAAGACTGTCCTTGTGACCTTTACATAAACAGAGTCTAAAGTAGTACCCAGGTACCTACAGTGTTAGGGTAAACAGTTTGTACCAATTATATGGATACTGACCATCTTTCTTTAAGGAACCTATAGGAAAATACAAAATTTTTTTGAACTTTCCATACTAAATACAATCAGCTGATCGATCGATAAGAAGAGATAAAGATCGAATTAAAGTTTTATTATAAATCTACAAGGAATACCTTCACTTCTTTGGTCATCCTTGATCATGACATTTCTAACACGCCAAAATATCGGGAACTCATCACCAAAAATGTTGTAACAATTAAATTGAGAAAATGTAATTAGTCGGTTAATTATGCTTCCGAGTGTATAATATCATTGGAACTCAGATATAACATTTTTAGTCAATGTTTCAAAACCTTAAGGTTGCAGAGTTGTTAGTTTCATACAAAAGTTTGACGCAAAATACGCGCAAATAAGAAGAGTAAGATTTTATTTACGGAAAAATAGTTTCAAAAATAAGATTTTAAATTTATGATATATTTACGAAGATTAAAGCTTTGAAATTATCCATAGAAAATTTCAAAACTTTATTATCTTCGAGCTTCGTATTTATATTATAAATTGCAAATGTTATTATTTCCGTACATAAAATATTACTTCTAATTATACCTACCGTCTACGCGTATTATGCGTCAAACTTCTGTAAGAAATTGACAACTCTGCAACCACCTTAACTCTCGAAAACTGTATGAATAAAAGCCTGGCAGTAAATACGATTGCCTAAAAGTTCACACGATCTTTGCCAGTTCCCAAACAAACGTGAAACAAAATAAATACACTCCCGGACCCATATCAAACAAAAAGGTGAAGCAAAGAGGTGCTTGGCCGAATGTCCTCGTTGCGGTAAACATTTAACGCCCCTATAAAAACCCATATTTCGTAAAGCTTTTAGGCCGTGCGCGTGCGGTCTAAAATTACGGATAGCGTTAATTCTTTGGGCAGTGGGTTTTAATAAAGAAAACTCGAACAGTTTCGCATACATAAACATAAAATTATTATTACATAATCTACATAACTACAAAAATGCAAGCAAATTCATGCAGGGTGTAACAATACAGGGGTGGTTTAGACCATGAAACTGTACAACTTTCACTATCCTATGGAACCAAAGTATGGAACCACTTCTTCATTTCATACAATCTCGACTCAAATGTATGGGACAGTATATTTTTTTCGACGTTGTTTGTTCCGCCCTTTAAGTTGAAGTGTTAGAGCGCCCGTTCCGAATCCGAAGAAATGTATGGACATTTATCACATAGCCATATTTATTTATGTATTTATGTATGGACAATGGAGCCGAAAAGTTCTCGAGTGGCGACCGCGTACCGGAAAGCGCAGCGTATGTAGGCCCCCGTCAGGGTGGACCGACGACCTGCACGTCTAGTATGATTTCTCTACACGCGCGCGACGCGCCTTCGCTGCATACAAAATAACCTGTTCCCGCGCTTTTCGGAAAGCGAAAGCCGCGCTTGCCGCGTCTTGTAGTATGGGAAAAAGTCGAGTCGCGCGCAAGTAGAGAAATCATGCTAGACGTGCTGGTGAAGGCGGCGGGAACCCGCTGGATGAGGGCAGCGCAGTACCGGTCGCTATTGCGATTCTAGCGAAGGCCTATATCCAGTAGTGGATGTCCATCGGCTGAGATGATGATGATGATGACTGTCAAAATCCATCAAAATCCATACTAATAACATTCTCGTATTAAAACAGCCTAGAAGGCCTAGTTTTATTATAGTCATAATGTATTCAAGGCAACAGACTGTGAATCGGAAAATACCAGATAAAGCCCAGTGAAAGTTATCTTTCTCACAGACGTCACGGGCTTTATCCCAGGATTCCTGGAAGAATACTATCTGACTACGCACATTTCGTTACTGGGTTTTAGTTTGGATAAAGGAAAAAAGGCTTTATTTACCTTTACCTACTGATATACATCTCGTTTCTTAAAGAAATGAAAATATAATTTAAGATCAAATTTTAAACTAAAAATATAAAGGTAATTACGTATTTATTCAATTTGTATAAGTAAACATAATTGCTTAAGCTTATGGGGACCACTAGGGTAGGCAGAGACAATAAATCTCCATATGTTACGATTATTAAAAAGCCGTGGAGGTCCATTGGCGAGTAACCTTGCCTGCCGGGCAGGAGGTAATAGTTCGATCCCCGTCCAGACCGACTCGGTCAAATGAGTTTTTCGGAATTTATGTACGATCTGTAACACCACTGGCTTTTCGGTGAAGGAAAACATCATGAGGAAACCTGCATGCTTCAATTTCGAGGCATGTATTGTACCCACTGTCCATTACAAGTGGCGACGGGCTCACCCCCGGTCACACTGGACAAAGTTTCGGTACTATTGGCGAAACGTGGATGTTCTGAGGTTTCATAATATCTCTGACTACCTTGGGGAATATAGTCGTGAGCATTATGCTTATGCTACGATTATGATACACATCTCTCGCCTTCATGCTCGTCTGTTCCAGGTGCATTTTATTAGATGGTACATCTCATGCGATCAGCGTAAATCTATAAGTAATTTTATCAGGTATCGTCAATATCTTCGATGCCCCCACACCGTATTGCTACCGGTTACATTCAATTCCCTGTTCCATCAGATTCAGGAGATAAATGATGAGAAAGTGCTTCTTATTTAGACCCAAGCTCGCAGTTCACTTAAGTAATATTCTGTGTAGGTACACTGCGCCTGTAAAAAGCAGTCACTATACAACGTGTTAATAAATAAGCGCAAAACCTCATACACCCCAACTGATTTATATCAAAATAATTAGATTGAAACAATAATTTCATTATTTTGATAGTTAAAATTTAAAGTTATTCGCATTTTAAGTTTTGAGACAAAAATGATTTGTTATCATTTCAGCAATGAATGAAAGCGCTAACGTGCTCATGGATGCATTTTAAGAATCTTGTACTGGTAGTATGTAGGGTAAGAGTGCCCGAGCGGTGGGTTGAGATCGTGTTCGCTAAATTTTTAATTTTACATACAAATTATTTAATATTTTGAAAAAATTTACCTACGTTGAAACCATGATAATTCGATTTTGCTCTCGATTCTAAACAAACTACTTTCTAGTTTTGCGTTAATTCATTAACACGTTGTATAAGTAATCGGCAGTAAAAATCATCAGATGCATAGATAACTTCCTTTTACTCGCGACTTCGTTTGCGTTGACTTTAAACAAGTGTCCATAACTGCCAGTTGCACGTACGTTCATTAAAGTTAATCCTCCATTAAATCTCTTGCTAGCTTTTACTACGTCAACAAGACAAAAAGTGACAACAAAGATTTAATGGAGGATTAACTTTAACGAACGTACATACAGTGAAACATCAAGCTATACAAAACCAACATAAGCTGGCCGCGCGTAGGTTGCATGACTTGTAACGTCGCGCGGCCAGCTTATTTTGGTTTTGTATAGCTTGATGTGTCGCCGTGTGTACGTGCAACTGGCAGTTAGTATTTCATTTTAGCTTATGCTTGCGAATATATTCCCCGAGGGGGTAGTCAGAGATATTCTGAAACCTCAGAACATCCACGTTTCACCAATAGTAACGAAACTCTGTCCAGTGTGACGGGGGGTGAGCTCGTCGCCACTTATAATGGACAGTGGGTACAATACATGCCTCGAAATTGAAGCATGCAGGTTTCCTCACGATGTTTTCCTTAACCGAAAAGCTAGTGGTGTTACAAATCGTACATAAATTCCGAAAAATTCATTGTGTCATTTTGTTTAGTAAATTTCGCACGAAGCCGGGACGGGTTGCTACTTTATAATATTAGTAAGACCTCTGACTAAACCAAGCCCAGAACCATAAAAACCCAAAGAATACCCAAAACTGTTCATCAAATAAACGTAAGAAGCGAAGCAGAAGATAAGAATATTAATAAGGAAAGTAATCAGCCGGAATGAAGCCCGCCGGAGGTAATGATTATATGATCAGATCCTAAATCAAGCGATCCCGCCCTCGCCAGTTACTCGCAAACGTAATCAATACGACGACGACGGGTAAAGGAATTTTTTCAGCGTGATTTTAATAAGTTATACTCGTAGGTTGTTTTGGTAAATAGGCTTTTGGGTTGCTGTCAAATATGATGAGAATGTCGGCAAGATTGGAAAATAAAACGAGACAGCATGTAATTGATCTCAAATATCTAGTCTCAAAGGAAATTTTGTTGCACTGTCTTCATGCCAAATTACTTGACAGCAAGTTGGAAACCTGCCTCCACCTATCAGTACTAGGCTCACGTGGTGGATTATGACCCACTCCATCTCACAACTATTTGTGAAGAAGCCTCTGCCCTGCAAAGGGATCTTACGAGATAAGCCAAGAGCAACGAAAGCCTAGGTAGGCACCATTTCGCAAGCCTGAAGCAAAATGGATGTCAAAATGTTAAATATACCACCACATCAGATATTATTTGGTTATGAGACTCGGTGGCTACAGCTTGACATTTGTGACACATTTCTACCCTCTTCCCGTTTTATCACGTCCCCTCTTATCGCCATACCAATTTTGGACGTCATAATACAGTGCTGTTTATTTTCTGGGATAAGATTATCGTGTCTCATTACAAATGTATGTCTATTTAAGGGTATTTTCGTGTTTAGATGGAAATTCGTGTCGTTTGATGTTTGAGTCAGAATTAGAAAATCCCTTATTTTGAATACTGTTTTCAACTCGCACCATTCTGATAAAAATACATAGGTAAATATTATCTACGGCAATTTAAAGGGATGTTTTAGACTATCAAGCTAAACAACTTTCACTGTTGAGCCTAGGTACTTCCAAATAAAAAAAAACATCAACTGATCCATACAAAACTGCAGTACTCGACATACGACAAATGTATGGAACATTTTTTTTCGTAAGTTTTGTGTAAAATTAAAGAAATTTAAATTATTCTACGTTATTACATAGTTCCCCAAAAATTATTGTATCGAACCACGTTTGATTAGAGGCACCACGACTATTTTTGAAGTCAGATATTTTAATCCAGTTGTTATGATATTGCAGATCATCAGGACGGCACCGAGTGTGGTCCAGCGTGGTTCTGGCAGCACTCAGCATGCTGGCCAAGGAGACGGGTCTCACTGCGCTATTGTTCAATGTCTCCTACGATATCTACCGCTGCTGGACGCCGGTTACCAGGTAAGCAACTCAAGGTCACCCACGAATGAGTCAATTGTCTGGAACTTGGAAACTGACTAGTTAATCAAGATGTATATGTGGTAAAGTATAGGTGTAAAGTGTAGTGGGAAAGACTAATTGGATATTTACGAGATGTAGTTTTCAATCTTATTGGTCGCTGCATGCTTGTTTTTCCTGAAGCAGGGTTTCTCGTTCCAACTCAAACTTTGACTCATTCTTTCTTCATTCCACTAATGTTCGCAGCGAATCTTTAACACTACTTAATGATTAAGTTCAGCCTGGAGAATTATTTGATACTCTAGGAACTTGTAAGAATTCAATCAAAGAAGGAAGAGAAAGAAAGTTTCCGACTTCTCTCTGTTAACAGGAGAGATCCATGTATAATAAAAAATCCATCTTTCCATCTTGTGTCCTGCCCTTTCTTTCCGGACACATGCACGCTAACAGAGCTTATGGACGCTGCCGGCAGAGCAATACACGTGCCAAAATACTGGGCTGGATACAATTTGAATGACGATCCATCGACTCGATAGAAGAGGAATAAAAAAATGTATTCAAAACTCCTCAGATCATCATCAGCAGTGAAGTGGCGCTGGAAATGCGACAGTCTGTGGGGCCGAGTCATCAGAGCACTGGCTGCGCTCGCTGTGCTTGCTGGAGTGAGACTGGCGCTTCTTCAGGGTACACTGCCGGCATTCTCGCCGCAGGATAACCCTCCGGCCTTCCATCCGTCTTTTCCTGTCAGGTAAGAATCAATTTCTGAATATCTAGAGTGTGTCGGATGTATCGAGGTTTCAGTACTCACGTCTCACACAGACCCTCATTTTACGCATTATAATTATTTGTTAAATAGGTAGTACCTAGAGAATAGTAGAAGAGTAGAATCAGGGAATCAAATGAAAACGTCTTAATCAATAAAATCATTTCTGTGCATAAAATTCCAGACTGATGACATTCTGCTACCTGGCGGCGTTCAACTGGTGGCTAGTGCTGTGTCCGTGGTCGCTGAGCCACGACTGGCAGATGGGCTCGGTGTCCCTCGTCACCAGCGGCTGGGACCCGAGGAACTTGCTCACTTGTGCCGCTGCTATTGCTTTGCTAGCTTTGACGTACCGGTGTATAGCTGATTTGGAAGTAAGTATCGTAATGTTTAGTCAGACGTCGTGCTTATGATCACGAAACTGAATTGATTGATTAATTTAATTATCTTTTTGAGGTTCCAATAGATAATCAAACTAAACAACCTTTTTGTATTATGTTATGACACGATGTGTGAATCTGGAGAAGTATGGGTAGCAAAGTAGATCACTTCTATGTCTACTCTTCCAAGAAAATGCGCGAGATGCATTGTAACTTTTGCTATGAAAACCCATCATAATTTTTTCTTGTGTACTCACCTCATTAATTTTAAGGACAGTTTAAAAAAACTTTCATTTCTTTTTCAAATTTCAGCTACAGCGGCACACTCCAGCCGTGGTGGGTTTGATGCTGCTGGTGATCCCATACCTGCCAGCCTCCAACTTGTTTGTCACTGTCGGGTTCGTGGTTGCCGAGAGGGTGCTTTATATTCCTAGGTAAGAACATGGCTTCTTCTTCTTCAGGTTACTCTCCATTACTGGAGGTTGGCAGTCAGCTCTGCATATCCCTGCTATCTTGTGCCAAACGAAACAGCTCTTCGACGCTGACGATGCCTGTCCACTCTTTCAGGTTTGGAAGCCACGATATTCGTGGCCTACCAACATTCTTTAGCCGTTGGTTTTTTGCCTGGAGAATGCAAATGAAAATATGCGGGTGGCATTTGGTACACACAAACATTATTCCTTGTTTCCTCCCTAGGTAATGATGTTCCTATGTTACAGCGTTGGATCAGTCCTCATCACGGTATACGGCATCCAGTTAATGTGGAGGCGCGATTCAGGGTCGAAGAGGCTCCTAATCCTGGGAGTCGCCATGTTAGTGGCAGGAGGAGTCGCAAGGACTCACCTCAGGAACCGGGACTGGCGGACTAGGGAAACTTTACTAAGGTTAGTTGGACGTGGGCGGACCAATCTGTGTAAACTAGAATCAGAAGAGAAAGGCCTGAAGAGGCATCAATCCTAGGTTTCAAGATCGTATTTATAAATTGGCATTGTCTTTAATTAATTAGTCTTGAAAATATAACGAGACTTCATTTGTATGGAGCGCACTCCGAATTATATCCTCTTAACGAATACTGTTATCTATCAGTAACCTGCATTACATTTATCTTCTGAAGGACTGATTTTAAAATGCAACGTCTTGTTAATTTCAGGGCGGATTTAGCAGTTCTTCCCCACAACGCCAAACTGCACTACAACTTTGCTAACTTCCTGAAAGACATCGAGCAGCAAGAGAATGCCATCAAACATTATAAAGAAGCCTTAAAGTAAGTATAGTTTAACCTCTGTTACACAAATTACGACACGACTTCCTAACGCCTAACTAATTAAACTACGAATGATTACAGTTTATGGCCCAGCTATGCGAGTGCCCACAACAACCTGGGCACGCTGGTGCTGGCGTCAGGCAGAGCAGAGCACCACTTCCTCCAAGCGTTGAAGTACAACAGGGATCACGTGAACGCCCACTACAACCTGGCCAAACTTTACAGGTAAACACATTTATGGGGGAGCTGAATTAGCAAGCTCGAGTGGCAATGGGCTGGTTATATCAGTCGAAGAGTTGATAAGGAACCGATAACTGACAGGTGTAGCAGAAACGTTTACCTGAAGGTGGATCGAAGACCTATTGATAGGTAGCGGAGAACGTCTGGGTGACGAAGGCGGGGATAGTTTTGTGTCATGCCCAAAATACCTACTAAGGGTTGAGACACATTTGCCGATAGTGAACGACGGCGGGCCCATACAAAAATGACAATAGTATGGACAGCTGTCCGCCATAGACGCGGCGACGCCGGCGGACGGCTTCCCATACTAAATGCCTACTAACATCGTGTCATGCACGTCAAATGCATGTCAAAGACCAAAAAAACGAACTTGTGCACAATCCTACAAGGTGTTACAAAAGCAAAAAATAAACATTTCAAACTTTTAAGGGAGTTGTTTAGAACATAAAACTGAACAACTTTCACTGTGGGACCAACATCGAAATCGCGAAAAAAAAACCGCTGTCCTATACATTTACGAGTAGCTCGAGTAGATTTGTAGTTTAATATCGAAAATCAGATTATTTTATCGCGATTTCGATGTTGGTCCCATAGTGAAATTTGTTCAGTTTGATATTATTGTAACAACTTGTATACTGTTAGATCAGCTGCTAAATACTTTACTGCCACATCTTACTTTAAACGTCTAATGATAAACAGTAAAAGTAAAAGAAAGTGTTTCAAATGAGTCATCGTCAACAATGTTTCATCATCTCACATCTCTCGTTAGCCTTATCTATGTCTAATCTGTATTATTTACTCATTAAATGTGTAAGGTCTGATTGACGTCAAACGCATGTTAATGACCGATTCACAAATTATGAACAAAGGCATTGTCTTGTAAACGCTTACATACGTTTTCTTTTCTATTTTCTTTAGCATAAACCTATCGTATTTCCCTTTTGAAGTGGTTAGAAATAATTTTCTACAACTATCAAAATT
The DNA here is from genome assembly GCA_963924505.1 of Agonopterix alstromeriana. NCBI lineage: Eukaryota > Metazoa > Arthropoda > Insecta > Lepidoptera > Depressariidae > Agonopterix > Agonopterix alstromeriana. The sequence continues at coordinate 18,873,621 of OZ004667.1, forward strand.
CCTAAGCAGACGGAAGTACCTACCTAACATAGGATTACTTTTAGTAGGTACATTTCGGGTTTCAGGATGGAATGAAGTGTCACTTGTCTATAGATAATATTGTCGCAATCAAAGTAAAGAATTTTCTGCCGATTTTTTTCATAGGCAACATTCACCCTTAGTTAAATTCCCTCAGACAACCCTCAGACGATATCCACGAGCAGGAATTGAGTTAACTTGTAACTTAATTAAAACAAATAATTTGTTTTCGTACTACAATGCGTGTTTTGCACATACCTACACATAAAAGTGTCATGTCCATAACTTCTTTTGGGGTGAACAGAAACATTGCTACAACTACCAAACTATCTTTTTAAGATTGCAGTTCTAGCATAGCTCACCTTTAACCTGCTGAAGGTTTCAGAATGGAGTAACAGATTGTCTAAATTCAGTTTGATCAAATCGAAGATCTCCCACAGCTTGTTTTATTTATCAAGAATAAAACTGAATGGAACCAATCGTTACAGAAAAAAGAACCGTATCCCGGAGTCACTAAGGATGCTGGAGCGCTGCATATCTTTAGAGCCCCGCTTCGTTCACGCATACTTGGAGCTGCTCCTGCTAAAGCCAGAACAGGACAAGAGATGGATTCTTGACAAACTGCTTGACCTGGAGCCGAGGAACTGGGAGCATTATCTACTGTACGGGAATTGGTTGAAAGGAAGAGGTAAGGCTCAATATAATAGCGGCAAATGCGAGCTAAGAAAGGTGACCCCCGCTCGGGTGTTTATAGGGTCCTTCTTAATATGCTGCCGGTTTTTTAAGGGGATGATCAGACTATCAAACTGAACAACTTTCTCTATGGGAACAATTTCGAAATAGCGAAAAAAAACTCATCTATTCCATATTAAACTGAAATCCTACTCGACCCAATTCTATGGGATTTTTTTGCAGATTTTTTTTTCGCGATTTCGACATTGGTCCCATAGAAAAAGTGGTTCAGTTTAATGGTCTGACCGTCCTCTTAAAAAACTGTCAGCATATGAAGTTGGACCCTGTATGTAGATGATGTTAATTTAGTGTTACGAAGCGTTCGATGTGGACTCGAATCGAATTTAATAAAAATTAATCTTTTATACGAGTCAATCTTATCTTATATGTAAGTATAGTTAAATGTTTAGTTAAGTAAATAAGCCTGTAGAGTCCCACTGCAGGGCAGAGGACTCCTCTTGCGAACAAGGGTGAGAGGGAGTGGGCAATACTTCACCACGCAGGCCCAATACGGATTTGTGGAGGCAAGTTATTGGTCAACTTGTGGTCATATGTATAGCATGTAAGGTGGTTTTTCCTCGCACTCATGGCGTGGTGCTTTTTGCGACCATACGGAAACATAATGTCGTTTTAGCAAGTAAAAACAGATATTCTGTTCTATTTTATTTTCACTCATGTTATACAATAAGCGCAAAACCTCATGCACCCCAACTGATTGATAACAAAATAATTAGATTGAAACAATAATTTCATTATTTTGATAGTTAACATTTAAAGTTATTCGCATTTTAAGATTTCAGGCATTAAGGATTTGTTATCATTTCAGCAATGAATGAAAGAGCTAACGTGCTCATGGATACATTTTAAGAATCTTGTTTTGGTAGTAAGTAGGGTGAATGAGCCAATTTTAAATTTTACAAACAAATTATTTTATATTTTGAAAAAAATTATCCATGATAATTCGATTCTAAACAAACTACTTTCTAGTTTTGCGTTTATTCATTAACACGTAGTATAACATGAGTGAAAACAAAATCGGAGTTAAATTGAATATGCTGAGGTTTAAATCTGCAAAGGGTTCAGATGTGACCTTTGATAGGACGAACTACAAATACAACTATATCAAAGTGCCCGTTTTGTGAATGGAACCCAAAAGGCTAAGGGCGTTATCTCTATAAGTATCTTTCTTTACACACAGCCGAGTTGCGGTCACTAGAGATAATTGAACAAGATATAATGTCATATATAATTAAATGAAACATGATTTCAGTAGTAGCACGGCTGTCCCTTACACCCTGTATGTTTAGAAACTCTCTGCCTACCCTCTCGTTGAATATAGTCTTGAGGATATACGTAATCATTGACATGTATGTTCCTCGCAATCATATACTTTGCAAACCTTTCTATTCGAATCCGATGTCTAGCATATAGGGTCCTACTTAATATGCTGATACTTTTAAGGGGATGATCAGGCCATCAAACTGAACAACTTTCTCTATGGCACCGACATCGAAATCGCGAAAAAAAATCTGCTGTTCCATCCAAAATGGCAAACCTACTCGAGCCCAGTGCCAGCACACAGACACACACGCACAGCCCAGATTTCGATGTTAGTGACACAGAGAAAGTTGTTCAGTTTGACGGTCTTGATCATCCCCTTAAAAAAGTGTCCGCATATTAAGAAGGACCCTGTATAATATTTCGTATCAAATCGCAGGATTACTCCCTCTATCCCTGGACTACTACACTACAGCGATGCGAGTTTCGTTCGCCGGGGAGATGCGTGGTAGAGGGCCGTCAGTGAGGGCAGCCTGTCTTGCGCTGCGGGCAGCCGGACAACGCGCCAGAATACTGCAGCTACTCACCAGGTATTCTTACGATGTTTGACGAGGATTCTAAAAATGACTAGACCCTTATACCTGTCATCATGAGTCTATATACGTCCCACTGCAGGGTACAGACCAACCCTCTAGGAGGGTGTTTGGGCTTTAGTCCACCACGCGTGCCCAATGCGGATTGGTAGACTTCACATACGAATCAGAATTTCTTCATCTGCATATGCAGGTTTCCTCACGATGTTTTCCTTCACCGTTTGAGAGCAGTCGGTAATACATACATAAGTTAGAAAAACTCATTGGTACGTGGCATGTTGTCCGTGCGGCTTCGAACCCGGACCTCATGATTGAGAGTTCATACCTCTCCGCAACGCGCCACCGAGGCACTCTGACGGAATGTGGATAACTCACAGTAATACTTTATACTTTTGCCTGACAAACAAGGCATATATGATTATCATTATTCAAATTAAAGTTAAACTGTATGAATCTAGGTATCTGCAGTTCATCCGTAAATTCGTAATCAAGAAATATGTAAGGGACGAATCACACAAGCGATTTTTAAGCCTAGGCGTTGACGGAACCATAGCATCGGGATATCACCGCGACATTGCCGCGTTATCGACGCAATGTTTCTGAGATCAATCAGTGTCGCGGTGGAATACCGGCAACGTCACGGCAATAACGCTCAGTCTATGCCTGTGCTTAAAAATCGCTGCGATGCAGTTGCGTTTCTGTTACGACATTGACTATGCTCTAAAATTGTTTGTGTGAGAAGTTACTCTGACGAAACATCGATAACTCAGTTACGAAAGCATTACGAACTCGTTTACTTTGATAAACTTTTTAGAAGAGAAAGAATAAAGGAAGTGAAGAGAAAAGAATGAAGCCATCCTGAAGTTGTGCTGTAGTCAAGTGGAATATATAGGCTAGGATTGTCTTTCGCTTTTCACACGCCAAAACATCAAAATTCAAACAATCTCCTCATTGACTTAGTCTGCTTATGAATTCGAAAATGAGTGAGGACCAGTCATTTCCTCTCAGTCTTCTTCCATCAAGTCGATGTCATTCTATATTCTCCTAGCCCTGTCTTCTTCCTACAGTCAGTCAATCCTCATATTTTCGACAGATGGCACAGTATGCGAGACGACGGGCAGCCGTACTGGCGGCGGCTGCAGGCAGACCGCGCGTGGCGCCTGCGCACCGAGCTGGAGGGCCGAGCTGCGCTGTATGCGAGGCCTCACGCCCACTCTGTGAGTACCACTAGAATACCAATGTTACACGCTAGATTTTACCATAACCAGTATAGGGCTATACTGAGTGGCACGGAACGAGGGACATTCCCGAAAGTATCGCAGAGTATAAAATGACGTACATTCGTTTAGTAATCATTCTTGAGTCGGGGACCGAAGAGAGTTTTTGGACCTCCCATAGAAAATCGATCGGCCGATCCGCACTTTTATATGGAAGGTCCAAAAATGTTTCTCTTTTTACCCGACTGCGCCAGAAGGAGGGTTATGTTTTTCGAGCGTATGTCTATGTATGTATGTACGTATGTATGTATGTATGTATGTACGTATGTATGTATGTATGTATGTATGTATGTATGTATGTATGTATGTATGTATGTATGTATGTATGTTTGTATGTCTATTTCTTTGGCACGGCCTACAGCCCAAACGGCTTAATGGATTTTTACGTATGAGGTGTCATTGGTTTCGTAAAAATCGTGAGAGTGACATAGGGTATATTATTTCACGATGGCGTCTACGAATTGAAAAAGAGAGGGAAATTTGAATTTTATTAGGTATGTATTGCAGGCGGGGACAAACCAATCAATAACCAACTAAAAATTTCATTGTCCCCGTTTGCGATACCTACCTAATAACATTCAAATTATATTTGCTCAAACAAAGTTGTTATAGCTGATTAGTGATGATAGCGCTTGTTTTTCTCTTTTTTATGCAGTCTGGTTTTTTGTTTATCTTAATATTTACCCAGAAATCATTATAAAACGTCACGTCATTGGTATTTTTCAATGTTTTCGGGAGGGTCTCTCGTTCAGTGCCACCCAGTGTATTGTGCAAGTTTTCGATTATACAGGGTCCTTCTTAATATGCTGACACTTTTTAAAGGGAATGATTAATGATCAGACCATCAAACTGAACAACTTTCTGTTTAGGCTCAGATGGTCTTTAAATAAAATACAGTGGACTGTTAACTGGTTTTTACTTCGTTTTAACAATATTCGATAGGAAACGCGTCCGCTCAGTTCGTATCGTTCCGAAAAGGTGAAAAATGGCCGCGAGCCAGTGTTGACAACTGTTCCGCGTTGATGATGCTCCGCGAGGTTGGTACGACCTATAATAGTGTTGTCGTAGACATTCTGCCAGCCCCACAAAGTAGTGTGATGATAAATGTTGTTTATTCTGTTGGTAGCGGGCATATTCTATTGAATGCTCTGCACATTGTTCCAAATTTAGTTTTGATTTCAGCTACACGTGCAATTCCGTCAGGACCAGGATATAGCTTGATTATTCTTCCCAGGAGCCATTGAACTGGAGGAAGTGCGTCGTCTTTCACGATGACCATCATGCCCTCAGTCAGCTTGCCAGTCGACCTTTGCCATTTTGTCCTTGTTTGTAACTGTGAAATATACTCCTTGTAAAATCTATTCCAATAATGTTGTCGTAGCTGTTCAACGCGCTGATATCTTGGTAGACGCAGCGTGTTGCAGTCAGTGAGCTGTGGGTGAGGTAATGCAGTTAAAGTACGACCAATTAAGAAATGAGAGGGTGTTAGGGCTGTCAAATCGGAGGGGTCTGATGATAGAGGCGTTAGAGGCCGTGAATTAAGGATACCTTCGATTTGGACTAATGTAGTGTACATTTCCTCGTATGTGAGGTGAGCTAGACTCAAGACACGCTTGAGATGATACTTTGTGGACTTTACGGCGCTTTCATGAAGCCCTCCAAAATGAGGTGCATAAGGCGGATTGAAATTGAACGAAATGTCTTGCTCTGCGGTTGACTTGTAAATTGAGTTAGCGTTATCCTTTAAAAACTTTGTAATGATTCTAGAGGCACCTACTAGATTACCACCATTATCTGAATATATGCAATTAGGCTTTCCTCTGCGTGCTATGAACCTATTGAGGGCAGCGATGTAGGATTCCTTGGTTAAGTCTGTAACCAACTCCAAGTGTACGGCTTTTACTGCAAGGCATACAAAAACACATATGTATGATTTTATGAGGCGACTTCCACGACCCTTGCGGTCACAAATCATGATTGGCCCGGCATAATCAACAGTTACGTTAATAAAGACGCAATTTGCGTGCATCCGCTGTTTCGGAAGATCACCCATGATAGGAGTTATAGTCTTGCCTTGAAATCGACGACATTTAGTGCATGATTGTACTGTTTTTCTGGCAAGGCTACGGCCGCCTATGGGCCAATAAGATTCACGTATGTGTGCAAGTAACAGCTGTGGTCCTGCATGTAAAAGTGATATGTGATAGGTTGAAAAGATAATTTTTGAAATATGATGGCTTGATTTTAATAAAATTGGAAATTTTTTATCATATTTAAATTGCGAGTTAGCAAGCCTTCCCCCGACTCGAATAACGTCATTTTTGTCTATGAATGGATGCAATGAACTTAATGTATTTTTATGAGGCAAATTGTGTTTATTTTTGAGTAACTCATATTCTGTAGGAAATGAAACCATTTGAGACATTTTTACCAATTGATACCTAGCTGTAGCTAGTTCTATAGTCGTTAAGGGGCTGACATTTTGAGGATTAATGTTGTTACTATGAATTTTGTTTTTGCTATTATGAATGAACCGTAAAATGTATGCAGTGATCATCGTTAGTTTTGTAAAGTTTGAGTATTTGTGAATGAAAGAATCGTTTTCTACTTGCGTGAAACAGTGCGAGTTTGAATGGGAACTGGATGGACGCGTTTCAGGCAGGTCAGAATCGCTGATATGCCGTGGTTGGTCTGGCCAGCTTTTATCATCATCCCTGAGAAACGGAGGTCCTGTAAACCATAGATTAGATTGTATTAATTGTTGAGTTGTGACACCGCGTGATAACAAGTCAGCGGGGTTTTGTTTTGTAGGTACATAGCGCCATGCTTGTGGAGTGCTATTGTTTTGAATGTCTGTAACTCGGTGACTGACAAATGCTTGTAATTTGTGTGGTGATGATTTTATCCATGATAGAACAATTATAGAATCACTCCAGAAGTAACAATCTGTAATGATAGTATGTGAGTTGCGAAGTGATGCTAATACTTTGTTACATAATTTGACACCTGTAAGTGCAGCGCACAGCTCTAGACGGGGAATCGTTAATGTTTTTAACGGTGCTACCCTACCTTTGGCTATCAGCAACTTAGTATCAATGTGATTGTTTGTAGTACATGTGCGTACATAAACACATGCACCGTATGCGTTTTGCGACGCATCACAAAATACATGCAGTTGAATATTTTGTGGAGAATCACTGAAGGCACGTCTGGGAATAGTTAACTGATTAATCATTTTTAATGATTCCATAAATTTCGTCCACTGCTGTTGCATGCTGTCTGGTACACTATTATCCCAAGTTAATTTTTGAAGCCAAATTTGTTGCATTATAATTTTTGCTTGTACTACACATGGGCTGATGAGACCCAGTGGATCAAATATCTGCCCTATGGTGGACAAAATTATGCGTTTTGTGATTTGTTTGTTAATGTTGTCTGCGTGAAATAAGTATGACAGTGTATCCTGTTTAGTATTCCAATATATACCTAATGTTTTGGATGGATCGTTTGTACCTAAATTAATGGATGTGTTTAGAGAATTATCAAATCCTAATCGGTGCAGCAAATCAGGGTGATTCGACTGCCATTTTCTGAGGGGGAATTTATATTTATTTAATTCTGTGAATACACCGTATGCAATGTGGCACAGATGTGAATCATCATCAGCCCCGGATAACAGATCATCGCAGTAGAAATCATGAATGATCACCTCTGATACGCTTTTGTCTTGGCAATTGAGACCGACCTGTTTGATGCACCGAGTAGCTAGGTATGGGGCCGAAGCAGTACCATATGTTACAGTGTTTAGTGTATATGTTTGTAACGGTTGTGTTGAATTGAACCGCCATACTATTTGTTGTAGAGCTCTCTGATCTGAATTTAAAAATATTTGTCGATACATCTTCTCAACGTCTGCTGATATTATGAACTTGTGTTGCCTAAAGCGAGTTAAAATTGAGACGAGGTCATCCTGAACAACGGGACCAGTCATTTGTATATCGTTAAGTGATATTTTAGTTGTGGTGAGAGCGGAGCCATCAAACACAGCTCTGAACTTTGTAGTTGTGCTTGACTCTCTGATGATACCGTGGTGAGGTAAATAGTATGAAGGTGTCTGTTGTATGTGTGAGTTTTCATTCTTTGACATATGACCTAAGTCAAGATATTCGTTCATGAATTGAACGTATTCCTTTTGAAATTCAGGATTGGAATCCATACGTTTTTCTATGTTAAGAAACCTGCGCTTTGCTTGATAATAGGAATCACCGAGGCACTCCGGGGATTCTTTGAATGGAATTGTGACTGTAAATCTGCCACTGCTATCACGTGTTGTAGTCTGAACGAATAAATTTTCACATATCTGTTGATCTGATGATGAAATATTTGAATGTGATGATGATATGTCATCTAGTTCCCAGAAACGAGACAACTGATTTTGAATTTGATCTACAAAAAAGCATGACTTCTGGGTGTATTTGAATGTGATCGGAGTACAGCCTGAAACTAGCCAACCAAGTTGTGTTTCTTGTAGTGTTGGTTGCTGTTTACCCAACGTTATTCGGCCATTGCCAATGATTTTCCAAAAAACTTCTGCTCCGAGTAAGATGTCTATCGGTGCTGGTATATTGAAGTCTGGATCTGCTAATTGTATGTGTTCTGGTATATTGATACTGTTTGTATCAATAAGCATGTTTGGAATTGAGTTTGATGATATCTGATTGAGAATAAGACATGATATGTTTGCTCGATATGAATTGTGTAATGATTGAATTTGAATGTTGGTGCTATGAGAAATGTTTGTCTGTTGGTTATTGATTCCAGTAACTGAAGTGTTAATGGCTTGCATGGGTAATCTTAATTTTTTACATAAGTCCTTAGTCACATAGCATGATGTACTTCCATTATCAAGCAAAGCACGAGCGGTGTGACATGTACCATCGGTACTGAATATGTTGACTACAGCTGTTGACAGTAGCACTGATGTATTCTGAAAGCTTGTGTGTGTGAGTGGTTTCTCATGTTTGTCACGGTGCAGTAGTGTGTTATGTTTCTGATTACAGTACTTACAGGAACCACCTTTGCATGATTTAATGTCATGACCAGGATATAAACAGTTGGAACAAACTTTGAATGTTGTCACCATATCAATTCTACCATCAACTGAGAGTTTTTTGAATACTGGACAGGAAAAGAGTTGGTGATTAGATTTACAAATAGGACATGAAGGTGGCTCTTTACGGGGTGGGTTTGGATTTTGATTCAACTGATTAGGAGACTTGAATACTATATTGTTTTTCAATTTACCATCTTCTAATGTCTCTAATAAATCAGCACGATTTTTTATGAATTTATTTAGATGTTCCAAGTTGGGCATGTCTGAGAGTGTGTTTTTGAATTCTTCCCAGTGCCTAAGTGTGGTTGAATCTAATTTACTTGACACTAAGTGAATGATCAAAGTGTCCCAGTATTCAGTGTGTTCACCTAATGAGGAGAGAGCTCGGAGGTTTTTGTTGATTGTGTCAAGAAGTTGTCTCAATGCTGTAGAAGATTCTTTGTTTATTGTGTTTATGTTGAATAGTGTTTGAACATGATTGCCTATGAGCTGACGACGGTTGTTATAACGTTCACATATGAGATTCCATGCTACGTTGTAGTTTTGAGCTGACAATTCTAATGATTTGATCACTAGTGATGCGCTACCTTGCAGGGATGCACGCAAATAATGGAACTTTTGAATGTTATCAATAGTTTTGTTGTTGTGTATGATAGACTCGAATGTGTCTCTGAACTCAAGCCAATTATGGTACTCACCTGAGAATCGTGGAAGGTCAATGGTGGGTAATTTAACAAATGTGTTGTTGTTTGGAGAGGTTGCAAACTTAGCCTGTTCCTCCTCCTCGTTAACTTGGATCAGCTGAGTGCCGACCGCAAATAATTGATGGTAATCATTTTCGAACTGTTGTCGTTCGATGATTTGTTCATCTGGAATTTCAACAATTGTTTCGATTAGTGTTTGATTGTCATCATATGTTTTGTATAACTCTGAAAAAACGGTTAATCGGTTTTTTAATTGGACGAGTTGAACTTGTGACAAAGATGAATGAGATTGTAATTCTTCGATGAAACCTTTGAAAATAGTGATTTTAGCTTTGTGTGAGGCACGCTTCTTTTTTAATTCAGCTAGCAAACGTTCGTCAACAGGCATGATTGCAAAAAAAAATTATGGTTAGTATGCTAGCACGCTTAAAAGTTTGTTATTAAGAATCGGAACGATACTTAAATTTGATAAAAAATGATGCAAGCTGAAGCTATTTGACGTGCCCACGTATCAACCACGTGCCACGCACACTCGTACCGTGCACCGCAGAGCAAGCCAGGAGGACCGTAAGCACTGTATATGTATAAAAAGGAAATGATTAGAATGCTGGTAAGGTTATGTTAAAGTAGCGGGGGTGAATTTACGATTAGTACGTAAATAAAAGTTACTTTGTGAAGTTACTTTGTAAAATTGTAGAGATAAAATTGAAATATTGCTGATGCAATATTTTTGATGATGAAATGTTTCTTGAAATATGCAAAAAGTTGTGAAATTCTTTGTGAAAATTACGATTAATTGAGATTGAGATGGAATTGTTGCTGATGCAACGTGATTTGAAAGATTTTGAAATTGAGGGTTATGGGGTCAGATGAGAATTGGTTCGACTCACGACTGCTGCAACCAAACCCTTTGTTAAACTGACTGCTGCTGCTTATGATGATGTTCAAGGATGCTAAGCGATTTTGTCTTCGCTGTTGCGTTGACCGCTGGATGCGTGATCGCGTAGGTAGCTGAAGTCCACGATGAAATAGACAGCCAGACGATGAAAAATTTTAGGAAACTGGATTCACGCAGTGGCTTCTGTCTTGCAGTGCTGCTTGACGATGTTTTTTCACGTTTTTTTTCCGCGTTGCTACGCAGTTCGAACGGTGAAAATGGCGGCCGCCCACGCAGATCCTGTTTGTTCTTGCGCATGCGATTCCGACGAATATTTTCTTCGTTTTCTTCTAATTACGGCGAAGATGGACCATGTTTAGGCTCAGATGGTCTTTAAATAAAATACAGTGGACTGTTAACTGGTTTTTACTTCGTTTTAACAATATTCGATAGGAAACGCGTCCGCTCAGTTCGTATCGTTCCGAAAAGGTGAAAAATGGCCGCGAGCCAGTGTTGACAACTGTTCCGCGTTGATGATGCTCCGCGAGGTTGGTACGACCTATAATAGTGTTGTCGTAGACACTTTCTCGATGGCATCAACATCGAAATCTTCGAAAAACTGCTTACGTACTCCAGCCAAATGTATGGGACAGCAGTTTTTTTTCGCGATTTCCATATTGGTCCCATAGAAAAATTTGTTCAGTTTGAAGGTCTGATCATCCCCTTAAACAAGTGTCAGCATATTAAGAAGGACCCTATACATATAGTCTACAAGATCGGGAACGTATTATGACAGGCAGTTAGGCAATTTTAAGTAATATTTTGTTTCTGTGATCACCATATCCACAGTCTGAAATTAACGCTAAAAACTGACAAAAACATCAAGGCGAGTTGATACCGATTGAATTGGGTAGTTATACAATAAGTTTCCACTTCATACAAACGGGCTCGCACTGACAAGAAGAGGTAAGCACGTGCGATACTGAGTGAGACAGAACTACACCATTGCCTACTGTCACCTTCTTCCCGACCGTCGTGAATTCCAGATTATAATAGAAATTACATTGTTACATCACGTAGATCTACGTTCAGGTAGTTCAAAGGATAAGTTTACACAATATAATAAATAATCAAAACCGGCCAATTGCGTCGGTCGGGTCAGTCGGGCCACGCGCCGGGAAGGATTCCGTAGTTGCCCGTCACAATATATGGACTTAGAAGGGGGCTTTTTGTTTTATACTACGGTTTAACGGCTAATAAAGTCTAAAAAGTACATTTTACAAGTTGGTCGACTATTACTCAGTAACTTGTAAAGCTAACTAGTACTTAGTGGTGATAGTTTTCGTTTTAAATTCGTTATATACACTACTGCCGTGAATTTTTTCACGTATCCAGAAACAAGCGTTTAGCTGGCAGGGGGACACTTGACTCTTGAAAAAAAAAACACTTTAAAAGACAGAGGGACGGACATGGCGAAACTATAAGGGTTCCTTGTTGACTACGGAACCCTAAAAATGAGCAAACGGATTAACTTAACCTTTTCTTGTTCGCAGATGACATCGACATGTCTCCACCACAGCCAGCTGGAAGTCTCACCAGAATCCTACACTAACAAAATAAAACATCACGACCTGGACACAAACACCAGAACACTCCGGTACCAACAGCAAAGTTCTAGTGAGACGGACAAAGTGCAAAGTATTAACAAACAAAACAGTTGCCAAAGAAATCACGAAGATAGTAAGAAAAGTGTATCGATATCAGCTCAATACAAACATACGCATAATAAGTCGGAGACAGGACTTAAGCAGAAGAGCTGCCCCTTACACAAGAAGAAGATAAGAAAAGATCCTGAGACGTTCACTCCTTTTGTGTCTGAACATTTGATAAAGACTTATTAGATAAATTAATATTGATTAGAATTATTGCTCTTCTTAAACAGTTATTGTGCTAAAGCTTTGACTATTTATATGTGGACTGGTTACGCGTATAATTCTACTAACAAACATTTCTGCCACTTTTTGCGGGGGGCGAGGTAACATGAAATCCGCTACTTTGGATTTTATTCCCATAACTTTAGATTCTAATTTTGAATGTTAAAAATCATGAAAAGTAGTCTCGTGTGAACCCCAAACGTTCTAAGTTCGAAGTTATTATTTCGCAATTATAGGCTGTCTCGTTTAGTGATAAGGTGTAAAATTGAATGTAAATGCACAAGATCAATTGTGCTTATACCGTGGCAGAGGGGAAATGCTACCGCAAGGCTAGTCCTTATAATAATTAGTCAAAGTGCTAAAGTGATATTGATAAGGCGAGGTTTTCTAAAATGTCGCCTTGAAAATAATGTTACATTTTTAATTAATGGATTTTGGTAATACCTATACTTCATTCCAAATAAGAACGAAAAGATTTTTCAATTTGCAAATATAATTTATTTATCAGAAAGATATACTATCCGACATGTCTTGGACGTTACTAAAGCTGTTCTAAGAATAAGTGAGATGAAGTGTTACAAATCTCTGTTTCTGAAATTCAAAATAGCCTTCAAAATTTTGTTGCTATTTAGGATGAAGTATAAGGTTTGTATTTTTTTTATTTTGTTTCCTGTTTTGCTTTTCTGTACCTAAAAAAGATTGTTTTCCTCAAAAATTTTAAGTTCTTTTAGGTCATCCCGTGATCACGACAATTTAAGCCAAAATATTGGAAATAATAAACAAACCCCAATTAGAAACTGTTGAAATATTAAAGGAGTTTGTAGATTTTAGTGCGGAAGGTGGCCATGCTGCCGCTAATGTTGCAAATTTTTTTCCAAATACGCGGTCACACCTTGAAACATTTATAAATCGCTATAGGACACTCAGATCACAAAATTATGTTTTGCCATACCTACTTATATTTTTAATTAAAAGAACTGTAGATACTTTATATGAAACTTGCAAAGTAATTGTAATTATTTGTAACATTGAAATGTTGTGCCAGAATGTATTGAAGTTATGTAAATATTTGTGAATAGATAGATGAAATAGTTAGGTAGATATAAAATGGTTTTGTTGTATTTTCAATAACTTAATATATAACTGTAAAGTAGTTATTATTTACCACAGTCTGATTGATGCCGGTGTTAAATTAACTTTAATGAAGTACGAAAAAAAACACGAAATTGACACCCCAAGTAGACAGAAGAAGAATTTCCAGTAGACCTAGCATTCTACCCCCGAGAAAACGATAAAATCTGGATATACCTCCATCTTTGTTACTTTACGTATGCCATGACGTTTTCCTCCTTTTGTCGCTTTTTCGTGCGTGGCATGCTATGCTTACAGGTGATGATGATGATGATATTCTTGTCTTATGACTGTGTTAATTTGCACACCTGATTATGTTTGTAAATGTTTTTAATGAAAAATATATATTATCAACTTGATAATTGTGTATATAATAATTGTATCTGTTAATTGTAAATAGTTAAATAAGTATTTGGAGTAGCGTACCGATAATACTTGTATTGACTAATCTAATATGCACAAGTTGCTTTAGGTGTATGTAATTAATTTGTTTACAAACACAGTGAAATTATATGAAACTACGGTTAAAACTTATATAAGTCGTTTTTCATTTTACCTTTCCAACCTAGAGGTGAGCTTCTTATTAACTGAGTTCGGAATGCTTCGGATAAGTATTCAAGAATTTAAGTAAAATTTTGAAATATAATTTGGCACATTTTGTTGAGCCGACGCATTTTGCAAAAACTGACGTAATTTAAATGTTACCTACTAAGGTTGCATTGTAGGTATTTGTAATCGATCGACGCCAAAACACGACTATTCTATTTAGAATTAAGTAAATAACATTATCAGTCAGTTCGAAGATTAATTCGACAAATTGATAAATCTGGTTTTGTTAGCAACCGTGCGTGACCTGACGCCTTATTCTGATGATTGAAAATAATATAGTTTTAGCATCGTGAATGTGTACGTGGGATGATCTCCTTGAGGCAAATCTGAATTCGGTTAATATGACTTCTTTTATTTTATTTTAACTCTTTATTGTACACACGGAAATATATATGAAAACAGCATAATAGACAATTACTTCTTTCTGTATACTATAATTTTTTTTTTTATTTCAGTGCCTTGCCCAACAATTTCATGGGAAGGCAACGGCTGATTTCATAATAATAATTCCTAGCTAATATCGCTAAGGTATACATTAGAATTGTTCTAGATTCAAATTCAAAACAATAGATATGAAAAATTTACCTTATTGTCATTCAAACGAATTGCAACGCTAGGCGGTAGACCACTTTGTAAGCCCCACTTGCGTAACTAGCAATAAACTCCAAGTTAAGTTGGTAACCCATGATTTTTATAGGAAAATAATTGAGAGAGCTTTTTTACCCGGAGTTAATTGCTAACCCGGGTTGACGCAAGCGGGGCTTAGCCGACTGTATCTATAGGGTCCTTCTTAATATGCTGAAACTTTTTAACGGGACGATCAGACCATTAAACTGAACAACTTTCACTATGGCACCAACATCGAAATCGTGAAAAAAAAATCTGCTGTTGCATACAAAACTAGTAAACCTACCAGAGCAGACAGCAGATATTATTTTCGCGATTTCGATGTTGGTGCCATAGAGAAAGTTGTTCAGTTTGATGATCTGATCATCCTCTTAAAAAAGTGTCAGCATATTAAGTTGGACCCTGTATATTTTCATTTAAAATGGCTACGGGAGCCTATTATGGGAGACTCCGATACGCTCTAGACCATATTCAAACTTTTCTACCTACTCATCAGAATAGGCAGCTTACCAGATGATCAGCTGATACCGCTTTATTTAGTTGCATACAAAAACACTTCTTACTCCATCATCGTGATGTTGGTCAAGGGAAGTGTTACAGAAACCTTTAATTTAAGTAAATGGTGTTCTTCTACAGGGTGTCATTAAAATGAGTCGACAAATTTTTAGGGGTGGTTCACACCATCAACCTGAACAACTTTTAGTAAGGGACCAAACCTGAAAATACAATAAATCTACTGTTCATAAATTTCGATTAGGCATTGCAGTTTAGTAATGGAATAGTAGATTTTTCTTGTGATTTCATGTTTGCTCCGATAGAAAAAGTTACCGAGTTTCATGGTCTGAATCACCCCTAAACATTTACAAAAGTTATGTGATTGCATTGCAAAAGTTAAACAGTGAAAGACAGAGCAACAGGAATATGATAGCATGTCCCATTGGGGTAGGCAGAAACAATTGATCTCCTGGCTCACGGCCGCTATAATATGTTGCTGTACTCTTCTAACGCACACACGTTGCTAAGCTCATCCTCTCACTCGCACGCAGGAAAGAGATATGCTTATGTAATTTTGCGTGCATAAGAAGAGTACATATACGTATATGCAGCGGGACCCTGTGTCATAATGGTTTAGGTCCTAAATAATCGAGTTGGTATATGTAGAAATAACTAGCTGTTTTTTAAATTAACTGGGGTCATGTAAGACACTAAATAACAAAGGGCCCTGCTAGGTGGACAAAGTCTTCAAATGCATATTTCTCAAAAACTATTTATATCTAGGGTGTAGTGTAAAGTTATTTGGAAGGTAGAAATAGGAGGCTCCATGAATACAAGTTCATTTTAGTCTGTAAACTTTCAATTAACAAAGGGCCCCGCTGGCACAGCACAGATTTATTTCGTTTTTTTCTTATTCATTTGCAAAGGTAGAAATTTTAACGTTTATAAATCGATAGGTAGAAACATATACCAACTCGATTATTTAGGACCTAAACCATTATAACACAGGGTCCCGCTGCATATACGTATATGAAGAGTACAGCAACATATTATAGCGCGTGTCTGTGACTACCGTGATACTCTACGTCTATGCGTCTCTTTCCTCTTCGACATTCATAAATCACTTCATACACGCTCGTCAGTTTTGATACAGGGTGTAAAATTCGTTACATATTGAACAGGATGCTTCAGACCATCAAACTGACCAACTTTCACTATGGATTCAATGTGGTAATCGCGAAAAAAATATCAGCTATTCCATACATTTGGCTCGAGCAGTTGACGCTTGTTATGGAACAGCAGATTTTTTTCGCGTTTTCGACATTTGCTCTCTAGTGAAAGTTATTCAGTTTGATGGTCTGAAGCACACCCTTTGATGTGTAGCGCAATTAATTTTACACGAAATTGGTGTGCGCCCAGGACTAATTGTACCCATGATACTGAACAACTTTCCCTAAGAAATATATAGGAAAACCTATAGGCAAAAAATGTTTTTCCATATTTCCACCTTCGCAATATTTATGTTTCATATGTATTGTATTTTATAGAAAAATAAGAAATATAAATATTTTTCATTAATTTGTATGTCTTTCTAATAACGAGAGGATAGCTTCTAAAAAACAGGAAAATATGGCCCGGCCCTGCGTTTACCTATGGGGAGCATCTTATCTTTAAACAAATAAATTACTTTTGTTTACATCTCACTACGTTTGTATGATTTGCAAGTGACCATATATTTTCCTTACAACGAGGAAGGATGTAGGAAGACATGCGAAGGTGGAATAATGCATGCTTTCCACACACTATCCTGCAAATGAATACCAATTTGGGATACATTAATTCAACATTCATGTGAAATTTTCCGAATAGGTACTTAACTAATCTAAAGAAAACAAAATGTACTTTACGAATCAGTTTTTTGTAGGTACACACAAAATTGATAGCTGAAGATTTGAACCAATATCTCAATAATGTCATAATTAGGTACCTATTCGTACTTCTGTTACAAATAATAAATATTCTGTTAGCACGGACTCGGATATTTTTTTCTATCACACTATGTAGGTAAGAACAAAAAACTTTCGACTCAATCCCTTTACGCATTAAAATTCAATAATCTATCGTCACGGATTGAACCCACTAAATGTGGTTACGGTGTATTGTGCAACCGGATCTCACGGTCATAGACGAATTGTAAAAATCGCACAATTCAATATTCACGGACGTTTTCACTATTCGAAAATTCGCGACTAAAATCAGGCAGGAAAACAATTTTCTTCGGCTGTTACCAACGCTTTCTAGGGAGGTACCGCCTCCATCCGACGCAGTGTTCGTCCCGCGCCGCGCTTGCGCACTCGTCATCCGCAAATAATACTGTTTACTCCCTACACGATATAAACTGGCCGGTACCTACACAAACTTCACATCGACACGATCTGCGGTTTAGCAAGTCCTTTTCACAAGAATTTCGTTAGACAACTCAGTGAAAGGTATAAAAGTATATAACAAAAAAACGACGGGTTTCAAAGCAGTGTCCGAAATGCGTGCTCTGTTCTGGCTGCTGGCAGTCGCGGTGGTCGCGGTGGTCGCGGCCACCGAGCCCGGGGACGAGCCCTGGGTTGAGGAAGAGGACCTGGAAGAACCCTACAGCGAAGAACCTGACATCCATGAGAGATCGAAACGGGAGGCATACGTGGAGACTCCATACGAAGACCACATTAGAGTAAAACGTCGTTGCTCGCGTTGTGGCTACGAGCCTGAATACCGGGTCCGTCGCTCGCCCGATTACATCCGAGTACCTCGCCAAGTACACCAGTACGAAGTCCATGAGTTCACTGATGAAAGTTCGTTCCCCTCGCCTCCGTTCGAGGAGATGCTTGCAGCGAGCGCGGAACATTACCACCGAGTATACGCCGCGCCCGGAGCTCCAGGTTCTGCGCATTATCTGCAAGATGTGAGTGCCGTGCCGTCACTAGGTGGCCCAATACCAGTGTATGTGAAGCCCCCTGCTACTGTGTCTGTCGCTTCTGCCCCTATAACCCATAACAATCCTGTTTCGTTTGTGAATGCCCCTGTGAGGAGTCCTGTAGCCATCGCTGAAGGTCCTGTATTGGGGCCAGTGCCGGTGGCTTCGGAGCCGGTGGAGGTGCCAGTTAAGGAGGTGGCTGGAGACCAGTTCTTGGCTGCTGGGCATCATCATCACAAGCATAGTCACGGACAGAAGGCGGGAGGTGGACACCAGAGGCATAGCGGTCACCACGGTGCTCATGGTGGCAAGGTTTGTGTTGCTTTGCTTTGTTTTGTCGCTTTATTTGTTACTTGGTGTATAAGATGAGGACTTTTCTAATGACAAGGTAAGTTTTCGAAATCGAAATGTGAAACACCAAATATTTACCATAAAACTTACATACCTACATACATGTACCTTCTAGCGCGTATATCCTATTGAGGTAGGTAATAAATGCTTGGTCAGCAAGAATATTTTAACTCTTCGTCATGCATAGTCTATGCAAGTTTATCTACTTCCTTATGATAAAGTTAAATCCATGTTGGAATGTGACATAAATATTATGTTTTTTGTAAATGTTTTTTTTTTGAGATCTTACAGCTTTGTAGCATAAAACAAAGACAAATGAAAGCAGTCCTGGGGCCCATTTCATAAACATGACAATTGTCATTTACAATGACAATTCAGGATATATTGCTGGTTAGTTATGGCGTTAAACAACATCATGTCCTAACATTCTCAGTAATGTATCCCATATTGTCATTGTAAAATACAATTGTGACGTATAATAAAATCGTCGTGAAGTCATGGCGCCCTCTTAATTCCATACAGAGGAGCTAAAAACAGACTTGAATGGATATCTATTGCGAATCGTATCGAATACCTGCATCTGCAGCCGACCGTTCGATTGTGAACTGCTACCATAGCATCTTTTTAAAAACCCTTTTCAACATTATAAATCCATTCAAAATTAAACCCTCCCAACCACACCGCAGAGCATAAAAGGTTTCGACAGTCATCAACACCTGGACAAGGGAGGTAAAGGCCACAAAACAGATGAGCACCACCGCAAGGAGTACGAGGAAGCGCTGGGGAAGAAGAAGAAGCATCACGACCAGGCTGGACATAAGGGTGGGCACGAGGAAGAAGCCCACGGGTCCAGAGGGGCACACTTCGATGAGAAGAAGGGCCACAAGAAAGGACATAAGACAAAGGGTAAGTTTTGAGTACAGTACAATTAGTTTAGATTACCTACATAAAGAGTTTAGTTTACCTACTTACCATTCTGATGTTTTCAATGGGAGTAGATAATTTGTTTGAAAATGTAAAAGATATATTATAATTTTAAAGTACGTACATACGTAGATACATAAACTCACGACCGTAGTAGTACCAAACGTAGGTAGTGATTATAATTTCTCTTTGCATAATCCCTTTCGAGGTGGTCGATTATAATACTCTGTAGGTTCACTTTTAGCACATTGTGTAGACAATTTTAAGATCTAAAATAGTAATTCGAAAAATAAGAATCCTTATCCCTTAGTCTCCTTGCACGACACATACTTACATAAAGGGATTTGTATTCAAGTTTTTGAAGTTTAAGGGTGTATTACTGTTGGCGCGCTCCATACAAACGAAGTCTGGTGATATTTTCAATAGTAACTGATTAAACTCAATGAAATTTTGCAGAAACAATCTAGAAACAAATCTCTATGCTTGTATCGTGCCAGATTTTCCTTAAAATGTACAGTTTTAAAGTTACAGTGCCTCAAAGATTTCCATAAAAATCTTAAATTAATCCTAGCATTGAAACTGTATATTTTAACGAAAATCGGACACGACACAAGCATAGAGATTTGTTCATAGATTGTTTCTGCAAAATGTCATTGAGTTTAATTGGTTAGTATTGAAAATATTGCCAGACTTCGTTTGTATGCAGCGTGTATTTACGCATCCGGAATAAACTTCTCTTAAGAGGTATCCCCAACCGAGCGACCTTGACCCTTTCAGAGTCGCCTTACCTCTACTAAACTACATCATTTTAGTAGGTATACCTATTTTTGACTGGTTTGTCCATCATTATGTCACTGTGGTGCCTTCTAATCCAAGGAAATCAAATTGGAAAATCATAAGAATTCGCACCGAATTTTGAATTTATCTAATTAACTCATAGCATTTTTAGATCTTAAAATTGTCTACACAATGGTGTGTGTCGAAAGTAAAAGTAAAAGTACTACCGGTAGTACTAGTATTTTATTTTGTGCTAGTACCTACTATCTAGGTGTCATTTTGCGTTGCATTTAAGATCATAGAAAATAGGTAAAATATTACTCTTTCAAAAGTTTTCCTTATCTTTTATATTGAATCTGAGAGAAGTTAATTTCAAAATAATGAACGTACAATCACACTTCCAACAAGTTAAATTGAAACTCTATTGTAATACGCACGTAGGTACTTCAATCAGATTCAAGTAATTCGAGAAAATGAAATATTTTGCGGTCACAGTGAAAGCGTTGCTAGTTACAACTGTTACATAAAGTTATTTGTATTGTTTGTTATTGTTCGTTTGACCTCAACCGTAATTCCATCAGTCACAAGTCGAAGTAAAGACCTGGTAATGGATGTGACGAAATTAGGAACCGAGGGCAGGTCAGAATAGATTCGAAATCGAAAGTTTGGACATTTTTGTGAATGCCATTATCTCTACGGCATTAATATTTGTCACAAAGGTTATGGACCAATGTGCAGAAGGTTGAAGATAATGGTCCAATAGCTTAGTAGATAGCGAACCTTCCAGTGGTGCCAAAGATCTGTCATAGATAATTGTATCTATAATACAAATGACTAGATCCTGCTACTTCCATTGTGACTAGATAGTTCGTTTGACAATGACGAAAATATTAGTAAAAACCTTGCCTTAAACCTTCTTTCTGCTACACCAAGAGCTAACGTTACAAGCCAAAATTACGACCGAACAGATATCCAACCAGAAAAACAGCTGCATACAAGTTTGCCGCAGCCCGTATACCCCTACATGCACAATAGGTGAACGTTCAGGTACGAAAATGGAATAAGCAGCAGTTTGGTAGAAGCATCGCTGCGCATATACGATTAGAGTTGTACTAGCTGCCACAAGCTTTATGATGCTGTTTTTCTGATAGGATATCTATTCTGTGCAATTACTATCCACAATATATGTGACACAACCTTCAAACTATCCTTTCCTGCAGGTTACCACAACAAATACCATAAGGACGAATTCCACAAAGAGCACAAATTCTACGACGACTTCCACAAAAGTGGTGAGCACCATCGCTTCGGCAAGTTCCATGCGAAGCACGCTAGCAACGAGAGTGGCAAGAAGAAGGCCCATCATGTCAACGCTGGTCACGATGTCGTGGAGAAAGGGAAGAAAGGCTACAGGTAAGATATTCGAGTATTGAGCACCATCGCTTCGGCAAGTTCAATGCGAAGCACACTAGCAACGATAGTGGTAAGAAGAAGGTTCATCATGTCAACGCTGGCCACGACGTCGTGGAGAAAGGGAAGAATGGTTACAGGTTAGATATTAAGCTATAAACAAAGTTTTGAGCATCATCACTTTGGCAAGTTCCGTATGAAAACGCCAGCAACGAGAGTTGCAGAAAGAAGTCCAACAATGCATGCGACGCTGGCCACGACATCGTAGAAAAAGGGAAGAAAGGAAGGTTACAGGTATGATTCTAAGCTTTGAACAAAGTATTGAGCAAGATCGCTTCGACAAGTTCCACGCTAAACACGCCAGTAACGGGAGTGACAAAAGAAGAAGGCTCATCATGTAAAAGAAAGGGAAGAAAGGGAAGAAAGGGAAGAAAGGAAAGGTTAAAAGAAAACGAAATGGTTTTTACCCTTCTAAAACCTTGAGGAAATCTATCGTTTTGATCTCACGTAATTCAGAGTACTATATACCCCAGGGTTAAAGTTTTCGATCTTGTGGAGGTTATTGAGGGTAGGCATGTGCCAAAGCATAAAGGAATTATCCTGGGTCTAGAAGCTGATGATGAATCAAATGGGAATAAATTTCCAATCGTAATAAAAACGCTTTCTGCTGTCCCATTAGATTAGTCTTGTATCATCTGGGAATAACTTCTTACCAATCAATGGGATCTTGTAATGGGGAATCACACTAATTTGAGGCACTTCTCATCCACAGCAACAAAGGTCACGTTGACGCTGACCACAAGGGCTACAAGGACAAGCACGGCCACGAGGAACATCACGAGAACCACTCAGATCACGGGAAGAAGGCAGCGAGTCAGGGAGGCAAGAAGTGGGGCTATGCTAAGAAGAATTAACAAGTCGTATGTAGGTTTAGGTCGCGTTCAATCAGGATTTTACTTCTTGGTTATTGTTTACTCTTGTATCTACAGTACAAGCGTCTCCCACAGCGAATTATACAGAAAAAATAGACTGGGCTATGTTTGTTTTTAATTAATTCTCTCATGTCTTTGTCATCTCAAAGGAGCTAAATTGTTCTAAAAGCGAAGTAATGTATAGCCAAATTATTTCGTTGTGAGTTTTTATATTTTTATTTGTATCGTAATTATTATGAAATGTTATTAGCATTGTCTAACAAATGTGATATAAACTTTGATGAACAATATACAAATAGATTTTGCGTCAGCAATTCAAAGTGTTCTGGGAAATGAATGTCCTACTTTTAGCATGAGTCGTGTTCTGATTTAGTTACAAAGTCAACGTAACATTACCTACTTTTCCATAAATTGCATTTTGAACCGACTACAGACATAGCTAACTAATTCTGGAGATGAACTATTTAGTTTAATTAATGTCACAATGTAAAATTTTCTGATAAAATTACTGTGATGTCATCTTTTTTAGCCGCCTACGCGCTTAACAAGTTCAATTAGATAAATAAATCTTGGACATATTCACACAAAATAACTTTTTAAATCTTTGATTTTGTATGGAATTTATCTATTTGTCTTATTGTTTATCAAAGGAAATAAATACTTAATAATACAAATTAATCAATTATGGAATAATTCGAAATTATAATTTAATAATAGGTATTTTTTAACCACAAAAAGTTAAACAACGCTGAACGTGTGTTCTAGTAGCTAAGTACTACTACAACACACCTACTACAAAATTAGTAAGTAAGTACTTACTCTTACGAGATAATATGAGATTAAGTACTTATGAGAGTAAGTACATACTTACTACAAACGTAAAAATTTTTTCATTAAACTTTTTGACTTTTTTGTGGTAGATATGGCACTATGAAATGTAATTTAAATTATGTAGCGAAAATATTTTTGTCATATGCAAAAGTTGACGCTTGTATTACTAAAATAGACTGTTGAAAATGAATTCTAGGTCTTAACTTTAGAGCCTGTTTCACCACTCCCGAATAAGTTCTTGTTAGCTTTTGACATATTCTTCATACAAAATATATCAAATGAGCTGTCGGATACGCTAACTTATCCAAAAGTAGTGAAACAGGCTTTAAGTCTCGTTTTTTGTTACTATCTAACAAATACCCAGACCTAACTTAAGAATTAAGGTTACTATAAAGAATGTTATAAAAAGTGACCGCATTACAAAACTCGATTAAAATGCATTTCAATACCAATGTCCAAATTAATGCAAACTTTAATCAGAGAAAAGTAAAAAACAGTATTGTTATGCGCTCAACCATATCGAAGCGTTAACCAATTGTAAGGGTTAGATACACAGATATTAAAACCGAGTTTATTATAATGTATCTATAGTGAAAAAGGCTACAAGTAAAGTTGGATACAACTCATACAACTTGTACCCTTTATCACTAGAGGTACAGTATTGATCACAAATATAGGACTTTGTTTCTTCAGAAAATAGTCAGAAGATATGAATCGAACCTGTTTGAATTTGTTCGTATACTTGAGTTGATTTGTAAAGAGTAAAATTTAATATGCTACTAATATGAAAATATGTTCATAATTCATTTATTCATGCGGATCATATGGTATATAAAAGGTATTATAATACATAGCAGATCAGCATATGATACCCATTGTGGGCACAGCATGCTGTGGGACACAGAACATAATTGTTCTAGTTCTTTAAGCTTCAAACTGAACAACTTTTTTAAGTACGATAATTTGAAATAACTATTATCCATATACCTACTTTAAAAAAATTGGAATTTTTCAAAACAATAGTTCGTAAAAGCCAAATATTTTTAAACAAAATAACATTTTGAGTTATGACACCATTTTCTTCAAGAAGCAAAGTCCTATTATTATTAGGTATGTGATAATCAAGCTCAAATATTTCCACACTCTAAACGTACCCTAAACTTTAATGTAGCGTGCTATAAAACTAATTTAGTTGTTATTTATTTTTATTTGTCCATATAGCCATTATAGAGATAATGTATAAAGTAATTAGGTAAGTATAGTTTTTGCATATCACGACTGCGCGTGAAACGTCGTCGTAAATTGTATTTCAATAAAAATGTCTTAAGATGTAAACAGAAATTTAACCTCAAATCTTAAATTTGTGAGTGAAAACCAAACTAGCCGGTTATTTTGATTTCCATCATGAAACATAATATTTTGATTATGAAAATCCAAAAATGTCTTTCTTTGGAGCACTCATGTTTTTTCTGAAAATTTGTTTTTTACCGATATATAGTTCAGTAAAGTTTCCCACGTTTTTTTTTTTTTTTAATGTACCTAAATCTAAGTTTACGTTCTTATACCAAACCTCTTTGTGTAAGCGTGTCGCACACACAGCAATACTCAGTACAAATACACTATAATTGATGAAGATTCACGCGTAATCGTATTATGTAAGTACAAATAATTACAAAATTAAATGTCCATGTCAAGATGAACTGTTTTTATAAACTCATGAAAAACAATTGGCAATCAATGAAATTTCGTGTTTTTTCATCGGTCCATTGATCAGTTAATGTAGCAAGAGCGACGCAATTAATCTAATTTTATGAATAAATTAGGTATCAGGCGAAGGAAAAAATAAAAAAAAATCCGCCAAGTGTGTACTGGATTTTACATAATGTTGGGTTCTGTAGTTTGCTGTTCTACGCTCGCGAAACTTCAAAGGTTTTATGTTTATGATTTTTTGGTCTCAGTTATTTTCCTTATCCATCAGGGTAATTTTTTCCAAAAATTTTACCAGCTTAGTAGGTGTACTCACCATCACGACTATCACGACTTTTATGTTCTCTGAACCAGATTTTTAGCTAAAACTATTTTAAGGAGATGATCCGACCGTTAAACTGAACAATTTTCTCTATGGGACCTGTATCGAAATGGCGAAAAAAAAAAAACGACTGTCCCATACATTTGAGCCAAGTTATGTTTGCATGAACAGCAGATTTTTTTTTCGTGATTTTGATATTGGTCCCATAGAGAAAGTTGTTCAATTTGATGGTCTGATCATCCCCTTCCTTTTAGAGATTTAGACGTAGTAATAATATGAATTATTATATTGAATTTGAAGCGAGCGTTAGAGTTTTATGCACTAAAACACATTTTGAGCACAAAATGGCGGAGCGAAGTGTCCAACCCGTGCACCGAAATCACGTCTGCCCGAGAATCCTCTATCCTGACTCCTTACACTGCCTTATTTTGGTACAATGCAATGTTGCTGAAAAACAGAATCATAGATAGTTAATAATTATTTATAATAGTTAACTGCCTGACTACAGAACCCTAAAAACATCTTTTTTGGTTTGTAAATAATTAGCATAAGATTTTGTTCATAATTTTGTTTGTTTTTTAACTTTTTATAACATAAAAGTATTTGGAAGTTAAGTAGTTATATTGTTATCATTTTGATTCCCCAGATTTCAATTGGTTTCTTTGGATCTAGGTGGCGCCATCTCTAAACCTGATAAGTTATTTGGTTGGTATCAAGTAGATTAAAATACGGTTGGTATGGTAAACATACAATAATTTTGAAATTAGCAAAAATAAATTATTGTCGTCTTTTCACACTTTGATTTGTTTTCTCGTAGGTACTAAGTCGAATCGACCGACCATATAAGTATCTTGCAGTGTAGTTGGAACTATTGCCGTAGAATACTATGGACGCTGGGTCTAGTACAAAATTCTCAAAAAAAGTGTCCGAGACTAAACTACACCAACCTAAGTACGTGTACTAATATAAACCAACTAAAAACATTGAAAATGTTGAAATTCTTTTCCATCCCACTCCCCCATCGCGGCACGGTGCGCGCAGCGCGCCCGCGTGTACGTGTAGTCAGCCGATCAAACGAAGACTGTCGCGTAATTGGTTCTCTTTTTACGTTTTGGTGCTCTTTTGGTTCGGACACTTTTGAGCGCGGACCCTTCGTCCAATGGTTGGTAAGTCAATGGTCGGAACACATAAGACAATCCTGGGTATGCCGTAGTATTTTCTATAGTAGTATACCGTGATACAAAAGGTAGTTCGTCGAAATTAAAACAAATATAAGTACTTAGTGTTAGATCATCGCTTTATTACAATTTAACAAATTTAACAATCTAACAAAATATTATATCTTGTACAATTTTTTTTATCTATCGATCTATTCGATAAGCACACAAACGAACATTTTGAAACAAGAAAATGTGATTTATCTAAGCCACTTATATTTGAGCCTCATTTTGCAGCACGGGATCGAATTTTTTTATTCTCTATCCTTTTCTGTCGCTCAGGAACTTTCTTTGGCTAGAGCGAGAAACGGTGCTGCCGCGGGCGGTCGCATTCCCTATCCTTCTCGCTCTAGCAAATGACGTTCCTCAGCGATAGAAAAGGATTCGGAAGCACCAAAAAATGCGTTTCCGTGCTGCAAGATGAGGTTCAACCCTTTTTGCGCTAATCTAAAAACATGGAAACATCTGTTATTAAATATACCTTCATAAAATCACAAATCTTCCCCCATTTTGGATTAGGCGCGGTTTATACAGAAGGGACGTGTGGCGGTGGCGGATAGTCAAAGTAACAAAATTATACGAGTAAACCTTATAGTACGTAGCATAGCGTCGTTTGGAGCATTACGCCCGCGCCTCCAGGCGACGTCACCTGGAGGCGCGGCGATTCTCCTTTACGACAAAAACGATGCTACGTACTATAAGGTTTATATTGTGTTACTTAGATTATCCGCCACCGCCACACGTCTTTTGTATAAACCGTGGCTTACAAGTACGGTGGCAAGCAAGGTTGCGCTGGTGGGGACGTACGGTCGAACGGTTTGGCATAGATGGTGACGGTCTTGTGTGGAGCGCGTGGATAGAACACGTTGCGTCCTGACTCGTCCACAAAGTCAGAGTATTTCAATGACCACTCCGACTGCATACCACATCTTTCGCATACTTTGTCCCTGTAAGATTAAGGTATTACTAGGCGACTATAGCTCAGAAAATTAGCAAGCTGAAGTGGCAATGGGCCGGTCATATCTGCCGAAGAACTGACAACCGGTGGGGTGTCAGAGTTCTAGAGTGGAGACCGCGAACTGGTAGGCGTAGTGTGGGACGCCCTGCTGCGCGCTGGACAGACGACCTAAAAAAAGTAGCGGGGAGCGATTGGATGAGGAAGGCCGAGGACAGAGTTTTGTGGCGCGCCTTGGGAGAGGCCTATGTTCAGCAGTGGACAATGATGGGCTGATGATGATGATGATGAGGTGACTAATGGAATACCATCGTTTACTCTTGCACCATAAAATGGATAGCAGCAGGTCTTTATTGGTTATAAGATTCCCCGAGGGGGTACCGATGGTCTACTCGCCATATTTCTAGCTTGGATAAGACTGACAGTTGAAGCTAAGTAGGCGTCGAAAACAATTGAAACCAATACTGGCCTCTAAACCCTATCCATATACACGCACACAGACATAATTTTTACGACGCCTCACGCACGCCAACCTAAGAAAGTTGGCCCGTTTTATTTTATACGGTAGAATCGTTACGCTCAATCTAGAGATATACTTTTTCTAAGATTTCTAGCATAGCATATGCTCACCACTATATTTGCCTACATTCATTAATATTGTTGTTATGGATTCATTTAAAATACTAACACATAAGAGTTAGTTGCAACTAGCTGTGTTAAAGGATGCCTCAATTCCTTTGCGTGTTCTAGCGCCGTGCGCAGTAGTAGCGTAGCCACACCTTGCCCTGTCACCTCAGATGCTGTCGTCAAAACTTCGATCTGTACCAATTAATAGGTGTTATTAGATCTTAACTGAATAGAGACAAACCTAAAGAATTCCACTATAATCTTGGTTACTAAAGAGGATTTAACACGATGGTTCATCAAAGGGGTTGGTATCTTATAAAGTTGGGTTTAGGCTCTATGCTGTAGCAAACTATTAAGCCAGAATCGCCAATTTAATGTTTTGTAACGGACCAAATTCTTCTTTTGTGCAGATTTGCATGAGCTACATGCCAAAAAAAACGCCATGTAGATAGTAAACGACAAAGTACGATAGCCTTAAAGGTACGATAGCCTTGATATGTCGTACAGACCCCAGAATATAGATAAAGGTATTCTAGGAATATCCATACCTCGTAAATGTAATCACAATGGTATTTCTTGAACAAGTTAGGTGACCTCAGGCAATGAGCGTTGAAGTACATGCGATGTCGATCAGGCAAGTAGCTGGTGAAGTGCGCCCACTCCTCTAGCTCGTCTGCCACCCAGGGGAAAGTCATGTTGGCGCAGAGGACGCCCACCAGCTTGCGCTCGCCTGTACGTGACTGTCGCTCGAAAGCGAGGATACGGTCGCCTGTGAACATGATACGCCTTAGACCATTTGATATATGGTATTAGAATGTGTTTGAAAAAATGCAGTAATCGAAATTGGCTATAAGAAATCTTCTGCTTATTTATAAAAGAAGTCAAGTACGCATGATATGCACTTAACACAGATGTACTTTTTGATCCTTATCCTCCTAAATTTGATGTAATTGAAAATTAACCGCGACCACCGCCATTTGTACCCTTACGTTCTTTTTATTCTTTTTTGTTGCTGTATGTTTTTGGTGTGCAAATAAAGAATATTTATGTTATGTTATGTTATTAACTGCTGGTCTCCTTACCTGAGGAAGAAAAAGGATGCAGAAGAGACCACAACCGATAGCCATTCCGTGTCATTAGAGATGTTGACGATGCTTAAAGTTATTGATCGTCTTAGTAAGACGGAGTGTCTAAGGGGCACCCCTCTGGATCGAGGCTATTCGAAGCAGAACATTATTCCCTAAATAAAGTAACCATAATTTCACCGATATAGTTTAACCAATTTATCAAATTATCGTTGATCACCGCAATTTTAAGACAAGTTCATGTTGAACATGAACACATAAAACAATCCTAGGTATGCCGTATACTTACCGTGATACTCACAAAAAGGAATTCCATCCTCAACCCTTCAATTATTCTAAAGTTGAGCTTTGATGCTACTACACGCCTTAAAATGTTATTAGTTTAATAAAGTTTCGAACCACCCCTAATGAGATTAGGGGCATGAGTTCATGTTACGTGCGCATTACTAACCAGAATGAGCGTACTTCTCAGTAAGCATACAGAGGTAGGCGCTGTGGAGTGACATCCAAAGCCCCGTAACACTTGGCTCCCGGGGCCAGTGGTGCGTGTAGATGAATGATCTGACCATCTTAGCGTGGCACTGGTTCCCTAGCTCTATCGTAATGTTGTCCATACTGAAACACTGGTTACATGCAAAATAAATTATATTTGGGCATTCGAAAGTCAATATAAATGTTGGACTCGTAGAAGGGAATTTTCCGAAATCAGGTGCTTTATTAAAAATCTGGAAACATCTGGCATCATATTTAAAGTCAAAGTCAAAGTCAAAGTCAAAATTGTTTATTCAAAATAATATCACATAGATAACTTTTTGACGTCATGTTTTTGAATCTACTACCGCGTCGGAAGGTGTTCCGTTGTAGAGCAGATGCGGCCAGAAACTCTACAACACACTTCTTTTAAACAAAACAAAATATACAAAGTACAATTACATAAATTCAATATTAAATTACATAGTGTAACATTGTCAAGACTAGACATTTTGGTCATTCAAATAATCATCGAGTTTATAGTAACCATTTTTACAGAGGACTTGTTTAACCTGGGACTTAAACTTTTTGTCTGTCAAGTTTAGAATATTCTCTGGTATCTTATTATTATAACGTATACAGTGCCCCATGAAAGATGTGTTGACCTTACTAAGTCAAAAATGTGGGAATACTAATTTATTTTTATTTCTTGTATTGTAATTATGGACTATATTCCCCAACGGGGCAGTACGAGATACTCGTATCGACACTGTTACAGAAATGTGGACGTACATTAAACATTATTTAAAAAAAAACGGCCAAGTGCGAATCGGACCCGTACCCTTAGTGATCCGTACAAACTTAATTATGAAGAACAATCAAATGTTCTCCCATGCATCGATCTACATCATGGTCGATGCTTCAACTAAGCCGTAACTGCCGTAAGCCGTGCTGTCTGTTTGAAAAAAGTCTGACACCAGGGCTTATGCTGCCCACACGATAAGAATACAATGCTGCAACTGAAAACGTAAGGTTTGTAACCAAAGAAATAATATGTTTATATTTGATTTAACTACTACAAAGTAACGATGATCGGATTTATTCCTTTACTTGTGCTGTGATACCTTGTTTCATGCCAAATTACATGATTCTAGAGCACCCTATAGGTTTTGATTTGTTAGCGAGTAACAAAATATGTGACATAAACGGCAGTATCTTTTTATTGCTTTGACTTAGAAACTTGTATTTTTACACCTCCGAGGAACGGTGTAGACTTAGTATTTGATATTAATTTCAACTTGATACCTATACCCGTTCTTGTGAAAAAGGATTTTGCCAGATGGACAGACGGATAGACGTTCAAGAAAGTGATCCTATAAGGGTGCCGTTTTATTCTCTTGTGGGTTTGAACCCAAAAAGGGTTACGATATGGTGTTTAGGCTCACTCCTTGAATTTATTGTTTTTTCGATCATCACACAAAAACGATTGGACAGATTTTGATGAAACTTTGTGCGTTTAAAAGCTTTATAGACTTTAGACTTAGCGGTTCGCGGTTAGCGGCTTTAGCGGTTCTTTGATCACAAAATTGTTTAGGGATGGCACAGGACGACGATAAACAAAAGTTACTGTTATATAGCCACGTGCTCACCGGTTTCGGGTCAGGGGAATATCTGTAAATATCGTACAATGAAGGTGACCTGCTACTCCGGTCTATCTTCGCCATTTCGTTTCCACTTTTGTAACGAAAGGGCTGCACTGGACGGCACATCCCAACTTTCAAAATCTGCATCAATCTATTCATTTTCCGAAACATTTTCTCCCTTTTTTGATAATCACTTTCGTACCTACTTATCTTTGAATTACAAGGAAATATTCAAAGATTATTTTATTCCGTTTGCGCACTTAGTTTTATGACTGAAAATAGGTATTTTAGGTTGTTTTGATTTGTTTTACCGAAGGTTTCCTTACATTATTTTGTTATTTAATTATAAGTGTTCTTTGGCCGGCAGTGTTTTTAATTTGATATTATGTTTATTACTCTAGAAGTTTTGTTTAGTTGCTTGGTTTGAAACAGGGCCGTCAGGATTAAAGTGTTCTTTGGTTTGAAAGGTTAAAAAAATCTGTCTAATTACCTAGTCTGTGATAAAAAGTACTCTGTGCAAGAACATTGTCTGTGAGCTAGTGATTATATACTCTTTGCTGTGACCAGTCTGTGAGTTATTCAAAAACTTCTTGGTCAATGACAGATATTTTTCTTAGACTACTTATAAATGCATAGAGATAGGAAGTACTAGAGAGAGCTCTTCTCGGAATTTTGGGCAAAGCGGGATAAAGATTACTGGCCGTCGTGTCTCTCTCCTTAGTAGGGTGGCAATGCGATTATGCTTTTAGGACTTTTATTATTTTTTCACTATTTGTGTAGTCGTTTTGCCACAGATTATGTACCTTACCTACCTATCTACGTACGCTACCTTGACGTCAAGCTATCCTACCAGATACAAAAATAAATATATCGTTAGAATGAGACACCGCGTACAAAGCTCCTTCTTCTTCTAGCGTGGTCGACTTTATGCGTGTCAAATAGTTATTAAGGATTATTTTTGATTAAAGCGTGAGAAAGATAATTTGGTACAACTCAATCCTCTATTGGATATCTATGCTTATATGCGGACCCGCCTAAGATATATTTTTTAAATGATCCACCATGGATTTATAACCAATAGATCCATAACCTCCTTACAAACATGGAAACACGAAAATTGACCTTGGCGGTGGTAATGTTCGGTCTTCTTTCGTACGTGTCCATCGTCGATGTTTCTGATTTTATATTTGCCCATTTGTATTAATTTTTGCCGTTAGATTAGAAAGAGACAAACTTAGAAATGTGAATGTGTGTGTGTGTGTGTGTGTGTGTGTGTGTGTTATGTGAATTATATATCTATATTATATCTGTGTGTACAATAAAGTCTTATAATAATAAACCCGCAGGGCAGCTTGTGGCGAGCTGTTGGTGAGTGGCGACACCACGGATCCGATTCTCCAGAGGGCCCGCATTGATTTGACCCTCACCTCCTGTCTTGCCTTAACCGGCCGGCCAGGAGTGGAATTGCAAGAGCGGAACCTATGCTCCAGGTTGGAAGTGTAAAATGTCATAACGACGGGACCTGCTGACTGGTGCGCTTAGCACCGGGAACCGGCGCCCGCAGACTCACCTCTCTACAACCTTAGCCGCTCAGTAGATGTTGCTGCCTTGTCGCTCCTTGCGAGCGGCCTTTTTGGGGGCCCATTAAATGATTTGGCAAGTCACCGCCAGCTAGATTTCAAATTTGTGAGATATTTAACTAGAGCAGGCGTCCGTTATCTCACTCCATAGCCCAGTTATCCAGTACACAGAATCCCATCCCCATAGCCCAGACAAATTTATCCCTTCCTGGAAATAGTTCAGCATCTGTCGGGAATTATCTTCTAGAGCATCTCCATGGTGTATTAGGGATAGGCCTCGATAGGTGCATGCCATCTCACATTTAGAATAAATGGTACCAAAAAAGGCCTCTTCGTGTTGGCTTCGGCCCCATGTATGCCTCCCAAAGGACCGGGTCCCAGTGGACCCGTGCATCTTTCATGTACTAACATAATAATAATACGGGGGCATTTAGATAAAAGTGTCTCAAAGGGGCTTCTACGTGTTGGACCTGTGTCCCCACGCAAGCCTTCCAAAGGTCCGGGCTACGGCCCGTGAAATACCAACAAGGGTTATATAATAATAATAAACAAAGACGGGAACTTACGAAAGAAGGACGAACATTACCGCCCGCCAAAGAGTATTTGTATGTTTCATTTCACCGCTTGTAAGGCAGTCTGCTCTCCAAGTAAAGACAATACCTAGGTTTGCCACCTTCCTTGGTTGCACAAAACAAGTTTTGAAACTCACAAAAGAGTTCAGATAACGCATTGACCGCAGGCAGCATTCAACGCATTTGAATTCAGAAAAGATGAAAGAAAACCTTTTTTTGTCAAAACAGCCGTCAATAAGCCGTCACATTATATTTATTGTTTGGATTTATAAATTCTAAGTTAAAATAAAACGCCGAAACGATGATGTGCCGGAGACGAAAATATTTGACCAATATTTAAGGGGGTCACAATTTACCATTCTAGGAATCCCCACTATGTTCAGATTTTTAAAACTTTTCTCACCCCGTCAGATATTCAGGACGACTTCAAACACTTTCAGCTGCTTCAGCCTGAAGAGTCTCAACAACCAGTGCCGAAACTATGCCGATACTCCGAAAATAGACGCTACTAATAAACAAATCGTGGTAAGTTTGATATATAATGTGGAGAAGTAAAGGTAAACATTAAACTCGAACAAGCAATTTGACTACCTACTGATATGGCGAATGATGAAGATGTTCGAGGGGCAATTAAAATATGACTATAAAAATAATACAGGTATGATTTCCCGAGATTTATTCAACTGAAAATCCAAATTTTACTACGTATTTACCAACTTACTATGCTGGCTCAAGGACCCGAAATGGATCTTGGCCTTCGAAAAAAAAACTTCATCTCTTTTCTTGGCCATCTCAGTCAAATTGGGCACCTCCAACTCCTCGAGATTCTTGGTGACCTGATCCGTCCAGCGATATCTGGGCCTGCTCACCGGGCGATACCCAGAGGATTGCCCCAGATACTAGCCATGCTCAAACTCGATCAAGTGTGACTGATAATAAGCCATCGTTACTTTTGAATGAACAGTAGACACAAATACACATCTGAATTTAAAGAATGCAGGTTTCTTCACAATGATCTACCGATGTCGAAAAAACAGTTCAGTATTTATATTTAATTCCTTAATGTAATGATTGGTGCAAGTCTGTTCTAGGCTGAGATCGAATCACCGCCTTATGTGCAGAAGGCGAGACTAGAAGCCGCTAGAATTCTACGTAACAATTAGAGATTACAAATTGCATTGGAAACAAAAAAAAGTTACACAATTAATAACGCCGGGAACCTCAGTGTTAGGATAAGTGACTCTTCTAGTGGGTATTTCGTATCGATCACCATTGGGATGTTAAGTTGATCCCGGATAGTGTAATGGCAGTTAAGTATTGTACCTACTTGTTAGATTCTTGCTGCAACCAGCCAAGTATCTACAATACTCCCTGGACAATTCCAGGGTACTCTTGGTATATCGGGGGTTCGGTAGACTCTCGAGCAGACTCTCTTCTCTTCGTGAATCGGGTCTTATCCCCAATAAAAGAAAATTGGCTTAGGGATTTCGCGAGCAGACAGTCATGCGTTATTACTCTGTCTCTTGAAAAGAGACTATTTACTAAAGGATTAAAGAGAATGCGGAACGCTTACATGCATTGTCTTCTGTTTACGAAATCCTTTTTTCCACTGCAACCATAGACTGCAGTCAAAATCACATTAAGAGTTAATTTTGGTCAACACTTCCAGGTGCAGGGTACCGAGAATGGAGACCGAGTGCGGGTGCGTCGCGCGCGTCCTTCAGACGTGCCACGCGTGCTACGCTTCGTGCGCGAGCACGCGCGCGCCGTCTGGCCCTGCCTCGTGATGCCCGCGCCGGCGCCGCCGGCCCGCCCCGCTGCCGGCAACCTCGTGCTCTGCGACTATGTGGCCCGAGCACTCTGTCAAGGTAACAGACTGAATCTTCTGTTAATGAAAAAGTCAAATTTAGCCTGGGGCTGTCAAAAGAACTCTTAGCCGTGTCGTTCCAGGCTTAGAATCTGCCTCATTTCTCGTTGGTGCTAGTAGTGATGAATAAGGGATATGATTTCTTTTATAATGATCAGTGTCCTGATTCGAACAGCGCTATCGCAATACAATATCGTCAACCGGCTTCATCAGACATCGTCAACATGTCTGATGCCCTCACCTTGTAGCTACCGCTTAAAGTCACTACATCCGAACCCATCTCTGTTCCCTGTAAAGATTTCCTCAGTTTGACGAGGGTACGAAAGTAGTCAAATCAAATCAAATATTTATTTTGCGTACAAAGAAGAGCATATTAAGAAGTGGATCTGTGTTTAGTACGGACTGCTCAAGCACTTACAAATCTCGTACCTGACTGTTTTTGTTATAAGCATAGCATAGCATATGCTCACGACAATATTTCCTAAGGGGGTAGAGATATTCTGAAACTTCAGAACGCTCTCTACTTTTATAATAAGCAGTCAATAAAGGCCTACCACGCTTTAATATGTACTGAAAGGCCTATTGTAGCCGAAATCAGGGCCTCTATCTGGACATTCAAACTTTGCGTGAACGTTTACGTTCCAATTTCAACGCCATTACAATGAAGTTCTGATCGAAACGGTCGCGATGTATCGAAAATCGAGAATCTGGTCCAAATTCTAGTAAAGCTGCTATGAAAAACTATCGCCATAACAAATGATCGTCTGTCAGGGCACTCGATGTTGGCGGAGCAGCACTCGTCACGGCGCGGCTGGCTGCAGATCCGCGGGCTGGCGCTGGGCTCGGCGGCGTGCCCGTGGGACGCAGCGATGCTGGAGGCGTGGGCGCGCTGCATCAGGTGCCCGCGCTCGCGCCGCGCACTACAATTCTCCGCGCACTGCCTGCGCGCGCCCCGTCTTCACGACAAGTATCGCATGCATAGGATCATGCAGGTTCGAGAGTGAGAGACAAACCACTGCTTGCTGTTATTAAACTGTCGGTAACCGAGAGGAGGTGAGGTCGAAATTGGTGGGAGGCAGGGAATTTCCGTACTGAAAGTATTCTTATACTGTGACAGGCCTCTCATCTTCGCAGCAAGTTCGAGATATCCACTATTGAGAATAGAATCTGACTTCCCATCGTCGGTTGTCAGTTCTTTATCTCTAAATCGATTGTCTCTTGCTTAGAAAGTGAGCTTGCTTGCATTTTGAGTCTGGATTGAATTTCAAGCTCAGGAGTATCACGTCCCTCTTTAATTTTCAAAATCTTCTGTAATTTGACATATTTTAAAGTCTAAAAGCTGGTAGTTTTAACCGACATCAATAAAAGAAGGAGGTACGCAACTCATCTGCTGTTTTTAAACGTTATTATCTGGACCTGACCCGTATGTGTAACCTGTAGATTATACAGGGTGTGAGGGAATTGCTTCAGAAAACTCAAAGGGGTGAAAGTACCCATCTATTATGAACAACTTTTACTATGGACTCAAAAAAAGAATTAGCTATAATAACATTAAATTCCTACCGCGCAAAATGTATGGTGGAGCAGATTTTTTTGAGATCTCTTAGTTGGTCCCATAGTAAAAGTTGTTCATATTGACAGGTACTTTCACCCCTTTGAGTTTTCGTAAGCAATTCCCTTAAACCCTGTATGTATAGGATAGTGATGACTTCTTCTTCTTATCGTGTGTTGCCCACATGATAAGAAGAAGAAGTCGTCACTATCCTATACATACAGGGATTAAGGGAATTGGTGTCAGAGTTTTTTCAGACCGCCTAATATACTTATAATTATTACTCTTTGGCAGCGAAATTCTTTAAAACCTTGTTTCACCTTGTGTGGTTTCATCTATAGTACAGGGTGGGCTTGAACTAATTCCAAAAATGAACTGTGGTGTGTAGAACATAAACGTCACAATCCCTTCTACAGGTAATGCTGATCGTGCCGCCTGGGCCGAACAATCAGGAAATCGTGCAAGTGCTCGCTAAAAACGTCATCCAGCGAGGTCGTGACGTCGGCTTTCCATTGCTGCGGTTTGATGTTAACAACGAGGAAGTGTTAGTGTTGCACACATACACAATTACACAATATAATGGCCGTAATCACCACATCGAAAACCTGCATACGCTGAAGAAGACATATTAAATAAACCAATCCGCATTGGGCACGCGTGGTGGACTAACCCCAAAACACAAACACCCTACCCGGGGGTAGGGTGTTTCCTGTAGTAGGACGTAGGTATAAGGGGTGAAATTGATATCATCAGCATTTTTTTGCTCCCATAGTAAAAGTTGTTTAGTTTGATGGGTAGACTCTTAGTTTAAAAGGATGCTACTGATATCGATTTCACCCTGTATAGACTGATGATGATGATGAATAGCCGTAATCTTTGTTTGGATCGACAATCCGAGCAACGTGCCTAGCGGGAAGCGACTGGATGAGGAAGGCAGCTTACTTGCCGCCACACGGCCTTTCTGTGGTGCCTTCAGAAAGGCCCATGTTCAGCAGTGGACGATGACAGGCTGATGGTGATGATGAATCCCTACATGGGTGACCGGCTAGCCTTTTGCCCATAAAATATCTGCATAGAAAACCCTTAGTCGCCTCGTTCGACATCCACTAGGTCCGGCAAGGAACGGGTGGACCACTTTAAGCCAAAACTACAAAGGCCGGCAAGTATAATTTAATTTAATTGAACGGCCGAATTTTGACGGCAATGTTGAGGTCATCTTGCTTGCAATAGGCATCGGATCTGATTTTATACTTCCTAATAATTTAGTATCGGAAATTCCTCTTAATTACAACATTTGTTTCACAGAGCTAAATCATTGGAGTCGCTAAATCTAAAGAAAGAGTGGCAAATAGCCTACGAGATCCAGCCTGAAATGATGCAAGAAAAAGAGCAAGGACAGTCAAACATGGCCAGTGAATGCGTTCCAGAGCTTTCCAAGCGAATACAATTTGTTGCGGTGTACACCGCTTTCACACAAACAGACGCTAACTTTTAATGATTACTTTAGATGGAAAATTATCTGTGTAACTGAACTTTTCGCTTAAATTACAGGTTATAATTTGAGGGCTTAGTGACGGCTGGTAATAAAAGTTTAGCAACAAATTATGGATTTTTATTGTTCGGCAGTAGTGTAAGTACCTCAAAAATGTTGAATATATACAATGTTCTTGAGGTACCTAGAGTACAATAGGTACCTACGCTCGGAAGAGAAGGAGAAATGATTGAAACCGACTGTAGGACAGTAGGACGGGTCCCAAACGTAATATAGCTTTCTGAAATTTGAAAATTTAACTTAATTTGCAAAACAAATGAAGATGTTTTGATTTATATAGAAAGAGATAATTTAGATATACCTTCTATTATTAATCGTGTGTTTCCTGACCTGTACCACTAAGTTCTTCGGAATTTATATACGGTTGTATTTATCATTTATAAACTCGGCGGTGAAGGAAAACATCGTGAGGAAACCTGCATTCCCAAGATATTCATTAGTTTGGAGGTATGTGTAAAATATGTTTGAGCTTGGGGCGAACACAAAGGACCAGCGCTGGTCTCAGTGTTACGTAACGACCCTTGCTTGCAATAGCCCAACCACAAATCAATCAATCAATTATTCATTGTCGATTTCGACCATAGCACGTTAGTAATTAGTATTATGTTCTGTTCTACAGGAACAGAAAGCAGATAGAATTGTAATTATTTACGTCTCCTAAATCCACCCGAATCTGATGGAACGAAAATCACAACGATCAGAGAAGGGGAGCTTTTAGCCACACCACATGGCTTGAGCAACAGGGATGTTGAAGATGCCTAGGAATAAGTCGCCTCTCGCATCACACCATCCGCCATACGACAAACGGAACAATGATGATAATAACTATCATAGGTAGGTATCTAATCAAAATAGCAGCTTATCTATGACCTAATCACACCTTCCATCACACGACAAACGGAACACTGAATAACTAGGCTTCATTTGATTAGCATAGAGACATTAATCGGGGATGAAAATATTTGAGAGGAGCAAGTCGAGTAATCGAGTACGCAAATTATATTAAATTATCTTTTGGCTACGACATCGTCCGCATGGATTTCGGTAACCTTTTAGGAGTCGATTTTCGAAAAATCCTTTCATAGTGCACCTCTACATGCTCTGAATATGTAGGTAAGTATACCAAATTTCATGTTTCTATCTTCAGTGGTTTATGATTTGCGTTGTATCAGGGCCATGGCAGGTCACGGAACTGTTTTATAAATATACAGAAGATTAATAGACAGAAGATGAAAGATAGATAGAATAGGATAATTAAGGTTGTCTGGAAGAAATTGCTTTTTAGCGATAAGACCGCCTATTTTTGTACCGTCTGTATTTCCTGTTTGTTTACTCTCTGTATACTATGTTTTTTGGTGTAAAATAAGGTTCACTAATGTTTGTCCAAAAACTTTTTGGCAAATTATTACTTAACAAGCAACGTTTCATGTAATATTCATTTTACAAACACCTTGTTCCGCAAATTGATCATTTTACAAATAATCGCGTAACAAAAATATTTTTTGCAAAAGCTTGTCTTTACAAATGTACCTAAATAATTTTTTTTTTTTTAATGTATTTTTCATGTAATATTGTTACTATTTTACAAAATCACGTATTAACAAAATAGATAGCTTATAGAATATGGAACAGAAAATAACATTGATTTCAAACCAAAAGTCTGCATATTAGACTTTGAAAAAGCAGCTATCTTAAGCTTGCGATCAAATTTTGAAAACACAGTCCTGCACGGTTGCAATTTCCATTTGTGCCAAATAATTTACAGGTAAGTAAGTACTAAAGATTTTTTTTTCTAAAAACAAAAATGGTTTC
Organism: Agonopterix alstromeriana; assembly: GCA_963924505.1. NCBI lineage: Eukaryota > Metazoa > Arthropoda > Insecta > Lepidoptera > Depressariidae > Agonopterix > Agonopterix alstromeriana. The sequence goes on from OZ004667.1 coordinate 18,914,161, forward strand.
TGGCATCATTGTTGTCGCAAGTCAAACCTAACCTAACCGACTCATTTTACTTTGGATAGCCTAGTGGAGTCGGCTAAACTAGTTTAACACGAGCGATTCGGTTCTGGCATGGTCGGCGTGGTCGCATGTCAAACCTAACCTAACCGACTCATTTTACTTTGGATAGCCTAGTGGAGTCGGCTAAACTAGTTTAACACGAGCGATTCGGTTCTGGCATGGTCGGCGTGGTCGCATGTCAAACCTAACCTAACCGACTCATTTTACTTTGGATAGCCTAGTGGAGTCGGCTAAACTAGTTTAACACGAGCGATTCGGTTCTGGCATGGTCGGCGTGGTCGCGAGTCAATCCTAACCTAACCGACTTAATATTTTTACTTTGGATAGCCTAGTGGGGTCGGCTAAACTAGTTTAACACGAGCGATTCGGTTCTGGCACTCGCCGGCCGCTGCCGCGGCACGCTCGCTCCGCTCGCTCGGCTCGTGCGGCGTGGTCGCAAGTCAAACCTAACCTAACCGACTTCATATATTTTACTTTGGATTGGAAAACTATTAAGATCGTTAGCAATCCATTTGAAATTAAAATAGGCTTTTGTTAATTTTTACTTTCGTTGATTTATTAAAATTACGAATGATAATGATGTTTTTTTTTATTAATTATTTTGGTTGACATTAGTAAAATGTGTGCCTAATAATAATGCAACATGTCAAATAATGCAATACACCAAGTGTTGTTTGTTTAAATAACATGAATGATAAATGAATCGTTTGTCAAATGATATGTCGCAAAATGAAAATAAGTCAGGTGATTAGTTTAATACTTGAATAATTTGTAAAATCAGTAATTGTGTAAAGATGAAATAACGATTCATTTTTTTGCCAGTAGTTGGTTGTCAAGTAAAAATTTGCAAATTGACTGTCGGTGAAATGACAGGACACCGTAAAATAAAGTATAATTGATTTATTGATTGATAATGGAACAAGATATTATAAAATAGAAGATGATCGTGGATCAATAATAAATCTGCATTCAATCATGTTGAACACGTGTTTTTTTTTGTGACCTAATTCTATTAACTAATTAACGGTGTCAACAAGACAGATCCAAATTAACTGTTTTATAAATAAGTCGAGTCACGGATGAATGCACTCTGACGGTAACGACAATGGAAAACGCAGTCGGAAACTATTGGTTCTGCAATAAGGCCAACAAACCATTAACTAAAATCACTCTTAATCTTAAAGTATGCAATAAACAAATTGAGCGATGAAGTTTTCAAGGGTCATTTATGCATTGTGAAAGCCTGACGACGCTGCAACCACCAGTTATATAAAAATACAAGCATAGAATTATTGTTTACAGTTGAACCGAACGCTGCCGTTTGACCGCTAGTTTTTGCTAATGCTATTAGGTAAAAAAAACTGATTTAAATTGTTCATTTCATCAACGTGCACAAACGGATTGCTACAGATTTTCATAAGCTTACTTTCCAGTTTTCACAATGGCCTTGAAGTTTACGCCCGTTATATTGGGCTTGTTGCACATCGTGGCTGCGATGCCGGCTATCACTCTGCAAGACCTAGAAGTAGCCGATGACACCATGTCAGTTGACTCTTACGTTCGAGAAGTCAGGGCAGCAGCGGTGAGTTATGTTATATTTCTTAAACTGAGCAAGATTTTAATGAAATTATTGCGCTTTTCTTCTTTGAAAAAAGTTATAGGAATACCTCGTCGTTTTCCTATTGCGTTTTTTAATTTGGCAGGCGCTTAAAACTATTGCTTCGAATTTCAATGAAATTGTTGCCCCAATGACATCTAGACTTGCGCAGTGTGTCTCCCGATCAGTAGGGAGTCATTTAGGGACTACCACGTTAGATGTGATACCTTAGTTTGTTGGTACCTATACGAAAAAACCTTATACCTAAACAATAAGTACGTTGTTTTTTCCCTGATATGTTTTTTATCAGACAGAAGGATTTGCAAAACTACGATATGCCTTTTTTGTGGAACGTGACCTATCATAATATTATTATTTATCTTCAGCCTGATGACTATCATAAATCGTACGAAGACGAGGGCGACGGTGAGATCGGTTACTCCCGCAAGAAGGCTGGGGGAGGCAAGAAGGGATACCAACACTTCGACTCCTACCACAAGAAAGCCGGAGACAACTACGAATTCGAGAAGCAAGACTCTTTTGGTTTAGACAAGGATGAACAAGACGGCGCCCACAGCCACAATCATGAAAAGAGAGGTGAAATCAGAGCTAGACCACTAATGTTTATTAGAAGGCCGATCAAATTTGTTAGAAGATTATTTAGATGGATTTTCTGAGAAGTTTTACACACTATAAATACTTAATAGACTATTGCACAGACTGATCACAAAATAAACGAATTCCCCTTTTTGAATTGAAAGCATTTTTATTTACCAAAACAGAATGATAGGATTTGCAAAGTCCTCTTTATTTCAAGTCTATTCAAGCCAAAGATAAAAGAAAATCTAGTGAATAAAATGGATTTATGCAAACGAGCGTAGATAAACTACCTACAAGTGATTTCAGTCTAAAGCAGTGTGATTTTAGCGAACCTATCCAGTCCATGGGATCCTTGTTGGATTACTGTATCTTATACCACGACACTTCCTCAAGACAGGACTAAATTTACAGTTGAATACCTAGCCAGTAAAATTTGAGAACATCGTCTTAAACCATGGATTCGAAAAGAAGAAGTGACTAAATTTCATAACGTTTTCTTTTTACAGAGAAACAAAGTAAGCCAAAAGCTGAAGAATATAACTCGGAGAAATATGAAGAGCCAAGATATGACAAATATCAGGAAGATTCTGAAGAACAAAATGATAAACACACGAAAGAAGAGCAAAAGGAAAGACATCATGAAGAATTGAAGTAAGCTTCTCATAAGTTACCTACTATTAAATTATTATGACTCTGGTTCTCGACTAAGAGCCGACTAACCTTCCCCATTTGTTTCCATTAGTGGCATACCTAGGTATAGTTAGGCACCTACGTCATCGTCAGGGGAAAAGGTTTCTCTTTCTCTTCCAATGCTTTTTGTTCCTAAACCAATATTTCACCGTCGCCTTTCTGTAGCTAAGAACTATTGCACAGAATAGGTAATAGTATATAGTTCTATATACAGAATGGCAGAATGGCCATTCCCCGCCCCCCTCTGACTTCAGATCCCCCACCAACACCTCACACTTTCTGGGAAACTTGAGGAAAATCGAGCAAGGGAATGCAGTCAGGCGGCGCACCCGTAGTATTTGACTGCATAAAATTGAATCTTTTCAGTGCATAAAATACGTTGAAAAATAACGCTAAATTCACATTTTCTGTGATTCTTTAGCTCAAAGACTATTTTTAATAACAGAAAGAACAATAAAAAGTAACGAAATGTAGATGGTGTGCATACGATGCGTGTTTAGTCAACCCTACACAAATGTCAAAGACAATTGCGCCAACGCGAACGCGAACGCGATTGTGCGAACGCCATCATGTCAAATCCAAAACGTTGTTTGAAGTGCCGGACCTGTGACTATTGTGTGAATTCTTGTGTAGGTACTAACGCAACCTCAGCTCCGTCTTTTATTCAAAAGGCTTATTTATATTTTCGTTCCCTGAAGACCTGTCCCCATGAGATTACACAGCCTTACCTAATCATTCGACTACTTGTTAATTTATTTGTTAAATTCGTAATGTATGTGATAAACCGAAATAAATAAACCATCTGTATGTTACAGAGAGGCCGCTAGTGACGGTAATGGAGGACTAGAGGCTGTCGGTCATGATCCCGCTGACTACACGCTGCCGGAGAAGTACACGTATGGAGAAGAGGATTTCAAGTTCTAGAATTTATCTGCAATCTAATAGCTTAGGGAACCTGTGATATTCCTATCTTGACTGAATGTGATCTTAAATATGATGTAGATGATTGTTGAAAATTTGTGTTCGCGTTATTTTTGACGCACTATCACTGTTTTATTTTAACTGTACCTAGGTTAAGTGTTATTGTTATGTTTTATTTTGAAAGATAAGAATGGAAACATAATTTTTAAATATAAGAGAATAAAACGAATGAAAATGTTTTAATTTTTCAAATAATGACAATCCATTTAGCAAATGAAAATCATTAAGCAATAACCAAACGCAACTTTTGACGATAGTTTTGACATTGACAACTCTCACTTGTCAGTCTGACCAGTGTAACCATTTGTGGCAGATTTCTGCCATTTTGGCAGAGTTGGCTATCAAATTTTCTATTTGGCAGATTAAGTTAACGAATTACGTGGCAGGATTTGGCAGTTTTGGGACAATTTACCTTACTCTTTAATATTTTTTGAGAAAGAATCTAAAATTTATTATTAAACATAAATTACCGACATGAAATCATTTTACAGATCTGGCAACTTCTGTTCCAAGACAGTCTCTACAAGAAGGGGATGAAGTTTTTGTTTTATCTTATATTAAATTCCTTTTCGCAAAGGAAATGATTAAAAAGATGGATCAAAATTGATATGATACGTACGATTACGATGACATAAAAATTAAAGATAGAATATGAAGCGAATGTGGCGTGGCGTGGACGTACAAAAAGGTTTTAAGCACCTTAGTTAAGTTTTAAAGGTACCTGCACAAATTCTAATAAGTGTTTGGACACACTAAAATATATGTGGCATATTTATGGCATTTTTCTTTGGGGCTTGGCAGATTTTTAGTTAGTGTGTGGCAGATTCTCTATTTTCCAGATGGTCACACTGACTCTGACAGTTGTTTTGCTTGCGCGATTCACGTCGAAAGAAAGGCTAAAATCATCGTCTGCATTTTTTTAGACAAAAACATTACCTATTTCCCGTTACGATTTGTGATGTGACTGTTTGACGGAGTACCAACAACCAACAACCATGGGCTTCAGGACCATAGAAATCTCGGTGACTCTAATATTGTACATAATACATTGTGCTTACTGCGCGGGTAAGTAGCCGACAATTATTTAATTGAATCAATCTATCCCGTACGTGTTATCCGAGAGCTTTATTCTTTTTAACAGACCATATCCTGCCCTGCAACGTGACCGTTCTTGAGCCGTGCCCGGGGAACAATCAGATATGTAATGAGACGACACATCAGTGCGGATGTATCCCAGGATATGTCCTGATCGGGGAGGACTGCGAGGTCCCGGATGACAGCGTAGACACGGGACATTACCTCACCACCGCCGTCGTAACTATATTCACACTAGCCCTAGTCATTTGTGGCCTCTATTTAGTGATAAGGAAATATGATTTAATAGAATATGTCAGACAAAAGATCAATATGAGAAGGAACAACGATGTCATGTATGAGGATGTTATGATAGGTCAGGACGACCCGCCACTTAGCCCTTGAAGATGCCTTGATAACGGTTAACTTTATAAATTTATTTATTTGTGTAGACTAATTGTTGACAGGATAATTAACGCCTTTGTGCCAAGTGTTTGAATATTGATAACGTAACAAAGAAGTTACTGTTATAATGTATTTTCAATAGCATCTTTATCTGTATTACTCATAATTTTTTGTTGTTGATATAAAGCTTTATAGTAAATGATTTAAAGTTTTAATATTTATAACACTTGGAAACAATGTGCAATAATATAGAAGAATTGTTGTTGTCAATGTAAAGCTGAATAGGGTATTTGACAGGTTTTTAAAACTATTCTACGTTAATCACTAATGTCTAAGGACTCTATAGAAAATGTATATTTTACGTTCCATTACATATAGTGCAAGAAAAACGAAAACCAAAAGTGCTATATAAATATCTCGTGAAAATGATTTTCCTGACAATATACGTGGCAATAAGCAGGTGTCGTCACGATGACGTAAACTTTGTACGACACTCACACTCTACACGCAACTGTTTACAAGCAGTTGACATCATCAACCATTCGGCCAATCACAGTCATTCACGATCACGTGACTAAAGTAGACAAAAAAAATATTTTCTTTGTCGATTTTCTCTTTAAATATCCGGTATTTTTCTTAACTGACTAAATAGTTGGTTTCCAAAATTTATTCAATACGGATGCCATCAATAGATCCTATATTTTACATGCTGTCAAATACCCTATTGTTGTTGTCAATGTAAAGCTGAATTATTGCCTATTTCAAGCACATAGATAAAATGCAACAATGATATTCAGAGTTATTGATAAGCATTAGGTATTTTCATAAATATTATTTTTAGATTACGATACTAATCTACAGTTCTATAATACACTCACTTATCTCTCTATTTGTTGTGTGGTTTAAAAAATATCACCCTATTTCTGTGTTATACAAGAAAAGCCATCATCCTATATGGTCTAAAATATGATGGTGCCGGTCAAAAAAAAAGTGATATTCTGTTAGAACTTGTCCATCTAAACATTTATTATTAGAACACCAAAGTTGTAGGTCCATTGTCCTTGGTTTTATTTGGGATAAAAAAATCGGCCTTTTCATACATTTTCGATGAAATTAGCTAAGGCTATAATCTGTTAGAACTTGTCCTTCTATGCATTTTTAGTATGGCCTCACCTACGGAATCACCCTGCTTCGGATGGCAAGTTGAGCCGTTGATCCCAGCTACGATCTCTCGTGGTAGTAGTGGTTACATAAAAACCACGTCAGAGGCCGTAAGGCGGTCTGAAAAAACTCTGACACCAGTGCTTGCCCACATGATAAGAAGAGTATGGCATCAAAGCTGTAGGACCATTTTCCTTGGTTTTATTAAGGTTTGAAAAATCTGCCTTTTCATACATTTTTGATGAAATAAAACTTACAGTTTTCATGTCTTAATAATACATGCTTAGACAGACAAGTTCTAACATAACATAGCATTCGTTTTTGTTGTCCAGCACTTTCATATTTGAACCAAAATGTATGAAATGCTGATGATGTCTTTTTTATTCTTACCTCAGTGGTATAAAGAATTTCTTGATTCATCTTTAACGTTTTCTAAGCAAAAGATTACCCACGTATCACCGAGTGACCATTACAATCTGAACAAAAAGCCTTATACCATGGTAAAAGTGAACTTTGCTACAACTGAACGCTTTTAAACATATTCGGTAGTTGTAGCAAAGTTTATGAAGACATTTAAAGAGAAAAAGTGTAGGTATTCTTATTTACCACTTGCTATTTATTTTGTATTAAATATTTGTATCTTGTTAGTTATTGCATTTTGCTTGTGCTCAATTTTAGCCAAAGACTGAACTTTTTTTTTCAGTATTTCATAATTTTGCACGTTTTTTGTATATTTGCAATTATTGCTATGCCTATTTTTTAAGAACCTATCCTTTTAAATTATTATTCGAATTTGTAGGTTAAAAAAAACTTGAAAGAAAATTCCAAAATTACAACAATAAGTGTAATTTAAAGTTGAATACATTAAATGCAACTTCATAAAAATTTACTTGAACAAAACAGACTTTGAGGATAAGATAGGTAATTCGTAATTTTAATGCTAATGCAGACAATCATTTTAGGGTCATCACATCATGATGAAGAAGTGATGGAAGGGAACGTAGGCATGTATACAGTATGTTAACTAACTAAAGGCAAACCTTTAAATCACATACTCTACCCATCAACTTGAACAACTTTTACTATGGGAGCAAACCTGTCAGAACAAAAGAAATATCAGCTGTTTCATTATGCTTTAGTCATTTTTATTTCAAGTTCTTAGTATGATGTTAGGCCCATAGAAAAAGATCTAGTAGTATAGGTATGTGACAACTATTTATATTAGATTTGTAACAGTTTTTCAAGTCAAGTCACACACAGGGTGTAAGGAACAGTATCATTAACCTTTAAACCACATACTCTACCCATCAAACTGAACAACTTTTACCATGGGAGCAAATGTTTTTGATTTGTCGAGTTGTGACGAGCGTTTGATTTTTCGAAACACTAGATTTTTTTTGCGTTTACTGTTTTGCTCCTATAGTAAAAGTTGTTCAGGTTGATGGGTAGAGTACGTGGTTTAAAGGTTTGCCTTTAGCTAATTTACATACCGTATATTGACCACATTGGAAACATTATCAAAAAGGTCTGGTCGAATATTCCCGATACAGTTGCAAGCAGCTGAAAGGTGTCAGGATCGTAGTAGGTAGTAATTAGTTATCGATGCCTACCTACCCCAATGGGAGACTAGTAGGTATATGTGTGTATACGCAAGTTGGCATCTATATCATGTGAGGTGTATGGGAAAAATTATATAAGGAAAACAAGTAATGAAGCGTGAGGAAACAAGATGAATTGATATAATAATATGTTTACGTTATTATTTCTTTTTTAGCTTTGAAATGAATTTATTAAGTCTCTCTAAGGTGTTAGTTTGCATGGGTTATTTAATAAAACCATTGACGTAGAATACTATGGAGGCCGGGTCTAGTAAAAAATACCCGAATAAAGTGTCCGAGACTAAAATACACAAACATAGGCACGGCGCGTAGTCAGCCGATCAAACGAAGACTGTTGCGTAATTCGTTCTCTTTTTATTCGGACACTTTTGAGCGCGGACCCTCCGTCCAGTAGTGGTAATTTAATGAATAAAACTACTAAAAAGTAGGTCAGTAAGTTGATAATCGGATGACATCGGTAAAGAAGCCGTTAAACAGCAGACGCGATTAGCGCAGAACCGTTTATAAGTGTCGAGAAAATGAATAAGTATTTTACAGCTTAGGGTCCCACTACAGGGCAAAGGTCTCCCATCCATGTGAATTAATACTATTAGAGACTAATGTAGTTTGCATGCAAGTGATTTATTTTGGTTGTAAATATTCATAATTTCATTATTATTAGGATGTAGTGCTCTTGAGGTCCGTATTATAAACCAAGCTCAAGATCTTGCGCGTTGTTAAGCCCTTTATTCGAAGAGCTCGCGAGCACTTGAGTGTTAATACGGGCTTACAAATATTGCTCTAAATATTATAATTTGTTTTTTAAATTTAAACAAATTAATTATGTTAATTATTTACCATTATTATTGTTATGCTTTACTGTGATTAGATTATCTCATTCCATAGTGGCTAGGCTAAATAAATCATAAACAAATCTTACCATTACCTAGACACATGGTAATCATAAAAAAGACCTTATTTATATAGGTATACAGTGCTTTTTCTACCTCTGTATCTCTTTTTTATTTTGTATATCAAGTAGATTAGAAATAAGATTGAAATGAAATCGGAACCAACTTGGTAATTCAATGTTTCACATATGTTTAGAATTGTAAATTAAGGTCTGGTATCCACCAACAGAGTAATCAGAGTATTTGGAATGATAATATACCCAGATCTAGTTTTTGTTTCTTTGATGCGGAATATAAAACAAACAGTCGAAGGGGCGAGTGTTTTTATCGAGAGAATTAAACAATGGAAAAACTTCACTCACAGTCAATCATTGAAGTGCTATCAATATTGCAGTAATTACTCTATTAATGTGGGAAATTGTGACCAATCAATGCGTTATTTTTAAAATACACTAACTATGCGAATGTAGATGCAGTCGGTCTTTCGCACCCTCGTGTACCAAGGAGGAAGAGCGAAAGAGACGGTGGGTTTCTACAGGTGCTAAATTAATTTTATGACAGTATGCCTCTTGATTTTGTTTTAGGTTTCGTGTGCTGAACATTCTGTGTATTCTGTTCGTTATGATGAGGTTAATGCACAATTTTTTTTGGTCATGTAGGTAAATATGTAAATACCATAATCTGTGCAATAATTATACATAGAGCTATCTCTTGCAAACTTCAACGATATACTATAATATACCAAGATAATAGTTACATAAGGTAAATATATTTTTAAATAAATACTCTGTGATACTGCATAGCTGTTTATTATATTTCCCAGTCAGTGTGTAGGAACAAATCTGCCGAAATTACGCGACGTAAATTACTCGTGCAATACTTTTTCGTATACGAGTAAATTTAATTTATCTGTGCCGGTGACACACCAGTCGGCGCCATATTTCTTAAGTAGGTAACCGCCGAAATGACGCCACGTAATTTCGGCAAGTGTGTTCCTACACTAAAATAAATTAACAACAAAAATGCCACCGCGACCCAGTGTGAGTGTGGACTCGACGTCGCCAAATATCGCCTATCGGCGTCTAGAGACACCATACTTAATCTTACACAATAACCCTACTGATTTCATGTCACATTTCTTTTAGCAGCTTCTTTCAGTTCATTCGTTGTTAAAGCTCCAAATACAGTGTACTCTTTTGTAATTCGGTGGGTATGTCTGTTATCTGTTCTAGAATTTTCGTCCCGAAGATTATGTTTAATGTAAAAGCGGTCTGAAGTACGGCGTCGCGTGGAACGTGGTCAAATACTTGGCAGTATTGCTGGCTATCAGCACTAAAACTGTTACCATTATCTGGCATTCATACAACACTGAAACAAACAAAAAACTAATTTAACAATAATCTAAATTAAAACATGCTGGCATTTACAGAAAGAATCTGCGTGGGGAAACCTTGACCAGTGCCTTGACACTTTCGTAGGAAAATGTCTGTAAAATATTTATAATTTCGACGTTATGAAATTTTTATGTAAAACAGTATTCCAGACTAGTGAAGTATGCGACTACACAACGCATTTACATTTTTTACAGTTTATGGGGGTAATTACTAATGTCATCTAATACTCAACTTAGCATCCTTTTAAACTAAAAGTCTACCCATCAAACTGAACAACTTTTACTATGGGAGCAAACCGATCGGAGCAAAAAAAAATCTGCTGTTCCATACTAAACTGCAATCTACTCGACTCAAATGTATGCAACAGCTGATTTTTTTTGCAACGATCGGTTTGCTTCCATAGTAAAGTTGTTCAGTATGATGGGTAGACTCTGAGGCTGAGATTCAGAGACGATTTTTAAGTCATAGTTCGAACTCCCGTACCCGCCCTGCTTAGCTTGCGCTAAGGCTCCCGGAAAAAACAAAAAAAAAATGTAATATTGCATGGTCCGTACCACGGAATCCTCCGTGCGCGAGTCCGACTTGCGCTTGGACGGTTTTTAATCGTTTTATAGACGTAATTTTTTTTTGCTATTTTTGTCTTTAACATGAACAAGCAGTTCATGTTAAAAATTAGCAGAAATAACCAGTCGTTTTTTTTACCTATGTTAATATGTACAGTCGCCATCAGATATATCGTAGCATACGAGGTGGTTAAATATTTCTGAGCAGTGCTAATTTTCAATAAATTCATTACAGTAAATGTTAACAATTATATCTAAACATGTATTGTGTCATAAATATCTGAACAGCTAATTTTTTAATAATTTCTTTACAATGTTATTTAAAATTGAAATGTATAATAACGGAATAAGGTCTTTTTTCCTCAGTTTCTCTAATGTTTATGATCACCCTGACTGCGTAGATATATTTGATGTTTTAGGCGTTCAGATATTTTTGATTGGTAGTGTGTAAAGAAATTATTGAAAAGGCGTTCAGATATTTTTTATTGGTTGTGTGTAAAGAAAATATATATTGAAAATAAGGTATATTGAAAAACTGCTTAGAAATATTTGACCACCTTGTTTGCTATGATATATTTGATGGCTACTGTACCTCACATTTCTCACACATTAAATATTGGTCTTAAAAAAATTTACTTCATAGCATTTTTAGATCTTAATATTGTCTACACAATGGTGTGTGTCGCAAGTAAAAGTGACTTCAACTTATAAAGTAGATGCATATAATACTGATTTTTTTCCTATATTTAGGTTTTCCTTTGAACACAGGTTGCATATGTATTATAATATAGAAAAATAAGAATTGCTATGAACTATCATAGCAAATAAAGCCGAAATGTTGAAGATCACATTAATATTTTTTTTTTTTAAATTGGTAGTAACTCGTAGGTAGGTAGTGGTACTGTGTATTAAATATGCAACTAATTATGATTCACAACTATTGACGAAGCCTATGTTAATCCAAATTAAAATTAAATTTCCTTTAGTCTGGCTAAAGTAATAATTATGACTCCTACGTGTTAACCTTCATATTACATATTGGAATTAACTTAAAAATTTATTAACGTCCTAAAGCCCCGTAACTACGACACATACGCAATGGCGATGCGTAGCGCAGATCATTTTTCACTGTCAAACCATTAGAGACTTTGCTTGCGTTGAAATAACATCGAAACCAATAAACGCATCTTTCGCTTCAAGTCACTTCGCGCTCGGGGACCACGTTGATCTGAGTTCGCGGTACGTACGCGTCATGTGTGCGTGCGGCTGTATAGCTCATCTGTACCTTCTGTACCTATTTATTTTGTGACACCATGGCGAATGCGTTTAAAAATAAGCATTTATTTGAGTCACACACGTGTCTACAGTAAAAATAAACAGTAATTTAAAAGTGCATATCATGTACCAGTAATCAATGCCAAGAATGCTTGACGTACAAAATTCTTTAATGACGCGCTGATTCTCTTTCTAATAATGTTTTTTTATGTTCGCTACCCTATTTCCCATTTCTGAGAAAAAACGCCTGTTCAAAACGCGATATCTACATGCGTCAGCGGCCGTAGCATGATACGCGCGATAAGGCCATTTAGCATATTACTGTTGGCTGGGCTATTGCAAGCAAGGGTCGTTTTGTAACACTGTGACCATTGCTGGTCTATTATGTTCGTCCCAAGCTCACCCATATTTTATACATACATCCGAACTATTTTTGTATTATTCTCGGGTATGCAGGTTTTCCCAACTTTCTCTATGGGACCAACATCGAAATCGTGCTGTCCCATACATTTGGCTCAAGTAGGTTTGCAGTTTTGTATGGAACAGCTGATTTTTTTTCGCGATTTCGATGTTGGTGCCATAGAGAAAGTTGTTCAGTTTGACGGTCTAATCATCCCCTTAAAAAAGTGTCAGCATATTAAGCACGACCCTTTTTAAAATAAGCAAACGCCTTAGTCGAAATCGACTAGGAATCCATCATCGTTGAGTGTTAAATAAGCGAATGCAATATGTAAACGAACCAGTAAACATATTGAGAAACATGACGAAGCTGTAAGCGAACACCAGCAGGTAGTGGACGGCTCTGGTCTCGGCCGAGGTCTCCGTAGTGCCCCACACCAGCATCGGCAGCGTGAATAATAGGCTCATGTTGGCCAGCGAGTACGCCTTGAGGACCCGCGTCAATGATACTGCAATTTTATAATATATTAGCATAGCATATGCTCACGACTATATTCCCAAAGGCGGTAGTCAGAGATATTCTGAAACCTCAGAACATCCACGTTTCACCAATAGTACCGAAACTCTGTCCAGTGTGACGGGGGGTGAGCCCGTCGCCACATAATGGACAGTGGGTATACGAGTAACACATGCCTCGAAATTGAAGCATGCAGGTTTCCTCACGATGTTTTCCTTCACCGAAAAGCTAATATATAAATTATACATTAGATGCTTACAAATGTTATTGACAAGCTTTTGCGCACGATTTTGTCTGGTTTGGCATTAACAAAGTATACTATAAATTAATTCATAGCATAATTATGCTATCTGTGTGCCAAATTCAATTCAAATCGATTCCCGTTTATGTAAAATTGAGTCACAAACATCTCCATCGTAACTTTCACATATTATTAGTAGGATTATAAACTTCTGAGCTATGTTGTGCTGTTTAAATCAAATGAAAGATTGTAGGTATAACTACCAGTCTTGGGACCAGCCTTGCAGTAGAATTTCTCCTCTGCCACGTTACAAGATCAATTGCATATGCATACAATTTTATACCTTATCACTGAACGAGACAGCCTATAATTGCTGAAAAATAACTTCACGGTAGTCGCGTTTGGGGATCACATGAGACTATTTTAACAATCAATATTAGAATCTAAAGTAATGGAATAAAATCCAAAGTTGCAGATGCATGCCAAAAGTGGCAGAAAACATTGTTAGTAGAATTACACTCGTCACTCGTCCATAGTTATATTGTATAAGCTAACATTATATGAGGCAGTAGAAAGCGAATTTGAAATAGTCGAAGCTCTTATACAGTATACAGCCCTATTTTTAAATACTGTACTGTACTGTAAGAGATGGAGGGACAATGGAATGGAACTAAACAACATTCCCTAAGGAACAACGGTCGAAAAACATGACATTTTTTTGGACCTCCCATAGAAAAACGATCAGCTGGTCCGCACACAGACAGGCATTATACCTAAGATCCCACTTTTTGCGTCAGGGGTTAAAAAATCATTGTTCAAATTCTATGAAATGTGTGAGAAAATTACCTTCATTCTGTATTGTAAATGATCTCATCAACCTCATTGTGCCATGAATTGTCGCTATAAACACTACTATTCCTGAAACCAGAAAAAAATTTATTTAGGATGGGTGACAAGCCATTACAGATTTGTCTTGAAAAGGAAGAAAGAACGCACCAGTGAATGTGGAGAGGCAATGGATGTAGAAATCCTTCTCCCACAGGAATAGATCGTCCCCTCTCTCTTCGGGCACCCAGCCGCTACAGTGACTGCTCCATGGCTCGTTCAATGTTATATTAAATGGGACGCTTCTGCAAAATATTTATTTATATTTAGATATCATTGGCATTATTTGAAAATGCTTCAACAGAACCTTGCTAAAATTACGAGTACCTATAGCCTCAAAAGGTTGCCTGCCACCCTGCCATTGAATAAATTTGTAGCTGGTTCCGCTACAGATTAGAGTCATCCTGGAAAGCAATCGCGCTAAGTAAATCGCAACTGAACCATGATTGGACTGCTTACGAACCACAACTTTTAACACATTCGGTATTGCGCTATTCATTTGACAGCGATTAGAGCCGTTTTGACAGATTGCTCAGACGTTAAAGGCACATAGAGTTTAGTGCGATGCGGAATTAAGCACAGTTGAATAATAATTGGATTGCAATGTGATTAGAACTGAAATTGGATTATGATTGAACTTGGATATTTTAAATTAGCGCGATCGCCCTCCTAGATTTCATTGCTTTGTATAAGTAGTTGATCCTGGTTTACAGGAGTTATAGTGATGGGAATGTGGAGGACCAAAAAATACCTTCAAAGGTGGTTAACATTTTTAGTGAAGTGTAAGAATACAGGATTGTCTGGAGAACCCCTTCAAATTTGACGACACCTTTCTGTTACACCCTACCTGTATTGGACTACCCCCTCTGGGAATATCATAAAGTTGTTAGGAGTAGAGGAACTGACATGAGTTGTCAAGTGAAACCGTTTTTGATGGTTTTCAGGAGATTATCGGCAGGGTAAAAATTCGAGTTCTGTGTATAATTCTGAATCTAACGTGAAAACGTGGATAATTTATAGAAATAGTGTTAGTATATTATTTCACAAAATTATCTACGATTTTAGATTAACAATTATTCACAGAAACCGAATTTTCACCCTGCGATAAGATCCCCAAAAACGGTTCTATTGCCTCGCGTCACGTATCTCTTTCTATTATACAGTGGTGCTTCACTAGGTACATCTCGCTCTCTCAGCTGTTAGTTATTCTATTAGTAACTTAATGGGTAATATATAATAAGAGACAAATAAATAGTTTTTAATTTAATTTAATATACTAGTTATGAGGATATAAATATGACTTGACTTGGTGGTGGCCAAGGCAGAAGGCAGGGCCCAGCTGTTATTGGATAGGGGCTGATTTTATTAATTCTTTGATAATATATTAATTACCTATGTATAAATGATACTTACAAGTAAGTAGAATTGACAGTGCTGTTAGTTTTGATATCACAGATGGTGTTTATGGTGATGTTGAACAAGCTGTCGCTTCTCCACACTCCGTAGGTCTCCAGCATCATGAGAATCACAAACAGCTTCCAGTACGACTGGAATAACATATAAGACATTTATATATCATCATCATCTCAGCCGATAGAAGTCCACTGGTGGACATAGGCCGCCACAACTCTAAGGATCGCCACAATGACCAGTCCTGTGCTGCCTTCATCCAATGGGACCCCCCAATGGGGCCTTTACCAGGTCCACCTTGCCGGGGGCCTACCTACGCTGCGTTTTGCGCTTCATTTGTATTCACCGTGTTCCTGAGGATATGCATTAAGTTTGGCATGTTGTTCAGACCATTAAATTGGTCACCGAAATCGAAAAAAAAAAAACAATCTTCAGCTCCATACAAATCTGCAAACCTACATGACTCAATTGTAAGGAGCAGCAGATGTTTTTTTTTTGCTGTTTCGGTTTTGGTCCCATACAAAAAGTTGTTTAGTTTGACGATCTGATCATCCTCTTCAAAAACCGTCAGCATATTACGAAGGATCCTATAATTTTTTTTCCGTGATTTCAATGTTGATCCTATAGTGAAAAATTACTTATTTAATGGTCTGAACAACAGGCCAAAGTTAATGCATATCCTCAGGAAAGAAAAATAGTTTACTCTCTAATGTCTCTGATACAGAATTTTCAATGGTCAATCTGCTAATCCCGTGCTTTGCTTAGGCAAATTTTTACGAGAAGATGGATGAACATCATACATCTTCTAGAGCACTTATAAACTTCGCATTGTTATTCTTCAAAGTCATTACTTAACATTCACTATTATTATTTTTAATATTCACTAGAGTTAACCCGCAACTTCGTCCGTTTTTGAACGGTATATAATTTCTTATATACCAGATATTAAGTCAAATCATAAGCTATTAAACAAAAAAGATTCATCAAAATCGGTTCTGTAGTTTTTGCGTGATGCTTGCAGTAACAAACACACAAACAAACATGCAGACAAGAATTCTAAAAAAGGTTGATTTGGAGTCAGGGACATAAAAAGAAAACATATTTATATTTTATAATACATTTAATGTACAGACACACTATACTTTATTCCATATAAGTACGAAAAGATTTTCCGGTTCCTAATTAGCTTTTTTGGCCAATTCTGATTAGCAAATTTAATTTATTTATCAGAAAGATATACCATCCGATTTATCTTGGACATTACCAAAGCTGTTTTAAGAATAAGTGAGAAAAGTGTTTCAAATTTCTATTTCCGTAATTCAAAAAACCATAAAAAATTCGTTGCTATTTGCTTATAGGTCATAAGATAATCACAACTAGTATTCACTATTATCTGGTTTTGTCTTACCTTAAATTCAGTGTTGTAAATGACGTGCCTCTGAGCCTCTTTAGACATTAAAACAAGATCAATAGCTACTATAACTGGATCATACTCTATGTACTTGTCCACTATGCCCTTACAGTTGTCCTGCAAACAAATTAATTAAAAACTATCAATGTATATTTTTCTTTTTTCTTTTCCACAACGTGTCTTTGTTTAAATCTAAATTCTGCAGATACTTAATAAAATGTTTGTTTAGAGTCCCTTTGCAGGTTCTGACACAAGCACTTGTCTCGCGTGGTGTTCGCGCGTCGCGTTTTTGCCTGCCACGAGGCACCTCAATCCTCAATCTATTTATGTTCTTGATCAAAAACAATCCCTGAGATTGGGATAGATATCACCTCCTGTCCTGTGCGTGCTAACGCACAAGCAAGAGTCCATTAATATTAAATGAAAAAAAAAATTTTGTTCTTAAATTTAATTAATTACATTAAACTTCGAGAAGGACGATAGGCATGACTGGATGAAGAATGCTGAGGATAGATAGGAAAGAGTTCTCTGGTCTTTCTATTGAGAAAACATACTTCATTTAATTAAACATAACTTACACACTTATTTAGTTTGAGAACTGACGGTCCGTACGTCCTGTACAGAGCTCCGGACGCTTCGCCGCAGTTTACACACTTGTATATCTTAGTTTCACTCATTTCTTTTACTTCCTTCTCTCATAAACATAAATTTCTATACTCAATGTTGTACATAAACAAAAAACTAACCTAAAAATTTAGACTTGTTTGACGTTTTGATGCGTTTCGTTATTGCATTTTTTAAACACCCAAATGCAAATAAAATTACTGGGATAGAGGGCAGCACTGTATTTTATAAACGACAATGGACACATTGATTGCAACATAGGTCTACTTAAATTATTCATGAAAAGGAATGTTAAGAGTTTTTGGCGGGAATTTGTCAGATACGTTTGGAGTCCTCATATTTCATCGAATTTTATTGTTTATAGTGAGTTTTGGTTCGTAAAATTGGTGTTGTTTTGCGTAACAAAGTGTCGTGCAAGTGAACAATGTACAGTTCTGTGAAATATGATGGTGTATGGGTCGTAAACAGGAAAAGTGTTCCGTCATTTGTAGCGCGGCAAAGCGATCGGTTCACCTCTTTCCTGTGGACTTCTCTGCGTTTCCTTCGTCTTTCGGGTGTCTCCAAAAACTCCAAAGAAGCGTCAAAACGTCGAACACCAACGTTTTAATTGCTATAAATAAGAGAATTTTATTAAAGACATCGGCTGTATGGGAAATTTAACCCTTTGCCTTGAATTGAACCAAAAAAAAAAAAGGAATGTTAACCCGCTATAGGTACATATTTAAGGTTCTTGGTAAACCCTGGTCAGCACAGCTAGCATACCAATGTCAAAGAGGGGAAAACGTCACGCACGCTCTTTTTGGCATACGTAAAATAAAAAAAATGATTTCACTTCCCGAATTTTACCGTTTATCGGGGGTGGCTTGCGAGGCTATGGCTAATTTAAAAATGTGGTCCAAGGATGACCAAGAGAGTAGAAATCCCAAAAACTATAAAATACAGTATCTCGGTCACATTATGAGAAATGACAAATACTAACTTCTCCAGATTATTCCGCAGGGAAAAATTTTTGGGAAGACGAATGCCTGGTAGAAGGACGTCCTGGCTTAACAACCTATATGAATGATTCGATATGAACACCATCTCACTGTTCAAGGCTGCAGTCTCCACTCTCCAGGGTCCGAATAGCCCTAATGATAGTCAACCTCCGATGGGAGATGGCACCATAAGACGAAAAAAAACTGCTTTGGGGCGCCACAATCATTTGATAACCGTTAATAGTGCAAGAACAAAAATTTATTCTTTACATTTTCCATGGGACGAGGTGATTAATGCGTCTAGTCGGTTTTTTTCAAATAAATATGCTTATTCTAAAATTATGAGAAAGTGGATGATATAGGTATAGAGTAGGCTCCAATAAAACAAAATAATCCAAATATTCATTTTCTTTATTAGTCGTGTCAAAACTTATTACAACAATCATTAAATAAATTATACTCAAGTTGTACAATAGGTACTTACGAACAATTTATTTATAACGCAACTCCATGTTTTACTATTCTTCAGTGTTATGATATTCAGTCGGCAAGGACTCTGTTCCCCAACATTGTGCGGTTTTTGTTTAATCTTTAATTTATGTTTTAAATAGGTACAGGTCATGAGGTTAACTTATACAGATAGTTCAATCCACGAAGACGCACCCCACTCCTGTATAATCATTTAGATTAGAGAGCATAGTTGAACCACAATATAAGAAAGAGTATCTAGTACTACATAAGGACACTCCCTGCCTCCCACCAACTTTTACCTCACTCCCTCTATTGCCCTCTGGTTACCTTAGCGGTTACCTGTAGCCTAGACTGACACCAAAATGAGGCGTTTACGTTAAAAAAAAATAGTTCAAAGACACTGGTAGGATGGCGTTACAATCGTGCTCATTGCTGTCAACTCGAAAGTGTTCAAAAATTACTCCCTTAAAATAGGGAATCGAGTTTTCTCGATTCCCTATTTTAAGGGAGTAATTTTTTGATTAATTATAAGATTAAGATGGTTTTTATATGAAAGACGTTGTGATACTTTGAATTCATCTAGTTTTTGTACAGTTAATGTGCATTTATGTATTAACAACCTAAAATTTTCGGTGTTATTGCGTATTTATTGGTAGTGAACAATTTATCCATTGGCAATTCCACCTGTCAGACATTATGCAATCCGTAGACAAACAGCACTTTTTATTTTCAATGTGAGAAGTTTTTCCGAACTTTTTATTATTGCCATGTAGTGATTTTTTGTATTAGTCTTGGAAAACGCCCATTGAATTTATGTTTTCGAAACAAAGAGAATATAATCTCAGGATGAAGGATACATTTTTAATAGACGGGTGTCAATGCATTTATTTACGAAAAAGTAGCATGTACCCACACAGCTAAAGTTATTGCAGCCCTAGACTCCGTTTCGCATGTGCTGACGTCATCTAATTTCTATTTTTTGTAGGCAGTCTCCTGGGTGTGGTTGAACATAGAATTCAACTATGGGTAGGTTAATCTGTCGCCATGTGTTTTACCCACAGACGTTTTTTTTTCGATTACGCTGGCAGACAGAATGTCATTGTAACCGCGTATGAGACAGCGATAGTCATAAAATCCTATACAATTTATATGAAGTGACATGTCGGAGTCAGGTGGCTGTGGTAACAAAAAATTGGTTACGTCGATAAGGACAGCAATAAGGTAGCGACCTCCTTTTTTAACTAGAGCGAAGTTGCTATTTGCATCTCTTATTGATCGTTCCGACCTCTATTTCTTCTCCCTCTACGGTTTTGCTAGTGACAAAGATAAAGAAGTGTCACACGGAAGTGAAAAAAGAGTGAGGAGCGCCTTAGTGATGGAACTATCTATAAAATGGTCAATTTCGTTCCGAGTGTACACAATTTTTGAATACCACAGATTCAATGATAAAACTAGCTATATTATTTCAGGTACAAGCTTCTAAAAGGTGCAGGTCACATGACTAACGTAATAAGTTAAGGTGAAACCTGATAAAAATTTCATGGCTTTATTATTTTTTGTGTGGACACTCGTTAAAACTGACCATAAAGGTGTTTTTCCACCTAGGATCCACATATAAATATACATCGCGAGTTTAACACATTCGCGACTCCCTTCCGTTTAATGCTGCCTCCACATACTCGCGCGAACTAAGTCGAGCCTTCTGTACATCGACTCCTATAAAGTCATTGATACTATTATACTTTCTAGAAGAGTCGATGTACAGCCGGGCTAGTTAAGCTCGCACAAGCGTGTATAGGTAGCATATTTTCGCTCGGTGACCACTCCAAGTTCGATCGTGATGCTCATGCGGACATGCAATAGTTGGCATCTGTTTGCATAATTATGGGCGCTATAAAGTCTGTAAAACGCGTACATGCATCAGAGGACACGAATGTATTAAAAATATCCCGGTAGAAATTCACCTTAATTCTTCCCGCTTAAAAAAGAGCCCTGTATGACGAAACACTACATAAATGAACCGAAAGGAGCGCAGTAGGAAGATAGGTGCTATCACAAGTGTCGGAACGTCGCTCGAACGAGACGCACCGATCTATAATACATTTTGTTTTTATACATATAAAAATAGATCCCTTAATTTAATATTCTAACCTAAAAGGAGAACAGTTTATAAATGCATAGTTTACAGTTATGATATGAAACTATAGTCAGAGCACCATTTTAATTTAATTACATTATACGTTAGCACTTTATAGCGGCGACTGTCACTAGATTGCTCGCCTAATGCTGTACTGTACTTGGTACCCACACTCACTCCATTCATAAATAGTCACCCGCTGGCCCGGACCTGGCCAACCTAACCTATTCACAATTCAATTTGACTAAGGATGATTTTTCTTGAAGCTGCCTAGATCAGATCTGGACCATCGGGTGGCTTAATACCATCAAAGCAGTCTTATATTTGGCTCTTTACAATGGCGTTCGCACTCAGTACGGACGCCTATAATATTGAGATTTATAAACACGTTTATGTAATAGACTCTAAACATTATCAACCCTCCTTGACGTGTACGTCGGTTAAAATTACCGCGGTTTTCTTCTAGAATGTCGATAAATTTGGGTATAAACTTAATGGCAAGTAATTTTTAATGTGCTGAGAATGCTAATGAATAACATAAAATTATTATTTTTTCAGCTCATGTCCGGTGGCGGCTGTGAAATAGGAGTTACAAATATTATTAATTTATTACCTTATTATTTAATACAATAAACTATTAATATTATATTTTACATTTTCTAAAAATACACAACAGAATGATAAACAGCTATTTATCTCGTATGCATTGATAAAATCTTTGTGATATATTTTATTACGCACGTTATAAAGTAGAACGGTCACTTTGGACCCCACATAGTCTTAACGGAATGACCCTGAAATGCAACGTAGAATATCACCGACAATTAACCCACAAAGACGCCGTTTTCAACGACTGCTGTACGAAAATTAAAGCGTCAAAAGGTGTTGGGGAGCGAGGATTAGCGAGCTCTAATTGGTGGTCATTTAACATTTATATGCAGTAGTTAGAGCATAAGCTCGGTGATCGCGGACCTCCGGCTTTGCGGCGTCTTTGTAACTTAATCGTCTATGTAGAATATACATTTAAACGTATGTATGTATAAATATTTAATACTATGCGTATGTATTGTGATACACGTACTACGGCAGACGATATAAAACATTGAGTAGTTATAGTCATCGGAGTAGTTATGGGTTTTTACAATGTCATGGATCGTATACTAAGATTATCCGCAGGGATCGTAAGCGCATCACTAATATTCATTCGCCCATAACATTCGACTCAGTTTATACGCCTCCACGGTTTAATACTTTGATTCACACACCTTATATAAATTCTTACTAACTATTTACACTTGAATTACTTCACTGTACTTTCATGGAACTATCTACGCACGGCGGCTTCAATGAGAGGATCTAAACCACACTGAATGTTTATCGAGCATTTTTCAAGTGTATCGTCGCCACCATGTTTTCGATTGGCATAGCAATATCGTAGCGTTCTCGATTACAAATCGCCAAAGATCGCGTAACGATTTAGTCAGTGAGGCTGGCTACATATAAGTATAGGTGTAAGTAATATCTATGTATGTACACTAGTCAGTCGGGTGCTAGAGGCAGCGCGCGTCGCTCGGCGGCTCTCGGGCCGCGCGCCGGCGTCACACGTCCGTGTGCCTCGCGGCGCTTTCCGCGGCGCCCGCCTGAGCGCCGCGAGGCAGGTGAGGCAGCGCGGGCACGGCGGGCGGCTCCTCCTCGTCCTCGGACTCCTCTATCTCGCACAGGTTGGTGGACAGGTCGCTGCACGACCCGCCCTCCGTGCCGATGCCGCCCAGCAACGAGTTGCGCTCCTCTGTTAATGGTTTTACGGTTGGTTATTGACTATAGTATGGTAGTGATCTCATAGCTGGATCGTATTGAAACTATACTCTCTATCGCTATCGCCTTTGCATCGAGTGTGTTTGTATGGAACAGCTGATGTTTTTTTAGTTGGACGGTCTCATCATCCCCTTAAAAAACAGTCAGTTTGTTAATAAAGAACCCTCTGTACTGTAACAACACGAATTCCAAAGTTCATACTGAAGAGCAGCAGGGGAAAAGCTCGTGCCATCTTCGGAACCCTCACCGGGCACTACGCCACAGGCACGATGATGCACAAGATGAAGCTCACCAAGACCCCAGCTGCTGAGCGTGCGGAGAGGAGGAGGAAACCATGGTCCTGTGTGACTGCGATGTCTTGACGATTAAACGCATTTGCCTCCTTGGAAATGGTTACCCAAAACCGAGAGATAACAAATTCCTTCCCCTTTACGGTATTGCCTCCCGGATTATTTACCATGTTTTTAAAGGGTGAAGAAATGAAATGTCTAGTGGTTAATATAAAATATCCCATTGGGTCGTAGTGCTGGTAGCTTGCCAGCCAGCATAATAAGATAAAAAGGACTCTGTATAGAATGAATAGTATGTAAGTAATGTAACAGTAGGTATATGTTACTCGTACCTAGCATGGTGATGAGGCTGTTGGCGTCGGGCTCCCTGACGGAGCGGGCGCGGAGCTGCTCCGAGTCGGAGGCGGCACGCGGCAGGTACTCGTCCGGGTGCAGCAGGTACGACGACGCTGAGGGCCGATAAAACGTTCTGTACTCCGCGTAATGCCTGATATGGCTAATGCTTAAGGGGATATAATTCGGAGCGCGCTCCATACAAACGTACTATGGTGATATTTTCAATACTAACCAATTAAGGGCAATGAAATTTTGCTGAAACAATCTTGATACAAATATCTATGCTTGTATGGAGTCAGATTTTCGTTAAAATATACAGTTTCAATGCTAGGATTAATTTATGATTTGTATGGAAATCTTTGAGGCACTGTAACTTTAAAACTATACGATTTAACGAAAATCGGACTCTATAGAAGCATAGAAATTTGTTTTTAGATTGATTCTGAAAAATTTCACTGAGTTTAATTGGTTAGTATTGAAAATATCACCATAGTACGTTTGTATGGAGCGCGCTCCGAATTATATCCTCTTAAGTACACGCGCACACGAAGGGTTCCATATTACTTAAAAAAATATTTTCTCCGGAAGCCTTAGCGCATACCCCGTACACACTTGACTGTTTTTTTTATTTGTTTTTACTTAGAGTATGCACTAAAATAAAAAAATTGCATATTACAAACCTTACAACTTTTTTTTTAATTTTTTAGACTCCGTCATAATATATTTCATAAAAAATTCAACCGTTTAGCTATTATAGTTCAAAAGATACAGCCATGTATAGGAAGGACAGACAAACGGACAGACAGACAGCATAGGCTCATGCTGGTACCATAACCATTAAAATATAATAACAAATACTCACCGTCAGTAAACCTCGGCGGGTCGGTATCACCCAGGTCATCGGGCGCGGAGTCAGTATCGAGCGGCAGCGGTCGTCGCCGGGAGGAGACCCGCAGCGCCCTCAGGGAGGGCGGGGAGGGGGGTGAGGGCGGGGAGGAGGAGTCGGGGCGTTCCGAGCCGGCCACCTCGCTGATGCCGGGCAGCGCGCCGCCGCCGCACCAGTCCGAGCAGTCCCAGTGGTACCCCCCCACCAGGTCCCCGCCCTGACCGCCCTGCGCGCCGGGGGGTCCGAGGGCGCCGGGGGGGCCCGTGCGCCGAGTAGCGTTGGGGGATAGGGCGCGTATGCGCGGCTTGCAGCTTTTTAGGTCTGTGAAATGTAAAGGTAGTGTTGACTTTTAAATATTGTTAGTATTTAATCGCAAAAAACAGCCTAGTAAAATTCGACACTCGTATTGTAAATTAGTTGTGAGTAATGAGGAGTTTACTGACAGCTAGTAAAAGGTAGTTCAACATACCGCGATAGATGGCGTTGACGTGAGTTGGATGTAAAGACGGAAAAGACTATAAGTAAACAAAGATTCATGTTACTGAGTCAGACGCGTCCGTTAACGAAGTACGAGAATCTGGTAATTTTTTCTTCTTTACTTAAAACATGAATTTTTCCTATTTAATCATCTTTAAGGTCCTCACCCATTTCGCCATCTATCGAATTATTATGTCTTTCGGAAAATCCTTTATTAAATATTTGCTAAGTTGATTAAATTTGTATTAGTAAGAGATATTAATAAATTTTTTGTTAATAGAACACACACAAATTCAAGTCCAAGGTTGTACTGAAAATGTCCATTGTCCATTATAATAAAAATAGCATTGCATGAAACCCATATCGTTTGGCCTGGTCGTTCCATCAGCAACAGAAAGTCCACCCACAGTAGGATCGTACGAGCCGTACACGCGCAGGGTGTCCATGTTGTAGAGGGGGTCTAGTTGTATACTGACCGTTGTATATCTTGTTGTCGACGAAGGTGTGTAGATGCATCTGCTCGGACCAGGGCTTGCGGTCGGGGTCGGGCTGTATGTTCAGGTTGCGCAGGTAGTCGGGCGGGATGCCCTCCAGCTCGTCGCCGGCCGAGCCGTAGGAGCGCAGGGTGTCCATGTTGTAGAGGGGGTCTAGTTGTATACTGACCGTTGTATATCTTGTTGTCGACGAAGGTGTGTAGATGCATCTGCTCGGACCAGGGCTTGCGGTCGGGGTCGGGCTGTATGTTCAGGTTGCGCAGGTAGTCGGGCGGGATGCCCTCCAGCTCGTCGCCGGCCGAGCCGTAGGAGCGCAGGGTGTCCATGTTGTAGAGGGGGTCTAGTTGTATACTGACCGTTGTATATCTTGTTGTCGACGAAGGTGTGTAGATGCATCTGCTCGGACCAGGGCTTGCGGTCGGGGTCGGGCTGTATGTTCAGGTTGCGCAGGTAGTCGGGCGGGATGCCCTCCAGCTCGTCGCCGGCCGAGCCGTAGGAGCGCAGGGTGTCCATGTTGTAGAGGGGGTCTAGTTGTATACTGACCGTTGTATATCTTGTTGTCGACGAAGGTGTGTAGATGCATCTGCTCGGACCAGGGCTTGCGGTCGGGGTCGGGCTGTATGTTCAGGTTGCGCAGGTAGTCGGGCGGGATGCCCTCCAGCTCGTCGCCGGCCGAGCCGTAGGAGCGCAGGGTGTCCATGTTGTAGAGGGGGTCTAGTTGTATACTGACCGTTGTATATCTTGTTGTCGACGAAGGTGTGTAGATGCATCTGCTCGGACCAGGGCTTGCGGTCGGGGTCGGGCTGTATGTTCAGGTTGCGCAGGTAGTCGGGCGGGATGCCCTCCAGCTCGTCGCCGGCCGAGCCGTAGGAGCGCAGGGTGTCCATGTTGTAGAGGGGGTCTAGTTGTATACTGACCGTTGTATATCTTGTTGTCGACGAAGGTGTGTAGATGCATCTGCTCGGACCAGGGCTTGCGGTCGGGGTCGGGCTGTATGTTCAGGTTGCGCAGGTAGTCGGGCGGGATGCCCTCCAGCTCGTCGCCGGCCGAGCCGTAGGAGCGCAGGGTGTCCATGTTGTAGAGGGGGTCTAGTTGTATACTGACCGTTGTATATCTTGTTGTCGACGAAGGTGTGTAGATGCATCTGCTCGGACCAGGGCTTGCGGTCGGGGTCGGGCTGTATGTTCAGGTTGCGCAGGTAGTCGGGCGGGATGCCCTCCAGCTCGTCGCCGGCCGAGCCGTAGGAGCGCAGGGTGTCCATGTTGTAGAGGGGGTCTAGTTGTATACTGACCGTTGTATATCTTGTTGTCGACGAAGGTGTGTAGATGCATCTGCTCGGACCAGGGCTTGCGGTCGGGGTCGGGCTGTATGTTCAGGTTGCGCAGGTAGTCGGGCGGGATGCCCTCCAGCTCGTCGCCGGCCGAGCCGTAGGAGCGCAGGGTGTCCATGTTGTAGAGGGGGTCTAGTTGTATACTGACCGTTGTATATCTTGTTGTCGACGAAGGTGTGTAGATGCATCTGCTCGGACCAGGGCTTGCGGTCGGGGTCGGGCTGTATGTTCAGGTTGCGCAGGTAGTCGGGCGGGATGCCCTCCAGCTCGTCGCCGGCCGAGCCGTAGGAGCGCAGGGTGTCCATGTTGTAGAGGGGGTCTAGTTGTATACTGACCGTTGTATATCTTGTTGTCGACGAAGGTGTGTAGATGCATCTGCTCGGACCAGGGCTTGCGGTCGGGGTCGGGCTGTATGTTCAGGTTGCGCAGGTAGTCGGGCGGGATGCCCTCCAGCTCGTCGCCGGCCGAGCCGTAGGAGCGCAGGGTGTCCATGTTGTAGAGGGGGTCTAGTTGTATACTGACCGTTGTATATCTTGTTGTCGACGAAGGTGTGTAGATGCATCTGCTCGGACCAGGGCTTGCGGTCGGGGTCGGGCTGTATGTTCAGGTTGCGCAGGTAGTCGGGCGGGATGCCCTCCAGCTCGTCGCCGGCCGAGCCGTAGGAGCGCAGGGTGTCCATGTTGTTGAGCGGCGCGGGGACATCGGCCGCGCCGGGGGAGAGGCAGGAGGCCGGCCGCTCGCGGCGCTCCGCTGTGGGGGCGGTTCATATCGTACTGTTAGCTTTGCGTGCTGATGCTGAGTAGAATGCATTAGCACGTCGTGTAGTGATATTTTATACACAATTTGTACGTGCTGAAGATACATTCTGTATTTGTCCTACTTATTATATTCTTTGAATTTGCGTAACTATTGCTTTTCACTTTATTAAAAAATTATGAACTAAGTATACAATTTCATGAACTCACGAGTCGAAATGGATTTTATTCATTTGGGTTTTGATTTGGTGTCATGTGTTGTAGAAATTTGTTCAAGCTCAAATCTCAAATTTAATATTATTTGAACAGCTACACAATTGTTGATTGCACTAACAAAATTGTTATTATTTAACTCACCTTCAAGATTAGACAATTTGGAGCCCCGAGCCCTTCCTAGCTTCTCGTTAACGTGACTGTTGAGCGGCTCGTCCTTCCTCGGTGGAGACCTCCTCCTCCGCAAGGCGAGGGGCAGTAGGGCGAGCAGCAGCAGCAGTAGCAGTGCGGCGACGGCGGCAGCGAGGGGCCACTTGGCGGCGCAGGCCCACAGCCACGCGTCGTAGAGGGCCCTCGATGTCTGGGCCCCGCCAGCCGTCACCGCGTCTGAGTATAGAGGGTTGCCGCAGTTCATGCCTGGGGGAGGTAATGTAAGAGCTTCAGTCTGGGTACAAGTACAATAGAAAAATAAACGATACAGTATCTTTAATATATATTTTTTAGGTATATTATTTATTCGACAAGTTAAAGTTTTAGACTCCCTATACAATAGTTTCGAAAACTTGAACGCGTAACCCAATCCCTTTCAGGAACTATTTTATTCAGGGTTGTCTCTTTCCATACAGCATCAGCTCGCAGAACGATGACCAATGGGGCCTGCTAGTTCTTGCGTGCCTCCCACAAGGCACTGCTGGATTGACGACCTGATGAAGGCAGCGGGAACACGTTGGATGAGGACAGCGCAGGACCGCGAGTTGTGGCGATCCTTGGGGGAGGCCTATATCCAGCAGTGGACGTCTATTGGCTGATATGTATAATGTAGCGGTGTAGGACACTCACCGGTCTTGTCGGGGGGGCAGAGGCAGCGGAAGGAGCCGGGCTCGTTGAGGCAGGTGGCCCCGTTGAGGCAGGGCTCGCCCAGGCACTCGTCCACGTCGAACTGGCAGCGCGGCCCGAAGTAGCCCCGGCAGCGGCACGACGGGCCCCACTCCCCCTCCTCGCAGGTGCCCCCGTGCGCACACACCTGATCAAACGACAGTTATTACAATAGTTGTCAGGTATATTGTTAATGATACGATTTTTTGTTAATGCTTAGCGTAGTTTGATACTGTCCTTACGTCCACATGTCAGTTATGAATAGGGTCACCCTGTTTCCATAGTAAAAGCAAAGCTTCTTGATGTATATGCGCGTTATGAGGAATAATATTATAGCGGTATTTAGAGACAATCTATAGCGATTTACTATAATTATGTTAAGATTTAAAATGGGAGGGTAACACTAGTGTTTAAAGTAGGTAGCAGAGTTATATAAATAATTAAATAACACCTTATTACACAGGTCAAAAATATAATAATTATTATTTTGTTTCAAAATAGTGGAGACACTAACTTGAATTTTATTTTTTTTAATTTTTTTGAATTAGTTCTAATATGAAATATGGTTGCGCGTGGTTTCGTTGGTGGAGTATTGGTTGAATCTTAACTCATTTCTACTAAATGCCTACGTCACCGAAGATAATCTTTTCTTTCGCCTGGTGCGTGGCATGGTAGTCATCTTGAAATTAAGTATTCTATCGAAAAGAAAACTCTTGGAGATTTCAAATCAAAAGCTAATCAATTATCACATAACTATACTCCCTTCAAAATAGCAACGAAATTTAAGGCTATTTTGCATTACAGAAACAGAGATTTGAAACACTTCCTCTCACTTATTCTTAAAACAGCTTTAGTAACGTCCAAGATACGTCGGATAGTATATATATCAAATAAAATTACATTTGGTAATCGGAATTGGCTAGAAAACTAAATAGGTATCGGAAAATCTCGTCGTCCTTATTTATAATGAAGTATGAGTATGTATAACAGCGAACATGTGAGTACGTACATCGGGCGCGCACCAGCGGCCCAGCTCGCAGCGCGCGCCGGAGAGCCCGGCCGCGCACGCGCAGCGCCACGCGCCCGCACTCGACGTGCAGTACCCCCCGTGCAGGCACGGCTGCGACAAGCACGGCGACGTGTCCTCCGCGCAGCGCGGCCCCTGCGGGAACACCACCGTTAGTTCACATGACACACACACAACGACCACCAATTGTTTATCTACACTAATATTATAAAGAGGAAAGATTTGTACCTATTTTTGTATGTTTGTATGTTTGTAATGAATAGGCTCAAAAAGTACTGGGCCGAT
Source organism: Agonopterix alstromeriana (assembly GCA_963924505.1). Classification (NCBI taxonomy): domain Eukaryota; kingdom Metazoa; phylum Arthropoda; class Insecta; order Lepidoptera; family Depressariidae; genus Agonopterix; species Agonopterix alstromeriana. The sequence continues at coordinate 18,944,323 of OZ004667.1, forward strand.
TTAAAAAATTCTTTCACCAATAGAATGCTACATTCTTCCAATTTGACATAGGCTACATTTCATTTTGAAAAAAATTAGGGATCCTTGGTAAAATTTGAACAATGTAACCGAAGGTGTAGAAAAATGAGTCTTAAAATTTATTTGTCTACCCCGTGCGAAGCCGGGACGGGCTGCTAGTCTAATATATAATCCAATGCTATCAAAGCCAGGCTGACCGCACATGGGCGTCACGCCACAACCACAAACGCCGCTAACGAGCTGCGGACTGCAATTATCATACTTTTTATCTGTACTCGCCGCACACGATTGTTGCCACTGATCGTTACACGCCACATGGCCGCCATTCGCTTGCTGCGGCCGCCACCGACTACAAAACGGCAACACAAACGGCGACGCTCACCACTAAGGCGCCGCTCCGCCTCCCTATCACCTCTCACTTCTGTTAACCGCCGTTACGGATTTGACACCATACGGTGGAGAAAGCATTGGTGCGCGGCAACACTGACCTGGAACCTGGCGTGGCAGGTGCACGCGAACCCGTCCACATCGCCGCCCTCCAGCAGCGCGGGCAGGGGCAGCTCCCTGCAGGTGCCGCCGTTCATGCAGGGGTAGGAGGCGCAGGGGCCGGGCGGGGGGAGGGGCGGTGCGCGGCAACACTGACCTGGAACCTGGCGTGGCAGGTGCACGCGAACCCGTCCACATCGCCGCCCTCCAGCAGCGCGGGCAGGGGCAGCTCCCTGCAGGTGCCGCCGTTCATGCAGGGGTAGGAGGCGCAGGGGCCGGGCGGGGGTAGGGGGGAGGGGGGAGGGGGGAGGGGCGGGTGCGCGGCAACACTGACCTGGAACCTGGCGTGGCAGGTGCACGCGAACCCGTCCACATCGCCGCCCTCCAGCAGCGCGGGCAGGGGCAGCTCCCTGCAGGTGCCGCGTTCATGCAGGGGTAGGAGGCGCAGGGGCCGGGCGGGGGGAGGGGCGGTGCGCGGCAACACTGACCTGGAACCTGGCGTGGCAGGTGCACGCGAACCCGTCCACATCGCCGCCCTCCAGCAGCGCGGGCAGGGGCAGCTCCCTGCAGGTGCCGCCGTTCATGCAGGGGTAGGAGGCGCAGGGGCCGGGCGGGGGTAGGGGGGAGGGGGGAGGGGGGAGGGGCGGTGCGCGGCAACACTGACCTGGAACCTGGCGTGGCAGGTGCACGCGAACCCGTCCACATCGCCGCCCTCCAGCAGCGCGGGCAGGGGCAGCTCCCTGCAGGTGCCGCCGTTCATGCAGGGGTAGGAGGCGCAGGGGCCGGGCGGGGGGAGGGGCGGGCAGGCGGCGGCGGTGCGCGTGCGCACGCGCCGCACTAGCATGGCCCGCCCGTCCGGAGACGTGCCGCCCTCCTCTAGCGGCAGGGAGGTGCCGCCGAGCTTCAGGTCCGTGATGCAGCCTTGGAACCCGTATGTCACCTGACCAGAGTGAGATTGTTAGTCATTAATGGAATTTCGTAATAGTTATAAGTGTTAAGAGATAATCAGGATCATAAAACATATTATTTTTCTTCGTAGTTCTATTAAAGTAAACAAATGAGAACAAAGTTGTAGGTCTATTATACTAAAATAACAGACCTGTTCAGGCGCCATAGCATGAGCGTGTCTAATCAACGCAGCGCCTATCAGCACCCTGTCCGCCCTGGCGTCCAACACGGCGGCCGGCGGCGGGGCCTGTCCCCTCGCGGGGCGCTTGTCGACCGTCAGCCTCACAGCGGCGCCTCTGCGCTCGAGCCGCAGCACGTGCCAGGCCCCGTCGGCCGCGGGCCCGTCCGTGCGCAGCAGCAGCGGCCCCGCGCCCAGCTCCATGCGGAACTGCACGTGCCCCGTCCACTAGTTCTAGCACCGCGTAGTCCACGCGCCCGGAGATGTGCAGGAGCGTGCCGCGGGGACGACGCGTTCTGAACCTGGCGGATATTTAACAGTTGAAGAATATGAAGGCCCTGATAACTATTGTAACACTGACTAATAAATGCATCTTTATCTTTAAGTTGGTATATCCCCATCTGAGCGGGATCGCGCGTGTGCCGATGCCATCTTGCTTCTGTGGCAGTACTATAAAGGTATGATGAGATCGTTCTATAAAGAACTCATAGTGTGGTACAGTAATGTAACTATTTAAATAAATCACATTTCGTTGCCATGTATAAATGACACAGTAGGCTTAGGCTATGTTAGTATAGTGGTCGAGTAGGATTCCAGTTTTATTTATGGAACAGCAGATTTTTTTTCGCAATTTCGACCTTGGTTCCATTGTGGTTAAGTTGGTGGTTGGTTGGTTCAATTTGGTGGCCTGATCATCCTCTTAAAAAACCGTCAGCATATTAAGTTGGACCCTTTAAGGTAATGAACGATCACAATCACACTGTCACATGCGCATATCATCACGTAATGTAACAGATACAGACCTCATAGTGAGAACGAGCTCGTCGTCGAGCAGCCTGGCTCCGTCCACGACGCCGCGCTCTATGCGGTACACGAGGTACCCGTCGCCAGAGAACTGCGCCACTTGCGACCCGCAGTCACTCCCAGAACAACATTGTCCCGTACCTGTTACACAAACAAATACTATTATTAAAATAATGGGAGGCTATAATTATATTGATGAGCATTTGCCTTTCTAAGTGACGAACTGAATCCTAGATACGGCCGGTGTACCATAGGCAATCAGTGAGCCTCTAAGACTGGTTAGTAATGATGTCATGATGCCAATCCTGAGCGATTATATGCTATCAACTAGACAGAAATAAATCAATATGGGTAGTGCAAGGAGAGAGCATTCCCTCAAGTGAAGAAAACCTAATTTTTTTACTATAGCATTTGTCATCATCATGCTGACAAGTAAAGAAAAATACGAGTAGGATCTTGAATCAGATATCAGTGTCGGTAGATAGACAATGAATGCAAAATAAAAGCTTGTTACGAAGACTATAATGTAGGCTTGAAAACTGCAAGGATACGGCCAGCAAGCAAGCCCTGGTGTCAGAGTTTTTGCAGACCGCCTTACGGCGTCTGACATGGTTTTTATGTAACCACTACTACCAGGAAGTAGCCAGGACCAAGGGCTTAACGTGCCATCCGAAGCACGATATCATCTTTCTTTTCGAACAATCAGGTGATTCAGCCTGCAATGTCCAACTGGGTAAAAACGCACAAAGTCAAAAGTGACATATCACTATGTGTCCCCTGTGGGAATCGAAGCCACGATCTCCGTGTCAGGACCCAAATGCTGTTAACCATCAGAGCACGGAGGTAGTAGTAGGTAGATACCGTCAGGCATGCATCCGTCCAGCGGCGTGTCGCAGCGTTGTCCGGCCCACTTGGGCTCGCAGGCGCAGTGGGCGCGCAGCGCGTGAGCGGCGGCGCAGAGCGCCAGCACGTCGGTGGCGACGACGCGCGTGGCGGCGCGCAGCAGCACCCGCTCCTCGCACGCGCCGCGCACGCAGCCGCCGCACGCCGCCCGCACCAGCGCCTCCACCACCAGCCGCGCCCGCTCCTCTATGCGCTCCACCTCCGAGTGCAGCCGGCGCCGCAGCTCCGCCGCTGTCACACCCCTCACCGCTACTGCTACGTCCAGGTCCATGGCCACCTGGCGATAATTTGTAAGCTCATGCTTAGATTTCATTTCAGGAGATAACAATTAAGAAGTGTAGATTTATGATAGCAGTATACGATATTAATATCCGTTTTGTGACGATTGCTTTAGCCTTATTTGAATACGGAAACATATAAGAGTCAGTAAAACCACCTGGCATCTGGGAACGCTCGAGATTTTCAAATGATCATGTTTCAAAATTTATAATCGAACGGTTATTATTAAATCATTTAAGACCCTCACTCCCTCCCATTTACGATTCTCACTCCGTGCCCAATCTCAATTCGTTCGCAATGCGCTCATACATGCATGGACGCTTATACAAGGTCTAACAAAATTAGCTGAAACTATTTTAAGGGGATGATCAGACCATCAAACTGAACAACTTTCTCGAATTCGAGAAAAAAATAAGCTGTCCCACAAATTTGAATCAAGTTATATTTGCAATTTTGTGTGGGAGCTGATTTTTTTTCATTATTTCGATATTGTTCCAATAGAGAAAGATGTTCAGTTTGATGGTCTGATCATCCCCTTAAAATAGTATCAACTAATTTTGTTAGACCTTTATGTGGTGAGGTTAGGACTTTATAGTGGTGCCTAGCACCACTATAAAGTCCACATAACGCGCATATCCATGAGAGAACACAAATTTATGTTGTACCATTTATTTAAAAAATAATTAATGTTCATAAAATTATTATGTCATACCTGTCTCCGTTTCCGAGTAGCTTCCTCTTCTTCCACAACGTTACTAATCTCAGAGGGTTGAACGCTGACAATGACAACATCCGCAGGCTCTCTATCTGTAGCCTCGGCCACCGCCCTCAGGAACCCTTTCCGATGACTCAGCACGAAGTCGCGGTCAGTGACCTCCCGAAACCGCACTACTATCGCCGCCGACAACAACTCCTCCGATATCAGAACCACTGTCACCCTCACTATGGCGTAACCGATGAATTTTCCATCATCAACAGTCACGTTCAACCTGTAGTCCCCGACGTCGAGTCTCGGCGCCGCGCGGAGAGTGCCATCTGTCGAGTCGATCTCGAACAAATCAGTCGCGGCGTACACTGCACCTGTTACTGGCGCTAACGCATAAGTTAGCGTATCATACGCATCACGGTCCGAAGCAAAAACTCGTCCAACGACCCCTCCAGGAAACTCATCGAGATACGAATTGACAATGACTTCTAATGGCGTCACGACGGGCGGGTACTGAGACTCTTCTACCACGCGAATATGGACCCAAGCGTCTGAGAACAAAGGCGGAGTTCCGTTGTCGAAAACCCTCACTTGTAAGATGTAGCGATCTCTGATTCGATGGTTGAATCTCGTGGCTGAGCGCAGGTAACCGTCCTGTTCAAGTCTGAACGCTCCCATTTCGTTTCCAGATTGGAAGTCAAAGGTATACGGAGCTGCATTAGGCGGGGCATCAGCGTCTTCTACCTCAAACTTAAGTATAGTATGACCTAAAGGCCGATCTTCACGGACAACTGTCGTGTAGTTACTCTGAGAGAATAGAGGTGGGTTATCGTTGGCATCTACTACTTCTACATTCACGAGTGCCGAAGCTTCCAGCGTGGGTAGACCACGATCTCGCGCTCTGACTTCAAGGACATACGCCGGCGTGGTCTCTCGATCGAGAACTGAGGCCACAGAGATATACCCAGTATCAATATCTATGGCGAATCTACCGTCAGGGTCTCCTCTAGATATGGAATAGGAAACTCTTCCATTAGCTCCCGAATCCGCGTCATCGGCGATAACTTGGAGAACTCTCGTGTTCGGAGACGAATCTTCTCGTACACGAGCTCCGTACGAAGTTTGAGTAAACACCGGAGCATTGTCATTGCTATCCGTTATAGTAACGTTAATCGTAGCTAAGTCGCTCAAGGGTGGTGATCCTCCATCAATCGCCTGCACCGTTAAGAAGTAGTCCTTCCTCCGTTCGAAATCCAAAGGACGCGATATCGATAAGACTCCAGTAGAACGATCTATGGCGAAATCATCGCGGTCATCTCCACCGACTAACGAATAGTAGACCTCAGCGTTGACCCCTGTATCTTGAGACGTGGCTCTAACGTGTAGTACGTCTGTGCCGGGGGTCAGCAGCTCTGGTACAGCGGCTTTGTAGGCTCGGAACTCGAACTCGGGCGGGTTATCGTTAACATCGGCTACGGTTAGTCTGAGGGTGGTCGTGGCGGTTCGGACAGGTCGGCCGGCGTCGGAGGCTCGAATGACGACCTTGTGGGAGGCCTGGGTCTCCCTGTCGAGGGCCGAGCGGAGCGTGATGATGCCGCTATCAGGCGTGAGGGCGAAGGCACCGTTGGAAGCTTCCTCGTCGACGAACGAGTATCGTATGAGACGGTTTTCGCCGAGGTCTGCGTCTGTTGCGTGTACCTTTAGGATAATGATAGTATTTTTTAGATCTCTACTCGATCTTATTTCAAAACATTACACTTAAGAGATTGGTATGTTGTTTACGATCAATAAATCTTTATTGCCTTATTGGCAATGAAGATCAACATTATAGAATCCTCGGTAAACTTTTTGACCAAGAGTCACTGCAAACAAGCTAAGGGCCTATTTCACCACTTCTGAATTCCCAGAAAGATCCAGAAGTGGTGAAACAGACCCTAAAATAAGTAAGTAACGCAAACCTTTGACATGTAATTTCAATGGCTTACACAAAGGGTTTACTATGCCTTTCCTTGTTCTTTTTATATCTTATGGAGGAAAAGGGACTATGCTACTGGCATTCCTACATGGGCATGTGATCAGTTGTTTATAGTGCCTCGGCGCTTAGCTCCACTACATAAATCTCTGTAGACGGTAACTCCAGTGAACTACAAACCTTGGCGACGAGCGTGCCCAGGTCGGCGTCCTCCGGCAGCGTGACGCTGTACAGGTCGCCGCTGAACTTCGGCGCGTTGTCGTTGACGTCGTCGAGCTCGACGAGCAGCTCGGAGGCGCACTCCCACTCGGCGCGGTCCCGGTCCCGCGCGTGCGCCGTCAGCTTGTATGAGCTGAGCGTCTCCCGGTCCAGGGTCGTGGCTACTGTCACTACTCCCGTATCCTATTGGATTTCGATTTACAGTCAGGAAGGTAAGGTATACAGATAGTTACAATAGAACCTGGTTACATTATCTCTGCACCTTGCTGGCCCCCTTCGCATCAGTAAGAACTTAATAATCGCGATAGTACGGTTAGCTATGTTGTCTATACGCATCTCCATAATTTGGTACACACCAGAGCGTCGATATAACGTCATCTATGTCGGGTTCACAGATAATGGGACTGGATTGTAGTTATATCGTTATGTAAAAATTCTGGGTCTCCAATTCGGTACATCAAGTTTTTTTTTTATTTTTTTATTTGTACGACTCCTTGCGCTGGCACCGTATTTCCGCCAGTGTCAAGTGGTTTGAGGGAGTATCTATCCAATCTCGAGGATTGTTTTTGAGTAAGAACAGAACTGAGAAGGATTGCGGAGCCCCGTGGCAGGCTCTCAACTCCAAGTTTTTTTTTGGAGGGCTGAATCGAAATCCATTTCGAGATATTTGTCTCGATGATAATATTTTCTATGTCAGAGATTTTAAAATGAAAGGATTACATATATTTAAAAAGCAATAACGTCGTTTTTCGGTGGAAAACTTGTGAACTCCTTGGTAAACTTAAAATAACCGGCCATTATGAAAAAAAATACATTCCATCCTTAAAAACATAAATTGAAGACACAAAAAAAACATGATATACCGAATTTCAGGATCTCTCAAACGTATGAAGAGTAGGCCGTAGTGGTTAGGGCAGAAAAGTGCCAGCTGGGTACGAGAGCGGATCCAGGGGGCCATGTCGTACTGCTTATGCTCGGCGTCCGCGGATACCCGTCTTGTACCCGTGTAATGACATATAGCCACATATGTACCTTGTGTATGGCGAAGTGCTGGTGATGGTCGCCGGTGAGGAAGTGTGCGGGCGGGGCGGCGGGCTGGTCGGCGTCGGCGGTCAGCAGGGTCATCACCCTGGTGCCCACGGCCGCGTCCTCGCCCAGGCGCGCGCGGTACCGGTGACGCAGGCAGTACGGAGGGTTGTCTAAGAGTAACAGAGTTCACTATAGTCTGACATCTTGGGAGGCAATAGGAGGCTGATGCAAGAGAAGTTTACTGATGAACAGTTTATGCATCTATTCAAAGCAAAGCTATTTGCAGATGATAGTTAATGAAACCATAATGCCGGGTCCTTACAAAAAGTCAAATGACGCTACTATTTTGACTTCTTCATAAGGATTAGCGTATAGGTAGTGATAGGCGTCGTAAGTGACGACCACATAGGGTAGCTTTTTATGCGCATTTTGAAGTATACAGGGTGTAAGTGACAGCCTGGCAAATATTGAAACGGTGAACTTAGACCATCAAAGTGAATAATTTTCACTATGGAGCCTACCTCAGGAAGCGCCCGACCTAATCGACTCAAATGTATGAGACAGCTGATTTTTTTCGCGTTCCCTGGGGTAGGCTCCATAATAAAAGTTGTTTAGTTTGATGGTCTTAACCCCTGAAACAAACTAAATGGTATTTGCCAAGAAACATTTTATTTTGAGCCGATCAAATTGATTTATCGTAGGTACCTATTTGTATTTCTGCGTCGAATGCAATTATAAAAAAAAATGTTAATACCTGTGCATAAATGCTGTGCAAACTAGCTTTTGCTCGCGACTTAGTTCGCGTGGATTTTGGAACCCTTTTACGGGTTGATTTAGAAAAATCCTTTCTTTTTAGCTTCCTCAGAATAAGTATTCCACATGTTACTAATTTCAGAGGTTTAGGGTGTGACTTGTCAGCCAGTCAGTCACGGAACTGTTTTATAAGTATTTATAGGGTGTAAGTGATATCCTAACAAATACTAAAACAGTGAATTCAGACTATCAAACTGAATAACTTTTACTACGGAGCCTACCTCAGGAATCGCAAAAAAAATCCTCTGCCCCATACATTTGGGTCGGGTAGGTACAGCAGTTTTGTATGGGACAGCTGATTTTATTTCGCGTTTCCTGAGGTAGGCTCTATAATGAAAGTTGTTCAGTTTGATGATCCTGAGTTCACCGTTTCACGTACACCCTGTACAACACTACTCACTAGTACACTAGTCTCTCCACATTTTATCAGAATGAAGTGATAATATAATATAGCTCACCATTAACATCCAACACGGTGATGTTGAGTGTGGTGTAGGCGGTGAACTTGCCGTCGGTGGCGGCCACGGTGAGCAGGTAGCGAGCCTCGGCCTCGCGGTCGAGCGCGCGCGCCACGTAGAGTTCGCCGGAGGCGCGCAGCTGGAAGCGCGCGCGCGGGTCTCCGCTCGCCACGAGGAACGTCAGCGGCGACCCCACCGCGTCCGCGTCCTCCACACCGAGCCGCGACACCACGGTGCCGGCCGGAGCGTCCTCGTACACCTACGGACCGTCAATATATTACGATTCATCGAAAAACTTTTATTTCAGGTTGATGTGTAATCAATCGAAAAACAAAAGCTCACGTTTTTCTTTACACACTCGTAGGTATTGTCGTAGACAATGATACAGAAAGAGTTTACGTTCTAACAAAATATACAGGACGTAAATTGCGTTTAGATATAAAGAGGTGTTTCAAACTATCAAACTGAACAACTTTTATAATGGAACCCATTTTGAGATAACAAAAAAAACTGTTATTTCTTAAATGTGAGCAACATTTAAGAAACAGCAGATTTTCTTTGTTAGCTATTGACATTTTCTATGGAACCGTTTTTTTTCGCTATTTTGCTATTATTCCCATAGATATTAAAAGTGTTTTAGTCTGAAGCACCACGTAAAATATGTAACGCATTTAACTTTATACCCTGTATACTATAAAACGTCAAAAGATAGATTTAGGCTAAATGAACGAATGTTCATTCAAGTATCGCTCTTTTGTTGTAAACAAATAAGTGACTCTGTGTATTCACCAACATTTTCGTAGGATGGTCGCTCGTTTGATGTAAATGCTGTGTAGACCTGATGACCCTGGGGGCTTGGATGGAAACCACTCAGCACAGTTTCACAGTATTTATTGAATAACCAAGTCGAATCGCAGTCAAAGATAGAATGTCGCAACCGGCCAGAGTTCCCTCCGCGATCAGTCTCGTCATTTGGCGGGAAAAATAAAGTTACCGGATTGGTCGGCCAATCACATGCAAGCAACAAGTCTACCAATCACAGGCGAGCCCGCGAGCGAGCGAGTTGCCAGCATTGGAAAACGAAAAAGAGTAAATCGATTCGAATCGATCAGTTTTCAAATCGATTCCGATTTCGATTCTCAAATCAAATACCGGGAAATAATAAACCCTTACAATCGTCCGTCCTGACAACGTGTGCGTCCCCGCACACGATGCCAAGTGGCACCCTTACAATCGGAACTATGGAATTATGGCCAGTTGCACAATCTTTATAATATCATAATTATAATCTAATTAACTATCTACTAAATGTACTTAGTTTATTTACTTAAATTCAAGCGACAACGGAAAAGAAAAAAAAAAATTGAAAAATTCAAGGAAGTAACTACTAAATTACAAGAATACTTAATTTAATTAAGTTATGCAAACAATTATACACTGCAAAGATAAATACTACCTTACTTATTTATCCAATACTTTAATATTTTACATTACTTTCAGTGAATATTATACAATCATCAGAACGTTATTATAGGTACAACATTATTAGAAACCAAATGAACAATAGGCACTTATGTGACCAAGTTCACAAAATCGACTCATGGTAGGTAGGTATACTTAAAAGGCAGCAAGCAAAACAAGCCATCGAAGTTTATTATTTTTTTTTTTTTTGCCGATCGATTGCAAAAATATTATAATACTTAGACCTCGAACGATCGATTATCAAGGTATATAAGTAAAATTCGACTACCGCCTCGAACGATCGATTATCGAGGTAAAAGAGATAAATTCGACTACTGCCTCGAACGATCGATTATCGAGGTAAATGAGATAAAAACGACTAACGCCTCGAACGATCGATTATCGAGGTAAATGAGATAAAAACGACTTACGCCCCAAACGATCGATTATCGGGGAATCACTGAAGATGCTTACAAGCCGATCGATTTGCTTGTATCATCAGCAGGGAAACTTGTTCTAGCGTTGGTCGCACCAAGACACGATCCGATCGATTGCCGTGCTTGATCTGCAACAATAGAACACTGTTCTGTAGTATTATGCCACAATAACCTCACATAAATGATGTAAATGAGCATTAAAAAAAAGGTGAATCAGCGCAAATCAGAATTAAGCAGTTAATAAATCGATATAAGGATCACATAACTTTTAAATGGGCATATAAAATGTATTATTGACAACACTACCAAATTTAATCATTATCAGTAACACCGTCGCTGGTGTCAGAATCGTCCTCGTTTACCTCCAAAGCAGCAACATGAATCCATGGCATCATTCGATCTGATGCAACAGTCGTAGGACGCTTGTTCTGCGTGTCCTTCAAGCCCGGAATAGGCGCTAACATGTAACGATCACTACCTAAGACTTTGGTAACACGATATGGCCCTACGTATGATGGCATAAGCTTTTTGCTTTGCCCATCGTTGTTAAAACTCGTCTTCGTTATCTTAACCAGTTCTCCTTCCTTATAGTCGCGTGCTGGTTTCCTACCCTTGTCGTAATATTGCTTCTGCTTAATCTGTTCACTGTCTATTCTATCTTTTACTTCCCTACGTATAACTGAAAGATCGTTAGTTTCTCGTGTTTCTTCAATTACTTCATTTAAAATAGGGTTTGTTTCACTATTCATATTGGTGCCAAATAACACTTCAGACGGTGTTCTGCCAGTTGTTTTGTGAACGGTATTGTTCAACCCCCATTGGATTTTCCCTAAATGACTGTCCCAATCTCTTTCACCATGTTTCATATTCAGCGCCTTTAGAGATCCAAGGATAGTACGGTTGTACCGTTCTACCTGGCCGTTAGACCTTGGACTGGCAACGGCATTGAGAATATGTTTTACACCCTTGTCAAGGCAAAACCTTTTAAATGAATGAGATGTGAAACAGCTTCCACGATCACTGATAAAACGATCAGGTGCTCTAAAGGTGCTAAAGATATCCTCTAGTGCTCGAATTACATTTTGCGCATTTGTATTTCTGACAGGTCTTATGAAACAGAATTTGGTGAAGGCGTCAATGACTACGAATAGGTGAGTATACCCCTGTTTTGACTTAACGAAGGGACCGAGGTGGTCAGCGTGCAGTGTGTGAAACGGAGCCTCTACTTTCGTTATGGGGTGTAGTAGACCCTCTCGTGTGTTCGAATTGTTTTTTGCATAGGCACAGTCAATACAAGCAGACACATACTTCTTGATGAAACGGGACATTTTAGCAAACCAATAGCTTTTCTTAATTCGTTCTAGGGTTTTTTCAACGCCGAAATGTCCTATTTCATCATGATTTAGGCGACACACCTGCCACCTTGCTCCCTTCGGTACGACCCATCGAATATTGTTTTTGTCGCCACCTAAACAACGAAACAATTTGTTGTCCTTCATGGTGTAGTTATCATTTATGTAGCGAAGACCTTTCTCATCGAGACCACTATTTAAAATATTACGAATTCTACATAGCTCAGAGTCTCCTAGCTGGAGCGTGTGCAGCCAATCTTCACTACTAATGGACATGACACTAGGTGGAAATTGTTCTGCTGGAATAACTTCAGACTCCGAGATGGGATTCCGGGACAATGCATCGACATGACTCATCTTTGCCCCTGCCCTGTACTCTATGGAACAATCGAATTCCTGCAATAGAAGCCACCAGCGTGCTATCCTTGGGATGAGATCACGCTTCGAAAATGTGGAGCGAAGTGCGCTACAATCGGTGATTATTTTAAATGACATTCCTAGAAGATAAACCCTAAACTTACGCAACGAGCAGACTACCGCCAACGTTTCCAGCTCGTAAGAGTGGAAGTTTTTCTCTTCCGGAGAGGTTTGCCTACTATAATAAGCTATTGGAAGAAAAGCGTCACTGCCAGTTTTACGCTGAAGAAGTATACCCCCAACACCTAACCTGCTCGCATCAGTGTGTAACTCGGTTTCTGCAGCTGGATCGTATATTGCAAGAATTGGCCTATCGATCAACCTAGACTTCAAATTTTGAAATGCTTCCTCTTGATTTTCGCTCCATTCCCAGGCCTCATCCTTCTTTAACATCTTAGTAAGAGGAAAAGCGATTCGAGCAAAATCCTTAATGAACTTGCGGAAATAGCTCGCAAGTCCTAAAAATTGGCGGACATTGTGAACGTTCTGCGGCCGAGGGAAGTTCATCACACTAAGAATCTGCTTTTCACTGGGTCTTAAGCCTGCGGCACTAATTTCATACCCTAGGTATTCAATTTTGTCGCGTAAAAAGACGCATTTCGACAGATTCAACGTGAGATTCGCATTTTCTATAGTCTGAAGAACCTCCTCGAGACGCTGTAAACATTCATTTGGATCACTACCAAAAATAAGAATGTCATCAATATACGCGGTTGCCTTGGTGAAACGAGCAGAACCTAAGATAGCGTTTATCATTCGCTGAAAGACAGCAGGTGCGTTCGCCAAACCAAATGGCATCCGATTAAACTCGTATTGGCCATCTGGTGTGACGAACGAAGTGAGATGTTTGCTTTGCTCTGAAATAGGCACCTGGTAGTAGCCCGATGCGAGGTCGAGGGAGATAAAGCAAGCTTGACCTGTAAGACGTGCTATCTCGTCCTCAATGATGGGAATAGGGTATCTCTCCTTCACTGTGACGGAATTTAACATCCTATAATCGATGCACATCCTAAAGGAACCATCCTTCTTACGTACAAGCAAGATCGGGCTAGCGTACTCAGAGACAGACTCTCTCACTATCCCTGCATCTAGCATCTCATCTACCATTGAGCGCACCTTTTCTCGTTCGTGATGTGATAACCTGTAAGGACGATAAACGATGGGCCGCTGACTATTCAGTTCTATATTCATTTCAGCCACGTTAGCGCAACCCAAGTCCTTGAGCGACGAAGCAAAACAATGTTTGTACCTGTTTAATATTTCAACCAGCCGCAGTTTCTCGTCCGCCGACACGCTCCCACCTACACAAATATTGTTCGCATCCAATTTACTTTCATTTGTCATGGGAGGACTCACAGGCAATTCCGGCGCTTCTACAATAACCCGATTGACGAAATCGACACGTTCTGCCCGGCAAAGTAAAGATCCTGCTGGAATGAGGCAACTAGTTGTACAAGGGATGACACCTACACCAACGTAACCACTTTTAGAATAATAAATTCCACCGCATACAAAATATTGTGCGTTGGGTTTCCCAGAAAAGCTATTCCTTAGCAAAACAGTACCACTAAAAGCGGATCCCGTCGATGCCCTTATTGAAGCTGCACCAAAAAGTTCGATCGTAGCAGCAGTTTTGATCTTTAGTAGACTCTCACGCTCAATTCCTAGATCGGAATGAGGCATTTCATTACCTATATCGATAAATTGCAACTTTGATGCATCCTTGTATACGATAATATGTGGTTGCTCTGTGAAAGACTGTCCTATCAGAATGGATTTTTCTAGCAAATGATCGCTTACAACTTTGGAAGGAACATTAGCTTTTACTCCATCTACAGATATGTTAAGTGACAACGCTCCTAGCGACTGCACAACACCATTGCCGAAACCCTTCATCAAGGACGGTACGTTATCATGAACTAATCCGAGATTTATTGCGACTGATTCCTTCACTAAAGTAACCTCACTTCCAAAGTCTACAAATGCCTCTAGTGACTTGTCATTTATTGTCACCTCTTTAGTGAATTTTGAATTCGGATTAGGATCAGCGTGACTATTTATTGAGCCAATGCACATTGTTTTGGGCACATTGTTAGTCTTCACCGTGTTGTCGTCAACCTTACTAAGACAGTTATTGGCTGTGTGCCCAATCCTATTACACTTTGTGCACTTTAATAAAGGTTTAGTGCAATACAAGTAACTGTGGCCCTTTTCCTTACAATTATAACAACCTGTTGCCAACCCAGTTCTAATAGTTTTTGGATTGTTATTTGTTGGATTCGAATTGTCAGTATTTTTATTTTTGAATTGATTTCTTTCTATTTGATAATTCGAATCTTTGTTACTGACCAAAAACTGCAAGAGCTGGTCGGGGTGAGAACAACGCAATGCTAGGGCACCGGACCTTAGAGTCCGGTCAGTCAAGCCGTGAATGATGCAGTCTACTGCACGTTTCCCAACTATATCGCACTGATTAACAAGCGTTAATTTTTCATAGTAATAGACCTCTATTGGCTCGTTAAATTTGCTCTTCCTTTTAAGCATATCCTCCAGAACTTGGCCATAATTTTGTTCATAAGGAAAAGCGTTTACTAATTTATCCTGCCATTCCGGCCAAGTGAAAAGAATAGAGCTTAACCCTTCATACCACGTCTTAGCAAGGCCTTGAAGTTTTTGCATGGCAAAATGAGTGATGGTTTTGTCATCCCAGCCATAAACTGAGGCGCACTCATTGACCTTTTTTAACCAAACATCGATACGTTGATTCTTAGTAGATGGGTCAAAATTAGGCAAGATGTTTTTGTGATCAAATTTTTGAAATATTTGTGCGCTCTGAGTAGGCTGTGATGCAAAACCATCCCTAACACAATTTAAAATATCCATAAAATCTTTCTTAGAAAAAGAGGGGCTACGTGACCTTTTAAACTGTCCAGCGTTGGCACGTTGCTCATCGCGTTGCTCTGCTTGCTGGCTGCTACGCCACTCGACGTGTTGCTCTGCGTGCTGGCTGGCACGCCGCTCATCGTGTTGCTCTGCGCGCTGCTTGGCACGCCGCTGCTCAGCATCCCATCGCCGCGCAGACGTGTCGCGGCAGCTACGACTCCTATCCCGAAGCCCGTCGGCCTGCAGTGATGCTGTGCGCCGGCCATCCCGAGCGGAACGAAGTCGCTCCCGCTCTCGTCGGAGTTCATTCTCCAGGATGTGGAGCCGCTCTCGGCCCAGGTCCAGGTCCAGGTCCCGCGGACGGTGGCTGGAGCTTGGAGTGTGCTGCAGGCTCCTGCTTCGTGAAGGACTGCGACGGTCCTCACGAACGGGCGTCTCGAGGCTGCGCCCTGGATCTCGACTTCGATGACCCAGCCGATCGTCCATTGTCTGAAAAATAGCGCGTTATAATACCACTTTTACTTTAAACTAAAATTTTGAAATAAAAAGTTAAAAGGACAAATATCTCGTAAACCGTGCTTCCTAGCTCAAAAAGGATGAAAAAAAGTCCCCCTTTAATAAACCCCCTCACTTGGGACGACTAAAATCTGAACAGCAACATCATCATCGCCACCAAGCTCACACTAAATAAGCTGCAGGACTAAGCGAAAAACTAAAGCTATATTAGCACTTACATGTAGGTAGATATAAAGTAGCAAGCTAAGCACAGCTTGAAAAGAACAATCCTAATCCTAAACTTCAAAGGAAATCTGCATCTAATAATGCCACGTGACTGAAAATTACCACGTGGATGATCCATCCATTTTGTGGCTCCATGGTTGTGGACCACGTGTTTAGTTCAAAATTAAAACGTGCACTTTTTATTTAATTTTACTGCTAATAAAGAAAAACGATTTTAACTGGATGAAAACTAAAAATAATCTCAAAACGCAAAGCATGGATTTAAAATAGCAAACCGAAATAACGATTTAAATTAAAAATTTGTGGGCGTTACTTACGCAAAACAGCGATGGTTCTTCCGCTTCTGATATGTAGACCTGATGACCCTGGGGGCTTGGATGGAAACCACTCAGCACAGTTTCACAGTATTTATTGAATAACCAAGTCGAATCGCAGTCAAAGATAGAATGTCGCAACCGGCCAGAGTTCCCTCCGCGATCAGTCTCGTCATTTGGCGGGAAAAATAAAGTTACCGGATTGGTCGGCCAATCACATGCAAGCAACAAGTCTACCAATCACAGGCGAGCCCGCGAGCGAGCGAGTTGCCAGCATTGGAAAACGAAAAAGAGTAAATCGATTCGAATCGATCAGTTTTCAAATCGATTCCGATTTCGATTCTCAAATCAAATACCGGGAAATAATAAACCCTTACAGCTGCAAGAATACCCGAAATGTTGGTTATAGCATTTTATTTCGTGTTCGAAAGCGCTCGTTCTAGTGTTATTTCGATTTTTTTTAATATTGCGATCGACAAACAATTCTTCAACTTAATACTAATAAAGCTATTAGAAATTGGAAGCTGTAGCTACTGTTAAAATCAAAAGGTGAAATTAGTCACTTTTGCCCACAGAAGCACTGTATAATATCTTAGCCTCGAGCCGTTCGCAAAATGGAAATAAATAAAAATTTAAGGTTTCGCCTACGTTGATGGCCTATGGGAATAGTATGCCTGTGTCAATGTTCAGAGATTTGCCTAAAGACAACAGTAACTAGTATAACTACGAACCTCGGCAGTGTATAACTGTTGTTTGAACACAGGCGGGCAGTCGTTGTAGTCGACGAGGCGCACGATCAGGGTCCCCCTGGAGGTCCTTCGCGTGGCGCCAGCGTCGGTCGCCAGGATCGCGAGCCGGTGCTCGGGCCGCGCCTCTCTGTCGAGGGGTCCCGTTGTGGTCACCCAGCCGCTGTAGGGGTCCACCGAGAACAGGGCCGATTCTTCGGCTAGAGAGTAGCGGACCTCACCGTTGGAGCCTGAATCTGGATCGTCTGCTATTACTGTAATAAAATAGGATGCTATTAGAATTCAAAGAGTTTACATTCTTCTGGACATGTCGAAATCTTTGACTATTTATATGTGGACGGGTTACGCGTGTAATTCTACTAACAAACATTTCTGCCACTTTTTGCGGGGGGCGAGGTAACATAAAATCCGCAACTTTGGATTTTATTCCCCATAACTTTAGATTCTAATTTGAATGTCAAAAATCATGAAAAGTAGTCTCGTGTGAACCCCAAAAGTTCTAAGTTCGAAGTTATTATTTCGCAATTATTGTCTTAGTAATAAGGTGTAAAATTTGATGTAAATGCACAATATCAATTGTGCTTATACCGTGGCAGAGAGGAAATGCTACTGCAAGGCTAGTCCTTATAATAATTAGTCAAAGGTCGAAATCGTACATTGAGAAAAAAATGCTACGTATACGTCGCAGCTCACGTACTCAGCTTACGACGCGATACTGATTACGAGTGTTGCATCAGTATTGAAGTTGTCTCGTACTTTATAATGAATACTTCATTCTACGGGCTACGTATACGTAACATTTTTTTCTCAGTGTAGTAAATGAAGGAGGAAGGCTCCTGTTGGTACCTACATGACAATGTATAGACAACTATGTGGGGGATGACAAGCCAAAGAGATTATACCTAATAGAGTGAGCCATAACAATTGTAAAGTGTCCACTTTTTTTGACGTTTAGGTTTGAGTGTGTGGTGTCAAGTAGTATGGACAAAAGGCACCAAGTGACATATGGCCTTATGTTTACGGTCACTTTTCACACACACTAGCTCAGCCGCATAAACAAATATCTATAGTTTTATCTCCTTCTACTATTAAAGGTACGTCATAAGACAAAAGAGACTAACTACAATCGTAAATTTATGCAGACTCTATGGAGATCCTTCCTCTGAGTGATAAGCCCATAAACCTGAACAACTTTCTCAACATCGAAATCGCGAAAAAAATGATGTTGTCCCATACATTTGGGTCGATTACATTTGCAGTTTTTTATGGAACAGCACATTTTTTTCGAGTTTTCGATTTTGTTCCCATAGAGAATGTTGTTGAATTTGATGGTCTAATCATTCCCTGAAAAACCGGTCATCATATGAAGAAAGAGCCTGTATACTAACGCTGTAACAGACTGGAGTGTGTGGGCGTGTTCTCTGACACGTGGGCGACGTAGGGCTGGGAGTGGAAGGTCGGCGCGTGCTCGTTTACATCCAGCACGTGTAGCCGCGTCGTCACCTGCGTCGCCGGGGCAGGGCTGCCTGTGCCCTCTGCTATTATACCTGCAGGGTCACACGTGATTCAGGTTATAGTACAGTATGTTATACTTTCAGTACGAGGTTTAAGTTTATCTAAATAGTTTAGAAAGTCTAGCATAATGGGTACTTTTGGTCCAAGTTCAGCCAGAGGCGTCCTTTTAGAATAATTTATTTTGCCGTAAGTTAGTTATTTTGTTGTAGTCATATTTTTGTTTTAGGATATTTTAATTTTAGGATATTATGTTGTATTGTCGTATTCTAAAAATAATTAAAAAATTTACCCATTGCTAATCAAAAAAAAAAACGTTGTGATTATAGAAAAATATACAATGTTATAAGTTGTTTTGTTATGAAAAGGACTGATTTGAGTAGATAGAAATATAGTGAAATCTTCTTAATATGCTGAAACTTTTTAAGGGGATGACCAGACCTTCAAACTGAACAACTTTCTCTATGGGACCAAGATCGAAATCGCGAAACATAAATAAGCTGTTCCATACAAAACTGCAAGCCTTCTCGAGCCAAATGTATGGGCCAGCTGATTTTATTTCGCTATTTCGATGTGGTCCCATAAAGAAAGTTGTTCCGTTCGATGATCTGATCAACCCCGTAAAAAAGTGTCAGCATATTAAGAAAGATCCTATATAAGTACGTCACGCATTTATTTCTCTATTTCTTTACTGACTCCATAGTTAACGTTTTTTAGTTTGATGGTCTTAAAAGCACCTCCTAAAGAATTATTTTTGCCATTGTCATCTCACTGCTGAGCAAAGATAAGATAAGATAATAATTTATTAGTTTTACAAGTAATTCGAGTACATAAGATAATTAACAATAATAAAAGACACGATTTTTTCTTGATTCGACTAGTGCCTAGAAAAGTTAGTAGCATCCACCTTGCACTCTAAGCACTAGATAACGTCCTAGGGCTGTTGGCAACACTAACCGATGACATGTTCGGGCGTGGTCTCCCTGTCCAGCTGGCCGGCGAGCACGAGCCGGCCGGCCGAGTCGACCGCGAACAAGTCTCTGGGCCACATCCCCGGCGCCAGTCTATACTTGGGCGCCGGGGCTAGCGGGTCCGAGCGCAGTTCCGCTATTAGAGTACCTGGTGGGAAAACAATCTGTTAGTTATATTATACGAAAAAAATTACTGTAGCATTGCAATTTAGTTTTGAGGCAGACCAATTTAATTCAATTTTTGTTTAGTGGCATCCGATGTGTTATCACAATTCAGCCAATGTCTCGTTATGTGGAGAGTATACGAAGGAAAATGATCAGTAGTATTAATTAAGTCTAGCGTGGCAGTTTTGCCAATGTAAGTAGTTTATAATCTCAAGTGATTGTTTTAAGGTTAAAACACAAAAGAGTTCACAAAATGGTGGAGCCACGTGCAAGCCCAACGCGCCGATACACACGCGTCCGTACTCCGCCAGACTTGCAGCGCGACTGTTGAGGCAGACCAATCCGCGAGTTTCCAACTAGTCAAATTAACAACTCTTTATCGAACGTCGCGTGCTTTGTATGAAATATTGTACTAAAAATTGAATAGTGACATCATTGTTTTTCGTCGTCGTTTTGATACTTTTTATAGTTTATCCAGTTATTAAAAATAGTATTCAAGCAACACCATTACTGAAAATGTGAGTTTAGCGTAATTTTCAAACGGTTTATTTACTGAGCAGTTAAAACTAAAATATATTTCATGTAGTCAACTCCCCTATTCATCAAATACTTTTCTTAGAAAAGGTTTCGGCTACGATTGGAGGTATGAAGCATGTGTAGCGGGTGAAGTAATGTATATAATCGTATCCACTCTTGTACATTGGCAAGTTTAAAAACAAGACTCATTTTGTTGTCAAACCTAATAAATAAAAATTGTACGACACGACGGGTGCGAATAATTTTGCACCTTATTGCCGTGCAGAGAGTCGCTATTTAATTAAATCTGTTTGCGAAGTGATTTTTTTGTGCGGGTAGTACAAATATTTATGCTGTGCTTCGTTCCAAATACTAATAGCCTCTAAACTGCCACGATACGAGCATATTATAAACTGGATGATTATTTAAATGATAAAAATGCTTGGGTCTGAGGTCACTAGGTTATATTTTATTTACTTTACTGTATAGTATCAATTATTTTATTAAATAGACTATGTATTATTGTATACATAACTTTAGCTTAAGAATTTATATTGTGATAGTTATTAAGTCGTGTTATGTTGTAGAGTTTCTGGCCGCATCTTTTCTACAGCGACAACACGTTCCGACGCGGTGGTAGCTTTAAAAAGATTTGACGTTTGATAAGCTCCTATATTGAATAAATTATATTGATTTTTATTTTTTTAATAATGACGAGATTTTCAGATTCCTATTTAGCTTTCTGGCCAATTCTGATTACCAAATATAATTAATTTATTAGATACATATATTATCCGACGTTACTAAAGTTGTTTTAAGAATAAGTGAGAGTAAGTGTTTCTAATCTTTGTTTCTGTAATGCAAGATAGCCTTATAATGTGGTTGCTATTTAGAATGTAGTACAGTGTGAAGTAATATAAGTATATGTCACCGGGCGGGGAGTCCTCGGGCAGGAAGAGGTCAGGGGGCGGCGGGGTGACGCTGGGGGCGGAGTCCTGCGGCCCCAGTATGAACACGGAGACGGGCGCCTCGCCGGCCAGCCCGCCCGCGTCCCGCGCCCGCACCCACACTTGCACCGACCGCGACGCTGCAGAGAGGTTACGTTCATGACTAATATAACAATAACGGCTGCGTTAAGACAGGAGTCGATGACAAGGCATACCGCGAAAAAGATGGCGGGACGAGTTGAATGCCTACTGAAATGAGTAACGGGATGTCGCACCGAACAGACAAATATTAAAGAGTTTATAGGGGACCCCATTGCTTAGCAGTGGGACAAAATAGGATAGAAAAAAAAACAAGAATATACAGGGTGTAAGGAAAAGTATCATCCACCTTTAAACCACATATTATACCCATCAAACTGAACAACTTTCACTATGGGAGAAAATCTGTCAGCGCAAAAAAAGTCAGCTGCCAATACTAAACTGCAATACCTACTCGACTCAAACGTATGCTCCCGTAGTAAAAGTTGTTCAGTTTCATGGGTAGAGTATGTGGTTTAAAGGTTAATGATACTTTTCCTTACAGCCTGTATATTAAAAATTTCAATTACTTCATAGTCATATTTCAAGTTGTTTTCTTGACTGGACTTTTAAACCCAGTTAAGTTTGACGAAAACTTAGAAATGAGCTTAAAATGTGAGCTAGCGAGTTCGAAGATTAGAAAGACAGAAGCTAATGACGAAGTTAATTAACTACTTGTTTTTGCTGATCCGCACTAGATCCTCGTGGTAAAGTACGAAAACCATTCTCACCTGTATTCGCCTGCCCGTACCCTATATCTTATGACGTACATAGCGATAACTCACCGTAAGCAGTAGCATTCCTCGCAAAGCTCAGCGCACCGGAGAGAGCGTCTACATGGAACAGGCCGGTGACGTCGGACCTGACGTCGCCCTCATACACGGAGTATGTGACGCGCGCGTGTTCAGGCGCGTCCCTGTCGGCGGCGGCGAGCGTGAGGAAGGGCAGCAGCGCGGCGCGGTCGGCTGGCACGGCGGCGCGGTACTCCGCGAGCGGGAACGTGGGCGGCGAGTCGTTAGCGTCCTGCACTCGCACGCGCACCGACGTGTGCCGGAGCAGGCCTCCGCCGTCGCTCGCCGTTATACCCACCTGCGGAGATCACATCGCTGCTTTGACTAACTATTATAAGGACTAGCCTTGCGGTAGCATTTCCCCTCTGCCACGGTATAACCACAATTGATCTTGTGCATTTACATTCAATTTTACACCTTATCACCAAACGAGACAGCCTGTAATTGCGAAATAATAACTTAGAACTTAGAACGTTTGGGGTTCACACGAGACTACTTTTCATGATTTTTAACATTCAAAATTAAAATCTAAAGTTATGGGGATTAAAATCCAAAGTTGCGGATTTCATGTTACCTCGCCCCCCGCAAAAAGTGTCAGAAATGTTTGTTAGTAGAATTACACGCGTAACCAGTCCACATATAAAGCAATGTAGATTAGAGTAGTAAGTAGAGTCCTCCTGTTATCCTGAGAGATAATCGTTATCCTGTCATTAAAGTTCAAATTAAAGAATTATTTGATTTTAGCATTATTTTCAAACGTTTTTTTTTTACTGAGAAAATAAAACTAATTACACAGGCTGTAAGGAAAAGTATCATTAACCTTTGAACTCATCAAACTGAAGAAATTTTTCTATAAAGTATGCGGCTAAACAGTATGTAAATTAACTAAAGGCAAACCTTTAAACCACGTACTCTACCCATCAATCTGAACAACTTTTACTCCAGGAGCAAACCAGTCAGCGCAAAAAAAAACTGCTGTTCCATACTAAACTGCAACACCTACTCGACTAAAATGTATGAGACAGCAGTTTTTTTTTTGTTCTAACAAGATTGGTCCCATAGTAAAAGTCGATCAGTTTGATGGGTAGAATATGCAGTTTAAAGGTTAATGTTACTTTTCCTTACACCCTGTATTTTACGCAGTCACCGCAGGCAATGAAAATCGCGTCAATTTCTATGGAAATTTTCAGTACCATTTTGACAGTTGCCGTTGACCAAACGCGTTAAAGAAAGTCCGGATAATATTTTTAGAATCAATTCTTTGGCTGACATAGCCGTAAAAAGCCCCATAATAAAAAAAAATTGGCTGTCACGGGACGCCCGGCAGATGTGAAACTTCTCCCGATTTACATGACTACAAATTTCCGACACACAAAAAGGTAGCAGATCAGAATTTCAAAGCTAAGATTCACTTCAAAAATACTCTTTCTCCAACTCACCTCCCACTCGGCGCGAGCCTCTCTGTCAAGCGGCACCTTGGTAGTGAGAGCTCCGGTGTTGGCGTCGATAGCGAACGTCTCTCGTAGTTTCGCTGACGATATCGAGTACGTGATCGTGCCGTACTCGCCGGCATCGTCGTCGTACGCTTTCACCTGTTAATACAAGTTGATAATGTTATAATTAATAAAATATTGTAAGTATCTCTGAAGGTATTTCACGAACCGTAGCCAGGGCTACGACCAACACGTAGATGCCCCCTATCTTTTTGATACACTTTTCTCAAAATGCAATGGGACGCACCAATCGTGGTTTATCTTGGAAATCATCATGTAAATGAAACTACACAGACATACCGCGTTCACCGCAGAAACCTATTGTAGAAAGGATAGAAAATTACTTAGGCTATGGGGGTGAACTGGGTGAACCGGGAAATCTGGGTTATAGTCGATGTTGATATCAAAATATAAGGATAAGTACTATGGAGACTGTCTGCCCCTACTCCACCAATTTTGATTTCACTCTGTAGTATGGAACCGGGGTGAGGTAAAAAAGCAATGATGGATTCCTCTCTCATTCGCAAGCTCATGTGTATGAAATTCCAAAACCAACTACATATTTATATTGTAATAGTTATTAAGTCGTGTTATGTTGTAGAGTTTCTGGCCGCATCTTCTCTACAGCGACAACACGTTCCGACGCGGTGGTAGCTTTAAAAAAGATTTGACGTTTGATAAGTGTGCTGTAAGCTCCTATATTGAATAAAATTATATTGAATTGAATTGACTTCATTCCAAATAAGGACGAAGAGATATTCCGATTCCTATTTAGCTTTCTGGCCAATTCTGATTACAAATGTAATTAATTTATTGGATACAATATATACTATCCGACATATGCTGGACGTTACTAAAGCTGTTCTAAGAATAAGTGAGAGTAAATGTTTCAAATTTCTGTTTCTGTAATAAAAAATCTTAAAATGTCGTTGCTATTTGAAATGGAATATAGATTAGAGTAATCCCTTTGATAAGTTATATGTTAATATTGACAGTTGAAGCTGCGAATGCGTCGAAAAAAATATCAGTGAACTCTTGAGTGATAAACCGTGTCGGTGTATATACGCACACAGATATAAGTCGTACGGCGCCTCACGCACACCAAGTTGGCCACTTTTGCGTGAGGCTCCTACTAGAAATTTATTTAACGAGTAACCCCTTGCTGGACTTCACTGTCCGGAGTTTTAAAAAATATGAAAGTATACTAACGGTGGTGAGCAGCACGGGCGGCGGCAGGTTCTCCATGAGGCGGGCCTCGTGCACCAGGTGGGGGAAGTGTGGCGCCGCCGCGTTGGTGGGCGCGGCCTGCAGCTTCACGCGCGCGAACCGAGCGTGCGCTCCGTCCGACGCCGACACGTTCAGCGACCGCGCCGCCCCCCCGCCCGCACCCGGCGACTCCACCGAGATCACACCCGTTATCGCGTCCACCGAGAACGCGGCCCGCTCACCTGTGACCACACGCTTACATTATCTACCAGATTTTACGATTCCTATATAGCTTTCCGGCCAATTCTGATTACCAAATGTTATTTATTTATTGGATACATATACTATCCGACATATCTTGGACGTTACTAAAGCTGTTCTAAGAATAAGTGAGAGGAAGTGTTTCAAATCTCTGTTTTTGTTATGCAATAAAATAGCCTTGAAATTTCGTTGCTATTTTGAATGGAGTATAGATGGAACGTCGCCTTACTAATGCAAAACAAAAAGGGTCAAATTTTTGACAGATGTGTGCACGATAGCTGCGTTCTACGCATGTTTAAACCTTTCAGTTTGCGAGCGCTTGAGTTACCAGCAAAATGCCGTCTGCCTTAGAACCTGGAAACATTTTAGTCATCTTTGGGAGTCAACTACACTATACAGGATGTAAATTTAAATGCGTTGCATATAGAACGGAGTGCTCCAGACCATCAAACTGAACAACTTTCACTATGGAGTCAACATCGAAAGCGCGTAATAAATTTGTTGTTCCATAGTTACTCGAAAGGGGAAGCCTTTGCCCAGCAGTGGGATACTACCGGTACACTTACCGGCGTGAGGTCCGGCCAGCGCTAGCCGCAGTCTGTCAGCGTCGCTCCTGTCAGGGTCCCAGGCGGACACGCGCGCCACCACGACTCCGCGTGACGCTTCCGACGACACTACGGCTGAGATCACGCCGCGCTCCAGCCGCGGTTCACTGTCGTTTACGTCCTCCACTGGAACAGGAATATACTTCAATGAAAGGAAAAGATCGTTGCATCGCATCAAGTGGCTAGCTTATGGGATTGAAACCGCTATGATCAGTTATCGATACGGTTTGGGTATCAGAGATGGATGGATGGGATTATCGTCTCTTATGATCAATGATCTGAATGACGGGAGCAAACATACAACTAAAATTAACAGTTGTGAGAAACAAATAGAGGAACTACAATATCGTGATGAATGTGCTCTGCCCATAAACACTTATAGTGAGGAAGCATGATCGCTCACTAGGCAAAACATACTCTAAATAAAAGTCGTGCCATGGAACCGTGTACCCAAAGAAATTCGTTGAATAACTAAGGTCGATGACGTTGGAGACCGGATTACAAAGTTGAAGTGGAGATTTGCAGAAAATTTAGGTAGAAGGGAAAACGGTCGGAGGACTATGCCGGAATCGCGGCCAAGTGAAGGAAGGAGGTCCGTGGGTCGACCACCATGCTATAGTCAGACGCACAGGACCGTGAGGAGTGGCGCAATAAAAGGAGGCCTGTCGCAGCAGTGGGTTGATGTGAGCTGTTTGATTGATGATTGAATATCGTGGTCATCGGAACAAGATAGCGTATGTACAGTGAGCCAACTAACCGGTGATAAACAAGTGTGCAGTAGTAGAGAGCCGGGGCCTGCCGCCGTCGCTCGCGGTGACCAGCAGGTGGTGGGAGGCGCGCAGCTCCGCGTCGAGCGGCGCCGCGACCCGCACGGCGCCCGACCGCGGCTCCACGCTGAACAGCGCCAGCGATGCGTTGTCTGACCCCGCCGCCAGCGACAGCGAGTATGTCACCTCGCCGTTCACACCTGCAATGTTATATTACCTATTGATATGACAGTAACTAATACTGAAGGATGCCTGATTGAAACAGGCATACAGGGTGGAAAGTTGAAGCATTATAGGAGAAAACAAGAAAACTTTCTTAGGAGACTAACCCGAACTTTTAAAGAATTTTACTT
Organism: Agonopterix alstromeriana; assembly: GCA_963924505.1. NCBI lineage: Eukaryota > Metazoa > Arthropoda > Insecta > Lepidoptera > Depressariidae > Agonopterix > Agonopterix alstromeriana. The sequence goes on from OZ004667.1 coordinate 18,971,152, forward strand.
TAAAAAAAAAACTGGTTGCGAAATATTATCCCGCACCTGATGCACAGTCATCGAGAAAATGTGATATTTTCTCCTAACTGTTTTTTCATCCCATTCGATTCTCTTACTGATAAGGAACATAAGCCTCTATGGGGTAACTGAGGTGGAGGTATTAGAACTCTCAGAGACTTATGTTCTATGTGTAAAAGAATCGAATGGGATGAGAAAACAGTTTTGTGAAAATTGCCGTTTTGCTCAATGACTGTACATTTTTTCAAAATCTGTGTATGCAGAAGTAAAATGCTCCAAAAGTTAGGGTTACTTTCTGCGTTTGGTGCGCCATCTCAACTTTCCATTCTGTATAGTTTAACAGTTTATTGAAGATAACTACCGTGGCTATCTCTTAGATGAAGCCATCTAGCTATGTTAAGACACACTATAGTCTATAGCCCATTCCGATGAGATATTTTCCCAGCAGTGCAGTTCTAGGAACATTAAGTTCATTTTTACGCATGAAAAACCTCGTAAATATTATGTTGCCAATAAAATGTCGCATTTAAATAATCTTTTTACAAAATTCTATAAAAGGTAAAAGCTACATACCGGTATCATTATCACTGGCCCTCACAACAACCACCAGGTCTCCAATGGCAGCGGCTTCGGACACCTCGGCTCTATACAGGTCCTGTTCCAAATCGGGTGCGCAGTCGTTTACGTCCAACACACGCAAGGTGACGCTCGCGTCCGCAAACGCGCCCGTTACGCCATCCGTCGCGCGAACTGTCAGCGAATGAGATTGCGCCGTCTCGTAGTCTAGTGCCACGCGGGACACGAGGACGCCTGTGAGGGAAAGCTTTAGTTAATGGAGTTAGAGTCTATTTTTGTGTGTCGATGATTCGTGCTGTGATGATTAAAGCGATGTCTTTGGCTCGTAATCTGTCAATCCGTATGAAAAGGTTATGGCGGTCGTATCATTTTTATGACTATGCTAATCTACTGAGCTGCAATAAGTTGAAGGCCACGACCGCCATATGGTATAATCAACAAATTTGAAATTGAGGCCACCTTATAACCATAGAACCAGTAAACTAAGAAGTAATCTTTCACAGAACCTTTATGACGTTAATACAGGTGATAATAACATAAATTGAAATTGGTTGACAATACCTTTTAATACCGATTGACACATATACTGAACCAACAAAAAAGATATATTTACAGAAGATTCCATTTGGGACATTCGATCGGTTGCGAAGTAGAAACTTAGTTAATCAAATATTCCTTTTTTTTTAAATAATTTCCGGTCGATGATTCGTGCTATGGGGGCGGCGTTGTGATTTTGATGATGGATAAAGTAATGCCCATGGTTAAATTATGTACAGCAAATAAAATAATACACCAAATTCGTACCTATTTCCAATGAAATTACTAAGTTATTTCTATATCAGAAGCCGTAGCATGTTGCCCGTGATGCGGCTATACATTATGTAAAATAACTAAAGGCAACCTTTAAACCACACACCCATCAACCTGAACAACTTTTACTATGAGAGCAAACCTGTCAGCGCAAAAAAATCTGCTGTTCCATACTAAACTGCAACGCCTACACGACTTAAACGTATGAAACAGCGGATTCTTTTTTTGTTCTGACAGTTTTGCTCCCATAGTAAAAGTTGTTCAGGTTGATGGGTAGAATACGAGTTTTAAACGTTACCCTTTAGTTAGTTTACATACTGTATCACGCCTTTTATCTCGTTCGTTCATGCGCAAATAGAACGAGAGCTAAGGCGCGATAGCACTATATCACGCTGCCATACTACGGCCGCTGATCTCATAAATAATACCTAAAAACAAATCCACATAAAAACACCAAAAACCTAAACAAAGCAAAATGAGACGCATGCCGTGATAAACCCTTGTGTTAGTTGTTTCAACTCCCATTTAGATGAAAAGTAGATTACACACCGAGGGCAGGAAAGTAAGAAAGGTCTCAGATCAAATTTAATTGTTGAAAAATTTGTGAACTGAGGCATTCTTATTTACTGCCCAAGGTTTGTCTACTATTTTTCTCCTCGACGGAGGCGGAAAGCGACAACTTCGTTTAGCGCACGAAACGAAAGTCGACGCTATCCTCCCGGAGTGGAGGAAATTAATAGAATGCACCCTTCATAAGCATTGTCCATGCAGAACGAGACACCTATGAAAGCTTGTTAATTAAAATGAATAATGAAACCATGTCAGAGTACCTTATGTTATGTGATATAGGTACATTTAAATACTTATATATATATCTCATCAGATTGCCAGTGAGTTGGGAAGTCAGTTATTGACAATGCGAGAGGCGAATGGAATGCAAAGAGTTGGAAGTACACACGTCGTGGTTGTGATTGGTTGAAGATGAAGATTTTATAAATCGGTTTGATAGTCGAAAAGATAGTTATTCTAGTCCGACTGTTAAAAAAACATTGCGTAAAGAAATACTACATTAAAATCATTGAGGCTTTTTTTATTAAAATAAAATTCATTTCAAATTAAAGATTGAAACATTAAGTCATAGTGGCGCTTTCGGGTTTGATAGGGCAACAAAGTGACTTTTAATATTCGAAAAAAATATACCTGCCATGCTATTGATAATTAGCAACTTGGTAGTAAATAAATTAATGATTAAATAAATAATAAATGATTTTTAAATATTATTGATTTTAAACATGTTACAGCCATGTTCTGCTATTTCGAATCAAATTAAAGGGAGGGGTCTTGAACCCGCACTCTTCCAAACCGGGGAATTGCGTATTCCAATTTCGCCACCGAGCCCACTACCCAGAGAACGAAATTATGAATCTATCTTTCTGGGTAGTGGGCTCGGTGGCGAAATTGGTTAAACGCAATGCCCCAGTTTGGAAGAGTGCGGGTTCAAGTCCCCTCCCTTTAATTTGATTCGAAATAGCAGAACATGGCTGTAACATGTTTAAAATCAATAATATTTAAAAATCATTTATTATTTATTTAATCATTAATTTATTTACTACTAAGTTGCTAATTATCAATAGCATGGCAGGTATATTTTTTCGAATATTAAAAGTCACTTTGTTGCCCTATCAAACCCGAAAGCGCCACTATAAAAAAGAAAAAAAAAAGAAAAACCTATTCAGGCCAAAAATGATTATGAATCGTTGACGTGTGTACATAAAAGCGGGATGAAGGGAGCCGCTGAACAAGAATACTCACATGGACTATTGCCTCTGTCGGGTGCTGCGGATAAAACCAATGCGTTAGTATGTCGCCTATATCCTTTACTATTAGACTGCCTATTCTATTCGTTCGGTTAATCGTTATTCCCTCACGACAGTTTGCGTACTATGGGATTATTCTACCGTAACTGCATGCGTGTATTAACCCCTCATGCAACCCTTTGAATTGTTTAATTTAATTCCTTCGGCTCACACACATTTGACTTACAATTAGACATAACGTTTCATCAAGTCAGAATAAAGGTCCACAATTTTCAAGAATCGAAACAGTTATAAAGAACAGTTGAGTGAGATTTTTGAACAACTTCAAAATACACGAAAATATTATAACACGCTAATTTATTTTCTTGGAAGTACGTAGTTAAAAGGTTTTATGTTTTTTTCAAGTAACTATTCTTTTACCAATTTATGACAGAGTTATTCGGTTCTTTTTTTAACGCATGGAAAAAGTTAAAACCTATTATAAATTTAATAAAATTGGAAGACGCATGAAGTAACGAAACGTAAGAAAAACCGGTCAAGTGCGAGTCGGACTCGCGCGTGTTCTCGCACTCCGCCACCGAGTAGTGCTTGCGCTCCCACTCCCACACATACTCACACGTATCATTCATCATGATCATCAGGTTATACACATGCACACGTACCAGTATCGAAGTGTATCTCGAACAGGTCGGTGCTCTCGAGCGTGTATATGAGCTGCCTCGCGAGCGGCGAGCGCGCGACGAGCGGCGCGCCGAGCGGCGACCCGGGCGGCGTGTCCTCGCGCGCCGCCAGCGAGTAGTGCGCATGCGACCACGCGGGCGCCGCTCCACCGCCCCATACACGGACTAGCACTTCCGCCTCCGACCCACATGCTGGCACTCCTGGGAAAGATATAAGAGGAAGGTGATCAATATCGTGGCAATGAGCTGGTCATATCTGCCGAAGAACTGACAACCGGTGGGGTGTCAGAGTTCTAGAGTGGAGACCGCGAACTGGTAGGCGTAGTGTGGGACGCCCTGCTTCCCGCTGGACAGACGACCTAAAAAAGTAGCGGGGAGCGATTGGATGAGGAAGGCCGAGGACAGAGTTTTGTGGCGCGCCTTGGGAGAGGCCAATGTTCAGCAGTGGACGATGATGGGCTGATGATGATGATGATGATGATCAATATCGTTTCTGTAATCAATCAAATAAACAGGTTGCTTCAACATATTAATGCTGACACTTTTAAGGAGATGACCAGACCAGCCGCAGTCAGCATATTAAGAAGGACCCTGTATGTCGGAGATAGTCACGGGTACGGACGGTCCTTCAAGGAGTGCAGGTACACTTAATTTGTCATGTACTATAAAGCGAATCGAACAAGGGCACGACTAGGTTTTTATGCAGTTTCTTGCCGTTTCTTCTCCATAACAGTTTTACTTGTGAAACGGTGATAAATGTCGAGTCAGTGAAAAATGTAAGGAAAGAAATAATAATTATAATACACGTTTTTCACCTTTCATTTGAAAATATTATCACCCTTTCCAGCACTGTAGCCGTTATACATACTTTATTTCATATCAAAAGATAGACAGAGGGTAGATCTAATCTTATTCTTTATTCTTTTTGTAGAGCGAATAGTGTCAGTGAGGTCTGCATGATGCACGCAGTAAATAATATATTGCGCCCTTTATCTCGTTCGTTCGCGCGCAAATAGAAAGAGAGCTAAGGCGCAATGGCACTATATCGCGCTGCCATACAGCAGGTGTGCTGGATTGTGAGAAAGCTCTTTACAAATAACATGCCACAAACGTAAGAATTATCGTTACTAACCTCCATCAAAAGCAGCAATGACGAGTGTATAGAGCTGGTTGTGCGCGTCGAGTGTCTGCTTCAGTGAGATCTGTCCGGTGCGACGATCCACGCGGAACAGTTCCCCGTGGCCACGCTTCATCTCGTAACGCACCTGCAATAAAATTTAACACAAGTTGCAAGTGATTGTGTGCTTTACAACGAGAACTTTGTTTCGTAAGGGCAGGAACGCGCCCTTACGGGAAGCAAACCTTACGCGCGCTGTAAGAAAGTTTTAGTGTCGCCTGTATGCGCGCTAGTAGCAAGTGTACGTATTGCTTCCGACCAATTTCGGCTACGGTGATTACTTTAGTTCCGTAGTTGGCGTTGATGAGCTCTCATGTGGCTAAAGTAGTAAGTAACACATGTGATGCGATGCGATTGGCACAGGACCGAGAAGGGTGGAAAAATGGAGTAGAGGCTTATGCCCGAGAGTGGGTTGATACGGGCTGATGATGAACACATGTGAAGGGTTAGAATATTTTAGTATAGGCAGCTTGTAGTTAATCTGCTATGGAGACAGTTTACTACAAAGATTGTGGAAACTACAGGGTGTTAGGGTAAACGGTTGCATTACTTTAAGGGGTGATTGCACCCATGATATTGAACAACTTTCCTTAAAAAACCCATAGGAAATTCTTAAGAAAATTGTTGGAATTTCCATACTAAATGCAATCAGGTAATCGAACGTTTGTATGAAAAGTAGAAAAAAAAATCCTAGAGGTTTGTTAAGGAAAGTTTTTCAGAATCATGGGTACAATCACCCCTTAAAGTAATGTAACTGTTTACCCTAACACCATGTATAATCTATCTCCGCTAGTGTAATATCTCAATCAAACTAGTCAAAATTTATCGACTAACCTCTCCATTATCATTAGCGTCGGCGTCAACGGCCTTGACTCTGATGACATTAGCGCCCGGCTCGGCACCAGCGAGTACAGCGGCCACATACGGCCTCTCCACGAACACGGGACAGTTGTCGTTCACGTCCGTGACTGTCACGTGGAGGCGCGCGTGCGCCACGCGGCCCTCCCCCTCCGGCTCCCCCTGCTGCCCGGGGGGAGGGGAGCTCCTCGCCTGCAGGAGGAGCGTGTACGAGTCGCGCGTTTCTCGGTCGAGGGGCACGCCTGTGCTGCGTACGGCGCCCGATGTTAGACCGACCTGTTGGTAAGAGTGTTGGTTAACTATTATTTATTGGCTGTGTGCACGACATTACAGCCGTCTAGCGCCGTGATTTTCCTTTTCCTGTTCGACCCGTTTTCACACCTTTGGGAGTTGAATTGTGAAAACCCTTATTAAGCACCTAGATACCAACATACAAGTGTTACAAAAATACAAATAAACATTCAAGTTGTCCAGTTTTATCGTCTAAACCACCCCGGTTTAGACGATAAAACTGGACAACTTTCACTATGGAACCAATACCGAAATCGTTAATAAAATCGAATGTTCAATATTAAACTACAAATCTACTCGAGCTAAATGTATGGGACAGCTAATTTTTTTTTCGCAATTTCGATGTTGGTCCCATAGTGAAATTTGTTCAGTTTGATAGTTTAAACAACACCCTTAAAAGTTTTTAATTTACTTTTGTAACACTTTGTATACATCCATGGCAAATTTTATGTTGGTAGTCTTTGGTAGTTTTAGCTAAGTTATCATGTATGTAGATGACGAACGTAACATATAATGTTATACAACGTGTTAATGAATAAGCGCAAAACCTCATACACCCCAACTGATTTATAACAAAACAATTAGATTGAAACAATAATTTCGTTATTTTGATAGTTAAATTTAAAGTTATTCGCATTTTCAGTTTTAAAGCAAAAATGATTTGTTATCATTTCAGCAATGAATGAAAGCGCTAATGTGCTCATGGATACATTTTAAGAATCATGTTTTGATAGTAATTAGGGTGAGAGTACCCGACCGGTGGGTTGAGATCGAGTTCAGTAAACAAATTATTTAGAATTTTGAAAAAAATTACCTATGTTGAAACAATGATAATTTGATTCTGCTCTCGATTCTAAACAAACTACTTTCTAGTTTTGCGTTAATTCATTAACACGTTGTATAACCTTATTTAACCTAACCGAACGTAATTTATATTTATAGAATCCTACCTGGCAAACAACATAAAAAATGGGCGGAGGTGAGGGGTAGGCGTAGTAGCGCATACCCCTCACTTACTCTACGCACGTGCACGTGCTTTCGCCTACATTTTTTTTCTGCGCTGTCCCGTCTTGCTCAAAGATGTTTGCTGGCCATTACAAAGAAACTAACCTCAAATCCGTCAACAGGGTTCAGTATGTTGAACTGTACGTGTTCATTGAGCGCGGCGCCGAGCACGTTGAGGACGGCGACGGTGGTCGGGCGCGTGTTGTTCTCCAGCACGTTGTTGTAGTAGTCGCGGTGCGCGAAGGCCAGCCCGGCCGCGTCCGCGCGCCGCGCCGCCAGCCGCACGCGCGCCGTGCCCGAGTACTGCCCGTCCGACGCACGCACCCGCAGAGAGTACGACTCCGACACCGAGTCCGGCTTCTCCACGACGATCGTGCCGGATGCCGTTATGGAGAATACGCCGGATGAGTCGCCCTATGAATTGTTGGTGGTGGATTCAAAAATATTACTTTAATAAAGTGTAGACAACCCTAATTTTTTTACACTGGCTGCTAAGTTTAAACGAATGATACTCGCGCAGTGCTGAAATTCTGAAATTGACGCCCCAAGGCGAAATGCTATAGAACTGACTCGCTACGTTGGTTCTTGTGCACTGCGGCCCATTTGTTGCGAAGGTCACTACGATGTAGGTCGTCAGCAGCCAAAGTGTTAATGGGCTTTTGCTTGTACATTAGCACTGCATTTACGCAAGTGTCAAGTTATTTGTGAGAGTATTATCCCAATCTCAAGGATCGTTTTTTTTACCAAAAGTACAGTTGAGAAAAGAATGCGGAGAAAAGCTCGCAATGAGACTACCCCTAATTTTAAAGCCGATTTTTGAATTTGATTTTGTAAGTCATCCCTCAGAGACGGTAGCAAAAAGTATAGCAAGATATCGATCGTAGTCTTGGTTGTAAAAATAACAGATTTTTTTAAAATAAGTCATTGTTGAACTTTGTCACAGTATTAAAACATAGACGGACCCGTAGACTAGACAAGAATATCTACTGGAGACAAATGGAATACTAAGGGCCTGTTTCACCACTTCTGGATAAGCTCTTGTTAGCTTATATGACAGATAAATTGGCATATCTTTCATACAAAATGTGTCAAACGAGCAGTCGGATAAGCTAACAAGAACTTATTCAAAAGTCGTGAAACAGGTCCTAAATGAAGTAAATAAGTAACAACACTACTCACCTCGATAATATCGTACTTGACGCTGCCCCCGGGCGGCAGGTCCCTGTCAGTAGCGGGCACGTCCAGGACGGTGACGCCCTTGGCGGAGGGCAGCAGTATAGTGGCGTCGTACGAGGCGGCGGAGAAGGTCGGCGGACAGTCGTTGACGTCCGTCACCTCCACTCTGACCTGCGCCACGCTCTCTGACGGCAGCCGCGGCGTACCCATGTCCATCACCTGCGGGAATAATGTAAGGTATTATAATAAAATCCCCGAGACCATTTTGAATATTTCCGAAAACATGTTTAAAACTCAAATCAAAAAAGTCCTCTGTAAAAAAGCACATTATAAACTGGATGATTAATCAAATGATCAAAATGCTTGGGTCTGAGGTCACTAGCTTATAGTTTATTTACTTTACTGTATAGTATCAATTATTTTATTAAATAGACTATGTATTATTTTATACATAACTTTAGCTTCAGAATTTATATTGTAATAGTTATTAAGTCGTGTTATGTTGTAGAGTTTCTGGCCGCATCTTCTCTACAGCGACAACACGTTCCGACGCGGTGGTAGCTTTAAAAAAGATTTTACGCTTGATAAGTGTGCTGCAAGCTCCTATATTGAATAAATTATATTGACTTTGACTTTGGTAGGTAAAGCGATGAAACAAGCCCCACTCGGCACCGAATCTGGTATAAAGGATTTTTCTAGCTGTAATCCACTACGTCATTATTGTCGCCGTCCATGTTCGCGGCAGTGTTGTGATGCGGGCTCCTTCGGCCCCGTTTCTTCGCACACCTACCTAAGGCGCGGTATTGGCTGTGTGCACGTTATTAGCGCCCCTAGCGGTTACGAACTGCCATGAATTTTATTTGAAGTTAAATGATAGTTAAGAGTTTGTTAGTTTATACTAAAATAACGTAATAACTAGAGAAATGAGCAATATTATCGATATTACAAATATTAAATTACTTATTCACTAGAATTCACGACCTTTGCAGAGCCAATATTTACCGTACAAACTTTTATCCCAGTTTCCACACCTTTTGAGGTTGAATTTTCCAATTAATTAGAAACTTCCATGCCTTAACGTAGTAGTCTTTACAGTTTTGGAAATTTCGTGTTTAGTTCTTGAGTGAATTTGCATAGATTCATGCATATTTGACACAGCTTGTTCGGAAATAGTACAAATTTCTGCCAACCCGGGCGCTGTGATCGATTCGATAGTTCCCATCACCCACTTCCCATCGCACATAGCCAACAGCGCTTGCCTTGTTTGAGCCCTGCAGTTGAATAGACGTCCCAGCGTCTATAGCCCTTTGAATAATTATTATAAGGACTAGCCTTGCAGTAGCATTTCCCCTCTGCCACGGTAGAAGCACAATTGATCTTGTGCATTTACATTCAATTTACACCTTATCACTAAACAAGACAGCCTATAATTGCGAACTTAGAACGTTTGGGGTTCACACGACACTACTTTTCATGATTTTTAACATTCAAAATTAGGATCTAAAGTTATGGGGAATAAAATCCAAAGTTGTGGATTTCATGTTACCTCGCCCCCCGCAAAAAGTGGCAGAAATGTTTGTTAGTAGAATTACAGGCGTAACCAGTTCACATATAAATAGTCAAAGCTATAGCCAGCATAATGAAGTATACCTTGACGGTGAACTCGTGCACGGCGGCCTCCTCGTAGTCGAGCGTGGCGGCGAGGCGGAGCGCGCCGGTGGTGGGGTCGATGCGGAAGCGCGCGGCGGCGGCGGGCTGCAGGATCTCGTAGGCGCGCTGCCGGTTGCCGGGGGAGTCCCCGTCCTCCGTCTCCAGCACCAGCGGCCGCGACCGCTCCGCGTCCGGAGCCGCGTCCGTCACTACGTACAGATACATACAGGATCCTTGTTTATATGCTGACGGTTTTTTAGGGAGATGATCTGACCATCAAACTGAACAACTTTTTCTATGGTACCAGTGATTGCCACGCGATGTCACATGGTGACTCGCGAAAGAAAAAGTATGGGATCAATATCGATTTCGATATTGTATGGTACAGCAAATTCTTTTTTCGCTTTAGTTTGATGGTCTGATCATCCCCTTAAAAATCTGTTTTAAGGACCCTATATTTATGTATAGGGTGTCACAGAAAGGTGTGATATCATTCGCAGAGGAGCTTCAGTCCATCCACACATTTGAGTCGAGTAGTTAGGTAGGTAGGTATTGCAGATTTGTATGGATTTTTTGTTGCGGTTTCAATGTCAGCCCGTAGGAAAACTTGTTCAGTTTGATAGTCTAGACTACAGCTAAGACCATCAAACCACCACCACCCTTTAAATATTACAAGAGTATTTTGTTACATCCTGTATAATGTTACACCTATTTCCCAGTGAGACATACAGAGACTAGTTCATGTCACTGACTACGATATTGTCGTACATACCCAGTGAGTGTTGTGGCGCGGCCTCGGAGACCCTGCCGATATACAGCGCGCGGCGCAGTGTGGGCGGAAACTCGTTGCGGTCCAGCACCTGCACGCGGACTGTGGCCGTGGCTGTACCGCCGCCCTGCAGGGAATACCAAGTGAGTAAGTCAAATGAACGAAATCTTGCATAGGAAATATCGCCTAACGACCTATTGTGACGCCTTTGCTATCTTTCCTTATGCGAATGTGAACGATATAAAAGACGCGACAAATTTTTGGGGTTGGCAGAAATTGCTTTATTAACCAATAGCTATCGTCTCAAACAGTTGTACCAAGGTTAACCTATCTCTAAGAGTGTAGTAGGTTTAGAGATAGGGTAGTGTTATTACCAACCAACTAATCTCATGTTTCTAAGTTAGCAACAACTCTGTAGCCATTACATTATCGTGCGAGCTTTGACAAGTCAACCAAAGCCAGCGCGAGAATATGAATTTGTATCTTGTATCGCGATGAGTTCGCGAGTAGCAATCGTTTCATTAAGGCATTGTGCAGGGAAACGCGGCGGAATAGTTTGCGCTCTCAATCGTCGTTAAAAGTCAACTTTTGTGGCACATTTCGTACCCATGCTAAAAAATGCGTATGTATATGCTACAAATGCGACACTACCACAGAACATTATAAGAGGGGGTTAGAAATGCAAAGAAGCGCTTTTGCTTCGGAGACGGCTGTCGCCACTTGTCTTCCCGCTCACGCTGCTTCAATTACTCATGCCCTCTCGCTCGCCCCACGCCGCGCGCCTTATGGTGCTATGCAAATCATTGCATAACCTGTGGCGACACGTTTCACGCCTACTTTGCACTTCTAACCCCTCTTATAATGTTCTGTGGATACTACAGCAAGACTGCAAGACTGACCATATTGAGCGCGGTGACGGTCAGGTTGTAGGAGTCCTCGGCCTCGTAGTCTAGCGGCGCGGCGGTGAGCAGGCTGCCCGCCGTGGGGTTGAGCGTGAACAGCCCCTCCCCGCCGCCCAGCACGTACCGCACCCCCGCGCCGCCCCGCGCCTCCAGCGCCGCCAGCGGGGTGCCCGCCGGCTCGTTCTCGTACACCGAACACACCACCTCCGATACTGAGAACCTGATCACACAAAGTTCCTGCATAAGGGCATAGTGTCATTCAACTAGAGGTCGCGGCAGGTACCTCGCGCCGTATAGTATAGACCCGCTGCGACCGCCGAGCGCGACCACTAGTTAAGTAAAAAATTACGCTATAGTAAGGGTGTGAGATACACGTACTTTCGATTACATTGCAGGATGATCATGAGGAGGAAAACGGAAGATCTTTCACGGGCTATTGGAATTACAAGGACCGCGACGAAACAGCAGCTTCTTTTTTTAAATAATATCTTTAACGGCTCTGGATACTAGTCCTTTTGAGCCATTCGTTATTTTTTTTCTTAATGAATGGTTACAATAGTAATGATAGAATAATCAGTGTGTAGACTCACGTGGGCGGCGCGTCGTCGGGCTCCACCACGGTGACGTGCAGCGGCAGGGTGGCGGCCCTGGCGCCGGGCGGCGGGTTGGAGGCCCGCACTGTCACCGTGTAGTCGTGTGCGCCCCGCGCCGGCAGCGGCCGCGTCAGCCGCACCTCGCCTAGCACCGGCTCTGTGTGAGATACAAAATTACGTGTTAAGTCTCTTTCTATTGAGTCGACTTCACGTCATTGAGGTTGACTTGCCGTCGTGTTAGCGATTTGCCCGTTAGCGTTAGAGGATTGCTGATTGTCAAGGATGTGGTAAGATTAATTCAATAAATAAAGGCGAGAAGCTTTCGATCTCATTCCATTCCACTTCGTCTTTTCCAGATTTCTGGTAGTTATAATATTGTCTTATCTGCCACAAACATTGCATGAAGATTGGTAGTTTTCATCGAAAAAAAGTTACGAAACCAAATTTTAGCAGCTTAGAATCGTATGTTTTTTTTTACCGTTCCAAAATTTTAAGGAGTGGTTCAGACCATCAAACTGAACAACTTAAAAATTGTTATGTTATGCGATGGAAGCAACACTGAATTCGTAAAACAAAATCTGTTATCTCATACATTTGAGTCTACTCTACTCAAATCAGTTTCAGTATCAGTTTAGGAATCACAGTTTAGTACCTTCAACTAGAAGTCACGACATCGTCAGCGACTTGCAAGCTTACCTATCTCAAACAGTCCAGCGGCGTCGCCGCCAGCTATCGAGTATAGGATCCTGGCGGCGTCGCCGGCGTCGGGGTCGGCCGCTCTCAGGGCTGCCACTAGAGTCCCCGGCGCGGCGGCGCGGGAGAGCCTCGCCTCGGCGAGGCGGCGGCCCCACGCCGGCGCGTGCTCGTCCGCGTCGTGCACGCGTAGCGTCACGCGCGTGAAGGCGCGCGACGCGCGCGGCGCCTGGTCCCGCGCCCACACCGTCAGCTCGTGCAGCGCCGCGCTCTCCCTGTGACCCGGGGGGGACAATGTTCAAGTGACAACACTTCTTGTGCCATACCGTGACGAAACCGACATACGCCGAGGAAGATATTCTGACACGTATGTGAAGTCTACCGATCCGCATTAAGGCACGCGTGCCGAACTGACCACCCATAAGCTATTCTTGAGGGTAAACCTGTGCTCTGCAGTATGACTTTATATTATCGGTTGATAATGATGATGACTTCTTACGTCGTGCGTATCGCGGACGACCCGATAAACTAATGGAAATGATTTATAAGTCTCCTGATTTCGTGTCATCAAATATGGCATTTATTTGGAGGGGGAGTGAGGTGCACCGGGAGAGACGGTCGTCGCGCAAACACCTAGGCCGATCAGATGCATTTTTCGTCGTCACTATGCACAAGCAACCCTACCATTTTAACCGAGCGCTCATAAACCGTTATGGGGATGTACTATCTCATCTTAACTATTATAAAACTGTAAAAAAGTGTGTCTGTACATTGAAGATATTTACATGAAAAAGATTATGATATGGTTTTTAGGTTTCCTGGACTCCAAATCAACCTTTTTTAGAATTTTTGTGTGTCTGTTTGTTTGTGTGTTTGTAACAGCAAAAACGCAAAAACTACTGAACCGATTTTGATGAAACTTTTTTTGTTTGATAGCTTATGCTCTCACTTAAAATCTGGTATATAGTTTGTGCGGACGAAGTCGCAGGTAAACTCTTGTACAATAATAGAGCTGTGAAAGATCAGTAAGAACTATTTTCAATATACCTATCCAATGGTTGCGCCAACTCGAGTACACCGGTGAACTCGTGCAGCCTGAACAATTTCGCAGAGGCGGGGGCCCGGGCAGCGTGCAGGCCGTACAGTAGGCGGCCGCCGGGCCCCGCGCCGGCCCCCGCGCCGGGCCCCGCGCTGGCCTGCAGCGCCGCCAGGGCCTCGCCCACGCGCGTGCTCTCCGACGCCTCCACGACGTACTCGTCGAGCGAGAATGTCACCCCGCCCTCGTTTGCGTCGTTTATTACTGTTATGTTTACCTGCAAATAAGAAAAAGATCGATGACCCATTTTGTTAATGTATATTGTCACTTGAAAATCCTGTAAACACAATGTATATCCTAGAAGCTCAGATTCAAACAAACCAGCGAAACTGGCGCACGCACACATGGACGCGCCCGTACGGCAATGTGCAGATAGTTTAGGGTGTTCATCTGACTTATTGTATGGTCGCCGTGCATACGTGTCTATGTGTGCGTGCGCATTTTTCGCTGCGTAAAGCTGCCCTTCTGGGACCTATTTTGTACTGTAAATAAAGCCAAGCAAAGACGAAAAATTACAGCTAGGCCAGACGCAAAGTGTATCATACTCGTTTAAGTGATTCCAAAGCTATTTATGGTTAAAAAAAAATATCAGTTTAAAGGTAAGACAATAGACAGATGGACAGGCAGATAGATGGACAAAAAGTTGGTGTAGAGTCCCACTGACACCTTTTGTGTATGGGACCAAAATAAAAGGCATGTCAGGGGCCAGGGTCCCAATATTTTAAACAAAAAAAAGTAAATTGAAACTTACAAGAGTAGTAACAACATGCAGCCCGTCGGTGACGGACACGTTGAGGCAGTACTTGGGCTGTCTCTCCCACAGCAGGCGCTTGGCCAGCACCAGGCTGCCGTCTTCACGACCTATATAGAACTCCTGCCGCTCATCACCATCTGTTGGAAAAAAGTCTCTTGACATGTAAACTATACTAGGTGTTAGGGTAAACAGTTGCATTACTTTAAGGGGTGATTTTACCCATGATACTGACCAACATTCTCTATGAAGCCAATAGGAAATTCGAGAAATAAAAATTTGACCTATTGTACAAACATTTGATCAGCTAATTATTTTGCATTTAGTATGGAAAGTCCGAAAATGTTTTTCCTATGTTAGAGTTAGAACATAAAAAAGTATGACTGCATTGTCTCCATGAAGATATTCACATGTATTAACTGCAATTATTATTGACAGCCTGATAGCACAGTCGGTAGTGAACCTGCCTGCTGTGCAAAGGGTCGCGGGTTCGAATCCCGTAAGGGACAAATATTTGTATGATGAATATGAATATTTGTACCCGAGTCATGGTTGTTTGTATCTATATATGTATTATATATCGTTGTCTAGTCATCATAACACAAGTCCAGGCTAGATTCTGGTACTTTAAATGTGACTAGATAATTTGTGTGACAATGTCCAAGATTTATATTTTATTTATTTATTTATATTAGTGAAGTTACAGTTAACGCACAGATTGGAAAATGATCAAAGAAAATTGCCATATTAGCATTAAATATTGCTCGGTTTGTATATTCCACCCTTTCTGGGTATAGATAAAAAAAATGACTTGACTCACATCTTCCCGTCCTCAAACTGGGCTAGGACTGGCTTACTGTTTGCCGCCTTCAAACTTGGACTATGTAAACACAATCAAACCCTACTCACCGACAATGTCATAGAACAATGAGTCTTGGTCGGGGTCGGTGGCCTGCAGGACGGTGAGCAGGAAGCCCGGCGCGTCCAGCTCGGCGACCTGCAGCGGCGGCACGGGCGCGAGGGCGGGCGCCGCCCCGCCGCCGCGCGCCACCCCGCGCACCGTCGCGCGCGCCACCCCGCACCGCGGCCGCGGACCCTCGTCGCATGCTCGGATCTGTGAGTGCAGTGCAGGGGGATATAACGTTGTTATTGTTTCATTTTTAATACAGAATATGCATAATTTTGTAAATAAAAAACATACGAAAACATTACGGAAAGTTTGACGTTGACGTTTCAGTTTGACAGTTTTGACCAGGCCTATGACAGCTTTAGTTCCGATATTTCCGTTTGGCGCTGCAGTCACATTTTCCCTCATGAAATATCATCATAGGACGCCTTTACTTACAGCAACAGCAGCGACATGCCCTGTTGTTGCGTCAGAAGCTTATATCTTGTGTTTTCTTGGTATTTCCGCTTGAGTTGGCAATCCCTGAGAAGCACTAATTCTTCTCCGTTGTATGACATAATAATATCGTTGATTAGTTTGTTACTTAGCCAAATATCCCTATATTTGCATTCTGGAATCACTGTTTACATGTTTATAACTACAAGTTCTATACAAATCAGCTTGGCGACAGCAGCGCCACAACGGATCTGTTGAAACTAAGTGAAAATTTCACTGAGGGATCTGTAGCTTGCCACATACCAGTAATCTGTGATTTTGACTTGAAAGTGACATTATCCGGCGCATTTTGATGTTTTCATTTTAAAGGCAACATGATCTGAGGCATACAGCCAATCTTTTATCCTAACGCTACATATTATCAGTAATCTGTGATCCTATCCCAGCAAGGTGGAATAGGTATTGTTGGTTTAATATCCATGCCCTAACCTCACCCACGGTTTAATTTTATTGTTTGATAAAGAAACCTGATGTGCATTAAAAAACAGTAAATTCAAGTTTAGAGTAAGCAGAGGAGTTGGTTAATAAATTAAAAAAAAAAGTATAAAACCTCCAAATATCTATTTCCAGCTTCCTCCAATACATGAAATTCGGCAAGAACGTTTACCTTGTATCTGTTAGGTGCTTGCGTTTTTTAAATTGAACCTCTAAGAGCATAGATATTATATAATAGAGGACAGTGCCCAGGAGTGTATAATATATGGGAAACTGGCCATGCAGCAGATACTCACAGTGATATCGTGCGCATCGCCAACGCGCATACGCAGGCGCGGCGCGCGGGACAGAGACAGGTAGAGGCGGCCCGAGCGCGCCTGCACGCGCAGCTCGCCGCGCGCCGCGCCGCGCGCCCGCGCGCTGTACCGCACTGTACCGTTCTCACCTAGATCACCGTCCAGCGCCACTACCTGCAATGATATAACCATATTAAGTATGGCGTTGATGAGTTTTTGGAGGAAAAAGTAACCCACCGACCACCTGGATGCGAACTGACTCGAAGGATATGCTGCAATGGGCTTACTGCCAGAAATGACGCAAAAGTGCCAAGAGTGGTGCCAAAAGTGCAAAAAGTATCAGAAGGGCTGACTGGTCCCAAATAGGGAAACAGTCAGGGGATTGATTAATAGATGAGCTTGTCTTCTTCAAAAATATTACATCCTTTATCCCACCACACTGCGCCCATGAGTTCGTCTATACTAAATCATAGAATAAAACAAATAATAGTTTTTCACTGGGAACTACCTGACTGACTTTGATGAGATACACGCAGTACAGAAGATAGTGTACATACCGTAGCGAGATAGTAGCCGGAGGGCGGTTCGTCATCCATCACGTCCCAGAGCGCGCGCGAGCCCGAACCATCGTCATCCTCCTCCCCCTCCCACTCCGTGCTGCTCTCCTCCCCCACACCCGCGTCCGCCTGCACACACACACGCACACACTGCTACAACTACTACTCGAAAACACTCCATGAAAACAAAGCTTGAAGTTTCAGTTGGATTAGGATCAATTTGGATTTGAAAAATATATTAGATAAGTAGGTACTTAATCGCCCACTGCACATTTGCAAAATTCTATACAGTAATCGGCATCACATGTCATTTTTATAATGAGAGTTGGAAACCATAAAAAATTTACTTGATGGCGCTGTATACAAATAATGACACTCGTAAACCTCTCAAATCTCATGTTAGCACTCAATGGGACCTCAATTCATGGAAAAAACCCAAAACAAGTCCAAAGCATACACTCCGTGTGCTCAGGCTCTGATGGACAGGCAGTCTTCCAAGCATTGCCACTCTAAACACCATAATCTCGCAGTCACTCATGAAGTCAAACACACTCATCAAACGAAGACTCTCACCTGGGGTAAAACGTCATGTATATCATCAAGCATAAGCGGCGCCGGCACCCTTATGTCGTAGAAGCGTTGAGTGAACGCTGGCGCGTGGTCGTTCACGTCCAGTAGGGTGACGACCACTCGGACGGTGCTGGCGAGCTCACCGTCAGAACAGCGCACTTCTAGAGCGTGCGTTGGAGTCGCTTCACGGTCCAGGGTACGTCCTGTTGTTACTATTTCACCTAGAAATACAAATATACTAATTGGGTACTAGATCAAGAGTAAGCCTTATACAAGTTCGATGTAGGTGGATAAAATACTAGTGAGCGGCTCCGTTTTCTGCGCCTTTGTTCACTGTCTAGTCGAGTAAAATATGCGTTCTTACAAGCTGAATCTTACGAGTGTTACTTCTATTGTCGCTCATGGCTTCAAAGCCTGATCAAAAATCACCTTAAATGTTAACTGAAGACATTTAAGGGGATTTTATTTTAATTCTTAACCCAAGGTCAGACTCTGATTTTTAAATAGGCAAAAATTATCACAATATCATCCTATTCCTACACTGTCCCCCTGCAAGAAACAGAGGTTTGTTCCCTCGTTCACCCGAACCATGCAATCAACCACGGGGAGTTTTTATTTTTATTTTTTTTGTTCTCTTAAATGGGTACATGTGTGTCTTAAACATTACCACGCCAAACAGCACAACAGAAGCAAATCAATCAACTGCTTTCATAGTATTTTGAAACCGCCGCAGATTAACATGGCTTAACGAATGTCGCCATCCAATGGAGCCAACTAATTATCATTCCATCCAAAACTTAAAGATCAGACTCACCAGTAAACTCATCGATAGAGAAGAGACCGTCAGGATTGCCGGCGACGATAGCGTAGGTAACGTTGGCGGGTTCGGGCGCGGCGTCGGCGTCGGTGGCGCGCACGGTCAGCACGCGCGTGCCGCCCGCCGCGTGCTCGGCCAGCCGCGCGCGGTACATCGCGCGCTCCGGCCACGGCACCATGTCGTTCACGTCCTCCACTTCTATGTACACCTGCAAGGCACCGTTTCAAGTTATATTGACGGTTAACTGACACCAAGTTGACTAATATAGCTCCACACCTATTGGAGCCGGGTCGTGAAGTCGTGTCAACTTTGGTCGGTGGTTTTTTATCACCTTAATAGAGAATAACAATTTGATTGGAGAAGCTTACTTGAGCCTACTTCAATCACGGTATACAATGTGCCTTGTTTTGTTATTGTCTTACAAATAAAAATACATAAATCTTAAGTGTAGGTAGGAAAATATAACGACACTTAAAAATTTTAGAAAAAGATAAATCGTCCGTCTTAAACATTCTTAATTCGGCAAAGAGGGCATAGAATTTGTAATACAATTAATTTTATTACCTGTACAGTAGTGTAGCGTGGCACTAGGCCATGGTCCTCCGCTGCTACGGTAAGCCAGTAGTGAGGCACCGACTCCCGGTCCAGCGGGGTCAGGGTGCGGATCACACCTGCAAACAATAATCATCCTTATTTTATAGTGGACAAGACAAAAGTTGCGCTTGTGTTCTTCAGAGATGATTAATATCCACTCACAAGCCACTTTAGTTGATTACTATATTGAATTTCACGTAGGGTATCAAATTATCGGCAATAACGTACCTGTATCGTCTATAGAGAAGTGCGCCATTCCAGATCCTCCTACGATGTAGTAAGCAAGTCGTGAGTCTCTTCCTGGCGGGTCTGCATCAGTAGCTGTAGCTTCTAACACCAGAGTACCACGCGGAGCATCTTCCTTGACGCGTGCTGTTAAGACAGCTGCATCTTCGAATACAGGCGCATGCGCGTTCTCGTCTACGTCAACAACTTCTATTATCACTGTTGCTTCTGCCCATAGAGCTGGTCGGCCGCCATCAGTAGCTCTCACTGTCACGCCATACACCTGAACAAAAAAAAATTTCGTTAGAGTCAAACTAAGATTTGTTGTAGCTTAAATCTTTAAAAGTAATTTTTACCTGTCTCTCCTCGAAATCTAGTCGTTTAGCAGTCCGTAAGGTTCCCGACGATTTGTCTACAGTAAATACAGCGTCTTCTGGAGCCTGGTCAGGTAACGAGTATGTTATATCACCTCCAGCTCCCAAGTCCGGGTCGAAAGCCTCGAGTACAGCTACAAGTGTGCCGATTGGCACGTCTTCTCGCACACGCGCGTTGTATGCGCTGAGGCCGAAACGCGGCGCGTTGTCGTTGACATCATCTACTGCAACACGTACTAATGCTTCTGCGTGTAAACCACCACCGTCAGTCGCACGGACTGTAAGCTCGTACAACGCCCGTCGCTCGCGGTCTAACGCCGCGCAAACAGCCAATACTCCTGAGGTTCGGTCTACACAGAATTCTCCATCACCACCTGAGAGACTGTATGTTATTCGCGCAAATTCTCCCGCGTCGCGATCCGTCGCGTTTGCTCTGAATATCGCGGTCCCATTTAAGGCGTTTTCAGTCACGCGAAAGCTTGCTAGTGTCTTCTCAAAGCGCGGTCGGTTGTCGTTCACATCAAGCACGGTCACTGGCAGAAGTCGAGACGCTGACCGCTGCGGCCTACCAAGGTCATACACAGTCACGTTGAGATAGTACTCACTCTCACGCTCTCGGTCTAGATATCCTATAACCTTCAGCTCACCAGTGTCGGGGTCTATTCGAAAAGCAGAATCAGGGTCACCGCCGGAAATCGCAAAAACTAGCAATCCGTTGTAGCCAAGGTCTCGGTCACGAGCTCGAAGTTTAACCAGTGACGTCCCGAGTGCGACAGATTCGTTCACTTTTACTTCGACAGGGAAGTCGATAAATTCGGGCGAGTGAAGATTTTCACCATAGCGTGATGGAGCAAGAGGGAACTCGTCGGCGAGATCGATGGGTGCGTTGCTTCGCTCTGCGGCTGCCAGTAGCTCAGTTAATCGCCTCGCCACGCCTGCATCACGACACTCCAGTCCATTGTCTGTACTACTGCTGCCGCCCACCAGATGTAAAGTCAGTGACGTTGAATCAGCGAAGTGCGTACCGTCCGTGGCTGTGACATTCAGGACGCGGGTCTCAGTGCGTACATCTCCCAGGTCACAGGAGAGGCTGACGGTGCCGGTACCGGAGTCCAGTGTGAAGCAGTTGTCTTCATTCCCACCAACGATGCGGTAAGAGACCACGTCTCCGGCGTCGAAATCTAAGGCGGAAAGAGTGGCAATTTCCGTGCCTATTGGTAGACGACGTGATAAGTATCCTACACAATCGACGCGCTCGAATTGCGGCCTGTTGTCGTTGACATCTTGCAGGTGGATGGTGAGGCGCATCTCTGCCTGGCGCCGGTATGGAAGCCCCCAGTCACTCGCACGGATCCTCAGCACGTACTCACGTCGCATGCTCTCATAGTCCAATAGGCGTGTTGTGCGCACGGCACCAGAGAAGTGGTCCACATCAAAAGGCACCGGCTGAATGTTGGCAATACTGTACGAGATGTAGGCGTTCTCACCGGAGTCAGAATCACGTGCTGATACTCGTTCAACAACCGCACCACTGGGTCCATTTTCGGCCAGAGTTACCTCGATTTCCTCCTTGGTAAACACCGGGTCGTTATCGTTGGCATCAAGAACCGTAATTTTAACTTTAGCGGAGGATTGTTGGCGTGTGCCGGCGTTACCCTGATCGATAGCGGATACAGTAAGCGTGTATAGAGACTTAAACTCGGCATCGAGGGGTACAGCGGTGTAAAGCACGCCTGTATCTGGGTTCACAAGAAACTCGCCCCCTTCGTTGCCACCGACGATCTCGATGTAAACGCGCGCGTTGCGGCCTTCGTCGCGGTCAGTGACCTTGAGTCGAATGATAGGGGTGCCAGGCGGCGCAGTCTCGGGAGTACTTGCTTCGTACACTTCACGGCTGAAGACTGGCGCGTTATCGTTGGCATCAATAAGTGTTACAGGTAAAGTGAGATATGAAGCGCGCGAGGGACGTCCTGCATCCTGAGCGCGTAAGGTTAAATTGTATCCATGAGGTGCCGTCTCGCGGTCCAGCAGTGCATGCACTACTACGTCGTATTCGCCATGTTGCGCCGATGGTCGCACGCGGAAATGTCCGTCTGGATCTCCATCCACAATCTCAAGGCTGGCGATGCGACCGTGTTCGCCGACGTCGCGATCTGTCACTTCAACAATGGCATAAATCTCGGCAGTGGAGTTTTCAACTAGCTCGGGCAAGCGACGCACACGTAGCTCAGGAGCATGTAAGTTCGCTTGAGCCACTCGAACGATGACGGAGGCGCGAGCAGCAGGCGCTTCCTCACCGCGCGCCAATAACGACGCTCGGTCCCGAGCTAGCACCGTCAGCTCGTGTCGAGCGCGCTCTGAAAAGGCGAGCGGTCGAGTCAACGTTATCGTTCCACTGGTAGGATGCACCGCGAACTGGTCAGTGGACTCCGCAATGCTGTAGTAGATCTCGCCGTTGATACCAAGATCGGCATCCTCCGCTGCGACGCGCGCTATACTCGAGTGTACAGCCACGTCCTCGGGCACCGTCACCTCGTATTCAGTCGGGTAGAAGAGCGGGCTAAGGTCGTTGACATCCGTGACGGTGACGATAACGACGGTGTCAGCTTCCAGTTGATCGCCATCGGATAGCGTAGCTGTAGCGCGTACATCGAGCCGGTAGGAGTCTTTCCGTTCGCGATTCAACACGTCGGCGTGGCCGGCACGCGTGCGTATCGATAAGAAGCAGTAATCGCCGACGGTACGCTCCTCCGCTTTGAAGAACTTGTCCTTATCACCGTGTCGGATGCGGAATCTGACTCGAGCGCCGGGAGCTGGAAGCTGTAGGCCGGGCGGTGGGGCACCGGGGGGAGGAGAGGCCCGCGCTCTCGGGGGGCTGTTCTCCGGCACGCTCACGTTGTAGAGGGAGTGGGGGAACAGTAGGACCGGGAGGCCGGGAGGCCCGGGGCCGGCGTGAGCGCACCACGCCGCCACCAGGACGAGCCACGCCCGCGCACCCCACATGCTGTCGTAAGTATTCTGTAAAAGAAGAGAATTTATTTTAACTATGATTGCAGCCTCTACGACGGATCTTTAAATACGAGTATTATGCACAAGTAGAATACCAACGAAGCTCATATTAACAACCATAAATGTAAAGTTTAAACACCTTTAGCTAACCACAGGAAATGATCGAAATGTTACAAAGTGTTTAACTACAAACCGGCACCCATTAACAAATACGGATAACCTAGATTAGCCACATAGCGCGCACTAAAATTAATAGTGTTTACAAATTTTATTACCACTATCTGTTTACTCTGCTACTCGTACCCGAACCACCGAATCAGGTCGATGACTCCTGTTATCAGCTATTAGCTAACGAATTATCAGCCCCTCGGGTAATCTA
Organism: Agonopterix alstromeriana; assembly: GCA_963924505.1. NCBI lineage: Eukaryota > Metazoa > Arthropoda > Insecta > Lepidoptera > Depressariidae > Agonopterix > Agonopterix alstromeriana. Next base: position 18,994,663 of record OZ004667.1, read on the forward strand.
CAATCTAAGTAAATGAACAAACTGTAAGGCCGTGATCACATCCTACCGCTACTTCTACTTATCAGAACATTATCATGGCTAAGTAAATTGGGTAATGGTACTGAATTAGGGCGAGTTTTTGTTGGGACGACATGATGAGTTGATCGATTGGGTTAGTCATCATTTTTAATCTTCTGAACTTTGACCATAATATACCTAACTATGGACGGACGTAGCATGAAATCCGCAACTTTGGATTTTATTCATTTATGATAGATTATAATTTTGATTGTTAAAAAAAGTGTCTTGTGAACCCGAACGAGACTAGTTTGAAGTTATTGTTCCGCAATTATAGATTGCGACGTCTCGGAGACTGGGTCGTTCGTTCCGGAACATGGCTGTTCACATAAATATTTTTAGGGTTCCGTAGTTAACAAGGAACCCTTATAGTTTCACCATGTCCGTCTGTCTGTCCGTCTGTTCGGGGCTTAGCTCAGAGACGCTTAGTACTAGAAATCTGTAATTTGACATGGGTATACATATTTATCACGCCGACAAAGTGGTAAAATGAAATCATGAGAAGTGTTTTTTTAGCGTAAGTACTACACAAAAAATGGGAATGCAATTTTTTTTTCTCATGTTTCCCATGGTGTGGGGTATTATTGGTCTTTTAAAATATTATGGGTGTGGGACAACCATTTTTCCATTTAGGGATCCGTTAGCGAAATATTAAGCTTTAAAGTGAAAATTTTAGTTAGAATCAAGTGGGGGACCCCTGCCAGCTAAAGGGTTGTTTCTGGATACGTGAAAAAAATCACGGCAGTAGTGTATATAACGAAGATAAATGGAAAACTATCACCGCTAATTAGGCTTTACTAGTTAACGAGTAATAGTCGATCAACTTGCAAAATGTACTTTTTAGACTTTATTAGCCGTTAAATCGTAGTATAAAACAAAAAGCCCCCTTCTAAGTCCCTATATATTGAGACGGGCAACTACAGAACCCTACCCTGCGCGTGGCCCGATACGCACTTGGCCGGTATTTACTTTTTTTATAAACTGAATGTTATATTACAACTAAATAGTAGTAGTAGGTACCTATTATTTAAATGACGCAATATAACTAAGTATTATGTTCCGATGTTCCGATACGTTATTAAACGACGCTGTTAGTTTTCCAGTGACAATAAAACTTGACTGTTATACTCGTAGCTTGAATATCCAGAAAATATTTGGGTTTACAGAAATATCCTGATGTACGGATGTCGAACTCCAATAAAAATTTCAATTTGTGTTTTCAGGTATTACTCTTGTTGGCTTTTAGTATAAAATTGTTTGGATTTAGCCTTTTTTTATAAATGTCTTATACAGCGTTTCTCAGGGAGCATTTACTGCTTTTTAATGCGGACTATTGGAGGGACCAGAAGGGTCACCGAGCCAATTGAATGAACTTAAGCAACCGACCTAGGGGCACCCCAGGGGGGTACGGACCTCGGTACAGGACGTTGCTGGGGCTACGCGGCGGATTGGATAGCTGGGATCGGTGAGATGTTTTTTTTTAAACAAAATTAATACATACATACATATACTCACGCCTGTGTCCCATTGGGGTAGGCAGAGACAATTGATCGCCATCGGCTACGATCCTGACATACCTCTTTTGCCTCATGACTTGACGTAGCAGGGATCGGTGAGATCCCGGAGCGCGCTCCATACAAACGAGTCTGGTTATATTTTCAATACAAAGCAATTAAGTCAATATCATTTTTTCGAAACAATCTAGTAACTAATCTCTATGCTTCTATGTTGTCAGATTTTCGTTAAAATATACAGTTTCAATGCTAGGATAAATTTAAGATTTGTATGGAAATCTTTGAGGCACTGCAACTTTAAAACTATACATTTTAACGAAAATCTGACATAATACAAGCATAGAGATTAGTTTATAGATTGTTTCTGAAAAAAATCATTGATAAAATTGGTTAGTATTTAAACTATAACCAGACTTCGTTTGTATGGTGCGAGCTCCGAATTATTGAGCCAGATTCTAGCTATTGTAAAACTTAAAGCAAAAAGTAAAACAAAACAGATACCTAAATATACTTAAAGGGTACGTCGTGTAAAAAAATACGTAATTTTAATTTCATATTTAGGGGGTAACATGCCTTGCTACTCTCCACCTCAGAGAGCCCTCACCATGATTCGAGAGAGAAGGCTATGCCTAGTAGTGGCTTTATACAATGGTGATGATGTTATATTAGTCGGGGAAATCTACGGATTTTTGTATGGAGTAGGTTGCATTAATCGCACTTTTGGTGAAAATTTGGAATATAGTAGATACATACCTGAAAAACATAAATTCTCAATAATCCCCGATTTTTTTATGTTGTATTATTGAATAATTAAGACATTTACAAAACATTAAATTTAGGTATGAACAAAAAATGGAAAACTGGTGATTTTGTACAGGATGGCTTCATTCAATACGTTTTACTTATAACAATAATAATCCACGGTTTTAATATCGTTAATTTGGGTAGATATTTAATATTTTGTAAGTCTTCAAAAATTATAACCTCAAAACTAAATTATTTACTGTTTGTTTTTACACATTTAATTTGCATTTTGATAATTAACAGTCTCTATTGCTGGTATGCTGGTCGAAATATTTACGGTTTAAGATTCTTTATTTCTCATAAGAATAAACAAATTCACTTACATGAGAAAATTAGCTAATAAATTAAACAAACAATTTTATCAATTGAGCGTAGGTACATCGAAAATAAGTGCAACAAACTTAACTAGACAAGGACATTATAATAAGACATCGATTTAAATTTACTGGAAGTGTCATTGTGAACTTGCTAAATGATTCTAGAAAAGTCCCTCAAAATGTGTGTTTTTAAAGCTTTCTTGAAGGTGCTTAGAGTTTTAGTATCTTTTACGTCTTTTGGCAAATTGTTATAGATTTGTGCTCCCTCATAAACTAGATTCTTTTTGCCGTAGTTTGTCCGAGGAGGACGAAGATAAATGTTGTTCGCGTTTCTAAGAATGCGCTTATGAACGTTAAGTTTTTTTGTGAAAACGATTTGAGAATGTATACTTTTGTTTAGGATCTTACGTACCAGAATACAGGTGTTATATTTGTAGGTTTGAGTAATGTTCATTATTTTAGTTTCTTCATAAATTTTGTTGGTTGACGCCAAAAAGTCATAATGAAACAGTACCTTGATCAGTCTATTCTGCGCGGTTTGTACAATTTTTAGATTTGTTATAGCAGCAGTGCCCCATACCTCAATCAAGTAGTCAATGTGAGGTTTGACCAAAGAATTATAAATTACATATCGTATTTGTCGAGGTAGGAAGTGTGTAATTCCCTTTAGTACGCCCGTAAGTGCTGATAGTTTCGATTTAATCTTACCTAGGTGAGGTTTCCACGTCAAATAATTGTCCAGCATAAGGCCAAGGTATTTCTCACATTCCGACTGGTTAATATTAATACCATCTATTGACAGAGGTTCGTAATCTCCGATGTTTTTATTCTTTGCCGCAAATATTATATAATTTGTTTTCGTTATATTTATGGTAAGGAGGTTGCGTTGAAACCATTGATGTAGTAAATTGAGATCTCTCTGAGCTTCCTCTACAATTGTACTCATCGATTCACCGAAATAAAAAAGACATGTGTCATCAGCATACAAGGTAACGTCTCCTTTCAAACCTATTTCATGAACGTTGTTAATATAGATTAGGAACAAAAGAGGCCCCAAAATAGATCCCTGTGGGACGCCAAAGGTAATTAAACTAGGAGTACTCTGGTCTTGGCCAATTCTGACAATTTGGTATCTATTTGAAAGATAAGATTTAAAAATTTCATAAGCAATTCCAGTTACACCAGTATTATTTTTTAATTTGTGTAATAATATTTCATGACTAACAGTATCGAACGCTTTTTTCAAATCAATGAATATACCAAGGGCTATCTGTTTCTGGTCAATTTGAATTTTTATTTTCGTAATAAGATCACTGGTTGCCGAGAGGGTATTAGATTTTGGTCGAAATCCATATTGTTTATCGTGAAGATAATCAATAGAAGTCAAGTGCTTATTAAGCCGGTCGTACAATATTTTTAGAAATAAGCTTGCCATTTGTACATTAATATCGATTTTAAGGTATTTCTCAGGTTCCTGAGCCTATATAACCACGAAATCTCGACAAAAGTGATATAAACTAACAGTAATATTATTTCAAACACAATTTACTAAAGTGTCTTTAATGCAATCTCAAACCTTATTTTTCCTAGACTATATAGGTAACCGCTTCACTTTCCTTAAGAACATCATCCGAATAAAACGTAATAAACTAAATATGCTTACTGCTAGTCACTTTTGCCTTGAAGACGGTTGTATATAACCGAGAATAACATACATTGTATAAGCGAAGCAACATTTGGATATCTACGTCGATAAATCACACGCAGCGACAGTAGGCTTCCAACGCGCCGTACAGAGCAATAATCCTTCTGATCAGTTAGGGCTTCAACATGATATGGTTTTGTAAGGTGATATTATTTTATATTTTGGGAGCTCTAATTGGATCCCTGTAGGGCCAGCATGTCACGCACGAAAACGCGACAAAACGAGAAAACTGTCATGCGTGTTCATTTTGGCATGCGTAAAGAAACAAAAGCACAGCTACTCGATTTTTCTCGTTTTGTCGGGCATTGTAGGCCTACTGGTTAATGCTTTGATTAATTATATGTCAAGATAGAGCCTCTGTTGATCTGATCATTCCTTTAAAATAGTTAAAGCTAATTTTATTAGACACTAGCAGCCCGTCCCGGCTTCGCACGGGGTAGACAAATAAATTTTAAGACTCATTTTTCTACACCTTCGGTTACATTGTTAAATTTTTACCAAGGATCCCTAATGTTTTTCAAAATGAAATGTAGCCTATGTCAAATTGGAAGAATGTAGCATTCTATTGGTGAAAGAATTTTTTAAATCGGCCCAGTACTTTTTGAGCCTATTCATTACAAACATACAAACATACAAAAATAGGTACAAATCTTTCCTCTTTATAATATTAGTGTAGATTGATCGTTTTCTAGTCATCGTTATACAAGTGTGGCCTAGATTTCGGTACCTGAAATGGGACGAGAAAATCTGTGTGATTTCTAAGAAGATAGAGTACCAAAGAACACTCTTACCTCATATAGTATTTAATATCAGCGCTCAGGCAGCAGGCACCTGGCGTCGTGTCGTGTCGCTTTGTGTTGCGTCGTGTCGCCTGATGTCGCTTCGTGTGGCTCGTCAGCGTCGCATCGCTTCAGTCATTTGCTTCTGTAACAAAACAAAAAGATATGGTTATAGTTACACTAGAGCTACCCCGCGACTTCGTCGAGATTGCTCAGCCGTTAAAGGCTGTCAATTAGGTACATAGAGTTTAGCGCAATGCGGAATTCAACACAGTTGAATAGTAATTGAATTGCAATGTGATTAGAAATGAAATTGGATAAGAAAAGAACTTCGATGTTTCAAATTAGCGCAATCGGTCTCCTGAGGTCTAAAGGGTATATAGGGTGTAAAATTAAATGAGTTACATTTAAACTTTCACTATGGGACCATCATCGAAATCGCGATAAAAAAACAGCTGTTCCATAAAGGGTCTAATAGCCGTCGACGTTTTTTATGAAACTGCAGATTTATTTTCCGTGATTTCGATGTTGGTTCCATGGTGAAAATTGTTCAGTTTGATGGTCTTAATCACACAGGTACATAGGTACACAGGTACATTTTACACCCTGTATAGTTTAGGTACCTTTAATTCAGGGCTCCACATCATTGATTCAACGCAATGACATACGATATTTTAACGTAAAGAAAGTTTCGGCCAAAGTTAGCACATACATTAAATTCACGATCATTTTCAGCGTCGGCACCGTAAGAAACTTTGCTATAACTCTTTCAAACAGCATGCACTCAGGTTCACCAGACCCTCTAGCATGATATCTCTAATCTATCTATCGCGGTAAGCGCGGCTTTCGCTCTCGGAAAAGCGCGGGAACAGGTTATTTTCTATGCAGAGAAGGCGCGTCGCGCGCGTGTAGAGAAATCATACTAGGCCTGCAGGTCTTAAACCCGAATAGCCGGACAGACCAGCCAGTTTAGCCGGACATGTGGGTAAAAAGGCTGAACACCCTTAATTATTGAGGGTTTTTTTATCATGTACACACGGCGACACATCAAGATGCGCAAACCCAATTTAAGCTGGCCGCGCGACGTTTTACATTACTCTACCTACGCGCGGCCAGCTTACCATAAAATCAAAGTCAAAGTCAAAGTCAATATAATTTATTCAATATAGGAGCTTACAGCACACTTATCAAACGTCAAATCTTTTTTAAAGCTACCACCGCGTCGGAACGTGTTGTCGCTGTAGACAAGATGCGGCCAGAAACTCTACAACATAACACGACTTAATAACTATTACAATATAAATTCTTTAGCTAAAGTTATGTATACAATAATACGTAGTCTATTTAATAAAATAATTGATACTATACAGTAAAGTCAATACACTATAAGCTAGTGACCTCAGACCCAAGCATTTTGATCATTTAAATAATCATCCAGTCGTCCAATCGTCGCCGTGTGTACCATAAAATCTTCTCATATTCTAATAAGCTAACAATAAAATTTTATGAATAGTCTTCTTTATTAGTTCGTAACTTAGGTTGCAATGATTAGGTAGAACTAATATTGCAATTCAAATAAACACAAAACTTCTTCACTAAATCTCAATCAACTTAATACTTAATAGTTAGTATAACTTAGTTCAATCACTCAATAAACTTAGAACCTAATTGAAACAAAAAATTTAATTTTGTTGATTGCTTAAAAACTTTGACTAATTATTATAAGGACTAGCCTTGCGGTAGTATTTCCCCTCTGCCACGGTATAAGCACAATTGATCTTGTGCATTTAAATTCAATTTTACACCTTATCACTAGACGAGACAGCCTATAATTGCGAAATAATAACTTCGAACTAAGAACGTTTGGGGTTCTCACGATACTACTTTTCATGATTTTTAACATTCAAAATTAGAATCTAAAGTTATGGGGAATAAAATCCAAAGTTGCGGATTTCATGTTACCTCGCCCCCCGCAAAAAGTGGCAGAAATGTTTGTTAATAGAATTACACGCGTAACCAGTCCACATATAAATAGTCAAAGCTTAAAAAGCTCAGTTTCCTTTAAAATGGAGTACACTGGTCAAATGTAAAAACCTAATAAAAGTCGGACAGGCCGGACACCGTCTAATTTGCCCGGACACACATCCAAAAAGCCTAACTATGTCCGGCTTTATCCGCACGCCTGGCAACGTTTGTAGTCGTGGTAGGTACCTACGGTGCACGTTCATTTCAGCCTATACTTTATTCCAAATAAGGACGAAAGGATTTTCCTATTCCTATTTAGCTTTCACGCCAATTCTGATTAGCAAATATAATTTATTTATGAGAAAGATATACTATCCGACATATCTTGGACGTTACAAGGGCCCGTTTCACCACTTCCGAATAAGCTTTTTATCACTTTTTCGACTGTGTCCGGATTTTATGCGATTTATGAAACATATAAAAAAACGATGCATTGACATTTTTAGTAAAGGCAGGTCTTTTATAATAAATATACTGGATAACGCAATAGCAAATCACTGAAAAAAATTTTCCTTAAAGATGGGTTTTTTTTAATCATTATCTGTACCTAAATCAAAATAGCCTTAAAATTTCGTTGCTATTTGGAATGGAGTATAGTTATGGTTTCATTATGGTATACTGTTTGTTGTATTATTGCATGATAGCCGCTTGTTAGGCGAGCTAGCGTGATCGTTTTGAGTTCTATTATGATGTCGTAGTTTTAGTAAAATCGAGTTTAAATATGATTTATTATAATAAACTATAGAAGTACTATATATAACCGCAATGTTATTTTCATAGAATAAAATAGGCCATACGTGATTCTTCTGTACACATTATAAATTGTGTTTGTGAATATGATTGGATCACAGAGTACTATATTGGATGTTTGTCACTCAATCACGAATTCGGATAATTGGCACATAGATTTTGTTCTGGATTAACATTTATGATACTTTTTATAGTTCTGAACCTAAAACTGGAAAGACGGGACCCTTATAAGATCACTCACGTGTCAGTGACGACCGGCATGGATTATATCTTTTATTTCCCAATCACAATTAAATAAACCGGCCAAGTGAGTGTCGGGCCACGCGCAGGGTAGGGTTCCGTAGTTGCCCGTCACAATATACGGACTCAGAAGGGGGCTTTTTGTTTTATATTACGATTTAACGTCTAATAAAGTCTAAAAAGTACATTTTACAAGTTGGTCGACTATTACTCGTTAACTTGTAAAGCCTACTTAGCGGTGATAGTTTTCCTTTTTAAATTAATACACTACTGCCGTGAATTTTTTCACGTATCCAGAAACAACTTGACTCTAGCAAAATTTTCTCTTTAAAGCGTAATATTTCGCTAACGGATTCCTAAATCGAAAAATGATTTTCCCACACCCACAATATTTTAAAAAGAACTATTCAACGATACCCCACACCATGTGATAGACGAAAAAAAAAAATTTCATCCCCACTTTTCGTATAGGGGAGGTACCAAAAAAAATTTTGTTCATGAATTTATTTTACCACTTTGTCGGCGTGATTAATATGTATACCCATGTCAAATTACAGCTTTCTAGTACTAAGTCGCGGACAGACAGACGGACATGGCGAAAAGCTAAGAGCTAAGCTTCAAGAGGTTATCAATCAACAGCAAGACTTTTTGTCTGGATATATGTGATATAATTTTATTTTTATGTTCTCAGTAAAACACGTTTGAAAATAACGCTAAAACTAACATTTTAGTACTACAAAAACAATGATGATTAAGATGTCTTCCATTCTCTTTGACAACGTCATGAAAACGTTAAAACAATGTTCTGACGTCCGATATGAGTTGATAATTTGACGAGCCTATTTTAAATGAATAAAAACGCGCACTTCGTCAGCATTCCAGTCAGTGTGACGCCAGTGTACGAGTGGTGGTAACTGTGTTAGTCTGATAAAATAATTCGATCTCCCTGTTTTCACCATGGACAAATTTTTAAAGTATCACCAAAAGGCACAAGCAGTGTTTAAATACGGTGCTCAGAATTGGACTATCAGTACTTTTCCACACATTCCGCAAACGCAAGCCTCAATTTGGGCCAAATCTCACCACTACAAAAGCTATCGATTGGTCTTTTTCGAACATTTGTTTCTCACGTTTAAAGATTGTCATTATTATGAATTTCCAGTGTATAGTGTATTGAATGCGAGTATGGCTGAAGCGTGCGAGATGGCAACTTGTGACGAGTATCTACGCATTGTGGACGATGTGTGAACTTATCCTTAAGAGAAGATTATTCCGAATGCGTAAATGCGCGCTGCATACAAACGAAGTCTGGTGATATTTTCAATACTAACCAATTAAAGTCGATGAAATTTTTCAGAAATAATCTAGAAACTAATCTCTATGCTTGTATGAAGTCAGATTTTCGTTAAAATATACAGTTTCAATGCTAGGATTAATTTAGGATTTGTATGGAAATCTTTTAGGCACTGTAACATTAAAACTATACATTTTAAGGAAAATCTGACAAGGTGCTGTTTCTCGATTGTATCAGAAAAATTTCTTTGACTTTAATTGGTTAGTATTGAAAATATCACCAGATTTCACTTGTATGGAGCACACTCCGAATTATATTCCCATCACGAGGAGCCAGGGAAGTTTGCGATACTACGCACCCAACCGCGTGATGAAACCAGACGTAAAGCAAGAGGCATGGGGCACAAATGTGTGGTGCTTTTGGAAGGTGAATTAATGGTAGCGGTGATCGATATTGTGGACATGACCACTTTGGAGAACGAGAACGATATCTGCAACACAAACAGACGCATTATTTTTGGCAGTAACAAATCGGAGTGGGCCAGTTTGTCGTTGGAGATTGATACTAACGAACGGGTGACGCTGCCGTTATCCCCAGAAACTATTTCAACTCTCGTATGCAACTTGTAGTTTAAGAGATAAGAGGAATTTTGGTAACCATCAGCTGCAAGGCTGATTAAGTATTCATAGGGTGTAAAGCATCTCTGTGATGGGGACGGATCAGTTCTGCCTGCATAACTCCAGTCGGTTTAGGAGTTATAGCCGTTCAAAGGTCTGGTATGGTAGCTAAAATGAATATGCATGAATATGCAGGTATTATTGTAACATGCACTGTAGCTATGTGAACAGTACAAAAATTGACATGGTCTATCAGTCGATTTAGAAGATACAGCCGTTCAAAGGTCGGAACTTTGAATGGCTATATCTCCTAAACCGACTGACAGAATATGACAATTTTTGTACTGTTCACAGAGCTACAGTGCATTTTACAATAATATCCAATGATCAGCCTTGCAGCTGATCGTTCATTTGATACAGACCTTTGAACGGCTGTAACTCCTAAACCGACTGGAGTTATGCAGGCAGACCTGGTCCTTCCCCATCACAGATATACTCTACATCCTATGAATACTGAACCAGACTTGCAGCTGATGGTTACCAAAATTCCTCTTATCTCTTATACTATTGGAAAAGTGTCACCGCGAATTTGCCAACAACATGAATTTTTTCATCGAAAAAGGACTTGAAGGCAGGGCAAGAAAATTGTTATGTGCCACCAAGATAGATCCGTGATTTTGACAGGCGATTTTAGAGATTTTATTGTACTTATATACTTTTTAAAGCAGTTTGATACATCTAAACTTTATAATAATGATAATGATAATTTATTTGCTAAAATATGGTACATAACATACGCACTAAAATTACACACACACACAGGAACACTAAAAATATACAAGATTAATTAACATATAATTGAAAATTTTACGGGTTAAAGATTTTCAGAAAGTAAAATAATCGCTCTAAAACGATCTGTCAAAATCACGGAGCTATCTTGGAAAATACATGACAGCTTTATGCGTTAGGCACCATATTGGTACCAAATACCCTTTTAATGTCTCGTTGGGGTCAACGGTTTATTACGTTATCAGACCGTACGTACGTTGAAATCAGCCCAATCATTCATTATGAGTTAGAATTCGCCGCTAATGAGATGGCCGAACGATTACACGTCGAAGTTATTCTCATTTTCGTACAACAGTTGAAGGTACATTTTACAGCATTTTAGGGTACCGAACCTCAAAAAGGAAATACCCTCGTAAGATCACTCTCGTGTCCGTCCTTCCGTCTGTCACAGCGAATTTCCTCAGTAACTATAGAAGCTAGTTCTTGAAATTCGGCATAGTGCGGCAAACGATTCAAGCTAGTGTCTTGAAATTCGGTATAGTGCGGCAATTTCGCAGTTGTACAAAAATCGAGGCTAATAAATGTTTTCTCCATTGTTTGGACTCTTGGAACTAAAAACTGACGATTTTTGGAAATAAAATCTTCCAATTATAAATGAGGTATCATTTGAAAGGGTTTTGTAAGTTGATTTCGTATTGGCAGGTAGTTTATTTTACTAGGTGATGCGTATTTATTCATTTATATGTCGAAAATGACTGATGCCTTTTTCTTCCCCCTGTTCCGTCCCTCCTAAAAGATAAAAGATTTAGATAGATAATTTAGATTCAAACTTATAAAACCGAAAAATCTGAATCATTCTTACGTGTTATTGTGTAGTGAACTATTGAATTTTAGGAAAACAGCGCGGTGTTTGTTAACAGTTTACGAGAAAATTATTAAAATACAGTATCAACGAACTTCTGGTCATTATCACCACATTATCACAGTAGGTATTTTTTTTTTTTATTTATAATTAATGGACTTTTTGCTTGTGCGTTAGCACCGCATTTCCGCCAATGTCAAGTAGTTTGTGGGAGTATCTATCCCAATCTCAGGGATTGTTTTTGATAAAGAACAAGAAGAGAATTTATCTCATGTAAGACTTCTTCCATCCACTGGTTGTCTGGAAGACATCACTTTTAGGCCGCCTTTTGTACCCTTCTTGTTCGCGTATATTGTTGTTGTTTTTTGTGTATTTTGGTGTGCAAATAAAGGATATTTATCTTATCTTATCTTAAGAGATTAAGGAATGCGGAGCCTCGTGGCAGGCAAAGACGCGACGCGCGGACAACACGCGAGACAAGTTCTCGGGTCAGAACCTGCAACGTGACTCAGTAGGTATTATTATCAGGCTCCATAAAGCTTCCCTGACAATTATCTGACAGCTAGTTGATCACTATGGTTTGAGCCTCATCTGCCAGCATCGAGTCGCATTTTTCACGCTCTATCCTTTTCCGTCGCTCAGGGACGTCATTGGCTAAAACGAGAAAGGTCGCAGCACTGCCGGTGTTGCCGCGTGCGATCGCAAATGACGTTCCTGAGCGACACTAGAGGATAGAGCGTGAAAAAATGGCATTCTTGCTTGCACCAAACCGCACTGAGCACGGATCATGGAGGCACGTATTTCCCATTCCTTCTCACCATTATTCGTAAAGATAAAGTTATAGCCTGTAGAATCCCACTGCAGGGCAAAGGCCTCCTGTCACGAATAAGGGTGAGAGGGAGTGGGCCATACTCCACCATACGGGCCCAGTGTGGGTTGGTGGAGGCAAGTTAGTGGTAAACTTGCTATCAGAGAATTTTCCGCTATGACCTGGCTTAACGAATAGTTGCAACGCCATCTGACGGAACTATCCGAGACCAACCTATCGTGCCTACGTACGCACGTAAACACTCGAGATGAAATACCACTAAACGGTCACCCATCCAAAGACAGACCGGACCTGACATTGCTTAACTTCGGTGATCGTTTCCAATACCGAAGCTCCAATACGCCAACGAGCGATTCGAGCGAGATAAAGATCATTTATTTGTATAACATGAAAAACATGGAGAGAACTTAGCCCTGCGCGCCTGCGGTGAGATCCGACCAGCTGTAACTTACGAAACTTCAAAAGCGTGAAAACATCAAAACGCCTACTCCATTTAGCCGTCATTATCTCCACCTATCTGCATTATCTAGCCGCTGCGGCTGCGGCGAACCTTCCTAAAAGTCGGCCATTAATCGTCTCACTGGGCTTTTTAATTGTGCGTGAAGGGGACTACGCTGCCCCCCCCCCCTCCCAAACCCTCCCCGCCCCTTCCTCGCCGTGATGTGGAGAGCTCGCGCATTATTAAATACCAGCTCTCAGGGAGTCTGAGCGAGTAATGTTCCAGTATAAACAATCACTCCTGTACAATTACTTTTGAAGCTAGAAATAAAATGTTTTTACTTCACTAATACTATTCAGAACTCAATAGTTTTGAGTCTCATTTGATTCAGCGAATTCTAATATCCAGGTTTCGTTATTTTTGTAAAACAAATTAATTGAATGGCGTCACCAAGCGTAAACTGAAATTGCTCATATCTTAATCTTATCTTAACTATTATAAAACTGTAACAGAAGTGTGTCTGTACTTTAAAGATATTTACTTGAAAAAGACTACGATATGGTTTTTAGGTATCCCGGACTCCAAATCAACCTTTTTTAGAATTTTTGTCAGTCTGTTTGTTTGTTTGATAAAGATAAAAGATAAAGATAATTTATTTGTCAGAACATTTGTATGTTCGTAACCGCATCACGCAAAAACTACTGAACCGATTTTGATGAAACTTTTTTTGTTTGATAGCTTATGCTCTGACTTAAAATTGGTATATAATTTGTGCGGACGAAGTCTAGAATAATAACTAGAGTTAACCCGCTAACTCTAGTTATTTATAAAAAGTTTATGAAATTCGAAAAAATCTGAAGCATTAATTTATCTTGCTGATAAGCATGCTTATAAGTGGCGTGGATGTTTTGAGGTTTCAAAATATCTCTGAGGGGGTACCCTCATGGAACATAGTCGTGAACATATGCTCATGCTGATAAAATACGTTAAAATTTAGGAGTGCAATAACGTTGTAGACTTTTCTTTGAGACATTTCCTATAGGTAAGTAGGTACCTACGTACAAATGATATCACTTCGGAGAGAGACAGGAACTACAGGCATTGATACCTTTCCTTTTCACCATCGAACAACTAAACAATAGACGTAGTACAGGACTGTATAGTATCGTAAGAGGAAGTGGCAAACACAAAAGATCTCACTACTGGGTTGGGTCGGTATCTGAAATGTAATCTGGCCCCTTCCAAGGTAAGATAAATTATTGGATACCTTTATGGTAGGTGTTACCCATACCTATTGAGCAACTGGTATCCTTATTCACCTGGCGTAATCCTCGTTGTGACCCGTCAAAGCTTGGAATTTCTGTATTTATACTTTTCGACCGGATAAGACCAAACTTTGATTTATCCAAGAGTAATACAAGGCATAATACCTAAAGAAAGAGGTCGTTGTATCCGTACTTATTGCAATGTGAGGTTATACATTTTTTATTTGTTAGGTTTATACGTCACTTGTGGTAAATCAATACAAGTGACACGACAAGGACGGACTTAATCTAAGAATATTATACTCGCGTTTTGTCGAATCTGGCCTAAGTTATATTATAATCTGATGGTGGAAAAGGAGAAAATTAAGTAGGTTTTCGAATATCAACTATCTGATATAGATGTTGCATTGTAAAGAATCGCGATAGACTTGTTATTCGCAAAAGATATTTTACTGCCTGATTACTGTACTTTTGGTTATAATATGACGCCCAAATCTTTATTTTGTGCTCAGAGAGCAGACAACCCAGCCACAGGCGACACGCGCCGTTCCGACAAATACTCTGTTAAAAATTCATACTGTAAGCCATCTTATTTTTACCCTGTTGCCTACCCTACCCGTATCCCAGACTTATGCCAAAGTTCTCAACAAACAAAGGTCACGTTACGGGTTAAACATTAATTAACAGGCCGCATATTTTGCGAGGATCTTGAGGCACTCAGTCTGTAGTCTGTACGGAGAATTTGGGTAAATTTAGTTAGCTCATATTTGAGATTCTTCGCATGAAAGGGCTAACCTGTTAGTTTATGATTTTAAGCTGCAGTAAATACAAAGCTTTAAGCGAAATGCCGAGATAAATGGCATCTCGGAAGCCGGATTTCCCCCTGTACTGAGTAAGGATGGGAACAACTCGGGATGAGGTTTATTATAACGTAATGAAATATTTTTGTACTTAAAAGTTTCAAATAACATTACTTAGGCTAGGCGTATTCTGTTAAGGCAAACAAGTTATGTTTCGAGATGGGTCTTCATTGGGAAGCATACGAAGGTAATAAGAAGATAATATTCGAGTTTAGCCCATTGAATAATTATGTATAGAACAGACAACGCGAAAATAATCTGTGCATCACGATCAGCAGTGCGGGGCGCGCACTGGGAGCGTCACGCTGCGGCGAGCGCCTGGCGCCGACTAAGTAAGCTTGTACCAATTGGCCTATACGAGTGCTACAAACAATTGAGTCTGGGTGTCGCCTCTAGTACATCAATGGCTTAGCCCACGATTTACTCCACGCCCCTATTGAATTACATACAAAAAGAAGCCAACAACCGAAAAAAGTTTGTTTCGTATCAGGTACTACGTAATTTCGTAGAAAAGACGCCATATTATTGCAGAAATACCTAATTAGGTACGTGAGTTTGGAATTTGCGATGTAACACCGAACCTGTTATACGATTCCAACTAATACCGAAATTCAATAGGCATAATAACTTTACAGCTTCAATTGGCATTTAATATGTTTCCAGTGGAACAATTGTAAAGCCGAACAAATAACCTTGGCGTTGTTTACTGGCCTGAGTAATGTGGCTAACAAATCAAAGATGTAAGTCGTGCGTGCGACGGCCGTGCGTGATACGACACCACGTAATAGTATGTTATTTGGGACCCTGTGGTAATAGGACCAGTTCATATTAGAGCACACACTCTATGAAGTTGATACATACATAAATCATAGGTAGGTACCATAGACATAAATACAGTGGCGGATTTACTAGCAGGCTGAGTAGGCTCGAGCCTAGGGCGGCAGATTTTGAGGGGCGGCAAATTTGGGGACCGAATTTTTTGTATTTTTTTTTACCTCATAGAAATCCAAAATATTTTTCCATAACGGTTTTCTGATGTCTTACAGATAGAAGTCTGCAACAAATTATGACGATGACTTTTCTCTCTCACTTGTCATTGCACATTCCGCGAGTAGCAAACTTCCATATTCTAGAGTAAAGCAGCTAGTTCGCCGCCTATCAACCAGTACATCATTCAGCTTCGATTAGCTCAAAAATATACCGAAAAATTATTTTACTTGCAATTTCAACGAAATTGTTGCATTGTAAAAATAATGTATTAAGTATATGACAATTGTAGAGGCAAGGGCGGCAAAAACTATTCAGCCTATACCTTGAAAATTTGTAAATCCGCCACTGCATAAATACTATAGACTCCAAGTCGAATACAGAATCTTAACAACTTTTATTCCGAATCTGACACATAACCCACACAAATTAGGTACCTATGCATGCTGTTGGGTGGCACGAATATCTTGTTTTTGATTCATAAACATTTACATTATTTGGCATGTTTACTGTCAGCTAGTAAAAAAATCCGGCCAAGTGCGTGTCGGGCCACGCGCAGGGTAGTTCCGTAGTTGCCAGTTACAATATACGGTTAGAACGGGTCTTTTTGTTTTATACTACGGTTTAACGGGTAATAAAGTCTAAAAAGTACATTTTACAAGTTGGTCTTTCACGTATCCAGAAACAACCGTTTAGCTGGCAGGGGGCTGACACATGACTCTAACAAAAATTTTCACTTTAAAGCTTAATATTTCGCTAACGGATCCTTAAATCGAAAAATGGTTTTCCCACACCCACAATATTTTTAAAATAACTATCCAAGGATACCCCACACCTGACACCATAGCATAGACGAGAAAAAAAATTCAAGATTTTATTTTACCACTTCGTCGTCGAAAAATATGTAATACCCGTGTCAAATTACAGCTTTCTAGTACTAAGCGTCTCAGAGCTAAGCCGCGGACAGACGGACCGACATGGCGAAACTATAAGGGTTCCTTGTTGACTACGGAACCCTAAAAAGAGCTCTTATGAGCTCTTTTGGTTCTGTCATTTTTCGAACGTTGATTGTGAATCTAGTTCAGTTATGTAGAAGATATCAATGGTAGGTACATATTAATAATGTAAACCGATGCGATGCCTCATTTCTGTTAAGGGTATATTACTGTTGGCGCGCTCCATACAAACGAAGTCTGGTGATATTTTTAATACTTACCTATTAAACTCAATGAAATTTTGCAGAAACATTCTAGATACACATCTCTATGCTTGTATCGTGTCAGATTTTCCATAAAATGTACAGTTTTAAAGTTACTTTGCCTCAAAGATTTCCATACAAATCTTAAATTAATTCCAGCATTGAAACTGTATATTTTAACGAAAATCGGACATGATACAAGCATAGAGATTAATTCCTAGATTGTTTCTGCAAAATTTCATTGAGTTTGATTGGTTAGTATTGAAAATATCACCAGACTTCGTTTGTATGCAGTGCGCATTTACGCATTCGGAATAAACTTCTCTTAAATCGGTTCTTTTAAATTTAATTTAACCTTGCAGGCAAGCGGTAGAGAACTCATGAATTCATGATATACTGACTGATTCTGTTTTTTTTTTCAGTTTTAGTTCAAACCGTTCAACTGATCAACTTTTACTATTGGAGCAAACCTGAAATAAAAAAAATATCAGCTATTCAATAGTAAACTGCAATGCCTGCTCGACTCAAATGTATGAAACAGCAGATTTTGTTGCGATTTTAAGTTTGCCTCGTAAAAGTTGGTCAGTTAGATAGTCAGAACCACTCATGAAAATTTGGAAAGTATTTAAAATCACCTATTAGATAAAGATAAGGCAGAAACGCAATCTTTTTAGGGTTTATGGAACCCTCAAACAATAATAAGGACCCCTCATTTTCAAAAAAATTACGACACTAGGTTTAGACATTATCTACAGGGTGAAATTGATATCATTAGCATCCTTGTAAACTAAGAGTCTACCCATCAAACTGATCAACTTTTACTTGGGAGCAAACCGATAGGAGTAAAAAAAAATCTGCTGTTGCATACATTTGAGTCGAGTAGACATTGCATTGCAGTTTAGTATGGAACAGATAATTTTTTTTTGCTCCGATCGTTTTGCTCCCATATTAAAAATTGTTCAGTTTGATGGGTAGACTCTTAGTTTAAAAGGATGCTAATGATATCAATTTTCCTGTAGATAATAAAATAATCATCATAGAATAGCTACGGACCCCTATTATGAGCATGTCCACCACGCTCTTGGAAGATTTTTATAAATTTTAAGCTCTTATCATTTTTCTCCTTGTATTGTGGGTGGGCTTAATTATAATCAGTGCGTACATGCGAGTCGTAGGGAAAGGTCTGCTGACCACCCCTAAAAATATTATGGTAGATATTAAATGTGAACAACTAGGACACTTAAAAAGTTCCTACATACATACATACGTAAGCTCACGCCATTGTCCCATGGGGGCAGGCAGAGACCACGGACCGCCACACGCTACGACTCTGACACACCTATTTAGCCTCATTCACATTCATACATCTCTTCATGCACTTCCGTCGATTGAGGGCACTACGCACTTGTCCTTTTCGGAAAAGATCATTGATTTGATCATGGTATATTTTCCTCGGACGGCCTCTCCCAACACTTCTGCTCACCTTTGCTTGATATAAATCATTCGTCAGTCTTCTTTCATTCATTCTCTCTACGTGACCGAATCATCTAAGCACACCCCTCTCAATCCTTGTTATTATATCATCCTTCAGCTTACACCAATCCCTTATCACACTGTTCTTGATTAGATCAACCAAAGTAATACCATATATACTTCGTAAGGAGCGCATTTCAACTGAATAGAATAGAATAGAATAGAATAGAATAGAATAGAATAGAATAGAATAGAATAGAATAGAATAGAATAGAATAGAATAGAATAGAATAGAATAGAATAGAATAGAATAGAATAGAATAGAATAGAATAGAATAGAATAGAATAGAATAGAATAGAATAGAATAGAATAATTTATTTTCAGGAATATGGTACCAAATATGTATATGCATTCACTCTACTTTCGTTCCTTTTATTCCATACCCAACATTCACTCCCATACATCAGAGTAGGCACCAACACACCGATGTGAATAGCCAGACGTGCACTTTTTGACACAGACCGGCTACTCACCACGGCGGTCCTAAATAGTTGCAAAAAGGTTTTTGACCACCCCTAAGGGATTGCGGTCGTCAGTTCATGATTTGAGAGTCGGTAGGTAAGCTTGGAGAATTAGTGACCTTTTGTGCAGTCACTGTGAGACCAACTCAGGTGATAAATAGTTAAAATTACTACCAGTAATAGGTACACTAACTTTATTCCCCGAGGTTATTCTGAGATATTCTAAATATAGTATTTCACAATATTTACATTTCAGCATGACAGGTAGAGAGCCCGTCTCACCACAAGCTTCAATTCAAATCTAAAAGCTTTTCGACTTTCTAAACCACCGACTTAGAATATAGAATAGTACAACTACATACAGAATGGCCACTCTCTTCCCCTCCCTAACTTCAGATACTGCACCTCACCCCGCACTTCAGGGGCGATTTTAGATGATCCGAGAAAGAAGCACAAGAAGGCGCGCACGTGTTTTATAAAAAATTAAAAAAAAAATCGTAGAAATTTTTATGGTTTTGTCGTGCTCTAATTTCCGACGAAAAGTAGTTACTACTACTATAGGTACAAACTTACTTATTACAGTTTTTGAGAGGTACGAGGCTATTAATTAAACTGGGGTAAATTAATTTTATCTTACTTATTATAACTCTGATAACTTGTAATAAACTTTTTTTTTTAATTATAATTTAGTAATAACATTTTGGCCTCTTTAGTAGGCAACTACAACGTAATGTTAATAATTATGTAATATTGTTAGCTACATAGTTTTCAAAAATAAATTTTAGTACTTTAAGCAGAATGCGATTTGCAGTTTATTTTCTCTTTCAATATTTTGTTCTAGAGTTTTTCTTATTAACTTTTCCGGTAAATACGTTTTTTTCACTTTTATTAGTTCCAAGACATCTATCTACGGCGGCACTATCTACAGCGGCCATTCAAATAATTTGAAACAGTTGGTTGTAAAACAGAAACCAATCATTCGTACGCGCAGATTATTGAACACTGTATTCAACGCTGTTTAAATTCATAGGTCTATACTCACATATCATCTGATTTATTGAGCCTATTGCGATGAAATACAAAGATAATGTTACCGTTTACGAAACTTAGCGATAGGTACAAGCTCTGTGTCCAACCCACGATTTGAAGAATTGTTTACTATCAGACAGACGGTAGAAGACCCTGAGACTAAATAACACTTGCTCCGGAAGCCATAAAATCGTGAAATCATCCGGACTCGCGTCTACTAAGTTGCTGATATAATTTGACCTCATAATAACGAGCAGCCATCCGAGAGAGCCAAGTGACGATCTGACGTCATCGTAATTTGGATTCATAAAGTTAAAAGCCAAGGTCCCGAGACTGTCTTCATTCCGAGCTTAATAGACTTGCTTAGTCTTAACGCTTTATGAACTTAATGTAAAACGTGTCAATTCTGTATCGCGAGCGTGCTTCATACAAACTAAGGATTGGACCAAAAAGTACCTATTTTTGCGAGAGGTTCATAGCTTTGTTTCATGAAAATCGGTTCAGTAGTTTTCATGTAACTTTAAGAATTATGAATTTACATTAAATTACAAATTTAAAGAAGCCCAACGCCAAAAACAAACATTTAAAAAGTAAAAAATAATTCGGTCATTTATTATTTCTGATGAAAGCAAAAGTATGTTTTACTTCTTAACTCTCTTTAAGATATTTAAGGTCAATTAATGCGTATGGGACCGCTATGAAATGACCATAATTTTTTTACAGTCACTTGCGGATTACCGACACATTAATTGACCTAAAATATCTTAAAGAGAGTTAAGAAGTAAAACATACATTTGTTTACATCAAAAAAATTTGGTGACTAAATTATTTTGTACTTTTTAAATGTTTTTTTTTGGCTTTAAGGGTTTTTTAAATTTGTAATTTAATGTAAATTCATAATTTTTAAAGTTACATGAAAACTACTGAACCGATTTTCATGAAACAAAGCTATGAACCTCTCGCAAAAATGATCGTTCTATTTTAAAAAACCGCAACGAAGCTACGAGGCCACAGACAGACATTCCGACATAGGCGTCAAACTTATAACACCCCTCTTTTTGCGTCTGGGTTTAAAGAATAATGATGCTGTTACTGTCATTAGTATGAGAAGTATGAGAAACAGGTCGTTCATACGCGTTTAACCCTAATGCTTATGATGCAGATCTAGTCATTTCGTGAATGATTCAAATAATCTCTACATACCTACATCTAGGAAAACTAGCGTGACTTTATATTTGTATGTGATTTGTCAGTTTTATTCCAAATTAGTAAACCCAAAATGTATATTGTACTAGGTATACTCAATTACAAATTCTTCAAATTGTGTTAGCTACGCGAAGCGAGACGTTTCGTTTCATCTTTATTACGTCGTATACCTATGTCCAACATATATGACACGTTTTGTTCCATACAATTTCACGAACCTTCGTCATCCTTTCCTAAGTCTGTGTGTACTAGACTAGAAACTATTTAAATAGGATTGAAAGCCTGATCTGAAAGCTCTTGTTTCTGCTAAGAGCATACATTTCAATAGTCCGTACGTTCTAGAATACCTGCAAACGTAGGCGAGGTGTATTCAAGATAAAATGACAGCTCTATTCATAGCTCAGCATTCTCGATCTCCGCTCGAGGCAGGTTTCTGTAGACACCTCCTGCATTCACACTCTCAAGTCAAACTATTGCATGAAACATTTGAAATGGTCTGGTTTAAAACCGTTTCTGACATGTTGAGAAGTAGGTCAGACAAGTTGAAATGTGGTTACAAGTTATAAAATATTATTACTGCTCTTCTGTTTGACACAATCCTGCATAACTTTAACTACTGAGAGATATACATAAACTCGCAACTGAATAAAATAACATACGGGGTAGTTATGTTACCCGCCTTATTAGAAAGAGGAGGTTTAAGTCCTACAGTGGGCAAGGTTATAATTTACTTACGGGGTAGTCAGACCACTCCAATATTATTGTTATTAACCTAGCCTAGACGTTATATGACTGAGTAAACTTATGGCACAGGTCTGGCACTCTATAGAACGTTTTTGAATTTCGAAAGGGCGTCTGTGCTAACTGTCCATGACATTGCGTATAGGGTTGAAAGCCGCGTCTATATTTCGATACTTTATATTGTTATTTCTTTTATTAAAAATATTATTTGAGCTAAAGAATTACTGAAAATATAGTAAAATGAAAATTACTGTAATAGGGTATCAGAAGTCAGAGGGAGACGGGGAGTGGCCGTTCTATATATATATAACTATATATACTACTAGCTGTTGCCCGCGACTCCGTCTGCGTAGACCTTAAAAAAATATCTTATGTGTTAATCCAGATCATATTCTATCCTTGTGCCAAATTTCATTAAAATCCATTCAGTTGTTTTTACGTGAAAGAGTAACCATCATCCATCCATACTTACAAACTTTCGCGTTTATAATATTAGTAGGATTACCTATTCTGTGCTTATAGCCTAGTTTTGAGTATAATCAAATCCACGAACGATGAATCGTTCTAGGTCAAACATTTGCCCAAACAATAAGCCGGTCGGTACCTTTTAGTATTCGCTTCATAACCTTTTCGGTTCAAATCGTTTTGGTAAAATAATTAAGCTTTAATTAAATACCAGTACTCCAGAAAGGCTGGGAGAGTCAACCATAAACTATGAAGGATACTCCCAAACATTTCCTGACGAAAAAATAATCTGTTAGATGGAATCCTCTGTTAGAGCTCGTCTCACGCCTGACTAACTTTATTTATTACACAAGGTTGGCGGGTGTATCAATTCACTAATTCCCTAAATCGGGCCTGACGCGTTGAGCCTACCCATTTGAACCTTTGTGACAGACATGACCGGAAAACTGTTGGATTTTGTTAATAATTAAGGTTCTAGTGAACTGCGTTTTTGCCGTCAATTGACAACAACAAGCCGTGAAAGGTATTAGGCTAGTTAAGCTGGGAACACACGAAGCGGCGCGTCCGCAGTGAGGGGGTGAGCCGCGGTGAGCGCGCGCTAAGTGGCACGGTGCGGGAACCCTAATGGGGCTAGTCGTTAGCCCGAGAGAAAACTGCGCCACACTCGCCTTCATTTATTTTGGGACGAGCCTCTAATTATCTCCCTCTATCCTGTATTTACAAACTTTTTTAGGATTCTTTACTACGAGTACTTAATTCCGGCTCGAGTGTTTGAGGGCTTTTCACAAATTGCTCGGCCCTTGAACCAAAGTGTGTCTGGTGGGGTAGAAACCGAGGGAAAATAAAGGGCTTAAACCGTCTGTGCTAAGTGACAGTGAAATATTGTTACGAACGTGTAGCAAATAGAATTTAGAAAATTTATTTCCACGAAATGTCAGGTCTATTTCCAGCTCAGCCTCTGTATACTTTCAGTGGTAAAAGTAAATTATATTCCACTGCAGAAAACAGGGCTTTAGAAGAGGGTCATACTCCACCACGCTGGACCAGTGCTTTAAAATACGGTGGAGGGAATTTAGTGGTCAACTGGCTCTGTTGTTAGCACAGGAGACCAATTGCGCTAATTTATCCAATTTCATTCTAATTACATTGCAATCCAATTACTATTCAACTGTGCTGAATTCCGCATCGCGCTGAACTCTATGTAACTGACAACCTTTAACGTCTGAGCGATCTGTGAAAGCAGCTCTAACGGCTGTCATGAGCTGTACCAAATGTGTTAAAAGTTATGGTTCGTACGTAGTCCAGTCACGGTTCAATCACCAAATATTTACCGCGATTGCAGCCCAGAAGTTTCACGCTAAGCCTGTAGTGTGTCTAGTGCCACACAATGCCAGCGATTTTGCGACCGAACCTCGACGTTATTACAATTGTAACCAATTACATCAGGAGTGCTATTTGTGAATCTCATCCTAATTTATACTCGAAAGTTACATAAATTCCATAAAGTTTGGCATCACTTTCGTATTAATCAAATTAGGATGTGTGACTTTCAAACATAGCTCTCCAAGCCGATATTACATCGCCTTTTCACCGCCCAAGTTCAGTCGCCTAACTTAGTCTTGGTCAAGTGTCGCTAGACACTTCAAGTAACTCTAATTATACTTTTGGCCTAATAGTAGCGTTATCTATGACCAACTATTATAACGTGTTCACCAATGCACAGAAGCAATCAAACGTCAAGATTATATAACTACTTACTACTAACTGCCTAATGGTTAAGAGCATTGGGTTCTTGACACGGAGGTCGTGGATTAGATTCCCACGGGGGACACCTAGTGATATGTCACTTTGTGCGTTTTTCCCCAGTTGGTTAGGACATTGCAGGCCGAATCACCTGATTGTCTGAAAAGAAAGATGATTCCGTGCTTCGGATGGCACGTTAAGCCGTTGGTCCCGGCTACTATTTTTCGTGGTAGTAGTCGTTACATAAAAACCACGTTAGAGGCCGTAAGGCGGTCTGAAAAAACTCTTGACACCAGGGCTTGCTGCCCACACGATAAGAAGAATAAAACTACTCAAGTGGTCACCCATCCAAATCATTGGCGTCAAATTGTGTGACTTTAAAATAATATAGCCGAAACAGCACTTTCACTGTTACAAGACATTTGAGACAGAAATATCCCTATGAGGCCATTTCACAAGTTTGAACTACAGTTTGAACTGCGAATAGTCAAAGGTCAGGTCAGGAGAGCGACGGTCGGGTGTCATCAGGCGGGAGGCGGCGCGCGGCGCGGCGGCAAGCTGCAGGCACAGGCACAGGCCCGCACCCTGCACCGTTCATATTGCCATCCATTATTCATACCGGGCCCCAACTAGCGCCGGATATTGCCCGCCTAAACGACTGTGTTGTTATACAATATTGAACACAAATTCCGTCGCAAGCTAATAACTTTGTACGAGGAGTGTACGAAGTCATTATCTAAGTAATTATTATAAAGACTTCATCAGGCAACGTTGTTAAAGTAACATGTTATTACTCCGATGCGGACGGCTGATGGGAGTTTTGATACGAGTTCAGATTGAGTTTTATTCAGATTAAAAACTGTTGGATAAAAGTTTAATAAGCGAAGACGTTTGTTTAAAATGGGAACGCCTGGAAGAGACCAGTCGAGTCTCAAGATTTATTATAATCGTCAGACGGATCTTGCTATTCCCCGGGCGTTTTTCAACTCGTTGGATATATTTTCCGGAAGATTTCATCCGATGTCTTAGTAATTGGCTTGGTATTAATCTTACTGTATTAATAGATTTTAATTTAAAATCTGATTGTTAATTTGCGTGATTGAAAGTTTAGTGTAATTTGTTATTAAGTCTTTAAGTCAAAGGGTGCCAAAGGGGGTCCCAATACATATACGAGTATTATGTGCTATTACTAAGCCTACGACGACGACGGCGAAGTCCGTCCGTCCGTCCTAACTTTAAAGGGTTGTATCTTTTGAACCGTAATTGGTAGGCAGTTGAGATTTTCACAGAATGTGTATTATTTGATAACAAACAATAAAAAAACAAAAGTTATAGAATTAAGGGGCGTTTCCATACAAAGATAATTTTTTTTCAACGATTTTTGTTTTAGCCCTATTCCAAGAAAGGTAATACATACAAGCGTTTAACTTGGTGTGATTATAGTGCAAACTCCATCGATAGTAATTATAACAAATAATAAAAAACGGACAAGTGTGAGTCGGGCTCGCAATAAGGGTCCAGGAGAAAACAACTTCAACAAACTTCCTACTTATTAATTAAAGTCGTCGATATCAAAATAAAGGTTCATGTTAGTGTAAATGACTATTAGCACTATTAGGGACGGTTTCACCACTTTTTGATAAGTTCTTGTTAGCTTATCCGACAGCTCATTCGATATACCTAATTATTTTGTATGAAGAATATTTCAAATGAGCTGTCGGATACATGCCCTTAGCATATTGATTAATTAATTGTAACACTAGTGTCTAAGATAACATATTTTCTTTTATTCTAGAGTTTCTTGCATCTCTATATCCATAACAATTTCCGGAGCGAAGTCCACAGATTTCAAATACTTTGGATTTTGATTAGATTTTTGTATTTTCCATACTCAATCTTCATACCTATCTAGCGTTAAAATTTTTGTAGTGATTGCATTGAGAATGAGAAGAGAGAGAATTTTGTAAGTCAGTAAGTAGGTATAGTAATGTTTTCGTAAAATAACACGATGAATTTTTAGTCGGTGGGGAATCTTTAATCACTGGAGACAGGTTGCTTAACGCCTACGCTACGGAATTCTGAATCAGAATTGGATTTCGTATAAATTTGTCCACTCCAGAATTCCGCTCGGAATTTCAAATCAATACGAAATCGTAATTTCGTCCGGAATAATTCCTCATTAATGTGGCGGGTTTTAGTAATAAAAAAAAAAAAAAATCCCGAAGGCTCTCCTTGGGGGGTAATAAGGCAAAAAGTGGACCTAGTGCCGGCTCCAGACTCACGCGTGAATCGCGGTGTGAATTCACACCGTGAATTTCCCGCGAAGTCAGCGTGAAAAACATTTTCCTCCACATTTCCTCGCAATGGTTCGGAGAATGGACGCTGAAATATTACCTACTGCTACATATTGTTCCAGGTTTTATCGAATCCTTCGCCTTTTTCCTATGATTCCTATAACTGGACTTTAGACTATACTTCTTTTCTTGAAATTATTCTCTTGAAAAAAATATTCATAATTTCGCTTATACGTCCACTTCCTTCCGTATTTTTTTGTTGTGTTTAGCATCCACAAAGCAAAAATACCGAGTCGGAACGGGGAACAAGACGCAAACGCGGGTGAAACTCGTGAACACAAGCGAAACATTCGTGTTCGCGCTGTTTCACGGGTGTTCACGGCGTGAATGTGAAGCGGGCTTAATAACTTGGACAATTTGAAATTCGGATTTTCCCGATTGAGATGTTAGTCCTATGCTACATATATACATTTTAACGAAAATCTGACTCTATACAAGCATAGAAATTTGTTTTTAGATTGATTCCGAAAAATTTCATTAAGTTTAATTGGTTAGTATTGAAAATATCACCATAGTACGTTTGTATGGAGCGCGCTCCGAATTGTATCCATGAGCATTGAGCACGTTAGCGCTTTCATTCAATGCTGAAACGATAACAAATAATTATTGCCTCAAAACTTAAAATGCGAATAACTTTAAATTGTAACTATAAAAATAATGAAATTATTGTTTCAATCTCATTATTTTGTTATAAATCAGTTGGGGTGTATGAGGTTTTGCGCTTATTCATTAACACGTTGTATATTAGGTATGAGTATGAGATAGTATAAAACAAAAATCTTAAAAAAGGGACATTATTATAATTAAGCATTAAATAAATAATAAAGAGAGAGCCAGAAAAATATTCCACCAGACTAAATCCAGCTAATCTCCATCGTCCCTGGTAGGTCAAATGTAAAAAAAATCTGAAATTAATTTTTCAGGCTAATAACAGTTTCGTATAGAATTAGAATAGAAATAACACAATTAGTTAGTGCTTAGGTTTAGGTAGTTAGGTACTAATTTAGCGAGGATTGCTAATTAGAGTTTTAAGATTGAGCAACCAACCACCACAGGCTTACATATTTTTAAACTAAGAGTTTACCCATCAAACTGAACAACTTTTACTAAATGGGAGAAACACCGATTGCAGCAAAAAAAAATCTGCTGTTGCATACATTTGAGTGGAGTAGGCATTGCAGTTTAGTATGGAATAACAGATTTTTTTTTGCTCCAATCGGTTTGCTCCCTTAGTAAAAGTTGTTCAGTTTGATGTGTAGACTCTAAGTTTAAAAAGATGCTAATGATATCAATTTCACCCTGTAGATTAAAATCCCCTGCCGTACTTTTTCTATCGTACTATCTGTTTGTCTGTATAGGCTACCGTTTGCACTATTAGATAGATTTAATTCAAGAGGAAGGTTGTTGGTACTTAACTTACTTATGACGGAAAAAAAACAGATGTTCCATACAAAACCTACTCGAGCAAAATGTATGGGAGAGCAGATTTTTTTCTGTTTCACGGTCTGATCATCCCCTTAAAAAAGTGTCAGCATATTAAGAGACCCTGTATTATAATTATGAAGGACCCTGTGATTACTCATAAGAATATGAACAAAGGTACATCATCACAGAATAAAATTTCAAATAATTTCCAATCATAACAATAGACATAGAAACGTGACCAAATGCTGATGTACTCGTTAAACAAAACCGATTCAAAGAACTGAATGAAAACGTTATTTTATTTCTGATAACTATTACACAATCCCGTTATAGAACTCAGTTATATCACGCATAACAAAAATCTACATTAATAAACAATGTTTTTCTTGTTATACAACGTGTTAATGCATGAACACAAAACTACCTATAGAAAGTAGTTTGTTTAGAATCGAATTATCACGTTTTCAACAAAGGTAAATTATTTCAAATTGTTTAATAATTTGTTTGTAAAATTTAAAATTTACTGAACTCGATCTCAATCCACCGCTCGAGCACTCTCACACTACTTACTACCAAAACAAGATTCTTAAAATGTATCCATTAGCACGTTAGCGCTATCATTCATTGCTGAAATGATAACAAATAATTATTGCCTCAAAACTTAAAATGCGAATAGCTTTAAATTTTTACTGCGAAAATAATGAAATTATTATTTCAATCTAATTATTTTGTTATAAATCAGTTGGGGTGTATGAGGTTTTGCTCTTATTCATTAACACGTTGTATTTCTACTTGTTATTTTTTTATTATTCGTCGTCATGATCTATTTATAGTACAGTAGACAAGGTCCTTCTTAATAATGTGTTGACGGTTTTTTAAGGGAAAGATCAGACACTGAAGAACTTTCACTATGGAGACAATGCGGAAAACGCGAAAAAGAAATTTGCCAACCCGGTTGTCCCATACAATGGTTTCAAATAGGTTTGCAGTTTTGTATGAAACAGCTAATGTTTTTTTTTCGAGATTTCGATATTCGTTCCATAGAGAAAGTTGTTCAGTTTCATCATCCCCCAAAAAACCAGCATATTAAGCATGACCTCATCAGCATTACAGGGATTCAAATGCGTTACATACTTTATGTGGTGCCTCAGACATTGCTTCAGACCATCAAACTGATCAACTTTTCGGAAATTCAACTTTGGTACCATACCTTAGTGAAAGTTGATCAGTTTGATGGTCTGACGCACCCTGTTAGACATTTAACGCATTTAATGTTATTGTATAAGATCGAGGCGCGGTCGCAGCCTGAAATTTGGGGGGGGGGCACTAATAATAAAATATGACTTTATTGCACATGACTCAATTTTATTGCAAACATTATGATGATTTTGGAGGGGGGGGGGGGGGGGGCATGTCCCCTGTGACACCCCCTCCCCCTCCCCTTTGGACCGCGCCTAATAAGATCTAACCGAACTGGTGGGTGTTCAACATTATTGGAGGTCATGGAGTAAAAACATGTCATACCATATATAAAATATTGTTTCCATAGTAAACAGTAGTAGTAGTAAGTAGAGTAGAGTAGTAGTCAGAGTAATTGAGTTGAGTTGACAGAAAAGGCGAAACAGCAAAGGTTCCTCGTTTGGCTACCGAACCCTTATAATCAGGGAAGAAATGTGGAGGTCCAGTCCAAACCATGCAGCTATCACACAATTAGTTTGTTAACGCGTTGTTAATTAAAACTAAATCCAAAGCAGTACAGTAAGTACCTAGGTAAGCGAACGAGCGAGCGAGCGACGCATGAATTTGATAACGAACCTGACAGGTAAATTGTAATTCGCCGGCACAAAGCTTAATTGAGTTTAAATTATTTGCCAACAAAGGCAACATTGGAAACCTATTTTAACGTTAGGTTAGGAGCTATTATTATAAACGGCCATTTGTGTTTTAAGTAGGTATTAATTAAATGAGATAGGACATGTTCTGAGTTATTTCCATATCAGTACCTTCTTGGTTTATTTCATATTCTATGCAAGATATCATTTTATACAGGATCAAAGTCACAGTCAAAATTGTTTATTCAAAATAATATCACATAGATAACTTTTTGACGTCATGTTTTTGAATCTACCACCGCGTCGGAAAGTGTTCCGTTGTAGAGAAGATGCGGCCAGAAACTCTACAACACACTTCTTTTAAACAAAACAAAATATACAAAGTACAATTACATAAATTCAATATTAAATTACATAGTGTAACATTGTCAAGACCAGACATTGTCCCCCTCAGGTCCTTTTTAATATGCTGAAAATTTTTAAAGAGGATGAACAGACCATCAAACTGAACAACTTTCTCTATGGGATCAACATTGAAATCACGAAAAAGAATCTGCTGTCCCATACATTTGGCTCAAGGTTCTTAGGTTTGCAGTTTAGTATGGAACAGCTGTTTTTTTTCACGATTTCAATGTTGGTCCTATAAAGAAAGTTGTTCAGTTTGATGGTCTGATCATCCTCTTAAAAAGTGTCAGAATATTAAGAAGGATCCTCTATGTTAACATAGGTGTAAACTTAAATGCCTTACATATGAAACTGAACCACTTTTACGATAGACATTTGACATTTTTTATGGAACAGCAGATTTTTTTTCGCGATTTCGATATTGGCTCCATACTGAAAGTTGCTCAATTTAATTGGTCTAAAGCACCACTTTTAATATGTAACACGTTTAAACTTAAACCCTATACAAGGTGTTACAAAAATAAAAATAAACATTTAAGGGGGTGGTTTAGACCATCAAACTGAACAACTTTCACTATGGGACCAACATCGAAATCGCAAAAAAAAAATCGGATGCTCCATACTAAACTACAAATCTACTCGAGCTAAATGTATGGGACAGGTGATTTTCTTTTTCGCGATTTCGATGTTGGTCCCATAGTGAAAGTTGTTCAGTTTGATGGTCTAAACAATACCCTAAAAAGTTTTAAATTTTTATTTTTACTTTTGTAACACCCTGTATAGATATAATTATTTTTCTTCATGTAACCTTAATACCCAATTTTGATTCTATTTCATTGATCTATGTACACACGGCGACACATCAAGTTCTATACAAAACCAAAATAAGCTGGCCGCGCGTAGGTCGAGGAACGTATAACATCGCGCGGCCAGCTTATTTTGGTTTTGTATAGCTTGATATGTCACCGTGTGTACATGTAAACCTATTTATAAGAGTTATTTATTTTTTACCTGCCTGATGTTTGTGGACCCGGAAAAATAAAATATTTTATGTACTTACTCGGTACACCTACGGATTAAAATGCAATGAACTTTTCTAAAACTGAGTTCCATCTTGTCATGTTTATAGCCAACAAAGGAACAAAGGAAGACCATCAAACATATGCTAGCTTATATATATATATATAGCATACTTGCAATGTCAAACAGACATATTCCTTTCATGGTATCAGTGAGACAGTGACTCAGTGAGTGGTATCGATCAGGATCGTTACCGGAGCTGTGTCGAGTGTCCGTAGTGTCTGGAGTGCCCACAGTGCCCGCCACTCCGATATCATATTACTGAGTTTCACTGACAACAAACCCTTAGGGCATACTAACGATTTCTACGTTGCTTTTCGTTAGAGATAAATCTAGCATAAATATAGCGGAGGTGAGAAAAACAGAGGATAGAGTTTTGCAGAGCGTTTTGATAGAGTACGTAGGTAAGTTATAGCCTGTAGGGTCCCAACGCAGGGCAAAGGATACCTCCCACGAATAAGACTGAGAGGGAGTTTAGGGATAAATCTAGGAAAATATAGCGGAGGTAAGAAAAACAGAGGATAGAGTTTTGTAGAGCGTTTTGATAGAGTATGTAGGTAAGTAATAACCTGTAGGATCCCAACGCATAGCAAAGGATACCTCCCACGAATAAGGCTGAGAGGGAGTTTAGGAATAAATCTAGCAAAAATCTAGCGGTGGTGAGAAAAACAGAGGATAGAGTTTTGTATAGCGTTTTGATTGAGTACGTAGGTAAGTTAGCCTATAGAATCCCAACGCAGGGCCAAGGATACCTCCCATGAATAAGGCTGAGAGGGAGTGCGTCATATTCCACCAATGCGGATTGTTTGAGGCAGGTTAGTGGTCAAATTGCTGCCGTGCTTTGATAGAGACCTGTTTTTATTGATAAACTGTAGTCTTAGAGTTCTTTCAGCGTCTTATAATAATATAAGTGACTAAGGGACAAGGTTTCACCGTTTTGTATGTTAAAACCGTGAGTAATACTTAAGTTCAATAATAGATTTGACATAGATAGTTATGTATTGATTTTGTAGTTTAATTTTAGATGGTTAAATCGGCGGTAACAAAAATCAATATTTATTGTGTGACAAAGGAAGAGCCGCGTTGCAGCGAGCTATGGAAACTCAATCTTGAGGTCCAGGTTCGAATCCGCACATGACATGCCATATGTACCTACCAATGAGTTTTTCTAACTTATGTACGTAATAACTACCGACTGCTCTCAAACGATGAAGAAAAACATCGCGAGGAAACCTGAAGAGGGCATGCGTGGTGGACCCTCCCTGATGGTAGGCCTGTGCCCTACAGTGGGACGTAAATAGGCTGTGATGATGATGATGACAAATGCACCAATGTCAAAGCACGACTTCAAACACGGAAGACGACGACTTTTTCAAAAATTTTCTTTAAAAACATCCTTTTTCACATGACTGAACCGAGCTACCCCTGGAACTCCGGTTTGGCTGTATATCCGAATTGGAAAATCACAAATGTCAAAATTAAGAATTTTTTAAGACTTCGAAAACTACAATTCCGAATATTAACACCAAATGGGTTATCGCTGTAAGTTTATGTCAACAACAAAACATAATTAAGAAGTATTTCAGAGGTGCAACTGTAACTAACTCCATTTTCATAAAAACAGACAATTGTTGTCCATTCCTGAAAAAAACAGGAGCCTATTTTGTTAAAAATTAAGTCGAAACCGCAGTTGAAACGCAGCTGGCTGGAGACCCTCCTAACGAGTTGGTCGGAGCTTATTAGCGAGTCTCGGGCCGAGGCCTGTTTGGGGCGTTGCCCTTGTGCCGAGCTCCTCACGTCCAAATGTCAGAGGTTATAAACTATGTTTGAACAACTTATGAACGTTAAACCACTGTATTTACCTTTTTCTTTTGCCCTAGCGTATATTCTGTAATTTTGTTAGGAAGGACAGACAATACTGTAATCAGGCTGTAATTCTAATTCTCAATATTTTGATTTTATGAATTATGGTCCAATACAGAAATCCAGGAGGTCCATTGGAATCAGCCCCCGCTCACCTGCTGTCATTGTCTAGTGTTGTTTGTGAGTGGTGGCTGCTGTTGTTCCTCGTTTACCGGAGTTACAGTGGTAGAAACGTCTGGATGACCGTTAATAAATATATTATCGGGGTTATGGTATATAACTGTTTATAGCTACTAATGGAGTCGTGTCGTTATCTATGCTCAAAATAAGATACAAACAATGTATCGAAATATAAACATTATACAACTTCGTGAGCTATGAATTTGTATGCCTATGCCTATCCCTTATGGTTCAAATTTAAACGAAACGATATCATCATCGCCACCATACTCTTTCTCATATTGTGCTCCGACGAAAATTCGTCTAATAGTTCACTGGGCTCTAGATTGTTCGACCCACTGTATAAAAGTACAGTTTTCAGGTAAACCGATAAAATTTCTATCGATAAATGTACTTAGGGACTCAATACACATTCTTAGTTAGGATATATTAGTATATTATTGCAATATATTGTATTAAGCAAAATTTAATAAACATGCAAGTAAGTTATTCATTTTGTTAGTAAGGTGTGCAATGCAGTCAACTTCAAACTTTGACTATTTATATGTGGACTGGTTACGCGTGTAATTCTACTAACAAACATTTCTGCCACTTTTTGCGGGGGACGAGGTAACATGAAATCCACAACTTTGGATTTTATTCCCCATAACTTTAGATTCTAATTTTGCATGTTAAAAATCATGAAAAGTAGTCTCGTGTGAACCCCAAACGTTCTAAGTTCGAAGTTATTATTTCGCAATTATAGGCTGTCTCGTTTAGTGATAAGGTGTAAAATTGAATGTAAATGCACACTATCAATTGTGCTTATACCGTGGCAGAGGGGAAATGCTACCGCAAGGCTAGTCCTTATAATAATTAGTCAAAGCTCGTCGTCCTTATTTGGAATGAAGTATAGTATATATTGCAATATATTGTATTAAGCAAAATTTTATAAACATGCAAGTAAGTTAATCATTTTGTTAGTAAGGTGTGCAACGCAGTCAACTTCAAACAAGTGTTTGACTTCTGTTAACAAAACAAGTTTAGTATTTTTGTTTGTTGTCATGTGATGGCTCCCCTAATAATACACTTATCTTATTTCCTTTATTCCATTACAAGTTACGAGTAACGGTAAAGCCAGGGTTCCCTGAAAGTTGACGTTGTTAAGAAGCTGAACACGCGCCGATGTAATTTGTCATCTTGTCATGGCGCACCGTATAGTAATAGCATTCCCATTCTGCTCGTTCATCCGCCTATGAGAACACTCTGAATTTTACTTTTACTTGTTTGAATAAGGTCAAAGGAATAAGGGTCTTTTGACACGAGAGATTTTGACGTTAGGCGGATTTTGACGTTAGGCGACTCGTAAACGCTAAAAACAACAATATAAAACTGTCAAATTTTGCCAATTAAGGCCGGATTCGACCAAACTTTGATTTGTAGAAGAGTAACTATACAAGGAATAATTTTACTCTTAGTATTTACTCCGTAATACCTACATTTGTGTTCTATCATGCTAAACCCAAACTAAGGAAAGAAATGTATAATCTACCTAAAGAAAGAGGTCGTTGTATCCGTACTTATTGCAATGTGAGGTTATACCGTTTTAATTTGTTAGGTTTTTTTAATTAAGTGACATTGATACTTCATTAGTCTCGGTATAAGCTTTACACCGTCAAAATTGGTCGTGTAAAATGTACTCTCAACTTATTCATAGATTTGTGGTGGTAAATCGCAAAATCAGTTTACTCTAGAGGAACCGGCGACTTAATCTAAGAATAAAATTTACTCGCGTTTGGTCGTATCCGGCCTAATTCTGCTAACATTGGAATGAAAGGAAAGATTGTTTTACTTACTTTGACCTGAACTGGTTTTTGGTAAAACGACGAGTATATACAGAAAGTTATTAAAACTTTATATACAACATACAACACGAGCGAAGTTTCAAATCAAACCACATGAACAAGTTTCTCTTCAATCAAACGACTACAATCCACTAAATAAAGTAGAATGGTAAGGGAGGCAAGATGGCAAGATTTTAGGGGCGTGTGATTGCGACCCGACGCAATTAGCCGGGTGGTCGCGCTCTCTAGCTCTAGGCCTACGAGTATCTTACTCAAGACTGCAAGAACGCCAAACGATTATAATCTTTCTTACAAAAGATTGGTAATCTCAGAAAAGGGATCACAAGAAATAAGAAGTCTCGAGTCATGAGCTTTTTTCGGGCATCTGCTCTCATCAATCATTCCTAGACCTGACTCTACAAATCCGATAAATCCACTGATAAGACTAGTGAATTGACTACATAACTTAAGAACAATCCGGTTGGAACTAAATCAAAAAGAGCAGGAAATTCCAACTTTATTTCAACTATTCTAAAACTCAATATGCAAACGGTGCAACTTCTAACACGGACAAAACGTGCTATGATTACAAAGCTGTTTTCTTCGAGACTGTAGGTCTCACAACTGACCCTTATAAACAAGTTTCAATTAGTCTAAACCTAAACAAACGTTGTCTATTAACATTGAAACGAGAAATTAGCACACTCACATGAGTCGGGTCACTCTGGAGTCGGGACAGGTAGACGAGTCAATGAGGCAGGGCTGCAGGGTGTAGGGTGCGGGAGGGTGTCAGAAGGATTTGCGAGCCTCAGCCTCGCGGATATTCTCGTCCCTCATTCAGCCCAATTTACGACAATACGGTACAATTTATACGACTGTCTCGAAGCTTTCATCTGAGCTCCAAACAGATACGCACGACCGAATTAGAATTAAACGCGTAAGTGGGCTTTAAATTTCCGCAAGGATGATATAAATAAGGCCCGGTTTTTTTTTGGGACGCAGGTAAATTTTCGAGTCAGGTAGTAGGTTTATTATTGAACTGGTTGAAACTTGTCTGATGTTTCAACGCAAAGCAGGATATGAAATTATAAGGGTTGAGCGTCATCTGGCAGCACGGAATCGCATTTTTTCACGCTCTTTCTTTTTCTTTCGCTCAGGCACGTCATTGGCTAGAGTTAGAAAGGTCGCAGCACTGCCGGTGCTGCCGCGTGAGATCGTATTCCCGCTATCTTTCTCGCTCTAGCAAATGACGTTCCTGAGCGACAGAAAAGGATGGAGCGTCAAAAAATGCGATTCCGTGCTGCCAGATAAGGTTTGTTGCCTGTTTCACCACTTCTGGATAAGTCATTGTTAGCTTATTTGACAGACCGTTTGACTTATTTTGTATGAAATATGTGTCATATAAGCTAGGGCCTGTTTCACCACTTCCGAATAAGTTCTTGTTACCTTATCCGACAGCTCATTTGACATATTATGTATGAAGAATATGTCAAATGAGCTAACAAGAACTTATTCGGAATTGTTGAAACAGGCCCTTAGTATCCAAAGGGATCGTTAAGTATGGCTGGTACAGAAATGATAGGCTAAGTTCCAATTTCAAGACTCGGCACCTGAATCAATAGAGAATGAGAGCAGTATGTGTGTTCATGAAGCGAATCAAAACACAGTTGTTCCGATTCGGTCGGGTGAGCAGCCGCCGCGCCGCGCGCCGGTATGCAGGCGGCAGCGGCATTGAGGCCGTGTGGTGACGATGACGTCATCGGTGACTCATCACCACACCTCCGCTTTGTTCCTGCACACGTGCTCAGATAAGCTCCAAGTCGTATCACAGGCGCCTATTGTAATCGTGCCAACTTCACACGCGCTGCGGCCAGGTTTACTTTGTTTACATCACAATGTATGAATGATAAGCCCGATATTGCGGAACAACTAACGGAATATGCGATAATGTTACCGGTATCGTGTACCGTAGTCACAGTATAAGAAAGAGTATCTCGTACTACATCGTAGTGTTACCAATAATAGAATAAGATAGCTTGAGGCGCCATAACAGATCCAGTTGCAGGGAATTGAAGATGATGTCATCGGCGAGAGGCGCCGGGTCATCGGCCTAACCTCGCAACCGTCATTTGTCATTAGTGCCAATAAAGATACGGACAGAACAAACACTTCTATTATTTTATTTATCGAGCTCAAGTAGTAATCTATGTAGGCATTCCTTCGTGAAGAATTAATAAAGCGATAACGCAACATGACTTCAACACAAAACATCCGTTGTTCTGATAATAATCTGAATCATTTCTTACATCGAATAAGAGATAAGGGTATAATAGACGTTACGCAGTTTTTGGTAGGGCAAAATTTAGAAAATAAATATCTATCTGTACACAAAGTCAAAACTGTATTCCCTTTTTGTGGTGATCAGAAATATTGCTAAACTTAACTGCCAAGACTTTCAATGACCTTTTTGCAGTTGTAACAAGAATCATCCTGAAATGACGTCTTATTTTGGTATACTCAAAGTCAAAGTCAAAATAATGTATTCAGTATAGGAGCTTGAAGCACACTTATTTAACGTCAATTCTTTTTTGAAGCACCGCGTCGGAACGTGGCTAGTAAAATACTAGGTGACTAGCTTACACACACAACCATCTGCTTCTGCTCCTCGGAGTGATCAGAAATAATCTATAGTTACAAGCTATCTAGCTTCTGGTTTGTGGCTAGCTCTCTTCCACTGAAACACTGCATAAGTCCATAAGAAATCTCAAAATTCACAAAGTCGCAATCATAATCTCTTTAGTGATCTAACTATAACTACCAACCATTATAAGCCTGCAGTTATTGCAAGGCTCAATTTGAGCATATTGAACATTCAAGGACTTTTATAGAATCATGAAGCATTAAACCATTTGTTGCTTCATGTATAGAATGAACAAAAAAAATGGAATAACACAACACAAGTGCAAAGGACGAAGATGATTGAGCCGGTTCAGGTATGCACGGCGAACTTCCCGCGGGGACCGGCCGGCATGGCAGCGACGGCAAACATAGCGAGGGGAGAGGTGAGGGGCGCGGGAGACTCGGCAGCTGCGTGCACGCACACCACCGCGACTGACTGTTTAGCGTTTGTACATGGATACGATCGGGTTGTAGTGTGGGTGAGCACTCGAACCAGTGTTTGTTACCATATTGGGTTCCCTTTAAAAACGACTTTCGCTAAACTACATGCCTCCATATTGATGTACTGAATCAATTTTTGTTTGAATTGATTTGACCGTCCTTTTGTGTTGCTTTTTGTAAATATAAACCCTTTGTTTCTCAGAAATATCAGTGAAATTTTTAAATAATTTTCGTCCATGCCACAGTAAAATATTAGACATAGTAATAGTCCTCTTATAATTTTTATAGTACCTAGTTCTGACATTTCCAGTAAGTGGGTAACAATTGTCACGCAAATTCACGCAGTGGAATACCTACCTACTTACCAACCTATAACACTTTTAGACCAACAATTTAGTTTTAATAAGACAACGTTTACTGTTATTTTGCGGACGAAAGGTCAGGTAACACAATTGAACACGTCATCGTTATGGAAAGACGTCATCAACAAACTACCTAAACTGAGACCTAAGTACCTAGAGGCTCAATTCTGTTAACAAAATGTTCCTATAAAGTTTCTGACCCCAAATTAAATACAGTTGCTCGTATAATAAGTTTACGAACAATTTATTTCGCAGAAGGTTTTAAATCCACATGTTTTACTTCAAACGCTACCGTACAGCCATAAATGAAGGAGCAATTTGAGTAGGCGGCCGTACTTTGACTACCAAATAAAGAAAATATGGACGTTAAAAGTGTTTCGTGATGATACCCAGCTGTGCGTTAGCGCAACGAGTCGTCGACCGGTGTCCGAGCCGAGCTGTTTGTTTATTATTACCGCATCGCGGGGAGGTGAAGGTGCGGGCAACGGGGGGAAAGCCTCGCCTCATAAAGCTTGCTACTAAAGCTGTAATACTGCCTATGTCTGGTTATAAAAGGTATCTAAATATAAAAGCTGTAAGACAGGTGTTCAACGCTTTCCAGACTCGCGTAACGTTTCATTGCACTTGTGATGTCTGCATCACCTCAACTTGTTCAATGTCGTGGAAGGATAACTGTTTTAGGTCTGATCGATTTTGTGGCGACTAAGAAAATGTTTTTTGGCAGTGTATTTGGGGGCGAAATACCTAACTAGATACTACAGCTATAATCCATAATAGAGACGTCATACTTTTTGGAACCTTCAACCTTGCTACAAAAGCGACCTTCGAATTTTGGCTGGTACCTTGTCGTAGCAATGTTTTTGAACAACACGAAAGGATTATTTCGTCAAGATTATAAACTATTAGCATAATTCTATAATATAGTAGAATAGAATAGGACGACGTCAAAATGTCCAATATCCTCTTTTTAAGTTCTTTTTATGTTCTTCTTTCCGTTTCTTTTCTCCCTTTGTTTGTGGTATCTGGGGTCCCACCAAGCTCATACATACTAATTTTTCCACGTTCAATGAGATGAGCTGATCATGTTTGCTTGACAGCTTCAATTTACGGACTATTTAATTTTCATCTCGCTATTCTCGATGATTAAGTACCACATAAATGAAAATCTTTCTTTCTCAATTGTCGATAACAGTATAATATAAATTATATTACCAAAGCAAAACATAAAACAAGCTGTTAAGTTTAAAGTAAAGCAACATGCAAAGCAACCAAGCGTCCAGCAGTTTCAATCAACTATTATGATTATAGGGTAAGCGGGAATTGAAGCTGATTATAATGTAATTAATTTATAATCGCACCACCATTGGATGTGACATCTAAAGCAGAGCTTATTTGCCTGTAAATGAATTTTAAAAATGTACAAAAAAAACTCGGTTCAGTCGGTTTTAAAAACTCGTAGCTTTTGAAGTACTTACATTCCTTCTTATTTATATTGAAATAAAGAAAGTACAGTAAATGCAGGTTTAGCAGCTTGCTAGTAGAAAGACGGCCAAAGACTTATTGAACATTTTGGCGTAACTGTTCTCAATTTGAATACCAATTGTCTCCATCGGCCATCTTCATTAAGATTCAAATTCCAATCAATTAGAATAAACGGGAAATTGTCTGCAGACATATGACTCGGGTAACATTAACAGCAACGTAGTTTCCAATCGTACTCTACATATATTGGCTCTCTCTGCAATACATTGCAATTGCAGCTCCGGCCAAGGTGACACATGAATCAAAGCATTTCAATTATTACACTACTGTAATAAAGCTCATTGTCAAGTAGCAGGTCCACAGGCGAAGTGTGTTTACAAAGGGCATTATTAATGTGCTGAAACAGATGGTGTAATTGCAGTAAAAGCAATATTGGCAATTTGAGAGAAATTCACCACTCTCTTTTCCGTATAAATCGAATTGCTTTCCATTAAAAGGGAAGGTCTCATACAATTTGGCGATTAGTTCGGGTCCGAAGGGATGGTCTCTAAACCACCCCAATCAATAATTAAGGACGTCTGAGAACTAATAGTGACGGAGAAAAGATAAACTATTTCACTTCTGTGTTTTACCGTCTTGTTTTCTCTTGTTTGAGAGTAATGAAGGTACTAGCACGGAATACTATAATTACATACTAGATACCGCGACTATTATCCTGTTTCTGATCTAATAAAATCCTTATTTTTTAATTTAAGTGGTTATAGGTTTAGGCGAATATTTTCTATGAGAGACGCGATTGCCCAGCCCTCCGAAAAGTGCGTGCGTGTGCCGTATTTTCGATTAAAGAATTTATAAAAGTGCGATAAGCAAGCAACCATTAAAAGTACTTTTTATAGATTTGTTTTATGATTTCACTAGATAAACTAATGGTGAATATGTGCGTTAAATTGTATAATCGAATTTGCGAATTGCGAACGTGTATAAATCTTGTAGAAAAATGAAAAATAAACATTTCAGGACGTATGGCCCCCTTAAGGATGTTTTTCTCTATCTATGCCTCTCTCTCTTTCCAGTCTGGTTCTTTTTGGTGTATAGTATTAAAATGTAAAAGATACCATATTATGATGATACAAATCTAGGATAACCCTAATTGGAGAAAGAACATCGATTCGATGCAGGCGAATTAATTCCCAAAGGTCAGATTAATAACGTTTGTTAACGAGATTTGCAGAGACCGGCGAAGTTTCGTTGTATAGTTGTTAAAAGTTATATTGAATTGTATATTGTATTGTTGTTAAGATTTATATTGAAACAATGGTCAGGATCCCGATTCAGAATGGTCTTTTTTCGTCCCGGAAAAGATCGTGAAGTCAAAATGATAACTGTGGTTCCAGGTACCACTAGATATGCAAAAAGGTCTAAAGTGTTTTTTGAATTTCAAATTATGAGTTTTATCCTCGAAAATTAGACTTTGATTACAATATGATAGTTGCTACACTTTGGTTTTTTTGTACCGCGTCACAAAAAGAGTCAAGATCAATTTATTATGAATTTAAATTATGATCTAATTTCAATTAAGAAATAAATAATATATCCGTGCCATGCCTTCTATTTATTTTCGTTTTTTAATAGAGTAATTATACTTATTATGATTTATGAACTACTAACTTCTACTATTGGATATACATTTTTTCACTTTTAATGATGACATTATGTTAAATCTTTGTTCTACAGTATTTAATTAAAATAAAATAGAAAGGAAAAAACTGCTTACAAATGTACGAGAATTTTTCATAATTCTTTATTAGTCAGATATTTCAAACAATTTGATCACGTTAATAAAATCTTTTGAAAACGTTTTTCCGAGCTGACCTTTGATTGTCAAATATTTTCCGACCTTCTAATTCCACCCCACGTTTATTTAATAGAACAGAGGAAGTTTTATTTCTAAAAATTATATTTCTCAGATTTATTGTAATATTTTTATATTTATTTGCGTCACAATTTTTTTTCAGAAGCGGCTCTACTCTCTCAATCTTACGTAAGTTAGTTTACCGTAGACAGAGTTAACATTGTCTTCCTTTGTATTCGTACAAGAAAAGGATACAAATATAAGTATTACTTGTAAAATAATGTGACAAATTGATTATGCTTCATCCCTCATTTCGAGGCTGTCACTTACAAGTGTACCAAACAACGAACCAAGCAGAAATATACCTGTAGTGGTAACCCTACCAACTAAATTATGTTCAATCCCTTTGACATAGTCGAAAATACAATTGTCAGCTGTGCGACAGCTGTGCGCTGGCGCCCCTTGTGTTGTGTGTGTCAGGTAGTTGGCTCATCCAAGCTGACGTACCTACCTACTCGTTCTTATGGCAATGGCATGGCCGAATAACACAAGGTCGTTTGCTCCAGTGACGTCCCGTGGCAGCATGTTTTATGGAACTGCAGATATTTTCCCGATTTCAAAGTTGTTCGTCCGTTGTCGTTAAAAGTCCGTGTATAGTAAACATTTACAGTTTCATCATGTTAACTTCTTCAAATAAGTTAACCAGTGATCCATCCAAATGTAATATTATCGAATGTCATTCGGACATATTTTTTTTCTTCCTTTATCTTCCTCCTCAACAAAACAAAAAACATCTAACCTTCTTATAGGTTGTTTGTACTAGTAAAATCAATAAGAACATAAGTTGAACCAGCTATCCCGATTCTAGCTCCTTAATTTAAAATTTATGTATTTTTCATTTTTCGCATTTCAGTTAAGAGACCGCCAAATGCCGATTGGTAAGGCAATCTTAATAGTAACAACCTTAGCTTTTTGATTTGTTGATGGCAATAAAAGTAAGTAATTATGCCCGAAATGTGTAGTAGGTAGTCGAGAAAATGTTACAATTCCTTATAATTACTTCTATGTTTTAGTTAACGGTAGGTCTACCAGTCTATGGTAATAATTAAGTGTTTAATTACAGTTCCTTCTAGTTCTAATTGCATATGTACGAGTACACGAGTGGCAATTGAACCGGAAAACTTGTAACATTTTCAAACATTACATCTGATGATTTTGGCATACAATGGTGAAAACACCATTGAATAGATTATAAAGTATCCACACACTACTCTGATGACAGAAGAAGGGATATTAAATACAATCCAAGACTATAATGTAAGTCAAAACTGTTTTACTACGTCCTCAGAAAACAAAGGTAACCTACTCCAAAATTTCTTAACATTACAATCATATACCGAGTACATTCATACACAGAGTGTATGACTAAATGAAACTATCACGCGAAAACACAAACAAAATATTGGATTGAACACTCAGTATGTAGCATAGAAAATA
Source organism: Agonopterix alstromeriana (assembly GCA_963924505.1). NCBI lineage: Eukaryota > Metazoa > Arthropoda > Insecta > Lepidoptera > Depressariidae > Agonopterix > Agonopterix alstromeriana. The sequence continues at coordinate 19,038,448 of OZ004667.1, forward strand.
AGATTTTAAAGTAATATACAGAGCCAAGAAGTACTTTAGTGCCATAAATCTCCTTTGGAGAAAGACAAAAATCGCTCGGAAAAGGAATTTCAGAGTATGAAAAGTTTTATTGCTTAAAAAGCATCTCAACTTTTCTGTTCAGACAGTATAGTATAGTGATATGATGAGACTCAATATATTTTCTACTAATAATATGGAAAAAGAGTCTGAAATAAAAACGTCTCCCATCCTTGAGGATTTAATAACCTTACTTTGTCATCGAAAAACAAACGAAAAGTCCATTTTCACGAAAAGCAATTCAAAAGGCAGTATAAAGTTGCCCTGTATGTAAATATTCAATAAAGTAGGGTAAAACTTAGTTAAAACCGCAAAAGGGGTTGTTATTGTTTTCGAAATAGAAATCCCTTGGGTGCTACTTATTTATAGCAGAAACGAGCTCCGTTCTCCGTGTTTACAATAACTTGTTCTCAAACATCAAATAATCATTGGACGGTGCTGGTTTTTGCATGAAATATTAGCTGTGGGTTCGTAACGCAGTTAGCCTTGTTGCAAAGCCTCGCCGATCCCGCTAAATCCTATGGAATTGCGAGTTCAAACAATTTTCGAATCTCTGGCATTTGTAATTTGGACTTAGCTGCTGTACTGATTACCGTCAATTGCAAAATTAGCACGTTCGTGTCCGCTTAGTAGGACTTACTACCGGCTTCGGGTATTTTGTTCATAATCACTGATCATGTTACATATATCAGATATCACGTAAGTAGCTGGATTCCGTTGTACTGAAATCTGTGATTTTCGATTTTGCGTGAATAAACTTTGTACTGATAGCATATTATAAAAGCAATCAATTTTATATTGCCTCGACAACCCGGTTCGATGAAACTGGAATAACTTTAGGAAATTCCAAAGAGTTTTTTTCTCTTTTTGAATAAACAGCCTTTCTATTAAACGGGTAATTTCCAGGTAATAACAGATAAATATTAGGATAGATGATGCGGAAGATTATCAGTTAGCGACATTCCTCGCTTCCTTTGCGCGGCAGCGCTTCATTCGGGGGCTCCATGAATATTTACACGTTATTTTACATACAATTACGTGTAGGCAGGTTCAATCGCGTTTAACTTTGTATTTAGGTTCCACGTTACGTGGCCACGGAACGATGGTGGATGATAAAGCCGACACACGGCGGCACGGCCCGCCTCGGCCAGGGCGTGATTACCTACTCCACCTAACCTAGTTTATCCACTCGCTCAAGTTTACACACGTCCAATCCTAGTATAACTAGGCAATCTATTATTTAGCCTTGTTCTATCTCGTGTGTTATAGTCTATAGTGTGATATAAAGTGCTCGAGATGTTACGGCCATTTTAATGACTTCCGTGACTTGGTTTGTTCCTGAAGTCGTTAACATTGTAGCTGGATTTTATTTTCTTCATATAAGTTTATTGGATTGAAAGTAATTTTCTAATGCAGGTGTTTGAAATTTAAGATCTTCGTTGCAAGATTAAGCTTCTCTACATTGGAGTTTGAAGTGATTACGAAATTGGTAGATAGATTCTATCTAGGATTTCATTTTAAATAACCTTATTATATCATAGTGTTTTACGTGTTGCTAATTTGCCTTAGACGAAGGTTATAGAGGCAGAGATGGGTGGTAGGTGCCACCTGGATGCGAACAATTTTTTTAATTAAAAGAAAAAGTTGTTAATGGTCTTTTTGCTTGTGCTTTAGTATTGCATTTCCGCTAATGTCAAGTAGTTTGTGGGAGTATCTAGGCCAATCTCTGGGATTGTTTTGATCAAGAGCAAGAAGAGATTAAGGATTGCTGAGTCTTGTGGCAGGCAAAAACACGACGCGTGAACCACGCAACACAAGTGCTCGTGGTCGAACCTGCAACGTGACTCCGAACTATTTTTAATGACTTGTTCACGATAGTCTTAGCGTCAAACATAACACAAGCCCGCCAGGAGTGGCGAAGGAGTATCAGGAGAGCTGACCATAAATAAGGATCAAGCCAGGAGATTTTTTGATTGATTGGATACACTGTTCCAGTAAAAGTATATTCTCAAAATAACAAGGTTCTTCGAATTGATTCCTTCCGAGAATTCGGTATTTCATTATAAGTAGGTACCTATATACCAATTGTGTTCAATAAATATGATACATCCAATTTATTATTCAATTAATCTGGTGACTTTATTACAATATCTTGTTACTTTATTTGACATCTATTTGTCATTTTGTATTTATGTTACGTCGGCTTACCGGCAAAACTCATTAACTGCCTAAAAGTCACTAACTCAGTTAGATACACCATGATACTCACCGCGTCCAGCTCTACAAGATGCAAAAACCGTTATTTTGATATCCCTTCTCGTTTAGATTTTACGACTTGCAAAAAGTCACTATGTTCCGATTTTTGACATTCTTGTTGCAAGAAACTCATTTTATTTAAATAAGTTACTAGAATTTTTAAATGAGCTTTGAATAAAATTATCAACTTGAAATAATGAGTTCTCGTTGTAGAGGTTTACGTTGATTGAAGAAGAAAAATATATGAAAAATTCACTTGATGTAATTAATGAGTTTTAGGTGACAATCACACACCAAGAATAAACAACCCGCCTCTTTACAAACTTCACTAACATTGTATATCACGTTTTTGTTGTATCAAACTATTCATTTAGCTCAATGAAAAACATAGTAATCAAATATAATTACTTATGCATGGAATACGTCCTTTCCTAAAATTCACCAAACATTAGTTAGGTTAATACGCCCGTTACTAAAATTCCCACCTATCAATAGTTAGGTGAATTTTAGGAACGGACGTATTCCAAGCATAAGTAATTATGTTTGATTACTATGGTTTTCTTTGAGCTAAATGAACAGTTCGATATTACAAAAACGATTATTATTATTGTAACGTTGCGCGGCCTAAAATACTATAATTTAATATTCCACTTGGTAACAGTTTATGAAACTATAAACTTCCTTACTTATTTAATACTTTAATTACTTCTTATTATTAAAATTAATTATGTTTTATTTTAAGTAAAAGTTACATTGTGAAAATTGTGTTAGCTGTAGGTAATGCAATGTCGTGTTTGCTAAATAAACTATGAATTTACTTTATTATTTCAAAGTGTGATCACCTTTAACGAGAAAGAAGAAGATTATTTTCATGCTCCAAATTGATACCAAAAAGAAATGAGATGATGATTTCAAATATTAAAATGGTTAGTATAGCTTGTTTTACCACTTAATAATGTTCTTGTAAGCTTATCTAACAGATAGTTTGGCATATTTTTATGACAGATATGTCAAACAATTTGTCAGATAAGCTAACAAGAACATTATTAAGAAGTGGTGAAACAGACCCTGAATATCATATCATAAGTAAAGAGCTTAATTTTTATGTTACCTTTTAATTCTTTATTTTTACTGTTGTAAGACGTGTTTAAGACTAACCTCCGTATTCTTAGTAGCTTTCTTAAAATTTCCTCAGCCGAGTTAGGACGTTTTTAGCATAATTTGTATGACAAAAAAGTCTAAAACGTCCTCGACTCGACTGAGGGAATCTCAAGAAAACAACTAAGAATACGGGTGTAAGAGCCTGTTTCACCACTTCTTAATAAGATCGTGTTAGCTTATCTGACAAATATCTTTCAGACAACATAATAATAATTATGTCAAACGATAAGTTACATAACCTAAGTTTTTTATTAATTATTAAGATAAACAAAAAACCCGACTGCATAAAAAACCTATTAACTGAAAAGAGAAAAACAAGCTCTATCATCACTAATCAGCTATAACAACTTTGTTTGAGCAAATATAATTTGATTGTTATTAGGTAGGTATCGCAAACGGGGACAAAGAAAATTTTTGTTTTGTTATTGATTGGTTTGTCCCCGCCTGCAATACCTACCTAATAAGAATCAAATTATATTTGCTCAAACAAAGTTGTTATAGCTGATTAGTGATGATAGAGCTTGTTTTTCTCTTTTCAGTTAATAGGTTTTTTATGCAGTCGGGTTTTTTGTTTATCTTAATAATTTAGTTTATTTCATACTTTTTAGTCTTGTGTCGAAACGGTAACATAAAAGTACTATAATATTTATATATTTGGAATTGTCTGATTACTAGCTTTCATTTGATACCCATATTGTAATTTTAGCAAAAAAAAATTTTTTATTCCTCCTCTCTTTTTTAATTCATAGACGCCATCTTGAAACAATATACCCTATGTCACTTTCACGATTTTTACAAATCCAATGACACCTCATACGTTAAAATCCATCAAGCCGTTTGGGCTGTAGGCCTTACCAAAGAAATAGACATACAAACATACATACATACATACTTACATACATACATACGCTCGAAAAACATAACCCTCCTTCTGGCGCAGTCGGGTAAAAAGTGGTAAAAACAGGCACTTACATTTTTATCGAAAGGTCACAACTAAGACTGGTCGAGAACCATCTTTTTATTTTGTATAATTGTTGATTATTTAATCGTATGTTTGTTATAGATATTATTATTTTATGTTAGTATTCAAGTCGTCATTATTGAGACGACATCGAGACTGATTCGCAACTTTGTTTCTAAGTAATTGTGGAAGGCTGGATGCTAAGAAACATGAACAACGACCTTCTCACATTTATATGTGTACCTAAGTATTAAATCTAGACTACTATGGCTATAGCTTTAAAAAGCTAGGTTGCAGTTAATCTGTCCGTGGATTACTTCAACTGCTACCAGGTTAGAACCAAATTAATAGTGTTTTAAATCAATCAAACACTATTAATAAATTTAGTTATAAATTTATTTAACTCTTTCAGTAAAATAAGACATTGACAGAGCAAAGAAAATAATTGAATATCCACGTTCAAACTATATTTTTTTTTCATAGCTCGTAAATAGCATAGAGACTAGGTTATGTGTGAGACCTTCTTTCTAACACTCCTCCTTCTCATTCATCACTCATTCGCTCTCAGGCCCATCCTGAACACGCACCACTCAGACTTCCCTCTCAACAGGGGCTTCGTCAGGATGTCTGCCACCATTTTAGCAGTTTCCACATAATCGATCACGATTATGCCAGACTCTACTGTTTCTCTTATGAAATGGTACCGAACATCAACATGTTTAGTGCGCTGATGATGCACAGGATTTGTAGCGATGGCTATTGCAGATTGACTGTCACTGTGTATGTATATAGCCTCTGAAGGAAGTCCTTCCACCAACTCTGTCATAAACCTGCTTAAGAAGATAGCTTCCTTTGCAGCTTCTGACATAGCTACATATTCAGCTTCCGCTGTGGAGAGAGCGACAGTCCTTTGTTTCTTGCTTTCCCATACTACTGCTCCTCCTTGCATAAGATATGCAAACCCGGAGAAAGACCTTCTGTCTGTTATGTCTCCAGCGTGATCAGCATCTGCATAAGCTTCAACTAACCTTGTATGTGTATTTCCCTTTTCGTAGGTAAGTTGAAGACCCTTGTTACCTTTTAGATATCTCAGTACTCTTTTAGCAGCTATCCAGTGCTCCATGGAATAGCATGAGTTAAACTGACTGAGGTAACTCACGACGTAGGCTATATCTGGTCGAGTGCATTGGGCCAGATATAATAATGAACCTATTAGCCCTTGGTAAGGTATATTCGTCTCACCAATCTCTTTCGGCTTCTCTAGTCTTTGTCCTGGAGCTATTGGTGTAGCAGCTGGCTTGCACTCCTGCATACCATACTGTTTCAGCAATTCCTCAATATAATCTTCTTGATCAAGTGCGATAGACTTATCATATTGATTTTCATCCCAAGAATAAGTTCCGCTTTTCCAAGGTCTTTCATCTCAAACTTGGTCATAAGATCTCGTTTGACCTTCTTTATCTCCTCTGCATCATTCCAGAAGATCAACATGTCATCAACGTACACAGCCAAGATGATTATGAAAGTTTTTGGTTGAAAAGTTTAAGTACCTAATATCTAAATAATTGAGACTGATTTGCAATTTGTATGTTCCTACATAGTTTTAACATAGTTGTAAGTGATTCAAAAATCACTACTTGTCTAATTATAAAAAACGGTAACTGCCAAAAGTCATCAACTATTTCTTTTGGCCTTTTAAAAAAAAACTGACAGTCCGATTGGATATTTTTTCATTTAATTTTGTTAATAAACGTTTATTACTACCGAATGCGTTTTCACTTATTCGACTAAAATCCCACAAACAAAATTATGAACGATAACATTTCAAATCGTTTTTTGCGTTTCCTGTAAAGTTTGGGAACGATCACTTAATGAGTTTTGCCGGTAAGCCGACGGTTAGGTCGTCCTTGTTGTCATGTTAAGATGCTCATGATTTCAGCTTGTATTGCGCTATTTGCTAGGGCTACAGTCACTGTATCATGGAATCAAGCCATGCATATTTAAATGAAATGTTTTTAGTGCAGTTGTTAGTTTTTTATTTTGTACCCATTATGATAAAAATATTGTAGGTATTCGGCTTTAATAAGTGGGTCACTATTAAGAACTCGTTGTATGTAGGTACAGGTTCTTCACTCCAAAGTATGGTCTTGGATTTAGCATCAAATTGGTTTCTTACATAGCATTAAATGGCTACACCAGCCACCAGGTTAATATTCATCTATCAATAATATTAGTTGATTGGTTAGGTCTACATCTTCTAATTTCACAGAAACTTTTTCTGTTAGTTTGTTTCAAAGACCACAATTTTATCCACACAAGCTCACCTTTATCAAACTATCCAAATATAAATGTTATAAAGTCAGGACCATTTAGAAAGGTACACAGTACACTTGGGATTCGTTTAGAAAGCACAAGTCGAGGGGCACAAGCACTCGCGCCGGCACAACCGGCCTCGACACGAGGTGAACTGGCTTCTTAAACAATGCACTCTTTATAAACACTCAACACATATCACTACTATTTAATTATAATGGTTGTTCACTATCAGTTTCACAATTTATTTCAGAAATCGACACTCACGGTGTAAAGATTTACGCGCGCGTGTTTAGAGGTGCGCGGGGAAAATGCGTGGAGTGATAACACACGTGCCTCGGTGCGATGCCGACGGCTGACTGGTGTGGTGCAGCGAGCTGAAGACCGGCCGCGGGGAGAGGGGGCGGGGCGGCTCGCGAGGGGACTCTCCCCTGACTTGCCCTACAAACTTGCTTTCTGCTCTCATATCGTGAGTAGGCTCTGGCTCGCTGGCTCCTCGTGCAGTTTTGTGAAAGGCAAATTGCACCGCTGCATTCATACCTGTATGAAGTACGTATACAACAAACCTACATAACCCAATAACTCTGAAATTTGGTCGGCAAAGTTTCACTCTACCAAAGTACGTAATTATTGGATTGGCTGTAGGTAAATTCTGTTCATGTTTCTGCTTGAAGCTATAGGTAGTTTATTGAAGTTTCTAATAGTCGATAATGAATGGGAACCGTTAGGGCCCGGGGGCGACCGCGTCGAGCGGCCGTGGTCTAGTGGTCAGCACCATACAGTCTCACCGACAGCGCCAAGTGGGCGGCGCATGAATAGTGAATGTGTTGAGGTACTGCGGCTGCGGTGCCCGACGCACATACTTCCATGTTTAACATTCAAGAGGTTCCTATACTTAGGCACCTATGTATGTATCTATGTAGCACGCGTAGGAAGATTGAGATGTTGAAATATCGATCGAATGTCTCTAAACAGGATGGAACAGTTTCTAAGTTGGTACCGGCTCAAAACTTTCGTCAGTTTATTTACGCCTCAATTCCGCAAGCGACTGAAATTTGATACTCGTTACCGTCTTACATTTCTCCAGACTGTCGATCTGTTTTTGGTTCATAAAACTCAATATTCAGTAGTATAAGTTATTCTGGAATTTCTAAAGCGCCGAAACGAAACATGCAAAAGATATGTCACTTGATAAATAACAATAACGTATATGTATATTCTGTACAGTACGCCTGTTGGCTGTTGGCCAATACATCGATATGAGGAGGATTTATTGCAACGCACCCAACTAATCTGGCCGGACTGTTAGCTTCGATTTATGTCTCCGGATTATTAAAAATAAGTACCTATCCAACAGATAGCACTTCCTGTCGTATCTCAAACCGGTTCGTTTCGCCATACCGGTCGTACGAATGGCCTTATGCCCTTTCCTGTGTTAATATCAATCCGTCGCCTGTGTTTAACTGCGGCCGGTTTGGGCCACTTTGTAATTTAGTCGTTGCAGCCCACAGCCTAGCTACAGGCATACATCGAACGCAGCAGTCCCTCCACGGGCCACTGACTTTTTCCGGTCGACTACATTCGATTCCGGGACTTGACAACTATTGCGCCATCAATTCAGTCTGTGGCCGGACGGTGTTACTATACTAGTCTCATCTGCATCATCAATATCATCCAATTTGATGCTCGTTAGCCGCCGCTTTGAGCATCTGTCTGCTTTGAGACTTGATCTCCAGTCTCAATACGGTCGAAGTGTCAGGACTCAGGATTGTCTACTGAACTTTCAGCTAAAAAATTTAACTGCTTATTCACTACTATTGGCAATTTGGCAACGTATATTGTTCTATGAAATATGGACAACGAAAGTTTATTTCGTAGACCTTTTTCGTACATTTGAGATTTGGATTGGAAAGTCTCTTCCAAATGGGCTGTTATGTATGTATACATATTATAATTTCATTCAAACTCGATCTTGAAACGTTGCTTGTAATCAAACGGTCGTCGATTATATTTCTGGAGAAACAGTTTTCAGCTTTCGCGTTCTATTGCAAACATATACAGAGAACGTTCGACAAAGCAACTGATTGATCAATAATGCGATTCCTTTGACACATACATGTTACGTGGACATTGTCTGGTTGTAGGCAATAAGCAATGGCGCCACAATCATTGTCTAAAAACAGCACTGATTCATATCGTTATCTACCGATTACGATGGCGATGTGATACATGACACCGACGATTCGTCATTTCAATTGCTATGACATCTACATGTAACCTAGAATTGCTTGGGGCTTGGCACGTTTTGAATTGCTTTGTTCTCCGTTCTCCTTTTAGTAATTCTTTGTAAGTGGTTACGTAACTGCCAATTTTGGATGAGGAACCATACATTATTTCTTGTGTTATCATCTAATGAAGCCGCCGACATCCAGAGAAGACATTGTATTCGGTGACTGTAACCCTGTTGAGGGAGGCTATAAAATGTTGAATCATACAGGTCTTTGAATCATGTACTCGTTCTACAAGATTTTTGTACTTGATACCCTGGGCTGTTCATGTTGTGTAATTCTCTAGAATATATCAACCCATTTTCATTTGAATTTCCTATACAAAGTAATTACCTCAACTTGAAGTATCCTTTGACAGCTTCTCCACCATTTGCCACGTCATTCCATCCTGAAACTCTAAAATATGCTAAAGGAGAACTTTATTGCAACTGCACCGACCGGGTAAGTTAAATTAGATAGGAGTTACAGCAAAAGTTTTTGACCACGCCGAAAGGGAATTCTGTCGATGCATAACTCATGTCCTTATTTACTTCCAGCGGCAATTAACCTGGCCCCTTTTACAATTACATAAAAGATATCTATTGGATTTTTTCAATAGACGAAGGACAATATTTATAAATGAATCTATATTTAGGGCCTGTTTCACCACTTCCAAATAAGTTCTTGTTAGCTTATCCGACAGCTCATTTGACATATTGTGTATGAAGAATATGTCAAATGAGCTGTCGGATAAGCAAACAAGAACTTATCCATAAGTGGTGAAACAAGCCCTTAATCTCTTTTTAAGATTACATTAGCCATTCCAATTAAGCTTGAAATTGATGTATTGTAACTTCGGACCGTCATCCCATCCTCGTCACCATTTGTTAAAAAAAATACGACCGTCACCTTAGACGTTTATTCTCAGAGGAAGGATCTCCATAGCGCTGGGTGAATACAACAACGGCACAACTCAAAAATTGGCAGTTTTGAGTTAGCACCGTATTCTGGTTCTACATCGCATACTTTATCTTGTGCAATATAGACCTGACTCGATATTTCACTGAATCAAGAGATAGATGGTAGTTGTGCCACTACTACATTAAATAAAATTGTTATTTTGTATTATGCAACAATGACACTTTTGAGTCAAAAAGTTGAATTAAAATTATTCCCGTCTGCAAAAACTACCCCTGTTATATTCTGTAAACCACAATGTGAAGGTTTGTGATGTCAAAGTATGTCCTCCCTACTTCCAACTCTTCAGGGAATCATGACATCGCTTCTCCTATAAAGTTTTGACTTATGATCATCTACCAATCTGCTTTTTGTACCATGGCTTTCTAGTATAGATAGAAGACTGATCTGTTGTATGAAGTTCCAGATCAGAAGGTTAAAACAATGTGATAGTGTAATTTTGTGGAAAAGAACGTAGCTATGTAAGCGTGAGGCTCTATTACTGTTTTCGTATGGTTACTTCGTAAATATATAGCTTTGGTAAATCATCTGATTCCTGCATATTCAATATTACCTTTATGCTTTTAAAATTCAGTTTTCTTTTCCTCTTACTTCTTCTTGTCTTATCATTCATCTTTCATCCCAAATGACTGATGTCAGGATGTCTCCATTTATTTCCTCTCAGATAATTTGGGAAAACTTCAACAGATCTTTTCATTGGCTTTCCCCAGATGAAAATATCTGACGACGTATTCATCCAATTGCAAACGAAGGTATTCAACCTGAACATAGGGATCAAGGCAGACCCATGAACTGTGACGATAGAACTAGTCCATCAGTGAGCTATGGAAACAGCTACTGGTTGGTGTTTTTCTAAGAGATAACATCAGAAATGAAGTAGTAACGTCTGAGAACTAAAGCAAATAACGCAGCCCTGAAAATTAGCAAGCTGAAGTGGCAATAGGCTTGTTATATCTGCTGAAGAACTGGCAACTGTTAAGGAGTATGTGTTCTAGAACAGAAGCTACAAACTAGCGTGGTTTTTTATAATTAAATAGTATGGGACGACCACCGGCCAACTGGCCTGACTACGTAAAATGGGTAGCTGGTAAGAAGACCGAAGATAGAGATTGATAATTGTTCTACACATCGTTCTTGATTTAAGCAGTACTAAAAGATCTATTGAGATCAACATGTGATTGGGCTCACGAGTAATTTCTTGGTCTGGCTCTTATCATCGAACTCGTTGTGTATCTGTCCCGAAACTCTGTCCGAGTTTCGGTACTACTGGTGAAACGTGGATGTTCTGAGGTTTCAGAATATCTCTGACTACCCCTCGGGGAATATAGTCGTGAGCATATGCTTATGCGTTGTGTATCTGATATGATAGGATCTCATCAGACAACTTCCGCCAATTCAGTAACAGATCAAATTTCCTTTTCCTCATTGCTTTGTAAATTCCCATTTCTTCAGTCTCTTCTCTAATGCCATAATTGTGTTTTATTTTGGGTACTAATTACTATCACATTTCTTCATGTTTTCTCAATAATTATCTGGCATAAATCTAAATCGTACCAAAAAGTTAATGCAAAACTGGCATAACTCGGAACCCCCATATTTATGGCCCTATAAATAAAAATATTGAAGTATATAAATAAAATTCTCAACTGTTATAGATTACTGATATAACACAGATATACAAAAGGCAAACATCAACAATCTAACCCTTACTGTGTAGTAACTACAGACGAATTTGTTCGCGCGCACTCTTTCGCGCCAACTTTAATGTCATTTTTCTCAAAATCAACTTTTTTGACTTGTGCCGTTGTTGTATTCACCCAGCGATAGAGTCCGCATAAATTTACGATTGTAGTTAGTCTCTTTTGTCTTATGACGTACCTTTAATAGTAGAAGGAGATGGAACTATAGATATTTGTTTATGCGGCTGTCCACTTTTTTTTGAGCTAGTGTGTGTGAAAAGTGACCGTAAACATAAGGCCATATGTCACTTGGTGCCTTTTGTCCATACTACTTGACACCACACACTCAAATCTAAACGTCAAAAAAAGTGGACACTACAATTGGTATGGCTCACTCTAGTCTTAAAGAGAGATTCTTCCTCCTAGGCTAATCATAAACAACAATGTCAACTACGAACTCAAAGAAGATTGAAACACTACAGTAAGGATAATTGCTTATCCATTTTCTGTACGTCAGGGTTGCATTTAAGTTGTTGTTAATATCCTTCCAGAACATTCTCCGTCGAACAAAGTATGCGGGAACGTGATGTTCCAGTACAACAATGGTTCAGACATATCTCATTACTCAAAGTAAATAAGGAAAACAACGGAAAAACTAGTTCAAGACCAGAAACCATCGACCGCAGACAATTAGCTGGTATCTTTTGTTCTCTCTAAAAGGTACAATTTATTAAGCGGAAAATTTTGCAGCGTTCAGAAGAAGTGACTGGAAACCGACTGAGTGCAAGAATAACTCGCGCTATTAGCGACTGGTCGACTGTAAAACAGTTTCTTTTAAGATCTTAGATCTTTGTAACCATTGAAACTAACAATAGTCTTGATTCAAGACTGTATAAAGTAGTCAGGTTCAGAAAGTCTAGTTATATTAAATTGAGTTATTACTGCCAGTTGCACGTACGTTCATTAAAGTTAATCCTCCATTAAATCTCTTGCTGTCGCTTTTTGTCTTTTTGACGTAGTAAAAGCTAGCAAGAGATTTAATGGAGGATTAACTTGAAAGAACATACGTGCAACTGACCGTGAGTTGCAAATCCGCGAGTTTCCAACTAGTCAAATTAACAACTCATTATCAAACGTCAAAACGCGTGCTTTGTATGAAATATGGTACTAAAAATTGAATAGTGACGTCATTGTTTTTCGTCGTCGTTTTGGTACTTTTTATAGTTTATCCAGTTAATAAAAATAATGTTCAAGCAACAGCATTACTGAAAATGTGAGTTTAGCGTTATTTTCAAACGGTTTATTTACTGAGCAGTTAAAACTAAAATATATTTTATGTAGTCTACGTACTTTGACTGTTGTCAATGTTATATGTCAAACAGTTCCGGAGAAAATAGCCTGTGACAAACGGACGCTCATAATATCGGATTGATTCCATAGGAGAACGGTTTTTTGATGTAGTTGTTGATAAATGTTACGGAAGACTGACAATTAATTCGCTGACTCCAATCTCCATTCGTGGAGTTAAACTTTAGTCATCGTCGGAAGTATTGGTCATTTAGTCATTACAATTAGACCTTTAGTAGTTAAGGCGACGAGTTCTATTCAAATTTTGCATTCAGTCCCGAGTTTCCTTTTCGCCTCCTGTTTCGGAATAAAGTTTTTCACCACTCAGGCGAAATTAGAGCGGGTCGCTCGTCCATATCCATACTAACATTATAAATGTGAAAATAATTCTGTCTTTTTATCTGTTACCTTTTCAAATCTTAATCGCTAAACAGTCTTCGCAAAAATTGGCATGGAGATAGATTGCTTCCTGAAAAAGGACAAAGGCTACCTTTAGTCTAAAAAAAACTGAAGGGGTGAAAGTTTACTTGTATAGAGAACCCATCATTTCTCGATTTCGGGATATGGAAAGTCTAGGCTTTTTGTAAAAAATAGGGAAGTACGTGTTTCAGCGTTTTAGCAAAATCGTCCCTCATGGGGGTAAAAAAGAGATGATTTCAAAATGACCATGCAGACGATGTCTTGGGCAACAGCTAGTTATAGTATAATTAGGGTTCCGTACCCAAAGGGTGAAAACGGAGCCATATTACTAAACCTACGTCGTCCGTCCGTCCGTCCTAACTATTTAGGGCTGTAACTTTTGAACCGTAATAGCAGTTGACAGTTGAAATTTTCACAGAATATGTGTTATTACAGTGGATTCGTTAATAAATAATAAAAATTAAATGATAAAAATTAAGGATGAAAGAAACTAGTTTTTATCTAAGTTTTTTCTTCTCGCTCTATCGTAAAAACGGTAATACATACAAGCGGTAAACTTGGTGTGATTAAAAAATAATAAAAACCGGCCAAGAGTGAGTTGGTCTCGCGCTAAAGGTAGCCCAACTCACACTAGATCGGTTTTATTTTTGAAATCAATATCAAGTTTTACTATAAATACTGACCCAAAAACTGTATTTCCCTTGATTAATAAACAGGTACACCATCGCCTTAACACAGCTATGGTGTTACTGCGGATGTTGGACCTCATGAGTTGATGACTGGAATGGGACCGACAATTACCATGACGTCATTGTCCTAGTCCGACACGTGACCTGCCCAAATTAACGAGACAAGAGATACTGCGTTCAGACAATTAAGAGAGAGTACCTACAGAACATCGATAGAGGCATCATGTTAGCTTGTTGGTTCTTGTTAAATAATAGTTAGGTGGTCCCGCTTGTGTTTGGATATTCTGAATATGATTTATATTTAATCACTTATTCGTTGATCACTGACTTTAAACACCCATAACTTTTGATTGTATGAACCTTGCTATGTGCTTGCTTATAATGCAATGTTTTGAAATACAGCCAATACGGCGCCGTGTGGTGCCGGCCAAGAATATTGCACCACCCCAGCCCATCCCGTGGGTGTCGTAAAAGGCAACTAAAGGGATTAACCGGAGGATGGGAAACAGCGTTCTCCGAGTATACAACGTGTTAATGAATAAGCGCAAGACCTCATACACCCCAACTGATTTATAACTAAGTAATTATAATTATTTAAACAATAATTTCATTATTTTGATGATTAAAATTGAAAGTTATTCGCATTTTAAGTTTTGAGGCAAAAATGATTTGTTATCATTTCAGCAATGAATGAAATGCTAGCATGCTCATGTATACATTTTAAGAATCTTGTATTGGTAGTAAGTAGAGTGAGTGTGCCCATGCTGTGGGTTGAGATCGAGTTCAGAAAATTTTAAATTTTACAAACAAATTATTTAATATTTTGAAAAAAAAAATTCTTATGCTGAAAACATGATAGTTCGATTCTGCTCTCGATTCTAAACAAACTACTTTCTTGTTTTGCGTTAATTCATTAACACGTTGTTTACCCAAATGCGATCGCCAACTTGACTGCCAAGCGTGGCGATTGTGGCAGAACCTCCCTTTTGGGGGAGGCCTATGTCCAGCAGTGGACGTATAAAAAGTCTGAAATGATGATGCTGACAGCCTTAATGTTGATCCAAACTAAACCCCTATGCTTTCGTGAAATTCCTTCTAAATGTGTTGAGTAGTTTTTAAATGTTGCGTGAACAAACAAACAGAAAAACAGATAAACTGACGAACAGGCATAAATTCTAAAAATGGTTTCAGTGCATTCCTAAACGCACTCAATTAATTATTCAATTTATATCCACGCCAAGTTTTCAATTTAATTACCAATTATAAATATACAAAAATAATTGTTTTAAATGTGTATTTGAAAATTTTCTACCGGAGCTTAAATGGGCTTAGAATGAATGAATGAACAGAAACACAGAACAGTCTTCTCAATCACTTTTTCATGGTAATAATTTTTTAAACTTTGTTTTAATCTTTTTTCATAGTAAAAATTGTAAAAGGAAGGAAGGACCAAAATTAAGACCAAAATTAACCAAAATTAGGAAGCTAAGTTTGTCCCTCATGATTTGTTTGGGTTTGTGGCGTATGTCCGACTCGCTCTTGGCCGGTTTTCAGTTTTGAAGGCGGTAACATTTTTGTGACCACTTCATCGATAGCGGTGTTATCGCTGTGGAGAACATGCGGTCAGAAACCACATCACAAAAATTTGTTAGATAATTTTGAACATCTTGCTTATCCATTTCTCTAAACATCTTTGTAGTGAATCACAGGCAACTTAAAATATTTACTAAAGCTGACCGACCTTGTGGAAACCGAACGATTTAATTCCAACAAACTTGTGTCGCATTCAATTATACGAAACTATTAATATCTTTACTTTTTGAATATACAATTTTAATGAGTAAAACGTGAATCGTTGCTTAATATTTTCACTGATATATTTACTGAAATCTGAAATAAATTGTGCAATTGCTTTCATCTACGATTCCACTGATTTCATAATGTGGTTTAAAAGTGCGCTACATTATTTATTATTCACAGAAATAGCATAGTGTAATTAAACTATGGTAACTACTTGAAGCGACTATGTTGCTTCAATATTACTTAACAGAATTCTAGACAACTGGACTTGTTTTATTTCTTTTCAGTTTTTATTTAAAGTTCACTTTTTACGCAGACGGGTTTTTTGATTTCTTATTTGTGCGTTACTAACAAAGCATAAGCATATGCTAACGACTTCATGCTCCGAGGGGGTAGTCAGATACATTCTGAAACCTCAGAACATCCACATTTCACTAGTACCGAAACTCTGTCCAGTGTGACGGGGAGTGAGCCCGTCGTCACTTGTAATGGACAGTGGGTACAATACATGCCTTGAAATTGAAGCATGCAGGTTTCCTCACGATGTTTTCCTTCACCGAAAAGCCAGTGGTGTTACAAATTGTACATAAACAAATTCCGAATAACTCGTTGGTACGAGTCGGCTTGGTTACTAAGAAAAAAGTGTTTATTGATACTTTGATGTGTTCGAAATATTCCACTTTATACGTGTTATAGTAAAGTGGCCGATTTCTTTTTTTCTTATATGTGCAATCTTTTCTTAAATCTAGTGCTAAAAATGGTTCAATATTGTGTGGAAATAGATGTAAGTATTTTTTTATTTTAATAGCTTTCTAGATATTCCTCGCTAACATTTGCATGACATTTTATGGACATGCAGGTCTAATGTATAACCCCCGACAGAACTACGAGAGGATATAAATAGGTATCACGGGTTTATCTTTAGGTGTCTGTCTGTCTGTCTTCACCTAGCGGGAAAACAGTTAGATTTTGATGAGGTTTTTTGTTACCCTGTAATCGTTTATCTGCCACAGTTAAAAGACACTATTGAAGTAATTAGAGGGTCAGAGTGGTAGGTGTCTTCATCTACCACTCTGACCCTCTAATTACTTTATGTCATCTAAACAATATAAACTTTTATCTAAATCTTCAATCAAATACCTTTTTATTAGGTACCAACAGAAGTAAGACGCAACCAGTGAAACTTACTCCACTACCAATGCGATTTGATGCAATACACTCCAGGTAAGAACATGCCGACAGATGCAGCCGACGAAAGTTTTCCAAACCGCAATACCATTAAAAGGCAAACTAAAAGCTGGGAACAAGCTCGCAAAGCCTTTAGACACATGAAGCGAGGCATCGACGGCGGCCGCGTGCCACACCGCCTTAGGAACTGTAACTTCTGATTTTAGAGTTATTTACGTTACAGGTTACTTCATAAGTATTAAAACTAACTAGGAGTTATACATGCATTATAAGTTAACTAATTGAATACTTTATCATCACAAAGCCGCAAAACATAATTGGCGGCCTTCCTCATAAAGCCGCTCCCTGCTATTGCTCTCAGGTCGTCGTTGCAGCGTTGGCAACATATTATCTTTAATATCGGTGTATTGTATACCTTCCCATACACACGTAAAACACAATCATATTCCTTTCGGGGCGGTCAAAACCATTGTCAGTCAAACAGTCTTTCATGCAGTTGTATCAAAGCTCACTTTTAGCATACCTATTGAAGGTTTCATGATGAAATGACGCGTGTAATCTGTAGTTATAAGATATAATATAATTAAAGATAATATGTGGATATTGGAGAGGGGTATATGTTTGTTCCTTTGGGAGTTGAGACCCTGGGACCATGGGGACCCGATGCAAAACAGCTTATAAAGGAGATATCGGCACGCCTTATAGAGACCACTGGTGATAAGAGGGCTGGCAGTTACCTACGTCAGCGCATAAGCTTGGCGATTCAGAGGGGGAATGCTGCCAGCGTTCTTGGAACCGTCCCTCGGGGAGAGGCTTTGGAGGAGGTTTACAGGTTGTAGGCCCCCCCCTTTTTTTTTTTTTTGATTGTTTTTTGTTTGTGTAGGAATTTGACGAAGCTTGTTGCAGATATACGGGATGTATTTATTGACGAAACGTGTTGTGGATCAGAGTGGTGTATTTCCTTTGACGAAGCCTGTTGTGGATGTGAGTGATGTATTACCATTGACAAAGCCTGTTGCGGATGTGAGTATTGTATTACCTTTGACGAAGCCTGTTGTGGATACGCATATTGTATTTTTTCTATAATTTCAGACATTTATTTTGTAATATAAGCAATAATAAAAAGTTACCTTTTGATTAAAGATAAATACAACATACTCGTAAACTTGAAAATAAAGGGTAGATATAATTTTTAAATGAACAACACTGGACAACATAGAGGACGAGATAAACAACCGCACGTAAGCGCATGATTGGAGCTTAGGCTTGGATTGGAAGAGTTTACGGTGAAACTTCTGTACCAATATAACCACATATCTAATTCCAACCCAACTAAGAGCAGCAGACACGACCCACCTTGAACAGGCGACAGTTTTATTCCAAAAAAACACAATTTATCGCCTTTATGATCCCCCCGAGACACGCAGAATTGGATAATCTGCTCCCTTTGAAGAATTTTCGTGTTTTATTACTGGGGTTGGAGCGTATTTCTTAATTCCAGTGTATAGGCAGTTTATCTTATTGTTTCCTATCGGGCGCGCAGCGGGGGATGGTCGTTAATCGGGTCTCGTGCCGCGCTAATAACATTCTACAAGTCTTGTAATGATTGCAATGCGAGTCAAATTGAAATTCCTTTACTATCGTAATACGTTGTTAAGACGCGCACCATCAAAACGAAGTTTGGTCCTATTTTGGATTGTAAGTGATTTTATTGTAGATCTCTAAAAAGTATAAAACAAAGTCGCTATCCAAGTCTGTTCTCATCGTTTCTGTTTCTCCGCTTACTATTTCTAAACCACGCAATGGGTTTTGATACGGTTTTCACTGTCATTTAGAGAATTTCTTCCGAAAGGTTTATGTGTATAATATATTATATTATAGATCCCGCCCGGGCGAAGCTGGGGTGGGTCGCTAATAGCTAATAATATTGATACGATATAGAAACTAAAATCTAGGCCTAGAATATGCCAATTAAATTAAGTTAGTACCTATAATTGTTCAGTGGACTTTGAAAAATTATGAGCGTCTTAGGTAAAAATGATATTTCCTACATTAAAAAGTTTTCATTTTACATACATAATCGTATGTATGTATGTATATGCTCACGACTATATTCCCCGAGGGGGTAGTCAGAGATGTTCTGAAATCTCAGAGCATCCACGTTTCACCAGTAGTACCGAAACTCTGTCCAGTGTGACATACATAATCTCACGAAAATAATCCCTTTCGGAATTTTTTTAGATTACATTTGTCAAGCAGGGCTCACCTGTGGGCTCTCCTGTGGGCTCACCTTTATACTACAGCATCATTATTATTTTGTAAGTGCTAGCAGCGTGCTTGCTTTGCAGATCGCTAAGAAGTTTTGTGTACTCTGGTCATGTTCTCATAACTCATAATATGTAGATGTAGAGAGGTTAAACGAGCATCAATTAGATAGATGGCAGACCCCGAGCCGAACGGAGCTGGACACAAATTGTGTGTGCGTTAATGATGATGCCACACAGAGGCTAAAATAACACGTTAATTTAAAATATCCAGCCATAAAGAGCTCTAGAATTAGGTTGCGAAAATAAAAATCAGTAAGCAAGTACTTAATTTAAACCAACACATTAAAATACAGTAAAACTGGATTAAAAAAGTATTAATAAATACGAATGTCATTGCGCCATTATGAATCGCCTCAGTTTTTATCACGATACGCCCTCGCTTCTCTTTGGAATCGCTAGTGTGAATGGGTTCATAACCATATTTTTATATACCTAGAGGTTTCATCAGAGATTGTGTCATTACTCGAGGTCTATTGAATTTATGTTTTGTTATAAGTTTCCGATTTTTCAGTAGTGTTACAGCTATTGTGATCACGGGTGACTGAAGTAAAAATTGATTTTTAGGAGCAGATAAATCTGTGAGTATAACCTCGTTATTTGCTCTGACTAATAGGTATCGAACTGGAAATCCATTGTTACTTTGACCAGCAAGATAAAACTGTCGTAATAAGGGGTCAAATAATAAAATAAGTACCTATACTCAATTTAAGAAAAGGAAAAGCAAAGAATGTCATTGGCTATCCAAAAGGGTGCTGGACCTTTAACTATAGACGAAACCTACGCTGAGGACTACATTTATTTTAAATAGGTAATTAATATTTCAAAATTATTTTACTGAAACAGGGGTTGAAATGTTTTAACTTATAAAAGAAAGTCAATTAAAAAAAAAAGAAGTGGCATTAGTTAATTGCAAATTACCGATAGAAACAAATGTAATTAACCTCTAACGGCCCACAGACCACTTAGAGCTCTCAATATTTTTAATTACAGACTTTAATTGACTATTTGCGAGATGCTTTTCCAATCCCCGAACATCCAATTTTCAGTTGTGGTTACATCGGTTTTACGATAAATTTGGAACTGAACGAATACATTAATACCTACAGTCTACAGTCTCAGAAATTCTGTACCAAAAACTTTATATAACAAACTAACATAAAATTAGGACAGAATTCTAAAACAAAGAAAACTGTTTCAAACTAAACTAATTAAACTTGAAACGAAACTGGATTCAAATACAGATAATCTTGTGTCCGTCAGAATAGCACCAGCCAACCCAGTTGGTGTCGTAAGCAACTTATCTCATCATCATCAGGCATTGTGAACATCTCTGATCTCCACACCGTGTGATCACCGGTTCGAGTCTCTACCATAAGAATAATGAACACTTTATATTAGTTATTCTGTTTCTACATCCGACCCCGCCTCTAATAGCCTCGTAACGCCCAGATGCTTTTTAAAAGGTCTTCAGCTCCATTGCGATACTTGTCCAAGATGAAATCAAATTTCATGAAGTAGACGCACAACCACTTTTTAAAAGGCACACAATTTGAATGTGTCATAAGATATTAAATAGTGTGCTATATTGATATGCGCATTAAGATACATTTTCGAAAATTGTACCTTCTGGGCCGGTACCATGGGAACCTGTATAAAGGCATACGGGCAGATAGCTAATGTTTCCTCGGAAAAGTCTGGGCATTACAAGGATAGTAGCGGTTTCCCGTTCCATCAGATTCAGGAGGCTAAGGACGAGAGAGTGCATGTAATTAGCGCACACATTCATAAAAATATTTCCGTGTATTTAAGAAGTGGTTTTGTACTACCTTTGTAACGAAGGTGTCACTGTAATGTAGTCGAAATTGGCTCTATGAATTCATCATAATCTAATCGAAGGCAGTGTTCGACATTTTTCCAGATTCCCTCCGTGTTTAGAAATGCACTCAAGCTCGAACATAAGAGTGAACGGTGCGTCAACACGAAGAGGCATGACGTGTGACACATCTGGCACTTCGGGAAGTGTTGCCAACTTAGCGTTTTGCACCAGACCTAGCGCTTTTATTACTAAAAACTTAAAAGTGTGTTTTTATTTTACCCCGAGAATTTGGCAGTCTGTGGATCTCTACTTTGGGCGGTTCTGACATATTTCTCTTGCTGTACACAGTTTGGTTTTAGCATTTCTCATCGGTTTCAGCTACCACTGCCTGCCTGATATTTTCTAATTATGTCCCCGATTAGCATATTTTCGCAGGATAAATTGGGCACAGATGCCCAATTGGTGGCTATGCTGGAGAGGTTTATCTATCTCCAAATTCACACGTCGATTTCCATTGCTGAGCTTGTGATTTCGCCTTACTTTAGGTAAAGGTTATAGGCTGCGTACCTCTGTTAGCCTAGTCTCGTCTTGGCTTAGCAAACGGCGCAGGTTGAACGGGTATCTCGGTCGGTCATTGGAGCGGAATTCCTCACGGATTTGTCTTCCCATCTAGGAATGTCAGGGGCAAATTGATTTGCCGCACAGTTTGCAGCCAGACTAGATTGTATCGGGAGTTAATCTGCTTCGGAGTATGTTATTTGGGTCGATTGGGACGAGATGCGATTTCGGAAATCTGGTCGGTTGAATATTGTTAATAGATTTCGACCTGTAAATAAAAATTTTAACCGCTGTTATATTATGTCGATGAGAATAAACGTTTTGTGGTGGGTTGCGGACATCGCCGTTGTACCTACGCATTATCCACTGCTATGAAACGGTGAAGAAAGACATGGCATGGCTTTTGTGATATCCAGATGTATGAAGGAATAAATTGCAAATTAATGCGTTACATACCTCCATGTGTAATACTTTATAAACTCACGACCATGATACCTCTCGGGTCGCCAAAAACGTTGCTACAATTACCTCATCCTTGAACGTTTCAGAATGAAATTACGTGTCAAGTGGGTTTCGTACGGTGGGATAAGTTTAACGGACAAAGGAATAAGGTATCTTATGATGTTTGCCTACTGTGTGATGATGGTTACTTACCTATGGAGACACCGTTTTTTTAAAAATCGATTTTAGTAAGAGTCCTTGTGCTCAACTTGGACTAACCTTAGGGTGAGAAACTAGTACCACATAGTATTATAATTACTACCGTCTAGTTACTAGACTGAGTACCGCTTCATGTACTTAGTACTAGACTAGTACCGTCAATGTGTCGTTGTCTGCAACGTAGCAGTAGTAGTGTAGTATTGTATGCACACAGGCTTGGTGCTCTAATTACTCAATAGTATTAGCAGAATCAGGAGAGCGATCGCGCTAATTTAAAACTTAAAAGTTCAATCCTAATCCAATTTCAGTTCTAATAACATTGCAATCCAATTTCTATTCAACTGTGTTTAATTCCGTATCGCGGTGAGCTTGACTTATTTACTATGGGACTGACAACCTTTAACGTCTGAGCGATCTGTCAAAATGACTCTAACCGCTGTCAAATGAATAGCGCAATACCGAATGTGTTAAAAGGAGTCGCGTTGCAATTCTGGCGGAGTACGGACGCTTGCGTATCGACGCGTCGGGATTGCACGTGGCTCCACCATTTTGTGAACTCTTTTGTGTTTTAACCTTAAAACAATCACTTGAGATTATAACCTACTTACATTGGCAAAACTGCCACTCTAGACTTAATAAATACCACTGATCATTTTCCTTCATATAATATCCACATAACGAGACATTGGCTGAATTGTGATAACGCATCGGATGCCACTAAACAAAAATTGAATTGAATTGAATGTGTTAAAAGTTGTGGTTCGCATGCGGTCCAATTATGGTTCAGTTGCAATTTGTTTAGCGCGATTGCTCTCCAGTTCACTTGTATGAATTAAGCACATTCTGTTATCTTATTCAGGTGCTCTTTATAAAAACCTTTATAAACTTTGCGTTTAATATTTATTTATAATATTCATGGATACCAAATAGACGGAAAATATAGTTCAGATTATTCATCGAAGGTTTCGTGCAAATTGCAACGATTGTTTATATTCAAACTAAGGTTTCGTTTACGAACTGATATTAGCTCGAATAGAGGAAAATAAAATGAAATTTGCTTCTGGGTAAGCAATCAAATATTCATTTATTTAACGTTGCGCACCGCCGCGCCGCGATAATATCGATTAGATACCAATTTTCGAGTGAAATGTAAACATCGTAGTCTCAATTTGGTGCAAGGCCCTGTGTCGTGTAATTTATCATAAACTGATAATAAGTAGTTACTTGGCGTCGAACAGCCGTGCGCCTCGCTTTTGAAGTATGTATCTAACCTATTTCATTATATTAACTTGAATTTGAGGTTCCTATACAGGCTATGATGAATGTGGCAGAACTTCATCGAAGTATACAGGGTCCTTATTCTTAACTATCTTTACTCGACTCAAATGTAAGGGGATGAAGTTGTTCAGTTTGATGGTCTGATCATCCGCGTAAAAACCGTCGTAATATAAAGTTGCACCACACATATACTCACGAACATAATCGCAATATGGGTGGTCAGAAACATTGCTAAATCCACCTGCCGCCTGCAGATGTTGCCTTCTGCCTGTTTGCCTGTTGCTCTGCCTTTGCTTTGCTTTTATATAGGCATAAGCATAAGCATATGCTCACGACTATATTCCCCGAGGGGGTAGTCAGAGATATTCTAAAACCTTAGCACATCCACGTTTCACCAGTAATACCGAAACTCTGTCCAGTGTGACGGGGAGTGAGCCCGTCGCCACTTGTAATGGACAGTGGGTATAAATACATGCCTCGAAATTGAAGCATGCAGGCACTAAAAAGGTTTTGTCAATATCAGCATTTCACGCAGATGAAGTCGCAGGCAAAAACGGGCGACGGGCTCACCCCCCGTCACACTGGACAGAGTTTCGGTTCTACTGGTGAAACGTGGATGTTCTGAGGTTTCATAATATCTCTGACTACCCCATCGGGGAATATAGTCGTGAGCATATGCTTATGCCTATTGATTGATTACCGATTACTGTTTGGAACTTTGACTAATTATTATAAGGACTGGCCTTGCGGTAGCATTTCCCCTCTGCCACGGTATAAGCACAATTGATCTTGTGCATTTACATTCAATTTTACGCCTTATCACTAAACGAGACAGCCTATAATTGCGAAATAATAACATCGAACTTAGAACGTTTGGGGTTCACACGAGACTACTTTTCATGATTTTTAACATTCAAAATTAGAATCTAAAGTTATGGGGAATAAAATCAAAAGTTGCGGATTTCATGTTACCTCGCCCCCCGCAAAAAGTGGCAGAAAAGTTTGTTAGTAGAATTACACGCGTAACCAGTCCACATAATAAATAGTCAAAGGTTCGGAATCACAAACTTCTCATTCAATAGCAGTCACATATCGTTTTCCCCTCTTTATATTCAACTGTGAAAACGTTTAATTGTATCTCTGATGGAAACCACTCTTTGTTTCATTAGCTCTTCCTTTTATTTACATCGTTAATGAAACCCCACTTTGTTCCGTTTAATTTTATGTTCTATTTCTATTATGTTTTTGTTATCTTTCACCATTATTACGCTTTTACGTTCAGGAGTGCGGTTTTTGAAACTCATTCCTTGAACTCAGCAGTTGAAAATGTGTAAATTACTTCTTTTTTATTTTATTTATAATTAATGGACTTTTTGCTTGTGCGTTAGCACCGCATTTCCGCCAATGTCAAGTAGTTTTTGGGAGTATCTATCCCAATCTCAGGGATTGTTTTTGATAAAGAACAAGAAGAGATTAAGGAATGCGGAGCCTCGTGGCAGGCAAAGTCGCGACGCGCGAACAACACGCGAGACAAGTTCTCGGGTCAGAACCTGCAACGTGACTCAGTGTAAATTACTATTGAGATTTATGCATCTTTCTTCTGCTGATTTGACTTTCAAAAAACGCACTCCTGAAGTATGATTTTTGAAAGTCAAATCAGCAGTAGAAAGAGCATCGATCTATGTTTTGAAAATGAAACATTTCTATAATTGCTATTTTCGGTTTTTTTAAATTTTAACCATTCAATACATATAGGGTGTAATCTTAAATCCATTACACACTGAAAGGGGTCCTTCAGACTATTAAACTGAACAACTTTCATTATGGGACCAACACTGAAATGGCGAAAAAAATCTGCATTTCCATAGAAAAAGTCAACCGCTACTCAAACCAAAAATGTATAAACAGCAGATTTTTTTCCGCTATTTCATTGTTGGTTCCAAATTGAAGATTGTTCAGTTTGATAGTCTGAACCACCTCTTTAAGTATGTAACGCATTGAATTACAAAATACTGAACGTAGGGTCCGCGCTCAAAAGTGTCCGATGTCCGAACCAAAAGAGCACCAAAACGTAAAAAGAGAATCAATTACGCGACAGTCTTCGTTTGATCGGCCGAGTACGCAGACGCGCGGGCGCAAGGCGTGCTCCGTGCCGCGATGTGGGATGAAAAGAATTTCAGCATTTTCAAGGTTTTTAGTTGGTTAATATTACTACAGGTACATCGGTTTGTGTAGTTTAGTCTCGGACACTTTTTTCGAGAATTTTGTACTAGACCCGGAGTCCGTTGTATGATGTAACGCATTTCATTTTACAACCTGTATATTTTATTAGGTACTATCATATTTTATCATTATCACAAATGATAACATGAAATATTCACCGCATTAAATATTTGGCTAAATTACAGAGATACGTAAAACTATCGAGATCCAATTATTTTTAATGACATTTGCTGTATTGAGGTACCAAATGAATATTATACAGGGTCCTTTTTAATATGCTCAAAATTTTTGAAGGGGATGATCAGACCATCAAACTGAACAACTTTCTATGAGGGAACAACATCGAAATCGCGAAAAAAAAAACATCTGTCCCATACATTTGGCTCGAATAACTTTGCAGTTATGTATGGAACATCTGATTTTTTTTCGCGATTTCGATGTTGGTGCCATAGAGAAATTTGTTCAGTTTGACGGTTTGATCATCCCCTTAAAAAAGTGTCAGCATATTAAGACGGACCTTATATATGGTCCTTTAAGGGGTTGATCAGACCATCAAACTGAACAAATTTCTCTAAGGGAACAACATTGAAATCGCGAAAAAAAATCATCTGTTCCATACATTTGGCTCGAATAGGTTTGCAGTTTTGTATGGAAAAGCTGTTTTTTTTTTTCGCGTTTTCGATGTTGGTGCCATAGAGAAAGTTGTTCAGTTTGACGGTCGGATCATCCCCTTAAAAAAGTGTCAGCATATTAAGAAGGACCTTATATTAATTTTCAAATTAGTTTTGACTTGTAACATCGATTGTTTTTATTTTTTTATATTTTTCCAAAATGAAACCCTCAATATGCCTTGCTGCAATCAGACTTTAAAAAGGCAATTGCAAACTGAAGCGAGGTTTCTGAAAACCCTGAAAGAGATTACGGTCGTGACTTTATTTAGTTATGTAGGTATATACAACTTCTTCTCTGTCTTTTACTGTTTTACGGTTAGTTAGCAACCTATTTAGGGCTGTAACTTTTGAACCGTTATAGCTAGACTAGAGAGTCGTAGAGCTAGTTGAAATTGTCACAGAATATGCGTTATTATGGCGGATTTGTAAACGCATATGCTCACGACTATATTCACCGAGGGAGTCAGAGATATTATGAAACCTTAGAACATCCACGTTTCACTAGTATAGGTAGTACCGAAACTCTGTCCAGTGTGACGGGGAGTGAGCCCGTCACCACTTATAATGGACAGACAATACATGCTTCGAAATTAAAGCATGTCGGTTTCTTCATTATGTTTTCCTTCACCGAAAAGCCAGTGGTGTAAAGTGGTGTTAAAATTATACGAGTCGGCCTGGACGGGAATCGAACTATCGCCTCCTGCGCGGCAGGCAAGGTTACTCACCACTGGACCACCATGACTTTTTTAACAAATTGTAAAAATTTCAACAAGGTAAAAATTAAGGGGGGGGGGGGGGATCCTCATACAAGAAACTAGTTTTTATCAACGTTTTTTCTTCTCGCTCTATCGTAAAAACGGTAATACATACAAGCGTCAAACTTGGTGTGATTATAGAACAAACTCTACAGTATAACAACAAATAATTAAAACCAGCCAAGTGTGAGTCGGTCTGGCGCTAAAACTGGCGGACCGGACTTGATACCACCTATTTTTATTGTTACGTGTTCGTCCAGTCTAGTGGTACCCCTTTGCATTTTATTCAAACGATCACTTTTGGAGGGAGTGGTACCCAACATGTGGAAAACTGCTTTTATTACCCCAGTTCTTAAAAAAGGGGATAAATCGAATGTTGAGAACTACCGTCCGATTTCAAAGTTATGCCTGTTCGCTAAGATATTCGAACGGTTAGTTTATAGTGATGTTTATGCTGCTCTCAAACATTCATTTGGTAATGAGCAACATGGATTCCTTCAGAAGCGCTCAACGGTTTCAAATTTAATTCTTGCCAACGAATTTATAACTAGGGGTATGGAGAGTGGGGCCCAAGTGGACGTGATATACACTGATTATAAAAAATGCTTTGATCGGATTGACCACTCTATTCTACTCTCCAAACTCTACGCGGCTGGTGTGCACGGTGATTTATACAGGTGGTTTGCATCGTATATAGAAAATCGTAGTCAAGCAGTTGTGTTACAGGGTTACATGTCCCAATGGACTCCTATTCCATCTGGTGTCCCTCAAGGATCAATCTTAGGGCCCCTGTTGTTCATTATATTTATAATGGATATTCAAGATTGCTTCCTAAATTCCACTATACTCCTATTTGCTGATGATATGAAAATCCTGAAGAACATTCGTGATTCATCTGACGTTTGTGAGTTGCAGGCAGACCTAGAGAGGTTTGAGGCATATTGTGTCAGAAATAAGCTTGATCTCAACGTTTCCAAGTGTTTTTGCATGTCATTCACACGAAAATCAGTGGAGTTGGAAACGAATTACTCACTTCTTAACCAAACTATCAACAGAGTTGATGAAATTAGGGATTTGGGTGTAATTCACGACAAGAAACTGTTATTCGACAATCATATCGAGAATGTGGTTAATAAAGCCTCTAAGGCGCTAGGGTTTATTATGAGAATGTCAGCTGACTTCCGCAATTTAAAAACGATAAAAATATTATACTGCGCTTTTGTACGCAGCCACCTTGAATACGCGTCTCAAGTTTGGAACCCGCAATATCTTATCTACAGGCAGCGTATCGAAAATATTCAAAAAAGATTTTTGCGCTTTCTGGATTACAAGGCCAAAGTGTGGTCATCGGACTATGAACACAGGTGTAAGCGATATCACTTTCTTCCACTTGAAATTCGACGCAATGTAAGTGATGTCTGTTTTTTAATTGGTCTCGTGAATAACTCTGTCGATTGCCCTAGTTTGTTAGAGATGATAGGCCTCCGCACTAATACCCTGAGCTTAAGGCAGCGCCCCCTTCTCCACATTCCGTACGCAAGGACTAATTATAGACGAAACGCATTCACAATACGTAGTTGTGACGGCTTCAACGAATTAAGCACAGAGCATAACTTTGACCTATTCCTCACGAGCAAGGCAACCGTTAAACGCACAATTGCACAAGCTTACTTTGGCAACGTTGGCAACACCAGTGACCGTAGTAATAAATGATAATTTTAAGTTAACATTAATTAATATATATTTTCCAATTTATCTATATATCAAATGAGACGTGTGGCATATATTGTAATTTTAGTCTTAGCTTTTGCTTTTTAAATGTGGAGATTTTTAAATGGCGTTTAGATTTGTATAAGAACGTTTATCAAAATGTAATGCTGTAAATCTTCCTAAAATAAATAAATAAATAAATAAAGGTCACGGAGAAAACAAAACATTTTTGTAAGTTAAATAATATTATGTGTATGGTGGTGTGGTACGGAACAATCGGTGCGCGAGTAGCCCGACTCGTACTTGACCGGTTTTCTTTATTTTCACTATAAGACATTTCTATTGGAATATGATATACTTATATTCATTAAAAGTGCCATTCAAGCTGTCAACTCCGGCCTGCATATAGATTGAAAAATCGCTGGCCTACTTCAGGGTGTGAGAGAGGTACCTATACAGACAAGCATTTAACGAATCAAGCAGTATCGTCACCAAGCCCACATCACGGTGTACAAAATATGTACGTATTTGTGTGAACTGCGTACGCGGCGAACTTTGTATCGCGCCTGCTAACTCGTTCGTTCGCGCGCAAAAAGAAAGGAAGCTAGGGCACGATAGCGCTTTATCGTGCCATCATGCCGCGGGCGCTGGTGTGCTTAGCTTATAAGTGATTCTAAAGGATTAGTTGAGCCTCATCTGCCAGCACCGAATCGCATTTTTTCACGCTCTATTCTTTTCTGTCGCTCAGGAACGTCATTGGATAAAGGTCTGAGCACGTGCAGCTTTATCTTTCTCGCTCTATCAAATGACGTTCCTGAGCTGCAGAAAAGGATAGAGCGTGAAAAAGTGCGATTCCGTGCTGGCAGATGAGGCTCAACTCTTACGGTTCGAGTGGAATGAGTAGATTGTCCGGAACAACACAGAAGTCTATCCCTACACTTACAAAATCAGTTTCCCGTGTTTCCTAACATTTAGCTGTTCGATTAGTATACGAGTGCGCGTGATTTATTCCGCACATAACTATCAATTATGTAGAAATAGCATTTTGAATATTCCTGACATTCGTGGAGGACAAAATAAGCGATCAGATGTACTCCTGTACCGGTCGATCTGGCTGCTCATTATTATAAAATTATCATCGGACAGAAGAAAATCGTTAATTAATAAATATCGATCGTAAATTTTAAATTAAATTTATTACTAATAGGAACGGGTTACGTATGGAGCACACTTAGTAATACTATAAATCGAGTAAACAGATTTTTTTAAATTTTGTATTCGGACTTTTCACACATTTCAGTCAGCGTGCTCATAAGAACGAGTTAAATACTTCAGTGACCGTTTACTGTACTTTTCATGATTACATACGCGTGTATCAATTGTGTAGTACTCACTACTGCTTGATTAATGCGCTGAACTAAAGATCCCACACACATTAGCTCCGGGGTATTTATTGCTGACTGAAAACTAACACGCGTCGGGAATTGATTCGGGCCGGATCGGGAGATCGGCCATGGCCGGGGTCACGTCCACTCCGCAGAAAACCCTCCCGTTTTCCCTCCAAAAGGATTTTATATTGAATCCCGCGTCTGTAGTGGGCACTCGTTGAATTTTAACGTCTCTGCAGTATTCGAGGCATATAGGGAGATAGAATGAATGATAATTTTTGTGCATGTTGGCTTTGAATTTTTGGCTGAGTTGCTTTAAACGTGTTTTTACAACGCATATAGATTCTTAAGGCTCTACCGCCCGATTTTGGGTAACTTTCAAACCATTTTATACAGAAAACATAACTGAACAATCTACAGGACATGAGAAGTGATTTGGTTTTTCTCGAAATCTATTTTAATTAATTAAACTGAAGAAAAATGAATCTAAAGTCACCCCTTTTTTTCCAGTTGTAACCATTTTACTCTTACATTGTTGATAGGAAGCATTTTTCAAAGAAAACGGCTAAATGCTGACTGGAGCTACGCGCTCGTTCACATCGATTATTATGGAGAGTCGTGTTCCCGGGCGGATACGCCTTAATATGTTGACACTTTTTAAGGGGATTACCAGACCGTCAAACTGAACAACTTTCTCTATCGCAAAATCGCGTATAAAATACAGCTGATCCATACAAAACTGCAAACCTACTTGAGTCAAATGTATGGGACTGCTGATTTTTTTTTCGTGTTTTCGATGTTGGTCCCAAAGAGAAAGTTGTTCAGTTTGATGGTCTGATCATCACCTTAAAAAATGTCAGCATATTAAGAAGGACCCTGTATACGCTCACGACTGTGTTCCCTTTCGGATCGGTCAGAAGGTTTGCTGCAACTACCGACAATTATGATTATTAAGGGGATATAATTTGGAGCGCGCTCCATACAAACGTACTATGGTAATATTTTCAATACTAGCCAATTAAAGTCAATGACATTTTGCTGAAACAATCTTGAATCAAATATCTATGCTTGTATGGAGTCAGATTTTCGTTAAAATATACAGTTTCAATGCTAGGATTAATTTAAGATTTGTATGGAAGTCTTTGAGGCACTGTAACTTTAAATCTATGTATTTTAACGAAAATCTGACTCTTTACAAGCATAGAAATTTGTTTTTAGATTGATTCTGAAAAATTTCATTGAGTTTAATTGGTTAGTATTGAAAAATTCACCATAGTACGTTTGTATGGAGCGCGCTCCGAATTATATCCTCTTAAGACGCTCCCCATAGGTAAACGCAGGGCCATTATTGCTGGTTTTTAGAAGCTATCTTCTCGTTGTTTGAAAGACATACAAATTAATGAAAAATATAGCAATGATTTTCAACATCTAGGCTATGAAATATATTTCTTATTTTTCTATAAAATAAATATGAAGCCTGTGTTCAAAGGAAAGCCTAAATATTTAAAAAAAATCTGTGTGTCATCTACTTTAAAAGTTGAAATCACTTTTACTTGCGACACACACCATTGTGTAGACAATATTAGATCTAAAAATATATGAAGTAATTTTTTTTAAGACCATTTAATGAGTTAATTAGATAATTGTAAAATTTGGTGCTAATTGGTGGTTTGGTGGAATACTTATGATTTTCGTTTTTGATTTCCTTGGAATAGATATGGCTTGTATATGGCCCGGTCCTGCTTTCCCAGTGGGGAGCGCCTTAACTGTGCAGTTGTGGCAAAAATTACATGTCCCTCCTCAAACAAATAGGACCTATTTTTTACCCGACTGATCCAGAAGGAGGGTTATGTTTTTTACCGTTAAGTTATTCACAGTGAAAATAATCATCGTTTATTTATTTCATAAAGAAACGTTTCCCAAAGTTTAAACAAAATTAACCTGCCGTTCTAACTGTGTTTGGTCGTCGACTGCAGTATTGCGCAAAGTGCAGCCCACGCTGCGCCCGCGCACGCAACTCTCATGTGAGTGAGAGACATTTCTTAAACATAACAATTATTGTAACAACCGCCATAAATATTAAGCTTACGCCTATTATAAACTTTTATTACCTATACTTGTAAGACGGTTAAGGCGGTTACCGCAGTGACTCTAGCACCGAAAGGTACCTAACTAATAAGGTAGTATTATCTGCTATTGCCTGTAGCTATGCGATTTTTTTAAGGCTTGACAAGTTTTCTTGATTACAATGGCGGCCCGATAGCACAGTCGGTAGTGATCCTGCCTGCTGTGCTGAGGGTCGCGGGTTCGAATTGTATATCTATACAGGGTCTTTCTTAATATGCTGACACTATTTTAAGGCGATGATAAGACCGTCAAACTGAAAAACTTTCTGTATGGCATCGACATCGAAATCGCGAAAAAAATATCAGCTCTTCCATATAAAATTGCAAACCTACTTGAGCCAAATGTATGAGACAGCAGATTTTTTTTTCGCGATTTCGATGTTGGTCCCATAGAGAAAGTTGTTCAGTTTGAGAGTCTGAAAAAAAATCAGCTCTTCCGTATAAAATTGCAAACCTACTTGAGCCAAATGTATGAGACAGCTGATTTTTTTTTCGCGTTTTCGATGTTGGTCCCATAGAGAAAGTTGTTCAGTTTGACGGTCTGATTATTCGCTTAAAAAAGTGTCAGCATATTAAGTTGGACCGTGTATGTAGTCTATATCGTTGTCTAGTCATCATAATACAAGCCCAGGCTAGATTCTGGTACTCTAAATGAGACTAGATAATTTGTGTGATGAATATTGATTGTAAAAAACCAGATATCAAAATCGATAACTACAAACATACATACATACCCAAGTAGCTCATAAGACTACAATGAAGTAGACTCTACAGTAACTGTACATTAGCATTTACCTCAATAAAGCAGCTACGATAGAGCGTGTGTTCTACTACTAATCTTTCACGACCATCATCTCTGACGCGATGGCCAGAAACATTGCTGCAGCGACAATGTTTTTTAACAACAGCTTGTAGGTAGATGTAGTACCTAAGTTTCACCGTTACCGATATTGAATATAAGGGTTGATACACATTTACCGACGGTGACCGACGACGGCGGGCCCGTACAAAAATGTAATTTAGTATCGCGGCGACGACGACGGATGGCTACTCATACTAAGGCCGGATTCGATCAAACGCGAGTAAATTTTACGCGAGCGATTAAGTCGCCGTTTCCTCTAGAGTAAACTGATTTTGCGTTTTACTAACACTAATCTATGAATAAGTTGAGAGTAAATTTTACATGGCCAATTTTGACGGCGTAAAGCTTATACCGTGAACGTGAAATGTCAATGTCATTTAATTAAAAAAAAACTAAACAAAAATAAACCTAACAAATAAAAACTGTACAAACTCACATTGCAATAAGTACGAATACAACGACATATTTCTTTAGGTGGATTATACATTCGTTCCTTTAGTCTGGGTTTAGTATGATAGAACACAAATGAAGTTTTTTCGGATTAAATACTAAGAGTAAAATTATTCCTTATATAGTTACTCTTCTATAAATAAAAGTTTGGTCGAATCCGGCTTAAATGGCATGTTTTTATGGGCCGGCCGTCGCGTCGGTCGCCGTTGGTAAATGTGTCTAAACCCTTAATCATCCATTTCTTCCATCTATTAACCATCAATAATGCTTATCATTCTTACACATGAATGGAGAAGCTTCAATTATACACAGGGTGTACCAAAACACCCTAGAAATATGTAAAGGGGGTGCGGTTTAAACCATCAAACTGAACAACTGTCAGTATCGAGACAAAATCTAAAAAAAAAATGTGTCCTTTTTTTCACGATGTTGGCTTCATAGTGAAAGTTGTTCAGTTTGTTGGTCTTTATTTTCGGGCATGGGCCCACCATCCATTCCCACCGCTGCGCTGTAACTCCTGTAAACCAGGATCAACTGCGGCGACCATTCACAACACTAGACAATGAAGTCCAGCGAGCCCGGGGGGTGACTCTAATCTGTCTTGGAACCCGCAATGAATTGAATCAAAGAAGATAAGAGGAGTAGGAAAAACAAATATCCGACTTCCCTCCATTACAAACGGGAGACAGTTATAAGAAAAAGCAAGGCTATTAGAGAGCCAATTCCAGATTTATGGCAGAGTTGAAGACCCTACCGCAAAAGCACAAAAAAAAATTATGTTTGATGTTCTACCTTACGCCATTAGATATTACTAGGGTGTTTTAATACACCCTGTATATTATGTAAGGCCCTGAAGACAAACAATAAGTTAGATACCTAAGTCCTTAATGCCCGCCATTGGTCTATCTTGATAGTATCTAGATCCTCGCAGACACATTAGTCTACTTCAAAGATAGATTCGGGTATCTTTACGAACCAAGCAATCTAAGCACTAGGCATATAGGTCTTACGATATGGCTTAACTAATGTATTCGGTCCCTTCAATTGATTTTCACTTTAACGTCACAGGCTTTTTTGGGTTGAAAATACCCTCACAACTAAAGTATTACTAAAGTCCGGCCGCTGAAAGATTGCGTTTGACAGTTACCATAAAATTGTAAAAAACTGAATGAAAATATTGTTTACCTGTGCTCACTCTAGTACACAGGGCACTAGCTGCCCTTTTAAGTTCAAAAAGCTACTAAATAATGATCGGCATTTATAGTTTTCATTCAGTTTTTTACAATTTTATGGTAACTGTCAAACGCAATCTTTCAGCGGCCGGACTTCAGTAACCGTTATACCTTTTTGGGTTGGTCGAAAACTTTGCAAATCTGTCTTCTCAAAGTGACTACTTCGCAAATAACCAATTTTTCATACTTACATACTTGCATAATA
Organism: Agonopterix alstromeriana; assembly: GCA_963924505.1. Taxonomy (NCBI): domain Eukaryota; kingdom Metazoa; phylum Arthropoda; class Insecta; order Lepidoptera; family Depressariidae; genus Agonopterix; species Agonopterix alstromeriana. The sequence goes on from OZ004667.1 coordinate 19,073,825, forward strand.
TCACTTTTTAACCCCCGACGCAAAAAGAGGGGTGTTAGTTATACGCCTATATCGCATAGTTTGACGCATATGGCGGTCTGTCTGTGGCATATATCGTAGCTCCCAAACGGGTGGACCGATTTCGATGCGGTTTTTTTTAATAGAAAGCTAATTTTTGTTTCATGAAAATCGGTGCAGTAGTTTTCATGTAACTTTAAAAATTATAAAATAACATTAAATTACAAATTTAAAAAACCCCCAACGTCAAAAACAAACATTTAAAAAGTAACAAATAATTCGGTTATCTATTATTTTTGATGTAAGCAAATGTGTGTGTTTAATTCTCAACTCTCTTTAAGATATTTTAGGTCAATTAATGTGTCGGGGACCGCAAGAGATTGTAAAAAATAAATGATTATTTCATAGCTGTCCCCTGTCCCCATAGAAGAAGTAAAACATACATTTCTTGCATCATAAATAATAGATGACCGAATTATTTGTTACTTTTTAAATGTTTGTTTTTTGATCCTGGTTTACAGATGTTACAGTAGCGGGAATGAGTGGAAGGCTTATAAGATCACGCCATTGTCCCATGGCAGGAGTAGGCAGCGACTACGGCCACGCGCTACGATTCTAACTCACTTCGACTCATCCACATTCATATCTAGATCTTTTCATGCACTTGTGTCGGATGATGCTGGTGCTTATATCCTCCTCGGACGACCTTACCAAACACTTCCGCTCACAGATAATTACGATTGATTTCATTGGTAAGTCTTCTTCCATTCATTCTCTCTACGTCACTGTCGAAACCACAGAAATAAATCAAGATAGAACGGCCAAAATAATTGTTTTACTTGTGTTCCGCGCGTGCTTGTTTCGGACCACACGTGCATTTTTGAATTTTTGTTTTAATTGTCATTAAATATCGTTTCAATTAAAATTAAGTACTCAAATCTTCAGAGTCAACTCCAAACTTTTGTTGCGTAGCGCGACTTAGTGCTTAAAGGTATGGCAAATTAAGTAATTTATTTCTTAATGTTGGCACGCGTGCCCCGCGCACTTCACCGTTCTATCTTGATTTATTTCCGTGGTAGAAACTATCACGATGAACTGAGCTTGCGTAGTGGAGAATTGCACACTTCCTCTCACCTTTAATAAAGAAAGGACACGAGTGGGACCTGCTTCTTTATTATCACAATGTTACGTACGTTGACATCTAGATAAAAGTGACGTCAAGAAACTAGCATTGTTGGAAATTCATAGTGCCTGCGTCCTCTTGGGAGGCACTAGTCTTCATTTTGTGAGAAGCACATAGTAATAATGTGAAACTTGCAGTCCCTGGCTAGTCAGAATGTGGTGAAGTCTTTATTGTACGGTGCGAAGACCAAGCAGAGCACGTGGGGATATTAAATAACATAAAAAAACTGTACAATGAACTCGGTTTTGACCACGTCACGTTACAAAAGCGCTTGAAAAACGAGGATCATCTTTGCCACAATCTTATGCCAATTATTTGCTAACGATTTCTTACAGAGCAGGTAATTGAGGACGCATATCTATCCGCGGCGAAGGAGGCGAAGGAAACGAATTTGCTTTTAATTCTTCTGACGATTCGTCCGATTCGTCGCGGATAAGTGTGCGAGGTATCAGAATTTCATGCAAAGAATTATAAAATTCGATTCTTTCGCCTCCTTCGACACGTTCGCCGCGGATAAATATACGTCCACCTTAAGCGATGGATGCGAGCTGAACAAAATCATTTGCTGTGGTGATTATTGGTCTGTCAATTATCTATATATAGGGTCCTTCTTAATATGCTGACACTTTTTAAGGGTATGATCAGACTGTCAAACTGAACAACTTTCTCTATGGCACCAACATCGAAATCGCGAAAAAAAATTTGCCGTTCCATACAAATCTGCAAACCTACTTGAGCCAAATGTATGCGACAGCTGATTTTTTTTTCGCGATTTCGATTTTTGTCCCATAGAGAAAGTTGTTCAGTTTGATGGTCTGATCATCCCCTTAAAAAAGATTCAGCGTATTAAGAAGGATCCTGTATAACAGCATTTTAAAGGGGATGTCTTTTGTTGCAACCAGGATAAGAATGCCAATCATTTACAAAACGTTGGTAAAATACATGAAAGAATTGGCTGAGCTTCAATCACGTAACTAGGTACCTTTGTTCGATACAACAGCCTACTCTGAGGTATGCTCAAAGGCTGTGTTTACAACGCACAGTTCGATCCGCTGCTGAGGCAAGTTGGAACTTTGCAGATCGCCCACTCAATGTGCCCGCACTATACTTTGTCTGATTACTGTCTGATTACGCACATATTATAGCTACTACACAACACTATGTAGGTATCTGGATCTGGAGTTGAATTTGGTAAACATTTACTTTTCTATCTTGTTTCATAAATGTTCTTTCTTTCCGAGTTAATGGTTCTGCTTCGGTGTTTTTAAATTTTACTGTACAAGTATTCGGCAAGCCTGATATGACAAAAAGGGATATTCTAGCACAAACTTTGAAACATTAATATTGACATGCAATACCTTATCAATAATTATTTAAGCTAGCTTTACATTATGTCACCAATCGCATGAAATCTGAAGGACATTAGTGCATTGAGCATGTTGCGTTTCAAGTTTATATCAAACAAACTGGTCGATGTACTTCAATTTGCATGAGATCAGCTAGCTGAAGTTATAGCTAGTCAAAGTTGAACACATATTAATATTCAACGTTTTTTCTTTCGTCTAAAAATAATTTAGACATAATAAACAATTATATCAAAACTGTCTTTGAATCGGTTTAAAAATAAATAGTTTTACTCCTACGAACAGAGGCTCAACTAAGTTCCAGGCTCGCGCAACTCTCTAACAAAAAATTTTTACATGAATCGTGCACTGACGCCATTAAATTCTTCTGAACGTTAGTGTACGTTTCAAACATTCTGAATATCGACACAGTATAGGTAGTAACTATGTAGTTCTACATACAGAACAGCCACTCCCCGCCCCCTTCTGACTTCAGATACCCCACCTCACCTCACACTTTAGGGGACCCGAGCAAGGTAATGCAGTCAGGCGCGCGCACCCGTTGGATTTAACTACATAAAATATATTTTATTTTTACCCTCTCAGTAAAAATAAACGTTAGAAAATAACGCTAAATTCTCATTTTCGGTGATTCTTTAGCTTAAATACTATTTTAAATAACAGAATGAACTATTAAAAGTAACGAATGTATAATGATGTTCATACGATGCGTGGTAAGTCAATCCTACACATATGTCATGCACAATTTGCGAACGTCATCATGTCAAATCTAAAACGTTGTTTGAAGTGCTGGACCTGTGATATCAGTCACGACCAGAAGCCGTAGCATGTTACACGTGATACGGCTGTATCACGTCTTTTATCTCGTTCGTTCGTGCGCAAATAGATAGAGAGCGAAGGTGTGATGACAGTTTTTAGTATGCAAGTCCCGACTCTTATAACGTAGTGAGTTACATTCTCTTTGCTAAGTTCCACCTGTCTGCCATACACTTACTACAAACGCCCGGGTGCTAAGAGGAAGGATCTCTCTTTAAGACTAGAGTGAGCCATACCAATTGTAAAGTGACCACTTTTTTTGACGTTTAGGTTTGAGTGTGTGGTGTCAAGTAGTATGGACAAAAGGCACCAAGTGACATATGGCCTTATGTTTACGGTCACTTTTCACACACACTAGCTCAAAAAAAAGTGGACAGCTACATAAACAAATATCTATAGTTCCATCTCCTTCTACTATTAAAGGTACGTCATAAGACAAAAGAGACCAACTACAATCGTAAATTTATGCGGACTCTATGGAGATCCTTCCTCTTAGGCCCGGGTGTGAGCAAGGTAGACACCTCTTTAACACACAATTTCGCTGAACCCAGCTGTGTTCCACGATGTAACTATTTCTAGTAAATTCGAAACCAATTCGAATGGAAGAGAATCTGAAAATAACACTGCAAAGTCTGCCTGTTTCAGACGTGTATTTTATAAACCCACTGATAGAATTAGATCCAACTACAAGTTTTCTTCGTTCATTTTGTTTATAGACTGCATATTCACGTGGAAATGTCACATGTGCGGCGAATAATGATGAATGATTTTGATGATTCTTTCATACACAGGGTGTAAGTGACAGTCTAGCAAATACTAAAACTGTGAACTTCAAACTGAACAGCTTTCGCTATGGAGCCACCCTCAGCAAACGTGAAAAAAAATCAACTGTTTCATACATTTAAGTCGAGTAAGTACAGCTGTTTTGTATGGAGCAGCAGATTTTTTTTACTCCGTAGTGAAACTTACACTCTGTATACTAAATGAAATCAAATAATCAAAAGGAATATAAATTTTGCACCCGACTAACAGGGGGTTGCGACAGGGTAGCCAAAAACATATTTTTAATTACACAAGTATCTTTTGAATCATACAAAATCTGATACCCTGTAAGGGAAAGCAATAGAAATTATATTACTTACATTTCATTTCACTAAACATGACATTACATAACACACATTTTACATACATTTGAATTTACAAAAACACAAGAACGTAGAATTTTTTTACGGGATCTTGGACTACGGTCCACCTACAACGAACCGGTTGAATAAACTTTACAAATCTTCGCTGACAGTGAAAGTTGGTTCACATTTCGTCCTTGTAAAGCGATATGAGAACATGTCTGTAATGTCAAGCTCGTAAATAAATTAAAAACAGATTTGTAGACGCGCCGCGCCTGTCGTCTGATGTCTAATTTTATCACCAATCATAACGCCATGTCGCGCGAGCCATCTCGATCCTCGAGTCAACGGTGACAGGATTTGAATAAAGCCATGCGACGCGACATGTGATGCGAGACATAACAAAATAATTTAATTAATTCTCAGGTCGTGAGTCGCGCTGGAAGTCTAGGCGGATATCTTCTTCTCTCGGGCTTACACGTGGCTCCGTTATTTTGTAACGCTCTAATTTGTTCTTGATCATAAAATACTATGGTATTGGTACAAAATACTTGAGATTAAACTAAACTACTTGACATTGTCGGAATTGCCGCGCTAGACACAAGCAATCGGCCCTTAATTAAGAATAAAGTAGGTGACAAAAATATACTATATTTACTTTTGACTATAAAAATTGGCGCGGATCATAGAGAAATTACACGCTCCACTAATCAATAAAAAAAAAGTTTTTCTCTACCATCGTTTTGACTGTAGAAAATAATGAAGCCAGAAATTATTTTTGAACATATACAACGTGTTAATGAATAAACGCAAAACTAGAAAGTAGTTTGTTTAGAATCGAAAGCAGAATCGAATTATCGTGGTTTCAACATAGGTAATTTTTTTTTAAATATTTAATAATTTGTTTGTAAAATTTAAAATTTACTGAACTCGATCTTAACCCACCGCTCGGGTACTCTCACCCTACTCACTACCAAAACAAGATTCTTAAAATGTATCCATGAGCACGTTAGCGCTATCATTTATTGCTGAAATGGTAATAAATCAATTTTGGCCCAAAACTTAAAATGCGAATAACTTTAAATTTTAACCATAAAAATAATGAAATAATTGTTTCCATCTAATTATTTTCTTATAAATCAGTTGGGGTGTATGAGGTTTTGCGCTTATTTATTAACACGTTGTATAATCTTAACTATTATAAAATCTTAACTATTATTAAACTGTTACAGAAGTGTGTCTGTACATTGAAGATATTTACATGAATAAGATTAGGTACCATATGGTTTTTAGGTATCCCGGACTCCAAATCCACCTTTTTTAGAATTTTTGTCTATTTGTTTGTTTGTATGTTTGTAACAGCATCACCCAAAAACTACTGAACCGATTTTGATGAAACTGTTTTTGTTTGATAGCTTATGATCTGACTTAAAATCTGGTATATTATTTGTGCGGACGAAGTCGCTGGTTAATAAATTCATAAAACACTAAGCTATTGCACTGAACTTTACCCGCTAATCAAATAAAAATGAAGTGAAATAAAAAATTGTTTAGAACCAAGTTTTCTATTATAAATAGGAGACAGTAGTAACAACTAAGTTCAAACGAACTCAAACTTAACTGGAATCGACATTCAATAATTTGTCATTAGTTTAACTACATAAGGCCCCTATATTTAGGTACTACGAGTAACCCCCGCCCCGGCTTCTCAGTTCAAAACAAAAAACTTCCCGCACACAAACTATCAGATATCGGACCACCGCAACGTTGGGAAGCAAGACAACCGCCCGGCCCCGAACTCATGACCTTTCAAAGAAATCCATGCGAGGGAAGCCGTAGAGCGCCCCTTGTTAATAAGTGCATCAGACGCGGGTGCCGGGTGCTAAAGGGGCCTGAGGTTTGAGAGGGGGCAGGGAACGGGTATATTTACGGAATGCAATCTCGACATCTAAAATAAGTCGTGTCGTTCTCAACGCTTCTGGCGCGGGGACAGGACAGTGTGAAGGGCCAATCGACGTTTATGTTCTGGTTCAACTCTTTCATTTCTTCTCTTTCTTTTGAAGACACTCTTAGTTAATTAAGTTTTGTCTGTAGAACTCTTATTGTAACTAAAGTCGGGTCAATTTAATAGGTCACATTTGACATCTATTGATACTTAATCAAACCTTGTAACGGCGGGCAAAGAATAATATGTATTTTTTCGAAGTTAAAACTGCACAATTGCTTTACTCTTTTTGATTACGATTACATATTTATTGTAAAAATGACCAAAGAAGGTAATTTTACGATTTACTTATAGTAATAAACCATTCTAAACATAACAATAAAAATTCTGTTCTAAAGAACTGAACGTCTTTACAATGTTGCGTCAGTGAACCCTTTTTCTTTTTTAACACTAGGGATGTAACCCATAAAAATCGAAGTAAAACGTAGTTACAACAAACCGCGATATTAACATATAATTCGAATAACGTATGTTTGAAATCCGTATCGATTCATTCACTTTAATCGATGTTTTTAAGCAGGTCACCTCACTACGAAGCTAAAACTGACAGATGTCAAATGTGGCCTATTAAATTGGCCCGATTTCATGGACGAATTGCGCGTGGATTTCTACTATCAAGCTATGCTGCCACTTTTTGCGGGGACGAGGTAGCATGAAATCCGCTACTTTGAATTTTATTTCATTACTTTAGATTCGAATTTTAATTGTTAAAAATAGTCACGTGAGAACCCCAAACGCGACTAGTTTGAAGTTATTGTTCTACAATTATAGGCTGTCTCGTTTCGTGATAAGGTATAAAATTGTATGTAAATGCACATGATTAAATTGATCTCGTAACGTGGTAGAAGGGAAAAGCTACCGCAAGGCTGGACCCTATTTATATGGTCTAAGGTAGAACTACATGATTCAATTTCGAGGCGTGCATTGTGTCCAATGGCTCACTAGTTAATTACTTGATTGCATAGGCCCACCACATATTCCCCCTGTAACTCCTGTGAACCGGGATCAACAGCGGCGACCATTCACAACACTAGACAATGAAGTCCAGAGCCCGGGAGATGACTCTAATCTGTCTTGAAACCCGCAATGAATTAATCAAAGAAGATAGGGAGGAGTAGGAAAAAGAAATATCCTACTTCCCTCCATTGCGGGAGACAGCAATAAGAAAAAAGCAAGGCTATTAGAGAGCCAATTCCAGAGATCGTTTATGGCAGAGTTGAAGACCCTACCTTAATTACTTGATTGTCACGCTGGGTTGAGTTTGGTTTCAATTTTTTAGGATCAACTTGAATTGTTAACTGTTGTTCCGATTTTGAGTATGATATCCACTTATTCCCGCAGTGTTTTTGTGGGTGAAAGTCTAGCTATCTATCACCAACCCTTCAATATGTGAAAGGTGAGCGTTGCTGCAAAAGCACGCTTAAGATTGATGATATGGGTTTCTGATGAGATTTTGGTCATCGAAGCATCGGCAGGCAAGGTTACTCGCCACTGGACCACCACAGCTTTTTTGGTCATCAAATATACAGAGTAAATTTTATATCACTGCGGATAACTTTAGCATGTATTCTACTCATCAAACTGAACAACTTTTATTAATTATGGAGCCAACATCGAAATCGCGAAAAAACAGCTGACTCATACATTTGAGTCGTACATTTGAGTGGGTACTGCAGTTTTGTATGGGACAGATTATTTTTTTTCGCGATTTCGATTTTGGCTCTATAGTAAAAGTTGTTCAGTTTGATGAGTAGAATACATGCTTAAGTTATCCGCAGTGATATAAGATTTTCCCTGTAGAAAGGTAGTTACAGCAGTAACTCGTTTGTTTCCCTAATATTGACCGAATTCGGTTAAGATAGCTAAAATGTTCTAAGATTTCTGTAATCAAATCGAGTGTCGAGTCCATAAATCTTACATTCAAACAAACATTTTTGCTCTAGTCTAGATCTAGAATATATTTTCTTTCCTAAGAGCCTTGTTAGCCTATCAAAGAACAAAATACTCTTTCAACAATTGCGCTGTGAACTTGTGACCCGTAATGGCAAAGTAATATTCACAAAGAAGAAACTCTGAATAACATTCTGAATTATTGAGTGATTCGAACAATGTGTGCTTGTGTTTGCGCGGCGGTTACAATTTTGCGCTTTGAAGGTAGAATGAAGTATCCAGACGGATCTGAATTCGCATCGTCTAATTTGGCTAGGTATGCGATTACTTCTACAGACAGGGTGACATTGAAATTTTTAGGGGTGGTTCAAACCATCAAGCTAAACAACTTTTTTTGTGGGAGTAAACATTTACTTACCAACTATTGAACGTAGGGTCCGCGCTGAAAAGTGTCCGAACCAAAGGAGCACCAAAACGTAAAAAGAGAACGAATTACGCGACAGTCTTCGTTTGATCGGTAGACTACGCGGACGCGCGGGCGCGCGGCGCGCACCGTGCCGTTTAAAAATTACTACACGTACTTCGGTTAGTGTAGTTTAGTCTCGGTCGCTTTTTTCGAGAATTTTGTACTAGACCCGGCGTCCATAGTATTCTACGTCAATGGGAGCAAACATGGAATCACAAAAAAATCTGCTTTTCCATACTAAACCGCAATGCCTACATACTCGACTCAAATGTATGAGAATTTGACTTTTTTTGCAATTTCAGGTTTACTATAGGAGTAAACCTGAAATTGCAAAAAAAGTCAAAAGTTATTCAGTTTGATGGCCTGAACCACCCCACAAATTCGTAAACTCATTTCTTTGTCACGCTGGGTGACCTCTATACTCATTTCTAGACATTTTCCCCAAGAGGATAGTCAGATATATTCTAAATACCGTTACTTAGTCGCGTCTTGATTCAATTGCTGCTGCTGCTCTATCCATCTCGCTGGACCACGGACACGGACAAAAATCTAAATTCAAAATGTCCACATTTCACTAGCTGTGTCCACTGTGTCCAGTGTGACAGGTAGTGAGCCGGTGTCGCCACTATTAATGAATAGTACGTGCCTCGAAATTGAAGTAGGTAGATTTCCTCGCAATGTTTTCCTTCATCAAGCCAGTGGTGTTTCAAATCGTTTTATGAATATGACCCAATATTATAAGCCTTTGAACTAAATTTTTCCCCAAAAAACTGTCTCTCAGCTTTTGAAGACTCGTCAAAGCCTTAAATGCAGATCCAGCTGTGGATCAGAGTGGTACATTTTCATTGACGAAGCCTGTTGTGGATGTGAGTATTGTATTACCTTTGACGAAGACTGTTGTGGATACGCACTTTGTATTTTTTCTATAAATAAATTCGTTGTGATTAAGTAGTTCTAAGTATTACAATACATGAAAGTGCAGTTCAAATTGTTCGTGGTTTTCAAAAGCTAAATCACATACTTTTGGAAAACCTAGTAGGAGTATAAAGCTAGCCAAAAACGGCACCAGTACTTAAGGCGCAATAGTAGGACGAAATACCTTGGACATCATTTTTCGTCTAGATTTATACAATTTAACGAAACCAAAGTCATACCTCAGTATTATTGGATAGTTTATCTAGTGAAATCATAAATTGAATACACGATTGGAATTACTTTACTCGATAGAAAATCGTCACATCGATGACGTTTTTAATGTATTTTTAATAATTTTTCTCGTTTTAGAAGAACTTAAAATATTCCCCATTAGTTTGTCTAGTGAAATCATAAAAAAATCTATAAATAGTACTTTTGTTAATTCTTTTTAATCAAAAATACGGCACACGCACGCACTTTTCGGAGGGCTGGGCAATCGCGTTTCTCATAGAAAATATTCGTATGAACCTATGGCCCCTTAAAGATGAAACAATAGTTATTTATTTGAGTTTAAGAACAACATCAATATTAATCTAGTTCGTAATGTGTTCAAGTCCTCCAAAGAGAACTAAATCCAACATTCGCTAGTTTAGCGCATTAATTAAGCAAACTGACGTCAGCCGTTAGTCGGGGAGACAAATATTTCAATTTGAAGCGCGGAGCAAACTAATGTACTTGATGGATTAGTGAAATTGAATTTGTGCGTTGGAGATGGATGTGGGTTATTAGCAATGATTGCCGAGAGCAGCCGCGGGGCGCGCCTGGCTTCCGTCAGGCAACCTTCCCAAATACCAGACGTCTCCAACCGCATCGCATATTTGCAATACGCTCCCACCTTCAAAGGCAAACTGAATTTCGGTAATTAACTGTCAACATACTGCTTCGAAATTCCTGTATTTTATTATGGAAATATTAATTATGGTTGGTGTGCTTTAGAATTCAATATCTATACAATTCTGTTGCAGATTTCAGTACCTTGCTGATATACTAGTTTCTAGCGTAGGTAGGTAACATCAACTCAACACATTATGTGTCACTGCTTGCAGCTCAAATTGTCAAATTACAAATACCTATACCCAATGAGGCGTCTTCGTTTTTTAAAAAAATAGTTCAAAGACACTGGAAGGATGGCATTTTGCTGTCAACTCGAAAGTATTCAGTGTTTTACTCGATTCCCTAATATAAGGGAGCAATTTGTTGATTTATTCATAAGATTAAGATGGTTTTAATATGAAAGACGTTGTGATACTTTGAATTCATCGAGTTTTTGTACAGTGAATGTTCATTTATGTATAACAAACTAAAATGTTCGGTGTTATTGCGTATTTATTGGTAGTGAACAATTTATTCATTAGCAACACCATCTGTCAGACATTATGCAAACCATAGACAAACTTACTTATTTTTTTTTTTTTTTTTTTTTTCTTAATTAATGGCCGGTTGCTTGCGTCTAGCGCGGCAATTCTGCCAATGTCAAGTAGTTTATAATCTCAAGTGATTGTTTTATGGTTAAAACACAAAAGAGTTTCACAAAATGGCGGAGCCACGTGCAAGCCTAAGAGAGGCCAACACGAATGCGTCTACCTTCCGCCAGACTTGCAGCGCGACTCCCAAACTTACTTAGTTTACTTTTTTTGGTACTTTTTACTGTCAATGTGACAAGTTTTTCTAAAATTTTTGTTGTCGCCATCTAGTGATTTTTCGTATTTACTAGTCTTGGAAATCGCCTCATTGCAACGAGATTTTAAGGCTATTTTGAATTAGACACAGTGATTTGAAACACTAAGGGATTTTTTCACAACTTTTGGATAAGCTAACAATAACTTTTTCGGAAGTGGTGAAACACGCCCTCACTCTACGTATTCTTAGAACAGCTTTAGTAACGTTCAAGATATGTCAGATAGTACATTTGTTTATCAGAATTGGCCAAAAAATTAAAATAGGAATCAGAAAATCTTTTCGTCTTTATTTGGAATGAAGTGTAGGTTCTAATCCGGCTCGCTGTCACCGTATTTTCAAGCCGCCTGAAAAAGAAAGAGAATGAGACGAAGGAGCTGAGGATGAAAATCACCTTTTGGTGATTGCCGACACCCATTGAAAGACGAGGGCACACTGCTCGCAGAACCTAAGGTGGACTGACGACCTGGTGAAGGTGGAGGGCACCCGCTGGATCACGGTAGCGCAGGTCAGGACCAGTCGTCGTGGCGATCTTTGGGGAAGGCCTATGTCCAGCAGTGGACGTCCATCGGCTGAGATGATGAAGATGAAAAGACGTGCATCGGCTGGGTTATAAACAATGAATTCTACTGTCCCTATACGTAAACTATCGCAAATGGTATATTGCAGGTATCGGACTTTCGATAGTTTACGTAGGGACAGTCAATTATTTACAGGATGTAAACTTAAATGCGTTACATCGTTACATACTTCATGGGGTACATTAGACCATCAAACTAAACAACTTTTACTATACCATGTGCTACAGACAGCACACTATTGGACCAACTTTGAAATGTCGATAATAATCTGCTTTATCTTACATTTTGGTCGAGTGTTAATGAATTAACGCAAAACTAGAAAGTAGTTTGTTTAGAATCGAGTGCAGAATCCAATTATCATTTTTTCAACATAGGTAATTTTTTTCAAAATATCATACAATTTGTTTGTAAAGTTTAAAATTTACTGAACTCGATCTCGACTCGATAAAAACAAGATTCTTAATATATATCTATGAGCACGCTAGCGCTTTCATTCATTGCTGAAATGATAACAAATCATTTTTGCCTGAAAACTTAAAATGCGAATGACTTTAAATTTTAAGTATCAAAATAATGATATTACTATTTCAATTTATTTCGTTATTAAATCAGTTGGGGTGTACGAGGTTTTGCTCTTATTCATTAACACGTTGTATATTAAAATTTTCTTTGGAACACCAGATTTTTTTTCGCGTTGTTGGCCCCATATTGATATTTGTTCAGTTTGATGGTCTGAAGGGATTCGATGGTACCCTATTCGATATGTACCGCATTTAATTTTACACCCTGATGTATATTCAGGGTCCTTTTTAATAGCGGACACTTTTTAAGGGGATAATCAGACCTTCAAACTGAACAACTTTCTCTATGACACCAATACTGAAATCGCGAAAAAAAATCAATCGTCCCATGCATTTGGCTTGAGTAGGTTAGCAGTTTTGTATGGATTTTTTTTTCGCGATTTCGATGTTGATCCCATAGAGAAAGTTGTTCAGTTTGATGGTCTGATCATCCCCTTAGAAAAGTGTCAGCATATTAAGAAGGACCCTGTATACGTACATAGTAAACTCAAAGCTAAGAAATTGCCATGTGATTTAGAAAGTGAGAACTCTAATCTAACCATGTTTAGCATTCATGTTGAGCGTGGGAGGTTTTAATAGTGAGCTTTATTAGGCAGTAACTGGCAGGCGATAGGCGTTGGCAGTAAAACTGGAGTAAAACGTTTCCTGCAATCAAAAAGCGATATAGGCGAGTCGAGTGCGAGACATTACGAGATATGCTGCTAGTGCGCGTGTCTTTACTTCGTGTGGCCAGGAGGCTGGCGGGAGAGAGATAGTGATGACACAAAAGTAGATACTGTAACCATACCTTAGACCAGGAAGCTAGAATTAGGTATTATCTATACCTGGAGCACAGAATAGGTAATAGTAATATAGTTCTACATACAGATCGGCCACTCCCCGCCCCCCTCTGACTTCAGATACCCCTCCTCACCTCACACTTTCTGGGAAACTTGAGGGAAGCCGAGCAAGGGAATACAGTCACGCGCACGCACCCGTAGTATTTGACTGATGCTGAAGGCTGATAGCTGTTATTTTGTACAAATAGGAAAAATATTAAAGAAGAGTAAAATTTTGGACACGTGCAGATTTTATGTAATTTTATGCATTAGGAAACATAGTTTCTATACTAGTTTATAATTTGGTAATATTTTTTGAATAATCGCACTCCCACCCTGTAATGGATTCGTTTCAGAAGTTTCCAAGTAAACTTCAGCAAATTCGTCTCAATTTCTTAAAAACATTATCTAGGACTTTACAAAGTCAAGTTCAAAGAATTAATAATTAATAGTTTAATCGGACGTTGACTTCATATCTTCTTACCTATCAACGATCTTTAGTTTTTCGAAGTTTCGCTAAAGTTATTTTTGATAACTTTTTAATTAGATAAAATGAGAGAGTTATTGAGGCGAGGTATACAGGCAGACAGACATACAGACAGAATGGACGAAAGTATAAGGGTTCCTTTTTTGACTACGGAACTCTAATAATGTACTAGGATCAAACGCAATCAAATCTTCTGACGAAGTAAACTTGTAAGCTTGCGTAGTTCATGTCATATTTAATGAGCTTGTTGTGGAGGCAACGAAACTGTCTGAGAACTTTATTTAATTTCGCTTCGAGGCATCGTGGGAGCACTCACAGGCCAGGTGGGAAAACTAGCATGAGGTGAGCAACCCTCCAAAATAAATACTGTGTTCTGTTAATTACAATAGGGAATACTCATATTAGAACTAGACAGAACTGAAATTTTTATAGTCTAAAAAAATCATTGTTTTATTGTTGTTCAGCTGAGAATATTTCTATCTATCTATAACGTCACGCCTCTTTCCCAGTGGGGTAGGCAGAGACCAGAGCGCGCCATATACTACGATCCTTACATACCTCTTTTGCCTCATTCACATCCATACATCTCTTCATACATGCCCGTCGGTTTCGAGTACTCCGCTCCTCCCCTATATTTAGGACGCAACCGATTTGATCAGAATACGTCCTACTCTGCCGACACTTCCACTCACTTTAGCTACATATATCTCTTTCGTACATCTGCTATCACTCATCCTCTCCACATGACCAAACCAACGAAGCATACCCTTCTCTATTCTTGTCACAACATCTTCTTTCAATTGACATCGATCTCTAATCACACAATTTCTCACTCTATCTCTCAGCGTAACACCACACATTTTTATGGATGAATTATTTTGCTAATGAAAATATACGTGCCTACTTACGCATCTATTAACCTAGGGTGTATACACATTTCAAAATTATTTCAATCAATCACTCAAGCATATACGGATAGTAAATGGCCACAGACAGGAAATGCAAAAAGGTACAAAATACGTCGGTCTTATCGCTGAAAAGCAATTTCTTTCAGACAACCTACACGTGACATTTCTTTTACGACCAGTATAATGAACAGTCAAAGAATGAAATTTTGTAAGATTAATCGAACCGCGGTTTTCCTAGCCCAAGTGTCAGTGGAAGCGCAGTTCCATCCGCGTACAGAAATACCTTCAGGAAACGCGCGGCAGACATCACAGTACAATGTGTGAGGACGAGCTGCGCGTGCGCCGCCGTGTGAATGACACCTCGTCTCGCCCATAGTGTAATAAAAACTAATAGTGGTGATGCTCAGTGGTTTCTCACTGCCGCGTAGCCCCAGCAAATTCCTATGCCGAAGTCTTTATCCCTCTGGGTGGCCCTAGGTCGGTTGCTTAAGTTCATTCATTTGGCTCGGTAAACCCTTCGTGGTCTCTCCAATAGTCTGCAGTAAAAAGCAGTGACTGCTCCCTGTGTAACGCTATATAAGTCATTTCCAAAAGAAAAAGCTCTGCGGTCGCGACTGGTCAATCGAGCGAGTGTGCGAGGCCGGAGGAACGCGTTCCAGGCCCCCTCTGCGAATTCAGTTAAGGTACGCCCACGTACGCCCGTCCCGAGCATAGACTCACCGCTACCGCTGAGTTACACCACTATTCGTTTTATAACACTGTGCCTCGCCTGCCCGATCACTTTACTACAGTAACTGTAGTAAACGCGGGTTTACTTTTACTACAGAAGATGAAGTTTCATTGACAACTGAAACGATCAACGACGTCAAAACGATGCTACCAACCAGCTCTTAAAGTTGTTATTGCTGAAAGATTCGCTAAATATATATTTTTTTGTTTCAGTAAATAAATTCTTACATGCATTCTACTCGTACAAGTAGGAAAGTGATCATATTGGAACTAAAAGCTACGCTAGTTTATCACCAATACGGCTAATCTGGTGCTCCTTTAAAAGTTGTAACGAAGTTCAAATACCTGGATCACTGGTGATCCAAAAATCTCAAGGACATGACATTGAGAGGAAACACAAGACGATAGCTGTCCGCTGCAATACGCTGGTTCACAGATTTGTACGACGTACAAATGCGGTAAAAGTGACGATTTTTAAAGCATTCTGGCAATCTTTCTACACGTGCAGTCTATGGGTCAGATATACGCAGAGGGCATACAACGCGCTGCGGGTCCAATAGGTACAACAATAGTTGCAGAGTGCTGTCCGCGCTGCCTCGTTTTTGTAGTGCGGCTGCTATATGCGCCGAGGCTCGAACCGACGACTTTTATGCTACTATGCGAAAACGTTGTGCCTCCCTACAGAGTACGAACCAGTCTAAACAGCATTCTGCAAACTGTTGTTGAAGGTTGGGATAGCCCCATAATGAAGCTGTTGCTACAGTTGCACTCCAGCCTGCAGACTTTCCCAATGATGGGACTCTAGATTTCAAATGAACTGTACTAACTATAGGTTAAGTGTCTCTACTACTAACACTTTCTCTGAAAAAATGAACTATTTAATTTATCTAATTTAATTTAATTAACAAAATTGTTTTTGAACTTTGAGCGCACTATCTATAGCGTGATATAATTTCACGAGTTGACCCTTTAGTATCCTAGTTATACAAAATCAAATACAGTTTATTTACAGTATTTGATTGTGCAACGCTCTGAAAACTCATTTTGGATGATACAAAATGGACGTAAAAACTATAACAGTATAACTACAGTGGTAACGTGTGGTAAGCCTGCACAGAATACTATCGTAAATCGGTTACTGTCCAGTTTTTTCCAGATTAGTTTTACGGCTTTTCTGTCGCACTGGGATTAAAACTCCCCTAGGTACTCCATTTTGTTAGTAAAAGCACATGAATAGATATCTCGGCGAGGCCGGACCAGAAGATAAGCTTCATACGAATGGGATGCCGCACCGGAGACCGCCGCTAGACTCGTATATACGCCATTTTGATTCATAAAGCAATGGATTACAACTTTTTTTGCGAGTCTAGCGCCGTTGTGCGCGTTTTAAGAAGCTTGACTTCTAGTCGTATCTAATTCATATGCGAAAAGGGTAAAATGAAGACAGCCCTAATAAAGACAGCACCATAGCTTTTATAACTTATACAGAGTGTAAGGAAAAGTATCATTAACCTTTAAACCACCCTAAACATCAAACTAAACAACTTTTATGGGAATGTGGGAGCAAACCGATTAGAGCAAAAAAAAATCAGCTGTCCCATACTAAACTCCAATACCTACTCGACTCAAATGTATGCAACAGGTGATTTTTTTTTGTTCTGTTCGCTTTGCTCCTAAAGTAAAAGTTGTTCAGTTTGATGGGTAGAGTATGTGGTTTAAAGGTTAATGATACTTTTCCTTACACCTATGGAACCAACATCAAAATCACAAAAAAAAAATCTGCTCGTCCATACAAATCTACAAACTTACTCGAGCCAAATATATGGGACAGCTGATTTTTTTTTTCGCGCTTTCCCTGTTGGGCCAATAGAGAAAGTTGTTCAGTTTGACGGTCGGATCATGCCCTTAAAAAGTGTCAGCATATTAAGAAGGACCCTAAATAAATGCTCATGAATATATTCCTCAATCGGGTACTGGTAGTCAGATAATATTTGAAAGATTATATCATCATCATATACAGAAGTGAGCACAATACATGTTACGATATTGAAGTTTTGTATACATGTTTTTCTTCGCCGACAAGCCAATGCTAAAAATTTTACGTTTGCGCATAATGTCCCAGAAAACTCATGAGGGAATGTGTATTGTTATACAGTATTTTTTATAGCTTGCTGATAAGGATTCTGTATATAATGTACAATACGATAACATTAAAGATTATTATATTCCAGCCTAAAAAAAAATACGTACATAGGTATTGTTAGGCCTGGAGGAAAAAGAGGTTGCATGACGGAGGTTCGGATAAAACGCTGGCACCCTCGGGAAATAGCGACGAGATATGTATTGTAACCGAAATGTATTTTAGTCACGTATTAACAGAATTGATGGGCAACGTTTAAAACGCACTATTGAGACCAATAAATGCCTGATTAATTTAACAGCTTAGTAGACTTGTTGGTAGTGGAACTGACTTCGTAGACGTGGGTTCGAATCCTGCAAGAAAGGAAATATTTTTGAGATGAATTAGTGTTTGAAATCATGTTAAATTTTTTCCAGGATTTCAGGATGCAATTACGTATCAATTAAGTGCGAGGTGCTAGGATGTTCTCTCACAAGAATTTTGCAAAAATATTCCTTGCAAGTCGTCTTAGGTGAATTTTCGATCATTAAAAATCTTGAGGTGGGAAAGGAAATTACTAGGAAGACCACATACACACTAAGACATTAATGGTTGCGGGTTATAAATGGATCATATTTGCACAGGAACGTGAAGAATGGCGCAATAATAATCAGGCATATGCCCAAAAGTGGGTTGATTTGATTCATTGATTGAAAAATCTCGACCGAGGGAGAGTTTAGTGGTACAGTCGACAGAAGGCCATATATGTAGGGCTGAGGTCACCACAAACGATAACGGGTTCGTCATCATCAGCCTCATCTTCCCCAATGCTGGGGTACCGGCATAACCTGCGGTTGCTCACCTAAGGCCTCATAAAAAAGGGTAAAAGTCATCCAGACGGCAATAGAACGGGCTACGCTCAGAGTTTCCTTGCGACATCGAATCATAAATGAAGAGATTCGCAGAAGAACCAGAGTAGCCGACATAGTCCAAAGAATTGCTAACTAAAATGGCAATGGGCGGCACATTGCTCGCAGAACCGATGGCCGATGAGACCGAAGAGTGGCGTACTGGAAAGCGAAGCGTGGGTAGGCGCACAAAGTGGATCGACGACCTGGCGAAGGCGGCTTCCCCCGTTGGATGAGGGTAGCGCAAGATCGGTCGTTTTGCTATGTCTAGCAGTGGACGTCTATGGGCTGATATGATGATAATAGAAATTCAAGCAAATGAAGGAAATATTATATAGGGTCCAACTTAATATGCTGACACTTTTTTAAGGGGATGATCAGACCGTCAAACTGAACAACTTTCTCTATGGGATCAACATCAAAATCGCGAAAAAAAAGTCAGGTTTGCAGTTTGAAGTTTGCAGTTTGAGTGGAAGAGCTGATTTTTTTTTCGCGATTTCAATGTTGGTGCCATAGAGAAAGTTGTTCAGTTTGATGGTCTGATCATCCCCTTCCAAATGTTTCAGCATATTAAGAAGGACCCTGTATAGGCCAGGTTATGCAGCCTCCTAGTCCAAAAAGCGACTGTTACGACAGTTCTATCCGTGATCGTGTTTAAATGACATTATCTATTAATACTGAACCCTACGAGCAAGTAAATCAGTTTGGACATTGAAGCGTTAACGGGAAACACTTGAGATTTGCCAACACTGCAGTTTAGCTGAGTCTAAAGTTATAATAACGTGTCTCAACTTCCAGCCAAGTTTGTACGTCGAGTTGAACTAACTTGTTACTCTCTAGTCTCAGACCGATCCGTCAGCGTCTGACGTTATTACAATAGAGGGATAATAAAAAATCGTATCTTATTCTAAGAGAAATTCCTCTAAAAACAAATAAGTCATTTGACATTTTATAGGTCAATATTAAATAACAAAAAATCCCGACTCGAATTTTCCTAAAATTAAATGAAACAAGTAATTAGTACTATAATTTGTGATTTTTGTTTTATTTGAACACTCTTTAATAATGCATCGGGGGCCGCTATACAACGACTATATTGTTTTTTATTCGGCAGTAATCTGCGGTCACACTTTCCGAGTCAAAGAATCCTAAGAAAACCCTCCTTATTAATAGATGCATAAAATTAACCCTTGCCAGATCCTATACCTACGTGTTTCACTTTCTAATTTAGGTGCAGAAGATTTAAAATTTAATATCTCTCCTAAGACCATGCTTGTTAGTCACTCTTAAACGGTAATCTACATCTTTGAGTGAATCACAAGCTGCGCCGCGATCTGATTCACTCTTGTTCCTAATTTACCTTTTATGGTTATCCAGGTATTTGGATAATAAGACTGTACGACATTATTTATAGGTGTAGTCCTGAAGTACATACATCTAAGTATATTATAGTTAGTTAACTATTGCAGGGAATAGGGGGGAGTCATAATTAGTGGTCTTTAATCGATATCTTCTCTGGTAATCTGGTGATTAATTGGTAAGAATTATTTTATTATTGTGACGCATTGATTATAACATTATATCCAGACATTATTAATTTATCTCTGTGTTCTTTTTAGACAGAAACAATGCTACAACGACATTTTATGACTTATTACCTGGTGGTCGGAAATGAGTGGTTACTGAGTTATGATGGTTTTAAGATTTTTCATAAATTTTCGGACTTGCTCTCGAAAGATAATTGTAATAAAAATACTCAATCCTGGTCCGTTTATTGATACTTTTCTGAAACCTGACGAATCAATGATTATTTTGAAAATAAAACGCTTACCTAAAATATCCACGATCTCAGAAATAATGGCGTGTTTCACCACTTCTGGATAAGTCATTGTTAGCTTATATGACAGATAATTTGACATATCTTCGATACGAAATATTTCAATCGATCTGTCAACTAAGCTAACAATGACTTATCCAGAAGTGGTGAAACAGGCCCTGACTCTCTCATTTTCGATCACCAGTTAACTGGACTTAATTTATTGCAGTCGAATTAAAAATAGCCTTGTATAAAGTAACTAGCTATTTCTCCCAAATGAAAACTTAGCCGCCTTATACCCAGACCCACACCCACCCTCGGTAATGTATTGAGTGATCTATTCTATAAACGGGAATAACAACTTCCAACCATCCTCTATTCTGAAAGCGACTGTGAAAAATATATCAAATTTTATACTGCGGTTCTCGAACAGTCGACAGATGGACAGATCGACGAAAAGATACATACTACTAACAAAAATTATGACCATCATTTAAATAATTCGAAACATCTTTCGTCGCCGTAAAGTTCACTCGTTCACAAGACGTACCCGTTCGACGAAGAAGACGTTCAGACGAAGTTTTTACGATTATGTCCCGATAGTTCAAGTCCAAATGTAGAGAAACGTATACAAAATTAGACGAGACACGAGTCGCCTGTCTGTTTGTAAGTTTAATACGAATATTTCCAAAGATTAACTGCTGCTATTTGTGGCGTGCGCGAGCGCCGCGGCCGAATGAATCCAACATTCACTTTATGATCCAAAAGTCCCACCAGTCAAGCGATTTAGACATTTATTACGTAGACATTAAAGTCTTTGTCAAGGGAGTTGTTGTGTCTATAAAACCGACAAAGCTTTCATTTGTATCCCTTTATTATTCATTTATTGTATTAATGAATTTTATTTTTATTATCTCCGTGAAAGAAATGTAGTTATTGTTCTCTAATGGATGTCTGAATAATTTGTCTGTTTGAATCGAGTTTCTCTGTCTTTTGAATATTTTGTAATAAACTTTTATCTATTATAAAGGTTATTAGTGTTATTTCATGTGATCTTTCAAGAAATAGGTTATCTACGTAATACAGGGTACTTCTAAATAAGACGACCCTTTTTTAAGGAGATAAGCAGACCATCGAATTGAACCACTTTGTCTATGGTATTTGGTTCTAATAGGCAGTTTTGTATAGAACAACTGATTTTTATTTCGTGATTTCGATGTTGGTACCATAGAGAAAGTCGTTCAGTTTGACAGTCTCATCACCCCCTTAAAAAAGGGTCAGCATATTAAGAAGCACCCTTCTACAGGGTGTTAGTGACAGCCTAGCAAATACTGAAACGGTAAACTCAGACCATCAAACAGAACAACTTTCACTATGGAGCCTACCTAAGGAAGCGCGAAAAAAAATCAACTTTCCCATACATTTGAGTCGGATAGGTACAGCAGTTTTGTATGGGAAAACAGATTTTTTTGCGTTTCCTGAGTTAAGCTCCAAAGTGAAAGTTGTTCAGTTGTCAGTTGTTCAGTGATGGTCTGTGTTTACCGTTTCATATTATTTGCTAGGCTGTCACTTAGACCCTGATTTTAGACTACCAAAATCAGCAATCCCATACATTTGAGTTGGATAGGTACAGAAGTTTTGTGGTAAAATACTGGACTGGAAAAATATAATAGGGTGTAAAATTAAATAGATACCTTACATATCGTAGGTCGTTGGTCGCTGCAGACCAATCGCACTGAACAAACTTTTACTATTGAGCCAACATCTAATACGCAATAAAAAGCGTTTCCATACATTTAGGTCGAGTAGCCACTGACGTTTTCTATGGAACAGCAGATTTTTTTTGCGATTTGGTTGTTGTCTCCGGGGAAAAAGTTATTCAGTTCGATGGTTTGAAGCACCGCTTAAGATATGTAACGTATAAAATTGTACACCTTGTAGAATAACAAAAGCTATCGACTCGATATAAGAATAACTTTTTGATTATTTTTGACTTCTACTTCAAAAGTGAAGAAATGAATGCATTATGTATTTTGTCAGGCTCTTTCCTTGAATGTAAAAATAGCTGCCATAATCATAATTCAAATGTAATATGTATTTTGTCAACGACTCTCATTTTCCAAGAATCATGAACACTCATATAATCAATCTTATTAAGCTTTGACCGACGGACGCCCCAAAATATTATATTATCCTGCCATTATCAAACAGTAGCGAAAACAACTAACCAATTAAAGTCAATGAAATTTTTCAGAGACAATCTAGAAACTAATCTCTATCATTGTATTAAGTCAGATTTTCGTTAAAAAAAATAGAGTTTTAAAGTTACAGTGCCTCAAAGATTTCCATACAAATCTTAAATTAAACTTAGCATAGCATTGAAACTGTATATTTCAACGAAAATCGGACAAGATACAAGCATAGATATTTGTTTCTAGATTGTGTCTGCAAAATTTCATTGAATTTAATTGATTAGTATTGAAAATAATCACCAGACATCGTTTGTATGCAATGCGCATTTACGCATTCTGAATAAACTTCTCTTAATATCTGTACTGCTTAATTAGTATATTGAGACAGACTAAAAGAACGGCACGCGACGCGACGCGCGCGACGCCTCACACGAAATATAAACGATGCACATGTTCGCCAAACAAAGTACTCGTCGTGCCATTTATATATCACTAATGTTTGTGTCGAATTGTTTGACACGCGACATACGACACGCACTCACTAAATACAGAGATGACAGAAGGTACACTAGACAAAGAACGCGTTCATGCCCGGTGATATGAGTCTAAGGCTGTTTGTCAACCGCCGCCGTCACCGGAAGGTCAACGGGAAGGAGATTTTTTAAATTTTTGATCGGGCATAGGCCCACCACACATTCCCATCGCTGTAACTCCTGTAAACCAACATGATCAACCGGGAACGAGATGACGACGACGCCGAAGTAGCGATACATACATTTACTATACCAGGCCTATCACCCGAGCGCCGTCATCCCGGCCGCCGAAGATTCGAGTAGTTCGGCGCGACCGCTAGAACTCGGCACGGATTTATGACGGGCCAATGTGCCGGCAATACAAAACAAAGTGTGTTCTTGTCCACACGCTCATCTCTACGTTTTTATGAAGTCACCAGGTAGGTATTGTATAATGGTTCAGAAGTTCATGTAACCTGCGATGGGATATTATAATAATATGTGCAAGATTAAAAGGTTGAATTACCATTTTTGTAATAGTACGTTGGCTTTATTATAACAACGAGCCTCATGGGACGGATGTAAGAAGTAGTCTTTCTGTACTTCATGTGCCATGTGTATTCGTGTTCGTCGTGAACCGAGTCGTGTCGTGTTTGAGTGTTGGCAGCTCATTCGATACTCGTGCTTGCATGCCGATGCCGAAGTAACCTGATACGATGCAATCGAGGACGTGCATCGAGTCTTCGATGTTAAGGTAAACACTTTCACGGTGCTATCGGTGCTTTTGTGAGTATTGGATCACGAGGTTCGATTGTAATTTAATTGTACTTGCATATAAACATGACCCATAACATAAACTAACGACTGTAATCTCCTTTTGGGGTGAAACATTGCTACAACTATACCTTATACAAGGTGAAATTGATATCGTAAAATTCACGTAAACTATCATTTAAACTAACTTAAAAGGATTTTAACTAAGAGTCTACCCATCAAACTGAACAACTTTTACTATGGGAGCAAACCGATCGGAGCAAAAAAAAACAGCCGTTGCATTCATTTGAGTCGAATAGGCATTGAAGTATGGAACAGCTGATTTCTGAAGCCGATCAGAGCAAAAAAAATCTGATTGAATCTGATAAATTCTAACTGATATGTTATGATTTATGTCTGTTACATGGACTTTTATGGATACATCGACACAAATGTCGCCGGCATATACATTCGCATTCCCGGTGAAATATAGGCGTGTTTCCTTCTGTGAAATCTTTCAGCAAAGCCGAGATCCTGGCAAATGCTGACAATCATGTCGTTCAATGTGTTTCACTGAGGTAAGGTATACTGGGCTGCAATTGCGGTAAATATTCGGTGATTGAACCGTGACTGGACTACGTACGAACCATAACTTTTGACACATTTGGCATTGCGCTAATCGTGGTACTGCTCTTGACAGCTGTTTTGCCGTTTTGACAGATCGCTAGGTTAAAACCTGTCAGTCACATAGAGTTTAGCGCGATGCGGAATTGAGCACAGCTGAATAGTAATTGGATTGCAATGTGATTAGAACTAAAATTGGATAAGAATAGAACTTCGATGTTTTAACTAAGCGCAATCGGGGGACAGGGCGGAATGAACGTCTTATTTCCACTATAATGTTGTTTTGTGTTTTCTTTGTAGGTAATAATTTTCCTCCATAGAACTATGTTATAATTTTTTAGGGTTCCGTTCCCAAAGGGTGAAAACGGGACCCGATTACAAAGCCTTTGTCCGACCGTCCGTCCTACCTATTTAGGGCTGTAACTTTTTAACCGTAATATAGCTAGACAGTTGAAATTTTCACAGAATGTGCGTTATTATAGCGGATTTGCAAAAAAATGACAAAAAGTTAAAAATTAAGGGGTCCTCATACAGGAAACTAGTTTTTATCAACGTTTTTTTCTTTTCGCTCTATCGTAAAAACGGTAATACATACAGGCATTAAACTTGGTGTGATTTTTGAGCAAACTCTGCAGTATTACAAAAAATAATAAAAATCGGCCAAGTGTGAGTCAGTCTCGCGCTAAAGGTCCCGGAGTAAACAACATTTTTTTGCAAGTTAATATATTGTGTGGTACGGAACCCTTGGTGAGCAAGTAGTCCGACTCGCACTTGACCGTTTTTTATTGGTTTTCCATGTACATAATGCTCGGCAGAGATTAGAGGTTTGCATGCATAATTTGAACACTAATCAGCTGATCGGATCACTACTCGCTATCGTGCGGGGGTGTAGACGTTATCTCCCTGCTACTTAGGGCTGCTACTTTGACTGGGTGTGCGATAGGGTTGTCCAAATTTCGCGATGGGCGTCTTTTTCTTTTTTTATGTAGCCTGCTCCTTATATTTATTTATTTATTTATTTATTAGGCTCACCAACAGGTTACATATTGCAACAATCAATTTTACATCATCAGTTAGGTATGGATCTGATATATCATTGCTGGGCCTCCACTCTCCTCCTTATATTTCAAACAGTTTTATATTTTACTTTAATAATAATTTATGAAACGATTGTAGGTACGTTAGGTACAAATTATAATATAGTGCCCAACTTAATATGCTGACGGTTTTAAGAGGATGATCAGACCATCAAACTGAATATCACAGAAAAAATCTGCTTTCTCATTCTCATATAGGTCGAGGAAGATTGCAGTTTAGGATGGAACAGCCGTTTTTTTTCGCGGTTTCATAGAGAAAGTTGTTCAGTTAGATGGTCTGATCATCCTCTTAAAACTGTCAGCATATTAAGAAGGACCCTATAACATGACATTTTTGGGGAAAAGAATCTAAAATTTTTGTTGTTTTTCCAACCGTATCATTTATGGCTAAGATTATGTACAGTTCTTATTAAGTACGAGACGAATAAGGGAATAAGTTCGCATTATTGCTATGGTATGTAAATCGAGCGCGGTAACCATAATTTCAACCTGATCATCATTGTCTTGTGGCTTTTTTAAATTATATGAAAGCCATGACAATAGTCATACCCGGACTGTTCCAGATTTTGAAGATAGCAATCGAACCCATTGAGTTGTCACACTAACACAAGTAGAACAAATAGAAAGTGAAAAGCCAAAGAGAGTTGTAGCTGTTCATTACAAGTGACAACAGTGGCGATAATGATCGCGATCGATCGTTACGATTAGATACACTTGGGGTTGTCACAGCGGCGCGTTTCATCCGCCGACCACGTACAAACGGTGTTATGGCTGGGTTGCCAACCGTAAACAGCAAAAAAAGCGCTGAATCAATACGTTTTTCTACACTTCGCTATCCTTACTCTAGTCATATCTCTGATGCCCAAACTCACATCGTGCCAACCGGTTAGACTTCAACGGCCTGCGTGCGCAAAGTGCACTAAACACCTCATGATCCTGATAGAATCAGGAAGGTATGGACAAGAGAGTGTATGTGTGTTTAGCGCACACACTCATTCACATAAAAAACCGGTCCAGTTCGAGTCAGAATCGCACCCTAAGGGTTCCTGTTACAAACTTAATTACGAAAGACAAAATTAAATTTCCCGTAGATCAAAATGTTCTCTGATATATCGGTCTACATCATCGATCAATGCTCCAACTGAAAATGTAAGTTTGAAATAGAAAAATGTGTGATATTACAATAAATTTACGGATTTATTCCTTTACTTCCTACTTTAAGATCTTGCCTCTTGCCAAATTTCGTGATTCTAGGTCACCAGGAAGAGCAGGAAGTACCTTATGTAACAATATCAATATAATATTATGTATCAATTAGTACACCGCCATAGCATTTATCTCATGTAAGACTTCTTCCATCCACTGGTTGTCTTGAAGATATCACTTTTAGTGATAATGCCACCTTTTGTACCCTTCTTGTTCGTGTATATTGTTGTTGTTTTTTGTGTATTTTGGTGTGCAAATAAAGAATTTTTATCTTATCTTATAGGTTTTGATTTAGTTTTGTTTCCTTTTGAGGCGAGGAACCCGAAAACTGTCCTAAGTAATTATATCTAATATCATAAGTAGACAACTTTTGTGAATAAGCAGTCAGCTCAGTCAGTCAAATTTGACTATGAGCTATCAGAATTATATATTTAAAAGGTTTTATTCGAAAATCGATAGATTTGTCCCAAAACCAGCAACGTTGGCAGCATTTTTGATCCAGTGGCACGTGACGTGGGGCAGAGGCACTTTCTCCGCGTGTCGGCATATTGTCAAAACTGTCTTTATAACGGTACACGAAACTTTATTAGCGAACTTGGTCGAACATCCTCTGGCAAGTAAGACGATATTAAAGTTTGGTGAAATTTTGTCATAGGAGATTTACGAGCGGATGGCGCGGGTGTTGCCAACGTTGGTTTACAACAAGGTTTAATCATAAATCTGAAACCAAGCGATATGAACTTTAAAATTTGTTCCGGTTTTACATTTCAACGCAATATTTTTGGCATCTTCGTACACAATGGATAAACTCCTCTATTTTTGTTTGTTTATTACAAACTCTACAATCCACTTTCTTAAGCATTCAGGACGTTGCAGTAGGTCAGACCCTATTTCTTGATACGTAGGACATATCCGTTATCCATGTCGTACGACAGTCACCAAAATGGGTTTTATTGTTTTATTATTAGCATTGATTTTCATTGTAAATTGACTCTATGTTTTGTTATGATTTTCCGATATTTCAGTAGTGTTACAGCTATCGTGATCACGTGTGACTGAAGTAAAGGTAGATTTATACGAGGCATATATTTTCTGGCTATTTCGGAGCACTTACTTTTTACCCGACTGCGCCAGAAGGAGGGTTATTAGTATTTTCCATGCGTGATAAAGTATAACCCACACCCTCTCACCATTATTCGTTTGACAGGGCCTTTTCCATTCATTGGAATCCTACAGTCTGTAATTTACACTTTTCTGAATGCACAAATCGCTTGCTTCAATTAATGTTCTAGACACAAATGTAGCCGAATTTTCCTCTCACAAAACTGTAAGTCCGAGATTCAGAGACGATTTTCAAGTCCTAGTTCGAACGTATGTCAAAATCCATACATTTTCGCCCTGCTTACCTCGAGCTAAGACTAAAAAAATCGTCTCTGAATCCCAGCCTAAAACTCTTCATTCGCTAGCGCAGATGAAAACAAAATAATAATCGCCTAGAGATGTCGCGATCGTAGCAGGTCGCTGGCAAATTTCCCAGTTCGCTCGATTTCCGAACGGAAGCATGATCGAGGTGCTCGATCAGCATTTTCTGAGCGGAAACTGGGAATACTTCTCCGTGGGTCTAAGCAACTGACAGGCCGGGGGAAGATCAAGTTCCGTGTTACGGATATAATGTTTCAGTGAATGGGTCACGAGTCGGTTACCGGGGGCTTTAGGAGATATCTACTTTTAAACTTGCGTTCTGATGCTTGCGTTAGAGTACCGCGTTGCTTAACTACCAATGAGTTTTTCTTACTTAAGTACCTACGTACGTAATACCGACTGCTCTCAAACGTTGAAAACACGTTGTAATAAAAACCGGCCAAGTGCGTGTCGGGCCACCGCAGGGTAGGGTTCCGTAGTTGCCCGTCACAATATATGGACTTAGAAGGGGGCTTTTTGTTTTATACTACACGGTTTAACGGCTAATAAAGTCTAAAAAGTACATTTTACAAGTTGGTCGACTATTACTCGTTAACTTGTAAAGCCTACTTAGCGGTGATAGTTTTCCTTTTAAATTCGTTATATACACTATGCCGTGAATTTTTTCACGTATTCAGAAGCAACTGTTTAGCTGGAAAGGGGGGGGGGGGACACTTGACTATAACAAAAAAATTAACTTTAAAGCTTAATACATTGCTAACGGATCCCTAAATCGAAAAATGGTTTTCTTACACCAACAATATTTTTCCTATCCAACGATTCCCCACTCCATGAGATAGATGAAAAAAAAATTGCGTTTCCACTTTTCGTTTAGGCAAAGTACCGTAAAAGAATTTTTTTTTCAAGATTTTATTTTACCACTTTGTTGACGTGATAAATATGTATACTCGTTTCAAATTACAGCTTTCTAGTACTAAGCGTCTTATCGCTAAAAGGCTATTTCCTCCATACAAATATATTATTACTCGTTAATATTTTTACTTTACTATTATTAACGTGCTTCAAACCACCAAACTGAACACACACACAAAATTCAGATTTTCCATAGAAAACGACTGCGGGTACTCAAATGTATGAAACAGCTGATTTCTTTTCGCGTTGAGTTCAGTTATCAATCCCCCCCCCCCTCCCCCCTCTGACTTCTTTCGGGGAATATAGTCGTGAGTATACATGGTCCTTTTTAATATGCTGACACTTTTTTAAGGAGATGATCAGACGATCAAACTTAACAACTTTCTCTATGGGACCAACATCGAAATCGCGAAAAAAAAGTCTATTTTTTCATTGATTATCCCCTTAAAAAAGTGTCAGCATATTAAGAAGGACCCTATATGCTATGCTAGACTAGTCTTAAATGACAAAATCATACTTTTCTTCACTCACAGAGGTATGTCGAGCTCTCTTATAGCAAATCCAGTCAGTTTCTAGTTTCGTAGGCCAACGCTTCCACCACGAATAATTTAGCGAGCTACAAGGGCAAGGCCGAGCGAATCGATGCCGAAGCGAAAACAGCAACCTTTCTTCACTACTGTATCGTACCTACCTACTGTTTCAATATGTATGTGTTTATAGTTACGGTCCTATTTACATAACATTTGCTTAAAGAACTTAGGGGAATTAATGTATCCAAGGAATATCTAGGTAAGGCTTTGTTTGAGTCGAATTTGGGTCTGAAGATGAAAGGAATTAACTTAGTCATAGATACAATGTACCTACCAGAATCTAGTCCAGACTTCTTGTATCATGATATGATGATGATTACTAGACAATGTTATGACACGGTGTTAGAGTAAACAGTTGCATTACTTTAAGGCGTATCCGCCCAGGAAAACGCGCGTGGCTCCGGTCAGAATTTTCGATTGAAAAAAATTCGATGATTTTTATGCATTTTCAAAAAATAAGAAAACCAAATCATGTTGTATTGTGAAGGATACTGTAAATTTTATTTTCTTCCGATCTACAATGTTAGAGTAAAATGGTTACAACTGGAAAAAAGGGGGGACTTAAGATTCCTTTTTCTTGTAGTTTCTTTAATTAAAATAGATTTTGAGAAAAGCCAAGTCACTTCTCATGTCCTGTAAATTTTTATTGCACCCATGATACTGAAAAACGTTCCTTAAGAAATAAGCAAAACATGTTTGGAGTTTCCATACTAAATGCAATAAGCTGATCACTCGCTCATATGAAAAGACGAAATATTGTTTTGCCCTTTGTTACTTTTGGAAAGTTGTTTAGTATTCTGAGTACAATCACCTATTAAAGTAATGCAACTGTCTACCTTCAAGACCTCACTTTTGCCAGCTAGCCAGCTTGTTACTTTCCGAATCTCAATATTTCTGATTCGATATCGCAGGGAAATTTCAAGCATACCAAAGTCAAAGTCAACATTCTTTATTCAATATTGGAGCTTGAAGCCCACTTATTAAATGTCAAATCTTTTTTGAAGCTACCACCGCGTCGGAACGTGTTGTCGCTGTACAGAAGATGCGGCCAGAAACTCTACAACATACTCGGAACACGACTTCATAACTATTACAATATAAATTCTTAAGCTAAGGTTATGTATACAATAATACATAGTCTATTTAATAAAATAATTTATACTATACAGTACTATAAGTTAGTGACACTCTGTCCCAAGCATTTTGATCATTTAAATAATCATCCGCCCGTCCAACCATACCCATTGCCCTTTGATTTACTTTTAGCCCTTTTATGAGGACTTAGTGAGCATTGAACAATCACGTCACAGTTCCGTAGACGTACTTACCTACGTTTAAATTCAGCTAATATGAAATCTTCCAACCGTACGCTTAGTAATGTTGTTGGTAGTTGTAGCAAACTTTCTGCCTAGTGAGAAAGGATTATGGTCATAGTTTATATTTGTAGTATGTCGTTAGCTTTATAGTTACAAACACGAAAAGTTTCAGTTGTTTATGTTAGCCATTCCTCGTACATTGTCGTGATTGCCTCAAATATTACACTGAATGTTTTGGTTTCAAGGTTGCTGTAGGTATGAATTAATGTAATTTTCACAGAAACCTTTTGAATTCGCGAGAGAATCGAATTTTGCCTCTATTTCTACGGCAATAAAGTAACTCTGAAAAGGCGAAATATTTAGCCTTGTTTAAAATTAACTCCAATTTGAACATTTTAGGATATTCGAAATTGAAAGCGTCTATTATTTTTGATCAACTTAGTGAGACCCACCCGTTTTCGTTTTAGTGATTAGTGAGCATCTGTAGCTTTCCGGGAGGAAGGGGTAACTGGTTCATTATTTATTACAATTTGTCCCAAATATTAATTAATCTAGCATAATAATTTTACCGCAACCGGTGGAGAGCTATTATCCGAGCCCTATAACCCACGTAGGTGTAACAGGAAGAGAAGAAGAAGAAGAAGAATTTTACCGAATATTAGTTAATCTATCTTCTTATCGTGCGGGAGTAAGCCCAGGTTTTTGAGTTTTTTCATACATAGTTTGGAGCTATATCAATCAAATGCAAATGACAATCACTTATGCTGTAGTGGAAAGACTAACTAACCAACGCAAAAGCGGACGAATCGTCACATTGGGAAGACTTTTTCCTTGAACCTGCTCCTTACTCTCGTACAAATTACGTATCTTGGAAGACAGTGCCACACTCACGCGGGCATCACAGTCGTTCCTTTGTTTATAAATCATGCAAATGTACTCGACAAGTGTACCTAAACTTGGGTGACAGTTGCGGATGAATATTTAGCAGTATGTAAATCTAGTGTTTGGTAAACACAAAAATCGCGGCGCAGACATAAAGCCTGACAGGGGAGATTTCGAATGCAGTGGTTCTTTAATTTTTGTGAGCTTTTTATTACATTTTGCGGTAGAACTTGTGCAATATTCAGTGGATAGATTTTTCGGTTGTCAATGTTTGTTGGATCGTTTTTATTTCATTGCACTCAGAAATGAACTGGTATTCAAAAATGTTGCCGTCCGTTAGTACATGATGGGCGGTGAATGTTTTTTTTACCTTTTCTCATCGATCCCACATCAATTCTATTCGAATGAGCGAAATGCACTTTAGTTACACCAAGCATAAAAATAAAAGTGAAGAGCATGTCTGACACGTTCATGATAGGGTTCCGTTGATATTGTATACCTAACTATTGTTTAACTATTTTTGCTCTGTGTTTGACCATCTTGATCGATACCTATGCCAGCTTCCTGATTTAGATAAAAGTAAACCTCACTTCACTTTGATCAAAAGAGGCTATTTTTTTTTTTACTGGCTCTGATTACGCTACAGCATCCATTATAATAACATTTTCATAGAACGTTTTTAATAGGAACCAAATTCTTTGATTTCTTTTATTAACTTCGTTCGAGTAGGTCCTTTACAATGATTTAAATAAAATGTTAATAATACGGTGCCGTATTTAACATAATTTAAATGTAATCTTTGATTGAGTATATCATTAACATTATCAAGAGCATTGACCTCGATTGCTATCTAAATCGATTTATTATTTACTGCGTCTTCAAGATAAACTCATAAATCCACGACCATATTCTCCGACAGGGTGATTAGAAAATTTGCTACAACTACCGTTTACACAGTAAAACATGTAGCAAGGTTCACTATTAGTTTCAGAATGAAATAGAATATCAAAAGAAGATAAGTGGTTATTTGCTAAACTCGACCACAAAATTGCTTCAAATTTTGACTCAACCACCTTTTCGGAAGGTATTTCGATGTGAAGAAGAAGCGGCTAAAAACTATACAACACACAAGACAACTTTAAGAGACTCCCCCGACTAGTGTCTTTCGAGCGTCGACGCCGCGCACATTAACATCTTTCGAGCGTCGTCGTCGAGCCAGCGTCCGCGCCGCGTCGACGCGACGTTTACGCAGCGCTGGCGTCGAGTTACCGCGTCTCGTTAGTCATAATAGAGAACGTAAGGAGGTTCATAGGCGCAGCAGTAACGCGACGCCAGCACTGCGTTAGCCCGGCGTTCGGCAGTCATTCAGCGCTGGCGCCGGCTCGACGACGACGCTAGTGTACGCGTCGTCCACGTCGCGTCGACGCAGCGCAGACGCTGGCTCGACGACGACGCACGAAAGATGCTATTGTACGCGGCGTCCACGTCGCTTCGACGCTGCGCGGACGCTGGCACGACGACGACGCTCGAAAGACGCTAGTATGGTAAAACTTAATATTTCAAGCAAAACGTTTCAGTGCTCTTTTTTCAAGTTCTTCTTCTTATCGCGTGGGCAGCAAGCCCTGGTGTCGCAGTTTTTTCAAACCGCCTTACGGCATTTGAGGTGGATATGGTCTCAAAAAAATTTATTTCAAATGTTATAAAGATTCCCTCTATGGTTTTCATTCATTTGTTAAAACCATGTATAAACCGATGCTGATAATGAAATAACATCCACTATCTAATTCTATTGTAAACTAACAAAGATAAATGTTAGTAAAAAGTCTAGTACAAGCTGATAGAACCACAGTCTGGGAATCAATTAGAAGCGACGAGGCATTTTAGACTGTATTTGCATATTCATAGCGTTGCCTTACGAGGCTAGGTAACTGATCAACCACTTAATCTCAAGACTGAGTCTGTAGTAGTCTGAGGCTGTGTTTCTCAAACGGTAGATTGTGACACAAAATAGGTACTAGTTTCAATTGGTCAGTTATAACTTTATAAGCCTAATAGTTGCTGAGATAATTTGCTGTTTATGATACACAGACAGACTACTATACCTCATCATTAGCCTATATACGTTTCACTGCAGGGCACAGGCTTGAGTATGGACGTCAGTCCACCACGCGTATCCAATGCGGTTTGGTCGACTTCACATACGCATCCGAATTTCTTCTTCAGCGTAAGCAGGTTTCCTCACGCTGTTTTCCTTCACCGTTTGAGAGCATTAGATATTACGTACATAAGTTAGAAAAACTCATTGATACATGGCATGTCGTCCGTGCGGATTCATAATCGGACTCTCATGATTGAGTGTTCATAGCTCTCCGCAACGCGCCTCTGGCGTTCTTATACCTAATACATAATTTACTTTGGTGAAGGTATGATGAAGCATGCCGGAGCTACATAATAGAACTTCACAAAAGTTGACGGTAATTCATCGGCGAATAATTGTAGCAATGTGTGTCGATGTCTGAGTCGAACTACTATTACACCACCGAAAATAGTGAAATAAAAATAAAATGCACAAAAAAATTCAACTGACTTCAGCAGAAATAAACTAACTCAAGGCCAGCCGTTGGCTTGACAGCGACCTCCTATTTTTGACTTTGAGCGCATATTTATCACAAGATACAAGCATTATAACGACTTCATTTTTATAGTCTTTTGTTCCATATTACAAGAGCTTTCCTCTTGGTACCTCATTCAATTTATTAGAATTTTTTTTCTAATCTCCTTTTCGATGTATGGGAAACATTATTTTTCTTCTTAACTACGACATTTCTGTTTTAGGTTACTGTTATATAATTATCTTCGTTCCTATGGTTCTTTGTTTGACTACAGCGGTTACTACAGCGCGTTCTTACAGCGTGGGCTTAATACAAAAGAGTTCGAACGTTAATTCTAATTGTAATCATAAACCAGTTGTGACGAATGACCCCCAACAAGATCGAGCACCTTCAACTCTAGAACACAGCAGCTAATACGATGCCCTGTACTGTAACTAACAACATTTGTCATGTGCGTAGTGTTGTGAAGGACTCGAGTCTTAGGACGGGGAAGATAAATTACGAGACAAGACTCGTTCTGGGTAGTTGCACTCTCAAGACCACAGCGAGACTCGTAACAAAAATGGCCAGGGCTGCAATCGCGGTAAATATTCAGTGATTGAACCGTGATTGGACTACGTACGAACCATAACTTTTGACACACTTGATATTGCGCTAATCGCGGTACTGCTCTTGACAGCCGTTAGAGCCGTTTTGACAGAACGCTCAGACGTTAAGGGCTGTCAGTTACATAGAGTTTAGCGCGATGCGGAATTCAACACAGTTGAATAGTAATTTGATTGCAATGTGATTAGAACTGAAATTGGATAAGAATAGAACTTCGATGTTTTAACTTAGCTCAATCGGACTCCTAAGCCCTGGTTTTCCTTCGCCCTTGAATTCGGCAACAGATATTTAAAAACTGTCATGATTGAATAGTTTCTGACCAATTTTACACAACAACAAAGTCAGATTTCTTATCAAATAACTGTCAAATAATCGATGGTCTTTGGAAATTTTTAAAGTGCTTCAGTCTTTTCTGTATGACTAAAATTTTCTGTAAGGCTCGAGTCATTATCATTGTGTTCGACAGGACTCTTCAAAATCAAACATAATGAACATCCTGTCTTATTTGTTGGAGTTGAGTTTTCAAAACG
Source organism: Agonopterix alstromeriana (assembly GCA_963924505.1). Classification (NCBI taxonomy): domain Eukaryota; kingdom Metazoa; phylum Arthropoda; class Insecta; order Lepidoptera; family Depressariidae; genus Agonopterix; species Agonopterix alstromeriana. The sequence continues at coordinate 19,109,523 of OZ004667.1, forward strand.
ACGACTCGAGGACTCGAGGTCAGAACAACACTACATATGCAACAGTAATCAGGAAGCCCCTCGGGTGCGACGACACGACACTACACACGATACCGGCACGACGACGGATTACCACGATTTACCTTCGTAACATAATACGCTGCCTACACAGTTTGCAACTTGTCAATGCTGAGCGAAGTGTCGTGGCGGATTGTTACCGGAGCCTTGTTGAGTCTGATGGATGATCTTGGCAGGTTTATTAGGTTTTGATATTCTAGAATTGACTGTTATAAATAAATAATATGATTAGCTCAAACCAAGAATAGAACAGCATTAGAATTATAATAACGCTTGTTGAAGTTTAAGCACGACCGACCGCAGGCAGGACCAACGACCAAGAGTGCAATTCTCTAAGCGTCACATCGCTGTCAAAAACATCGATGAGCTCACAAATGTAACATCCTTCTTGCATCTTTCAGATCGTCGAAGTTTTTATATCAGTTTGACACATGACACAACTTTAGCGAATACCGAATTGACAACTCGCCGATGTTTCAACGACGAATTTAAGGTTGTGACGATGTTTGCGCTTAGAGAATTGCATGTAGTATATTCCTTGATTGCATTCCTGTTAGGGAGTTGGGACTGACTGGATGAGGAAGATTGAAGATAGAGTTTTGAGGCGAGAACTTCAATAGTAGTCGATGACTAGCTCATGTTGGTAATGACGAAAGACAATTACTGCCTGCCGATCTCATTCTTTATGTACGAAGGCTACAGCATTGTTTATTTCTGACATGTGAATAAAACCTACCGCATTTAATCCATAGTCTGTCTACTGAACCACCCTTCTATTGCTCTAATTTTGGTAACCACTTGGTTCAGGATTATTCAAAAGTACCTACGCAAATAAATTTCGTTCTTGCTAAAAACCAGCAGCAGAAGTAGGTACCAGCTTCTCCTCATGCTATTAATAGAGGCCCACCTACTCAAATTACTATCGTTATACGCGCTAAATGTTTGCTATTCTATTCAGATTAATTTAAGGTTTAATCGAGATTTGTTGTTCTTGCTCCAAAGTACATTAAGCGCGTTGTCGTCTACAGCTGAACAACCAATACAAATCTCATTAAAGGATTACAGAAAGGGCTGAATAATCCCTTCTAAACGTAAATAAATACATCGACCAGTTAGAATCAAATTGGGATTCCTCAGTGAATTTTTAAATATTTAAAATCGGGTCATAGATCGACCTGGGATATCCAACAGTTTCAAATGGAATAGCTTTCCGCAGCTCTTAATTGCAGCCAGCAGCGGAGCCCGTCGCGATGGATGCCCGCAAATGGGTTTTTAATCTTTCGATCGGCTACCAGTGCGGAACTCACCTCATTGGACTCCCGATGGCTCTTTAAATGTTGTTTTTCATTTTGAATGATTGCCTGGAGATCGACTTTCGAATGCGCTATATAATCAAAGATCGGATGTTGACTCGACTGGCCAACTTGCCAACTGCGAGGTAAACACGACAAATGTTTTGTTCCTTTCTTTGTGGGTCTTGTCTCGTATAGAGGTATGTAAGGATACTATTTCTTCTGGTAACCAGTATCTATAGATTCATCCATCCATAACATTATTTAAGTCAATAGACTCAGGTTTTTTTTAAATTTTTAAGAAAATTTTGACTTTATATTACAGGGCCCTTCTTAGTATGCTGACACTTTTTAAGGGGATGATCAGACCGTCAAACTAAACAACTTTCTCTACGGCACCAACATCAAAATCGCGAAACTCAAATCAGCTCTTCCATACAAAACCGCAAACCTACTTGAGCCAAATGTATGAGACAGCTGTTTTTTTTTCGCGAGTTCGATTTTGGTCCCATAGAGAAAGTTGTTCAGTTTTATGGTCTGATCAGACCCTATATAATAATACAAAAAACTCTGATCCCGCGTGGTGAACAGCTTACTGGTGACGATGACAAAGCAGCCCCCCTAGACAAAGTGACATTCTATTGGCGTTGACGCTGGTAGAAAATGACAGAATGTATGGATTTACATACCATACATTCCATACATTCTGTCATTTTCTACTAGCGTCAACGCCAATAGAATGTCACTTTGTCCAGGGGGGCAGAGGACGGAGCGCTTAATAAAAAGTGTAAAACCCGCAAACAAGATCATTTTCATGTCCATCCAGGTCGTTAAAAGGCTAAGAGTGTAGTGCCTATTTTTCCACTGACTCGATGACGATAGCGTGTTATTTCAGTTATTTCCACCACAGATATTTTATTTTGCTTCAATGGATTATCCAGAACGGGATGAACAATATTGCTATTGGACTATCATATGCCAACCATAAGAGACATTAAGGATACATTTAAAAGGAGCTTGTTTGCAGAAAACCTAATCTTACGTAGAACAAACACCAAGATTTGTGGTACCGATTTACCAGCTTATGCATTTTCAGCAAGCACTTTTACTCGCAGGTGACTTTGGCTCGAATCCAAAGGCTCGTCGGTTGTGCAACCTCAAAATCTATCCGTATAGCCCATTCCTTATACTTTATGAGCAAATCTTGCCAACAAAGCAGGGTTTTCCGTTTTATCGTCAGTCATTGCAATTCGAGTCAATCGTGGCGTAGTGCTAACAGAACTTTTAATAGGTAGATGACCGATATGGTATGCAACATAAACACCTCAAACACCTCAGTGCTTTGAAAGTTATGTTCCGCAGTTTGTCCCGAAAAATGCGACTAGCTGGTCTTTGTTCGTTTAGCCCAGTCAGAGGCCTACGGCTGCTTAAAAATAAGATTATTTTCTTCCCACACTCATAGGTGACATTTGCCCTGCAGCAGGATCTTAGAGACTAAGCCTAACAATTAGATAAAATGTTTATGAATGTAGAGATGACAGCAAAGCACATAATGCACACGACTTGGGGTATTTGTAAAGCGTCGATCTTGCAAGTGTAAGTTGTTCCGAATTTTCTCACGGTAACATTTCGAATGATGACTCAACTATTTGTCACTTGCTAGTCTTTAAAGGAAATCGAATCAAATGTCGCAGCTCAGATTCCTAATCAAGTGATGGTGACCCCAATTTTAAATGTATTTGGAGGGATAATCAACACTTCAAGAAGTTTGGAGACGTGTGCAAAAATTACCACACCCATACCAAACCTACAGTACTTGGAATACTCTGATCCGCTTTAGGATTTGTATGTTACAGTAAAATTGTGATTAGCATAGCGTGTAGGTGGGTGGGTCGTGTCGGGTGAATACGTGGGGCGGTCGGGTATGTCGCGTGGATTGACGGAAGCGGCAGATTGTCGGCGGTGATTTCCTAGGGGGCCGCGCGTTCGATGCACAAACTGACGGGGATATTGTTCCGAGACCAGGCTCCTTATCCGTGATGCTGTTTAGAATTGGAAGCCGATCGTAGATAATACAGTCAGCAAATCTCAATGGACCTAAGCTACGATTGATATCGCATTATTTGCGAAGTCTTTGTTGAGCTCCGTAAGTAGAAGTAGGTACCTAAGTTCAAACGATAAACTTATAAACTATTGGAAGGGATAGCCTTTAAATTGAAATAGTTTTAGTTCGACCCTCTCTGCAAGTTGAACAAATTATTGAACTGTGGAATTTGAAAAATATACATACTTATTATAGTTTGCATTCTGCAGTATGTTACGTGTGTGTGTTGGCTGGATCTCATACGTGCGGGAGAGGCACATGTAATGTAACGCAAGAACGGTGAATCGTTCTGCCCTACTTGGCACGGCTGACAGTATCGGCTAAAGATATGACCGCGTTTCCATTACACCGAAATGCAGTAAAATTACATTATTATTTGAGACTTTCCGAAAACAAACAAACGAAAGGAAGCGAGCAGTTGTCACAGTTTCTGTGACGAAATCCACTAAGTCCTGCTTACATCTGCACGACACCGCGAGCTCCGAGCGAGCAAAGGCAAAGTTTCACAGTCTGCCCCAGTTTATTGCGGTCACGATCTCTAACACGATGCTGAACAATTCAATATTTGCACTTTGTGTTTACACAGGCAACTTGCTCGTTTTGCCGGTAGGCTTTTGAATATACCGATAAAATGAACCAAAACATTTTCTGTACTGAAACAACAATTTCAACATAGAATGGAATTGAATTAGGTGTACCCGCTGGAAAGAGCTAACTACGGCTAATTGGCGGTCCGAGTTTTAGTACCGCAACGAAAACCGAGAGTTTTGGTCTATGGAGTAACTTTTGCTAAAATGTCAACTAGCGCACAGAGGTTACGCCGAGATGGATGGGCCACAGCGTGGTGAGGAACGACCGCATCCATTACAAAGTTGCACTGCACTAGTTAGTGGACGGGGGGAGCACACAAAACTTGGCGGGTGTAGGGAGTATTGTTACGCAACGAGGCGTGGAGTAACATGGTACGCGGTCGGGCACTTTGGGACGATATTGCCTTCGCAGCCGCAAGTACCGGGCCGGCTTCTGTCAACATAACAGTCGCGGACTGTTTGCGGACCACTAATGCAGTAAACACTCCATGTGACCGTCTTGTCTCATAATTGTGTCTCAAATTGTCGGGAAATTGTTTGCGTGACATAATAATGGGTTTTGTCCCATTTCCTGGCTTCTTTCGACTGGAATTTCATGTTTAAAATCGTTGTTAGATTTGCAAAACGGAAGACAACAGAGAGAATGTGGATTATTATTGTCATGCAAAATTGTATTTCTAGTCTCTAGTTCTGAGGATTCTGAGTTTCCAATGAGTATTTCCAGGGATAATTGGAATAATCCAGCAATGCACATAAAAGAAATCAACATTGGATAGGTATAGTCAACCAGTCTGAAATATAGGCCAACTTAGAACCATGTTACAATCATATATATTATTATCGTCATTACGTTCCTGTGAAAAATAGCTGCGAGTAGTTTGCTGTGACAAGGTTCTAAGGTGGCCTAAATTTAAATTTAAATTAGTTGAACGACTATTCAACTTTTAGATAACTGTGTATGTATTTTTTCAGGATTTGTCTTCGTCTTGTGCAAAATTCATAGGAAGAAATGTCGCGGTTTATTCTGAATCGGAAACACAAAGCAGGTCGTTCTTACCTGTTAATCGGTTCTCGTCGGGATAATCATTATATTAAAAAAACGTAAATAAATACGTCGACCAGTTAGAATCAAATTGGGATTCCTCAGTGAATTTTTAAATATTTAAAATCGGGTCATAGATCGACCTGGGATATCCAACAGTTTCAAATGGAATAGCTTTCCGCAACTCTTAATTGCAGCCAGCAGCGGAGCCCGTCGCGATGGATGCCCGCAAATGGGTTTTTAATCTTTCGATCGGCTACCAGTGCGGAACTCACCTCATTGGACTCCCGATGGCTCTTTAAATGTTGTTTTTCATTTTGAATGATTGCCTGGAGAACGACTTTCGAATGCGCTATATAATCAAAGATCGGATGTTGACTCGACTGGCCAACTTGCCAACTGCGAGGTAAACACGACAAATGTTTTATTCTTTCTTTGTGGGTCTTGTCTCGTATAGAGGTATGTAAGGTTACTATTTCTTCTGGTTACCAGTATCTATAGATGCATCCATCCCTAACATTATATAGGTCAATAGACTCGGGTTTTTTTTTAATTTTTAATTAAATTTTGACTTTATTATACAGGGCCCTTCTTAGTATGCTGACAATTTTTTAAGGGGATGGTCAGACCTTCAAACTAAACAACTTTCTCTATGGCACCAACATCAAAATCGCGAAACTAAAATCAGCTCTTCCATACAAAACTGCAAACCTACTTGAGCCAAATGTATGAGACAGCAGATTTTTTTTCACGATTTCGATTTTGGTCCCATAGAGTTGTTGTTCAGTTTTATGGTCTGATCAGACCCTATATAATAATACAAAAAACTCTGATCCCGCGTGGTGAACAGCTTACTGGTGACGATGACAAAGCAGCCCCCCTAGACAAAGTGACATTCTATTGGCGTTGACGCTAGTAGAAAATGACAGAATGTATGGATTTACATACCATACATTCCATACATTCTGTCATTTTCTACTAGCGTCAACGCCAATAGAATGTCACTTTGTCCAGGGGGGCAGGGGACGGAGCGCTTAATAAAAAGCGTAAAACCCGCAAACAAGATCATTTTTACTGTGTCCATCCAGGTCGTTAAAAGGCTAAGAGTGTAGTGCCTATTTTTCCACTGACTCGATGACGATAGCGTGTTATTTTAGTTATTTCCACCACATATATTTTATTTTGCTTCAATGGATTATCCAGAACGGGATGAACAATATTGCTATTGGACTATCATATGCCACCCATAAGAGACATTAAGGATACATTTAAAAGGAGCTTGTTTGCAGAAAACCTAATCTTACGTAGAACAAACACCAAGATTTGTGGTACCGATTTACCAGCTTATGCATTTTCAGCAAGCACTTTTACTCGCAGGTGACTTTGGCTCGAATCCAAAGGCTCGTCGGTTGTGCAACCTCAAAATCTATCCGTATAGCCCATTCCTTATACTTTATGAGCAAATCTTGCCAACAAAGCAGGGTTTTCCGTTTTATCGTCAGTCATTGCAATTCGAGTCAATCGTGGCTTAGTGCTAACAGAACTTTTAATAGGTAGATGACCGATATGGTATGCAACATAAACACCTCAAACACCTCAGTGCTTTGAAAGTTATGTTCCGCAGTTTGTCCCGAAAAATGCGACTAGCTGGTCTTTGTTTGTTTAGCCCAGTCAGAGGCCTACTGCTGCTTAAAAATAAGATTATTTTCTTCCCACACTCATAGGCGACATTTGCCCTGCAGTAGGATCTTAGAGACTAAGCCTAAAAATTAGATACGATGTTTATGAATGTAGAGATGACAGCACAGCACAGAATGCACACGAATTGGGGTATTTGTAAAGCGTCGATCTTGCAAGTGTAAGTTGTTCCGAATTTTCTCACGGTAACATTTCGAATGATGACTCAACTATTTGTCACTTGCTAGTCTTTAAAGGAAATCGAATCAAATGTCGCAGCTCAGATTCCTAATCAAGTGATGGTGACCCCAATTTTAAATGTATTTGGAGGGATAATCAACACTTCAAGAAGTTTGGAGACGTGTGCAAAAATTACCACACCCATACCAAACCTACAGTACTTGGAATACTCTGATCCGCTTTAGGATTTGTATGTTACAGTAAAATTGTGATTAGCATAGCGTGTAGGTGGGTGGGTCGTGTCGGGTGAATACGTGGGGCGGTCGGGTATGTCGCGTGGATTGACGGAAGCGGCAGATTGTCGGCGGTGATTTCCTAGGGGGCCGCGCGTTCGATGCACAAACTGACGGGGATATTGTTCCGAGACCAGGCTCCTTATCCGTGATGCTGTTTAGAATTGGAAGCCGATCGTAGATAATACAGTCAGCAAATCTCAATGGACCTAAGCTACGATTGATATCGCATTATTTGCGAAGTCTTTGTTGAGCTCCGTAAGTAGAAGTAGGTACCTAAGTTCAAACGATAAACTTATAAACTATTGGAAGGGATAGCCTTTAAATTGAAATAGTTTTAGTTCGACCCTCTCTGCAAGTTGAACAAATTATTGAACTGTGGAATTTGAAAAATATACATACTTATTATAGTTTGCATTCTGCAGTATGTTACGTGTGTGTATTGGCTGGATCTCATACGTGCGGGAGAGGCACATGTAATGTAACGCAAGAACGGTGAATCGTTCTGCCCTACTTGGCACGGCTGACAGTATCGGCTAAAGATATGACCGCGTTTCCGTTACACCGAAATGCAGTAAAATTACATTATTATTTGAGACTTTCCGAAAACAAACAAACGAAAGGAAGCGAGCAGTTGTCAGAGTTTCTGTGACGAAATCCACTAAGTCCTGCTTACATCTGCACGACACCGCGAGCTCCGAGCGAGCAAAGGCAAAGTTTCACAGTCTGCCCCAGTTTATTGCGGTCACGATCTCTAACACGATGCTGAACAATTCAATATTTGCACTTTGTGTTTACACAGGCAACTTGCTCGTTTTGCCGGTAGGCTTTTGAATATACCGATAAAATGAACCAAAACATTTTCTGTACTGAAACAACAATTTCAACATAGAATGGAATTGAATTAGGTGTACCCGCTGGAAAGAGCTAACTACGGCTAATTGGCGGTCCGAGTTTTAGTACCGCAACGAAAACCGAGAGATTTGGTCTATGGAGTAACTTTTGCTAAAATGTCAACTAGCGCACAGAGGTTACGCCGAGATGGATGGGCCACAGCGTGGTGAGGAACGACCGCATCCATTACAAAGTTGCACTGCACTAGTTAGTGGACGGGGGGAGCACACAAAACTTGGCGGGTGTAGGGAGTATTGTTACGCAACGAGGCGTGGAGTAACATGGTACGCGGTCGGGCACTTTGGGACGATATTGCCTTCGCAGCCGCAAGTACCGGGCCGGCTTCTGTCAACATAACAGTCGCGGACTGTTTGCGGACCACTAATGCAGTAAACACTCCATGTGACCGTCTTGTCTCATAATTGTGTCTCAAATTGTCGGGAAATTGTTTGCGTGACATAATAATGGGTTTTGTCCCATTTCCTGGCTTCTTTCGACTGGAATTTCATATTTAAAATCGTTGTTAGATTTGCAAAACGGAAGACAACAGAGAGAATGTGGATTATTATTGTCATGCAAAATTGTATTTCTAGTCTCTAGTTCTGAGGATTCTGAGTTCCCAATGAGTATTTCCAGGGATAATTGGAATAATCCAGCAATGCACATAAAAGAAATCAACATTGGATAGGTATAGTCAACCAGTCTGAAATATAGGCCAACTTAGAACCATGTTACAATCATATATATTATTATCGTCATTATGTTCCTGTGAAAAATAGCTGCGTGTAGTTTGCTGTGACAAGGTTCTACGGTGGCCTAAATTTAAATTTAAATCAGTTGAAAGACTATTCAACTTTTAGATAACTGTGTATGTATTTTTTCAGGATTTGTCTTCGTCTTGTGCAAAATTCATAGGAAGAAATGTCGTGGTTTATTCTGAACCGGAAACACAAAGCAGGTCGTTCTTACCTGTTAATCGGTTCTCGTCGGGATAATCATTATATTATAACACTTTATTGTACACATCAAGCTACACAAAAGCAACATAAGCTGGCCACGCGACACTACGAGTATACCTACGATATTCAACTTACGCGAGGCCATCTTATTTTGGTTTTGTAGGTATAGCTTGATAATGTGTCGCCGTGTGTACATGCGTTTAGCCGCCAAAACATCGCAGTCATATGTTCCGCCGTTTCTTACTCCCCTCCGCACGCTCGGCTGCTGAGTTCCAGGGTGAGGTTCATCTTCGTGCCTGTGGCATAAACAGAGCGTTAGAATCGATGTTGTCATTTGACCCACTATTTAATAATAGCTAGATCACCCATCATACAGAGCGATGATTTAAAATTTCAGTAAAATTGTGAAATAAAAGCTTATAAACGGCGTGATGAGTTTTCTTGCGAGTCTCGCACAGAAATGAGGTTTCTAGTTTAGTGAAATTGTTTCATGAATATTTTCTCTGACTTAAGTTTTGCTCAGGTTTATACCATAGAATTTTTAAGTACTACGTGTTTATTCATAGAAAGTATAATCAAAATACTGGTTACCGACTTAGAATATATCTTCTTTGTATCTTGTGAGCAGCAAGCCCTGGTGTAAAAGTTTTTTCAGGCTGCCTTACGGCCTCTGACGTGGTTTTTATGTAACGACTACTACCATGAGAGATAGTAGCCGGGACCAACGGCTTAACGTGCCCTCCGAAGCACGGAATCATCATTCTTTTCAGACAATCAGGTTATTCGGCCTGCAATGTCCTATCCAATTAGGGAAAAATGCACAAAGTGACATATCACTAGGTGTCCTCCATGGGAATCGAACCCACGACCTCCGTGTCAAGAGCCAATGCTCTTAACCATAAGACCACGGTGGCAGTCCCCACGGCAGGCATTAGATCAGTAGAATATATGCCTTTCGTATTTCTTCTTGGACCGTACGAAGGTTATCGTTACTTCTTCCACAGAATAAGAAAGAGTATCTAGGACTACATACAGTACAGACACTCCCTGCCCCTCATCAATTTTAACGTCATCCCCTCTCTGGGGTAGGAAGTGAGGTGTAAAATTTAGGCAATGGCGTAGTCCTGTCTCGCTCGCACTTACTCAGTATCCCACATGCTTATTTCTTCTTTTCAATTATTACCATTTGTTTGAAATGACAGCTAAATGTCCAAAGTGTGCTTGTACTATATTTTGGTTGAGCGAAAGATTTGCCACATTATTAATACAGTTTTATAACACAGGCGAAACAATAAAAGTGCAGCGTAAACCTGGCAACCATTTTCAAGTTGTGATAAAATGATGTCAATAAAAACATAACCCTTCTTGTGAACTCTGCCACAGTCGGGCAAAACGTGCACGCCAGATGCATAATGCAGCTAAATGACGTAGCGCAATGCAGGATGCATTTTTCAGTTCGTAAGCCGCTGCAGTCTCTGACATTCAGTGCCTATCTACGAACGAGTGGACTGGCTCGTTTTACATCCACTCACCTGGAAATTGCCCAATTTCTAGACGGAAAAATATGATTTGGGAATGTGGGTGCTAAGATTCAGGCTTCGAATTCTTTGTGAAATGGTTGAGTCATGTTTGCATGCCTTGAAAAACAGATTGTGTAGTTACTATTGCGGTCCAAAAAACTCACGATTTGTTTCTGCAAGGGTGTCGTAAGAGAACAATCATCAACAGCCTCATCACCGTTAGCGCGCTCCATACAAACGAGTCAGGTTATATTTTGAATGCTAACCAATAAAAGTCATTGAAATTTCTCAGAAACAATCTAGAAACAAGTCTATGCTAGAAACTAATCTCTATGCTTGTTTTTAGTCAGATTTTTGTTTAATTAAAAAAAAAATTCCATACAAATCTTTAATTTATCTTAGCATTGAAACTGTGTATTTTAACGAAAGTTTAATAGGGTTTCCTGTACATTAGAAGGTATTTAGTCTTAAATTTCTTATATTTTTGGTGACCTAAAATAAAAATTATTTGCGACGATACTGACGAACTAATAAGCACCAAATCCCACAGATATGATAACTGAAATGTCATAGTTACCACAGCAAAAAAAGTGTTATGCTGCGTTCTGGTTTAAGCTAACAATTTAGAAAAATGTAAGTAAAAAAAGTAACCATCAACTTCGCCCAAGAGTTCAAAGCCACCCCTCTTTACGGTATGTAATATACTTACGACGGTGAATTCGTAATGCACCTCTTAAAATCGAAATCACAGTACTAAAATCCTGAAGCATTTGACAGATTCTCTCGCTAGGTATTTGTTACACGCTTTGATCCACCCCATGAAACGCGAACCTCTAATCTGACCCTTACGTTCAGCACAATAAAGGCTATCTATTCATTGTGCGCTCAAACGCTCCGCAAAGGTAGGAAACAAGATAATTCACGGGCAATTTGTTGATACTCTCCGCAGGATTAGGGCGCGTCTCGTTATAACGTTTTCCCTTCTTATAACTCATTACTTGCGCATCACTGGCGCCGAGCGAATCACTTTTAGGGTTCCTTATAAGCGGATCCAGGGTTTCATCGAAAGGAACCTTATCAGATAATTCCTTCTGTCTTGACAGTTATGAACCAAACTTGATGAAATTTTGTGGTCATTATTGTATAATGAAAATTAATGATGTGGAGTCGAACTTTTTCTGCAGCCTCTATCTGTGAAATAAGAAAGGGTTTTATTTTTTTTTGTTCATTTCAAAATGGGTTTGCTCTTGACCTCAATCCAGTCCATAGGACAAAGATGGGGCCGAAGATGTAGCGAGCTAACCTAGAAGAAGCCTATTCACTCGTACTTCAAAATAATTCGGGTTGTAAGCGCTCGGAAATACTGACGCAGGCAGGGCATTCCACTCCTTTGCTGTGTGCATTATAAAAGAATCAGAAAGGCGCTTAGTGAGGATACGTGGGATATCAACCAAGAAGGGGGATTGGTTTTAGAAAGATTTTAAAAACACCTTTTTGGAAACACGGAAATATAGAAGAATACAGCATAATAGACAAGTGCAAAGGGCCAGCTAAGGTTGTGAGTATCGTTGGTTACCTTTCGATACTTTTCCGTGCGAAATGTATAAAACACCGTTTTAAACAATAGGATTAAAAATCAAAACCATGCATTGGCATTGCAAAACTCTGCTTGTTATAGATACTCGTAGATCAAACCAAAATAAGCTGGCCGCGCGACGTTATACGTTATGCAACATCCGCGCGGCCAGCTTATGTTGGTTTTACGTAGCTTGATGTGTCGTCGTGTGTACTTTCACAAAAAATGAAAACAAATAAATCGAAAAAGCGTACAAATTATACGTCTGAAGAACCCCTTACGTGTGTGCATGTCGCACTTGGCAGGTTTATGTTTAGTAGCGATGGGTTTATGCGCTTGTATTCATATCACCTGATGGAATGTGCATATTGCCGAAGCCGAAGCCGAGGATGTACTTATCACCCATCCTCTTTTCTCTGCTCTTTCCTTGAAGAGCTTCAGATTTTCAAGTAGAGCACAAGCTCTATAGTAGCTATAAGTATAGAGGTAATAGATTTTTCTCACTACCGTCAGTCAGCTCTCTTGTAGCTCCAAGTTAAAGCCAAAAAAATTAACGAGATGACCCGTTTTTACGGTGCGTAAACAAATTATTGGTCCAGTAAGGTACTAAATCAAAAGAACAAAGGTGCAATTGGGATCACATTTAAATGGGTGTGGGGTATTGTCATACCCAGTAGCATATACTTACTTACTACGCTAGCTCCGGGATCAGATGTGGGTCTTGGCTTCCGACAACAAGACACGCTAGCCAGTAGCAGATACAATGAATAAACATGTCTTTCATCACCGTCAGCCTCTATCGCACTTTTGCTGAGGAAAAGTCTCAAAAGTTCTAACTATTAGTTAGAACCAAACTACTGAACCTACTGATTAGTAAATTTCATAATGTACGCATCGGAATTTCATCTTTAGCGTATGCGGCTTGTGGAAACCTCCTCACGAGGTTTTCATTCGCCGATTGATAGCAGTCCATTTCGTTACAGCAGAAAATGATTTTAATAAAATAGTAATTCTATAACAAATCAACTGGATTTAATTTAAGAAGTACTTCAGCTCTTCAAGTCTAAGAATGAGTTCAAGAGTTCGTAAAGACGATTCCGATGCCCTATCTCAATGTAACTGGCATTCCTGCTTTCTACATTGTTGTTAAACTATGAGGCTATCTGTTAACTCGCTGTCGTCCATCTGAAACGATCTTCTTGTCCTTTGTGAGATACTTGGAAGTGAGTTTTATTACAAAATAAATCATGGTTATCTTTAAGACTAGCGTTAAATTAAAATAAAGGTTATCAAATATCGAAGCGATCAAATCCTGCAAGGGAGCAGATATATTTGTGCTCAATTCATGGATGTTTAGATATCCTATGGTGGCATCTCCTGTCAGAGTATCATTAGGGTTATTTTGACCCTGAACACTGCAGCTCTGAACAGTGTGGTTGTTGGTGTTTATATCGAATCTTCTTCTACCAGGCATTTTTCTCCCCAAAATATATCGTTCTAGCTCTTGCCCGTGACTGGTTGTAAGTTCATGGTATGTATGTGACCTTATTATTGTCCCGTGACGTCAGCAATCGGGAACGTCGCCGAGCAATAAACAGAATGAAAGCAATTAAGGGGCGTGCGTGAGGACGCGCGTTCCTGGACACTGCAATTATACGTTTATAACCCCTTGTGTCGGTCTTAGTGTGATGGTGTTAGAGTCTAATTTAGCTTGGTGCAGACATGTCAGAGGTTGATGTGGGCTGAGCACGCTATAGGCTAGTGGTGTCGGAGACTTAAACTTTTTAGTTCTTATGTAAGATTGAGTCCTGTTTCTGAGTTTGCTTCAAAATATGCGGCTTAGGCTGTTATTCAGAAATCGAGTCGATTTAAGACTCGAGTCATCGAGTGTTTACCAAATTTTTAATAATTTATTGACTCGAGTTGTATTTAAAAATGCAAAATAATGTTTGAAAAAAGTAAAAAAACCGGCTAAAAACGTGTCGGACTCGCCCATGATGAGGGTTCCGTAGCCATTGTATAAGTAGCTAAAGAATAAAGTTTTAGTAATTTGTTTATCTTACCTAAGAGAAATTTATGAAACACAATGATAGCGCTATTTATTTTCGTGCAACGCCATCTAGTTTGTCATTAGGGAACACATTTATTTGACTGGTTTTTTCCGAAACTGGTTAAGCTACAGCATCCGTTATATTATCTTCATGCCAAATTTCGATTCAATAGGTGCAAAAATGAGCGAGTTATTGAGGTAGGGCATACAGGCAAACAGACAGACAGGGCGGAGGAAAGTATAATGGTTAATTTTTTGACTAAGGAACCCAAAAAACTTGAGATTTAAAAATTTGGTAGGTGGGAAAAAATTTGAAACAAATTAAAAAAAAATTGGTTTTATCAAGTAGTGTCTGATTTAAATTGCGTGTGACAGACGAACACCGAACGGCACGGAAGTGAGTTAGAAGGAGTGAAAGACGGGAGTCTTGTAGGTACAGCACTAATGTAGGCCAGGCTGCCGACACACGTCGTCGTCGGTCACATGCCGCTCCAGTTCCACGAAACAAATTACGATTCAATCTCACTATTAAATCTAATGACGGTTGTTTTGAGCAAGTTCTATTGTTTTATATCACTTTTCTGTTTGATTGTAATTTTTTTTTAATTTCTTTAACGGCTCTGGATACTAGTCCTTTTGAGCCATTCGTAATTTTTTTTTCTTTATCTTCTTTACTTTTTGATGAGGGGATGATAGATGACGATTAATCTATGGTCGATTTCGTAAGCTCGCGCGTTGCCGCCAAAATGACCATGTACGAGTTAACTTGAACCAAAACTTATTTTCTGTTATCGTATTTATTTGAGATTCCTGATACGTCGGTCGCTTTACGCAACTGTTTGGTACACAACCGGCACGAAATTATGTCACAAATATCACTAAAACCAATTTTTTACGAATTTCAAATAACACGAAACACAACAAGAGCAATGGCGCCAAGCAAACTCGTAATTTTTTGTTTGTCAATGGGGTGACCCACAGAACATTATAAGAGGGGTTAGAAATGCAAAGAAGCGCTTTTGCTTCGGAGACGGCTGTCGCCACTTGTCTTTCCGCTCACGCTGCTACAATTACTCATGCCCTCTCGCTCGCACCACGCCGCGCGCCTTATGGTGTTATGCAAATCATTGCATAACCTGTGGCGACACGTTCCATTGCACTTCTAACCCCTCTTATAATGTTCTGTGGGGTGACCAGTATTTTACTGTACACACGGCGACACATCAAGCTACACAAAACCGTTATTCGACCTACGACGACCTTTGATGTGTCGCCGTATGTACATGTATCTTAGTACAAAATGATGTTAGGTTTCATAACATGGAAAACCATTTAACTGGATCAGAAAAAAAATGAGCTTTTCCATACTAAACTGTAACGCCTACTCGACTCAAATGTATGCAACAGCAGATTATTAGGGTTCCGTAGTTAACAAGGAACCCTTATAGTTTCCGTCCGTCTGTCCGTCTGTCCGCGGCTTAGCTCATTTTTTTTTCTCCTCTATCCCATAGGGTATCGTTGGATAGGTCTTATTATCGTGTGTGTGTGTGTGTGTGTGTCCCCCCCCCCTGCCAACTAAATGGTTGTTATTGGATACATAGGAAAAGTAGTTTAGTTTGATGTTTAGACTCTTAGTTTAGAAATATGCTTTTGATATCAATTTCACCCTGTATAGGAAGAAAACCTCAAATTCCCACATCTCCGCTTCGGTAAATTCAGGGCACAATTCCTGAACTTATCCGATTAATATTCTAAACGTGACTGTGAAAAGGTAACAATACCGAGTATTCAGATGTGGTGACACAGGCATCGGTTATAAATATAAAGAGTAGCATTATCCGCTGGATGGTGCGGGGGTGGAGAGTTAATGCCGGTTCATTTGGCACGGACACTGCCTACCCCGGTGCTGCCTGCCTAGCGTGATTCGCGCCACAAGCGGCGCTTTTTAACTAATTTAAATAAATAAAAAAACCCGTCTGCGTAAAAAGTGAACTTTAAATAAAAACTGAAAGGGAAAAAAACAAGTCCTGTAATCTAGAATTCTGTTCAGTAATAGTGAAGCGACTTTCACAGTCGGGACCCATTATTTGCAAAATTTGATCCGGTTTAGAATTTTTATGAACCGCGACTGTTAAAAGTCGCTTCAATATTACTTAACAGAATTCTAGACTAAAGGACTTGTTTTTTCTTTTCAGTTTTTATTTAAAGTTCACTTTTTACGCAGACGGGTTTTTTGATTTATTAAATTCATTTGTTTATTTTACACTTTTTAGATTTTTCAACTTTAAATCGTTATTAAAACCCAAAAGGGTAATTTGAAATGAAAAATGGTAAGAGAAACCGAAAGAGATTTTTAAATACCTATTTAATGATACCCCGCTCAATATAGTTCCTCAACAAAATTTTTTTTTGTTTTTTACAATAATTATAGCGTCTAGTTGTTGTTATATTGATTTTTGATTACCTACTGTCTTGTCTCGATTGACGTAAAGAATCATCAAAATCGGCCCACTCGTTTGGTGTCTAGAGTGCCACAAAGGAACAAACTTACAAACATACATAGGCTGATAAACACATTACCCTTCCTTTGCGTCGTGCAGTCGGGTGAAAAAAGGAGAAGGTAATCCATTTTTGGGCATTGGCGAATATGCATATGAATGATGGATGATAAATAATTGTCACAAGAACGGCTTGTAAATGATTGATTGATTGACGATATTGTGAAGCAGTCAATATTAGTTACATTAAATTAGTTCCCCTGACAGCTGAAAATGTGAATTTAGTGTTATTTTCCAACGGATATTTTTCTGAGAGGATAACAATAATAGTATATTTTATGTAGTCAAATACAACGGTCGCGCGCACCTGACAGCATTCCCTTGCTCGGCTCCCCTCAAGTTTTTGTTTTTCCCCAGAAAGTGTGAGGTGAGGTGGGGTGGGGTATCTGAAGTCAGAGGGGGGCGGGGAGTGGCCTGTATGTAGAACTATATACTATTACCTATTCTGCGGTTCAACCCTTAACATGACTTGGGAGGATATCTACAGTGCTGCCCAAGATCGCAACCGATGGAAAGCTATTATAGGAACCCCACACACAGGAGTGACAGGAAGACACGAATCAGAAGACCATAGTCATGATTAAATCCTGAAGTTTAACGTTTCTTTACCCTAGCTGCTAATTAATCCTTATTATCTAGAGCGTGCGTATATTGCCGTGGTGGTCCAGTGGCGAGTAACCTTGCCTGCCGTGCAGGAGGCGATGGTTCGATCCCCGTCCAGGCGGACTCGTACCAATGAGTTTTTCGGAATTTATTTACGATTTGTAACACTACTGGCTTTTCGGTAAAGGAAAACATCGTGAGGAGACCTGCATGCTTCAATTTCAAGGCATGTATTGTACCCATTGTCCATTATAAATGGCGACGGGCTCACCCCCCGTCACACTGGACAGAGATTCGGTACTACTAACGTGGATGTTCTGAGGTTTTAGAACATCTCTGACTACCCCCTCGGGGAATATAGTCATGAGCATATACATACATACATACATATCTAGAGCGTTTTCACTAAGTACAGTTGGCAGCACTGGCCTACTCCCTGTCCTGCGGAGGTGCAGGGGCGCGGAGGGTGGATGGGGGGGGGGGGGGAGGGGTACATGTATCGCACTCTGCCAACTAGTTACGACGTATTTGTACCCAAGTTGCAGGTGCTGGTGCTTTTGAATGTTTTCAAAAATACAGAATATCACTTTATATTATTTATAGCTGTTGCCCATGAATTCGTCTGCGTTGACATTAAGGGAATATAATTCGGAGCGCGCTCCATAGAACGTACTATGGTGATATTTTCAATACTAACCAATTAAAGTCAATGAAATTTTGCTGAAACAATCTTGAAACAAATATCTATGCTTGTATGGAGTCAGATTTTCGTTAAAATATACAGTTTCAATGCTAGAATTAATTTAAGATTTGTATGGATATCTTTGATGCACTGTTACTTTAAAACTATACATTTTAACGAAAATCTGAATTTGTTTTTAGATTGATTCTGAAAAATTTCATTGACTTTAATTGGTTAGTATTGAAAATATCTCCATAGTACGTTTGTCCATACAAGCGCGCTCCGAATTATATCCTCTTAAGAAAAGTATCATATGTGTTAATCCAGAACATATTCTATTTGTGTGCCTTTCATCAAAATCTGTTCAGCCGTTTATGCGTGATTGTTTGACAAACATCCTAACTTTTATACTTAAGATAATGGTCAGCCATGTTGTCAGATTGTAAAACTAAGCTAGATTTTCAATTACAAACTAGATAGAAGATCATCACAGGCCTATGTATATACAGGGTGTAAGTGACAGCCTAACAAATACTGAGACGGTGAACACAGACCATCAAACTAAACCGTAATATCTATACAGATTACATTTTGACAGAATATGCGTTATTACGGCGGATTTGTTAAAAAATAATAAAAACATTTAAGGGGGGTCCTCATACAAGAACCTAGTTTTCATCAACGTTTTTTCTTCTCGCTCTATCGTAAAAACGGTAATACATACAAGCGTCAAACATATTGTGATTACAGAGCAAACTCTACAGTATAACAAAAAATAATAAAACCGGCCAAGTGTGAGTCGGTCTTGCGCTAAATGTCACGGAGATAAAACAATTTTTGTAAGTTAATATGTTTTGTTACGTATGTGCATGGTACGGAACCCTCTGTGCGCTAGTAGCCCGTTTCGCACTTGACCGGTTTTACTGTCGTGTTATTACGAATTTAAAAGATCGAACTTAGTTACAATCGCACGCAAAAAAGATAAATAATATAGCCCAGTCATTATTTACGGAGTTTTGTTATGAGTAATTATGAACGGGACTTTTAAAGTGTAACCGGCTCCATTTAGTGACAAAAAGTCTATCTGAAAACATATTTTAAAAAGTTCGCTACGCAACATAGAAATCAACATTGTATCTCCCAGAAGGCTTGTAACTTATAACATTAATTCCAATGCACTCATTTTAATTAAATTTAACAATATAAATGACTTTGGGGCAATAAATAGACATCGAAAAAATGTGTTAATTATTAGAAAATACGAATGTCTATTTCAAAGCTTTCCAAGTAAATAAAAATATTTACTCCGTGTGCTTAAAATTAAAAAAAAAACATTATATCGTAAAGTTTTTTGAACGAGATAAATGCTAAATTTTAAATTTGGAGCTGTTGCTGACGTGATCTTTATTTAATTTTGGTATTATAGAAATAATTAACACTCGAACGAAAAGGGGTCGCCTTAGACGTAAGTATGCAGACCAAATTGACAGCCTACTTAAGAAGGGTCAGATCAAATGTACCCTAAACCGACGAGCGTGTATGAAACGACTTATGACAGTGGAAGAGGCAAAAGAGGTATGTCAGGATCGTAGCCGATGGCGATCAATTGTCTCTGCCTACCCCAATGGGACACAGGCGTGAGTATATGTATGTATTAAGCTTAGCCTAAATTGGCTCTTAAAATGATACACCGAAAAAAAACAATTCTTAAACCGTAAAATGACTGGGCTAGTATAGGTAGTTGTAAAGTAGGAGCTTTGTTGTATTTACATTTCTGCAGACTGAAAGTGAGTGCGGTCATGGTATTTCATATGTATTCAAGAATTCCACTTCAGATCCATGCAAATCTGTACCCGGCTTTCAAATACTTTTATCTAGAAATCCGGTCAATTCCGACTCGATTTTAGTCCGGAATAAAACATCGGACGAATCCTGTAAAGCCGGCTAGCTGCAAGCATCCCTACGTTCGCGTTTGATTCTTAGCTTAGTTCTTTTAGATAAAGCATAAAAGGAATAAGCTGAACTTTCTGTCTTTCTGCCTGCTAAACTAAGTCTAGTGAACTTCCCTATATTTGGTTTTCTAGAAAGAATCACAAGGAAATGTTTTGGTGTGCGAGGAATATTAAATTTATGTTAGGAGATTAACATAAGCATCTACTAACCGCCCGAATGCCTGTTTAATACTAGATCCAGTAGGATCATTTGGTATTTAGGTATGCATTCGCAAAAGAAACGCGCAGAATAGTTTTGTAAATCCTACTTCGGTTTGTATCACCTGCAAGTATCGCCATTGACTGACTTTGAAGTTGAAATATTTTAATAACGTCAACTGTCAGTCAGCCACCCATAGGAGTTAAATCGCTTTATATCAATAAAACCCTCAGATTGTTGTTATTGTATAATAACCACTCTTGTTTTTGTAGTGCAATAAACGATGATGGTTTCATAACTGATTTATTTATTTCGACACTGAACACTTACTTCGTTCTTCGCAATATATCAGCACACCGTTTCACCTTTCAGATATAACAAGCTATAACTTAACTTATCAACAAACCGCATCTTCCCCTTCTTGGTTTATCCGAGGCTCTTAGCGAAACATTTCGCCAACATTGTTATTACCTTCCTGGGTGGTTTATATGTAGTGTAATGTTCGTCCGGCCATAGAATAAAATTAGCTATTACTCCACGCACAGAAGCACTCCTGTGTAAGTATCAGAGTTTTAACCTACTTACTTTACTTCCTTCTTGAAATACGAGAATCTTTCTCATGCTCAAAAATTCCCAAGGGGTTAGTTTTAAAAACATACATTTCCGTGTGAGTTACGGCTTAGGAGGCGCCAATGGGAAAAAGTGTGTTGTTTATAGTTATCTCTGTGGTACTACCTACTTATTTTTTGTCAGTTCAGTCATCCTGAAGCTATATACCATATATTAAACTGTAGTCTTTGCTCTAAACTAAAATATAATAGAAGTGAACCCTGCTACAAATGGACGTTCAATAGAATTTCGTGAGAATATTCACACTGAAATATAGTCTATTCATATTCAGTTTGTATACGCGACTAAAGCGAAACCAAAAAGAGAGTAAATTTCAGGAATTTTCAGACTCAATTTACAATTATTATGTTATCATATCAAATAATAGCTAAAGCCTAAACTTTTCAACTGGTTGCCTACAGTGCTGTCCTCAATCGTATATTTAACCGACTTCAAAAAAGGAGAAGGTTCTATGTTCGGCTGTATTTATACAACGTGCTATTGAATTAAACGCAAAACTAAAACGTAGTTTGTTTAGAATAGAGAGCAGAATCGAATTATCAAGGTTTCAACACAGGCTAATTTTTTTCAAGATATGAAATAATTTGTTCATAATTTAAAACTCGATGCCAACCCATCGCACAGGCACACTCACCCTACTTACTACCAAAACAAAATTCGTAAAATGTATCCATGAGCACACTAGCGCTTTCATTCATTGCTGAAATAATAACAAATCAATTTTGAACTAGTTGAACTAACTTTTATTATTTCGTTATAAATCCGTTGATGGGGTTGGGGTGTAATTGCTTGATTAAATTCTTTCCGGGTTCCAAGACAGATTAGAGTCATCGCCCGGGCTCGCTGGACTTCATTGTGTTGTGAATGGTCGCCGATGTTGATCCTGGTTTACAAGTGTTACAGCGGTGGGAATGTGTGGTGGGGCACATGATAAAAATATCCCCGGCCTTCCTCATCCAGTTCAGTAACTATTGAGTAAAAGTACCAAATATAATATAACCCTTGACTAATTCAACTCACCGAGTGCCGGATAAGCGTATGTAAATGTAACGCGGCAAAACCGTTTTATTATAGAACCTATTATTACGCGGCATCAAAGGAGAATGTTGCCGAGTTTACTGTTCAAACGTTATTTTGTACGTTTTACTTTTGCGTTTGCGAAATTATAGCTGCTCAGTTTTTTTATTTGGTATTCATATCGGGTTTTATCGTCAAATAAAGAGATGGGAATCAAAAACGTGTATCATTTGCCTGTTATAACAATGTTCAATGGGTTCACTCGCATGGGGTCACGAGCGTTAGTGTAAATGGCGAAGGACATGAGATGAAGATATAGATTACAATCCGATAAACTACATTTTCAGTTAGCTGAATCAGAAATACATTATTTTTAAACTACGTATACAGGGTGTAAGGAAAAGTATCATTAACCTTTAAACTCTACCTATCAAACTGATCAACTTTTACTATGGGAGCAAACCTGTCAGAACAAAAAATTATCAGAAGTCCCATACGTTTGAATCGAGTATTAGGTATTGCAGTTTAGTTTGACAGCAATTTTTTTTCTGATAGGTTTGCTCTCATAATAAAAGTTGTTTAGTTTGATGGGTAGAGTTTGTGGTTTAATTGATGATGATACTTTTCTTTACACCCTGTATACAGAGTGTAACAAAATAACCTTACTAAGACTACTTACGAGGAATGATTTAGACCATCAAACTGAAAAATTTTCACTAATGGAGGCAACATCGAGAAGAAGTAAAAGAATCTGCTGTCCCATACATATGAGTCGAGTCCGTACTGCACTTAAGTATGATACAGCTTTTATTAATGACTTCAAAGTTGGATGGTCTAATTCACCCCTTTAAGAGGATATAATTCGGAGCGCGCTCCATACAAACGTACTATGGTGATATTTTCAATACTAACCAATTAAAGTCAATGAAATTTTGCTGAAACAATCTTGAAATAAATATCTATGCTTGTATGGAGTCAGATTTTCGTTAAAATATACAGTTTCAATGCTAGGATTAATTTAAGATTTGTATGGAAATCTTTGAGGCACTGTAACTTTAAAACTATACATTTTAACGAAAATCTGACTCTATACAAGCATAGAAATTTGTTTTTAGATTGATTCTGAAAAATGTCATTGAGTTTAATTGGTTAGTATTGAAAATATCACCATAGTACGTTTGTATGGAGCGCGCTCCGAATTATATCCCCTTAAATATTACTAGGATGTTTTGTTACACTCTGTATTCTGTCTCACCGCAGCAGGGACTGTGCCGCGCATAGGGTGCGTGCAATAGATGTCTTGAAATATTTTTTATATCAAGTGCGTTGACGTACACAGTCCAGCCCCCCTAGACAAAGTGACATTCTATTGGCGTTGACGCTAGTAGAAAATGACAGAATGTATGGATTTGACATTAGCGATCGAAACATTTTGACGTTTGCTTTCGTCACAATACGTCAAGTCCATACATTTTTATGTTTTCTACTGTCGTTAACGCTAATCGAAAGATACTTTGTCTATAGGCCCAGATTATACACGGGAATGGTAGATCGGAGAGGGCACTGCGGGCTTTTTAGACCCCGCAATCTCGTAGCGAAGCTATCAAAGGCGTGGTTCAGGAGTGCGATTTTTGAAAGTCACATACATACGTTCAAATCTGCAGCGTAGAAAGTTGCATAATCTCCATAGTATTTTTAAGTTTTCCTACTGCTGGTTTCAACTTCATGACTTTCAAAAATCGCACTACTGCAGAGTTTCGGTACTACTGGTGAAACGTTGATGTTCTGAGGTTTCAGAATATTTCTACTACCCCCTCGGGGATTATAGTCGTGAGCATATGCTTAAGCTGCGCACTACTGCCCTTGAGGTAATCACATTCGTATTTTTACCCGACTGCGCGACACAAAAGAAGGGTAATGTGTTTATTAATGAATGCGAAAGTAACTCATTCAATAAATTAATAAATGCGGAAGGTCTGTCAGTTACATTTTCACTGCTAGACCGCTGAACTGATTTTGATGTTTATTATAATAGAGATAGCTTGAAACCTGAGGAAGCACGTAACGCATACAAATTCCCCAAAGACGAAGCCGCGGGTAACTACTAGTATAAGTATGATTTTGTATTTTAAGTAAAAAGTATTTCCAATAACTCGATTCTAATAAGTAGATAAAGAGATAAACAACCTTTTATTGAAATGCACTCAGAGTACAGCGCTGGACTATCGGATTATTATATTCTAGAGATACGAAATATCTTTCAGATCAAATCGTTTTAAAATCTTTTAAATATTCAGTTCTCTCAATATCTTGGCAAAGGAACCATTGTACAGTCCGCCTCAAAAAGATATAAGTATACTTAATACTTCTTTTTATATCATAGTATTATAAAATGTAGGTACCTAACGTCTTTTTGTGGTCGACCTTATAAACAGTGATTTTTTAGGGTTCCGTAGTCAACAAGGAACCCTTAGTTTTGTTTCGCCATGTACGTCCGTCTGTCCGTCTGTCCACCCCCTACACGAAAAGTAGGGATGCAATTTTTATTCTCATCTATTCCTTGGAGTGGGGTATCGTTGGATAGGTCTTTTAAAAATATTGTGGGTGTGGGAAAATCATTTAGGGATCCGTTAGGGAAATATTAAGCTTTAAAGTGGACATTTTTGTTAGAGTCAAGTATCGTCGAAAAATAACCATGGGACAAGGGACGCTTTTGATAAAAAGTAGCCGGAGCATGTCCAGGACAGAGATGGTTGGAGAATTAAAGGGAGGCCTTTGCTCATCAGTGTGAGATGACGTAGGCTATGAAAAAAATAGATTTCATAGTCCAACCACCCAATTTCTTACCGTGGGTGTCATATGACGTGACTTGGTGGTAAGGTTTCTTATTTATTGTTTCTATGATCGAAAGGCTTGGGGGCAAATAGACGTTAAATACCACTTGACAATTCATAGGTGGCTTGGTAGTTATAACAAAGATACTGACCACCCCGAAAGATAAAAAGGTCTTCAGCTTATGTCTAGTAATTTATCTGTGTCGTCTGCACAAGGCTTTAAATCTGTCTAAGTGAATGCTAAAGGCAGATTAACTTTGAAAACAATGTCCGTTTCTAAAGCTTAAGATCTTGGGATTTAACTGTTTCTATTAAATAATCAACGAAATGACAATCCTGCGTTTGCAAAGGTTTTCTCTTGCACGGGATTACTTTGTCTCCAACTGGGATAATCTGGATAAACACAATTTTATTCTGTAAAGAAGGTGACGATCTAACGATTTAGGTCGATGGATCATCAGGGCACACATTTCGTAGAACAGGGGTCTTAAAATAGTGTCACAAAGCCCTAATGGACGTGTATGTAACGAATCATATCGTCCTGCAATGGATTAAAGGCCACAGCAACTCGTGTAGCAATGATGCAGTGTACGAATTGGCGAGACGCGGGTCAAGCAAAGTCGCCATAGGACCCCCGCCCACTATACCGCTACCTTTCGGCTGGATATGCTCGCAACTACGCAAGTGTATCAGTCAGAAGTGGGACACTCTCTGTACTGCACTAACAGACTGTGAACACGCGAGGAGCGCTATACCAATATTCCGACTTAATATGCTGACACTTTTTTGAGGGGATGATCAGACCATCAAACTGAACAACTTTCTCTATGGGTCCAATATCGAAATAGCGAAAAAAAACAGCTGCCCCATACATTTGGTTCAAGTAGATTTGCGTTTTTGTATGGACCAGCTGATTTTTTTCACGATTTTGATGTTGGTGCCACAGAGAAAGTTGTTCAGTTTGACGGTCTGATCATCAACATATAAAAGTGTCAGCAAATGAAAAGGACCCTTTACAGAGAGAAATTGATATCATTAGCATCCTTTTAAACTAAGACTCTACTCATCAAACTGACCAACTTTTACTATGGGAGCAAACCGATAGGAGCAAAAACAATCAGATGTGACATACATTTTGAGTGGAGTAGGCGTTGCAGTTTAGTATGAACAGCAGATTTTTTTTACTCCAATCGGTGTGCTCCCATAGTAAAAGTTGTTTAGTTTAATGGGTAGACTCTTAGTTTAAAAGGATGCTAATGATATCAATTTCAGCTGAATAGTAGGCAGTACCTATACATGGTCCTTCTCAATATGCTGACACTTTTTTAAGGGGATGATCAGACCATCAAACTGAACAACTTTCTCTGTGGCACCAACATTGAAATCGTGAAAAAGAAATCACCTGATTTTTTTTCCGCTATTTTGATGTTGGTCCTATAGAGAAAGTTGTTCAATTTGATGGTCTGATCATCCCCTTAAAAAAGTGTCAGCATATTAAGAAGTACCCTGTATGTGACTTTACTTGAAAAACTGCTATTATAATCTCCGTGTACATACCTAACAACATACTAAGAACTTGAAATGAAAATGTATTCAGACTGAGTATGTAATAAACAATTGTATGTAGTAAGTTGTATCTATTAACGAATTGTGTAATAAGATAAAGACGAACATTTAAGTAAAGTAAACACTATTTAATTAAGTCGGAGTGGAATGAAAACAAGGGAGGTGAGAGTGTACAAACATCTGCTATCTCAGTTGTTTCAGTTGTTTGCTGACAGCTCTTTGTTTATTATTTATTCTTATTTGCTATCTCTATACTAGGCACGTCTATTATCTAGCTGTCTCACGCAGTGGCTTTGGTAAACAAATTTAAATAAATAGATTTGTAGAAATAAGTAAGTACAATTCGCGAACCGTAGTTAGTACGTACCGAAACTTTTTTTCTCTTAAGGTATTAGAGGAACGATATGGCACACTAGCTGTTGCCCGCGACTTCGTCTGCGTAGACCTTAAAAAGTATTCTATGTGTTAATCCAGATCATATTCTATCTGTGTGTCAAGTTTCATCAAAATCCGTTCAGTAGTTTTTGCGTGAAAGAGTAACAAACATACATCCATCCATACAAACTTTCGCATTTATTTTTGGTCCGATCGGTTTGCTCCCATAGTAAAAATTGTTCAGTTTGATGGGTAGAGTATGTGGTTTAAAGGTTAATTATACTTTTCCATACACCCTGTGTATTAATAATCTTTAAGTTTATCTGTAAGTAGGTACTTTTTCAAATTAAAGATTGAAAAATTAAGTCTCAGGCAGGACTTGAACCCGCAATCTTCCAAACCGGGGAATTGCTTTTCCAATTTAGCTACTGAGCCACTACGCCAGAGAACGAAATTATTCAACCTATTGTCAATCTTGTCAATCTTTAATTTGTTTTGAAATAGCCCAACATGGCTTTTGTTGAATAATCAATAATATTTGAAATAGGTACGAGTACTTTTTATTTGTAAAAATTTTCATATTTTGTACGTTTTGTTCTTTGTAGAGACATGGTGGTCCAGTGGCGAGTAACCTTGCCTGCCGTGCAGGAGGCGATGGTTCTATCCCCGTCCAGGCCGACTCGTACCAATGAGTTTTTCGGAATTTATGTACGATTAGTAACACCACTGGCTTTTCGGTGAAGGAAAACATCGTGAGGAAACCTGCATGCTTCAATTTCATGTATTGTACCCACTGTCCATTATAAGTGGCGACGGGCTCACCCCCCGTGACACTGGAAAGAGTTTCGGTACTACTGGTGAAACGTGGATGTTCTGAGGTTTCAGAATATCTCTGACTACCCCCTCGGGGAATATAGTCGTGATCATATGCTAAAACATGGCTGTTGTTGAATAATCAATAATATTTGAAATAGGTACGAGTACTTTTTATTTGTCGATATTTAAATTTTGTACGTTTTGTTCTTTGTACCTTTTTAAATGGTGTTACCATGTAATTGGCGCTGTTTAATTTAAATTTATTAGAAATAAAGTAATGTGACTTTTTTTTGTACTATTGATGGTTTTGCTCTTGACCTCAATCCAGTCCTTAGCACATAGATGGTGTCATAGATGTAGCGAGCTTACCCAGAAGAAGCCTATTCACTCGTACTTTAAAGGAATTCGGGT
The DNA here is from genome assembly GCA_963924505.1 of Agonopterix alstromeriana. Taxonomy (NCBI): domain Eukaryota; kingdom Metazoa; phylum Arthropoda; class Insecta; order Lepidoptera; family Depressariidae; genus Agonopterix; species Agonopterix alstromeriana. The sequence goes on from OZ004667.1 coordinate 19,137,400, forward strand.
TAATTGATAAGTAATAAAGATAAATTAAGAAATTAAATTAATTAGGTATACAACGTGTTAATGAATAAGCGCTAAACCTGATACACCCCAACTGATTTATAACAAAATAATTAGGTTGAAACAATAATTTCATTACTTTTAAAGTTAAAATTTAAAGTTATTCGCATTTTAAGTTTTCAGGCAAAATTGATTTGTTATCATTTCAGCAATGAATGAAAGCGCTAGCGTGATCGTTGATACATTTTAAGAATCTTGTTTTGGTATTAACTAGGGTGAGTGTGCCCGTACGGTGGGTTGAAATCGCGTTCAGTAATTTTTAAATTTTACAAACAAATTATTTATTTAAAAAAAAAATCTATGTTCATAACATGATAATTCGATTCTGCTCTCGATTCTAAACAAACTACTTTCTAGTTTTGCGTTAATTCATTAACACGTTGTTTTAAGTGGTTGTAGTAAAGATGTTGATTTACGTAAACTGTAACGTGAACACTAATTATCTATTATCTTTGCGCATAACTTCAGTCGAGGTAAAGCATATTCAATGTGCGATTCCAAAACTAAATGTAAACGTCAATGGCAGAACAACTAGGAGGCGAGCAGGAGGCAAGTTGAGACGATCTCGTAGTTTAGTTTGCACGAATATAAATTTACACACAGGATTGGTGGCTTCAATTCAAAGGAGCACACAGTGCATAGTTTAACAGTAGAACATCATGGAAGTCAAATTTAAATTTAAAAATCATTAATTGACCAATTGGCAGTACAGTTTTTCTTATAATCTATTTAAATGATAATGAAAAATTATTTATTTCAAAATGCATAACATATAACAAGAAAACAATACAATTGCAATTGATTATGTGTCCGGATTTTAAATACGCATGTTGGCATGACATATTTACAGGCTGAGCTAGGTTAACATTGGTCCCCTCACAAGACAAGCCTGGAAATTGGGGTCCCAGAAAAATTCTAAACATTACAAATAAAAACACAGATTTCCTCGAAATAACAGCTTCGGGTCTAAATAAATAATGAAATATTAACCCTAAGAACAGGAGTGAATGGTAGGTGTCCAATCTGAATGATTGGACATCTAACAGGTAAAATGATATAAACATAAATTAAAACATAAAGTAAAGTTTGTAATAAGTATATAAATATGAAATGATAGTATAAACATAGCATGCATGCATAGCATATGCTCACGATTATATTCCCCGTAGTCAGAGATATTCTGAAACCTCAGAACATCCACGTTTCACCAGTAGTACCGAAACTCTATCCAGTGTGACGGGGGGTGAGTCCGTCGCCACTTGTAATGGACAGTGGGTACAATACATGCCTCGAAATGTAAGCATGCAGGTTTCCTCACGATGTTTTTCCTTCACCGAAAAGCCAGTGGTGTTACAAATTGTACATAAATTCCGAAAAACTCATTGGTACGAGTCGGTCTGGACGGGGATCGAGCCATCGCCTCCTGCACGGCAGGCAAGGTTACTCGCCACTGGACCACCACGGCTATAGTATATAGTATAAAAAATTTCATAGATCAATAAAACAGGTAATTTACAAAAGTATGATAACCTACACAACACAGCATGGGGTTCAACCCGCGCAGAGCTGATTTTCAGCCCCTCCCTTCTCCCTGATAAGTACCTGGATTTTATTCAAATAATGTCTTTCATGGATTTGTTTTGTACCTACTATGCGTATACTCAAAGGTACCCACATGAACGCTGAACTCGGATAGAAAGACTCCAACACACATAAGCAAAATAGTATGTATGGAGGTGCTACTTGGAAGGTTCCTCCATCGGACCAGGGAAGATCTTCTGCCAGGCTGTATGTTGCCTGGGGACCGACGATGGTTCGACATGACATGGTGTTGACATCTGTACCAATAAGTCCCTACATACGTAACATCGAAATGACCTTCGATGTTGCCTTAAAATGCTCTGTCGGTAAAACTTCTAAGTATCTACCTACCTAGATAGTTCTCCCCACTTTGCGACAAGGGTTAAAAGTGACAGTAATTTATAACCTTAGAATATTTTCGTCATGGCATTTCAGAGATAAAATGCGTGAAATTGTATTTCGTAATGTTGTCGTCATCTTTCGTTCCGGGAATGTTCCGCTTTTTGGCTTTTCCCCTCTCCAAAATGTACCTATCGAACTACTAAGAGTTGAGTTTGTGTTAGAATTGTGGATTTTAGCGGCTGGATATTTCGAAGTTTATCGTGTTTTAACACGATTATGATTATTATTTGAATTTTTTAATTATTATTTAATATTTTATAATAATACTTAATACTTACTAAGATTACATTTTTATTTTCTTTTAAGGAATTTTTCGTCTCGATAAAAGTTTTCTAATATTTATAATCGAAAAGGAAGGGATAGGGATCGTATTCGGATTCGTAGGAGAAATTTATGGTGTGTCATCATCATCATCAGTGTCTGCCGGATTGTACGTCAATATTGACAAAGAATAAAGAATGTTTTTTCGTTACATCTCGTTACGTCCAGTCAGGATGCTAGAAATAGGTATTGTCTATACCTAGATAAACATGAAAATACTCCTTGGCATTCGGGAATATTCAACCTTCTTTCGTACATTTGCATCGTCGTTGTTGGTTTTCCCCTAAGAGGAAAGATCTCTCTTTAAGACTAGAGTGAGCCATACCAATTGTAAAGTGTCCACTTTTTTTAACGTTTAGGTTTGAGTGTGTGGTGTCAAGTAGTATGGACAAAAGGCACCAAGTGACATATGGCCTTATGTTTACGGTCACTTTTCACACACACTAGCTCAAAAAAAAGTGGACAGCCGCATAAACAAATATCTATAGTTCCATCTCCTTCTACTATTAAAGATACGTCATAAGACAAAAGAGACTAACTACAATCGTAAATTTATGCGGACTCTATGGAGATCCTTCCTCTGAGTATTCATCCTTCTTTTGTACATTTTCATCTTCGTTGATGGTTTTCCCTTTCTAATCAAAAGACGAAAATTAAAAAAAACCCGACCGCCATGGCCAATTTTCGTGTTTCAATGCTTGTAAGGAGGATTGGTATCCTTTATCATTTTAAATCCATGCGTCCAGTCGACCATTTAGACCTAATTTTTCAAATTTTTCTGTTTACACCTCTCATAGTGATTTAAAGCATAATTAAAAATTTTGTAATTGAACCCATAAAAAGTTAAGCTTTAGTTTTATTAGGTGTTATGAAACCTTTCTATTTCTACTGATTGATTATTGTACTTCATAGACGTTTAGTTACGTACTTACGTAACAGGTTTAATCTCGAATTTTGTACCTAATTCTAATTAAACAGATACAAGCTTGAGGGAAAGAGACAGTCAACTGGCGAGTTGATCGACACATCCAGCAACCAGTTGACCAGTGTTGTCTAAAAATCGATAGTTTGAATATCAATATTTGACCTTGAAAAATAGTAGTAATAGTGCTATCAATAGTATTGATTTAAAACAATTGATATTATCGATACTATCAAGATAGGTCGATATCATTATCGATAGTTTCACTATTGTTAGACAGCACTAAATACTAAAAACTCGAATGCTGTTTTTCTAGAACCCTGCACGTGGCATTCGAAATTTACCTAATTATAGGTACCTACCATAATTTTAGAATATAATATTGGGTTCTTCTTAAATATGCTGTTGGTTTTTTTGAGAGGTTAGTCAAACCATAAAACTGAGCAACTTTCTCTATGGGACCAAAGTCGAAATCGTGGAAAAAATCAGCTGTTTCATGTATAACTGCAATCCACCAAGACCAAATTTTTTTTGCAATTTCGATGTTGGTCCCATACAGAAAAATGTTCAGTTGGATGGTCTAATCATCCTCTTAAAAAACCGTCGATATATTAAAAATTGTCTCGTCGTTCGCTTGAACGAAAAGTTAATAAAGATCGTGTTTCACGAGAATAACAAAATGTTGCTAGTAAAAAAATAATCTGCTGTTCCATACAACACTTCAAACTTTTCGATATCGATGTTAATTCCAAAAGAAAGTAGACAGTTGCATTATTTATGGTTGATTGCACCCATGAAACCAATTTCCCGAAGAAACATAGGTAAGGAAAATTTTCAAAAATAAATCAACTTTTCATACAAACGTTCGATCAGCTGATTGCATTTAGCATGTTAAAGGCAACTTTTTTTTGCGAATTTCCTATAGGTTTCTTAGAGAAAGTTGTTCATTATCATGGGTTACATTCACCCCTTAAGGTGGTTGCAGAGTTGTCAATTTCATACAAAAGTTCGACGCGTAATACGCGTTGACGGTACAATTAAAAGTAATATTTTATACATGGAAAAATAGTTTAGAAAATCTTGATGCCGCGTATCAAATAACACAAAACTATTTTTCCATGTAAAATATATTACTTTTAATTGTACCGTCAATGCGTTTTACGCGTCGTACTTTTGTATGAAATTGACAACTCTGCAACCACCTTAAAGTAATGCAACTGTTTACCACAACAACCTGTATATTTTTATTCTTGCACCACACATAAGAGCACATTTCCTATGCAAATACTTGCATCAAATGACCAGTTTCCCTCCTATAGCTATCCTAACTACTATCGTCCACTATTCAGATGCAAATCAAGCGCTAACTCTACTAATATAGTTGCGAGCCCTTTTGGGTACAATTTCAACCCTGAATATGTTCCCATACACATTCATAGCATGTGAAGAGATCGTTAAATTATGATAACGGTCAAATCTCGACAATGTAATCTTATTTATGCCGACGTAGTAAGGTAAATAATATCAACGATTTATTCCTTTAGGGTAGAAAAAAGAAAACAGAGACCAAAATACGGGTGAGTTGAATTCGAATAATTTTGCTTTTTGGGTTCTGTACTAAAGCATTTATTGATCTTTCTTTTTGTGTCATTATCATCATTCTTATTATCGTGTGGGCAGCAAGTCCTGGTGTCAGAGTTTTTTTCAGACCGCCTTACGGCCTCTGACGTGGTTTGTATGTAATGACTACTACCACAAGAGCCAGTACTACCGGCTTAACGTGCCATCCGAAGCATGGAATCATCTGTTTTTTCAGACAATCAGGTGATTCGGCCTGCTATGTCCTAACCAACTGGGGAAAAACACACAAAATGACATATCAATAGGTGTCCCCCGTGGGAATCGAACCCACGACCGCCGTGTCAAGAGCCCAATGCTCCAAGAAACCATTAGACCACGGATGCAGCTCATCATCATCAGCACTCTTTATCATTCAACCCGACTGTGTAGTTCCGGCGTGGCCAAAACACAATGATTGAGTTTGTGTAATGAATGAAGCGTGGTCTAAAAATGACTGTCATTCGAATGCTGAAGCTAACTGCATGGATATTTGTATGCAATTTGAAATGCATGGATGGTTCCATACGATAGATAAATTGATTTCACAGTGAGCGGACGGGCCTCAAAATATCGTTATTCTGTTAACTATGGTTATAGATATACGTATAAATAGTCAGGGCTGCCAATAACTAACGAAAATGCTATTTCGATCAAAGTGTGTTATTTCTTTATTTTTGGTATATTTAGCATAAGCATAAGCATGCTCACGACTATATTCCCCAAGGGGGTAGTCAGAGATATTCTGAAATCTCATAACATCCACGTTTCACCAGTAGTACCGAAACTCTGTCCAGTGTGACGGGGGTGAGCCCGTCGCCACTAATAATGGACATACATACATACATACATACATAAACTCACGCCTTTTTCCCAGAGGGGTAGGCAGAAACTATAGGTCTCCACTTTGGGCGGTTCTGACACCTCTCTGACTTCCTCTAAGTCCATACATCTTGTCATACATTCCCTTCGATTTCGGCTACTTTTAACCTGGCATTTCTTAATGACGTCCCTGATGATCCAGGTACCCTCTTCTAGGTCTGCCTCTACCAATGTTTCCTTCTACACACGCCGTATATATCTGTTTCGTAAGTCGACTTTCATTCATCCTTTCAATATGTCCAAACCATCGAAGCATTCCCTTCTCTACTTAAACCACTACATCTTCAGACAGTGGGTACAATACATGCGTGGGTATATTTATATTTGGTAAATTATAAGTAAGTTATTTATTTGAAGTTTACTTGTATTTACACGATCAAATAATTAATTATGCAATGGCTATGGAACCTTATCTTGGACTTTTCCGATACGCTTATGGTCTTTTTTTAACCCTCGACGCAAAAATAGGGGTGTTGTAAGTTTGTCGCCTATGTAGGTCTGTCTGTTCGTTTGTATGTATGTCTGTCTGTCTGTCCGTCGGTCTGTCTGTCTGTGGCATCGTAGCTCCCAAACGGGTTGACTGATTTCGATGCGAATTGTTTTCAATAGAAAGCTATTTTTTGCGAGAGTGTTCTTAGGTTTGTTTCATGAAAATCGATTCAGCAGTTTTTAAATTACGAAATAACATTAAATTTCAAATATAAAAACCCCCAACGCTAAAAACAAACATTTATAAAGTCAAAAATAATTCGATCTCCTATTGCTTTTGATGTAAGCAAATTTAAGTTTTACGTTTAACTCTCTTTAAGATATTTTAGGTCAATTAATGTGTTGGGGACCGCAATTGATTGTCGAATAAAACAATCTATAGTCATGTCATAGCGGTCCCCTACGCATTAATTGACCTTAAATATCTTAAAGAGAGTTAAAAAGTAAAACATACATTTTCTTACATCAAAACATCAAAAGCAATAGGTGACCGAATTATTTTTCTCTTTTTAAATGTTTGTTTTTAACTTTGGGGTTTTTTTTAATTTGTAATTTAATTAAATAATGCTTTGATCTTTTAACACGTTATAAAAGTTAAATTTTTCTAATAGGTAGAGTATTCGAAATCCCGATATGTTTTGGGAAAAATTTAACTATTTTCGCAAACTGTGATAAATTCGGGCAACTTGAACGGATGGTAGCCCTGTAGTGTATTTATGTGTAGGTATAGAGTAGCTGTGAGCATTGATCACTCACTAATGAATACCTACTGCATGCAGAATGGACCTTCATAATTATATTGTGAGGTATTGATATATGCGTAGGGTGCGATTATTGTTAGGCTGAATTAATTGTTTTTGTATTTCGAAAAATGTAAGTATTATTAAATGCGCCAATTGAAATTGAAAATTCCTTAAAACGTTTTTTAAGGGGATGATCAGACCATCAAACGGAACAACTCTCTTTATGAGGCCAACATCGAAATCGCGAAAAAAAATAGCTATCTCAATTAGGTTTCTAGTTTTGTGTGAAACAGCAGATTTTTTTCGAGATTTCGATTTATTTTATATATTTATTTATTTATTGAAGAAAAAAACAGTCACTTAAAAAACTAAACTTTGATTTTAAGATACACTAGTTACTGACCTTTAGTTCCCTATATTAAATTCAGTTTAGTAATTATTATTTTTTTCGATTTTGGTGACATAGAGAAAGTTGCTCAGTTTGACGGTCTGATCATCCCCTCAAAATTTTTCAGCGTATTAAGAAGGACCCCATAATTATGCAGTAAACTTTAAACCCCCACATACATACACACTAACAAAAAGCCAGAATTTGTCAAATACCCATATATGTAGTATAGGGTGAAATTGATACTTTAAATTTATTTTTGCTCCGATCGGTTTGCTCCCATAGTGAAAGTAGTTCAGTTTGATGGGTAGACTCTTAGTTTACAAGGATGCTAATGATAGTAATTTCACCCTTTATACAGGGTTTAACTATATGCTGAAGGTTTTTAATAGTACAATCAGGCCTGTATGTAATTTTAAAGCCACAATAATTTTAAAGGATGCATAAAATGATGATTTGGGAAAGGTGCATATTGAAAGGATGAATGAAAGTCGACTTACGAAACAGATATACGGCGTGTGTGGAAGGAAACATTGGTAGATGCAGACCTAGGAGAGGATACCTAGATCAGGTCAGGAACTTAATTAAAAATGCCAGGTTAAAAGTAGCCGAAATCGAAGGGAATGTATGAAAAGATGTATTAACTTAGAGGAAGCAAGAGAGGTGTGTCAAAACCGCCCAGTGGAGATCTATAGTTTCTGCCTACCCCTCTGGGAAAAAGGCGTGGGTTTATGTATGTGTATGTATGTAATAATTTTAAGTATAACCTATAGTGCTAAACCCACTTTACCATTCTTTTGGAAACCTTTCAAAGTCAAAGTCAAAATAATTTATTCAACATAGGAGCTTGAAGCACACTAATTAAACGTCAATTCTTCTTTAAAGCTACCGCCGCGTCGGAACGTGTTGTCGCTGTAGAGATGATGCGTCCAGAAACTCTACAACATAACACGACTTAATGACTATTACAATATAAATTCTTAAGCTAGGGTTATGTATACAATAATACATAGTCTATTTAATTAAATAAATGATACTATAAAGTGAACTATAAGTTATTTTACTTTATAGTATCATTTGTTTCACCCATTCAATCGTTTAATTTGTTATTCCCCTTGTTGACAAACTGTACCGCTCACTATATTAACTAAATGATAATTCCTTAATATTTTGCCAGGCTTACAATCAGTTGCAGAAACGCTCGCTAGAGTTAATCCTCCATTTAATCTCTTGCTAGCTTTTACTACAACAACAAGAAAAAAAGTGACAGCAAGAGGATTGACTTTAATGAGCGTTTCTGCATCCGAGTATCAGCCTAGTATCTGAGTTAATTGTAAATCATTTTTCGGTTGAATGCTGTGATGTCAATGTGCAATACCTATTATTTATTTTGTATGTTTTTTTATTTCGAGCATTTCCTTTTAAAAATTTAGCTCAATATAGTATTTATTTTATTAATTCAGCCTGCATCCGTCCCAGCGTAATGCATTATGCAAAGCCTGCATTCACAGAAAAACCTGGTTTTCGGAATCCATAAAACAAAAAATCTCATATTACCATTCTATTCCCAAAGGAATTTTCGTATTTCGACTGCGGAATGTAGAACGTGTGAAATTCATAAAGCTAGGCCCTGTGAAAACAGGTAATCCACTTTGCTTTCTAGGAAACTGGTATTAGACTCTGCAGTCGAACGATATACGCTCGTCAGCTCGCTCGCCATGAAACGAAATGTTTTGGTCTGAACTAAAAAAACTAACAAATCTCTATTATCTATTTCTTTATAAATTCTTTGTTTTGTTTTCAGTACATTTTTTTTTTGTTAAAATTGGACAGTCCAATTTCATTGGCTGGAATTGTATTGTTTTTGCTTCATACTATACATAAAAACTGTAATACCTACATACAAGCGTCAAACTTGGTGTATGTAAAACAACAAGTAATAAGAACGCGTCAAGCTACGTAAAACCAAAATTAGCTGACCGCGCGTAGGTAGATAAATGTATAATGTCGCGCGCCCAGCTTATGTTTGTTTTGCGTAGCTTGATGTGTCGCCGTGTGTACACGGAGCGAATTTTAACGAGATGGTTAATGGAAATCGTTTTCACGATAATCTGTTTTAATTAATTGCCCTAATTCTTAAATCCGAGAGTGTGTCTTGTTTGTTTTATAAATCAAGTTACTGAATATCGTCTAAAAGCCCGCTAAATCTGGAAATCTATGCAAAGAAATAGTAAGTAAAATGAGCTTATCTGGCACATAAAAGTAAGCCGTTTGCGGTTATCGGCTTATCTACGAGATTAAAGTTCTCGCCATTTCATATATTCTGAAGCTAACATTAGTGTTGTTGAACTATCGATAGTTTACCTTGAATATCAGTTATACTATCGAAAGGCCTATCGATTTCGATGCCAATAGTGGCTCTACTAATGTTAGTATCGATATGACAAAGTATCCCCATCCAGACCGACTCGTACCAATGAGTTATTCGGAATGTATGTACGATTTGTAACACCACTGGCTTTTCGGTGAAGGAAAACATCGTGAGAAAACCTGCATGCTTCAATTTCCAGGCATGTATTGTACCCACTGTCCATTAAAAGTGCCGACGGGCTCACTCCCCGTCACACTGGACAGAAATTCGGAACTACTAGTGAAACGTGGATGTTCTGAATTTTCAGAATATCTCTGACTACCCCCTCGGGGAATATAGTCGTGAACATATGCATAAATACATACAATTACTCACCAGTCACGACCAAAAATCATCTCCGGGTGGTAGAAACATTTTTTACGCAAGCAATTGTTGGAATGCACTTATGCACCTTATTATTATATGAAGTGTCGACTAATGATATAGTATTGTGGGGACTTGCCACAGATGTCCACACCCACAAGTAATAGCAACGAAGCTAACAGATGGCGCTATAGTCTCACTCGCAAATGTGCACGTAAGACAACTTGCGACGTCACATTAGTAACCCGTTAGCTGCTACACATTAGGTTCACAATCGTATACAAGACATGAATCGCGCAAGAGAAATAATCACAGAGATTCGATATATATACAAGGTCCAACTAAGATCTGTTGGACCACGGCCGGTCCCCAGGCTTCACACCTAGCCTAGCGGAAGATCTTCCCTTTTCACCGGAGGAACCTTCCACAGTAGTTCCTCCACAGAATGATTAGACTTTGGCCCACAACAACACTGCATAAGAAATCTTACACCTTAGTCGCTTCGTACGATATCCACGGGAAAAAATGGAGTGGACCATTCTAACCCGGTACAACGCGGCGAAGTAAAATACACACATATACTCATATACACCTGTGTCCCATTGTGGTAGGCAGAGACAATTGATCGCCATCGGCTACGATCCTGACACATCTCATTTGCCAAATCCACATTTATAAGTCGTTTCATACCTCTCTTCGGTTTCGGGTAAAAATATCGAGAGCATCGATGCTAAAGCCATGGTGGTCCAGTCGCGAGTAACCTTGCCTGCCGTGCAGGAGACGATCAGTCGATTGCCGTCCAGGCCGCCTCGTACCAATGAGTTTTTCGAAATTTATTTACGATTTGTATCACCACTGGCATTTCGGTGAAGATAAGCATCGTGATGTAACCTGTTTATTCTTCAATGTCGAGGAATGTACCCACTGTCCATTATAAGTGGCAACGGGCTCACTCCTCGTCACACTGGACAGAGTTTCGGTACTAGCGAAAAGCGGATGTTCTGAGGTTTCAGAATATCTCTGACCCCCTCGGAGAATATAGTCGAGAGCATATGCATGCATCGATGATATCGATAATTCTTGCCTATCGAGCAACACTAGCTAGCGCCGCGCGCAGACCTCGGGGAGTACCTGTGTGCCTTGCAGTAGGCACCGGGGCATTGAGTCTGGAACTCAATTAGTGCTCTGTGGCGATGAACTAACAGTGGTCAGTTTACATACAGTGCGCGGGTGCATGATGTGGTAGACTTGTGGCCGGCTTGTTGCGGGCATAACAGTCTTCAGTGTTTCCTAACGAGCTGTAGTATAGTATTGGGTACGTTTTGTACGTAGGTAGGTATAAATACTGAATACTATCAATTAGTAATCTCTGATCAAATCAGTTGCGTCCTACAAAAAGGGGAGGTGCGGAGCACTCGAAACCGACGGGCATGTATGAAGAGATGTATATGAGGCAAAAGAGGTATGCAAGGATCGTAGATGGCGCGCCCTGATCTCTGCCTACCCCACCGGGAAAGCGGGTCACCGGGAGGCGTGACGTTATAGATAGATAGAAAAAGAAAACATTGTGACTAAACCTGTATACGCTCAAAAATAAATTCTGATACGTAGGCTTTAAGTAGGTATTTCATCATCATCATCATAATCATCATCAGCCTATCATCGTCCACTGCTGAATATAGGCTTCTCCCAAGGCGCGCCACAAAACTCTGTCCTCGGCCTTCCTCGTCCAGTCGCTCCCCGCCGTAGGTACTTAGACCATAATAACTATGGACGGGTTACGCGTAAATTCTACTAACAAACTTTTCTAACACTTTTTGCGGGGGACGAGGTACCATAAAAACCGCAACTTTGGATTTTATTCCATTGGATTCTAATTTTGATTTATAAAATGAAAAATTGTCTCGCGAGAACCCCAACGAGACTATTTTGGAGTTATTGTTCCGAAAATATACGCTGTCTTGTTTAGTAATCTTAACTATCATAAAACTGTAACAGAAGTTTTTCTGATCAACCTTTTTTTAGAATTTTTGCCTGTCTGTTTGTGTGTTTGTTTGTGCGAGCATCACGCAAAAACTACTGAACAGATTTTGATGCGCAGTAAAAGTTGTTCAGTTTGATGGGTAGAGTATGTGGTGTAAAGGTTAATTATACTTTTCCTTACACCCTGTATATACCTCCGTGCGCGAGTCCGACTCGCACTTGGCCAGTTTTCAATTTATCGGCACGTCGCTGTGTCTTTACGTCGCATCTCTTTGTATTGAGCTTCGTACAGACAGGCTTACAGACATTTGACTAATTATTATATACTCTGCCACGGTATAAGCACAATTGATCTTGTGCATTTACATTCAATTTTACACCTTATCACTAAACGAGACAGCCTATAATTGCGAAATAATAACTTCGAACTTAGAACGTTTGGGGTTCACACGAGACTACTTTTCATGATTTTTTACATTCAAAATTAGAATCTAAAGTTATGGGGAATAAAATCCAAAGTTGCGGATTTCATGTTACCTCGCCCCCCGCAAAAAGTGGCAGAAATGTTTGTTAGTAGAATTATACGCGTAACCAGTCCACATATAAATAGTCAAAGTTACAGACACACAGACAGACGGACAAAATGGACGATAGAGGGTTCCTTGTTTGACTACGGAACCCTAAAAACCACCAAACGTTAAGAGCGATCTTTTACGCGTGAGCATTGACTCTCGCTCAGTTATTTTGTGCTTGACTTAACGGTCGCGGGTTCGTTTGAAACCATCCGTTGTGTGATATCATGTGAAACGATACAGATACGATATTTATTCAATTGTAAACGTTAACGTTCATTTTTCATTGTAATCTCTCTGAACGTCACGAGCACACATTGTGTGGTAATTGAAGAAAATAAAATGCTTTTTTATTTGCAACCGTTTGAGATTTAATAACGAGAGCTCTTAGAAAGTATATTTTTTGAAAATTCTTTTTATTTAACAATGCCTAGATTTTTATCATAGGTAAAATTTTATAGGTGAGTTAGATGATTAAGCTCCCAAAAAAACCAACAATTTCATAAACCATATACTTGCACACCTCGACGAGGTAGATTGTTGAAACCTAAACTATGATAAGAACTCACTGTACATAATCAAGCAAGGAATAAATGATTATGATTATAAATGTTTTCCTTATTTTCAAAGCAAAACTGTTTGATTAAAAATAGGAATTATAGGTAGGTCTATGACACGCCACTGAATTTTAGAAAATGTCAAAGGTATAACAAATTTTACATGTTATTTTATTCAGTTGTAATGACAGGTTATTCCATACTAATTTCAAACATACTTAGGTATCATGAAAGTAAACTTAAAAATGCAAAAAAACAGCTGATTCTTACATATAGGGTCCTTCTTAATATGCTGACACTTTTTTAAGAGGATGATCAGACCATCAAACTGACCAACTTTCTCTATGGGACCAACATCGAAATTGCGAAAAAAATATCAGCTGTTCCATTCAGAACTGCAAAAGCTCTAGACAAATGTATGGGACAGATGATTTTATTTTCGCGATTTCAATGTTGGTCCCATAGAGAAAGTTGTTCAGTTTGATGGTCTGATCATCCCCTTAAAAAAGTGTCAGCAAATAAAAAGGACCCTTTACAGGGAGAAATTGATATCATTAGCATCCTTTTAAACTAAGACTCTACTCATCAAACTGAACAAGTTTTTCTATGGAAGCAAACCGATAGGAGCAAAAAAAATCTGATGTTGCATACATTTTGAGTGGAGTAGGCGTTGCAGTTTAGTATGGAACAGCAGATTTTTTAGAGAGTTCATGTTTGCTCCCGTAGTAAAAGTTGTGTCTTAGTTTAAAAGGATGTAAATAGTCACCCCATTAGACGTGTCTAATTTCAGGCCACAAAACGAATAAGCTAATACATCGGTAAAAGAAATGTAGCACAAGACAAGATAAGATTCCCAAATACAGCTACACCATAGCCAAAAGCTTAGAGGACAAAAGTAATCAAAAAGATTTCAGATACGACGTAATGCGATATCAAGTGATTTCACAAGGGGCGGTTAACTTCACCAAAGATTTCTTTATTTCTCTTAATGTCCTCGTTTGCCCCCCCTCCTCAGCCCCTTAGCCACTTATCCCCCCCTCCCCCTTGCCGGGACAAACGCGAAGAAAAAGCTAATGCCCACTTAAGCACTCTCCGTATAAGAATCAACCAATTAAATACTTATTACGTTCCTTTTTGTTTCATTCTAGAAAATTCTTCAAAGGAGATGTTCCAGTGATTCTGTTAAATTAATGAAAATCGATCTCGCTTCAAACATTCTCAATGTGCTTGTTAGATACGAGGTTTGAGTACCGAATTGGAAACTAATTTGATTTTTTTTTTTATTATACAGGATATCGTAAGAGGCGCTCGTTGGCGTAGTGGAGCTTCGGTATTAGAAACGATCATCGAACTTAACGTAGACCATATAACTAGGGACCAGCCTTAGCATTTCACCTCTGCCACGTTACAAGATCAATTAATCATGTATATATACATACAATTTCATACCTTATCACTAAACGAGACAGCCTATAATTCCGGAACCATAACTACGAAATAGTTTGGTTTGGGGTTCACATGTGACTATTATTTAACAATCAAAATTAGAAACTAAAGTAATAGAAGAAAATCTAAAGTTTAAGACTTCATGCTACCTCGTCCCCCGAAAAAAATGTCAGAAAAGTTTGTTAGTAGAATTTCACGCGTAACTCGTCCATAGTTATGTGGTCTAAGGAACTTAAACAATAAGCTCACTTTTATTTGTGAGAGGAGGCCTTTGCACTGTAGTGGAATTCTACTGGCTTTAACTTACTAAACAGGGTATAATGTTAGCCTATCTAATTCGACACAAAAAAGGAACCTCTGCCGCTGCCAGTCTCCTGGGCACACTGCCGTCCAACGGATCTTTAGCGGTCGTTTTCTATTTATTGTGTTAGTTTTTTACACTTTTATTTAGAACAGTAACATTTTAGTTTCTGGATAAAGCTTTTTTTATTATCTTGGAGTTACACCAATTAGGCCAAAACTGCCTCCGTGGTCTAATGGTTAAAGTGCATTGGGCTTTTGACACAGAGGTCGTGGGTTCGATTCCCACGGGAGACACCTAATGATATGTCACTTTGTGCGTTTTTCCCCAGTTGGTTAGGACATTGCAAGCCGAATCATCTGATTGTCTGAAAATAAAGATGATTCCGTGCTTCATGATGCTTCAGATGCTTCAGATGGCACGTTAAGCCGTTGGTCTCGGCTACTATTTTAGTGGTAGTAGTCGTTACATAAAAACCACGTCAGAGGCTGTAAGGACGTCTGATAAAACTCTGACACCAGGGCTTGCTGCCCACACGATAAGTAGAAGAACCAATTAGGCAGATGGTTATTTTCTTTTTATAAAACTAAATATGAAGCCGTGGTGGTCCAGTGCTAGCCCTGGTTTTCCAGTGGCGAGTAACCTTGCCTGCCGTGCAGGAGGCGATGGTTCGATCCCCGTCCAGGCCGACTCGTACCAATGAGTTTTTCGGAATTTATGTACGATCTGTAACACCACTGGCTTTTCGGTGAAGGAAAACATCGTGAGGAAACCTGCATGCTTCAATTTCGAGGCATGTATTGTACCCACTGTCCATTATAAGTGGCGACGGGCTCACCCCCCGTCACACTGGACAGAGTTTCGGTACTACTGGTGAAACGTGGATGCTCTGAGATTTCAGAACATCTCTGACTACCCCCTCGGGGAATATAGTCGTGAGTATATACATACATACATACAAATATAAAGCCGGCTATCAACATTGGTTTATTTCCCCACGGGAACATCCCAGCGGCAAAATCTGCAATGGCAAGTGAGGAAATTCCTTAAATCGGCTTCGCACTCAGGTCGGTCCTTCCAGACTAAATTTGTGCAATGGGGGTTATAGGGATTCTGGCTTAACACAATGTGAATGCGGTGAACCTATCCAGTCGATGGGTCATCTGCTAGAATGTCCGAATATTGCACGAGAAGACTTAAATACATCTATACTTGACGCTATCAGGTTTAACGAAAACCTGGCTGGTAAAATATAAAACACCACTGAAGAACCATTGACAAGAAAAGCAGAAGAACATATGAGCTTAACAAAGTAGGTACTACACTTCATAGTTCGGAAAAAATCTACAAGATATGGCCGTTCGGCTTTTCGTACACTTTCAAATAGGTACTAAGGCTCCGCACAGACCGGTACGTCGGAAACCTACTAATTTCCCAACAGACAATCTGAATCGCATTTGTCATCATTTCGCGCCGGCGAAGCTGCCTTGGGGATGTAAAGGTTAGCTGTGGCGGCTTTGTATATTTGAAAATTATCCGACATATCCGGATATCATCCGGGTTTAAAATGAAAGATTACGATAACAACAACAACATAACATAATCATAGAAAAGTCGCGACTATAACTCCTTGTATCCACATCACACTTTTGTGTACAAAATCACATCAAGATTCATTTCATTCACTGCCCCCGCCGTGTTTAAAAACCCCTGGGGAAAATCACAATCGGTAGTCGATCTGGTAACCCTGACAAAACAAAACAAAGGCAAAATGATTATTATCGGCGCACTCCCCTAATCGCTTCTCGATTTGCTTCCCGCAAATGTTTGTTAAATTAATAGACTGGAAATCGATTAACATTTAAACATGCAATTTAATGTGGTTAAACAAGCTATTACCTATTCGTTTCTGTATACCTATTGCGCGACACGGTGCGGGTGGCGCGTTGCGGAGTGGCGATTCATATGGTGGCGCGTTTCGGAGTGACGTTAACTTTTAATCGTGAGAATTCATACGGTGGCGCGTTTAGGAATGGCATGCATGCATGCATATGCTCACGACTATATTTCCCGAGGGGGTAGTAAGAGATATTCTGAAACCTCAGAACATTCACGTTTCACTATAAGTACCGAAACTCTGTCCAGTGTGACGGGGAGTGAGCCAGTCGCCACTTATAATGGACAGTAGGTACAATACATGCCTCTAAATTGAAGCATGCAGGTTTCCTCACGATGTTTTCCTACACCGAAAAGCCAGTGGTGTTACAAATCATACATAAATTCCGAAAAACTCATAGGTACGAGTCAGCTTGGACGGGGATCGAGGTGGCGCGTTTAGGAACGGCGTTTACTTTTAATCGTGAGGATTCATACGGTGGCGCGCTTCGGAGTGGCGATTACTTTGAATCGTGAGCATTCATACGGTGGCGCGTTTCGGAGTGGTGTTTACTTTTAATCGTGAGGATTCATACGATGGCGCGTTTAGTAGTGGCGTTTACTTTAAATCTTGAGGATTCATACGGTGGCGCGTTGCGGAGTGGCGTTAACTTTTAATCGTGAGGATTCATACGGTGGTGGGTTGCAGAGTGATCTTGACTTTCAGTAATGAAACCTCATGGATTCGGGATCACGGTCCGGATTCGAATCTGCACGCATGACAATTATTGTAACAATACGTTTTTTTACTTATGTACGTAATACCAACTATCAAGCCTATTAAAGTGGCTTGTGGAAAGACTCCACCATCCGAACTCTATCTCTTTGCAGATAGACTTAAGAGGCTACCCACGTAGTCTTTTAAGAACTACGTTTTGACATGTATGTGATTTTCAATCAATTAATTTTCTCAAGTCTCAAAAAGGGGTCTCTTTTTCCCTAAAATGACTCATGGCTATAGCCCGACCACTTCAGAATTGCCTGTTCCTTCGAACATGAATGTTAATTTTGATAGTTTAATAAAAATTTATTAACATAAAAGAAATAAATGTAGGGTAGGTAAATTAAAAATTAAAAATATAGAGAACTTATAACTAACTTAACCTAAAATATGGTGTACGTCTGGGCCGCGCGGGAGGGTAGCCAAGATGCTGGCAGCGTTTCCTCGCTGAACGGCTAAGCTGATCCGTTGAGCGAGGAAAGCGCCAGCCCTTGGATCCCCGGTCGAGTCTACCAGGCGCTTTGACAGATCTTTAAAAAGCGCCTGGGCGCCAGGACCCCACGGTCCAAGGGTTTCGTCACCGAATGCCATGAATTTGTATTGGGTGCCGATACCCTTGTATTTCTCCTCTTTTGCGTTTTCGGCAGATTTCGCCGCCGAGCCCACTTTTTTGCTCGTTCCCCGTAGATGGGACGGGGCCAGAGTGTCCACACAGGTGGCATCCCACACCAGCACCCGACCCATCTTTCAGGGGATGATAGACATCCCGTCTGGTCGCTTTCCATCTTCCCGTACAATACCTTTTGGCTCTAGAGTGGCCGGTACGTTGACAGTGGCAAGAGACCTGCGTATGATGTCGTTAAGAGTGGAGTGGCGAGGAAATCTGCCGGCTGGCTGGATGTTGATTATAAGTTAGTAAGCCACATTATATTATCGTGTGACAAGACAGCGACGTAAATTTATTTACGGAACGTACTCGTAATTGACTTTATGTAATAACTTTTAAATACAATTTTGATTGTAATTAAAAGTTAAAACTTCCTGCCATCCTATTTGAGACAAGCGTCAAGGCTGGCGTATGGATAGGAATATAATGCTAACCCAGCACCGACGTTATATGTTCACAAACTCACACTTGTACGCACACCCGTGGGGGGTACACATATGCATAAACACACATTAATCATATCTTATATCGTTTTGTTTTTGACTTTTGGTTTTAGTGAAACGTGGATATTCTGTTCTATTTCAGAATATCTCTGACTAGCCTCTAGGGAAATATAGTCGTGAGCATATGCTTATGCTTTATATCTTTATGTTTTTAACCACCCCTAATGGGTGGTTGAGGTTATGTATGAATGTATTATCTAATATAATCTTTTTTCGTCGAATCGATGGCAATGCATGTCATAGAGTTTGACTTGACTTCGTTGTAAAGAAAAGATTTGCCAATCAGCATCGGAGGCTTAGCAATTCTCCAGGGTGGTGTACCGAATGTATCGAGGGCATAGTAGCTACAAGTAATCAATCTCTTGAAAAATTTATTGATCAACTGTGATTATAGACATTTTATGTAATTTTATACAATTGGAAAGAAATAAAAATGTTAATATAGGTAATGCATGTTTACTTACTTACGTAAAGTCGATAGGCTCCAAGGAAACTTTCTGCCTCGAATCAAAATCGGTTTGCGGTTTTTCGGACGGTAGTGAAGCCGTGAAGACCTTCGTACCTACTTATACTTAAAATTAGAGTCGACTTCTGCTATTTATGCTTCGCTCGCACTCCGCATTATATAGGTATGAAACATAATCTACGTGTCGTCACGAAAATTCATACATTTTACACCAACCTTGCGGTCCTCGCACGGAAGTAGTCTCCAAACCGGTTCAATTTGGTTCGCATTATATTTCTGTCGTAGTTTTTATCAACTTAATATAGATACAAACCTATGCTCACGACTATATTCCCCGAGGGGGTAGTTAGAGATATTCTGAAACAACAGAACATTCACATTGCACTAGTACCTACCGAAACTCTATCCATGTGACGGGGAGTGAACCCGTCGCCTCTTATAATGGACAGTGGGTACAATACATGCCTCGAAATTGAAGCATGAAGGTTTCCTCACGATTTTTCAATTCCGATTAAATCATTGGTACGAGTCGGCCTGGACGGGGATCGAAATCTTCGCCTGCTGCGCGGTAGGCAAGGTTACTCCCCACTGGACCAGCACGGCTACATAGTACTGTATTACCTAGTATTTATATGCTGGTGTAATACCTACAAGTACCTACTTATTGTGTGCTAAATCTTCTAAAACCAGGCAAGCTAAGTAAGAGAAATAACACTTGTATGGCAGGTCGCAGCCATAGCCGTAGCCTTACTGTCACTTTAATGTCGCCTTCTTCAAAGATAGGATTTTCCACAAAGTCGATCCGAATCCCTTTTAGTGCGAGTTCTATAAATACCTATAAAATAATAAAGTTGCCTGCGAAAATTACTTGCTAACATCGAAATCGAGAATAAAATATGTTGTACCTGCTATATAGGGTCCTAAAATATCAAATCGATAGTGAATAATTTTCCTTACACCTTGTATATAGGGTCCTTCATTATGCTGACACTTTTTTAAGGGGATGATCAGACCGCCAAACTGAACAACTTTCTCTATGAGACCAACATCGAAATCGCGAAAAAAGAAATTTGCTGTTCCATACAAAACTGCAAACCTTACTCTTACTTAAATGTATGGGACAGCTGATTTTTTTTTCGCGATTTCGATGTTGGCCCCATAGAGAAAGTTGTTCAGTTTGATGGTCTGGTCATCCCCTTAAAAAAAGTGTTAGCATATTAAGAAGCACCCTGTATGAGTCGAGCTAGGCATTGCAGTTTAGTATGGAACAGCAGATTTCTGTATTCCTACTTACCAGTTTTTAAGTCTAATCTTAAACTTTCAAATACACAAATTTCATCTCCTTAAAAAATTTCAGCATATAGGGTCCCTATATATTTTATCCCGCTACGATGACTGGAATCGGTGCGGTGCGGTAGAAGTTCCAGACAAAAGTTCGTAAATAATAAATGTCTCTATTTGCTAAGTTTGATGGTCTGAAGCACTGAAAAGGGAACCAATAGAAATAGCAGCCGGGCTCTCTGAAAAACACCCCTGAAATACGTAAGGTGTAAATTAAAGATGTGAAGATTAGATAAATAAAACAAACAAGGGCTAACAAAAAGTGTTTCTACAATAAAAGAAATTGCGTCTTCAATAGCTTTACAATAACAATCAAACGTGAACAAAGGGATAAAACGAGAACGGTGGAGTCGGCTGGCGTGGCGGCCCGCGCCAAGCTTGCACGCGTCCAAATAAAATCGATGACACCATGAAAATGAAAAAGAGCTGCTATAAACGCACCGAGAAGAGGGTGGGAATGTTTTTGTGAAAGAGACAAGATACGTGTCATGATTCTGAGTCAGATTGTATGTTGTTTGGGAGATATTGGTTAGATATTCTAATCTGCATGGTTCGTGACTTTGAAAAAGATGCTTTTCGTAGTAGGTACGTGGTAGTGGGTAGTAAAGTTGGTAGTTGTAGCAATGTTTCTGACTACCCCAAAAGGGATTGTGGTCAATAGTTTTTGTATGTAGGTATTCTATGCATTTCTTCTGTAAAACTAAATGCTTTAACTGTATTACTGTCGAAATCGTTAGGTTAGGAGCATTTAATTCACCTGCCCACTTACTTCTTCGCCTCCCTGCCACGGCGCCTTCACTTCCGATGCCATTATCATGCTAAAATTTTGACGCTGACAGGTGCACAGTCAAAACAAGTGCGAGTCGGGCTACTCGCGCACCGAGGGTTCCGTACCACATCACCACACAACATATTAACTTACAAAAAGTTTTTTTCCGGGATCTTTAGCGCGAGACCGACCCACGCTTTGCGTTTTTATTATTTGTTGTTTGCTCTATAATCATACCAAGTTTGATACTTGTATATAATTCCATTCTTAAGAAAGAGCGAGAAGAAAAAACGTTGATAAAAACTAGTTTCTTGTATCAGCACCCTCTTAATTTTTTACTTTATGCCATTTTTATGATTAGTTAGCAAATAAGCTACGCATTCTGTGAAAATTTCAACTGTCTAACTATTACGGTTTAAGAGTTCATTGTATCTCAGGGACTCATACACGTACACATATACAGGTAACACAGATTCATTCACTGTAAATCACACTTTCTGTAATTAGATGGAACGGGAATTCTATACGATCAAAAGTGGAGTCGGATGCATTAACCACAACCGGCAGCCTAACGGTGTGGGCGTCAATTGTGTATGTATTGTGATGTCATTGTTTTGAATCTTGTTACAAACACTTTACCGATAGCTTATTTACTTCACCTATAGCTAACAATGGTTAACCACCTATATGCGTGGAGTTCACTACATAGTTTGGGATTTGTTTGCGGCGGCCAGCACTCGAGAGCGCCGAGGCCGCGCGTTCTCGACCACAGTTACGTGCTGTGGCCAGTGTTACCAATACTAATGTTCTAAAATACCCCGAAACGTTTGTAAAAAAATCTAAAAAAAATATGGGAAGCAAATGAAAAGAAATACGTCTCTTTCCTTATTATTTATTCACGACTCACAAAATAAAGTCTGCATTGTTTTTATTTTAGACTAGCGACCGGCCATAACCTCACCTGATTGGAATTTATTAATATAATATTATTGTTTAGTATACTAACACCTTTAGGAATACATTTTCGTAATTATAGTACAAACCGCAACAAAAAATATTGCGTAGTTACGCACAAATAGACTGACAGAAATAGTGACTTCACTTTGAATATTTAGAGATTTAGAGACTAATAAACATGATTGGTGATGCATAAGCATAAGCATATGCTCACGACTATATTCCCCGAGGGGGTAGTCAGAAATATTCTGAAAACTCAGCACATCCACGTTTCACTAGTAGTACCGAATCTTTGTCCAGTGTGACGGGGAGCGAGCCCGTCGCCACTTTTAATGGACAGTAGGTACAATACATGCCTCATGCATGGGTGGGTGCATGATTGGTGGTTTTCATATAAAACAGTAAATATACTGACAGTGGGATGAGGGCAGGGTCCATCTCAGCATGATGGAAAACTCTAGAACTTGCAATCGACTCGACAGAAGAATACAAATCAAATCAAATAATCAATTAGTTCCCTTCCGTCGAGTCACAAAAGATCACACTACAAAAAAAAATACAAATACGTCAGAAATCTGCATTGAATAAATAATCAGATGTGTTTTAAAATTTCCTCATTTTAGGGAAATTTCCACGACATGGCAACTTTATCTGCGGCTCGTAGCACGCCACTCCAGTGAACAAGCACCCTTATACCTACCAACTAACAAAAGTGCTCGCAAGTATGTTTCGGCCATTGTTAATAAATAAAATATAAATAGAAAACATTTTCCGCGGCGTAGAAATAAAACGATTTTATTTTCGCGTTGAATTGATTCTGATTTCAATAAAGAGTGTAGCACATTGTATTGGTTTTGTTAATAGAATTTACGATTCGTTTTATATACAGGTGCCGCGACAGACAGGTATTGACATAGGTATATACTCACGACCAGAATCCCTTTCGGGGTAGTCTGAAATTTCGCTTCAACTACCAAGTGTCTTTTTAAGCGTGATGATGTGTGTATTGCAAGTTGCGTTTTTAGCATTATTGAAGGTTTCAAAATGGAATGACAAGTCAAGCGGTAGCAAAGATTTCAAAAAATATTTTTAATAAAACCTTATCCCTTAGTCGCCACGTACGACACCCACGGGAAAATTGTTACCCAACAATATCGCGTATTCTATAATTTAAATTTTTAGGGTTCCATACCCAAAGTGTGAAAACGAGACCCTTTTCATAAGCCTACTTTGTCCGTCCGTCTGTCCTACCTATTTAGGGCTGTAACCTTTGGACCGTAACAGTCACAGAATGTGCGTTATTACGGCGGATTTGCTAACAAATAATAAAAATATCAAAAAGTTAAAAATTAAGGGGGATAAGATATAAGACTAACTAGTTTTTATCAACATTTTTTCTTTTCGCTCTATCATAAAAACGGTAAACATACAAAGTGTCAAACTTAGTGTAATTATAGAGCAAACTCTACAGTATAATAACAAATAATAAAAACCGGCCAAGTGTGACTCGGTCTCGCGCTTAAGGTCCCGGAGAAAACAAAACTTTTTTCTAATGTAATTATGATGTGTTGTGGTGGTATGGTACGGAACCCTCAGTGCGCTAGTAGCCCGACTCGCACTTGACCGGTTTTATTTATTATTGCGCAAAAAGAAAATATTCAATACCTAATTTGTTTACCTAACAAAAAGAAGCACAAATTTTTCAGGCAGAGTGTCAGCCTTAATTCTATTGAAGATTTATGGGCTTTTTAGTATCGGTTTATCCACCAAGCCACAAAGGGGTAATGTATTTTGGCAGAGCGTTCATTGAAGATTGCGGCGTGCCGTAATCAGTAATATATCGTAAAATCGGCTTCAGTGTATTTTACCCCTAAGTCTACATAGATTTCCTTTCAAAAAAGAAATGGACAACATTTTCTTGGAATTATTTTCGTTTGTGCCACAAATCCGGTAAAGGCTCGTTCGTTTCCTGGAAACAGACTTAAGGTATTTTCCTACTTCTAGGAAACGCGAGGCGAGAAAAGACAAGAATTGAAATCTACTTTAACCTTTTCTAGCGGAAACTAGCGAGATGAACGATAAACTACTCTTGTGTCAAAATGGTAGCAAAAAAGTACTACCTAATATATATTTTTGGAATCTCCTATTCACCAGCTCATGTTGTATTTTTATACAAAAAATGTGTTTATTCCCCCTTTTAAAATTCGCAGACACCATCTTGAAATAATATACCCCATGTCACTCACAATTTTTACGAATCTAAAGACATCTTATACGTAAAAATCCATCAAGCCGTTTAGGCTGTAGGCCGTGACAAAGAAATAGACATACAAACATACATACATACGCTCGAAGAATATAACCCTCTTTCTGGCGCAGTCGGGTAACTATAGCAACATCTAGTGATCTAGTGATAGATAAGATGTTGCTACAGCGCTGTCAGTAGTCTGCATGAATAAATATCAGTACAGAACGAAAGCTTCATGCAAGCGGCCGCATGCACACACATAGCGCGCGTTAGAGGACATATTAACAGGTTCGCGCACATACATGTTAACTGTATATGTACCATTAGATAGAAAAGTATATATTAAATTAGATCTAAATCTATCTTTGTCAATCGTATCCCGAGTTAATTTCCACAGAAGATGCGCTAGGGATTCTTGTCTTATTCAATTCAATTATACTTTATTGCACACCAAACCAGAACATACATTTGACTACAGATAAAGAATTAAAAGTAGGTACAAATAAGGCGGTCTTATCGCTGAAAAGCGATTTCTTCCAGACAACCTTACCTACCTAACCTTATCTAGGACATCCTTGGGAAAACCTTCAGAATGGTTTTCGATCTTCCGTCGTGCATTGATTGTTCGCCGTGCGTGAAGAGCGGCGTTTGAACCTAATTGCTTTGTTAACGTCTTCATGAATTTAAATGAATGCTGGAGTCCTCCGGAGCGGAGCGGAGCGTTGAGACAACCCGTACATGTTTAATGCGTCGCTGTTTGTAACAGTCGCAAGATCCGCGAGCAAACATCGCTTTAATAATATAACTCAGTTGTCATTGTTAAAGCTACAATCTTATAAATGTTACAAGTCCCGCGCCCTCATCATAGTGGAGCAAGTATTGTTTCAAATATGTACATAGATTCTGACGTTAAGCAACGTCAGTCTATGGAAAGTCTTAAATTTCAACTACTCCCTCTGTATGGATATTTGCTTGGTACCTAAATCATATTTGTTAGTCCCGCATATAGTCTGACAGTAAAATTGACCAGTCATCACTAACTTGTTATCCTCCGCTATATCCCTAGATTTTGCTTTTCGGCATAAATTAACCAGAAGAAGGGACCTTCGAAAATACCAAATTTTACCGCCCTTTTTCAGATATCCAGCAAAGAAATTTGACGAATATAAACAAAAAGCAAAAATACAGTCATAGCCAAAGTCTTTCTTATATTATTCTTGAAATAATTATTAAAGCCGGTTTATTTTTGGAGGAGGAAACTGGGGTTGTATAGATGGGGTTGGGGATACATAGATAAAATCAGTCCGAGCTGCAGTTTTCTCTTTCGCACTCTAGTCGGTGGGGTGTGTGGAAGGGGCGGATGTACGAATACAGTCGAAAAAGTGACCTATTCTCCAATGTTCTTCGAGAGCCCGCTTATCCTCTTAAAATGATCTCTGGAATCTTGGCTCTCTAATGGCCATGCTTTTTCTAATACTGTCTCCCGTTTGCAATGGAGAGAAGTCGGATATTTGTTTTTCCTACTTCTCATATCTTCTTTAATTAAATTCATTGCGGGTTCCAAGACAGATTAGTCGTTCCCCGGGCTCGCTGGACTTCATTGTCTAGTGTTGTGAATGATCGAGGCTGTTGATCCTGGTTTACAGGAGTTGCAGCCAATGATGTAGGTATAAAATATTATAGCTATGGTGTGCATAAGCGTTCCCCCAAATAAGAAAATTCCTCAGCCGCATCAGACAATAACCATTTCAAGAAAAGAAATGGAGTGGTATATTTTAAGTAGAGAACCAAACATTGATTCATACACAGAAGATATTGGCTTGACCCGGTTAGAGCTCCAATTCACGTCAAAATACTACCCCGTGTCGTCCACAAAGTTTGAGTTCGAGCAGAAAGTATTTGCGGCTCTCGCGGCGATCCTTCTAATTCCGAACATTCGTAACTTCAGGCTCCGGAGGCATTTCGGAAAAAGTACAACCGAAAATGTTTAGGAAGTCGGAAAATACTTTACAAAGTCAAGAGACTTTACTCGCTTCTCTTTAAGTATTCACAAAGAATTTTGGCAGTTTTTCTTGTTCTTACGCCAAGGTTGAGTTTTTGAAGAGTTTGAATTTTTAATTTTATACGTCTGAACGAAACTCTTTCTTTGAGTGGTTACGCAAGTGCCGTATTTACACGTGTCTAGTGATTTTAATGAAAGGCAACTGTTACTGAAGATTTCATCGCATTATAATAATTTAAATTCATTTATTCAAATAACCATGTACCGTTATCGGGGCAGACAGAAATCTATTTGCAACTACCAACAACATTACAAGGGAGTTGTAAGCAATGTTCACTTTTAGGGATGATAATGTTGACTCAAAAATAAGACTCCTGGTAATAGTAGCCAAAGAACTTATATCGATGAAGAGCCCCAGTTCTCTAATGAAGACCACAAACTGGCAGACGTAATGTTGGCTCTGGCACTATGGCTTTTGCAACGAGTGCAACTAGTGCTCCAACATTCAAAAATCGCACTCCCCAATGCCACTATAGTAAACAATTTTAGAAGCATGTTGACACAAACCCTTACACGTTGTATATCACTGTACGTTACAAAGTGTTACCTCTTTAAAGTAATCTAGTATATTGTTGCTTAGCTAACATCCGGACACTTGCAAGCACTCAACAGCTACTCGTAAAGTGTAAATGAGGCACAATGTAAGCCTTGAACCTTTGTTGAACCTATTCCCTCTAATGGATTGATGCTAAAGCGATAAAATAAATAATACACTTGTATTTTTAGAGGCTACAAAAGTAAACAGTTCTCGTTGGTTAATATTTTCAGATTTTTGTGTTTCAAGGTACATAGACTTACATGCATAACTTGATGACCTTATTCCTTTTTGGGGTGATCTGAAACAATTGACTGCTCTTTGTTAAAATTAGGTACAACTGAAAATATTTTCAAAGATGCATTGTTCACTTTCGGCATTATTTAGGATTTCCGAATAGTTAATCGCTGGTGAGCTGCTGTGAGAATTCATTGTGCGTTTCCTTTCCTAAGTTGTGGTTAGAACATACGACTGCTCTCCTAAGAGGTGAGGCGACTAAGGGATATTTATTTTATTTTTATGACTGAAAACCTATCGTACCATACTATGTATGCCAAATTAAACACGTTGAGAGCGCCCATGATTTGGTTTGTGAATATTTCTCCTCGTATCTCCGCTCAGGGTAGAAACTACGGTTTGTCATAGGTACGTTGAGATTCTGACATACCTCGTCGAGATAAATGGCATGAGCATATCATATTTAACCAATCTGAATTATAGGCCAGTCTAGAACCTTGTCAAAATGTCCTGTAATTACGTCATTAAGCTTCAGCCAAACACAATTGCAAATAATTTGCAGTGACAAAGTTCAACAGCGGCTAATATTTCAGATTGATTGACTTTACTCTGCCTATGTTTATTCGAGTCAATGATAAACACGTCTGAAGTACTTGATGCCCCGTGTCATTCAATACGTCCCGTTTGATCCTCCGCTATCGAAAGTTGAGTTTTTGTGACGCGGGTCGGTTCAATTTGCGTCTCACTTTGAGATCACAATCCCTGAGGAACCGAATACGTTCTGTAAAGATATGTTATGTGTTTGTAATTGTGTGTGTTTTTAGACTATTTTCTTGTATTTGTATGTGTTTTGTATGGCTTCAGGGAGTTAGTTAGACAGCTTTAAATAGTTCATTAGACATTATCTTTTCATTTTGATTTCTAGATGAAGCTGCATGATATTTTATGCAACCTCATGAGAATAATTCTTCTTTTGGGTCGTTACAGACTTTGCTAGCTTTGTAGCGTGGTTACAAAAACCGTACATATGAATTCAGAAGCTCCTATTTTTTTGAAGTCGGTTGAAAAGCAAGTTTGATCTAATTTTATTAAGAAGCGAGTCGTAATAAGAAACGATTTAAAGTTTAATTTTAAAAGCCAAGTTATAACCTTTCGCATCTCACGTCAAGTCACCGTCTATCACTATCAAATAGTTTCACTACTTAACATATTATGATTCCAGGAGACCGATTGCGCTAATTTAAAACATCGAAGTTCTATTCTTACCCAATTTCAGTTCTAATCAAATTGCAATCCAATTACTATTCAACTGTGCTGAATTCCGCATCGCACTAAATTATATGTAACTGACAGCCTTTAATGTCTGAGCGATCTTTCAAAACGGCTTTAACGGCTGTCATGAGCTGTACCGCGATCAGCGCAATACCAAATGTGTCAAAAGTTATAGTTCGTACGTAGTCCAGTCACAGTTCAATCACCGAATATTTACCGCAATTGCAGCCCAGAATGATTTCAGGAAAGAGGTCGTGCATGAGTCTTTCTCATCTGGATACCTGAAAATTACAATGGATGCTCTAGCGGAATCATATAAATAATTTGTAATTTAATTTTAATTTAATGAAGCCCAGTGGCGAGTAACCTTGCCTGCCGTGCAGGAGACGATGGTTCGATCCCCGTCCAGGCCGACTCGTACCAATGAATTTTTCGGAATTTATGTACGATTTGTAACACCACTAGCTTCTGCGTGGATGTTCTGAGGTTTCAGAATATCTCTGACTACCCCCTCGGGGAATATAGTCGTGAGCATATGCATTAATTTAAACCGTGTCAAAAAAGACACACTCTTTTTTTAACTTGAAATTTAATTCTAGCCGATTCTAACTTGGTCGGAGGCCGGTGGCACGCACTTCTCAAATTATCAGCATTTTATTTCTACGCGCCCTCTCGCCGCCGCCGCCGGCGTTTGTATTTGTACCCTCGCAGCGAAATGAGATTTTTATGTGAGGGACACGGGCCATTCTTCCCTCTGTTATTCGCAATTGATGAATGCGCACGCCCCAACGAATATTTTCTGATTATTGTACTTACAATGAGTCTGGTACCCCCATAATACGTTATCATATTTCAAGATCCCGCTGCAAGTTTTCTACATCAATTTGTTGAGAAAAATACAATTAAACGTGTAATAATTCAGCAGAAATGTCATTCATTGTTTATGGATCCTGAAAATAAGGTTACCAACATTGGGAATCGGGTGCTAAAGCTAAACTTATCAGACACGTGGCAAAAAAGACTGCTGGAGTGGTATTTTTGAAAGTCACATAACCCAATTCATATACAAATAATGCATAAACTCTTAAAGTGTTTAACATTTCCATGGCGAAAACTTACTCGTAAAATATTTGACTGATTTTGACATAATTATGAAATCTCTCTTCTGAGAAGGTTTTAATAGTTATTCTTTTTTATGCTGACGGTTTTTTAAGGGGAAAATCAGAGTATCAAACTGAACAACTTTCTCTGATGGACCATCATAGACATCGCAAAAAAAAAATCTGTTCCATACATTTGGGTCAAGTATGTTTGCAGCTTTTTAGGAAACAGCACATTATTTTTCTCGCGATTTTGATGTTGGACCCTTCAGAGAAAGTTGTTGAGTTTGAAGGTCTGATTATCCGCTTATAAAATTTTCAGCATGTTAAGAAGAAACCGTATAATACAATAGCACAATGCAATCCACTGTCAAAAGCCGCCGCCGCCTTATTTTCAGAATAAGGATCCGGAACTATGACATTTCCACTGGTATATTGTGTAATTGCCTTTGCCTAAACACGTCGGTGTTGAAAACTAGTAACGGGATCTTAGTCTATTACGAGTCTTTCTAATATTCGAGAAAATGGCAGAGTGTAAACTCGTTTGGAGATGGGATTTTTGTAATGTGATCAAGTCAGCAAAACTGAGAGTAATGTTGATGGCGAAACATAAACAAATCGGGGGAAAGATAATAGGGTTGTTACGATTTACGTACTTATTGTAGAAGGTACAAAGACTAAACGAAATATGCATTTGGAAATGGAATTCTTATTTCGACAAGGTGTTCCAATATTGTACGTAACCAAAAACCATTCAAGCAGTACCGGCAGTAAACCTTTATCTGGCAAATCCACGCCACACATTCCCGCCGCTGCTATAACTAAACAAGATCAACAGCAGCAGTAGGTAAGCCCACGTGATTATAATTTAAATCCTTTATTCCTTTCCAAATAGCAAGGAAATTGTATGGTTATTTTGAATTGAAACACAGATTTGAAACACTTCCTCTCGTTAATTCTTATAACTTCTTTAGTTACGTCCAAGATATGTCAGATAGCATATTTTTCTGGTAAATATTGTTCGGTAATCAGAATTGAAAGCTGTGATGATTGAAAGTGTTGAAGCGTCCTTATTTAGAATGAAGTGTAGAAGATATAAATCATGCTATGAAAATGAAATAGTCACATGCATGCATGCCCCACGACTATATTCCCCGAGGTTGAAATAGTCACATCGTCAGTGAAATTAGTCAGTGTCACATTTCAGCGTTTCAGGGCCACATATCATTACGTCTATGATCATTATAGATCTCATCCAATACAATTGCTACCTCGCAAGTCATCTTGCGTAGATTGTCACGCCATCCATGGAACAGAAAGTCGCCCCACTCTATGCTTCAACTTTTGTCCAGCCGTGGACTAGGACAGGTTGATGATGATGATTCCCATATAGATGCGTAAACTGACTCACAGAAGTTACCGAGTACTGCGTACTTCTAGCAAATTAATGCTTAAGATCTTTTTTTTTACCTACTTCTTTAGATCGTTACCTTCTCCTCTCTCTGTCGCAAACCCTGTTGCTCTCATTAGACAAGCATACTATCGCTACTGTATGATTAGCGTATTGGTGAATTTAAACAATGGGGCACATAATCGAAAAAAAATATATTCTTTTTCTCCCTAGAAAACGGAGCATCAGCAGAAAATCTAATTTCCGTATTTACTGCTGCTGCGTGTTATCAAAACACAAATATTTACTTCGCCGAATATTTGATCTGGTTTTGGGAATATGACTTTAACATTCATCCCTACGAGGCTATAAAATATTGAGGGTTAGCAAATGTAACGGCTTTACATTTGGGTTCTGGCTAGAGGTGCAACATGGGATTTTGCCGAATACCGAATACCCTGTGCTTTCCTATGAATACACCACTCTATTTTTTTCAATATGCAATTGCAACATTGGTTATGAAGGATTTAGTAGTTGCAGCGAAGTTCTGGCCAGAATATATTGTAACTATTTATGGTATGTCCATAGTCGGTATTATTTGCCCGAAGTTCCAGAATTGTCCTGACAACATATTTCTAGAACCAGCGCAGTTTGGTCAAAGTACATATAAGATACAGTAGGCGCGCTTCTAAGAAACCACGCGACGCGCCGGCGACACGGCAAGATGGCGGCCATGCTAAGGGTTGTTACAATCATGTTTAGGGGATATGAAATAAATTTAAGATAATCAATAGGATATAAGTCTAATCGTTTAATATTTTATTAATTTGTAGTGATCATAATATCTACCTAGGTATTTATTTTTGTTATGAACTATTATTTACGCTTTTTATTCAACGTTTTGTAAGAAAAACACATTATTTTCAATTAATAACATGTATTATGTACAAAAACTATTATGTAGCAGCGTAGCTTACCTATTTATAGTATTACCTGCAGTTTCAAACGGTATCTCCAGTAAAAACAACAAAGTTTCAAATCGCGTTAAAAATGTGTCAAACCGCTTTATTTCCAACAAATCTTTATTTTGATTCAATGTGGAATCACATCCATACACAATACAACCAGTTCGAATCATTGTGGTACGTGCGCGCTCGCGAGCATAAGTTTTGACACTGCTGACGGCGCGTACCCCAAGTCTCAGTTGACTTAGGGTACTGCCCGCAGGCAGAGTGGGCCGAGACGCGCTTCTCCCGCGCCCCACACCCCGCGCACGATAGACCTGTTGCGACCCGAGAGCGCGCTCACTATTATTATTATATTCACTTTGGTTTGGTGGAGGTTACATAGTGATAGATTTACTGCCAGAATATTGCTAAACAGCTATTTCGGCGTGATAAGAGATTGATGTCTAAAAAGCCGAATACCGAATAATTGCATAATACTAGACGCATCTCTAATTCTTAGGATATTCATCGTATGTCGAGTCCGGAGCATGGGAGCGACCGGAGCGGTCGGACAGAAGAGGAGGCGTTTAATCTGGCAATCACGTGAATGATTAATACCCATTGAGATGGGTATTGATCGACGTCGCCGTGGTTCACAGGCGTCCCCTAGGATATACGAGCTGTTCTATATCCTATTTCAATAGCCTCGTCTTTAAAATTGAAGTGTGGAGGAACTACTGTAGAAAGTTCCTCCGGTGAAAATGGAAGATCTTCCGCCAGGCTAGGTGTGAAGCCTGGGGACCGGCCGTGGTCCAACAGATCTTAGTTGGACCTTGTATATATATCGAATCTCTGTGATTATTTCTCTTGCGCTATTCATGTCTTGTTCAGACAGATTGTGAACCTTATGTGTAGCAGCTAACGGGTTATCAATGTGACGTCGCAAGTTCTCTTACGTACATATTTGCGAGTGCGACCGTAGCGCTATCTGTTAGCTTCGTTGCTATAACTTGTGGGTTGACGTCTGTGGCAAGTCCCCACAGAAGCATTCCCTAGTAATGTAGCTTCGATATTGGAAACGATCACCGAAGTTAAGCAACGTCAGGTCCGGTCAGTCTTTGGATGGGTGACCGTTTAGTGGTATTTCATCTCGAGCGTTTCCGTGCTTCGGAAGGCACGTTAAGCAGTTGGTCTCGGATAGTTCCGTCAGATGGCGTTGTAACTATTCGTTAAGCCAGGTCAGATGCCTATTAAAGCGGCTTAAGAATTCTCTGACAGCAAGTTGACCACTAACTTGCCTCCACCAACACACACTGGGCCGACGTGGTGGAGTATGGCCCACTCCTTCTCACCCTTATTCGTGAGACCTCCTTTGCCCTGCAGTGGGATGCTACAGGCTATAACTTATCTAAAGTCCGGCCGCTGAAAGATTGCGTTTGACAGTTACCATAAAATTGTACTGAATGAAAACTATAAATGCCGATCATTATTTAGTAGCTTTTTGAACTTAAAAGGGCAGCTAGTGCCCTGTATACTAGAGTGAGCACAGGTAAACAATATTTTCATTCAGTTGTTTACAATTTTATGGTAACTGTCAAACGCAATCTTTCAGCGGCCGGACTTTAGTAACCCACAAGCTATACAACATTATGATAACTCTACATATAATATCTACCAAACCGCATTGGGCACGCGTAGGCTATTAATGGCCATACACGTGTGCTCAAGAGGGGATGGTAAATATTCGGATGGCTGATGATAATGATATTTGAGGATTTCAAGGTCAGACTAGGTCTAATGACATTCCGTATTATTTAATTTCATTAATTTTGAACTGCCAAAATATATTAACATACACACGATTATACGGGTGGAATAATATACTAAGTAATACAACGTGTTAATGAATTAACGCAAAATTAGAAAGTAGTTGTTTCAGAATCGAGAGCAGAATCGAATTGTCATGGTTTAAACATAGGTAATTATTTCAAAATATTAAATAATTTGTTTGTAAAATATATAAAATTAACTGAACTCGATCTCAACGCACCGCACAGGCACACTCACCTTACGCTTTCATTCATTGCTGAAATGATAACAAATGATGCGTCGAAACTTAAAATGCGAATAACATTAAACTTTAACTATCAAAATAATGAAATTATTGTTTCAATCTAATTATTTTGTTGTAAATCAGTTGGGGTGTATGAGGTTTTGCGCGTATTCATTAACACGTCGTATACAGAGTTATTATTATAACACTTTATTGTACACACAGACTAAATAATACACAAAGTTGAGAAAACATGTACAAAGGGCGAGTTATGTTCGAAGCCAGTTGTTGAGTTTCTGAGGTTTGAGTTTTGTTGTACTCGACTCGTACAACTAGGAGTTCATGGCGTTGAGGTAGAGTAAGTTTTATGTTGATTTTCCGTGAAACTGCATAACTGCTAATGGGGAACTTGCACCAAAATTATAATGAGAAATTAATAATAGTTGTGAATAAATCATTACTGAAAGATTTGTTCTAAAGCTTTTATTTTTTTTCGAAATATTTCAATTATAAGTTACGTGGATCGGAACGTAATTTCAAACACCAACCAGCGCAAAGTGACGAAGCGATTAGCAACTTGCGTGCGTTAGAAAAGAACGGCAACATATTATAGCGGATGATTATTTTGTGATTAGCTTCACGCGTCATGAAAAGGAGTGACGCCACGTCATGGCAGTGAGCGGAATTTGAAAAGTCTACTTTTGATTTGCAATAAATAAATGATTTGTGCATATTTTACCATTTTTGTTTTTAGTATAATATAAGCCTTTATGATATATTTTATTTTTATGATATACTAAAAATATAAGTGTTCCCCATTTCGCAAAATAATTTTTCTAAAAGCCAATTTATACTACGACTGTTTATTTTCAGGTGATCGGGATATTTTTAAGTGCATGAGTGATTGCGCCAAACATGGACGCATTATTACGCCCCTACTTCTCTTAAATCTGATGGAACGGGACACTGCCACGACCAGAGCGTCACGGAGACTCTTACCGGAAGCTACACGGTGTGGACATCAGAGATGTTGACGATTCCTGAAGGGATTAGTCGCCTTTTGAGATACCCGTCTGGGCTAGTGCTATTTGAAACCATAAAACTTAGAGTAACATTCATGCTGACGGTTTTTAAGGGGATGATAAGACTATAAAACCTAACAACTTTCTTTTCTTGACGACCCGGATGGTGTAATGGTTGCCTGTATGAAACAGAGAGTTTCATACAAAACTACAATCCTACTCGACCCAAATGAATGTGACAGCAGACTTTTTTTCTTTATTTGTACTTTGGTGCCAAAGAGAAAGTTGTTGATGGTTAATGATCTGATTCTAAATAATTAGATTGCCGTACATTGATTTTGGAAGCTAACTGACCCAAGTCGTGCCGTGCATCCTCCGATGTACTATTCCTAGCAAAAAAACTGTTATTATTTAAATGTATACGTCGCAGCCATCTGGTTAAATCTGCCATTTGACTGAAAGGCTAGCCCGTTCATTAAATGGCGACACTCATTTGAATGACTAGGCCGAACGTTGATTGAACAAGCTTCATTCAACGTTCAACTAGTTGGCTGATTTTAAGCTAGCCCTTTAAACATGGCGGACGTAAAGTCAGCCAGGTGATTTAAAATTTAACTAAATTTGAATCACCTGGCTGAATTTCGTTGAAAGTTACATTCAACGACTGTGCCAGTTTTCCTTTAGTCATTCAGTTGAGTTTTGGCATTCAATGAACGGGCTAGCCTTTCAATCAAATGACAGATTTAAGCAGATGGCTGCGACACATATATTTTATAAACCAAACCTCTTATTACCGTCCCGTTTCCTGATACGATACGAATTTCAAATTCATAAAACCCAAATTGAATGCGCTGAATTAAAAACAAATTAAACATTCCGTTATCGAATTGTAATTTAGGAAAGAACACGATTCTTGTTGTGTAAAGCTTTTATTCCATGATCCCGCTGCAAGTTTTCTACACCCAAATGTTTAGGCCATGATACATAATTCTAGTTGACAGATCATAGAATACGGGTCCTAAAAATATGGTTATCAATCTTAGGGCTGTTGCAAATCATTGCTACCATTGATTATACTAAATGCTCATTTCGTTTAGGTAATAAATTGTGTACCAAATTGAAGCTAAACGAAAGCTAAAGCAAATCGAAAAGATTTACTCGAAACTCTAATGTAGACTGATTTTCATGATTCTTTCACTGCATGAAATATCCTATCTGAGAAGGTTTCAAAATTTTATACATCAGCGCAACAGGGACAAAATTTTTGCAAACAGGCTGTCAAAGGGTGGCGACAGGCCTAAGGCGCGTTTTATATAGAAGAGACGTGTGGCGGTGGCGGATAATCGAAGTAACACAATATAAACCTTATAGTACGTAGCATAGCGCCGTTTTTGTCGTAAAGGAGAATCGCGACGACGTCACCTGGAGGCGCGGGCGTAATTCTCCAAACGGCGCTTAGCTACGTACTATAAGGTTTATAATTGTGTTACTTTGACTATACGCCACCACCACACGTCTCTTCTGTATAAACCGCGCCTAAGGGTGACAACCCCTTTTTGTTTGAGGATTCTTAAACTGTGACATTACCATTGGTATAAATTCGGATCAGTGTCCAAACATAATGGGTTTAGAAAATTACTAGCGGGATCTTAGTCTATATATTGTTGTTATTTCGAAGTGGAGCGGGGCAGCACGTACAGTATTACCGAAGCATTCATTAGGGAACAAAGGCACGGGGCGAACTGTACCGACCACCGACTTACAACCCCTACTTACGTTAACTTTGTGTCCGACTTTAACGGAGAAAATGTAAATAGAGCTCCGTTAGAAGTTTTTGGGTGATATTTTTTTTCTAAAATGTTTTTTAAGTGAAACTTCTTTCATTTAGGTAGGGGGTTACTTGCAAAAAACAATATGTAACGAAATATGTCATGACAAGATAGCTTATTATTTTGGAATTATATCACCAACCGGCATTTTTTTAATTACCTTTATTTAAAGTATATCAACCATTACTTGGTACTGGACGTTTCACGTACTCCACTAGAAATATGTTCAACTAGAGTTTACCCGCGACTTCGTCCTCACAAATATATACCAGATTTTAAGTCAGATCATAAGCTATCAAACAAAAAAAGTTTCATCAAAATCGATTCAGTCGTTTTTGCGTGATGCCGTTACAAACAAACAAACAGACAAACAGACAGGCAAACATTCTAAAAAAGGTTGATTTGGAGTCCGGGAAACCTAAAAACCATATCGTAATCTTTTTCATGTAAATAACTTCAATGTACAGACACACTTTTGTTACAGTTTTATAATAGTTAAGATTAAGATGTACAGATGCTGTAACAGTTTTTAGGGTTCCGTAGTCAAACAAGGAAGTGACAGAATGGACGAAAGTATAAACTTTCGTCCTTTGTGTCTGTCTGTCTGTCTGTATGTATGCCCCAATAACTCGCTTGTTTTTGCACCTATTGAATCGAAATTTGACATGAAGACAGATAACAGTAACCCAAAAACGTATGTAGATGTTATGAAGAAACATAATTTTTTCGACCCTCGTCCGACACACTCTTGGATGGTCTTTAATTGTGTAGAGAGTATTTTATATCATGGATGGTGATTAATTGATAATAAAAAAAAAAATCTGTTGAAATGACATTCCAGTAACCACAACTTATTTACTTTTATCATTTATGATAAAAAACGTAGCTTAACAAAATTATAAATTTATTTTACAGCGTATTTTCAAGTTAACAATGATATTACCGATATTATTACACAAGACTGTGTTGATTCGTTTTGAATCAAATTATATGAACACTCTTTATTGAAAAATTTCGGTTTGGTTTTACGATTGAATTAAAATTACATTAAAAATCCCAATGTGCAAAATAAGCTTTTCAATTGTTTTGCAAGTGCAAAATAATTCGGGTACCTTGGTTTGTAGACCTGTATGCTTTGACAAATTATTTTAAGGACTAGCCTTGCGGTAGTATTTCCCCTCTGCCACGGTACAAGCACAATTGATCTTGTGCATTTGCATTCAATTTTACACCTTATCACTAAACGAGACAGCCTATAATTGCGAAATAATAACTTCGAACTTAGAACGTTTGGGGTTCACACTTTTCATGATTTTTAACATTCAAAATTAGAATCTAAAGTTATGGGGAATAAAATCCAAAGTTGCGGATTTCATGTTACCTCGCCCCCCGTAAAAAGTGGCAGAAATTACACGCGTAACCAGTCCACATATAAATAGTCAAAGCCTGCATGTGACTCGCATCGGGCACTTGAAAATTTATTGTTTTTATTCCCACCACCACAATATATACCACGATATAATGCATTAGCATATGCTCACGACTATATTCCCCGAAGGGGTAGGTCAGAGATATTCTGAAAACTTATAACATGTAAGTGAGCCCGTCGCTACTTTAAATGGATAGTGGGTACAATACATGCCTCGAAATTGCGAACGATAGAATGCCTTAGAATAATTTTGGAACTCTTGCTTGTAGTAAGTAGGTTATTAAATATTAACTTCATTGCATGTCTCCGTTATATTAGTTGTAATATCATTTTATAAAGGTACTTAAAAAATTATTTAACACTCTTATTCCTGGAATGTTAATCTCATAATAATTTTAACTTCGCTCACTCTGTCCTAAAACCTGACAACCCCCGGTTTGGCAGGTTGCGGGTTCAAGTCCTGTCCGAGATTTAATTTTTCAATCTTTCATTTGATTTGAATATATTTTCGAAAGTACATACATGGTCCTTCTTAATATGCTGACACTTTTTAAGGGGATGATCAGACCACCAAACTGAACAACTTTCTCTATGGCACCAACATCGAAATCACGTAAAAAAAAATCTGCTGTCCCATACATGTGGCTCAAGTAGGTTTGCAGTTTTGTATGGAAGAGCAGGTTTTTTTTCGTGATTTGATGTTGGTGCCATAGAGAAAGCTGTTCTGTTTGACGGTCTGATCACGCCCTTAAAAAGTGTCAGCATATTAAGAAGGACTCTGTATAAACGACGCGGTCTACCGTGCAGTTATTTGAACAATTTTCTTTATCATTCCGAATGCCACTTTACTAGCTCCTAGCTTCCAGCTACTAGCTATATACTAAGTCCTATAGCAGCTGGAAGGTAGTCAGACCAAACGTTGAGCTAATTATGTTCGACACGGCAGAGCCGGGACCTCGCGTGGGAATAATAGCCTCCAACCAGCTCTGTTCACTTCTGTTGCGTCTCTAGAATTATGACATTTTCATCCTTATAACAGTAGACACAAGAGTTTGTGAGGAGACTTGGGTCGTGGAATGAAGTGCAGCTCCCGGTTTGTTCCTGCGAATATAAGCCGGAACTTTGTCTACGTGCCTTTGTTTTACATAAGACTGTTTTAATTTGCGTTTTCAATGTTTGAGGGAACAGTGTTACATTGAAAATGTTATAACGTTACTTTTGAGTGTATTTTTCTTCAGGTTTTTGTTAGCGGTGTGGTAAAACTGGATTCATAATTAACTTTCTTATACGGTGCGGCTAACTGATCTATTATTCAACTTTGTGTGTCTCATATCAAGTTTTGAGTTAGAAGGTACTTCATTTCGATATTGAAAAATTCGGATTACTAATATTTTACTATCCTCTTACTATCAAAAGTACAATTCAAATATTATATCAAATTGGTTCTTAAGTTTATTGATAAAAATAATTCGTTAATGTCTACACAAAATAAGTAGTCAGCACAAGCTAACTATAATTAAAATAAACCAAGAATCAGAAAACGAGTATACAGGGTCAACTGAACAACTTTCTCTATGGGACCAACATCGAAATCGCCAAAAAAATATCAACTGCACCATACAAAACTGCAAACATATTATTGTCAAATGTGTGGGACAGCATTTTTTTTTTCGCGATTTCGATGTTGGTCTGATAGTGAAATTTGTTCAGTTTGATGGTCTGATCATCCCCTTAAAAAGTGTCAGCATATTAAGTTGAACCCTGTATAAGAGCATTTATTACCTATCCTTGATAAATAAAACAAAAAACAAACTTTGCTTTGCGGTTACGGAGCCGCAACTGAACACAAATAGCGTACTTGTTTCAGTAAGTTTCCTTCAGTTCTAAAGCACTTAAAAGTGTTGTGCTGAAATAAAATCAATGAGACCAATTGCAAACTCGCAGTTTATTTACCGGATCGGTTTTCTAAAAATGTATCTATTCAATTAATTAGCGAGTCGGTATGTCGAAAGCTTCTAGCTTTAAAAGAAAACATAAAACCTAGTATTTCCGAAGTAGTTTGAGTGCCTACATCGTTAGAGGAAACGGGAAAACGGGGAAGAATTGAAAATATTCAGATCTATATTTTCATGGAATCACAAATATTTACATTCAGGGAATGCAAAATATATCAGGTGCTATCATCAAAATAAAGAATTTTATAGGATTCAGATTCAAGTATCCAGATTTCACTTCACCCTAATTGCCTAAAACTAATCTAAGCATTCTGAACATCTACCAGCAAGTCAGAAGGCAGTAGGGTTGACACGTTTTACGGTAAATTAGGCATGTTTTGCGTAAGGCCCCTTCAGACGTGTCACTTTTAGCGACGTCGGAGTACAAATCAAATTACGGCAACAAGTGGCGCGGCGCGTCGGCACCGCGACGACACGATTAATGATCTTCCTAACTGATGGGGGGCTTTGTCAAAAAATATTACGGTTATGTTCAGTTGACAGTTATGTTTGAGATGTTGGTTAGTTGTGGAGTTTTTTATTCTCTATAGACTTTATTTATTACAGCATTGAAGTGCTTGACCGAAAAAATTTCGAGGTATACTCTTTCCTTGAAGAGATCGGGATTGTCTTCGGCTGATGGATTGAAGCAGGGAGGGAGTTTATTTTTATTTTAATAATGAAGATAGAACAACTTTGGTTAGCTTTTGTTTATTAAACTGCAAATGTTCGCTTCAACGGATGATTATAATAAGATTCTTCACACCTAAGTCTAAAGCAAGGTAAAGTATATTGCTAACATAACAGCCAGATATAAGAACTACAAATAAACGTACGAAAATAAAGTCACGAACATTCTCAATACTGTTTTCTTTTCTATTCCTTATCAGAAAACCTTTAGTTTAACGGGAATCTACAAGTTAACAATCAGTTCACGACTGCTCTACATACCATAACGCTATGTAGCGAAAATCCAATTGTTCAACTTCAAAGCGAACGAGTTTTAAAAACAAACTGAAATCTTAAAGTAGGTGCACTGTAAAAGCGAGACGAGATCACAAACGTGAGAGCTTTTGGGTCAGCTTGCCTCAGGCGTAACACCGCAAAACGAAACTCTAATGTTTATGCAATAAGAATCACAACAGTGCACATTTTGTTGGCGAGCAATACGAGCGTAAGCCAAACTTCCCACCGCAGAGTTTATTTCCATCCAAGTTTAAAACTTCTTGGAGAAGGAAAAAATTCAAATCCACAGTCGGTCGTGCATCACAATCAGAGGAGTTTGTGCGAGTTGTCGCCGCCGTAGGATAGGAGAAGCACCCGGGGGCAGTGGGGACAGTGGGGAACAGTGGGGATCAGCGGGGAGCAGTGGGGAATGGCGGTGCGCTCGTTACGACCCAATACTTTGTTGCAGCCTGCATCTCTCAGAGAGCTCCAGTAAAGCGCTCCTTCCGCCGTCACGTACCAATATTCGATTCGCGAACAATTCATGCAAGAATTTCTACTTCACGCTCCATTGTAGGCAATTGTAGACGGGCTGAATACCTTTGTGAGCCACGGTCGTCAGCTAAATGGAATAGCGAATTCACTCGTAGATTCATTCTAGCTTTATCAAAGAGCGGCCAGGATTGAAATAATGCAGCGGCATAGACCATTTCCATAAGTGTGGTAAGAGTGCACTGATTGAATTAAAATAATGATCTTTAATTTTGGATTGACATTACATAGAATCTGCACTAAATTGTCGGTAAAAAGAGCTCGCATAGGGAGTACAGACCAAGAGAGGTAATATGTCTTCAAGAATGGTGAGGTGCGGAGTACTGGAAACCGGCATGCATGTATGAGAAGATTCATGAACGTGAATGAGGCGAAAGAACGAATTGGACGAATTGTACGAACCGTATGCCTCCGAAAAAGGCGAGATGTTACAGATGTGTAGATACGAACCTTTATAAAACGTTACGTGAATGTCTATTCGATTAATAGATCTATGCAGCAAATATTCGAGTGCCTGAGTGGACATTGCGTATGGAAAATGCAGCAGGTATGTGAAGCGAGGTGAGCCGGGTGTCGGCTGGTATAGCGGGGGCGGGGCGTGGGGTGCGGGGAGTCGCGTATCGTCTATCCATCAGCGAAGAGGGAAGCGCAGAAATTTTATTAATACACCA
This sequence comes from Agonopterix alstromeriana, assembly GCA_963924505.1. Lineage (NCBI taxonomy): Eukaryota > Metazoa > Arthropoda > Insecta > Lepidoptera > Depressariidae > Agonopterix > Agonopterix alstromeriana. The sequence goes on from OZ004667.1 coordinate 19,180,040, forward strand.
CCCTCTGCCGCGCGGTGAATAATTTCACCCACGTAACGTCACTCCATACTAACTGACGTAACTGACATGTTGTTGATTTTACATGACTAGTTTTTTTCCGTTATTCGTTTGCATACTGAATTATGTACAGTCACCATCAGATATATCGTAGCATACAAGGTGGTCAAATATTTCTAACCAGTACAAATTTTCAATAAATTCATTACAGTAAATGTTACTAATTATATCTAAACGTGTATTGTGTCATAAATATGTGAACAGCTAATTTTCAATAACTTATTTACTATGTTATTAAAATTTGAAACGTATAATTACGGAATAAGGTCTTTTTTCCTAACCTGTTCAGATGTTTATGATCACTCTGACTGCGTAGATATATTTGATGTTCTAGGCGTTCAGATATTTTTGATTGGTTATGTGTAAAGAAATTATTGAAAATAAGAACTCCTTAGAAATATTTGACCATCTTGTTTGCTATGATATATCTGATGGCTACTGTACCTATTTGATTTTAGCTTTGTTTATAGCCTGTAACGACCCACACTACAGGGCACAGTCTCCTCTTCAGAATAAGAGTGAGAAGGTTGGTTCATACAACACCACGCAAGCCCATAGTGCTTATTGGTGGAGGCAAGTAATTAATTTGCAGTAAAAGAATTTTCAAGCCGCCTTAATAGGCCTATAAATGGCAATATGTATTCTCACCCTTAAACTAAGAAAAAATGCTAGGTATACGTAGCTCGTCGCAGCTTATACGTAGCCCGTCGCAGCTTACGTACCACGTAGCTTACGACGCGATACTGATTACGAGTGTGACTGATTCTGATGCAACACTCATAATCAGTATCGCGTCGTAAGCTACGTGGTACGTAATCTGCGACGGGCTACGTATACGTGAATTTTTTTCTCAGTGTACGGTTGAGAGGAGGCCTTTGCCTTGCAGAGGGATCATGCAGGCTAGCTAACTTACTTACATAGAATCCATCAGTTTATTTATAGTGAACGATGGATGACATCCGAACAATTCGCAAGATTCGTAGACATAGAGCTAATGTAATCGTTCTACCAAACAAAGGGTAAACAAAAACGAGTAATGAATTCAGAGAACAAAGTATGGCCGGAGGTGGAGGTAGTATGAATCGAAATGTGGTACCGACGAGTTTCCTTATCCAATAATTTACGAACTGATTAAAACCGACAAAGTTCCTTATTGAATCAGGCGCTTTGCGGAAATTCATTGGAGGAGCGAAAGTAAATTTCGCCTATAAACTTTTGTACTTTGGGCACGCATGGTGGACTAACGCAATTACGCAGACTACACTACGCTGGTATTTTAGTCGTGTGGCGAGTATTTTAGTAGCTAATCATGTCTGAACCACAACAATTTAGTCGAGTAGTTTAGCGAGACAATACATACAGGCAAATGCAACCTGATTACCATATAACTCTACGCAGCGGAGAAACAACTCTCTTTTGCGAACGTTCGTCGGTCTGACTCCTGAGGAGCATCTCCTTGGTGGAGCGAAATACGTGTAGAATATAATTATTTGGTGGTCAGGTGGTGGTACTTTGTATACTATTTGGAAGTGGAAGTTGCGATACCATCCTGTTATCTATCACAGTGTACATTTGTATGTAAGTAAGTAAGTAAGTTATAGCCTGTAGAATCACACTGCAGGGCAAAAGCTTGATCTCACGAATAAGGGTGAGAGGGAGTGGGCCATACTCCACCACGCGGGCCCAGTGCGTGTTGGGGGAGGCAAGTTAGTGGTCAACTTGCTCTCAGAGAATTTTCAAGCCGCCTTGATAGGCGTCTGTCCTGGCTTAACGAATAGTTACAACGACATCTGCGGAACTATCAGAGACTAACTACTTAACGTGCCTTCTGAAGCACGGAAACGCTCGAGATGAAATACCACTAAACGATCACCTATCCAAAGACTGACCGGACCTGGCGTTGCTTAACTTCAGTGATCGTTTCCAATACCGAAGCTTAACTACGCCAATGAGCGCTTCCGATTCTGCGATTTGTATATATTTACGTTATAAAGGTCTAAGAAAATTTTAGTACAAGGGCTTAAGAAGATAAATCAATGAGGTAACCTCCCCGACATGGCCAAACATCTCGAGGATGCGAACGAGATTAAATTAAACGAAGGCATTAGCGAAGTTAGCGGAGCATGTGTCCCGAATGAAATGCATATTATTACAGCCTCCCAACTTCCTTCATAAATGAGTTTACTTACACTGACGTTTTGTTCCCTGAACTCAACTTGTTTTGGGAGATATATTGATTTTTGGAAAAATTTTAGTTTTTAATGACTGAACCCCTTTAATTGGCGTTATTAAATCAACGAAGTGTAGCGTATTTTAAAGATCTTCTGACAAAACTATGAACTGTTGAGATGATCAGGAGAATACCGTATCGAGTGATCCATTCTTAAAAGTGGCAGGGGCGAGGCTAGGCCATGTATTGAGAAGGCCTGATTATCATCCACCCAAGATAGTCCTAGAATAAAACGTAATAGGGAAAAGAGAGGTCGCTCTTAAATAACCTGGCGTCATTCTATTAAAGTGAAACATGACTATGAAATTATCTACAGTATTTTTTCCTGTACTATAACCAGATGAAGGAGTGACAAGATGAAATTATGATAATGAATGAATGACAATTACCACTAGCCTAATATAAGTCCCGAAGCAGGGTTCAGGCCTCATTCTTTTTTAATTCAATCCATTTTTATGTAGGTTTAAATCTAACAACAATTGATTCAACCCTTGTTGTGTTTTATAAAGTAGAAACTTTCATAACTCCATCTCTTAACGCCTTTGCGTCGAGTTTGTGAGACAAAGTCAGAATACACAATTTGTATTTCAATATCAAAGAAACATCGGAAAATATTTTATTTTCTTGACACTCTGCCTACCATTCTTTGTTTATATCATACTAGATTCTGTATTTGCACACCAATTTTGGTGACAACTCAAAAAACAACTAGATAGACTGGGTGTTACAAAAGTAAAATAAACATTTAAATCTTTTAGATTATCAAACTTTGTTGAGATCATCAAACTGAACAACTTTCACTATGGGACCAACATTGAAATCGCGAAAAAAAACAGCAGTAGCTCGAGTAGATTTGTAGTTTAGCACGGAACACCAGATTTTTTTTTCCCGATTTCGATGTTGGTCCCATAATGAAAGTTGTTCAGTTTGATGATCTAAACCACCCCCTTAAATGATTATTTGTATTTTTGTAACTCCTTATAGATAATAATCTCGCAAGATATTAGCATGCCGAAAACTAAATTTAACGTTTCAGTTGCTAATAGGCCAGTCCATAACTCACCAGTATATCCAAATAAGTCCTCAGTCGTCGCGTGAGTGATCGAAGCGGTAACAGAGTCACTACCTGTCATTCTGGACTGAGTCTGGCTACGTTTTGGCAAGTGGAATTAATAATAAGCTCTTTAAAACATCTTTGTTCCACACTCTTACGACTATATTCCCCGAGGACTAGAATAGCTAGAGAGGAAGCTTACGTTATGTTAATGTTACAAATGAAACCTGCATTCGAATCGCCTTATGCATTTTACAAGAGTGGACGCATTTTGGCGTCAATGGCGAGGCGAGTAGCTAGGCTGCGTGTCCACTAGAGGTGAGCGAGGAAGCGAAGCTACAAAGCATTGCTTCTTTTTCCATCTTTCTTCCCTTTTTCTTCATCTATACAAATTATAATTTGATATTGATACGACGAGTTGCGTGGCAAAGGTTGATGTCGTGTCGTATCGACCACAGGTGCAAAGCACAGGTGGAAAGAGACAGGAGTGGCGAATACTAAACCGACAAGAGCGCAGCTTAGCTAAGAGATATGGTCGTTCTTGTCTAAGAATTGGCAACCGGTAGGAAGTTTTTATTCATAAATTATAAATTGTGCAAGTTTTAACTGAATTTTTATAACAGCTCATGTACTCGAGAAAAGAAAGAAATTCTGCCGTGCTCAAGCGAAAATCTTTCTGTTAATTTTATTAAGGTTTTAATTGGATTTGATTCTGCCAAACAAAACCTGAAAAACCTTTGTAGATTTCGGTTTAGGCGCCAAATGATGATGATGATCGACGTAGATAAACGTAGTTCAATGTTGGTCCTGAAAAAAACTAGTGTATCACTTAAAAGGTTTCCCTGATCGAACGATGCATATAATACCATTATTAAGTTTAGATTATTTTTCTTTGAACACAGGTTTCATATGTATTTTAAAGAAAAATAGGAAATATTCTTCATAGCAAATAAAGCCCAGATGTTGAAGATCATTACTATATTTTTCATTTATTTGTATGTCTTTCAAATAACGAGAAGATAGCTTCTAAAAACCAGGAAAATATGGCCCGGCCCTGCGTTTACCTATGGGGAGCGTCTTAAGTCATTAGCAAACTATAAAAGATTTGTCTTTTCTTGTCTTAAATCGTAATAATTATTTTAATTATTCAGATTCACTTTCCTTCACTAGGTGTGAAAAACAAGAAAGAACAGATTTTTGTCATTTTCGGAATTGTCATGATGATTGTATATTATGACAGAAGAAAATAGAGACTATTTTATTATTATTATATTAATGCTCTGTTGGAGATGCATCCTTATGGATCCTTACACTCCGGACGCTTCCTTATCGCTCCAAACTCCCAAGTCGTTGAATTAACTGTAAGCCTTAATAAAAACTTCTCTCAAACTCTGGCTAGTTAGTGTGAAATTGAATTTAAATTCCCTCCTGAGAGCACTCGGAAACTGAAAAAAATTTCCTCTAAAAGGCGGTAGTCGGTACCTGTTGGGAAGTTAGAGTTTGAATTATTTATGTTAAGTGTAAGCCGGCTAGGAATAGCTGGTAATTCTGTTAAAAGGGTGGAGGAGTGAATGAATCGGAAACAGTGTAGCTTCTCACACTCCTCCACCCTTTATTTCCACTTCCTTCCCTTCAACACATCTGTTCAGATGTTATGACTAGGAATTAAAGAGGTATGCTTTTAAGAAACGATGATGAAACGCTTATGAATAGTCAATATCGATAGATATCTATCTATACGTCCATAGTTATTTTGACATTTTCAATTGCTGAGCTCAGCGAATGAGTGCTATTTAGGACCCGCCATTTGATTGGTTAATATTCGTAACGTGCTGTATCGTCTTAGCCATATTATTGGCTTATTACTTGAGACGACCTATGACGCTTTGATAGATTCATGTTTTGATTGGCTGTTATACGTGTGACGTGTTGTGTCGCATGCGATGACCTAGTTGTTTGCATTGACTTGATCGATGCATCTGTATTGTTGTTTAGTCAGCTCTCACGCAGCTCCGCAACGGCTCAGTTTGTGTATTAAACATTTCAGAACAAATACTCAGGGTAAGGTACTTCGAACCCAAGAAAGGATCATAGTTAGATCATAGTCATAATCATCATTATTGCTCCATATCACAGCATAAATATAGTCCTTACGGCAACGGATATACTTGCGCAGAGCAACGGAGGGGGCCTTGCGGGGAAGAGCCACGCGGATCATCCCGAGCTTAGTGTGAAAAAGTCGGGATTGACTGCGCATGACGTACACCGACGGCGGCGTCGCCCGCCATCAAGAGCGTTGTCATACTGTAAGTGTTCACGACAGCGAGTATCCACGTCTACCTCGGCTCCCGCTTCCCCTCACCGCGGTTGCGGGGGCCGAGGCACCCCTCGCTGGCCTTCGAGCGTCTACGCATTTCGCGGCGGTGCTGCTACGATTCCTCCCCGCGAAGTGAGACACCCAACGTTATCAGTGCAAATTCTAATTAGAATCTTTTGTCATTTTTATATTATTTACTCAAAGAATGCACTGATCACGTTGGGTATATCATGTTTATACAATTTCCTAATAGTTTTTTTATAGTTTTTGTCGTTGTATTTGTCACGTATTTCATGACAAATCTATCGTAGTCTTAAGTTTTTATTAAATATTGTTTTTCTTTAGTTATTTATAGGTGTAAGTTTAGTTGTTTAGTGTTTTTTAATAAAGTTTTCATTTTTACAGTTTAGGATAGGCTAGGTTAAGTTTTTCATTGTATAGTGTTGCTTATATCGTGTTTTTTTGAATCCCAAGTTTTAAACTCTTATTTTTCGAGTCACAGTATAGATAGATTTTAACTGATAAATTGAATAGATAGTAGTTAACGAACTTTCTCATAATTTAACTAAAATAACAGTTCAGTTAAGATAAATAAGAAATTATAACGTTTTTAAAGATTGCCTTCACACTTAACACTTTGCCCCCGTATTTTGCATAGTAAACACATACATAGAGCCATAGAAATAGATGCACTAAATGCATACGGTCCAGGTGCACTAAGACAGAAACCTAGGCTATAGACAGAATGCCTATAATTGTTTGGAAATGAAAATGTTTGAATCGGTGCGGTAAAAATTTGCATATTTTTCCGCCTCACTCTGTCTTAGTCACCTGGCCATCCTAACTAGAGTAGACTGTTATATATCAAAATACGGGGACTTATAAGTTCTTTTACCAACAAAAGTTTTTTGTATCTAAATTTTATAGTTTTAAAGATATTGTCAAATATGTGTGTAAACCTAAGTGAAATTGATGTAAAACCAAAACAAAATTAGAAAATAAAACAAGGCCGTCCCTACGGTATTGCCGTGAGGTAGCTCAGTAAATTCGATCGCTCAGTTCGATAATCAGTCGCAACAAGAGTCCTCACAGCAAAACCGGAAGAAAGCTAGCGAATATCAACTGAAGAATTCTTTTATTGGAAGAACCCCCCCCGCTTCTGCTGCCCCGCTCTCAAGACAGCTGCTCTCCCTCCACGGCCCTAGTCTCACACGTACTGCCGTAATCGGGACTGTAGTCCGGCGATAGTCTCTAGTAGCAAATGTGCGAAACCAGACGAACGTCGAAGGCTGGTTGACCACATTTTATGGTCCTTCGAGCCGGATACCGTCCTGAGCGTACTGTGAGACCTGGGTGAAGACCTGGAAGACCTGCTGTATAGAAAATGCCAGTGACAAGAAGTATGAAGTCTGTGCCGCGTCGCGACGGACTCCCGCTCCGTGAAGAGGAGTCCACGTCACGTCCTGGTGTGTCTGCGTCGGGCACCGCGGCCGACTCCGAGCCCACGGCGTCGTCCGCGACGACCACGGAGTCGCGTACCGCCACCACAGCCCCAGACACATCAGCCACGTCGACTGACGCCACGAAAACCACCGCACCACAGAAGTCACCACGATCCAGAGCATCGAAAGCATCCAGCAGAAAACAACGGGAGCTGGCGCAGGCCCGGCTAGAGCTCTTACGAGCTCGCGTCGAACTAGCCGAGGCCAAAGTCAGCGTACTAGAAGAAACTTCAGATGAAGAGGACTCAATAGATGAAACGGTCCGAGAAGAAAGGACGTCGGAATGGGTCGATAGAAGCACTCTCGCCCTCACGATGGAGCCTCACAACGTGCCTGAACCTTGTTCGGAACCACCGCCCGCCGCTCTGCCGCCACCAGTGCCGTGTGACGCCGAGCCCGGGTGTCGCGTGGACGCCGAAGCACGAGGCCCCATTAATAGTCAACCGACGAAAACTACGGAGGCGAGGCCCTATTGGGAGGGCCTCCCCGTGGACCACCGCCACCCTGCCGCGTTGCTGGAGCCGCCGCCACGACAGGGAGAACCAAGACTGATTATAGATAGAAGCGCGGCCCTGGCGCGGGAGCCCTGGGAGAGCACCGGGGAGCCACGCCAGCCTGTAGCGCCGCAACAGCCGCCTACGCTACAGGAAATACGAAAACATATAGAAGATAGAAGATGGGACGCGGCGCAGAGGCCCCCGGGTGGGGACGTCGCCGGAGATCCGCATCACCTTGTCGCGCCGCACCAGCAGCCTCCGCGACAAGACAGCAAATCGAATGAGTTGGCGATACAAGAGCTCGCCAGCGCCATCACTCTCGCCGCGCGGTCCGCGGGACAGCCCGCAATCGCGTCAAGGGTTCCTGATCTACCCTTCTTCAGTGGCCAGTCGGCGGAGTGGTTACCGTTCAAGATAGCAGTGGAAGAATCAATGGCACAGCTGACAGAACAAGAAACGATAGCGAGACTACGACGGAGCCTGCGCGGGCCGGCGCGGGACGCGGCCCACTGTTTGTTCGTGGGCCACACAACAACATTGGAGGTAATGCAGCTTCTACAGGCAAGATTTGGACGACCCGATGCGCTCGTCATGGCTGAAATGAAAAAGCTGGACCGGGAACCTGCGCTGAAGAAAAGGTACACCGACCAGATTCAAGATTACATAGAAAAAGACTACGCGGAGGAAGCGCCCAAGACCACCGCGCGACCCAATAAGGTATGGTACCTACCTCACTTCGGCGTAGTGAACCCGGAGAAACCCGAAAAGCTGCGAATAGTGCACGACGCGGCGGCGAAGTCAAGAGGGACGAGTTTGAACGACCTGCTGCTGTCCGGTCCCGACCTACTTCAATCCCTGCCCGGCGTGCTGATGAGGTTTCGACAGCGAAACATAGCGGTCACAGCTGATATTCGTGAAATGTTCATGCGAATATCGATTCGAGAGGAAGACAGAGACATGCAGCGCTTCCTATGGAGAGGGGAGCGACGCGATGGACCTCCGACCGAATATCGCATGAAGAGCGTAATATTCGGGGCCACCTCTTCGCCTAGCACAGCCATTTTTGTCAAGAATCGAAACGCCGAGTACTTCAAAGAAAAGTTCCCGGAGGCCGCCGACGCCGTAGTACGTAGTCATTACGTAGATGACTATATAGCTAGCTACGACACCGAGGAGGAGGCTCTACGAGTCTCCAATCAAGTCTCATTCATACATAGTCGAGGTAATTTTTTCCTTACTAAATGGGCATCGAACTCTCAACTTGTACGTGGACAGCTGGCGCCGGGTGAGAAAAAAGAAGTGGTTCAACTCGACACCGAGAAAATACTCGGAATGGTCTGGCGGACGCAGACCGACACGCTCTCGTTCAACATAAACGAACGTAAGTTGCCCACTTCACTACTCGACGGTACACCCACTAAGAGAGAGGCTCTACGTGTTGTTATGTCTATCTACGATCCACTGGGGCTTGCTACACCGATCACCGTGCAAGCCAAACGAATACTGCAGAACACATGGCGCTCTGGCATCGACTGGGACACCGAGCTACCACCAGCGGAAGCAGATGCATGGAGGAGTTGGGTCGGCGAGGCTAAGCAACTCTCAAGTTTAGCCGTGCCGCGCTGCTACGCCCAACTAGCACACGCGACGACGATAGAGCTTCACACGTTCGTCGATGCCAGCAGTTCGGCCTACGCGGCCGTCTCCTACTGGCGAGTGATCGACGGCGACGGACGTGTCTGCGTGTCCCTCATCGCTGCAAAGGGACGAGTCGCGCCGCTGAAGACTGTGTCAATCCCGCGCCTCGAACTACAAGCTGCAGTGCTGGGCGCCCGCCTAGCACAATCGATCGCTACAGAACACGATATCAAGCCTCATCGACGTATATTTTGGTCAGACTCACGCACCGTGCTCACATGGCTACGCAACGGTCCTCGAGTATACAAACCATTCGTCTCACATCGTGTCGCCGAGATCGGTGAGTCCACAAAGACATCGGAGTGGAGGTGGGTCCCCACCAAGGCAAACGTCGCGGACGACGCGACGAGAGAGGCGCCGGGAAATTTCGAGTCGACACATCGCTGGTTCACGGGGCCGCCTTTCCTACACGCACAGGAAAGTGAATGGCCGGCCGAGACAGATAGTACTACGGACGACGTCGACACCACCGAAGAGCGCCTGCATGTGACGAGGTCAACGACACGACTCACCGAAGCCCTACCCGATGTGAAACGTTTCTCTAACTTCAATCGTCTGCTACGATCGACCGCACGAGTTCTACAATTCATCGAGTTACTACGCGCGCCGCAACAATGTAACGTGGCCTACAAACGAACAAAGAAAAGTACAGACAGCGACGCGACGTGGAGAAACAACAATGAAAATCGTAAGAAAATTGTCAAGAAAGCGGCGACGAGCGACGTGACTACATCGCCGTACAAACCTATTGAAGTACATCACATACACCGTGCACAGCTCCTGTGGATTCGAGCCCAACAAGAAATAGTTTTTGCTGACGACGTGACCGCCCTGCGCCTGGGGCGCCCCCTACCTACAGATAGCAGACTCAAACAGCTGTCCGTCACCTACGGACAAGACGGCGTGATACGACTACGGTCACGCATAGACGCCGCTACGGACATTTGTTACAGCCAACGAGAGCCTGCGATAATAGAGGGCGGCCACCCGTGGACACAGCTTTACATCGCACATGTTCACACACAGCTACACCACGGCGGGTTCGAGACTACAGCGAACGAGGTACGACAACACTACTGGGTGCTACGCCTGCGCTACGCCGTTCGTAGCGCTGTGACACAGTGCCTACGGTGCCGCATCGCTAAGGCGAAGCCGGCGCAACCATCAACGGGCAACCACCCACCGAGTCGCCTTGCTCATCATCAGCGGGCCTTCACTTTCGCGGCCCTCGATTATTTCGGGCCCCTCACCGTGACCGTCGGCCGTACTCATCAAAAAAGGTACGGCGTGCTCTACACGTGCCTCACTACCCGAGCTGTACACATAGAGCTCGCGGGTAGTCTCAGCACGGACTCTGCGGTGATGGCGCTGAGGAGGTTCATCGGACGACGTGGCTGCCCTACAGAGCTCTGGTCGGACCAGGGCACCAACCTGCGCGGCGCCGACGTCGAGCTTCGCCGCGCGATCGACGGGGCGACGCAAGAAGAGGCGTCGCTACGCGCCATCCGGTGGCGCTTCATACCGCCGAGCGCCCCATTCATGGGGGGCGCATGGGAGCGTATGGTGCGGAGCATCAAAACCGCACTATACACAACACTGAACGAGCGCGCGCCCAAGGAAGAGGTGCTCGCTACACTACTCGTCGAGGCGGAGCACACAGTAAACAGCCGCCCCCTCACACACCTGTCGACGGCCCCGGACGACGAGGAAGCCCTCACGCCCAACCACTTCCTCCTGGGCGGGCCATCACGCGTCCCACAACCCGGGACGTTCACCGACGGCGACATCAGCGGGCGCAGGGAGTGGCGAGGCAGTCAGCGGCTGGCCGACCACTTCTGGGCGCGCTGGGTGCGCGAGTACCTCCCCGAGCTGCAACACCGGCGGGAGCCCCGCGCCACTGGAGGCGCAATTCAGCTGGGCGATCTGGTCCTCATCGCAGACGGGACCCTGCCTCGCAACATCTGGCCGCGAGGCGTCGTGGTCGCCACCTTCCCCGGCCCCGACGGCGAGATACGAGCTGTCGACGTGCGCACCAACAAGGGAGTCTTGCGGCGGCCCACGAAGAAGCTGGTGATCCTGCCCACTGCCAACGAGTCGTCCTGATGACCACGGGACTGCCTGCTGCCGCTCACACGAAAAGTTCCAGCTACGAGAGCTGCGGCGGGAGAATATGTTCACGACAGCGAGTATCCACGTCTACCTCGGCTCCCGCTTCCCCTCACCGCGGTTGCGGGGGCCGAGGCACCCCTCGCTGGCCTTCGAGCGTCTACGCATTTCGCGGCGGTGCTGCTACGATTCCTCCCCGCGAAGTGAGACACCCAACGTTATCAGTGCAAATTCTAATTAGAATCTTTTGTCATTTTTATATTATTTACTCAAAGAATGCACTGATCACGTTGGGTATATCATGTTTATACAATTTCCTAATAGTTTTTTTATAGTTTTTGTCGTTGTATTTGTCACGTATTTCATGACAAATCTATCGTAGTCTTAAGTTTTTATTAAATATTGTTTTTCTTTAGTTATTTATAGGTGTAAGTTTAGTTGTTTAGTGTTTTTTAATAAAGTTTTCATTTTTACAGTTTAGGATAGGCTAGGTTAAGTTTTTCATTGTATAGTGTTGCTTATATCGTGTTTTTTTGAATCCCAAGTTTTAAACTCTTATTTTTCGAGTCACAGTATAGATAGATTTTAACTGATAAATTGAATAGATAGTAGTTAACGAACTTTCTCATAATTTAACTAAAATAACAGTTCAGTTAAGATAAATAAGAAATTATAACGTTTTTAAAGATTGCCTTCACACTTAACACTTTGCCCCCGTATTTTGCATAGTAAACACATACATAGAGCCATAGAAATAGATGCACTAAATGCATACGGTCCAGGTGCACTAAGACAGAAACCTAGGCTATAGACAGAATGCCTATAATTGTTTGGAAATGAAAATGTTTGAATCGGTGCGGTAAAAATTTGCATATTTTTCCGCCTCACTCTGTCTTAGTCACCTGGCCATCCTAACTAGAGTAGACTGTTATATATCAAAATACGGGGACTTATAAGTTCTTTTACCAACAAAAGTTTTTTGTATCTAAATTTTATAGTTTTAAAGATATTGTCAAATATGTGTGTAAACCTAAGTGAAATTGATGTAAAACCAAAACAAAATTAGAAAATAAAACAAGGCCGTCCCTACGGTATTGCCGTGAGGTAGCTCAGTAAATTCGATCGCTCAGTTCGATAATCAGTCGCAACAAGAGTCCTCACAGCAAAACCGGAAGAAAGCTAGCGAATATCAACTGAAGAATTCTTTTATTGGAAGAACCCCCCCCGCTTCTGCTGCCCCGCTCTCAAGACAGCTGCTCTCCCTCCACGGCCCTAGTCTCACACGTACTGCCGTAATCGGGACTGTAGTCCGGCGATAGTCTCTAGTAGCAAATGTGCGAAACCAGACGAACGTCGAAGGCTGGTTGACCACAGTAAGCCTAATAGTAATACTGTGTCCACATGGTTACATGGGGGGGAAAATGATTGAGTTTTGCAATTTATCTGTTCTGTGTATCCCAGCTTCATGAAAGCTTCATAAAACGATTTTGATACAGTTTTCACTGATCAAAAGTCCATAAAACTATACGTGTTAATGAATTAACGCAAAACTAGAAAGTAGTTTGTTTAGAATTGAGAGCAGAATCGAATTATCATGTTTTCAACATAGGTAATTTCTTAAAAAAAATAAAATTAATTTGTTCGTAAAATTTAAAATTTACTGAACTCGATCTCAACCCACCGCACGGGTACACTCACCCTACTTACTATCAAAACAAGATTCTTAAAATGTATCGAAGAGCCCGTTATTTTTTTTCATTCATTGCTGAAATGATAACAAATCATTTTACCTCAAAACTTAAAATGGGAATAACTTTAAATTTTAACTATCAAAATAATGCAATTATTGTTTCAATCTAATTATTTTCTTATAAATCAGGTGGGTGTACCAGGTTTTGCGCTTATTCATTAACACGTTGTTTAATTTTTACACTTGGTCTAAAACAACGGAATTTTTTTCTTCAATCAGAATAAAACTGAACAATTTTCACTATGGAGAACGCTTCAGGAAGCGCGAAAAAAATCAGCTGTCCCACACATTTGAGCAAGTTAAGTACTGCAGTTTTGTATGAAATAGCTGATATTTGTTAGGCTCCATAGTGAAAATTGTTCAGTATTATGGTCTGTGTTCACCGTTTCAGTCTGCGGAGGGCTGTCCCTTACACCCTAAATTCATTAGCTCACGATCGCAATCAAGCGATTGGTGGGGTTTCAGTCAGAAGCATAAAAGCAACTACAATCTATCTTTCTAAGCTCTTAGTTGTAATGAGATGTAAGGGAATGAAATTCGCAGCGTCAGAAATAGTGTCAGTGTCAATAGATTGGACGCACAACGCAGTGGCCGTATCCAAGTCAAAGGTCTGCATATTTCGTTTCGGGACCGTCTCAACAATAAATTCAATGTAAGTATTCTGCGTTATTCAAAAAGCGCTTGTGATTGAATTATGAAACCCTTGTTAGGATTCTCTTTGTAGCTTTAGTAAAGATATTTTCATATTCGCATATAATGTAGAGTATAATAGTTAAACCCGCTAAGTGTGTGTAGAACTCGTTTGCAGATGGTTCTATATTGTGAAGGATAGAAGTTACATAATAAGTGTTACTTTCTTTTTGTTGAGAATATATATATTTTTAACCCCCGATGCATAAAGAGGGGTGTTATAAGTTTGACGCCAATGTCTGTGTGTCTGTCTGTCTGTGGCATCGTAGCTCTCGAACGGATGGACCGATTTAGATGCGTTTTTTTACGTGAAAGCAAGTTTCCTTGCGGTGGTTTTTAGCTATATTTGGTAAAAATCGAACTTTAAAAATTATGAAATAACATTAAAGCACAAATTTAAAAAAAGCCCCAAGACAAAAAAAACAAACATTTTAAAAATAAAAAATAATTCGGTCACCTTTTGGGGATGTTAGCAAATGTATGTTTAAATCTCTTTAAGATTTTTTAGGTTATTCGGGGCCCGCAATTGATTGTATAAAAATCAATGGTCATTTCAAAGCGGTCCCCTACGCATTAATTGACCTAAAATATCATAAAGAGAGTTAAGAAGTAAAACATACATTGGCTTACATCTCCAAATAGGTGACCGAATTATTTTTACTTTTAAAATGTTTGTTTTTACCGTTGGGGGTTTTTTTGAAAAATACTGTCACAATCATCTTGAATATTATCAGATATTCGGACCTACTTTTGTAGAAACTTGTCTTAAAAGGCGACTCATAATCATCGCTCTGTTTTTTTGAAATGTTTTGGATTATTCTACATACAAACACACCTAAACTCACGACCTTTTTTGGCTTGGTTAGAATCATTGCTACAACTGCCAACTGTATTGCAGGCAATTGTAGCAAGGCTCCCATTTACCATATTGAAGGTTTTACGATGAAATCGCCTCATGCGACACCCACGGGAAGAAATGGAGTGGTCTATTCTTAGCCGGAACCACACTGTACTGAATACCTAATATTTAGATTCAGCCTGTATGATTCCATTGCAGGACAAAGGCCTCTTTCTAATAAGGTTGAGTATTCAACGCAGATGACGTTGTGGGTAATAGCTAGGGTGTAAGTGACAGCCTATCGAATACTGAAACGGTAAATTCAGACCACCAACTTTCACTATGAAGCCACCCTCAGAAAACGCGATAAAAATCAGATGTTTCATACAAAACTGCTGTACCTACCCGACTCATATGCAGTGTGTAAGTGACAGCCTGGCAAATACTGAAGCGGTGAACTCAGACCATCTAACTGAACAACTTTCACTATGGAGCCTACCTCAGGAAACGCGAAAAACAATCAGCTGTCCCATACATTTGAGTCGGGTAGGTATAGCAGTTTTGTATGGGACAGCTGATATTTTAGACCCTGTATTTTTTTTTTTTATTTACTTATTCCATATAATGGCTACAAGTGTGTCTTAAAAAATACCACGCCAAACTGTACAACAGTTTATCGGCGAAGAGCTCATAACAATAACGTTTGTTTGTACTTTACTATTACTATACCAAACGGATTGAAAAATATACCTAGTCGCTTTTGTCAGAGCTTTGCAGTATGTTTGACAATTTTATATTCAAGTAGCTCTCAGCGAACCAACTACGAAGCCAAGCGAAGTGACAGTCCGTTTTCCAAGCGATGTGTCGCGCGATGCGTCGTGTCGTGTCGTCGGATCGTTTGTCGTCTGATCGATCGTCGTGTGTGTCGTCGTCTCATCGGCCTCGATATATCATAGCTGTCTACGCTGACTAATGGACACTGACATACATTATAAAGGGTGTCCCAAAACTCAACGTCAAGTCAAAAACAGGAGATAGGCGAGCTTATGACTGTTCAGGGAAAAATACAAAAAAAATGTAAGTTTGATAGTTTTCGAAATTTTGATTTTTTATGTTAAAAGTTTTAAAGTGAAATATAGCACAAAAAATCCAAAATTCTAATAGCGATATATTGCATACAGTATCAGTAAACCCTGTTTTTTTTAAATTTATTTTATATTTTCCATGTACAGACAAGCCAAGATCACAATTTTATTATTATGCAAGTGTAAATGATAACCGCGTAAGTCTCAAAGCAATTATGATAATATTTCTGTCAGAAAAGTTAATTTCTAGGTCTCTCACTTAATATAATTGAAATTGAAAGCTAGAAAATATCAAAAACATAAAGAAAATATAATTAGCATCGACTCTTGCTAGTGACATAAAAAGCAAAACTAATTAACATTGAGTAGACGCTAGCTCTACTATTAGCGCCTTTGCTATTTCTAAATATTCATTAAGTAAAAGCTTTTCAATAAAATGATACCTATCTAAAAGGTGCTGAAGTGCTGAAGAGGTCGGAGATTGAATGAAGCCTCGTTTGCACGTGTACTCGGCCGCGAGCTGAAGGCAAAGATAAGTGCGCGCTCTAGAGGTGGCGAGTGAGAGGCTAGTGAAGTCATCTGCAAGTGCTGCCAGGTAAGATTTGTAGATAATCGAATTGAAAATTGGAAAAAATTCATCATTAAAAGATTGCAATTCAGCCCATCTTGAATTGTTTCGTTACTAAAAGCGCGACGCGCCTTTGCTGCATAAAACATAACCACCTGAAAACTGCGTTTACAGCGACAATTAGCATGGAAAAATAGTCAAGTAAACCGTAGTCAAAAAATCGAGAAATCATACAAGAGGGGCTGGTTCGAAAACTTTGGTGTGATGTTACCTTTGACATTAACTTACCCCTGCAAATGGTAAATCCGAAATAGTTATATCTGGCAACACTAACATCAAGTAAACGTAGTTTTAATTGAGTGGATGCTTCGTTGACACGCTCCCTGGGCTGCCATATCCTTCTGCTATTAGTGTAGACTGGTGCCAAGACTGCCAAGGCTTGTAAACTTAACTTTGTACCTAACTGCATTTGTTTTTAGGTTACATTTAGTTTAACTATACAGGGTGTAACAAAACACACTAGTAATACTATTCTTTGGAAATACTTAAGGGTGCTTCAGACCATCAAACTGAACCACTTTTACTATAGAGACAACTTCGCAACAACAAATCAGTTTTTTTCATACAAAACTGCAATATCGAGTCGACTCAAATGTATGAGACAGGAAATTTTTATTTTCGCTATTTCATTGTTAGCTTCATTCTGAAAGTTGTTCAGTTTGATGGTATGGAACACTTCCTTAAATATTACTAGGGTGTTTTGTCACACCTGTAGATAATGTCTCTACAAAAGGTTGTTGAAACTACTCGCTATTGAAAGTTTAAAGATATGCTCATAGTATTAGAAAGAGTACATGCCTTATTCGTAGACACGCCTAGATACAATATGGACACTACAACGTTCTGACGTGGCCTTCATTTATATTTTATTACATAAATTGGTTGATTTTACCTCAGTTTGAGACCATTATATTATTAGCATATAATTACAAGGTGATTTTTGTTTTGTACCCACTGTCTATTATAAGGGGCGACGGGCTCACTACCCATCACACTGGCTGGTCAGAGCCATGATACACATGCCTCGAAATTAAAGCATTCAGGTTTCCTTGCGATGTTTTACTTCACCAAAAAGCCGGCGGGGTAACGAATCGTACATAAAATCCGAAAAACTCATTGGGACGAGTCAACTCAAACTCAAAATGTTTTATTAATCAAAATAATATCTCATGGATAGCTTTCTGACGTCATTTTTAGGGTCGCGTAGTCAAACAAAGAACCCTTATACTTTCGTCCATTCTGTCTGTCTGTCTGTCTGGCTGTGTGCCCCGCCTCAATAACTCGCTCATTTTTGCACTATCATGAAGACAGATAACAGTAACGAAAATAAATCGCGCTATCATTGTTTTTCATAAATTTCTCTTAGGTAAGATAAACAGGTTAAAACATTTTCATCTTTTTCTACTTACACAATGGCTACGGAACCCTATCATGGGCGAATTACACGCTCTTGGCTAGTTTTGACTCTACCATCGCCTCCTGCACGGAAATCATGATTAAATTACATTATTATAACACAATCGGAATAAAAAGAACAAGTACCACTAGTCGAAGTAAGTCAAAGATATAATCAATCGATCTCCGAACAGAAACCGGAGATGTCAAACTCGTTGTAGAAGTTTTTCGATAACTGTACAACTTGGATTCTCTATAAATGCCGACAAGAAAATGAAGGCATCAAAAACTTGATAAAGGGCCTTTGATTTTATAGGCGAGCCGATTTATGGGCGTGTCCTGGGATCTCGTAAAGTTGATCCCGGGACTTTTGGGATTTTCCGCGCGACAGCGATCATTTCCCGGTAATGAGGGCGGGACACCGCGGCTGTGACGTCATCTTTCATACGACCAGATTTATTGTGATGTTGACACAGAGAAATTAGTACAAAAATGACATAGTTACTCATGTAAATTCACGAATATGTTATAAATCATAAATTATTATTATTATTTTAAATTTTGTCTTCTTCCAAATTGTTCTTTTCTAATTCTAGAGTTAATTATGATTGCAATACCATGTGATTTTTGAATGTTTAATTGGCCTATGTATTAGCGACTAGATTTAAATGTAAATTTTATTAGTAATGCGAAATACGTTATGCTGTTGGTGTACCTATTAAATAAATTAAATTAAATTAAGTTATCTTTCGGCGAGGTCAGAAACTTTGCAACAAATGGAATTGAAAGTAAAAAAGTTGTCCATGTTAATATTTCTGCGTTTCAAAAATCGACTGTATACGCTTATAGGGTGCCCAGAAACGTTTATATAATAACCCACATAGCTTTTAAAGAGTGCAGCTGTAGCAAAATTTTACTTTTAGCATGTTTACACAGATAGCCCACCACGCGTACCCAATGCAGATTTCCTCTTCAGAAAATTTCTTCTTCTGAGTACGCAGGTTTCCTCACGATGCCGACCGACCGACCGACCGACGGAAAAGGAACCGACAGCCGACGGATACTGAAAAAAAACCTTTAGCATTTGAGAGCAGTCGAAAAAAATCTCATTGGTACATTGGAATGTCGATCGTGCGGATTCGTACCCATGATCATTCTTGATTCAGTGCACACACCTCTCCGCAACGCGCCACCGATGCTCTCCAAAAGTATAAACCAACAATTGCATTAATTAAGGAGGTAATAAAAATGTACGTCAAAGATTGATAATTAACACTCAGTTGCAGAAACGCTCATTAGAGTTAATCCTCCATTAAATCTCTTGCTAGCTTTTAATAAGTCAACAAGACAAAAAGTGATAGCAAGAAATTTTAGGATTTAATTTTAATGAGCGTTTCTGCAAATGAGTGTTAGTAGGTAAGTAGCGACACACCATGCCGATATTATGGGACTGATTTTCGACGTGATTACGCCTATGCTTTCTAAATTATCCACACACAGGATTTGCGATTTATTGGGATCGTATTTCTTGGAAATTTATTGAAATAGTAGAGTTTTCATTTCAACGAATGAAAGAATTTTCTTTTCATTCTGTACCAGAATACATACATCATTTTAATTTCAATTTATTTCACGAAAGTGCTACACGTATTTTACAAATAGATAAGTGCGACTCAATTCCTTATTTGATCACCGTCATGCAGTCATCATATTCTGACCTGATTAACGTCATGACGTCATGATAATTTGGAACATTTCTTTACTTCGACCATCCAATCAGTTGACTTTTCTTACTTCAGAAGGATAGAATACAAAAGTATTGATTTCTGAATAGGTCAACGCGTCACTTGTGTCCTCTCCTCTCTTGACGTGTCCAGGAAGTGGAAACTTGATCCTCAACTTCGGGACCCGGGTCGGAAGGGAAACACAAGGGCGTCCTGTATTTGAATATCGAATGCTAATTCAAGATCAATTCGAGTGGGGTACGCAATACGGTCGTAAGTGGAGATCAAAATTGATTCAAGATCGGGGAAAAATATGGGAGGTTTGCAAAAGTTGTGTGGAATGTTGAGTACGATAAGTTACTAAAGGTAATTGCTAAGTTTGCGATATTTCAAGATTCAGGAAGGTAAGGACGAGAGTGGCATGTATAGTCCTTTGTCAGAGAATGAGAGCCATGTACATACGGCGACACATCAAGCTACGCAAAACTGAAATAAGCTGGTCGCGCGTAGGTAGAGTAATGTATAATGTCGTTCGGCCAGCTTATGTTGATTTTGCGTAGCTCGATGTGTCGTCGTGTGTACAATGATAGGATTAATTTAAGATTTGTACGGAATACTTAGAGCCTCGATAACCTCGAAACTATACACCGTGTTAATGAATTAACGTTAAACTAGAAAGTAGTTTGTTTGGAATCGAGAGCAGAATCGAATTATCATGGTTTCAATACAGGTAATTTTTATCAAAATATTATACAACGTGTTAATGAATTAATGCAAAACTTGAAAGTAGTTTGTTTAGAATCGAGAGCAGAATCGAATTATCATAGTTTCAACATAGGTAGTTTTTTTCAAAAAATTTATAAATTTGTTTGTAAAATTTAAAATTTACTGAAGTCGATCTCAACACAAGGGCACACTCAACCTACTTACTACCAAAATAAGATTCTCAAAATGTATCCATGAACACGTTAGCGCTTTTATTCATTGTTGAAATGATAACAAATCATTTTTGCCTCAAAACTTAAAATGTGAATAACTTTAAATGTTAACTATCAAAATAATGAAATTATTGTTTCAATCTAATTATTTTGTTGTAAATCAGTCAGGTTTTGCGCTTATTTATGAACACGTCGTATATCTTGTTTGTAAAATTTAAAAATTCACTGAACTCGATCTCAACCCACCGCTCAGGCATTATCACCCTACTTACTACCAAAACAAGATTCTTAAAGAATGATACATGAGCATGTTAGCGCTTTCATTCATTGCTGAAATGATAACAAATCATGTTTACCTCAAAACTTAAAATACGAATATCTTTCAAAATTATGAATTGTTCCAATCTAATTATTTTGTTCTAAATCGCTTACTCATTAACACGTTTTATATTTCAACGGAAATCTGACAATTGTAGAGCACACATATTGGTTTCTCAATCGTGTCTAAAAAAAATCATTGAATTGATTGATCTCCAAAATACTATCAGACTTCGTTTATGAATCGCACCAAAGGTATGCAACTGTTTACCCTAATACCCTGTAGGTATAACATAATTTTCCTGTTAGCTCTATCAACGTTACCTGATATCACAGTTGCCTTAATAACAGAGTGCCATGCTCACGTATCAAGCAATTACCATAAATTAAGTTGATGTAAAGTAATGTTTACATCTGCATAAGACCGTCGCGTCGGTCCCCTGCGGAATATGTAATCCTGTTTCTTAGCATAATTGAGTTAGCGAGACATAATCTGCCCGGTAGTGGGTAGCCTAGCTACCGGTATTCAAACACTTGTACAGCTCTTTGACATGTAAATGGCTAATGTACATAGTACCCGCATGTACTGTAGAGGGGAAAAGCGCATATTCGGGTAAAATTAATGTTTTTTGCATAGGCGTAATTACGTACCTACAGGAAGGCGGGCGGCGGCGCGGCTCGGCGTAGGTATTGCTCAACATTCTGTCGCTCTTCTAAAGTTTTTTATTTACGTTTGTCGTAAGCATGAGTTTTGTAACTCTTTAGTAAAAAAAATCTAGATAACATTGCTTTTCTCATAATAATACAGGATGTAAGTGACAGCCGTGAAATTCAGATCATCAAACTGAACTACTTTTACTATCGAGCCATCCTCAAGAAACGCACAACAGCTGTACCTACTTATCTCAAATGTATGAAATAACAAATTTTTTCTCACGCTTCCTGAGGGTGTCTCCGTAGTGAACGTTGTTCAGTTTGATGATCTAAATTCACCGTTTCATTATTTGCTAGGCTGTCACTTACACCCTGTATAAGACATGAAGACGGATAAGTGTTTAAAAACGAAAAACAAGCAACTAGTGTCCGAAGTTGGTTTGGTCGCAGCCGAAACTTTGCATTTAGCCATCTGCGGCCGTAGTATGATGGGCGCGATAAGGCTATATCACGCCTTTTATCTCGTTCGTACGCGCGCAAATAGAAAGATACGGCCGTTCGTTTGTTTGCTTCGGCTTCGCCCAAAAATTGAAATTCGGTCGGATACTAATTACAACTCTTGATTTTGTTTTTCAATTATGAAGTTGGAATAAAACAAAATGTTATTAAAATTTAATTCAGAAGGAAATCAATGAAAGTCGGCGATAGTTACCGGGTGTCTATAGGTATTGTAATATGAATACACTTTAGTCCTTGACAGTACATAACAAAACAGTAATACAGCCATGTATTATGTACATTAAACGTCGTGACCAAATAAGGGCTCAGTATACAATATTACATTGCATGGCCGCTAGGTGGTCGTACAAAGGATCTCTACTATTATTATAAAAATGTAAAAGAAGTGTGTCTGTATATCGATGAAATTTACAAAAAAACCGGCCAAGATCGTGTCGGACAACCATGATAGGGTTCTGTAGCAGTTATTAAGTAGAATTAGCAAAAAGTAATAAATTCGATTATCTTACTTAATGAAAATTTTGAAACTTAACGATAGCGCGAGTTAATTTCGTGCCTCGTGCATTTCGCCATAAAGTAAATTTTTTTTCCAACTGTTATATGGGAGTTACATATTTCACGAATTTCAACGGGGTCAAAAAACATATTTTCTTCATAACTACTACATTTCTGTTTTTGGGTTACTGTTATCTGTTTTCATGCCAAATTTCGGTGCAAAAATAAGTGAGTTATTAAAGCGGGCATACAGAACAGACAGATAGAATGGACGAAAGTATAAGGGTTCCTTGTTTGACTACAGAACCCTAAAAAAGTAACGATATGGTTTTTAACTGTCCCTGACTCCAAACTACCAATTTTTTTATTGTTGTCTGTCTGTTTGTCTGTTTGACTGATTTTAATGAAACTTTTTTTTTAGTTGGTAAAATCTGGTAGGTATACAGGGTGTAAGTGACAACCTAGCAAATACTGAAATAGTGAACTCAGACCATCAAACTGAATAACTTTCACTATGGAACCTACCTCAGGAAACTCGAAAAAAATCTGCTGTCCCATACAAAACTGCTGTACCTACCCGACTCAAATGTATGGGACAGCTGATTTTTTTCGCGTTTCCTGAGGTAGGCTCCATAGTGAAAGTTGTTCAGTTTGATGGTCCGAGTTCACCGTTTCAGTATTTGCTAGGTTGTCACTTACACCCTGTATAGGTATATCGTTGATCTCGCTACGATACACCCGTGCGGACGAAGTCGCGGGTCGACTGTAGTTTATTATAACAGTAGATGCGGATTGAACGGGGATGTTAATTGATATAACTCCACATAATTGCGACATGTTTAAACAGGTAACATGCCGCCGGATTTAAATTAAAGCTCGCTTTTATTTTATTTACTAGAGCGTTTACCGGGAAATTCCACCTCGTGAAATGGATAACTGCTGGGATAGAAGTGTCAAAAACAGAGTAAAAAGACTATTAGTAGCTTTTACTAGACTTTGATTATTTGTGATTATATCGGCCGGTGCTGCCGGTGCTGCCGCGTGCGGTCGCATTCCCGCTATCTTTCTCGCTCTAGCAAATGACGTTTCTGAGCGACAGAAAAAGATAAAGCGTGTAAAAATTCGATTCCGCGCTGCCAGATGAGGCTCAAGTTTGTTACTAAAATGATTTCGGCACAAACGACTAAAATCTGTTTTCTAAACTAGAATAAAATTACAACAATAATAATACAATCATGTTAAAGTATTGATAAAACATTAATTGATTGATTAATTGGAATACTAAATCTTAACCAATGTAACCAATCAGATAACGAAAACTGCACACTATCAAGAAAAAACAATACAAAGTTGTAAGGAAGATCTTCACTTTTACTTTACTTTTTCTTAGACGAATTATATACGGACCCGCCTCGCCTTAGCATTTCCCCTCTACCAACGTGCAAGATAAAAAATCTTACGCATTTACATTCAATTGTTTACCTTATCACTAAACGCGACAGCCTATAATTGCGGAACAATAATTTTGTACTTATGACGTTTGGGGTTCACACGACACTGTTTTTCATGATTTTTAACATTTAAAATTAGAATCTAAACTAATGGAATAAAATTCAAAGTTGCGTATCTCATGCTACCTCGCCCCCCGCAAAAAGTGGCAGAAAAGTTTGTTAGTAGAATTACACGCCTAACTTGTACTCATATAAATAGTTTAAGCTTTTCCACACCAATCTTAACAACTAATGAAAAGAGGATAAAAAGAATCTAGTTTGACACAGCGCTAGGGATCAACAGGAGCGAGGAGTAAATCGTGTGAATTGAGCCGGGGGAGGGGAGGGGAGGGGCGGAATTAGCAGCTTGCTCGTAAACAAGGAGACGCGCCTTAACGCCCGCCTCACTTAGCACCGCCGAGAGTTGTAACACACTGAACAAGCAGTAACGACACTAAGCCCACATGACTAAGTCAAAGCCAACATAATTTATTCAACATACAAGGTGTAACAAAAGATCGTCAAACTGAACTTCTCTATTGGACCAACATCGAAATCGAGAAAAAAAATTTGCTGTCCCATACATTTGGCTCGAGTAGGCTTGCAGTTTTGTATGGAAGATCAGATTTTTTATCGCGATTTCGATGTTGGTGCCATAGAGAAAGTTGTTCAGTTGGACGGTCTGATCATCCCCTTAAAAAGTGTCAGCTTATTAAGAAGGAACCTGTATATGAGCTTGAAGCACACTTATTAAACTTCATATCTTTTTTTGAAGCTACCACCGGGTCGGAACGTATTATCGCTTTAGAAAAGATGCGGCCATAAACTCTATGCATATGAATATCATCATTAGCCTCTCGTCGTTTTCGCTGACAGTTCGTGGTCTCCATTCTAAAACCCGCACTTCCCATCGGTGGTCAGTTATACGCATAACGCAGGACAGACGTACAGACGGACAGACGGACAGACGGACAGACGGACAGACGGACAGACGGACAGACGGACAGACGGACAGACGGACAGACGGACAGACGGACAGACGGACAGACGGACAGACGGACAGACGGACAGACGGACAGACGGACAGACGGACAGACGGACAGACGGACAGACGGACAGACGGACAGACGGACAGACGGACAGACGGACAGACGGACAGACGGACAGACGGACAGACGGACAGACGGACAGACGGACAGACGGACAGACGGACAGACGGACAGACGGACAGACGGACAGACGGACAGACGGACAGACGGACAGACGGACAGACGGACAGACGGACAGACGGACAGACGGACAGACGGACAGACATAAAGGGGTCCTTGTTGACTTCGGAACCCTAAAAGTTACAATAACTCAACGATATTAATGTATCGCTAGAGAATAATTTAATGCAATAAGTTTTGAGGCGAGTTTAACTATAAAAGAGTTTTCTTTCAGCAAAAAGGTTCCTTCTTATAACGTTTGAGGAACTACTGACTGCTGGTGTCAAGAACTGGTGATTCGGGATATTTGCCGCATCAAAAAGCAATTTGCCTGAAGCAATCCCAATCCTTACTTTATATCTACACTAATATTATAAAGAGGAAAGATTTGTACCTATTTTTGTATGTTTGTATGTTTGTAATGAATAGGCTCAAAAAGTACTGGGCCGATTTAAAAAATTCTTTCACCAATAGAATGCTACATTCTTCCGATTTGACATAGGCTACATTTCATTTTGAAAAAAATTAGGGATCCTTGGTAAAATAGACAATTGTCTACCCCGTGCGAAGCCGGGATGGGCTGCTAGTTATAAATATAGAGGTGAATTCGTATGTTTTTTTTGGTTCCGCTTTCGTGAAATATGGTACGTGGTAATATATTTTGCGTGGAAAGGATATAAGATACTTTTTATCCTGCGAAACCAAACGAATCACTTTTTGCGTCAAATTACAAAGTAATTATTTCTGAGTACCTATTACCGTAGATATTTTCTTTGGCTTTTTCCCAGAATTCCATTCACCAATCAAGCAGTAATGATAATAAAAAATAATTTTAGTATTAATTATTTAATTTAATAGATCGTAATATATATTACTGTATACATAACCTTAAATTATGAATTTATATTGTAATAGTCATTATTGTGTTGTAAAGTTTCTAACCGCTTATCTACACTATTTTAAGGTGATGATCAGACCATCAAACTGAACAACTTTCTCTATGGGACCAATATCGAATTCGCGAAAAAAAAAAAACAGTTGTTCTGTAGAAACCTACCTAGAAACCTACTCGACCTAAATGTATGGAACCACAGACATTTTTTTTGCGATTTCGATATTGGTCCCATAGAGAAAGTTGATCAGTTTGATGGTCTGATCATCCTCTTAAGAAAGTTTCACCTTATTTTGATAGACCTTATATAATTCACACGGAAGTCCGAAGAATTTCCAAAGCCACTGCAAAGTTTACATTGCTTTCATTACTAGCACTAATGAAATAGGATTGAATATTTAATCAAATTATTATTAAAGTTCAATGTATAATTTGGATTAATGCAAATTTTAATTATATTTTCCGTTTAAGCTTTCATGTATTATTTTTTTCTAGTATTGTTATGTTCTGTGTCAAATAAATATTTGATTTGATTAATAATTATTATCTATTGATCACAGCAATCAAAATCATATTTCATACCCTGACTCGACTCCGTAAACACCAAAGTCTCATTCTGTATTGTCGCTACTGCCTCATAGCTGCATTGTATGTGAGATGACACCGTAAAACAATATCTACTTTTTGAAGATGCCATAAAGTACAATTTGGAGGTGATGCTCGACTGAATTCACCTGGGGCCCGCCGCGCCGCGCGCTTTGTATCGCGCCAAGTTTGTCAATATGGAGCCACTTTATTCGAGTTTCATATTGACTTTAACGTAGAATAAGGCGCTTAATGGATTTCTGAAGTGGTAATAACAATCGTGGCAAGGGGAGTTGTTATTATGATATGGGTTACGTGGTATAACACCCTATTAATATTTAAAGTTTAAACCATCAAAAAGTAGCTCTTTTACTATGGAGCTAAGAGGAAGGATCTCTTTAAGACGAGATCCTTCCTCTTAGCTATGAAGTTAACGTCGAGAAAAAAATATCTGCTGTTTCATATACAAATGCAATGACTATTATACTCGACTCAAATCTATTGGACAACATCATTCTAGGTTCATAGACAACATTTATATTTTCCGACGTTGTAATAAAGACCTTTTCCAGCTATTGACCAAGAAATGTCACTTGCGCTAAGTAATAACCTCAGAGGAAGGATCTCCATAGATTCCGCATAAAATTTACGATTGTAGTTAGTCTCTTTTGTCTTATGACGTACCTTTAGTAGTAGAAGGAGATGGAACTATAGATAGTTGTTTATGCGGCTGTCCACTTTTTTTTTTGAGTGTAGTGTGTGTGAAAAGTGACCGTGAACATAAGGCCATATGTCACTTGGTTCCTTTTGTCCATACTACTTGACACCACACACTCAAACCTAAACGTCAAAAAAAGTGGACACTTTACAATTGGTATGGCTCACTCTATTAGGTATAATCTCTTTGGTAATAACCAAGAAGGTTATAAAATACTATCAAATCTTCTTCTTCTTCTTCTTCTTCTTCTTCTTCTATCTTCTTCTTCTTCTTTACACATTAATTCCGTCTCTTTCACACCTGTCATCCTTACTTTTTAATCTCGTATAGATATATACAATGTTCGTGCTCGATACTAAGACTCTATATTCCGAATCGTATTCCGAATTATGCATCTCCTCTTAACTAGTAATCACACCCAATACATATTTCCAGCTTCCTGGCACATTCTTTAACGTCTACGGTCCAGTTTATATACCTTACAGTATCACACACCGAAGCACCACTACGTCAAAAGCGCCACACAAAGTTAGCACATAAAAACAATTACGGAAATCCTAAAAAAGCTCGGTATCTCAAAAAGTAACCCAATATCGGCGGGTCCGCACTGAACTTCATTTATCGCGCTTCACCCTTCAATCACAGGCGAGGCGGCTCAGCCTATTCCGTACCATCCCGGCCGCACGTTCAAAATACGACGAGTTAAAAGCGAGCGTTGAATCAGCAAATTATGTCCGAGTTTAACCACACCCCGCCCTCCTCTTGCCCAGTAGACCTATCGTTCGTTAGCAAATTTAGTTTATATTTAAGTACCGTTAATATTAGGGTTTAGTACCTCAAAGGATAAAATGGAATCCTTATAGGATCACTTTGTAGTTTCTCTGTCTGTCCTTATGTCGAGACCCTTTTTCTCAGGAACGGGTAGAGGTATGAAGTTGAAATTTATATAAAATACGGTACGGTCCCTTGGAGGTGTAAAATATTCAAGCTAGGTACTATGTCAACGCAATCAAAAGATCCGGCCCAATGATATTATTCATATACTAAAAAGAAGCCGGCTGTAGCGCGGCACAAATTAACGCGCCATTTTCTATGAAGGTAACATATCTCGGCCATTTATTTATGTTTCATATTTTGAAACTTGCAAACTCACTCGTCGAAACCTATTGGGTACTTCCCGCTGACTTAGTCAAAGACTCACGGCACAAGGAATATATATGCAATTTTTTATTTGTAGTTACTGCCGTGGTGGTCCAGTGGCGAGTAACCTTGCCTGCCGTGCAGGAGGCGATGGTTCGATCCCCGTCCAGGCCGACTCGTATCAATGAGTTTTTCGGAATTTATGTACGATTTGTAACACCACTGGCTTTTCGGTGAAGGAAAACATCGTGAGGAAACCTGCATGCTTCAATTTCGAGGCATGTATAGTACCCACTGTCCAGCGGCGGCATAAGTGGCGACGGGCTCACCCCCCGTCACACTGGACAGAGTTTCGGTACTACTGGTGAAAAGTGGATGCTCTGAGATTTCAAAACATCTCTGACTACCCCCTCGGGGAATATAGTCGTTAGCATATACATCATTATACAGCCATACAGCAACCAAATAAACAAATAATTGAGAAGGTTTGGTCATGTAGAAAGAATGAATGAAAGTAGATCGTCAGATGCAGTTAATAAGGCGTGAAAATTCGGGAAGGGTATTGCTTGGGATACGTTGTTGACCAAATTGTTGGCATACACAAGAAAGATCTGATTTAAAAACGGCGTAGTATTAGCTACGGCGTAGCGCTACAATATACACTACTATTTTTATATACCAGAATATGTTTAAGGTGTAATCAGATCCTGAAACTAAACAACATTCCCTAAGGAACATGGGTCGAAAAATAGTTGGCCGTCACGGGACGCCCGGCAGATTTGAAACTTCTCCTGATTTAAATATCGAACTTCCGCTCTTGATTTAAATTTCGAATTTACGTCACACAAAAAGGTTGCGCATCAGGATTTCAAAGCCCTCCCATAAGAAATTTCACTTCAAAAACAGAAAGATTTCAGGACCTCTCTCTGAAAATCGATCGGCAGATCGGGCATTTTTAGTTTAGGAACATTTTCTAGTTATGTATGTATGCCAGACTTCTTAAATTATGACTTCATCAACTATTTTAATCACAAAATACACAGACGACTAGACTATCCCACCCCAAGTCCCGACCACTGGACACATTTGATTGCTCCACGTGAACTTCGTAAAACTATCCCAACTATACACTAATGGAATTGGAATCGCCATTTGAATAATAATAAGAGAGTATTGTAGCGGATTACGAACTGAATTAAACAGTATTACGCGTGACTGTGTTTGTTTGAGACGGGTTCCGTGGGGTAAGACGGAATTGTTTTGTTTCATTGAAATACTTTATCGGGTTTGAATGATAAAATGGATCGCAGTTGCGTAAAGGGAACGTGATCCGGTGTGGTACCGCAGTGGCGTTTTACATACGAAAATCTATACTTATTAAATAGTTCCGTGACTGACAGACTGACAGACAACGCACAGCTTTGTCACAAAGGGGTAATCCATTCAGACGAAATCGCGGGTCCAAAGCTCGTCATAATATGTAACACGTAAACTTCACACACACTAATATTGTTTTTAGGATCCCGTAGAAAACTAAAAGTTGAAAAACTGGCCAAGAGCGTGTCGGACTCGCCCATGATAGGGTTCCGAAGCCATTGTATAAGTAGAATAAGAAAATAAAATCAGTAAAATAGAGTATCTTACCTAATTTTGTAAATTGTAACAAACGATAGCGCGATTAAATTTCCTGCAACGCCATCTAGTTTATTATTAGAATAAGTGAGAGAAAGTGTTTCAAATCTCTGTTTCTGTAATTCAAAATAACCTTAAAATTTCGTTGCTATTTGGAATGGAGTATAGTATCAAATACTTGTTTTAGTAGTGTGGGGACTTGCCACAGATGTCAACACTCACAAGTTATAGCAACGAAGCTAACAGATGGCACTACGGTCGCACTTGCAAATGTGTACGTAAAGACAACTTGCGACGTCACATTGGTAACCCGTTAGCCGCTACACATAAGGTTCACAATCGTATACAAGACATGAATCGCGCAAGAGAAATAATCACAGAGATTCGATATATATACAAGGTCCAACTAAGAACTGTTGGACCACGGCCGGTCCCCAGGCTTCACACCTAGCCTGGCGGAAGATCTTCCCTTTTCACCGGAGGAACCTTCCACAGTAGTTCCTCCACAGTAGCTATAGCATGCCGTGACTGATCACCATGTGGCAAGTCGACAAATAAGATATAGTATAGTTAGGACAGGTTTAGTAAATGTCTAGATTAACTTCATTAACTTTGATAAGCTATAAATTTCACATATTTTTATATTTATTTTCATAAATCGTCAATAAATACTAATACAGTTATCAATTTACGAATTATACAGGGTCATTCTTAATATGCTGACACTTTTTAAGGGGATGATCAGACCGTCAAAATGAACAACTTTCTCTATGGCACCAACATCGAAATCGAGAAAAAAAAATCTGCTCTTCCATTCAAAACTGCAAACAGAGCCAAATGTATGGGGCAGCTGACTTTTTTTAGTCTGATGGTCTGACCATAACCTTAAAAAATGTCTGCATATTATGAAGGACCCCGTATTTTACGAAAGGTACGAACACAAATTCTATTGTTAAGCTTCAAAATCATTGAATAACATAAATTTAACCAAGCAGAACAAACCAATTTAACAAGCATGTTCTACAAAAACAGCCCAGTGAATCAAAATCCGACGTCAAATTTAATGAAAAATTCACCCGAATAACTTATTTAACAACGTTGTTATAAAAAAATCAGAGCGTAAAACTAGTTTCCTTTTCCAATTCGTTATTTTCCCAGTATAGAAACGTATTTTGATGGAGGCACTGGAGTGTATAAACTGAGGCAATTCGATTATCGTTGAAATAGGCGCGCCCTAACTGGAATACTATCAAAACAAGCTCCATTTATTTTTATTCCGAAGGTTTTATAATAGTGCTCGCGTGCAAATCAATCAGGCGTCGATGTAGTGGCTACACGTCAGGCCTAGTACAGCCGGTGAAAGGCGGTGCTGAAAATCTTTCCTTGTTTTTACATTTTTTATGGTTATTCACTTTATTTATTTCTTGGCTGTATCCGTTACTACCCTTAAGAGAAGTTTAGTCCGAATGCGCGCTACATACAAACGAAGTCTGATGATATTTTCAATAATAATCAGAAAAAGTCAATGAATTTTTTAAGAAACAATCTAGAAACTAATCTCTATGTTTTTATGAAGTCAGATTTTCGTTAAAATATACAGTTTTAGTGCTAAGATTAATTTAAGATTTGTTTGGAAATCTTTGAGACACTGTAACTTTAAAACTATACAACGAAAATCTGACTTAATACAAACATCGATATTAGTTTCTACATTGTTTCTGAAAAATTTCATTGATTTTAATTGACTAAATAAATACCAGACTTCGTTTGTATGGAGCGTGTTCCGAATTATATCCACTTAACTTTGATCTATATTGCTCCCTGCGAAATTCGTACCTTTTTTTTGTTGATTTGATGTCATGCCATGTGGGTAGGCTCTCTTCGCATGTATGTTTATCGTATTTTTGTATCAAGCCCAGAAAATACTGCACGTAACGTGACGCAATGTGGTCCTACACCCAATCATTTTGAATGATCCTCTTCGGTCAAATTCAATCCGTGTATCCTTTGCTATTGACACTTTCAGAAATACTTAGGGTGGACCGTATTCCATTATACGACACTACGGGTATATGCGCCGTCGCATTAAACTAATTTTTGTAGTTCTGGACGCCTGTGTGTACGTGACATTGCGGATAAGCTTCAGGAGCATAAGCTTAGGTGCTTTGGATACGTGAAACGAAAGCCACCCGACTATGTAGGAAATATGGCACTGCAACTGTCGATTCCAGGACAGAGACCAAGAGGACGTCCGAAGACTAGATGATGAACACAGTTCGCAGTTATATGACCGAGTGTAATGTCTCCGAAGACGATGTCAGAAATAGGGTAAGGTGTAGAGAACAGACACGGAAGGCTGACACCACAACCGTATGGGATTAAATGCTAGGAATATACAGGGTCAAACTTAATATGCTGACAGTTTTTTAAGAGGATGGTCAGATCATCAAACTGAAGAACTTTCTCAATGGGATCAATGTCAAAAAAATCAGCTGTCCGTATCGGACGGAATTGGGTCGAGTAAGATTTCAGTTTATTATGGAACAGCAGATTTTTTTTCGCGATTTCGACATTGGTCCTATAGAGAAAGTTGTTCAGTTTGATGGTCTGATTATCCCCTTAAAAAGTGTCAGTATATTAAAAAGGACCCTATATAGAGAGAGAGATTTGTAGTTGTGGACGCGGGTGAACGTAATTTCTCTGCAAAACTCAATGTAATGTAACCAACTCTTGTCGTTCGACCCATACATATAGGCACCTGTCGATTGCGTGCATTGTACACTACTACCAAGTGCTTTGGATGATAAATTGTTTGAATAGAAAATTTAGGATCCATTTGAATAGGCTATGAGACTATTTTACAGATATTCTCTTGGCAGATAGTCAAGTAGGCCATTGTAAATTATAAAACAATACGCTACTAGCTTATTAAGGCGACGGCGTAGCGAAATACATCGTGTTTAGGAAAGTTTTATGGTTATAAAGAGACCAGTGCAAGTGATTAAAAAACTAAAATCGTATTAGTATAATGGCCTTCTGCATTCCTTTCTTAATTTGCGGTGTTTATAACTACTAAATATATTGCTAACTTTCGTTTTTAGACAAGCATCTAGAGCGTAAATAGTATAATATAGTCTTTGATAATAAAATAAGGTAAGATTAGCAGGTAAGATAGTCCAATAGTAGGTATTCATATTTTAATACATTTTTTACCCGACTGCGCGATGCAAAGGAAGGGTAATGTATTTATCAGCCTATGTATGAATGCCCATTTATTGAAATAAAAATTAAATTTAAAATTACTCACATAATTCATTTCAGCACATGCGTCGTCAACCAAGCGTCGTGCGTGTATGAATGTATGTATATACAACGTGTTAATGAATTAACGCAAAACTAGAAAGTAGTTTGTTTAGAATCGAGAGCAGAATCGAATTATCATGTTTTCAACATAGGTAATTTTTTTCAAAATATTAAATAATTTGTTTGTAAAATTTAAAATTTCCGGAACTCGATCTCAACCCACCACATGGGCACACTCACCCTACTTACTACCAAAATAAGATTCTTAAAATGTATCCACGAGCACGCTAGCGTTTTCATTCATTGCTGAAATGATATACAATTCATTTTTGCCTGAAAACTTAAAATGTGAATAACTTAAAATTTTAATTATCAAAGTAATGAAATTATTATTTCAATCTAATTATTTTGTTATAAATCCTTTGGGGTGTATGAGGTTTTGCGCTTATTCATTAACACGTTGTATATACATTTATACATAATATAATATATATAAGTAAGTTTGTTCCTTTGTGGCACTCTAGAGACCAAACCCGTGTCACTAAAGATGACATGATGGGTGATGATGATGTGGTGACAGTAATCAAAATACAATATGGCGAAAACCAGACGCCATATTGTGAAAAAGAAAAAAAATAAGTTGACGAACTATGTTGAGTGATCATTGAATAGGTATTTGAAAATCATCTTCAGGTTTATGTTTTCATTTTTCATTTCGAATGACCATTTAGGATCTATAACGATTTAAAGTTGAAAAAACAAAACTAAAAGTGTAAAATAAAAATGTAAATTTAAAAATACCTGTCTACGTAAAAACTGAAAAGAAAAAAGACTAGTCCAGTAGTCTAGAATTCTGTTAAGTAATATTGAAGCGATTTTAAAAGTTGGCACGCACGCTCACGAGCTTTTTTATTTTAAAGTTTACTTTTTTTACATTTTTAAAGGAACCTAAGAAAAACATTCCAATCTGCGAATTCAAATGTGACGCGCGATGCTTTTTTCCTCCTCGTTCCACATTGTTTTTAAACTCACTCTGCCAGTTGCACGTACATTCATTAAAGTTAATCCTCAATTAAATCTCTTGCGGTCACTTTTTATCTTGTTGAAGTAGTAAAAGCTAGCAAGAGATTTAATGGAGGATCAACTTTTATGAACGTACGTGCAACTAACCGACTGTCATTCAGTTGCAGAAACGTTCATTAAAATTAATCCTCTATTAAATCTCTCGCTGTCACTTTTTGTCTTGTTGATGTAGTAAAAGCTATCTAGAAATTTATTGGAGGATTAACTCTAATGAGCGTTTCTGCAACTTAGTGTGTATCTTTTAAATTCTTCGGTAAAAGTAGGACGCGGTGTATATCGTATTATTATATCAAAATTTTCAGTGGATTTTCTCACTGCCTTAAAAATAAAATCTAAATTATTATGACGGTACACGAAACGCTTTGTACAGCCAAGTTTAATAACGCTATAATTTAGCATCGTACCGCAAAATAACATAGTAAATAATGTAGTGTAATGCGAAAACTGCATAAAGTACGTACCGTAATATCGCAGCGCAGGAACAAGGCGAGGCATAAGCAAATCGCACCCGTTTGGCAACCGCCGCACATTTGTGCTACGACGGGACCAGATTAGAGACGAGACCACAGACCTTGGGACGATAGATGAGACTTCGTGGTCCAGTGGTTCGGTTAATAAATGAAATAACTTTATTCTCACCCAAAACAAGGATTGTTCAATTTCAACCTGGATGAAGAAAGTCTCCACAAGTGGCGTATTATAAGTCCTTCTTAATATGCTGACACTTTTTAAGGGGATGATCAGACCATCAAACTGAACAACTTTCTTTATGGGACCAACATAGGAATCGCGAGAAAAAAATCTGCAGCTCCAATAGCTCCATACAAAACTGCAAACCTACTTTAGCCAAATGTATGGGACAACAGATTTTTTTTTTCACGATTTCAATGTTGGTCGTATAGCGAAAGTTGTTCAGATTGATGGTCTGATCATCCCGTTAAAAAGTGTCAGCATATTAAGTTGGACTCTGTATAGAATTGAATTTAGTAACCTTGGGTACAGTGAATACGCACTGATGTTACCAATGATTAATCATCATCAATCATAATGCGATTTTAGGAACTTTACAGATATGACTCCCTGATATTTGGTGGCTGGGGCATATTCATGATAAGAATGTAGGTATAAGCAACTAGTCCACTATGCGTGTTCAATTCGGATTCAACAACTCGGAACTTCACACACGCATCAGCATTTCTTTTTCAGGGTATGCAGATTTCACGATGATTTTTAAGCGTCCAGCAAGTTGTTATTCATGAAGCGTTCTCCATTTGTTCTTAGTCTGTGGGCGGGCCGTGCGAGTGCATGCTGGGAGTGCAGTATTAGCAAACTGCACTCTAGTAAAGATATTGCCTAATTATGCGCTTTGTCAGCCAGCATTGTATACTTTTACCCTTTTATGGTAGACGAATTCGTGCGAACAGTAGCTTTGTCTCTCTCGCACTTCATTCGTATTCATTGCATAACACCATGTATGTATTAGACCATAGGTTTCAACCACATATAAGGTAGTTTCGACGGTCTTAACAGTGTTGTCTAGTTGCACATAATTTCGAAATCTTTGGCAGAGTGTATCCTGCTAAATAGATCGCAGACCGCATCAACGACGACAGCTACTTATCATGCAGAAACAACACTAAACTCACAAGATCTTCATTACTTTATACTCCATTTCAAATAGCAACGACATTTTAAGGCTATTTTGAATTACGGAAACAGTGATTTGAAACACTTCCTCTCACTTATTCTTAGAACAGCTTTAGTAACTTCCAAGATAAGTCGGTTAGTACATCTTTCTGATAAATAAACTACATTTGCAAATCAATCTGGCCAATGCCAGAATGCTACATAAGAATCGGATAATCTTTTCATCCTTATTCGAAATGAAGTATAGAGCTAGACATTACTCAGTCATAACACGCATTGAGATACGACTGCGGAAGGCGAAACTCTCCAAAAAGGTTTTGCATATTCGCATTGCACATTGAATCAGATTTTTGATGCGGCGGATCATGTCATCGTAGTAGTAGATGTTTACTTATGTTTGGTGATTTCTTTGACCGGTAAAATATACCGTCGCTACCACTTTATTAATTTACTCAGCATTAGTATGTCATTCCACCAATAATTAATTTAGCGAGGTTGCAAGGAAGAAAATTGAAGCAATTCTATTGGTGAATATTTTCCTAGCTCACCGCATCGCTACACACAGCTCTAGTGGAGAACCAGACACTGTGGTCGACAGAAATTACATACACGAATACTTTAGTTGTTACAAAAGTTACTAACAAAGGACAAACTGTAAGCCTTGTCTCTAAGATAATGTTTGCTCTCTCGTCCAAAGTGTTTATCTTCGGACTTGCGGGAGGGAATTAACCGGCCTGTTCTAGGCCTTTGTAACTCGGTCTACTTAAACACAACAGTTTATCGGGGCTACGTGCAGTTTGTACCGCGGCCTGGCGTCCTGGCTCGTGGTCGAGGGAAGTTAGTCTACAGAAAGTTCAATTCTTAACGGTCATTAGCGGTACTTTGCATTTTTGTTGGCTTTTTGGGCTGTGTTGTTCTTGAGCAGCAGTGATGGGCAGGATTGCTCGCGGGTTAGTTTCTTTCTGGAAAAAAAGAAAGAGCACTGCGCTGTTGCGGCATCCGCGCTTCTTTAGTGCGTCATTAAAGACGGCTTTGATGCCATCTGGCGCAAGAAAACAGCGTCACTGGTGAGCAGAGTGCACGGGAGCAGCAACACCGTCAACATCCTGACCATCATTGCAATAAATTTAATAGTCCCCTGTTGTGGTCCCTCACACAGAGGACTAAATATGTGTTGAAATTTGTATACTAACGTAGTCTAAGACTTACTAACCGAATTGTACACTAACGAAGACTAAGTCACAATTGTAACTGTGTCTGGATCTAGTGTCTGGACTAATGGATCAATGTTGTCTGGAAATAAATAATTTTTGAACTTTTTTGAACTGCTACGTGACGTGGCCCTGGTCGCGCTACATGGCCGACCGCCCGCAGCGGATTCCCTTATAAGATCGTCTAGTTCATCTGTGCATCTCAATCTATTATAGTGTCTTCGAATAGGCTATCAGCACTTTCATCCAGCTTGTACTCCTAACATAAAGTGCTTCCTAACAATATGTACATCGATCCTGCATGGTTCGGCCCATCTGTACTCCACCTACTCCCACCTACCAGTGAGTGTGCCCCGAGCCTACTGCAGGGGTAAAACTAAAGAATACCGCAACAGCCTTACTTTATACACGTTTGATAAATCGATCGAGTGTTCGTGCTAGCGCGCCGCGCCGGGTCAACGACCCGTTTCGTCCAGTCATTGTAACACAATTTTTAGGAACGTGTGGCGTGGCTGATGGACATTTAGGTTCTTAAATGGGGACCTACTTAACGGTTACGTTAAAAATTTGTTGCCTTTGTGATTCCTTGAGGTAGGTATGCGTTAGAATAGACCATCTACAAAAATACATACATACAGAAAATAAATTATTTATCATGTCTGATTTTGACTGCAATGACTGCTTTAGCAATAAGGTAATTCAGGTACGCAGGATATTTTTCAGTTTATACTCGTAAGTGTGAGCGCTAAACACATTTTACTCTCTCCCTATAAAGTATGTTAACTAACTATAGGCAAACCTTTTAACCACTTACTCCACCTACCCATCAACCTGAACAACTTTTACTATGGGAGCAAACCTGTCAGAACCTAAAAATATCAGTTGGGTAGGCATTGACAGGCAGTTTAATATGGAACAGATTTTTTTTTTGCGCTGACAAGTTTGCTCCTATAGTAAAAGTTGTTCAGGTTGATGGGTAGAGTAAGTGGTTTAAAGGTTTGCCTGTATAGTCCTTACCCTCCTGAATATGATGGAACGAGAAACAAATACGATCAGAGGACTTAGCTTAAAATAGTAACTATTATCCTTTTCAGGGTGGTCAGAAATATTGCAACAACTATGTTTCCAAGTTGTAAATATTATTCTTTGGCTATAGCAATGTTCATACATTAAGGGTATATTATCGTTGGCGCGCTCCATAAAAACGTAGCCTGGTTATATTTTCAATACTAACCCATTAAAGGCCATGCAATTTTTAAACACTCTAGAAACTAATCTCTATGCTTGTATGTTGTCAGATTTTCGTTAAAATGTATAGTTTTAAAGTTACAGTTCTTCAAAGATTTTCATACAAATCTTAAATTAACCCTAGCATACAACATACAAGCATAGATATTTGTTTCTATATTGTTTCTGTAAAATTTTATTGACTTTAATTAGTTAGTATTGCAAATATCCACAGACTTCATTTGTATGCAGCGCGCATTTTACGCATTCGGAATACACTTCTCTTAACAGGTTTCAGGACGGTATATGTCCAGTGGTGATAGTTGGACCATTGTCTATCTTTTTACTTCATTTAAAAATTAATAATTTCGGTGAAAATGATGGACAACGATAATATTTATTACTTTTGTATGTGATCTCTTTTTCCAATTTTCGCATAGCCCTCTAAAAGCTTTTTTCTGAGCTGAATAAATCAAACTGTCGCATTTTAAGGACTCTTGAAATATTGCTGTCAGTTACGAGATGAACTTTAGACAAACTTTGTTGTCTCATACGCATCAACATCTTAACGTAATGGAAAAGACGGATAAAGTGACGCAAATTGAATAATCAACTGAATAAACATCTAAATGAGTGTTAAGGTCTTTTTCAGTAGCTCGTGATGTGTGTAAGGGAATCGCACTGGATAATCAGTACCTATGATAATACCAAAAAACAGATCAAATGCGAGTCGGACACGCCGGCACGGAGGGCTCCGTACCAACATACAATATTACAAGAAAAATAGTATTTTCTCCGGGACCCTTAGCGCGAGCCTGACACGCACTTGGCCGGTTTTTTTATACCTTAGATTATGGAATATAATCACACCAAGCTTCATACTTCTATGTATTGCCGTTTTTATCAATCAAGCAAAAACTAAAAAATCTTGTAAAACACATTTCCTGTATGGGATCTCCTTAAACTTTACCTTTTTGTAATTTTTCCTATTTTTTAGTAAATCCAAAATATTAAGCCATAATATTATGTGAACATTTCAACTCTCTACATATTACGGTTCAATAGATACAGCCCTTTAAAGCTAGGACCGACGGATGGATGGACGGAGAGCGTAGGTTTATGAATAGAGCCCCGTTTGGGTACGGAGCTCTAAAAACACATACATACCTAAATTAATTCATGCACAATATCCTATATGGATAGAGCAGAGCCTATATTATAGCTTCATTCATTCTATCATGGGTTAGCCTGGGAGCTAGCAAGGCCACAAATGTCCCTTTTTGGAACACTATTGCCCATTCTTTCAGCCGACTATTACGACTTGTGCTGGACGATATTCCTCTTCTTCTTCGGGTTCCTCTACATTACTGAAAAGAAATGAAATGAAAAAAATGAAAAATACTTTATTGTCACAGTTTACATTGCTACAATATGGTAATATAGTACACTTAAAAAAAAATAGAACTTAATGCTAAAATGTGACAAAAGGGCCAAACTCAGCATAATGCTAACCAAGTTGGACAGAGCTGTTTTTCAATTTGGCCCCCTACATAGGGAGGTGGTCAATTTCATTGAAAAGTTACTGGGACGATAGTCAGAAGATTTTTTATAAGTTTTTGTTCACTCCGAGATCAACCTCTCAATCAATCAACCATTCAGACTATCAAACTGAACAATTTTTGCTATGGAAGCAAACCTGAATTCGTAAAAACAGCTGTCTCATACATTTGAGTCGAGTGGGCATTGCAGTTTAGTATGGAACAACAGATTATTTTTTGCTCCGATTGGTTTGCTCCTATTGTAAAAGTTGTTCAGTTTGATGGGTGGACTCTTAGTTTAACCGCTCGCATCCCGGCTTTAAAATAACAATTGATAAGACATTGGTTATTGGTCGATATCGCGACCGCAAGAGTTGAAGGATTAAAAGAATGCTAATGATATCAAATTCTCCCTGCAGTTGTATTTGATTTCAGGTTTGCACCTATAGTAAAAGTCGTTCAGTTTGATGGTCTGAACCACCCCTGAAAGTTCAGGAACGGTAAAAAATCATACGATATAAAGACTAGATAATTATAGCAGTCCCGACAGTATCATCTCATGGGTGAGAGAAATATGAAACCATCGCCCTTAATGTCTCCCATTCTTTAACGATGCGTCATAAAGTTCCCAACTTTTGAAAATTGTTGGAAGAAAAATGTTTTTCTACCTGGCATGTTATTAACAAGGCTTCCAGAGTTCCATTTATCCACTTTAGTTTGTAAACTTTTCAAAAAGAATTAGGTAGGCTCTTTACCTAGTTACTGGAGAAAGAAATTTCATTATTCTTGTCAAAATTCTACTCAAGAGCATTCAATCATGTATAAGAATATAGAAAAATATGGGCATTTACAAATGGATTTTCAAAGTTTATTGTACTTTTATTTTAGACTGCAAAAAAGAGCACACCTGATCCACGTGGTGAAGTATAAATGCCTGCTCTATGTTACAATACTTAAAAGCTTGTGGGTAACGACGATGATGATAATTTATAACAATGACACGTAGGTACTGGATGTCTTTTTGTCTTAAATCACAAATAGAAAACTAGATGCACAATCTACTCTAAACTCTTAGCAAATATTTATGTTAACTATCAACGTGATAACACGATAGTAAAACAAGATTTGATAGAACAGGAAAACATTTCAATCAGAAGTGGGATCGAATACAGAGGTAAAACCTGTGTGTGGACATCAGAGATATTGCCGATGCTACCACCGCGTCCGCGTCGGAACGTGTGGTCGCTGTAGAGAAGATACGGCCAGAAACTCTACAACATAACACGACTTAAGGGGATATAATTCGGAGCGCGCTCCATACAAACGTACTATGATGATATTTTCAATACTAACCAATTAAAGATAATGAAATTTTGCTGAAACAATCTTGAAACAAATATTTATGCTTGTATGGAGTCAGATTTTCGCTAAAGTATACAGTTTCAATGCTAGGATTAATTTAAGATTTGAAAGGAAATTTTTGAGGCACTGTAACTTTAAAACTATACATTTTAACAAAAATTTGACTCTATACAAGCATAGAAATTTGTTTTTAGATTGATTCTGAAAAATTTCACTGAGTTTAATTGGTTAGTATTGAAAATATCACCATAGTACGTTTGTATGGAGCGCGCTTCGAATTCTATCCTCTTAATAACTATTACAATATAAATTATAAAGCTAAGGTTATGTAAACCATAATACAGTCTATTTAATAAAATAATTGATACTATACAGTACTACAAGATAGTGACACTCAGACCCAAGAATTTTCATCATTTAAATAATCATTAAATGAAATACAAATTCAAATCATTGATCCAGTTTACAATTATGCTTTTTCTATAGAACTTTTTTTGATCTCAGTTTTAAACATGTTTTCGGAAAGATTCAAAACATTCTCGGGGATTTTATAATAACCCATGAAAGACGTGTTGACCCTACTAAAAGCCGAAAGTGTGGAGATATCCGTTTATTTTTATTTCGAGGGTTATAACTATGGACATCACAATTTTTTTCAAATAAAGAAAAAAATTTTCTTACAGATTTTATCATAAATAAACTGTCCATAAACCGTTAAAATATTAATTTCCTTAAAAAGGTTGCGAAGCGAATGACGACAACGCAGACCATACGTAGCACAGAACATTATAAGAGGGGTTAGAAATGCAAAGTAGCGCTTTTGCTTCGGAGACGGCTGTCGCCACTTGTCTTCCCGCTCACGCTGCTACAATTACTCATGCCATCTCGCTCGCACCACGCCGCGCGCCTTATGGTGTTATGCAAATCATTGCATAGCCTGTGGCGACACGTTCCACGCCTACTTTGCACTTCTAACCCGTCTTAAAATGTTCTGTGATACGTAGCTCAAATTGCCCGTTTCTTCTCTAGAGTGTCAAAGAGTGTCTGTTATATTCTCAGGTATATTCGTATCTAGCAAGTATTCGAATATACTTACGGCTTATCAGAATTAGGTCGTTTATACACTGTAAAGGAGTCGTGTCGTAAGGGGTTGTAGTCACGTTATATGAACGATACCGGAACGAGATTAGAACGACACAGAAAGTAAAGTGTTCTTGTCTTATCAAAACTTTATTAAAATGTGTTTCGTTTTTAGTATTGCGGTGGAATGGTAAAACACTTTGTTATATTGTACAAGGTCACTAAAGTTCCGATCTAATAAAGTCTACTACAATACTACAGGGTGTTAGGGTAAACAGTTGCATTACTTTAAGGGTAGATTGTACCCATGATACTGAACAACTTTCCCATGAACCTATATATCGCAATAAAAAAAATTGACTTTCCGTACTAAATGCAATCAGCTGATTGAACGTTGGTATGAAAAGTCGAAAAATTTATTTACCAATTTCCTACGTTTCTTGGGGAAAGTTGTTCAGTATCATGGGTACAATCGCCCTTTAAAGTAATGCAACGGATTACCCTAACACCCTGTAGTATTGTAGTAGACTTTATTAGATCGGAATTTTAGTGACCTTGTACAATATAACAAAGTGTTTTACCATTTCATCGCAATACTAAAAACGAAACACATTTTAATAAAGTTTAACCTACCTTTATAAAGTTTAACCTACTATACTTAATTTCATACAACGACGAA
This sequence comes from Agonopterix alstromeriana, assembly GCA_963924505.1. Classification (NCBI taxonomy): domain Eukaryota; kingdom Metazoa; phylum Arthropoda; class Insecta; order Lepidoptera; family Depressariidae; genus Agonopterix; species Agonopterix alstromeriana. Next base: position 19,223,330 of record OZ004667.1, read on the forward strand.
AAGATTTTCTTCGCATATTGAAGATTCGAGAACTTCGAAGATTGACTTAGCATTCCAGCGAATTCTGAAAAGTATTACTTATTTATCAGAAAGATGTACTATCCGACATATCTTGGAGATTAGTAAAGCTGTTCTAAGAATAAATGAGAGCAAGTGTTTCAAATAGCCTTAAAATTTCGTTGCTATTTGAAATGGAGTATGGGTATAGGTATCTATTATAGCGTAGCGGAGGAGGGGTTTAGTTAGCAATTGTTGTCGAGGAAGGTAATCCGTTTATCTGAATTGTTCTAAGTTGACATGACTCAATTATAAAGCCGAACAATGACAAACAATATATTTATTAGTTTGTTAGGACCTTTCCCTCAAACCGACTCTAACCTTTGACTAATTATTATAAGGACTAGCCTTGCGGTAGCATTTCCCCTCTGCCACGGTATAAGCACGATTGATCTTGTGCATTTACATTCAATTTTACACCTTATCACTAAACGAGACAGCCTATAATTGCGAAATAATAACTTCGAACTTAGAACGTTTGGGGTTCACACGAGACTACTTTTCATGATTTATAACATTCCAAATTAGAATCTAAAGTTACGGGGAATAAAATCCAAAGTTGCGGATTTCATGTTACCCCCCGCAAAAAGTGGCAGAAATGTTTGTTAGTAAAATTACACGCGTAACCAGTCCACATATAAATAGTCAAAGACTCTAACCGGTCTTTTGTATTTACTATTATAAAACAAGGTACGAGTATAACATAAGTATATCTATCCGTACATTGACATTTTTTAGGAAAAAGATAACGATAATGATGGTATTTAGGTATCCCTGACTCCAAATTACCAATTTTCGTCTGTTTTTAACCCCCTACGCAAAAAGAGGGTTGTTATTAGTTTGACGCCTATGTCGGTCTGTCTGTCGTCGGTTTGTCTGTCTATGGCTAAGAGGAAGGATCTCTCTTTAAGACTAGAGTGAGCCATACCAATTGTAAAGTGTCCACTTTTTTTGACGTTTAGGTTTGAGTGTGTCGTGTCAAGTAGTATGGACAAAAGGCACCGAGTGACATATGGCCTTATGTTTACGGTCACTTTTCACACACACTAGCTCAAAAAAAAGTGGACAGCCGCATAAATAAATATCTATAGTTCTATCTCGTTCTACTATTAAAGGTATGTCATAAGACAAAAGAGACCAACTACAATCGTAAATTTATGCGGACTCTATGGAGATCCTTCCTCTTAGGTCTATAGCATCGTAGCTCCCAAACTTGTGAACCGATGAGAATAGAAAGCTAATTTTTGCGAGAGTGTTTTAATCATTGTTTCATGAAAATCGGTTTAGCAGTTTTCAAGTAACTTTAAAATTACGAAATAACACTAAATTACTAATTTGAAAACCTCCAACGCCAAAATTAAACACTTAATAAGTGACAAATAATTCGATTACCTATAATTTTAGATGTAACCAAATGTATGTTTTACTTTTTAAATCACTTAATGACATTTTAGGTCAATTAATGTGTCGGGGACCGCAAGTGATTGTCGAATGAAAAAATCTATGGTCATTTCATAGCGGTCCCTTACCCCCCTTCGCATTAATTGACCTAAAATATCTTAAAGAGAGTTAAAATGATTAAAAATTGTATTTGTAATGGTTAAAAACTTATTATTAAATAAATTAAAAAAATTAAAAAAAAACATACATTTGCTTACATCAAAAATAATAGGTGACTGAATTATTTTTCACTTTTTAAATGTTTTTTTTTTTCGAGCATCACAAAAAATTACATCGGTGATCGATTTGTTTGAAAATTTTTGTGTTTAAAAGCTTATGAATAGACCTAATTAATGATGTGATTGATTTAAAATATGTTACTTATATTTTATTACAAATATATTTAATGCACACACTTCTGTTTAAAAAGTGTAGTAAAACTTTTAATTTAGTACATTGCGTCCAGTTGCAAACAACTACTCTTTAGTAATTTACGAAACTTTTGTTCTATTAGAGGGAACATTCTGTTTTTAAAATACACTAAACAAAATAAGTTTTGTAAAACTCCGCTTCGGTCACAATGTGGGGTTTAGTAGGAGAGTTTAACGACTTTTGTGAGTTTGGACTGAAACATCTCTCTCCACGAAGTAACGAGTTACCGTTTGTTTGAGTGCACGAAATTGTACAAGTAAAAACCGGCCAAGAACGTGTCGGTCTCGCTCATGATAGGGTTCCGTAGCCATTGTATAAGTAGAATAAGACAATATTAGTAATGCCGAGTACTTACCGACATCTATATTTTATAATTTTCAGATTTTATAAGCATATACTCACGATTATATTCCCCGAGGGGGTAGTCAGAGATATTCCGAAACCTCAGAACATCCACGTTTCACCAGTAGCACCGAAACTCTGTTCAGTGTGCCGGGAGGTGAGACCGTTGCCACTTATAATGGACAGTGGGTACAATTCATGCCTCGAAATTGAAGCATGCAGGTTTCCTCACGACGTTTTCCTTCACCGAACCGCCTGGACGGGGATCGAACCATCGCCTCTTGCATGGCAGGTTACTCGCCACTGGACCACCACGGATTTTTTACTCCAGTATTTTAGAAGCTAGATGGGGGGGGGGGGGACAATTTAGTTTCCATGCGAGTTTTGTTCTATTACATAATCCTGTTTTTGGTTTATATATCTGTCTTTATGCCAAATTTCGATTAAATAGATGCAAAACTGAGCGAGTTATTGAGGAGGGGCATACAGATAGACAGACAGAATGGACGAATGTATAAGGGTTCCTTGTTTGACTACGGGACCCGAATAAAAATGTTCATCCATCTTCTACTGAGATACGTTACTACAAAGTAAGTTTAAAGTTTGTCTTAAAAAGAACAAAATGAGAAGCAGATTATTAAGAAGGATTTTTTTTTTTAATTAGATAAACTTCGAGCTCATAAAACAGAGCAGAGAATGTCCCTATAGCTTTGGTCCCATAGTAACAAATAAATACAAATACTAATTTACGGATCAAATAATAGTACCTAAAACTATGTGTTATGTAAAACAGAACAAAATGTCGTAGTTTCAGCCTCGCGCACGGGAAACAAATCGTATTTTACTAAATAAAACTCAGATACATTATTCAAGCAGTATCAACAATATACAATGTGTTAATGAATAAGCGCAAAACCTCATACAACCCAACTGATTTATAACAAAATAATTAGATAAAATAAATATTTTCACTATTTTGATAGTTAACATTTAAAGTTATTCGCATTTTAAGTTTTGAGGCAAAAATGATTTGTTATCATTCCACCAATAAATGAAAGCGCTAACGTGCTCATGGATACATTTTAAGAATCTTGTTTTGGTAGTAAGTAGGGTGAGAGTGCCCGAGCGGTGGGTTGAGATCGAGTTCAGTAAATTTTAAATTTTACAAACAAATTTTTAATATTTTGAAAAAATTACCTATGTCGAAAATGCATGATAATTCGATTCTGCTCTCGATTCTAAACAAACTACTTTCTAGTTTTGCGTTAATTCATTAACACGTTGTATAGGTAATTCACACTATTCAAAGTCAAAGTTAACATAATTTATTCAATACAGGAGCTTGAATCACACTTATTAAACGTCAAATGATTTTTTGAAGCTATCACCGCTTCGGAACGTGTTGTCGCTGTAGAGAAGATGCGGCCAGAAACTTTACAACAAAACACGACTTAGGGTTGAGACATATTACCCGAAGGCGATCGACGGCCGGCCAATACAAAAATTACATTTAGTATGAGAAGCCGTCCGCCGTCGTTGCCGCGTCGATGGCGTTTGTCATTTTTGTATGGGCTGTCAGTCGGTCGCCGTCGGGTAATATGTCTCAACCCTTAATAACATCTTGAATCAAGTGCAAATACAGACGAGATACGAGCTAGCGTCACCGTGTCGCTTACTTTCTGTGTTTTCTTCTGTAGACCTACCATGAGTTTACACTGTAGTATGCTGCAGTAGTTTTACCCCCATTTGTGTATTAAATTTCGTACAGCGCTCCTAGTAGTAACGCTGAGAATGAATTCTGCAAATTCCATGTTACACAGTAATCTTCTTCTTATCGTATTTATGGTAAGAAGCCTTACGGCATCTGACATGGTTTTTATGTAACGACTACTACAATCAGAGATAGTAACCGGGATCAACGGCTTAACGTGCCATCTGAAGCACGGAATCATCTTTCTTTTCAGACAATCAAGTGAGTCAGCCTGCAATGTCCTAATAAACTGGGGAAAAACGCACAAAGTGACATTTCACTACGTGATATGGGAATCGAACCCATGACCTCCGAGTCAAGAGCCCAATGCTCTTAACCCACAAATTAGACCACAGAGGTAGAGGTGGTGGTGTAATGATGTCGAACGTGGGGTTAATTATCGTTACTGTTTATGTGATATATTGTACCATAGCCTGCAGTCTAAATCGATCGCCCTGACACGTACGTGCGGCAGTGCATGCAGATTCAGTTCCTATTCCTATAGCAATAACATTCATTCTACACTTTAAATAAACAAACAATTGTACTTGTTTACTTTTCGCCCGAATTAGAAGCTGTTTATCCATATGTATTGTTTTTTATTTACGTTAGTTTTAGATGTTTCCAAGAACGAAGGTAGGTGGTACGTAATTTCATTTTCAAGTATACTATCTGGTTAGTATAATTTGTGTTATGGATAAAAATAATGTAAAATAATTATCTTAGTGTGTGGTCTGCGGTCTCTAAATGATCGGACCAAGTGTAGACGATACGATAATTTCTTGAAAACTATTTTTGGAGGGAAAATAGATGGATAGAGAGGCAGTGGAAGACCTAGCTACACAGAGTTGCAAGCACAAATAAATAATTGATTGATATCGCAACGCATCAGGTGCTCAAGGCACTGGCGGAAAAGAGACAGGAGTGGCGAATACTCTACCGACAAAAGCGTAGCTGATGATGTGGTCTATGATTTGAAATATCAAATAGCCCAGTCAATTAACGGAGTTTTGTTAAGAGGGATGGAAAGTTATTATGAATGGGACTTTTATACTGAAACAGGCACCGTTTAGTGACAAAAAGACTATCTGAAAACATATTTAAAAATCGCTTCGCAACATATTAATCAAAATTGTATCTCCCAGAAAGCTTTTAACTTAATAATATTAATACCAATGCACTCATTTTGATTAGATTCAACAATATCAATGACTTTCGAGCAATGAAAAAGACATCGACATTAAAAAAATGAGTACTTCATTTTCATACACATGTATTTTTTTCAAAGCTTTCTGAGCAGACAAAAATATTTACTCCGTGCTTGAAGTGTGTATTATGATAAAACCTTAAAAATTTGAAAAAAAAATTTAGTATTGTCAGGTTTATTTGAACGAGATAAATGTTAAATTTAAAATTTGGGGCTGACGTGATTTTTTTTATGTTGGTATTCTTCTAGGCTCAACTTGGCTCTAAAATGATATATCGAAAAAAAAATGCATTAATAAGTCCCGGCTCAAACTGTAAAATGATTGGGCTAAAAGTTAAATAGAGCGGAAGATTTAGCTAGACGGGAAGATAGCCAAAGCAGTAACATTGGCTAAGAGTGCTTCTGAGTGCTATAGTGTTCTGTCAGGTTAGAAGGCACACCACCAATATTATTCTGGTCAGACAATATTACTAAGGGTCACGTCACGGGAAAAAAGTAGAACAGATTAGCACATACACTATACAATACACATACAATAGGAAAGCTATGCCCAGATTGACATAAAACTCATGTCCAAGAGTTTTTTTCAAAATCCCTTCCGAAAAATTCGATCCGGTCAGAAAATTTTCTATATTCTACTACCATGGTTCACATTTTGTACCAATTGAAATGTCTTTAACTGTCATTGTTATTTTCGTTTCATGAGTTTAGTAGAACTGTTAACTATTTTCGTTCCTGCTAGATTTGTATGTGGTGTAGACCGCAAGCTATCTTTAGCTCCATCTAATGTGTTTTAATATCAACGACGACATCACTTTAATTAAAGCACCTCTTTAACAACAGAAAGGCTTCGGTAATAAACGGCAGAAAGCGACACTGTGTTACTTATGAATCTTACGATTAGCGTTTGTTTGTGCATAATTAGAAACAACAGTCGAGTAGCTGAGCTGATAAATTATTGTAACATGGTAGTAAGTAGGGTGAGAGTGCTCGAACGGTGGGTTGAGATCGAGTTCAGTAAATTTTAAATTTTACAAACAAGGTATTTAATATTTTGAAAAAAATTACCTATTTTGAAACCATGATAATTCGATTCTGCTCTCGATTCTAAATAAACTATTTTCTAGTTTTGCGTTTATTCATTAACACGTTGTATATAGGGTCCTTCTTAATATGCTGACACTTTTAAAGGGAATGATCAGACCTTCAAACTGAAAACTTTCTCTACGGCATCAACATCGAAATCGCGAAAAAGGAATCAACTATTCTTTACAGAACTGCAAACCTACTCGAGCCAAATGTATGGGATAGCTGATTTTTTATTCGCGATTTCGATGTTGGTCCCATAGAAAAAGTTGTTCAGTTTGACGGTCTGCTCATCCCCTTAAAAAAGTGTCAGCATATTCAGAAGGATCGTGTATACTCAGTTTAATACAAGTCATATCTAACGTATTCCGAGAGAAATGCCTACGGAGTAACCGAGCTACTCGAATGGTAAATATATTGGTAAAACTTTACCAATAAACCGATGTACAGGGGTGAGCGGGGCGCGGCGCGGGGGGAGGGAAGCTAACTTGGCGCAAAAACTCAAATGTATGCCATCTCCCCATTTCTAATGCAAGTTTAATGTAAAAGTTACGGAACAAGCCGGCCTCCCCTAAAACTATTTTTATTATTTCTTCTATCCCTGAATTGATATCCTTTTTTAGAGGTTCGTATTAAGATAGAAAATAACGAAACCCTCTTATGGATTCATTGGGCATCTATTGCAGGGGGATTTTCTTTAAACTTTTTGACGTAGAATGTTGTGACACGAAGATAGAAAGGCGGCCTCACTAGAGAATTGGCTATTTGACAGTTTTCGGAAAGTTATTTTAAAATATGCGTAGGTTTATTTTATACCTCTTACAATTATCTTTTTCTTAAAAAGCGTTATTTTATTCGAATAAAAATAATATTTAATTAAGTAATTTGAGATTCGCGGGAAAACAGCCGGTCACGTGACATTTCTGGCTGTGACGTCACATAACAATAAACAAGTAAAGCTAACTACGACGCTTCAACTCACATGACGTTTTATTGTTTGAAATGTGACGTCACACGATGCTCAATCATGGCCGCCCGCGTTTCAGTTTTTGTAATCCACTGATAAAAAAATCTAATATATTTTTCAAAAAATAAAATATTTACTTTAATGCAAAAAACATATTGTATGATTATTGTGAACCTTTAAGCAACTATGTATATGTAACATATTTTATCGTTACAGTTGTCAAATAGCCAATTGAAGTTTTAAAAGATGGATTTTGAGTTTTAGGTGGCAAATAGCATAGCATATGCTCACGACTATATTCTCCGAGGGGGTAGTCAGAGATATTCTAAAACTACATAAAATCCACGTTTCAGTAGTACCGAAACTGGCCAGTGTGACGGGGAGTGAGTGCGTCGCCACTTGTAATTAACATGTAGGTGGCCCGGTGGTAAATAATGTACTTATAATTAAAACTTAAACTATTAATTTTGGCGTTTGATTGACAAAATCGACTTTTGAGTTTCTGGTTTTAATTTTGTCCTTATCATTGGTATCATGAAAGATGATCCAAACCTTTTCAATTTTTTATTTATTGAGAAAATCAACCATCTTATTTTATAAATAAATACTTAGACTTAACTTATATTTACCTAGAGTGGCAGTAAAGATAAGCATTAATTGAAACATCAAACCATAATTATCATGAGTGTGAGTGGAATGATGCAAAATTAATGTACATTTGAAGAATTCGGTATGTCAAGGTTTTTTTTGGAGGGCTAATTCGAAAACCATTTCGAGATAATTGTCTCAATAATAATATTTTCTATGTCAGAGATTTTAAAATGAAAGGATTGCAGATATCTACACTAATATTATAAAGAGGAAAGATTTGTACCTATTTTTGTATGTTTGTATGTTTGTAATGAATAGGCTCAAAAAGTACTGGGCCGATTTAAAAAATTCTTTCACCAATAGAATGCTACATTCTTCCAATTTGACATAGGCTACATTTCATTTTGAAAAAAATTAGGGATCCTTGGTAAAATTTGAACAATGTAACCGAAGGTGTAGAAAAATGAGTCTTAAAATTTATTTGTCTACCCCGTGCGAAGCCGGGACGGGCTGCTAGTCTTTTATAAAATAACATTGTATTTCGGTCCGTCCCGTGACGTCACTAGAAAACCTGTAAACTTCTTGGTAAACTTAAAATAACTGGCCATTAAGAAAAAAAATACATTCAGAATGTCAGAATTTGACATTTGATGTTGCCGTTTCTGTATTCCGCATAGAGTTAGAAAGACGAGGCAGGTGATTTTTTTTAAATATAGTGTTAGTTTTTCTCCAAGGAGTTCGATTTATTTTCTCTCCACCATTTTTGCACTTCGAAATTTCAGATCAAAATAATTAAAAAATTAAATGTATATTGATAAACACGATGAATCGCAATAAAAATGAAATAGGTGTCTTAAAATTAGGTTAAGGAACGATGGGGCTGGCATAACAACAGGGTTAAAAGGCCATATTAAAAAAGAAAAAAAATAGAATAAAAAAAAAATTATGTCTTCTATCCGCAAAAAATAAAAAAAGAAGACAACAAAAAACTTGTGAGATCGAATTGAGCAGTTTGAGGGCTTAAATACTTTATATACGAATCAAAACTGTTTTCAAAATCAGAGTTAGAAAAAAGTAATTTCAAAGCTAAATACTAAAAATAGTAATGCAGGAACCCTTCACTATTCAGAGCAAGTCCACTTGGACTTGTCCACTGTTTTATGTGATACCTACATAATATTTACGAGTAATAAAGCGGAAACAGCAATTGAAACGACGGACGTATCAAACTATTGTTACCGATTCATTGTTACAAAGTTAACAATGTAAATACAAGCACAAATTAAATTGGTTCGGGAACAAAAACTATTTTGTTTGTCGACTCGGTCGTAACACGCGACAGCATGATCGAATAATAAAATAAATAATTGAAATCTGGGACTTTGTTGCAAAGATTCTATCAGCACCCATCATTAGTAGGTACCTAGCCTCTAGTGAGGTACTTATTCGTCTTCAGAACATGATGAGGGTATATTTATTTAATTTTTTTGTTATTTTTGGTCTTTAATGTTATACCATTGCTATGCCAGTCCCACCATGCCTTAAGATGATAGGCGGGCTCTCGAATAAATTTGGAGAATAGGTTACTTTTCCGACTGTTTAGGTACGTATTTGTCCGATCCGTCCCTTCCACACACCCCGCCGACTAGAGTGCGAAAGAGAAAACTGCAGCTTGGACTGATTTTATCTGTAGGGAACGTGGCCTGCCGGTGTTTTATTTGGCTCCGCTGGAGAGATTTTAGTGGACTGTATTTTTTCTGGTGGCAGGAGTAGTTCGATGGAAAGAAAAGTCTTGTTTGCAGCACTGGAGGTTTTTTTAGTAATTTTTACACCAGAGTTAGTTACACGCACAAGCACCGTACCAATATGGAAGACGGAAACGGAAATAATTTTTTTTTAATTTCTACATTTTATGTTGGTGTTGCCAACATTATCTACATAATATGGACTAAACCGATTTTAATCATTCTTTCATGCGTCGTGTCGGTATTGCTTGATGGATTTCTCTCATTTCAAAAAACGCAAAATCACTTCCATGGATGAAATTTTTTTAAAACTCTTTAATTACAAGCTCGGTGACTAGTAACCCTAAGGTATGGTTTCGTACGCGGCTCAAGGGGAATATTCTTCCTCGGATACTTAGTTATAGGATTTTATTTTATTTATTTACAACTACTACATACTAATGTAACACGTACAAATGAAAAAAGATAAGATACAGAGCCAATGATATTGTTGACAGTTTGACTAACATTATACAACGTGTTAATGAATTAACGCAAAACTAGAAAGTAGTTTGTTTAGAATCGAGAGCAGAATCGAATTATCATGGTTTCAACATAGGTAATATTTTTCAAAATATTAAACAATTTGTTTGTATAATGTGTGCATGCTGTGTTTATCTATAATTAGTTGTACATTTAGATAAAATCTGTTAAATTAATTGATGTAACAACTGTTGATGAACCAATAAAATAAAATAAATAAATTTTTACTGAACTCGATCTCAATTTAACCCACCGCTCGGGCACTCTCACCCTACTTACTACCAAAACAAGATTCTTAAAATGTTTGATACATGAGCATGTTAGCGCTTTCATTCATTGCTGTAATGATAACATAACATTTTTGCCTGAAAACTTAAAAAGCGAATAACTTTAAATTTTAAGTATCAAAATAATGAAATTAATGTTTTAATCTAATTATTTGGTTACAAATCAGTTGGGGTGTATGAGGTTTTGCGCTTATTCATTAACACGTTGTATAAAATGTGCGACATTTAAGAAAACAAACAGATAAGTATAAGAACTCTCTATGTCTAAGTAACGTAACAAACTAAATAAAAAAAATATGTTGGAAATATATTATTATAATTATTATGGGAGGTAAGTAATATATAATATAAGACAAGAGTGTTGATAGATAAATTATAAATTATCAGAAAATAATAATATTAAACATAATAATACGTCAGATAGAATACAGGTGCTTACTTTGACTAATTATTATAAGGACTAGCCTTGCAGTAGCATTTCCCCTCTGCCACGGTATAAGCACAATTGATCTTGTGCATTTACATTCAATTTTACACCTTATCACTAAACGAGACAGCCTATAATTGAGAAATAATAACTTCGAACTTAGAACGTTTGGGGTTCACACGCGACTACTTTTCATGGTTTTTTACATTCAAAATTAGAATCTAAGTTATGGGGAATAAAATCCAAAGTTGCGGATTTCATGTTACCTCGCCCCCCGCAAAAAGTGGCAGAAATGTTTGTTAGTAGAACTACACGCGTAACCAGTCCACATATAAATAGTCAAAGAGGTGCTTACTAAATTTTAAAACGACCTTTCCGTTTTTGAAATGAGAAATATCCTGATTACTGTTTCGGGGCTGAATGTTATAGATTATACAAGGACAAGTGGAAGTCAACTTCGTTTTGTATATAAATTAGTGAATAAATTGAAATACAATTAACTCGTTTAAATATAACGCAACGTTATTGACTCTATAGTGACAATTAAACGCTTACTGAATTCGTGTTTATTACATTTTAGAGGTAAATTACAATTTACTCTAAAACCCTATCGGTGTTTAGGGAAACTTCAAATACAATAGAAATGAATTGTTTTTGTCAACGATAAACTTTAGAGGCATTCAAAATGAAATAAAGGAAATAAAATAGTAGGTATGGCACTACGTTAGTCATAATGGTCTCCATGGAGTAATTTGGTCTCTATGCCGTAACTCGTACAACCCGTAGATTGTGAGCTCCATGACAGATATAACTAGCCCATTGCTGCAGCCTGCTAATATTCAGAGCTATGATACTTTAGTTCACGGATTAAGGCGCATCCGCCCGGGAACACCACTCTCCATACTATTCGATGTGAACAAGCGCGTGGCTCCGGTCAGAATTTCACTGTTTTCTTTGAAAAATGCTATGAATTAAAAAAAAAAGAAAACCAAATCATTCTACGTTGTATTGTGAAGTATATTGTAAATTTACATTTTCTTCCGATCAACAATGTAAGAGTAAAATGTTTACAACTGGAAAAAAGGGAATTACATTAGATTCCTTTTTCTTCAGTTTTATTATTTAAAATAGATTTCGAGAAAACCATATCACTTCTGAGTTGAAATTGTTAGTTTTGTTATTTGCTTAAAAATTGTCATAGTTAAAAAAAAACGATTACAAAGTTACCCAATTTTATGGTAAAATCGGGCGGTAGACCCTTAATTCAACCAAACGCGAGTAAATTTTATTTTGAGATTCCTTTTCAGGTCACCTGTTATGATTTGATTTTAAAACCACAAGTGACGTATAAACCTAAAAAATTAAAAATGTATAACCTCACATCGCAATTAGTACGGATACAACGACCTCTTTCTTTAGGTAATATTCCTTTTACAGTTTCTCTTGGGTAAATCAAATTTTGGTCGAATCCGGCCTAAGAGATACATTTCAAAATGTTATTGGTAAAATTAAAGACTAGCGGCGCAACTTCGTACGCGTGGACCACTGACTTTAAATACTCATAACTATTGATTAAATGTACCCATTGAAATATTAATCTAAACTAAGCCTATACTATACTTTTGTGAAAATCCCATCTAAATCGGTACTGCAGTTTTTAATTTATGAGTGCACAAAAAAAGCAGATAAACAGACAAAAATTCTAATGATGACCCCCAATATTTTTTTAAAAATAATATCTTCAATTTAAATCCTCGCAAATTTTAAAATTTTACTTCAATGTATACAGGGTGTTACAAAAATACCCCTAAAGAAAAAAAGGTGTTGAAGGGTCCCTTGTAAAGAGTCTATTGACAATGTATGACAACCGTAGTGTAAGATAATTATTTATCGAAAAATTAACTATCGATAATAAAAAAATTAAATCGGCATCGTAGAAGCGCAGCACTATTTTAAGTTCATTAACCTTACCAGGAGTAATTACCCGCTACCTCTTACTAAAAATGTTACCTCCTTTTCGTACCTCCTGGTACAACCAGGCTAGTACCAGGAGCTAACTAAAATGTTTCTTAACTAAATAGTTTGTATTAAACTAAATTAGCTATTTGCTGCTTTGAACTTAAATGACCTTATTGTTTACGTGAGAAATGGTGAAGTTTTAGGCAGAGTATGTAGGTATCTTCCATATTTAACTTGCCATAATTTAATTTTAAAATATCACGACTCAATCAAATAGGTAACATTCTAGCATCAATCTACTCACCACTTATTCTTTTTCGTGGAGAACACGTGATATCCGGGACTCAAACTGTCTCTTCGGGAGATCTCAATTCAACACACACACACAACTTCACATTTTACACAACCAACTTTTCTTCTTATTGTGTGAGCAGCAAGCCCTGGTGTTAGAGTTTTATTCAAACAGCCTACGCCTTACTTGCTCTAACACCTCCTCGACCTGCCCGGGTTCGACAGTGCTCGGGCGTCCACTGCCACTGGATCGATGAAATGATCCGGTAGAATGCAAGCGTCTTGCCGTATCCAAGAAGCATTGGTATGATGGTAACCGTCGCTGTTCAGCAGGTGGCCTGCCATCGATAAACCGTTGACGATACAGTTCGCGGGCACGATTTAAATTACTATCCTCATGGCCTACACATAGTATCATATCGTCATATTCCATGGTAGAATACCTACTGAGCCATTTTTTCAAATTACGATAAAGCATCAATCAAATCAAAACAAAACAAGCAAGCGAAAAAATCGACTGATTGATATGCAAGTGCAACCAGGGTTGCCAAATACTATTTCTTACATTTCCTCATTTTATTTTCCTCCAGGATGATACGTTTTGTTCCCTAAGGTTTATTTAACGGAAATACACAAATAAATAGGTAAAAGAAAAAATTCGAACCCGAATTTAATATTACACAAAATGACAGCTACCTAAAGATTTATCTACAAGTGATATACCCTATGACACTCCCCGGATCAGTACGACACTAACTTGGTAACTGGTATTACGTAAAGAATAGTTTTATTGTATTGTATTTGTCCAAATAATGTCCCTAAATTTACCCATTGTGATTAAATTTTTCCCAGTGATTCTATTCATAGAACGGAATTATTCCCCAAAACTGTGGAAAAATCCCCAATCCGGCAACACTGAGTGCAAATTTCAAAGAAACCCCGATAAGGCGGCGCGGCGATATCTAAAGGTAGGTATATCGGTAGCGGTAGCCATATTGGTCATCAATCAGCCAATAAGAGCGTAGGAAGTCGCCCGCTGTTTGCGCGCGAAAAGAACTACCATCGTAGTCCCGGGGTTGGCAACCATTTCACCCTGTGTCGTCGCAGGCGCCGTCTTATTTTTTTTTCATTACATTATTTGCACATTATTCACATATTCGGCAAATCAGTCGGTAAATACCTACATCATAGATTTCCAATTAAGTGCATTAGTTTTATTTTTCTGCAGTACTTTTTTTATGTTACCCATTATTGATAATAGGTAGGTAGGTATTTGTTGAATGAAATTTTAAAAAATTGGGAGTGCCTCCGCTGTTGGAGCGCTGGCAACCAAAAATAACGCCATTGGGAACAAGCGATAGGTAATACTTCCGGCAGCCATGATTTTAAACAACGGCTGCCACCGCTGGCACCCAAAATGGCGGCCGCTGACGGGGGGCTTGTAGGATTCTGCTAGTGCTGGCATCCAAAACAGCAGCCGACGCCGCGCCGGCAGCTAGCTCGCACTGATATGGTTAATAATGGTTAAAAAATAATAACTGATTATTGTCTTTTTACGTAGGTACTTGCAAGACTTTTACGAATAATTAATAGATACTTAGTGGTAATCTTGCTGTCATAATGTGCCGCTTTTTTGGAACGAGCATTAAAAAGAACATTTTCAAAAAATGTTGTGCATCAATGTCACATAGAGAAATTATCACCTATCTTTGTCTTACAATTAGGGTCCCGTCACAAACAAATATAAAGCTTGAAATCCCTGTATCTCTCCTCTCCTCTAGTCTCCTAGTACTAGTAGTTTACACACTACTAAACACACTTTATCTACAACTGCCTCCGTGGTCTAATGGTTAAGAGCATTGGGCTCTTGACACGGAGGTCGTGGGTCCGATTTCCACGGGGGACACCTAGTGATATGTTACTTTGTGCGTTTTTCCCCAGTTGGTTAGGGCATTGCAGGCTGAATCACTTGATTGTCTGAAAATAAAGATGAATCCGTGCTTCGGATGGCACACTAAGCCGTTGGTACCGGCTACTTTCTCTTGTGGTAGTCATAAAAACCACGTCAGAGGCCGTAAGGCGGTCTGAAAAACTCTGACATCAGGACTTGCTGCCCACACGATAAGAAGAAGACTTTATCTACAAACCAGAAAAACTTTTTATCTTTTTTCTCTTGAAATTGTGTAGCGTAAGAATCGAACCCGTTCTTATCGCCAGGGTGTAACTAACCGGCCATATGGTACAGAACATTTGTGCGCTATCGCGGCGACGGCGTTTTTTATCGGTTTTATTAGAAAGCTAGTTTAACATTGATGATTTTCATGAAGATCAGGTCAGCCGATTCGAAGATCATGGGGATCTCGGCTGTAAAATGGATGTTTATTTTAATTTTGCTCATCCATTGTTTGCCGGCCACTGTATTCTATGAAGACGCACGACAACGTACGCAAAACTTTTAATTTAAAGAATTACACGTGCGGAACCCGCATAATTATTTTTAGCAAATGGCGCCAAAATTCTGGCTGCCTGGTAGTTCAAAGACTAAACGGCAGCAGATACGTCGTAAAGTCTCTGTGTTGTCTCCACTACTAACCACTATCTTGTAAGTGCTTAACTTAAAAGATAATTATTCTCGAAGTTATCTTTAATACTCAACTAACTTGAATATTAAGCCCTAAAAAAGAATAAATAACAGATTTTCAAAAATGTTAAATTATTGTTACAAAAATAAACAATAAAGAATAATTTCAAAAAAATATTCATATTTGTCTTCATGTTAGATAATTTAAGCCTCTTACAATTTCTTTTTTCGGCAAAAAAAGCATCTTTGCGTCTTACTGAAATTTAGGTACAAATGACTTACAAACATTACCCTTCTGAAAAAAAAAAGTCTATGTTTCAGAGGTCAACTTCAGATTGAATGACCTTATCAGCTGATCACTAGAGTTGGGATTTTTTAGTAAATGGCTTCGATGAAGGATTTTATTTTTTTTGGTTAATTATGTAACACCCTGTATATATAGGTGTATAGAATAATATTCAGTATGGCATTTGAACCCGGAACCAGGGTTTCAGAGTCAAATTCAAAGTCAAAAATAATTTATTCAATATAGGAGCTTGAATTCTTTATTTAAGCTACCACCGCATCGGAACTTGTTGTCGCTGTAGAGAAGATGCGGCCAGAAACTCTACATTACAGTTTGCTTTCATACAGCTACCGACACTGTCCATACCTATACCATAGAATTAGTTCTGCTTATACCTATAAGTACTATAGTTTTAGTATCCAAATACGAGAGCATACTTGAAACAGATTTTAGTACTTGAGCATAGGAGCAGGTGGTAGTTAGTTACAACCCAAGCTTTATGTGTATAATCGGCTTTATACTGCTCCAATGCGAGGCAACAGTCCCTTCTAAACAATATTATACATCTTGTTACAAGTAGTAGAACATAATCTACACTAATATTATAAAGAGGAAAGATTTGTACCTATTTTTGTATGTTTGTAATGAATAGGCTCAAAAAGTACTGGGCCGATTTAAAAAATTCATTCACCAATAGAATGCTACATTCTTCCAATTTGACATAGGCTACATTTTATTTTGTAAAAAATTAGGGATCCTTGGTAAAATTTGAACAATGTAACCGAAGGTGTAGAAAAATGAGTCTTAAAATTTATTTGTCTACCCCGTGCGAAGCCGGGACGGGCTGCTAGTTATTAATATTTTGTTGTAATACCTACCTACTGAATCTGTTAACTGGCGACTGTGTAAGTTGAGACGTACATAAAACTCACAAATGTTATCCTTTTCAGGTTTGTTAGAAAGTTTGCATCGATATACAATCCACTGCAGCACGTCTAGTATGATTTCTCTACTTGCACGCGACTCGACATTTTGCGATACTACATGTCGCGGCAAGCGCGTTTTTCAGTCTCTGAAAAGCAAGGGAAAAGGTCATTTTCTATGACGCGTCGCGCGCGTATGGAAAAATCGTGCTAGACTTGCTGGACATAGGCGCAGGGATCGCCACAACGACCGGTCGTACGCTGCCCTCATCCAACGAGTTCCCGCGGCCTTGACCAGGTCATCGTTCGTCCTAGTGGGAGGATTATCTAGAAATATATACACATATTAAGTATAATAAAACCGGTCAAGTGCGAGTCTGGCTACTCGCGCACCGAGGCTTCCGTATACTACACCACCACACAACATATTAACCTACAAAAAAAGTTGTTATTCCTTCGGGACCTTCAGCGCAAGACCGACTCACACTTGGCCGGTTTTTATTATTTGTTCTTTTACTGTAGAGTTTACTCTATAATCACACCAAGTTTGACGCTTGTATGTATTATCGTTGTTACGATAGAGCGAGAAGAAAAAACGTTGATAAATACTAGTTTCTTGTGTGAGGACCCTTAATTTTAACTTTTTGAATGTTTATTATTTGTTAGCAAATCCGAACTATATAACTAGTACCTTTCAAAAGTTACAGCCATAAATATGTAGCACAGACGGACGGGCGGATAGATGGATGGAGAGCATAAGCTTATGAATAGGGTCCCTTACCTGGTATCTGATCAGTAAGCTCCACTTTAAAATTTAAGTCGAATTTCATTTTCATCGGCTGCTCTAAGTCAGCTACTTAGTGAAAATTAAGTTGGCTTGTCATGTGAGGTAGCACACAGGCACGGGGGGTGTGAGGGAGCGGGCGTGGCGCGGGGGGAGGGGAGGGTACCTCACGATATAGAGTGCGGTAACTTGGGCAATTAGGCGGAATCACGGTGAGGTGGCGATAACGAGTTCCACGAGTAGCTGTAGCGAGTATGTTTGTTTAGGGCCGAGTCAAAGAGATTATACCTAATAGAGTGAGCCATACCAATTGTAAAGTGTCTACTTTTTTTGACGTTTAGGTTTGAGTGTGTGGTGTCAAGTAGTATAGACAAAAGGCACCAAGTGACATATGGCCTTATGTTTACGGTCACTTTTCACACACACTAGCTCAAAAAAAAGTGGACAGCCGCATAAACAAATATCTATAGTTCCATCTCCTTCTACTATTAAAGGTACGTCATAAGACAAAAGAGACTAACTACAATCGTAAATTTATGCGGACTCTATGTAGATCCTTCCTCTGAGGGCCGAGTTTACTTACTTATGTGTTCGTAGAGACGTCTTATGCGTAGGTAGCGTCGCTAGCAAACAAGGTGTTAAAATATTTCTTTGCAGCTCTAATTTTCAATTATAGGTTTACACCTTTGACTAATTATTATAAGGACTAGCCTTGCGGTAGCATTTCCGCTCTGCCACGGTATAAGCACAATTGATATTGTGCATTTACATTCAATTTTACACCTTATCACTAAACGAGACAGCCTATAATTGCGAAATAATAACTTCGAACTTAGAACGTTTGGGGTTCACACGAGACTACTTTTCATGATTTTTAACATTCAAAATTAGAATCTAAAGTTATGAGGAATAATATCCAAAGTTGCGGATTTCATGTTACCTCGCCCCCCGCAAAAAGTGGCAGAATAGTTTGTTAGTAGAATTACACGCGTAACCAGTCCACATATAAATAGTCAAAGGTTTACACATAACGAATCAAAAATATCTGAAAGCCTAGAATATCAAATGTATCTACACAGACAGGGTGATCATAAACATCTGTAGCCCGATTGCGCTAATTTAAAACATCTTAAGTTCTATTCGTATCCAATTTCAGTTCTAATCACATTGCAATCCAATTACTATTCAGCTGTGCCGAATTCCGCATCGCGCTAAACTGTATGTAACTGATAGCCTTTAACGTCTGAGCGATCCGTCAAAACGGCTCTAACGGCCGTCAAGAGCAGTACCTACCGCGATTACCGCAATACCAAATGTGTCAAAAGTTATGGTTCGCACGTAGTCCAATCACGGTTCAATCACCGAATATTTACCGCGACTGCAGCCCTGAGCAGTTTAGGAAAAAATCCTGCTAAGTATGCGTCTATTAATATTTCCAAATTTACAAAAGCAACATAAATCAATATCGGTTTCTCGTTTATTTCTGATATTTACTATTTATTTTATATAGCACCGACCCATTTTTCTTTGATTAAATTTCCTCTACCCTAAGGTTGTCTGGAAGAAATCGCTTTTTAGCGATAAGACCGCCTTATTTGTATACCGTTTTTTGTTTCTTTTTTCTATGCTAGTATCCTGTGTTTTGGTGCAAATAAAAGTATATTTCATTCATTCATTCAATAATAAAGTTTATACTAGTTTAAAAATGAATGAATAATGAATGTCACGTAAACCAGCCACTGATAAAGTTTGTTAGTAAATCGTTAAACGTTAAACAGGCACCGGCACCCCCACACAGTAGGCAACTAGGCACCGACGCGACGAGAAACCCCGCATCAGCGCTTCATTGTCCCCGCTAAATAGGCACTATGCGTGAACGTGTGCCTCACACCAGCCGGACCTGAAGCCAAATATTATATTCAGACAATAATTATGAGTTAGCATGTTTTTATTCCATTGTAAGGAATAACGAGAATGATGTGGTACAACAAAGAAGGGAAGTTTTTTGTCATAGACCAAAATGAAAAATTTACGTGATCATTGGATAGTTGTATCTGCTACCAATGGGGAGTCCAAATTCTATAACGGTGACCATAAAATGGCAAGTATATTGTAGGACGCCATCTGGAAGCAGAACGACGCGAAGACCAGAGTCAGGTAGCTGGAAGCGATTGGATCAGGAAGGCTGATGACAATTTTGTGGCGTGCCTTATCATGCGATAGAAGATAACGCTTAATTTTACAAAACATACATACACATACACACACATTACAAACATACATACATAACATTTTACTATTATTTTTTTTGCATTTTTTTTAAAGTGGCACAATAATAACATTTAGATTCAACAATTCTGTACCGCGATGCATAAGAGTCACTGCTGGAATATGTTCACCAGTCAGGTTAAGCTCTGAATAAATTTGGACTAAATTTAAATTTATAAATTCAAATTTATAAATTCTTCACCCCCAAAATGTTTAAAGTCAAATAAAATTGGTTATTCAAAACAATGTCGTAACAATCATATTTTTTCAATATCCAACGATGAGAATTTTTAAGTTCTCGAAAATGAATTTCAGACCATAAACTCTACTTATTAGGGGTTCAAAATGTTAATTGAGGTAATCGCCTCTGGTAGTCGCGCGTGCCCGACGCTCACCGCGTGAATGTCACGACGTGTATTTAATATTGTTTGCGTACACACACACACGCACGGCTTGCCTTCACTTCACGGCTTCAGGCACATTGTATTGTTAACTATTGAATATTAACGTGTTCGGGGCGGGACTGTGAGTCGACCGCACGATTGATTGCTTTTCTAATTTGGGTCAAATTATTATTGTATACTTGCTTTTGCCTGTGGGTTTGTTAACGCTCAGCTTAATATTAGTCTTGCTTTCCTGTAGATTTATCCTGATTCCACAGACTTAAGGGGATATTACCGTTGGTTCGCTCCATGCAAACGAAGTCTGGTTTTATTTTCAATACTAACCTATTAAAGTCAATTAAATTTAGCAAAAACTGTTTAGGCTCAGATGGTCTTTAAATAAAATACAGTGGACTGTTAACTGGTATTTACTTCGTTTTAACAATATTCGATAGGAAACGCGTCCGCTCAGTTCGTATCGTTCCGAAAAGGTGAAAAATGGCCGCGAGCCAGTGTTGACAACTGTTCCGCGTTGATGATGCTCCGCGAGGTTGGTACGACGTATAATAGTGTTGTCGTAGACATTCTGCCAGCCCCACAAAGTAGTGTGATGATAAATGTTGTTTATTCTGTTGGTAGCGGGCATATTCTATTGAATGCTCTACACATTGTTCCAAATTTAGTTTTGATTTCAGCTACACGTGCAATTCCGTCAGGACCAGGATATAGCTTGATTATTCTTCCCAGGAGCCATTGAACTGGAGGAAGTGCGTCGTCTTTCACGATGACCATCATGCCCTCAGTCAGCTTGCCAGTCGACCTTTGCCATTTTGTCCTTGTTTGTAACTGTGAAATATACTCCTTGTAAAATCTATTCCAATAATGTTGTCGTAGTTGTTCAACGCGCTGATATCTTGGTAGACGCAGCGTGTTGCAGTCAGTGAGCTGTGGGTGAGGTAATGCAGTTAAAGTACGACCAATTAAGAAATGAGAGGGTGTGAGGGCTGTCAAATAATATAATATAATAATAAATTTGTTTATTTTGTTCTCCACAAATACAGGTAATACTACTTAGAGCTAAATAAATTTAGAGCATTTAGTATTGTATTGTGGAGACTGGTGCCTGACTCAAGATACCTATGAAGGTTCTCGTGCCTCAGGTTACCAGGTCTCCACCCCAAGGACAAAGTAACAGCTTTTACACTATATTTATTGACATGAGTGATAGTAAGACAAAAGGATAGTGCTTACGTTACAAAATAAAAGCAAAACAATAGATACAAGTGCTTACAGAACACATATAAATTAAAATATGTAAAGGGTGTGTTCGTGTGTGTATGTGTGTGAGTGAGTGTGTGTGTGTGTGTGTGTGTGTGTGTTATGAGCTAAACAGGGATTTTCAGTAGATCTTCGGTTTCATCGTAAGAGAGGGTTAAGAGCCATTCCGTCAAAAGTTTCTTACATTGCAATGTATGCATAGGGAGGGGTCTGATGATAGAGGCGTTAGAGGCCGTGAATTAAGGATACCTTCGATTTGGACTAATGTAGTGTACATTTCCTCGTATGTGAGGTGAGCTAGACTCAAGACACGCTTGAGATGATACTTTGTGGACTTTACGGCGCTTTCATGAAGCCCTCCAAAATGAGGTGCATAAGGCGGATTGAAATGGAACGAAATGTCTTGCTCTGCGGTTGACTTGTAAATTGAGTTAGCGTTATCCTTTAAAAACTTTGTAATGATTCTAGAGGCACCTACTAGATTACCACCATTATCTGAATATATGCAATTAGGCTTTCCTCTGCGTGCTATGAACCTATTGAGGGCAGCGATGTAGGATTCCTTGGTTAAGTCTGTAACCAACTCCAAGTGTACGGCTTTTACTGCAAGGCATACAAAAACACATATGTATGATTTTATGAGGCGACTTCCACGACCCTTGCGGTCACAAATCATGATTGGCCCGGCATAATCAACAGTTACGTTAATAAAGACGAAATTTGCGTGCATCCGCTGTTTCGGAAGATCACCCATGATAGGAGTTATAGTCTTGCCTTGAAATCTACGACATTTAGTGCATGATTGTACTGTTTTTCTGGCAAGGCTACGGCCGCCTATGGGCCAATAAGATTCACGTATGTGTGCAAGTAACAGCTGTGGTCCTGCATGTAAAAGTGATATGTGATAGGTTGAAAAGATAATTTGTGAAATATGATGGTTTGATTTTAATAAAATTGGAAATTTTTTATCATATTTAAATTGCGAGTTAGCAAGCCTTCCCCCGACTCGAATAACGTCATTTTTGTCTATGAATGGATGCAATGAACTTAATGTATTTTTATGAGGCAAATTGTGTTTATTTTTGAGTAACTCATATTCTGTAGGAAATGAAACCATTTGAGACATTTTTACCAATTGATACCTAGCTGTAGCTAGTTCTGTAGTCGTTAAGGGGCTGACATTTTGAGGATTAATGTTGTTACTATGAATTTTGTTTTTGCTATTATGAATGAACCGTAAAATGTATGCAGTGATCATCGTTAGTTTTGTAAAGTTTGAGTATTTGTGAATGAAAGAATCGTTTTCTACTTGCGTGAAACAGTGCGAGTTTGAATGGGAACTGGATGGACGCGTTTCAGGCAGGTCAGAATCGCTGATATGCCGTGGTTGGTCTGGCCAGCTTTTATCATCATCCCTGAGAAACGGAGGTCCTGTAAACCATAGATTAGATTGTATTAATTGTTGAGTTGTGACACCGCGTGATAACAAGTCAGCGGGGTTTTGTTTTGTAGGTACATAGCGCCATGCTTGTGGAGTGCTATTGTTTTGAATGTCTGTAACTCGGTGACTGACAAATGCTTGTAATTTGTGTGGTGATGATTTTATCCATGATAGAACAATTATAGAATCACTCCAGAAGTAACAATCTGTAATGATAGTATGTGAGTTGCGAAGTGATGCTAATACTTTGTTACATAATTTGACACCTGTAAGTGCAGCGCACAGCTCTAGACGGGGAATCGTTAATGTTTTTAACGGTGCTACCCTACCTTTGGCTATCAGCAACTTAGTATCAATGTGATTGTTTGTAGTACATGTGCGTACATAAACACATGCACCGTATGCGTTTTGCGACGCATCACAAAATACATGCAGTTGAATATTTTGTGGAGAATCACTGAAGGCACGTCTGGGAATAGTTAACTGATTAATCATTTTTAATGATTCCATAAATTTCGTCCACTGCTGTTGCATGCTGTCTGGTACACTATTATCCCAAGTTAATTTTTGAAGCCAAATTTGTTGCATTATAATTTTTGCTTGTACTACACATGGGCTGATGAGACCCAGTGGATCAAATATCTGCCCTATGGTGGACAAAATTATGCGTTTTGTGATTTGTTTGTTAATGTTGTCTGCGTGAAATAAGTATGACAGTGTATCCTGTTTAGTATTCCAATATATACCTAATGTTTTGGATGGATCGTTTGTACCTAAATTAATGGATGTGTTTAGAGAATTATCAAATCCTAATCGGTGCAGCAAATCAGGGTGATTCGACTGCCATTTTCTGAGGGGGAATTTATATTTATTTAATTCTGTGAATACACCGTATGCAATGTGGCACAGATGTGAATCATCATCAGCCCCGGATAAAAGATCATCGCAGTAGAAATCATGAATGATCACCTCTGATACGCTTTTGTCTTTGCAATTGAGACCGACCTGTTTGATGCACCGAGTAGCTAGGTATGGGGCCGAAGCAGTACCATATGTTACAGTGTTTAGTGTATATGTTTGTAACGGTTGTGTTGAATTGAACCGCCATACTATTTGTTGTAGAGCTCTCTGATCTGAATTTAAAAATATTTGTCGATACATCTTCTCAACGTCTGCTGATATTATGAACTTGTGTTGCCTAAAGCGAGTTAAAATTGAGACGAGGTCATCCTGAACAACGGGACCAGTCATTTGTATATCGTTAAGTGATATTTTAGTTGTGGTGAGAGCGGAGCCATCAAACACAGCTCTGAACTTTGTAGTTGTGCTTGACTCTCTGATGATACCGTGGTGAGGTAAATAGTATGAAGGTGTCTGTTGTATGTGTGAGTTTTCATTCTTTGACATATGACCTAAGTCAAGATATTCGTTCATGAATTGAACGTATTCCTTTTGAAATTCAGGATTGGAATCCATACGTTTTTCTATGTTAAGAAACCTGCGCTTTGCTTGATAATAGGAATCACCGAGGCACTCCGGGGATTCTTTGAATGGAATTGTGACTGTAAATCTGCCACTGCTATCACGTGTTGTAGTCTGAACGAATAAATTTTCACATATCTGTTGATCTGATGATGAAATATTTGAATGTGATGATGATATGTCATCTAGTTCCCAGAAACGAGACAACTGATTTTGAATTTGATCTACAAAAAAGCATGACTTCTGGGTGTATTTGAATGTGATCGGAGTACAGCCTGAAACTAGCCAACCAAGTTGTGTTTCTTGTAGTGTTGGTTGCTGTTTACCCAACGTTATTCGGCCATTGCCAATGATTTTCCAAAAAACTTCTGCTCCGAGTAAGATGTCTATCGGTGCTGGTATATTGAAGTCTGGATCTGCTAATTGTATGTGTTCTGGTATATTGATACTGTTTGTATCAATAAGCATGTTTGGAATTGAGTTTGATGATATCTGATTGAGAATAAGACATGATATGTTTGCTCGATATGAATTGTGTAATGATTGAATTTGAATGTTGGTGCTATGAGAAATGTTTGTCTGTTGGTTATTGATTCCAGTAACTGAAGTGTTAATGGCTTGCATGGGTAATCTAAATTTTTTACATAAGTCCTTAGTCACATAGCATGATGTACTTCCATTATCAAGCAAAGCACGAGCGGTGTGACATGTACCATCGGTACTGAATATGTTGACTACAGCTGTTGACAGTAGCACTGATGTATTCTGAAAGCTTGTGTGTGTGAGTGGTTTCTCATGTTTGTCACGGTGCAGTAGTGTGTTATGTTTCTGATTACAGTACTTACAGGAACCGCCTTTGCATGATTTAATGTCATGACCAGGATATAAACAGTTGGAACAAACTTTGAATGTTGTCACCATATCAATTCTACCATCAACTGAGAGTTTTTTGAATACTGGACAGGAAAAGAGTTGGTGATTAGATTTACAAATAGGACATGAAGGTGGCTCTTTACGGGGTGGGTTTGGATTTTGATTCAACTGATTAGGAGACTTGAATACTATATTGTTTTTCAATTTACCATCTTCTAATGTCTCTAATAAATCAGCACGATTTTTTATGAATTTATTTAGATGTTCCAAGTTGGGCATGTCTGAGAGTGTGTTTTTGAATTCTTCCCAGTGCCTAAGTGTGGTTGAATCTAATTTACTTGACACTAAGTGAATGATCAAAGTGTCCCAGTATTCAGTGTGTTCACCTAATGAGGAGAGAGCTCGGAGGTTTTTGTTGATTGTGTCAAGAAGTTGTCTCAATGCTGTAGAAGATTCTTTGTTTATTGTGTTTATGTTGAATAGTGTTTGAACATGATTGCCTATGAGTTGACGACGGTTGTTATAACGTTCACATATGAGATTCCATGCTACGTTGTAGTTTTGAGCTGACAATTCTAATGATTTGATCACTAGTGATGCGCTACCTTGCAGGGATGCACGCAAATAATGGAACTTTTGAATGTTATCAATAGTTTTGTTGTTGTGTATGATAGACTCGAATGTGTCTCTGAACTCAAGCCAATTATGGTACTCACCTGAGAATCGTGGAAGGTCAATGGTGGGTAATTTAACAAATGTGTTGTTGTTTGGAGAGGTTGCAAACTTAGCCTGTTCCTCCTCCTCGTTAACTTGGATCAGCTGAGTGCCGACCGCAAATAATTGATGGTAATCATTTTCGAACTGTTGTCGTTCGATGATTTGTTCATCTGGAATTTCAACAATTGTTTCGATTAGTGTTTGATTATCATCATATGTTTTGTATAACTCTGAAAAAACGGTTAATCGGTTTTTTAATTGGACGAGTTGAACTTGTGACAAAGATGAATGAGATTGTAATTCTTCGATGAAACCTTTGAAAATAGTGATTTTAGCTTTGTGTGAGGCACGCTTCTTTTTTAATTCAGCTAGCAAACGTTCGTCAACAGGCATGATTGAAAAAAAAAAATTATGGTTAGTATGCTAGCACGCTTTAAAGTTTGTTATTAAGAATCGGAACGATACTTAAATTTGATAAAAAATGATGCAAGCTGAAGCTATTTGACGTGCCCACGTATCAACCACGTGCCACGCACACTCGTACCGTGCACCGCAGAGCAAGCCAGGAGGACCGTAAGCACTGTATATGTATAAAAAGGAAATGATTAGAATGCTGGTAAGGTTATGTTAAAGTAGCAGGGGTGAATTTACGATTAGTACGTAAATAAAAGTTACTTTGTGAAGTTACTTTGTAAAGTTGTAGAGATAAAATTGAAATATTGCTGATGCAATATTTTTGATGATGAAATGTTTCTTGAAAAATGCAAAAAGTTGTGAAATTCTTTGTGAAAATTACGATTAATTGAGATTGAGATGGAATTGTTGCTGATGCAACGTGATTTGAAAGATTTTGAAATTGAGGGTTATGGGGTCAGATGAGAATTGGTTCGACTCACGACTGCTGCAACCAAACCCTTTGTTAAACTGACTGCTGCTGCTTATGATGATGTTCAAGGATGCTAAGCGATTTTGTCTTCGCTGTTGCGTTGACCGCTGGATGCGTGATCGCGTAGGTAGCTGAAGTCCACGATGAAATAGACAGCCAGACGATGAAAAATTTTAGGAAACTGGATTCACGCAGTGGCTTCTGTCTTGCAGTGCTTCTTGACGATGTTTTTTCACGTTTTTTTTTCCGCGTTGCTACGCAGTTCGAACGGTGAAAATGGCGGCCGCCCACGCAGATCCTGTTTGTTCTTGCGCATGCGATTCCGACGAATATTTTCTTCGTTTTCTTCTAATTACGGCGAAGATGGACCATGTTTAGGCTCAGATGGTCTTTAAATAAAATACAGTGGACTGTTAACTGGTATTTACTTCGTTTTAACAATATTCGATAGGAAACGCGTCCGCTCAGTTCGTATCGTTCCGAAAAGGTGAAAAATGGCCGCGAGCCAGTGTTGACAACTGTTCCGCGTTGATGATGCTCCGCGAGGTTGGTACGACGTATAATAGTGTTGTCGTAGACAACTACGACAACATTATTGGAATAGATTTTACAAGGAGTATATTTCACAGTTACAAACAAGGACAAAATGGCAAAGGTCGACTGGCAAGCTGACTGAGGGCATGATGGTCATCGTGAAAGACGACGCACTTCCTCCAGTTCAATGGCTCCTGGGAAGAATAATCAAGCTATATCCTGGTCCTGACGGAATTGCACGTGTAGCTGAAATCAAAACTAAATTTGGAACAATGTGTAGAGCATTCAATAGAATATGCCCGCTACCAACAGAATAAACAACATTTATCATCACACTACTTTGTGGGGCTGGCAGAATGTCTACGACAACACTATTATACGTCGTACCAACCTCGCGGAGCATCATCAACGCGGAACAGTTGTCAACACTGGCTCGCGGCCATTTTTCACCTTTTCGGAACGATACGAACTGAGCGGACGCGTTTCCTATCGAATATTGTTAAAACGAAGTAAATACCAGTTAACAGTCCACTGTATTTTATTTAAAGACCATCTGAGCCTAAACAAAAACAATTTAGAAATAAATCTCTATGCTTGCTGGGTTTGTAATGATTTACGCGGGTAAGTGGACTGTATGATGGCGGTTTGTTGTAAATTGCCCTGCTTTGGTACTGAAGGAGGAAGGTGTCAGCAGAACAAAATAAAGGATTTTGTTTTCCTGCCTGCAAGTAAGCGATGTCACTTGCAGATTTTCTACCTTCTTTGATAAAATTCGTTGCTAGTTCCAACACAGATTGATACAGTCTTCCCTCGCTCTTGTTGTTAATTTTTGTCGCTGCGCGTCTTGGTTTATTGCGAAATGAGGTGAATGCGATTATAAAACTTTAGGAGAGCTGTAGCAATAATGAATGGTATTGTAGTACCTACATAAGTACATTCCGAAATAATTCCAGAAACTTAAGATTAAACAATAAAAAATTGTTATTTCAGGAAATAAAGTCCCATACACAAGCATTACATAAATAAATGAGTACCCTAAAAACAATGTAAATATTATGTCCATGACACGAACACGCCACACACTAAATGACAGACGTCAAGAAGATCTGACAGCTGTCAATCGACTTCAATTTTCCGCCGTTTTCGTTCGTCTACCAATTCTGTTGAAAATCGTTAATAAGTCCTAATAAACCAGTTCTACAGTCTACTTGCTCATCATTTCACTCTCCCATCAACAAGAGGAACAACAATAATGTACTTAAAAACAGTTTTAAAAGTTTCAGCAAATTGCCAAACAATCAAAGCTGTCTAAACAAAATAAATTTAACAAAAACAAAATCTCTTCAACCTCTCCTCCTTTTCCAGTCGGAATAAAGAAAACTTTGAAAATTATACCGATACTTTTTGTTGGCGCGAAATAAGTTTTCGATTTCGCTTTTCCCAGTAGTTCGAAGTGAGAACCGAACTTGTATCGAACTCATCGAGTAATGCTCAAGAGAGCAAGCTGGGAAGTTCCACGGCTTCGGCTTCCCTCGCTCCGCCCCACTTGCTGCTTGCCACTTCGCTCGCTCCCCACTTGAAAGCTATTGATAGGGATGCACGATATGCATAATGTTAATTTGATTATCTTGCACTTTGAATACAAATATCTCGAGATAGAAGCATTAACATGACTTAACTATGTTTTTCTTCATTTTATAAAACTTATCTCAAAAAGGAAGTATAAATGATTATTCTAATCTATTCCAACGACATCTCACTTTTTTTATTTGTTGTTCAATTCACACATTGACTATAACAGGTTTCACGTTGAACGTCGCACCTCGGCCATCTCCTTAGCCAGGTGTTTGATTTAGATAGTACTTCTTTAGATACTTGATGGAGTAGATGGATTATGACCGCCTATTTTTGTACCGTCTGTATTTCCTGTTTATTTAGTCTCTGTATACTATGTTTTTTGGTGTAAAATAAAGTATAATTGATTGATTGATGGATTTTTTGAGTTATTATTACCAGTTTGGCTTTTTAATTTTGAGTTATAAAAAAATTACGTCGACTAGCAAGTTTGCGTCTCAAATGTATGCAGCAGCAGATTTTTTTTTGCTCGGATCGGTTTGCTGCCATAGTGAAAGTTGTTCAGTTTGATGGATATACTCTTAGTTTAAAAGGATGTTAATGATATAAATTTCACCCTGTAAATGCATACACCTGCATACAGGCAAACATTATTTACCTACGTAACCCAATACTATAGTTGCAAAGCTTTTGACCAGCACACAAAGGATTTTATTCTGTGGATAGTTAATTATGTTAATATCGTATGTATGTACAGCGTGAGTTTCTCTTTATTTATGTTTTAGATCATAAATGTTAAAATGTTAAATAAATACTTTATATACTATTTATATGGTATCTAGTAGGTACATAATAATGATAATAATATCGATACTAAAGATACATCATCGTACATCCCTAGCTTTTGATCTTTTCAGCGGATACGAGGATAACGCCGCTGTTGGAGTTTGTGATGTAATAATAGATTTAATTAGGTTGATAACTGATTGATTATCTATTTAATATGCAGAAAAAGGGCTTTGGTCAGAAGGGATAGTTTTCTTAGGGTTCTGTAACCGAAGGACCAAACTGATTAGAGGGTACCGGTTGCACTTTTGTAGTGTTTGTTTACCAATTCTATCCATCAGATACGCCAAATAACCAGTAAGTAATTTTAGTTTTATGTCACTGTGTAGTCCTAACTTCAAGCCTTAGTATATCTATGTACTACTCAGACCTATACTTTAGCAACTAAGGCTCGCACAATGTAATATTTTAGTAATTTATATTAATACTATTATTAAATATTGTTATCCAGCGCAGCGATTGTAAAAAAAAGGAAAACCATAATTAACAGCAACTATGCTGAGGTTCTTTCCTTTTCATCTGCACACTCTTTGTCATTATCATCTTATTTAAGAGCTACGCTCTTGTCGGTGGAGTATTCGCGGTATAACACTCTTTCTGTAAAACATATTTATAATTAAATTGTAAACAACTGCAAAATGTGTGGATGAATAAAGTCCATATTTAAAAAAAATCCTAATCCTGTTTTTGTATTAACGATGGCATAGTTAATTATTGCGATTGTGATTAGCCGTTGCGTTCTACAATGGACTGTCATGGACATATAAATAGGTCCATGGGGACTGTCCTTGTAGGAGAAAGTCGGTGGTTTCGAATCGACTGGTCCTTCTCCTGCAGTGTTTGTGAATAGGTGGCGAATGAAAACTCCTGAATATCTTGAAAACTGATATATTAGGTTCCTTTTAACCACACAATGATTTTCTGAGATGAAAGTTATAAATTTCGACCGTCCCGTGAGAATGGCGACGAAAGAGCGAGAGATGTTGCCAGTTACAATTACTGAATAACTGATTTAATATAATGCAAATTGAAAACAACTGACTGGCAACATTAATGATCGTTGATTATATTGAAGTTCTGATGCATCTCACTAGATGGCGTTAGTAGTAATTTCTGAGCTTTTTAAATAATGAAAACATGTTAATTTTGCGTTAACAGTCCTACTCGTCAAAGTTGTGAAGTCGTACCAACCCTGAGCGGTACAAACCACTGAGGGTTTTCATGTAAAACTTCGCCACTAGTTCTGCGTTTTGATTTCGGGATATACAGTTTTGTGTGCTGTCCATTAAACTAAAAAAATCTCAAATGACGAAACAAATCTATAAACAATCCTCCTAAAGGTTATATTACTGTTCGCGCGCTCCATACAAACGAAGTCTGGTGATATTTTCAATACTAACCAATTAAACTCAATTTGCAGAAACAATCTAGAAACAAATCTCTATGCTCGTATCGTGCCAGATTTTCCTTAAAATTTACAGTGCCTCAATGATTTCCATACAAATCTTAAATTAATCCTAGCATTGAAACTGTATATTTTAACGTATTTTAATTGGTTAGTATTGAAAATATCACCAGACTTCGTTTGTATGCAGCGCTCATTTACGCATTCAGGATAAACTTCTCTTAACACGCACCCACTATGTATATCCTTATGAATACGCGTATGTATATGTTTAAGACAAAACTAAGTGAATGTGTAAAGTAATGCTTCGTGTTGTATTTCCAACGCCTCGGTTCACAAAGCAATAGCGAGAACACGCGCTGAAAGTTGTAACTAGTCTTCAATTTCACACAGTGACAAAGCAAAGCTGCCTCAGCTTTCTATTCACTTCACTTGCTGTCGAGGAATAAACTCTGAGATGCAGCACAATACGATCCTCAAGCAGTAGGTACGAGGCATGTAGTGATATTATTATCACGCTCGGTGCCGGTGATAGCGATGATACACAGCGCACCGGTTTGTTGCTGTTGGTACAGTGTATGTCAAAGAAATATAAGATGCATTTATTGTCTATTATTACTTAAGTTCTAACGCATCCAAAAATTTACTGTAATTTAAGCGAATGCTGTAAACGATATGATACTTCAATTCTTGTAGGTAATGTCTTTAAATTATTAGTATAGGGCAGCGGTTACACTGGTTTTTGTATTAGTGGTGTATTATACCACTTTCACTTTTTTTTTTGTGATATGAACGTATTAGTGAAACGTGTCCTGAGTTTTCAGAATATCTCCAAGTATCCCCTCGTGGAATATATAGGGTGTAAGAAAATTTTTCAATATCCTTTAAACCACATACTCTGCCCATCAAACTGAACCACTTTTACTATGGGAGCAAGCAGATCAGAACAAAAAAAATATCAGCTGTCCCATACTGAACTGCAATACCTATTCGATTCAAATGTGTTGTTTAGTTTGATGGGCAGATTATGTGGTTTAAAGGTTAATGATATTTTTCCTTACACCCTGTATACATTTCGTTTCATTACATCCTTCTTAAAATGCTTTTTTAAGTGGATGACCAGACCGTCAAAATGATCAACTTTCTCTAGAGCACCAACATCGAAATCGCGAAAATTAAAATCAGCTATTCCATACAAAACTGCAAACCTACTCGAGCCAAATGTATGGGACAGCTAATGTTCAGTTTGATGGTGTAGTGTCAGCACATTAAGAAGGAACCTGTATAGTCGTGAGCATAATATGCTATGCACTATTCTATTATAAGATCTCTACTGTTAGACTTGTGTATTTTACCTACAGTAAAGACTATGCACTGCAGGCAAAATGCACTAGTCAAATAGTCACAACTAGTACATATTCACAACGTATCAGTGACTCACTCTCTATTGTCTAAGTGCATTACACTGTGTACGGTGTGATGTAACAATACTGTAGGTATCTATTCCCTGGCTGGTCAACGGAAACACGCCGTCGGCGCGGCGTCGAGCTACCTGTGTCTGGAGGCGACTGTTTTATTCGCAGACATCAGTAAAAAAATGTATGGGTTGGCCGCTGCAAAGATAACCACTTATCGACCCTAGGTTTATTCCACTTTAATCGCCTGGGTGTTCATAGTTATAGGCGGCTTATTAGTGTCTTGACCTTGAGATTTAATCACCCATGTTTTTGGCGGATCTACACTAATAGCATAGCATGCATGCATGCATCGATATGTTCACGACTGTATTCCCCGAGGGGGTAGTCAGAACATCCACGTTTCACCAGTAGTACCGAAACTCTGTCCAGTGTGACAGGAAGTGAGCCCGTCGCCACGTTAAATGGACAGTGAGTACAATACATGCCTCGAAATTGAAGCATGCAGGTTTCCTCACGATGTTTTCCATCACCGAAAAGCCAGTGGAATTACAAATCGTACATAAATTCCGAAAAACTCATTGGTACGAGTCGGCCTGGACGGGGATCGAACCATCGCCTCCTGCACGGCAGGCAAGGTTACTCGCCACTGGACCACCACACTAACTAATATCCGAACCAAAAGGGGCACAATCCCGCGCTAGCCTTCGTGTGGTCAACGGACTTTACAAGTCCACAACTTTACTATATTGTGAAAACATTGTAAAAACTTATCAATTAAAGTGAGAAAAGATGATGATGCACCACATCCATCATCATCAGCCTATACAGGTCCCACTGCGGGGCACAGGCATACCCTCAAGAAGAGAATGAATAGGTGTTGATCCACCATACCTAAATGTGGATGCAGAAATCTTGAGAAACAAAATAATCAATGGTTACTGAACACGGTAAAACCCATTAAAATATTTACCATTGTTTTTGTATGTCGAAAATGTATTTAAAATGCAAGTCTTTTCCAGGCATTTACCCCAGTTTCCCAGGTAAGTGCCGCATCCCGCCGGCGCCGCGCCGCCGCGGCGTTCCCGACGTGCCGCCGGCGTGCGGAAGCGCGTTGTTTTCCCGCCGCACGCCGACGCCGCTTCCGTCGCCTAGTTGTTCCCCTCGCCCATTGTTACCCGCTTGCTCGTTTTATGCTATTGTTTATAGTAATCGTCATGAATTTCCTCATATATCATCTATAATTCTATCTAAACAATTATAAAACTGTAACAGAAGTGTGTCTATATGTACAAGAAAAAGATTACGAAATGGTTTTAGGTGTCCCTGACTCCAGATCCACCTTTTTTGCAGAGGAAGTCGCGGATAAACTCTAGTATTCTATAAACTTGGCGTTGGAATGTAGAAAAGTTGGGAAGGTTCTGAATAGCTGTTTTTAATGTATCTGTGTATATTTTTCGTTGTGCACACTTCACTTTACAACTACTAAACTGATTAGAATGGGGTTTTCACATTAGCATCAAAGCCTTCGTTACACAATAAATAAGTAAACAGACTCATGACCATAATCCGCTTTGGATTGGCCTGAAGCTTTAAAACAAAACTATCGTTTAGACGTACATTTCTAGCATAGTCTCACTTAGTAAATCCTAAACCCTATTAAGGGGATATAATTCGGAGCGCGCTCCATACAAACGTACTATGGTGATATTTTCAATACTAACCAATTAAAGTCAATGAAATTGTGCAGAAACAATCTAGAAACCAATCTCTATGCTTGTATGGAGTCAGATTTTCGTTAAAATATACAGTTTCAATGCTAGGATTAATTTAAGATTTTTATGGAAATCTTTGAGGCACTGTAACTTTAAAACTATACATTTTAACGAAAATCTGACTCCATACAAGCATAGAGATTGGTTTCTAGATTGTTTCTGCACAATTTCATTGACTTTAATTGGTTAGTATTGAAAATATCACCATAGTACGTTTGTATGGAGCGCGCTCCGAATTATATCTTCTTAATTAGAAACAGTACCTAATTTATTTCATCGCAATCGGCGAGGTATTCCGCGAAGAGTATCAATTTTGAATAGCAACTGAGTTTGATCACATAAGCCGTTGAATCTAAACTATTATAAAATTGTAATACAAGTGTGTCTGTACATTGAAGATATTTACAAGAAAAACATGAATATGGTTTACCTGACTCCAAATCAACCTTTTTTAGAATTTTTTCCGTCTGTTTGTTTGTTTGTATGTTTGTAACAGAATCATGCAAAAACTACTGAACCGATTTTGATCAAACTATTTGTGTTTGATAGCTCATGATCTGACTTGAAATCTGGTATATAATTTGTGCAGACGAAGCCGCGAGTAAACGCTCGTAGGTCCTAAGGCTGTCTTAAACTATTCCAATCGGCTAATTTAATAAGAAAATGTGCGAATGTAGATTTTTATGTCACAAAATATAAGCATTTCAGTAACCTACGCGTATGAAGCCACAGATGTTTCTCATATGAAAGACAACATCTCACGTATTACATTTCTATTGTACGGGTCAATAATTAGCAGATGTTAGTTAGTCAACTGAACAATGAACTTTACCCAGAAATGAACAATTCACTCTGTTCCCCGTCATAATGTACGCTAACACAGATTACTGGCAGAGTTTCTGGGAATGATCACCGGCAGTGAGCTTACAACTCCAACTTTGTTGACTAACTAATTTAGCGGGATGGTAATACTGAATATTACTCGGCTCAGCTCGAGCTGAGTGTAAGCCGTCGTAAGAGTACCCTACCTAGATAAATATAGCTACTGTTGTGACACAGAATAAAGAAATTAAAGACAGAAGTGAGGCGAGAGCGGGTTTCTCCGTGGAACAAAATACGCGCGCATATACAGGGTCCATCTTAATATGCTGACAGTTTTATAAGAGGATGATCAGACCATCAAACTGAACAACTTTCTCTATCAGACCAATGTCGAAATCGAGAAAAAAAATCAGCTGTCCCATACAATTGGGTCGAGTAAGATTTCAGTTTACTATAGATTTTTTTTTCGCGATTTAACGTTGGTCCCATAGAGAAAGTTGTTCAGTTTGATGGAACGATCATCCCCTTAAAAAATTGTCAGCATATTAGGAAGGACCCTATATAAGCGGCAACGTAATATACAGGATGAAATTGATTTCATTGGCATCATTTTAAACTAAGAGTCTACCCATCAAACTGAACAACTTTTACTATAGAAGCAAATAGATTGGAGCAACATTGCAGTTTAGTATGGAACAGCTGATTTTTTTCTTGCTCCGATCGGTTTGCGCCTATAGTAAAAGTTGTAAAGTTTGATGGGTACAATGTTAGTTTAAAAGGATGCTAAAGATATCAGTTTCAACCTGTATATTATTGGACACAAAATTCGCAATTCTGATACTATAACTGTATACATAACCTTAGCTAAAGAATTTATATTGTAATAGATGTAGAGTTTCTTACCGAATCTTCTCTACAAGTGACAACACATTCCGACGCCATGGTATAGTTATTAAAGAAAAGATTAGACATTTTCTAAGTGGGCTTCAAGTTCAATACGAAATTTTTACTTTTGACTTTGCTGATGACGATGATTATGGTTTAGTTTTGCCTTGAAGACATAGAGCCACTTGATAAGTAAATATAATAAATTGATAAACCTTTATGAAATAGTTGTCAAGGGTACTTTACTGTCCGGTATTTTCATATTTCATAATTTGTATTAAGAGAAATTTATTCCAAAAGCGCTAATGCGCGCTACATGCAAACGAAGTCTGGTCATATTTTCAATACTAACCAAATAAAGTCAATGAATTTTACAGAAACAATCTAGAAACAAATATCTATGCTTGTATGTTGTCAGATTTTCGTTAAAATATATAGTTTCAATGCTAGGATTAATTTCAGATTTATATGGAAATCTTAGAGGCACTGTAACTTTAAAACTATACATTTTAACGAAAATATAAAACCATACAAGCATATTTGTTTTTAGATTGTTTCTGCAAAATTTCAGCGATTTTAATTGGTTAGTATTGAAAATAGAACCAGACTTCGTTTGTATGGAGCGCGTTCCGAATTATATTCCCTTAAGGCCATTCTACTTAAGTTAACATTATCTGTGGCGCACAATGTCCTCGGAAAACTGAGCAAAACTACAACACTAAACCGTGACACAGCGATGCGATGCGATGCGAGGGTCGACAAACGAATTGCTCGCTCCTGTCTCTTCTAAATAAAGTGCACAACTTCTCCTTACGTTGAGTAAAGAAATAAGGAAAATAAGAATCCTATCAACACAAATCAAGTAGTAACATCTCTGATAAAGATCTGGATGAGTTGGTAAACATAACAACGCAAAGTACCCAATTAAATACAATGAACAAAATACTGCATTATTTGAGAAGTGATGACCCTTGCTACAATTGCACGCTTAAGAGGAAGGTTGTATCAAAGTTTATGACTACCTCTAACGGGTTCATACCCGATCGTGAGTTTATGTATGTATGTACTAATCTGTGGCGAGTAACCTTGCCTGCCGTGCAGGAGGCGATGGTTCGATCCCCGTCCAGGCCGACTCGTACCAATGAGTTTTTCGGAATTTATGTACGATTTGTAACACCACTGGCTTTTCGGTGAAGGAAAACATCGTGAAGAAACCTGCATGCTTCAATTTCGAGGCATGTATTGTACCTACTGTCCATTATAAGTGGCGACGGGCTCACCCCCCGTCACACTGGACAGAGTTTCGGTACTACTGGTGAAACGTGGATGTTCTGAGGTTTCAGAATATCTCTGATTACCCCCTCGGGGAATATAGTCGTGAGCATATGCATATGCTATATACTAATCTGTCAAGAAAGTACCGGGAAAAGATCAATAATACACAAAATGTTAGTTATTCATTCAAATTTATTTTATCACCTTCAAAATATGCTCCTTCAGAAACGATACACTTACGCCAACGAATAATCCAATTATCAAAACATTTTTAAACGCTTACGGAATTGAGTTCAGTTCTCGCCGCGTATTCTCCTTTATGTCTTCTACCGAATGAAAACGGGTGCCACGAAGTGGTAATTTGAGTTTAGGAAAAAGAAAGAAGACAGCTGGAGCCATGTCTAGTGAATAAGGATATTGCTCGATGGTATTTGTTGAGTGGTGGACTCATTATCGTGGTACAAAATCCATGAATTTTCTTTCCACAAATCTGGCCTTTTTCGTCGAATTTGCTCTCTTAAACGCCACATAACACTCAGATAATATTCTTTATTTATCGTTTCACCTTCCGGCAAGAATTTCGAGTGCACAACACCTCGATAGTCAAAGGGAACAGTCAATCATCCAGTCCCGATACTTTCTTGACTCAAATTATACTGTATTATGAACATTATCATCATCATCTTCCTTGCTACTGTCCCACTGGGTAGCGGGGTCTGCTTTTTTTACTCTTGTTTCACTTGTTGTATTGTAAACAAAAGATACATTTTTATTCAGCTAAAGAGGGAAACGTATAACAAATGTACCACTTAACACGCTATTTCCAATAACCCTTAAAATGTAAGTACTAAAAAGTGAATCGTCCTGCAACTGGTTGTTAAAAAGGTGAAAAAAGTAAAGTAGAGTTTGTAACTGAAGAAAATTTAATTTGAATTTATGAATATCAATTTATCAATCAATTATACTTTATTTAATACCAAAAAACATAGTATACAGAGAGTAAACAAACAGGAAACACAAACGGTACAAAAATAACGTCCAAAATTATTTATCAATCTCTCGCCTAAATAAAAACTACAAAAGCTACAAAGTAATTTATTCCTTACGTCACGAAACAAACTATCAATCAACTGGTCGCTTAAAAAGCAGTAACAAAGATGAAATAGAAACACGCAATCGGTTGTGAGTTCAAAATAAAGCCCAGAATACACGAATCTATCTCTATTCGCAACAAAGCTGAACGTCACAGCGTGCCTGTGTGTATCCCGTAGCGATATAATGTCGCCTCGGCTCGCGACAACACGATGACGTCACTACGTGCCATCTGGCTCGTACTCAATGAGCCTTGCTGTGTACGATGGCCCATTACATAGAGTACATAGTGCCTTTAAGACAACGGGTGAAGACTTGAGCGAAACGGGGAAAAACGAGAGCAAATTTTTAGGATGTAGCTTTAGTGGGAAGACAAAACTGTTTGAATTTTGAAAGTTTGTTGTTTGAAATAAAATTATAGCTGCATTTTTTCTGTCTAATTGATCTAATACAAATACAAAAATACAAAATCATTTATTTACTAAAATTAGTTTACACATACGGTTTACTTGAGGACCCGTACAAGGGAATGCCTGGAGTACGATGGTCCAAAACAGAGGATTACTAATATATATATGTTTACAACAAACTCAGAATACAGTTAAGACTAAAATAATAAATACAAATTAAATTTACAATACAGTTGAAGTTAGCAAACGAGCAAATAAATTACTGAGGTTATTTTTTTTTTTTTTTACGAGCGGCACAATAGCAAAATATTTTTCTCTGAGAAAAGAGCATGCAAGTGAAGTGTGTGTGTGTGCGTGTGTGTGTGTGTGTGTGTGTGTGTGTGTGTGTGTGTGAGAGAGTGTTTGCGTAAACGAATTTACGTTTGCCGTTTTTGAGCGTTTGTTTAGACGGGGATGTTTAGAAGAAGCTCTGTTTCGGAATAGTTTAAGGTAGCTAACCAAGTTCTAAATATGTTATATTAACAAATAATCTATTATTTTGGCGCATTTGAACTAGTGTAGGAAAAAAATGTGCTTGCTCTCCATATTATATTTGACTCGAGAATAGGTATTGCAGGTTTCGATTTTGGCTTCTTAGTGAAAGTTGTTCAGTTTGATGGTATGAATCCTGGTCCTGTATCATCAAAATCATCGACCATATACGTTCCACTGTAGGCACAGGCCTACCTTCAAGGAGGGTGAACGTCCTACGTCCTGTTTTACTATACATTTTTTTTAATCCTTAGACGCGTTGGATACGTTGACTTTACAGAGTTAGTTACAAAGCTCGCCTTTGTACATTACGATATATAGGATCCTTTATAATTTTCTGAAAATTTTTTAAGGGAATGATCAGACCGTCAAACTGAACAACTTTCTCTATGGCGCCAACATCGAAATCGCGAAAAAAATATCAGGTGTCCCATACATTTGGCTCAAGTAGGTTTGCAGTTTTGTTTGGAAGAGGTGATTTTTTTTACCGCTTTTTAGACTTTATTAGCCGTTAAACCGTAGTATAAAACAAAAGGCCCCCTTCTAATTCCGTATATTGGGCAACTACGAAACCCTACCCCGCGCGTGGCCCGACACGCACTTGGCCGGTTTTTAGAATTATTTTGTGTTTGTGTACAATAAAGAATAAAAAATATAAGAATTTAAGTCTAATCCTCGGTTGCAAATAAAATTGTATTGTTTGGTATTTTTTAAAGCGACAATAGACTTTGAAGAAAAAGGAATAAAGTCGTAAGAGCTTTACAGCGTTAACGCTACATTCTAGAGTCACAAATTGCTGTCAATTTTCAAGAAACAAGTTTCTGAGAGTAACTTGAATCTAGTCTCAATTTCAATCAAGTTCTGTAAGTACGCTGCAGCGACAGCAGCTCAGTGGTGTGTAGGCTTTGACTATTTATATGTGGACTGGTTACGCGTGTAATTCTACTAACAAATATTTCTGCCACTTTTTGCGGGGGGCGAGGTAACATAAAATCCGCAACTTTTGGATTTTATTCCCCATAACTTTAGATTCTAATTTTGAATGTTAAAAATCATGAAAAGTAGTCTCGTGTGAACCCCAAACGTTCTAAGTTCGAAGTTATTATTTCTCAATTATAGGCTGTCTCGTTTAGTGATAAGGTGTAAAATTGAATGTAAATGCACAAGATCAATTGTGCTTATACCGTGGCAGAGGGGAAATGCTACCGCAAGGCTAGTCCTTATAATAATTTGTCAAAGTGTGTAGGTGTGTATCGTAAGCGTTTGCCTGCATCTGCCTACATTACCAGGATTGTACACTTACCCTAACAATACGTCAGTTTGAGGCGCTTCTGCTAGCTATTTAGTTATCACTTCGAAGGCGAAGTGAGGCGAAATGAGGCAACTTGCGGCTTGATATCCTTAGCAAAAACTTATTAGGTACTCGGTCGTGTTTCAGTCGAGAGGGGATTTCGTCAATTAATATCGACACGACTAAGCCATTATACTGTTGTATGGCCGATGTATAGCCGTTGGAAGGCTACGATGGCGAGAGGGTACAACTCATTTAGGTGGAAGTGGCCCGTGAATCAGGGAGGTATGGATGGGGGTTTGATGCGGGTCAATACATTATTTGTTAGTTGGAACGAATTTATAGTGTAACGTCATTGACTTACTAATTAATGGACGTCGGATCTGATACAAAATTCTTGCAAAAAGTGCACCAGTATAAATCAATTTAAAACAGCTGTTAATTTTGCTTACACAGTTTTAAAAAAATTCTTACAGCACAGCCCTACGGCACGGCACTATAGACGTGCGCGTAGTTGGTCGATCAAACAAAGCAAGGCGCGTAATTGTTACTCTTTATACGTTTTGTTACTCTTTTGCTTCGGATACTTTTGTAGACCTTACGTCCAGTAGTAGTCAATGTGTAACGACATTATATCTGAGATTCTGGCAAGAATTCTGGTGAAATCATGATTTAGTTTCTTTATCTACACTATTATAAAACTGTAACAGAAGTTTCTGTACATTTGAAGATATTTACAAAAATTCCATAAGTATTCCGTTTTGCCAGTTTTGGTAAGGAACACTAAAAAGGTTAAAAAACCAAGCAAGTGCGAGTCGGGACTCGGACAATTAGTGTTTCGTACTACCAGTTATTTTACATGAGTCGTAGGTGTTAACCAGTATAAAACGATGCTTACTAAGTATGTAGGCTCATAGTAACTAAAGATCAGTTTACACTGGCAGTACTTTTTTGCTAAAACCATTCAAGCTAGTTCCAACCTTATAATTTTCCCGCCAAAATATACATGGTTTTTGAAACATCGGTGGGGTCAGCAGTTTTTCTGAGTTTATTGAAAAAATACGCTTTTTAATATTATTATAATTCATATAAACATTAAGCTTTTTTTTTTGACTTAATTTATTTCATTCGACCATTAATAGCTATAAATGTACCAAGTTTCAACTTCTTGCATACTACGGTCTCCGAGAAAAATGTCTATGACAGACGGACAGACATAGAGGGTATTCCATAAGTGTTCTCTTTTGCCAATTTTGATACGGAACACTAAAAAAGGTGTTTAGGTGTCCCTAACTCCAAATCACAGATTTTTTGTCTGTTCGATCATCACGCAAAAACTGCTAGACGGATTTTGATTAACTTTTTGTATTTAAAAGCTGCTGAATTGACTTAAAAACTTGTAGATATATATTTTATTTCGATATTATGTCGCGAATCAATACAGACGAAGTCGCGGGCAAAAGTTAGTACCTAAATGTTTCTCTAAAATACTTTACAAACTACGAAATTCTAGCACGCCAGCAAAAACCGCAATATC
Source organism: Agonopterix alstromeriana (assembly GCA_963924505.1). NCBI lineage: Eukaryota > Metazoa > Arthropoda > Insecta > Lepidoptera > Depressariidae > Agonopterix > Agonopterix alstromeriana. Next base: position 19,265,728 of record OZ004667.1, read on the forward strand.
CAGTGATAGCGTAAAAGAGGGTTCAGATGAGACCTCGAGGCAGGCTGCTGCCGGTGCCGGCACCGGCGTCCGACAGCCGGCAGACGGCAGACGCGGCCGACGGCTGAATAATGGCGGTCGCCCATCAATCCGATACCGCAATCTGGCGTTCACCGGTCAGCGGCGAGATTAATTCCCGCCCCTTGCTAAATATTGACCCGATTTATCGCTTCTGCCGAAATGTTTGCGAGCAGTCATACATTCCAGGATTTGTTTGAAATACTCTTTTAGTCGTATAAGTTTTGCCCTAGCAAGTTTTAGATTCTATTACTGTCTGGTAATCTTATTAAACCAAACTGAAAATAGATAAAATCAAGCTTTGACAAAAGTAGGTAGTGCAGGGTGAACCTCACTGCACTTTCAAATACAGTTTGATAGACAGTCTGTCTAAACAGGATTTCCCAAACCGTCGGCTTACTGTAAGTGACCTCCTCAAAGATATTTGTAAGTTCATAAACTTATAAAGGGTCCTTAATATGCTGACACTTTTTTAAGGGGATGATCAGATCATGAAACTGAACAACTTTCTCTATGGGACCAACATCGAAATCGCGAAAAAAATATCTGCTGTCCCATACATTTAGCTCAATTAGGTTTGCAGTTTTGTATGGAACAGATTTTTTTTCGCTATTTCGTTGTTGGTCCCTTATAGAAAGTTATTCAGTTTGACGGTCTGATCATCTCCTTAAAAAGTGTCAGCATATTAAGAACGACCCTGTATTTTATGTAAAAACTTTCATTTTAATCAGGACAGATTTTTTTACGTAGGCTGTTCAGTGTCCCACTGCTGGGCAAGGGCTTTCACTCTCAAATCCTTAGTCTACTATCTAATGGGTACCTAATTTTTGATCACTGAATCCAGTACCAAATAAAGTCCCATATACAAAATTGCAAACCTACTCGACCCAAATATGTGGGATGGCAGATTTTTTTTCACGATTTCGATGTTGGCCCGTTAGTCCAAAGAATAAGATGTTTAGTTTGATGTTCCGAAAACATCGTATATCTCGCGACGAGCGATTACCTACACTGTGATAATTTGTGGTGACAGATCTAAACACTGATAATTTGTGGTAATTAATCGTAGGAACAGAGTTTATTCAAAACAAAATTTTCAAAACTGTATTAAACTTAAAACACAATTTGCATTCACTTTTTAACGACAGCATGGTTTTTATGAATCTGTTCATTTTTAGGGTTCCGTACCCAAAGGGTGAAAACGGAATCCTATTACTAAGCCTACGTTGTCCGTCCGTCCGTCCGTCCTACCTATTTAGGGCTGTAACATATGAACCGTAATAGCTAGACAGTTGAAATTTTCACAGAATATGCGTTATTACAACGGATTTGTTAAAAAATATAAAAACGTCTAAAAGTTATAATTTAAGGGGGGTACTCATACAAGAAACTAGTTATTATCAACGTTTTTTCTTCTCGCTCTATCGTAAAAACGGTAATACATAAAAGCGTCAAACTTGGTACGATTATAGAACAAACTCTACAGTATAACAACAAATAATAAAAACCGGCCAAGTGTGAGTCGGTCTCGTGTTAAAGATCCAGGATTAAAACCTTTTTTTATTTTTTTTATTATTAATTTTCAACAATTACAAAGGGTACAAATTACTTTACATTTCGCCAAACTGCAGTACAGTTTGTTTGTTGTGCGGTGGTGTGGTACAGAACCCTCGGTGCGTAAGTAGCCAGACTCGCACTTGACCGGGTTTATTTTTTTTATTTACGTTAGTGCATTGAACTAGAACACTCTTATCTAAAAGTTCGTTTGTTAATTGAAGTTGGTTTTTATCCAGTTTTATGGAATTGAATTAATTCACGACTTGCCGTCAACAGTTTGTTAGTCTTTCTACTATTTAAGTACAGTATTAAAGCTCATACTAGAATATAAAACAAAAAAAAACTGAAAATTTTTCTCTAGAATAAATAAATAACAGAAGAATAGGTTCCTATTTGGGTTGTCTAACTATGTCAAGTCATTATATTTTTCATTTGTAGCTTTATTCAATGTTGCTATGCTCTATATTCACATAAAGTTTGACGCTTGGATATTCTACCGTTTTAAAAAATCAAAGTGGTGATATGAAGTAAGAAATTAATTTTTACTTTTACTACACGTTTTTTTTGTGTGGATTATAATTGTTTTTTTTTCTGTTCGTATCCTTTTATTTATGATATCTTAAGTGATATTTACAACAGTATTATACAACTTATTGCTTTCATTTTCTCATAACCTCTCGTCTGCAGAGATTCCAGACACAAAAGATTTGTTATTGTCTTAGTCACGTATCCGTGACAACCACAGACGAAGGGTTAATGTATTTATTTTTATTTTTAATCATAGCCATATTTATCTTTATTTTTAGCCTAAAAATTAGTAGGTAATTAAGTTTCAGACTGCTTCTATTCTAATTAGAAGTTATCTGAAACTTAATTAAGTCTTAATACTTAGTATAAATCTGTAGTAGCGCTAGTGTGTACATTAAACATCTTAAGAATAAGTTAGTCTTGTCAGAAACAAAGGAAACTTATCCATTAGGACGTATAACTGGAAACTTCCGTCCCTCTACAATCATTTGCCTATTCCAAGTGAGCGTCGAAGTAGGTAAAGTCAACAGCGGTTTCTCAATGACAATGCTCCAATGTTTGTTGGTTCTGTATGTTATTTACTCTTTGGTCGACTTTACCGATGATCGGAAAACAATAGCAAGTTACGTTGAGGCTTTGGTTTTTGTACGTATAGTCGGGGAAATCTACGGATTTTTGTATGGAGAAGGTTGCATTAATTGCACTTTTGGTGATAATTTGGAATATAGTAGATAAATACCTGAAAAACATAAATTCTCAATAATCCCCGATTTTTATTTGTGTATTATTGAATAATTAAGATATTAACAAAACATCAAATTTAGGTATGAAAAAAAATTTGAAAACTGGTGATTTTGTACAGGACGGCTTCATTCAATACGTTTTTCTTATAACAATAATAATCCCCGGTTAATATCGTAAATTTGAGTAGAAATTTAATATATTGTAAGTCTTCAAAAATTATAACCTCAGAACAAAATTATTTACTGTTTGTTTGTACACATTAAATTTGCCTTGTGATAATTAACTGTCTCTTTTGTTAGTATGCTGGAAGAAATATCTTTCGAAATAAGCTTGCCCTTTGTACATTAATATCGATTTTAAGGTATTTCTCTGGTTCCTGAGCCAATATAACCACGAAATCTCGACAAAAATGTTATGAACTAACAGTAATATTATTTCAAACACAATTTACTAAAGTGTCTTTAATGCAATCTCAAACCTTATTTTTCCTAGACTAGTGATAGAAGCAGTCGTTTCTGTGTGGTGCGTGCCGTGTGTTAACTGTACATGTACGGAACTAAAATGCATTTAATGTATCGAAGACCCTGCATATCAGGCTTGCCTCGTTTTTGGTCTACCGTTTAATGGAATAGTTTTAAGCAAAATTTTAATATTAGGTTAAGTTAAAGGTAGGTTAAGTTTAATTTTTTTAGCTGGTGATTCGGACAGTCAAATAAACTATAATAAACACTATAATACATATATTGATACCTAATTAACACAAACATAATTTTAAGTAAACATTAACAAATGTATGAATTTTATCTGAAATAAATGAGTATTTTTATTTTTTTTATATTTAAAAATAAACATTATCAATTCAATTCAATTATACTTTATTGCACACCAAAACAGAACATAATTACATACATTACATTATCTTATTATCTTATCTTATCGGCTAAAAGAGATGAATGGAGAAAGACGACATATTGCGCCGACCCCAAGTAATGGGATAAGGGCAGAAAGAAGAAGAATATAAAGGGTCCTTCTTAATATGCTGACACTTTTTTAAGGGGATGATTAGACCATCAAACTGAACAACTTTCTCTATGGGACCAATGTCGAAATCGCGAAAAAAAATCTGCTGTTCCATGCTAAACTGAAATGTTTTCGACCCAATTGTATGGGACAGCTGATATTTTTTCGCGATTTCGACGTTGGTCCCATAGAGAAAGTTGTTCAGTTTGATGGTCTGATCTTCCTCTTAAAAAACTGTCAGCATATTAAGTTGTACCCTGTATTTGTCGGCTCTGTACAATGTTTACTCTATGATCGGCGTTAATTGTACTGACGATCGGAAAACAATGGTAAGTGTGTTGAGGCTCTAGTTTTTGTGCAATAGAAGCCAGTATTGGCAAACTGTTTGTTACGCGGCGCGGCGCGGGCGAGAGTTTGAATGGAAACGAGATATTGTTAGTTATTCCAGCTTTTAGTTTGAGGGGAAATATTGTTGCAGTAACACTGTTGAGTTTGTAACTGAACTCTGTGGGGATGAACGAGTTTGTGTTCTATTGTATCGGGATAGTGCTTTTTAACTTTATTGTTACAAAAATGCAGGTTAAGTTTTACATCGCTGAATAGATTTTTAGAAATGGATGCGTTAGAATTTTAAGTATGTTAACTAAAAGATGTATCGTCTAATAAAACTTTCATAACTTATAGTGCGATTACATCAGATACGTAATTAATCGGCCCGATTTGGCATTTTGCTTGCTTTAATAGCACACTAAGCTACACACAACACTACACTTCACTTACACACACACACGCACATACACACATTCACATACTTTACTTACTGCGCTACACTTTAAGAGATATCCCCGATCGAACGACCTTGACCCTTTCAGAGTCACCTCACCTCTACTAAACTACATAATTTTAGTAGGTATACCTATTTTTGACTGGTTTGTCCTTCATTATGTCACTGTGGTGCCTTCTAATCAAAGGAAATCAAATTCGAAAATCATAAGAATTCGCACCTATCTTTGTAATTAATCTAATTAAAGGTCTTAAAAATTTACTTCATAGCATTTTTAGATCTTAAAATTGTCTACACAATGGTGTGTGTCGCAAGTAAAAGTGACTTCAACTTATAAAGTATGTGCACATATTACAATTTTTTTTTTCAATATTTTGGCTTTCCTTTGTACACAGGTTTCATATGTATTTTATAGAAAAATAAGAAATTTACTTTATAGCAAATATACCCGAGATGTTGAAGATCATTGCTATATTTTTAAATAATTTGTATGACTTTGAAATAATGAGAAGATATAGCTTCTAAAAACAACCAATATAAGTCCCGGCCCTGCCTTTACCTATGTGGAGCGTCTTAAATAGAGATAATAAATCTAGCAACATTTGCCGAAATCGAGCCCGACAAATTAGCAGTGTAAACACTGCTTTAGGTTAAAACTATGGAACAGTAATTACAACTATTTTGTGAGATGTGGTTTACATAATTATGAAAGTTTGCTGAATCTTTCGTAACACTTATATTTCCGTCTCTCTCGGAAATCGCTATTCTCGCTCTTGCCAAGTGAGTAAAGGGTGAACACTTTGGACTTTTGTCACTTTTGTGCTGTCGGCTATTATCTAAACTATTAAACTAGACTGAACAATATCTAACTCCGTTTGATTAGCTGAACACGTACGGAATAATATTGAGGGCGCTGCCTAGCCGTGCTCCTATTCCCATAAATCGCCTCCGAAAAAGCAAGTGATTCAAAAACTACCTTTCTCACAAATCTAACACCTAAATAGATAAGTGTAAATCCCATCGATCAATATTTGAACTATATTCATAGTCTCATATACAATTTTAGCTTTTAAAATATTGTCTTTTGAATTCGTGTTTTTGGAGCATTGATTGTGCATCTAGTTTTTATTGATCGAATATCAATCCACAACGTTTATGTTTCGCTCCTCCGTAGAATATTAATAGAGTCACATAGATAATAAATTTGTGAGCTTCGACCGCCTTTAAGGATTGACCTCAGCTCAGGTCCTCACGCCCGGGCAGGACCATGGCTGCGATATTATAATCTAGTCTCTATTTTGTCGTGTATTAGGTATCTTTTCTAGTGGACTGACACAATTTATAATCGTAAAGATCATTATAATGTCCTACAGAATCAGGTATGTTAACGCTACGATAAGTAAAGTCCAACACGATATACAGTTTTAAAAAAAACTGCACAGTTCAGTGTAGCGGAAGACGAGCAAAGCTTCCTGCTAGTGACAAGGAGAAAATAAGATTACTTTTAAGGGTCTATTCACATTGAAAAAGAAGCAGCTGGTAGCGGCGCTGGTAGCTGGTGCGCACTTTCCTAGCATAAATGTAACCTAGTATATTTAACTTCATCTCCACCGAGATAAGATAAAATGTCAGTCGATGTTGTGATGTACTGAAGAATTTTAAATGTTGCCAAATGAAATATTGCATGCTAATGGGTAGATCACGGAGCTCTAAACCACTATTCACCACCTGTAAACTCCGCACCTCTACTATGCATCGCAAAGAAGTTTTGAAGTTTGTGGTAGATGGCTAGTTTTTCGCCATCAACAATACTGCAAAGCCAATATTTTCAAAGTCAACATTGTTTATTCGAAATACGAGTAATATCACATAGATAACTTTCTGACGTCATGTTTTTGAATCTACCACCGCGTCGGAAGGTGTTCGGCTGTGGAGAAGATGTGGCCAGAAACTCTACAACACACTTCTTTGAAACAAAACAAAATATACAAAGTACAATAACAAAATTACATAGTGCAACATTGTCAAGACCAGACATTTTGATTATTTAAATAATCATCAAGTTTATAGTAACCTTTTTTTACAGAGGACTTGTTTGACATGGGACTTAAACTTTTTGTCTGGCAAGTTTAGAATATTCTCTGGTATCTTATTATAATAGCGTATACAGTGCCCCATGAAGGATGTGTTGACCTTACTAAGTCGAAAATGTGGGAATACTCATTATTTTTATTTCTTGTATTGTAATTACGAACTGCATAGAAAACATTTCCTCTTAGTAGCCTCCTGCGAAATTTTAATCACGGGAAGAAATTGGATCCTATTCTATTCATTGCATAACAAACCCTCATTCTTTCCTTATCATTCAGAAACGAATGCAAAATCTTCTAAAATTGTATTTTTAACTTGAAAACCACTTCCTTGAAAGTTCCAATTGGCTGCAAGTGAATCCAGAGTGCTTGGTGAAAGCGCAATCTGCTCTATCCTCAATAAATACGGAGTGAATGTAAGTGGGACGATGCTCATTGGAGTAGAGCAGTGTCGTGTCATGTCGGAGACCAATTGCCTAGTTCAAATCCGGCAGTACGGACTGTTGTAGATTACTAAACTTTCTTATAACAGATTACGGCTTTAATAAAACGTGGGCGCTTGCATTAGAACAAAGTTAATCTAAATTGAAGGTTTAATACAAAATTGCAAGACAATGCTATGAACCGTTGAGGAAATCCCTCGTACGGAGACGGTCCTGGCTGCAGCACCAAGTTGTTGTTACCATATTATTGCATTGTCATCAATTTTCTATATGTTTTCTAAATTTCAGTTCAATCGGGCAACAGCAAGTTGTTGAAAAATGGTTTGCTAATTTTGAAATGGACAATTTACATACGAACAATGTAAATTAAATAAAAGCTTGTAAAAATAATTTGTCATCATCAAAGTGTCCTTGATTTTTGGTCGTCTGTAATATCAAAATGCACCGACGATTGGTCCACGGACGTTGCGAGCGTATGATCGCTGTCTTCAAGCCTAGTATTTAATCACGTGAGGTAAGCATCTGTACTGCTTGATGTGATGTATTATGGCAGTAAGCAGTAGTGACGCATTTGGAGTACATTACCGGTCGATTTTCCGAGCGATTACGCGACGCAGAGCGGATATGGGCTCGACTCGATCGCATACATTTGTGTGTTTATGCTTCTTATCGTTTGAGCGATCGAACCCGGAACCTTTGAGGGATTTGTTTTTTTCACCATGTTTTCTGGCGTGTGTTATTTTAATATTAAGGTGCTTACATCAGAGAGTACGATTTTCCTAGCATTGTTTATACTTCGTTTCTAGCAGCGCCCTTTTATTCGTAAATACATTGGTAAATAAACGGATAAAAATAAACTCCCGAACGCCTGTACTCTTTTTGGTAGTAGATAGAAACAATTTCATTAATATTTATGGAATTATCTCCACTACAGAAAAATAAAGAATATGGGGTTAATCCACAGAGATCGAATTGGTGGTGCACATGGTGTAGGTTCGTGCGTTATCAATCGCCCGCCAGGTTTATAAAGGGATTTATTACCGTTACATACGAAGTTATTTTCAATTATTTTCAATACTAACCAATTAAAGTCAATGCAATTTTCAGAAACAATCTAGAAACAAAACTCTATGTTTTTATGTTGTCCAATTTTTATTAAAATATACAGTTTCAATGCTAGGATTAATTTAAGATTCGTATTGAAATAATAAAAACTATACATTTTAACGAAAATCTGACAAAAAATGCATTGTCAAACTTTGTGCTTCAGGAACGACGAACTATAATGCGCACGATGTCAATGCGCGTCATCCTGTATCGCGTGCGATACTCAGCGCCGTAGGTACTTATCGCAGCTGTTAAACGTGAGTGACGGTGCACTGACGCAGCCGTCAAGGTTTCGGTTGTTTCTTGTTCTGTTATAATTTAAAGTTTAGGAAATACAATTAAAAACCACTAACAAACAAAAAACTGTCTTTAAATTTTTATACTTCATTTGAAATAAGGATGAAAAGATTTTCCGATTCCTTTATAACATTCAGATAGACTGGGATATGCAGAGCTGACTGCTAACCTCCATTAATGGAGAGAAATCCGAAGAAGAAGACATTCTGGCCAATTCGGATTTGTAAATATAATTTATTTATCAGAATGATATACCATCCAACATATCTTGGACGTTACTAAAGCTGTTCTTAGAATGAATGAGAGTAGGTGTTCAATTCAAAATAATCTTAAAATTTCATTACCATGTGAAATGGCGTATAGTTTGCTGTTAGCACCGTAAATAGCCAAATGATAAATGATAAATGAACTTTATTGTGTATGGACTGTAGGTGTAGGTACAGAAGGCCAGCGAAGTTTTATTACAAAAACAGTAAAAATGTGAAGGAAAATTAAAACATGACTACGAAATTACGTGCGCAAAAGCCATTGCGGCATAAATAATTGATACACGGGAGTGCAGTGGGCTGCTGTTGTGTTCTTTTTTGTTAGTGGAGATGAGCACGGGTCGACGAGGATCCATGATGTAGTCACCGTCGCGTCGCCAGCCCGACCACGGGTCACAGAGCACTTAATAGTATTTATAAGAGAAAAAGTTTTCTCGTCGGTCAATAATTTTATTATAACTGACTTTGTAATGTTTTTAATTTATTCGTAGCAAGGTTCAAATTTAGTATAAAGAGCTCATTAATTTTTTACTATTTCGAAATTGAGTCTATACAGGGTGTTAAATTTAATGCGTTCTATACTTAAGGCACACCGCGTACACTTCCTACAAAAAACAGAAATTAACAAGGTGACGTCAGCACATGCGAAACGGAGTCTAGGCACAGAATAAATACTAGTACTACCCTTACAGAAGAATCAATTCGAAAACAGATGATCTAGGGCTGAAATAACTTTAGCTGCGTGAGGTACATGACTTTTTCATAAATAAAACTTTATTCAAAAAGAGTTTTTATCCTTCGTCCTGAGATTATATTATCTTTGATCGAAAACATAAATTCTAGCGTGTCAAATGTGGTGTCAATCTAGGCTTTACCTAGGCTACAGGTAACCACAGGGGGTGAGGTAAAAAGTTGGTGGGAGGCAGGGAGTGTCTATACTGTATGTAGTAGGTTTTTCTAATACGGTGTTTAAGGGCTTTAGACTATTAAACTGTTTTTTTACTATGTGACCAAAAATCTGCTGTTCTATACAAAATGTCAATAAATACTCTATTAGCTCAGTTTGATGGTCTGAATGTAATGAATTTAAGTATGTAATGAATTTAAGTTCACATCCTGTATAGTGAGAGTTGTTCGTTTTGATAATAAACCAAGTTCATAGATTTAACGTATTTAGGCGTATACGATGTGGTTAGGGTTCGGTGATAGAATATAACGTGTAAAGTGGTTCTTTTATTCTGTAAAGATAAGGCAAAACCGTAACAATGGACAACTAAACAAACCGGCCCTTGATTTAGAGCAATGATAGTATTTAGGAACCAAAGGAGCATCTAATCATAGTAGAGAGTACTGGAATGCCATCATGGCGATGGTACCTTCAACTAGACAAAAGAACAATAATTAAAAATTAAAAACTGGCCAAGTGCGTGTCGGGCCACGCGCAGGGTAGGGTTCCGTAGTTGCCTGTCACAATATACGGACTTAGAAGGGGGCTTTTTGTTTTATACTACGGTTTAACGGCTAATAAAGTCTAAAAAGTACATTTTACAAGTTATTCGACTATTACTCGTTAACTTGTAAAGCCTACTTATCGGTGATAGTTTTCCTTTTAAATTCGTTATATATACTACCACCATGATTTTTTTCACGTATCCAGAAATAACCTTTTAGCTGGCAGGGGGCCACTTGACTCTAAGAATTTGAGGGTAAATCGAAAAATGGTTTTCCCATACCCACAATTATTTTTAAAATACCTATCCAACGATATCCCACTCCATGGGACAGACGAGAAAAAAAAATGCATCCCTACTTTTCGAGTAGGGGTCAAAACCTAAAAAAAATTTTTTCAAGATTTTATTCTACCACTTTGTATGTTTACAGTTTTCTAGTACTAAGCGTTTTGGTGGGCTAACATAATATAACTTTGTCTTCTAGATAATTAGAAGTAAAGGTCTCGATATACTCGTATTATCTATCACAATTTGGTAATTTTGTATTTTTTTATTTGTTAAAAGCTTATATTAGTATTTTTTTTAACAGTGTTCCAAACTGCACTTAAATAGGTAGGAGCTTACGGTTTTTGAGAATATCCTTTGGCTTTTTAGTAAAGGAAAACATATTGAGCAAAGCTGCGAGCTACTTCAATTTCTATATATCCACTACACACAATATCCACATACCACTAGTAAACACAAACTACCTTTTGACAGGTTTAGGTAGAGTGAGCTTACACTAAAAGTTAAACTTCTGGAACATTGTACAGAATGACCAACGCCTTTTAGCTGAGGTGAGGTACGCGGCAGGGCAGGGGAGGTAGCTGTCCCGGTACCAGCGCATAAATAACAGCGGATTGAAACGTCGAGCTGTCCGTTCATTCTCTAGAGTTACCCTCCACGCTCCATATCGCTATTCAAGGTTTTACAGTTAGATTTATGGGGACAGTTTTTACGAACTTTGATTTTTCATTTACTTGTCCTTTTCTCTACGTCATTTTAACTTCGCTGCTATTATACAAAGTGTAACAAAACAATAAAGTTATATATTTAAAGTGGTGCAAGTTTAGACCAGCGGTCGGCAAAGGGCGGAAGGTCGTACCCTGGACCGCCAAAAATTGCTCTTATTCAATTTAAGTACATAATTTGGATATGTTTGAGTGCCTTCCTCATCATTTTATCAATGTTCCTAGTATTTTACATGTAATAGCGCGAAAGATGTGATTTAAGTTAGTAGGTAGATAACTCTCTTCATTATTATAAATATTAAAACTTCTTCCAACATACAGATAAATGAAAATTTTAAAAAGTCCCAGGTCCCAGTCATATCACTTAAATGCAGAGCTGGAATGACCACCAGATTCCAAACTCTGGTTATGATACAACTGAATTTATAGTTTTTTCTCGATGTTGGCTCCATAGAGAGAGTTGTTCAGTTTGATGGTTGAAATTTAAACCCCCCTTTAAATATTCCTAAAGTTTTTTGTTACATCCTGTATATTTGTTATTATAATGGATGTGTAAGAAAGGTAAATGATTAATATCGGCATTGTAGACAACGGATCCAGTGACGAGACCTAAATCTCTCTATCGAAGTTAGCATTAATACAAGATTACAAAACGATGTTTGTTTGACTACGGTCGGTTATACAATTTGGTGCTTCGAATGTAACTGGTAGCGTGACTTACCCCCGGCATAGTTACGTACACTATCAGTGTGTTTGATAACTGTTGTAGTTTTACCTCTTTGTTCAACTACACTGTCAATATTTAAAAATTATGTTTGTTTCTACAAAGAACGTTTTCCTTTGTCACTTCCAAAAAAAAATCGCACAACAGAAACATCAAACTTATTATTTAATAGATTCTTCAACAATAACAAGTTTATTTTTGAAGAAGTCCCCAAAAATTCGATAATATTGAAGATGATAAACTTCGCTCAAAATACACAAGCAAATCAATCAACAAGATAGAACGTCTAATACTCGGAGAAGTTGAGTAAAGTGGAACCAATGACAATTCGAAAGATGGATTACGAGTATCGAAATATATTGATGGTGCCGAGAGATAGCAGTTTAAAAGCACCTGATGCAGATACCAGACTGATGATGTTTCATGGCCGTGTTCGACCACAGCTATTATTATCACTGTTGACTTTGAAAGCTTGGCGTTAAAAGTGCGTTCGCACAAGCTACATGTCAATACTGGATAGCCACGGTAAGTCTGACTTTTAGTTCATCGCGCTTAGCATCGTGATCAGCACTACGCTTAGCTTCAAAATCGAATACTTTATTCTGGACAACGTTCCTCCACCTCGATGCTTAGCAAGCTACTCCCAACCTCCCTTCAATCTTGCAAAGCTTCTTTGTAGCCTGAAGGTGAGATCTTGTACATGTCGATCAGGATTTTTATTTCGAATTCCATCATCCTAAATCCTAATTCACTTAGGAAAGTGTCCAAAAACCATGTGAAACTATGTGTAGTTTTATTTAAGTTAGGAAGTTTTAGGTTTTCATTTTTATGTGGAGTATCTAGATAAGGCTGAAGTTACCTCAGTGTCAAAACCCCCTACCATACATCTATATAAATAAATAATAACTTCACTATTTATATAAATAAATAAAGAACAAAAAAAACTGCCTTTTGTCATAATAATATGAACGGAATATGTAGAAAAACACGTAGACTGCGAGATACTCGCACACTGAAATGCTCGTATGTGCGTTAAAAGTAAAGTAAAAGTACGCGAAAAAAGCTATTAATTTTTTTCCCTCATCGCGTGCTGTCTTTTCAATTGCTTTTTCAGCAATTGTCATTTTGCGAAACAATTCGATTCGATTAAAAACGTTGACATTGACGTTTTCCTATCCCAATCGGGAACACAAATTGTAAAGAGATATTCTTTATTTATGTAATTGTATTACGTGCAAAGTCCACAGAGCGGTATGTTTGTCAACAATGTTTGTATACTGTCGACATTGTACATAAGTGCGATTCTTGAACATCACACGTTCAAATCAGTAGTAGGAAATTACGTTAAATCAATTATTTGCTATTTTTAATTCCACATCTGTGACTTTTACAAGGAGTGCTCAGACCCGCTTGTATTTAATCTCACCACTCGAAAACTTGACATTTATAATGTTGTCAGACGTCAACAGATTTTACTATTTTTCTATGTTCCATTACCCCATTATTTTTGCAGTAAACTCTCTGGTCTTAACAGTTACTATGAAACCATTTATCTGTTCGTTCGTTCAATTGAAACGTTTTCTGTATGAAACGAAACGGTTTTTGTCGCATCCGAACGATCTCGAAAATACAGAAACACGTAATCACTCAAAATGAACATCACATTTCGAATTAGGCTTTCAATGTCACCGGTGATATCGCACTCCAGGCCGTTTGTACGTAGTCCTCAGAGATAGATTATTGTGGACTTTGTATAGATAGTATTAGGTATTGTTAACAGCTGAAGTGAAGTTATACTGATTTGTTCCGATTATTGCGGAATTGGCGAGCTATTGTGTAAGATTGATAATGTATTATGACTGTACAAGGCAATTTTTATATTAAGACGCAGAATTGCTCGGAACTGCACAAAATACCATTGATATCGATGGAATCGGGTAGTTGCACACTTAGACCCTTGTTTCTACTTCCTGGTGGTAACATATTTATAATATAAGTATTGGATTTATTTCTTAACAATGCTTATTATTAACGAAATGGCTTTCTGATCCTTTACCAGTTTATAATTTTCAAAGGTCTCTAGCCTATGATAACCCACCAGCGTGATCAATCACAACCTGTCAACCGTGAACATATCAACCGCTCTTTCGACTGACGGACCAAAAAGTTAAAATGTTTTTCATGCTAGCCTTCCAACTAGAAAACACTGCGAGGGAACCTGGGGTACTACTATACAGTCGACCGCTTCGTCGACCCGACCCGTGCGATTTGTGCGATAGTGTTGTGATTGTGAAAGACTAGTCTTTATACGTGGATACGAGTCTTATTTTTAGGACATTTATTTGAGCATAGACCCATGACACATTCCCACAACTGTAACTTCTTTAAACTAGAGTGGAGACCACTTACAACACTTGACAATAAAGTCTAGCAAGCCCGGTGTATGACTCGAATCTGCCTTGAAACACAAAGAGCATAGAATTGGAAAAAATATATACATATATTCAACTTCCCTCCATTGCAGAGACAGCAATGATAGGCATGTATGGCTATTAGTAACTCCATGGATCATTGATGGCAGGCAGATGACCTTACCGCAAAAGTTTCAGTTAAATAACAATAACTATATCGAGTGCTTGAGTCGTTTCTGGAAGACTCGTGTACTTTTTAGATATCGAGTACTGTTTGAGTCTTGATTCGTTTCCAAGAGGTCTTAAGTACTTATGACTCGACACTATATCCAACTTCATCTAAATTTTATTCAAAGAATCATGCCCATTAAAATATGGGTTTTCACTCCAAATAATTTGAGCCCAAAATAAAGTCTCTAGGACCCTAATTCTTCGCAACACTATAGCACGAGGTCACGGATGACCTGGTTGTCTTCTAATTGGACAGAATGTAAAAATTCTCTTGCCAGTTTCAGTTTGAAAGCTGGTCATAAAATAACACGAGGATATGTGAGGTCCGGAGTACTTGAAATCGACGGGCATATATGAAGAGATGTATGGATGTGTATGCGACAAAAGAGTAAGGATCGTAGTAGATAGCGCTCCCTGGTCTCTGCCTTCCCCGCTGGGAAAGAGGCGTGACGTTATTGATAGATAGATAGATGTGAGTTTTAATGAGTTTTTATTTTATTTTATAATATCTCTGACTACACCCTCTGGAAACATAGTCGTGAACATATGCTATGCTATGCATATTTAACTTCTATCGTAGTATCAACGTATTGAATACATGAACAAGCTCAACAATAAGAGAGTAAAGGCGTTTCGGAAAAGTGCGGATTTTCAACCTTGAGAGCCCGGGTTCAAATCCTCACGCAAAATATGCCACGTATCTACCATATCGAATAGTGACTACTCTTAAACAGTGATGAATAACATCATGAAGAAATCTGCATACACAGAAGAATAAAATATTATGTATGAAGGTAGACTGTGCTTCAGCAGTGAGATCGATAGAGCCTGATGATGATGTTCAAACAGGGAGGATAACTAGCTCTCTATTCCTCTAATAATGTTTGTTAACGCTTCGCTGAATCCCTTGTTATGTTTTGCACGTTTGATCAAGTAAATAGTCTACGGCGTAGTCATTACGCTACGCTCTACGCCGTAGTCAATCGTAGTATGCATAAACCATAAGATATTATGTGATTGTTAATATTGTAGACCATGGAATATATCAGTACCCTCGTTAGTAAAATATGTATGACCATGTTTTAAAATTAGATACGTGTATATTCTCAAGCAAGTCTCCCATTGGGGTAGGTAGAGACAACCAATCGCTACCGTACTATGATCCTGACAGATATCTCGCTTCTTTCACATTCACCTTCACAATCTTCATTTTTTGATCATCAATTCGGGTAAAATTGACTAGGGGTCTTATTTTGTAGCTCCCGGATTTAATCGGTATCAAATAGACATGGTATTTTTTGAATGTTCTTAGCGATCTATTACTTAATATTTAGTTAATTAATTTCGGACAATGAATAATGTGAAAATCACAAAAAATAATGTAGTTAAGAGAAGTTTATTCCGAAAGCGCTAATGCGCGCTGCATACAAACGGAGTGATATTTTCAATACGAACCAATTAAAGTCAATGACATTTTTCAGAAACAATCTAGAAACCAATCCCTATGCTTGTATGAAGTCAGATTTTCGTTACAATATACAATGTTAATGCTAGCATTAATTTAAGATTTGTAATCAATTTTTGAGGCACTGTAACTATAAAACTTTACTTTAAACGAAAATCTGTTTTAATACAAGCATAGAGGTTAGTTTCTAGATTGTTTCTAAAATCTTCGTTTGTATGGAGCGCTCCGAATTATATTCCCTTAAAAATTATCTTACACCTTACTGATCTTATTAACGATATAATCGGAAACTCACACAATAGTCATACCAGATCCCTTCTAAGTATTGCCCCAATTGGGTCGGTTAAAGTAAACGAAAATGAAGTTAGTGGAAACGTGATTTTATCAATAGGTACGAGAGTTTTAAGTGTAGCTTTAAGCTATTTAACTATGTAAAGTAAAGCGTTGAAGTGTAAGAGGATGAACAGCATTAATTTACATCGAGTAAACGAACGGCAGCGAAGTAAAAACTGTTATCTGCAATAATAAATTTTTCACGTTAAGCCATTTTTGAAAAAAACTTCTATGTTTATTAGAATCGTTTTTGTAATTTTTAGCTCGAGCTAGTTGCGAGAATGAGTTATCATTTAGATTTTCCACTTCGAAGTTGAAACCCTTAATGACTAGCTAATCTATCTACTATGTAATCTCGTCGCTTCAGAAAGGTTGACTTTCTATTATTTTCAGTTAAAATCTTTTGCACCCAAACTGAATTAGATCTTAGATTATTTTTTTAAAGGACAGGACAGGACAGTGGAGTGTATGCGCACACGTATCGATGTATCGGCCAATGAGAACTCAGTAATAAACCATCCTTGCACCCGAACGGTTGTTTTACTACGCTCCGACACACCATTTGACGACGAGTCGGCTTACCCACGCGCGCGAGTGTAACGTTGTATACCTAAATTCAATATGGCCGGTGTAATCGGAAGTATCGGTAATTTTGACCATAATGTGAATGATTGGCAAGTGTACTACGGACGCCTTAGTCAGTTTATTAAACTAAATGACATCAAGGAGACCAGTAAAAGTGCCCTACTGCTTACGCATTTGTCAGACGAAACGTATAGTTTGGTGCGGAATTTATTGCATCCATCGAAGTTGGAGGATGCTGAGTTCGAGGAATTGGTTAAAGTGCTCAATGAACATTTTACTCCAAAGCGATGCACGTTCGCCGATAGGGCGAAGTTCTTCGATGCAACGAGGGTTGCTAGTGAGAGTGTCGAGGAATGGGCAGCGCGGGTGCGAGGTCTCGCAGTGCATTGCGAGTTCGGCACCGGGCTGGATTCAACACTGCGAGACAAATTCGTGCTGGGCATGAATGCGGGTCCCGAGCGGGACCGATTGTTCGAGCAGGACGCGAGCACGCTCACGCTCGCGAAGGCGCTGCAGATCGCGCAGCAGACGGCGTGTGCACGAGCGGCTCGCGGGGTAGCAGTCCAGCAGGGCGGAGGCCCACATGTCAAACAGGAGCCGGTTTTTAGAATGGCAGGCGAGCGGGCAGGAGGCGGCGGTGGCACTGGCGCACGCGGCGCTGGCGCAAGCGCAGGTGGCGCTGGCGCAGGCGGCGCGGGCGCAGGCGGCGCTGGCGCAGGCGATGCGCGACGCTGCTCTGTCTGCGGGCTCAAGTATCATGATGCCGAAAGGTGTCGTTACAAAAATTATCGTTGCCAATTATGCGGGATAAAAGGCCATCTTAAAAAAGTGTGTAGCACGGCGAAAAAGGGAGGTAGTTCGAGGTTGCATAATTTAGCGCCGGAAGGAAATACTTCTGATGAAAACGACGAATGCAAGGGATGCAAAGAATGTCAGCTTTTTAACTTAAGGTATGTAAATTATGCACCAATTTTATTTTCCATTGTTGTAAATGATATTAAAATTAATATGGAACTCGATACGGGCTCGGGAACGACTGTAATTAGTGACAAATTGTACAAATCACATTTTGCACACATTGCATTATGTAAATGTGATATAAAGATGTGTTTATATAATGGCCACAAAATTACGCCCCAAGGTTACTTTGTAGCAGAAGTTTGTTACTTAAAAGAAAAACACAAGTTGAGAATTTATGTTGTACAAAACGGTGGTCCACCTTTATTGGGGCGCGATTTTGTGTCAAAATTCGGAATGTATTTCACAACCGACAATAACAGTATGGTAGGAATCAATCAACATCCGAGCGAAGTGTTACAATTATTATTGAAAGAGTATTCCAAGTTGTATGATGGGGAGTTGGGTAATTTTAATAAATTTAAAGTGGAGTTACACCTCAAGGAAGGAGTTCAGCCTAGGTTTTTCAAACCTCGTTCGGTTCCATTTGCTCTAAAGTCAAGGGTGGAGGACGAAATAGATAGACTAGTCAAATTAGGAATACTTGTTCCTGTACCTTATTCAAAGTACGCTACCCCGATCGTCCCAGTATTAAAAGAGAATGGCAAGGTCAAGATAGCAGGAGATTTTTCAGTAACGCTCAATAGGAATCTAAAAATAGATAAATATCCCTTGCCACGTATAGAGGAAGTGTTTGCTAGAATTGGTGGTGGAGAAAAATATACCAAAATAGACCTCAGTAACGCTTATAATCAGTTCAACTTGTCAGAGTCTTCTCAAGAGCTCACAACGATTAACACTAGCAAAGGTCTATTCAAATACACGCGCCTGGTATATGGTCTGGCAAACGCCCCCGCTATATTCCAACGGGCTATGGAGTCACTGCTGGTTGGTATTGATGGGGTCAGCATTTTTCTTGACGACGTCTGTATTACAGGCCCGACGGCTGAAATACATTTGGTTAGGTTACGCGAGGTGTTATCTAGATTAAAGGAGGCCGGACTTAAGCTACAGAAGGACAAATGTACATTTTTCCAGGACAGTGTTACATATCTGGGTTATGTTATTGATAAAAATGGTCTCAGAACGTGCCCGAGGAAGGTCGAGGCAATCGCAAAGGCCCCACGGCCAACCAGCGTACTAGAGGTTAAAAGATTCTTAGGAGTAGTCAACTACTACCGTAATTTTATACCTAAAGCATCGGCGATATTATGTCCCCTTCATAGGTTGTTACGTGTGGATGTGCCGTGGGAGTGGGGAGACGCAGAAGAGAGAGCGTTCGAGAACGTTAAGCGGGAGCTGATATCGGACCGAGTCCTTGCCCATTTCGATCCTGAGAAGCAGCTGGTCCTGACGGTGGACGCCAGTCCATACGGGATCGGTGCACTACTTGCACAGCGCGACGGAGACGGTACAGAGCGCCCACTCGCTTACGGTTCCAGATCACTTTCGACTAGCGAGAAAAATTATAGTCAATTACAAAAGGAAGCGACAGCTATAGTTTTTGGGGTTAAACGCTTCCACCAGTACCTGTATGGTCGACAGGAACCGTTTATATTAAAAACGGATCATCGCCCCCTATTGTCCATATTTGGTAATAAATTAGGTGTGTCCATTATGGCGGCGTCGCGATTGCAACGATATGCAATAATTTTATCTGCATATAATTATATACCTCAATATATAAACAGTGCAGATAACGTAGTAGCAGATTATTTTTCCCGGGCACCGGTCTCGGAAACCGGTTCCGAGGCGGACGACGATATATCTTTTATTAAGTTTTTAAACTCTAATATCGCGCCTATTACGTTCGAAGATATAAAAGACGCAACTTTGAAAGATAAGACCTTGCAAACAGTTATGAACTATATGAGTCATGGTTGGCCGCGGAAAATTAATTGTCGTATAGTATTACCGTACTTTCATTGCAAAACGGATTTAGAATCAGATGGTGGTTGCCTCCTCCGCGGTCACAGAGTAGTGATTCCCACAGTATACCGCGCTAGAATTTTAGATGAATTACATAAGGGACATTTCGGTATTGTAAAAACAAAAAGTATAGCGCGAGAAAGGTGTTGGTGGCCAAATATCGATCGGGATATATCCCAGTGGATAGGATCGTGCGACAAGTGCTCGGTGACGCGCAGCTCCCCGCCCCGCGTTCCCCCAGCTGCGTGGCCCGCCCCGCCGGCAGCGTGGGACAGATTGCACATAGATTATTTATCCATCGCGCAGCGTACATACCTTGTTGTTATAGATGCATATAGCAAATGGTTGGAATGTATGCTTATGAATGGTGGTACTTCGACTCGGGCGTTGATTGATAAACTGAAGTGTTTATTTTCGAGATATGGGTTACCAAATACCATAGTTTCGGATAATGATACAAAAATTAACTCCTGCGAGTTTAACAATTTTTGTAAGATGAATGGCATACGGTACATAACATCTCCAATCTATCATCCTTCCAGCAACGGACAGGCAGAGAATTCTGTTAAGACCTGTAAAAAAATGTTGAAATGTATATTAGAGGATCATAATAACACAGTCGAAATAATTAATGAAAAGCTATTGGGATTTCTGTTTGAGTACCGTAACACAATACATTGTTCAACGGGTCACACGCCAGCAAAACTAATGCTAGGACGAGACTTAAAATCAATACTGGATTTAATTACGCCGCCAAGCAAAATCAAAGACGGAAATTTAAAATGTTTGAGCAAAAGTAGACAGTTTTCAAAAGGGGAACTTGTTTGGCTAAGATGGTATGTAGCGAGAAAAGAAGTTTGGACATTAGGTACAATATGTAATAGTATCGGGAGTCGTATGTTTGAAATTCAATCAAAAGATTACGGTACAAAATGTAAACGACATGTAGACCAAATAATGAAATATACTGGTGTAAACGTTGCTGGAAGTATGGGCGATGATGGTGGTCAGTTGCTGCCGCCACCTTCACCGCTGCAGCTGCCTACTCCCCCCTCTCCTCCGCCCTCGCCCTCAAAGGGAACGTCAGAAGAAACAAATGTTGGCTGTCATGACGATAATTCAGGAACGGTGGGAGATATATCAGTTGAAGAGGGTGAAGAGGAATGGGCGGAGGCGAGGGAGGAAGACGAAGCACAGAATACGGACTCTGTGGGGTCATGTGGCCACCAGAGTGCACGTCAGCAGCAGCATGCTAACCATGAATGTACAGAGTCCAATCGACCGCCAGCGCCAGTGACCAGTAAAGATAACATCAGTGAATTAGATACAGTTGGTACAGATGGTCTGCCGATTGGACGCTATAACCTTAGAGCTAGAAATAAGAATTTAAATTATAAAAAATATTATTAAGTTTTGTTATTGTTACCAGGGTTTCAAAATAACGCGGGAGAAGTGGAGTGTATGCGCACACGTATCGATGTATCGGCCAATGAGAACTCAGTAATAAACCATCCTTGCACCCGAACGGTTGTTTTACTACGCTCCGACACACCAATCCAACTTAATATGCTGACAGTTTTTTAAGAGGATGATCAGACAGATCAATTGGGTCGAGTAAGATTTCATTTTTCTTTTGCGATTTTGACATTGGTCCCATAGAGAAAGTTGTTCAGTTTAATGGTCTGATAATCCCCTTAAAAAGTGTCAGCATATTAAGAAGGACCCTATATACAACACAATTTTTTAATTACTAACGTATCTATAAGGGTATATTCAGAAAATGAAACTAAACAACTTTCCCTATGAAGCGTGGGTCGAAAAACGAGAAAAATTTTTGGAGATCCCATACAAAATCGATCAGCTGATCCGCACTTTGTTATGCAAGATCCAAATAAATTCTCGTTTTTCGACCTATATTCCTTTGGGAAAGTTGTTTAGTTTCATTGTCTGAATTATTCCCTTAAATTTACGTTATTAATTAAAAGTTTGTGGTCTATATTTAAGTACAAAAGGAGCAACCAAACACATTAAAATTATTAATTAAAACTAACTTTAACTTTCTCCACATCTCAGAGAATATTAATAAAACATTTTTTTTTTCAATTTGTTTCTTATCCGTGTGAAAGGAGAAAATGAAAGAATAACAGAAGATAAATTGATAGTTGCTTTTTTAAAATTATAAATCCTCTGTTTCGAAGATAACTTTCGTTACTTCAGGCGTTATCATAATATTAAACATCTCGATAGGCCATCAGCTATTCAATAGCAAATACTTTGATTCACAAAACGACAACTAAAAGCTTTTTATTAAGGCAATAATTAATGTATTATACGTGCCGATTCAATTTATGATGTTAGGGTCCATTCAGACTAAATAAAACAACAACCACATCACAGGTGCAATGCAATGCACGAATTTGTGTGAAGACGCGTAGGTCCATTGACACGTACGCAGAAGTGCTCTATAGAATGTTTTTGAATTTCGAAATGGCCTTTACGCGCACTTTGTGCAAACTTTTCATGAAATTGCGCGTAGGGATGAAAACCGCGCTTTGCATTTAACGTATTTTACATATCGATGTTTTTATTGTTCGTTCTGTTATTAAATATAGTAAAACTTTAGCTTAAGAATTTATATATATATGAATTTATTATAATTAGTTATTAAGTCGTGTTATGTTGTAGAGTTTCTGGCATCTTCTCTACAGTGACAACACGTTCCGACGCGGCGGTAGCTTTAAAAAAGATTTGACGTTTGATAAGTGTGCTGCAAGCTCCTATATTGAATAAATTATATTGACTTGACTTGACTATTTGAGCTAAAGAATTACTAAAAATGTGAATTTAGCGTTATTTTTCAACGTGTTTTATCGACTGAAAAGACACAATTTTATGTTGTCAAATTCAACGGGTGCGCGCGCCTGACTGCATTCCCTGGTTCGGCTCTCCCGTGTCCCCGGAAAATATGAGATGAGGTGGGGTATCTGAAGTCAGAAGGGGGCGGGGAGTGTCTTTTCTGTCTGTAGAACTATATGCTGTTACGTATTCTGTGATGTACGACAACTTGCAGTCAATGGCAGCCACAACTCAAAAATCGTAGCTGCGATGTGACGAACGTGTTGACGATATCAACAACATCACAGCCAGATTGCAGGCATCAGAAGAACAACTACATACACAATACAGTGTGTGACAAACACCCTAAAAATATTTTTACAAAGTATCTGCTGTTTCATACAAAATTGTAGAATCTACTCAACTTAATAAATGTATGGAACAGCTGAAGATTTTTTTTCGACTTTGTTTTAATAGTGAATGTTGTTCAGTTTGGTAGTCTAAACCACATCTTTAAATATTACCTGGACCGGGAGTTTCACTTCTATAGGGTCCTTCCTAATGTGCTTACACTTTTTAAGGGGATGATCAGACCATCAAACTGAACAACTTTCTCTATGGCACCAACATTGAAATCGCGAAAAAAAAATCTGCTGTTCTATACAAAACTGCCTCGAGCCAAATGTATGGAACAGCTGATATTTTTTTCGCGATTTCGATGTTGGACAGCCATAGAGAAAATTGTTCAGTTTGATGGTCTTATTATCCCCTTAAAAAACTGTCAGCATATAAAGAAGCATCCTGTATATAGTGTATTAGTTATTCTTATGCAGACAACGGTGACCACTCGCGACACTCGTACTTCGTGTATGCAAATAAATTGCGAATTTGCGACTGCATCACAACCACACTTATTTGTGGTTGCAGCTGCATCGGTACCATTACCACGTTACCACTGCTCGGGCACATTTTTATCGCTCTGGTGATTATTGTTCACCTGAATAGAAGCCGTGGTGGTCTAGTGGCGAGTAACCTTGCCTGCCGTGCAGGAGGCGATGGTTCGATTCCCGTCCATGCCGACTCGTACCAATGAGTTTTTCGGAATTTATGTACTATTTGTAACAGCACTGGATTTTCGGTGAAGAAAAACATTTTGAGGAAACCAGCATGTTTCGATTTCGAGACATGTATTGTACTCACTGTCCATTACAAGTGGCAACGGGTTCACTCCCCATCACACTGGATAGAGTATCGGTACTAGTGAAACGTGGATGTTCTGTGGTTTCAGAATATCTCTGACTACCCCTCGGGGAATATAGTTGTGGGCATATGCTTATGTGAATAGAAGCTAAACTCGATCACCTGTCACTTTCAGAATATTTCTAATTACCCCCTCGTCGGGGACTATAGTCGTAAACATATGTGTATCCAATATGCGCTAAGGGTCAATATACATTGAAAAACAGCGACTGGCTAAGTCGCGACGGCGCGAACTTTTGATGTAAAATTGAATCTAACATATTGATCTTTATCTACATTGAGATAAGATAAAAAGCTGTCATTCGTTACTGTAGATAAAGTATGATATTTTTGAAAATGTTTTGTTGGGTATACGGAAGAGAGTTCACGACTCAACCACCAACTAATAAGTTCTACGTCATCTTTGTACTACACTAACTCGGCCAGCGGTGAAGGAAAAACATCATGAGGAAACCTACATACTCGAGAACGAAAAGAAAATACCATTTAGAGGTTGTGTAGAAATATGGACGATATCAATAGACCAGCAATGGTCGCAGTGTTTGCAGTCTATATCGTGTTTGTACTGTTGCGGCTTTGCACGGACATCCTTATACGATAGTGTTACCTACAACCTTTATCTGTCACTCTGATTAATTATATGTCAAGAAAGAACCTCACGCTTCTAATGCACTAAAAAAATGGGCCAACGTTGTTATGCTTGTGTGCGTGAGGCGTCATACAAATTATCTCTGTGTGCGTGGATATGGATTTTTTCGACGCGTTTCTGTCTTGACATATAACTTATCAAAGGTCTGTTACTATTTATTCGTGTATTGTTCTGATGAAATAAATGAGTTATCCATCAGTGTTACAATCACGTCCATAAACCTCGGCTTGCAATAGCCCTTCTCAAAATAAAACATATTTTTTTTAAATTGTGTCTTTCCTCTCGCCGCAGCTTGTTCAATGTAAGTTGACCCTTAGTTACCATTAAAATGCCGAGAGCGGTTCGCGCCGGATTGAACCGGATCTACGAGTGTCCAGTCTCTCTCGCCCTATCCTTACTCAGCTGACTTGCATAATATTTAAACCAACTTACAAGCGTTCCTCGCGAACAAAGCTCTTTTACTTGCATTTTAACGAGATTTTTCATTCTTTGCAAGTTTACGACAAAGGATTTATATTTAGATACAAAAGTGTTACTTTTGTTATTTCTGCTAAAAGAAATTCATTTTGTTTGCTAAAGAAAATACTTAAACAAATGAAGAAAGAGGCTTCAGAGAGCGATAATCAGCTTTCAGTCTGGTATTGTTTTAATTATAATAAGTAGTTTCGCTTTGTGAGCACAATTTCCAGAAATAGAAAAAATATTCTTTATTGTGAATAATAGGTATATTAATTTCAAATATTAGCTTATCTTAACTATTATAAAACTGTAACAGAAGCGTGTCTGCACATTGAAGATATTTACATGAAAAAGATTACGATATGGTTTTTAGGTATCCAGGACTCCAAATCAACCTTTTTTAGAATTTTTGTCTGTCTGTTGGTTTGTTTGTTTTTAACAGCATCATGCAAAAACTACTAAACCGATTATAATGATATTATTTTTGTTTAATAACTTATGACCTGAATTAAAATCTGGTATATAATTTGTACGGACGAAGTCGCGGGTAAATGCTCGTTAAAATATTTTTCTTTTTTGCCCTTTTTAAGGATTAAATAAATACAATTCGCATTATACCTATCTCATCGTGTTATTTTTGGCAGTTGGTTAGAAAAAGTGTTAATCGACTTTTTTGGGTATACGCGTTACCTTTGACTAATTATTATAAGGACTAGCCTTGCGGTAGCATTTCCCCTCTGCCACGGTATAAGCACAATTGATCTTGTGCATTTACATTCAATTTTACACCTTATCACTAAACGAGACAGCCTATAATTGCGAAATAATAACTTGGAACTTAGAACGTTTGGGGTTCACACGAGACTACTTTTCATGATTTTTAACATTCAAAATTAGAATCTAAAGTTATGGGGAATAAAATCCAAAGTTGCGGATTTCATGTTACCTCGCCCCCCGCAAAAAGAGGCAGAAATGTTTGTTCGTAGAATTACACGCGTAACCAGTCCACATATAAATAGTCAAAGCGCGTTACATATAAATGTTACATACAAAAGAATACAAATAAATGAAATATACTACGCACAATTTAATATAGACGAAGCCTATAATCCAATCCAACGAATAGAATCCAGAATGTAGGGTAACTCGGTGTAAATAATTAGTGCTAATGTAGGCGGCGTATTACCGGCGCTAAGCACAGCTATGTCGGGGGAATTGAAACTATGGCCGCAGGATCCGACTCACTTCGCTAAACACTCCGTCTGTGAGCAGGGTACTGAATACCAGGCAGGAAACTTGATAGAAACTTATCCGCACAAATATGCTTTTATTTTAATGATACAATTGTGATAGCATGCCTGCGAAATTAAATTATACAGGGTGTAATGTTAATGAATCGAAACTTAAAGTAAGTTATAGCTTGTAGAATCCCACTGCAGGGCAAAGGCCTCCTCTTACGAATAAAGGTGAGAGGGAAAAAGTCACAAAAAGTCAAAAGTCAATATAATTTATTCAATATAGGAGCTTGCAGCACACTTATCGAACGTCAAATCTTTTTTTAAAGATACCACCGCGTCGGAACGTGTTGTCGCTGTAGAGAAGATGCGGCCAGAAACTCTACAACTTAACACGACTTAATAACTATTACAATATAAATTTTTAAGCTAAAGTTATGTATACAATAATACATAGTCTATTTAATAAAATAATTGATACTTTACAGTAAAGTAAATAAACTATAAGCTAGTGACATCAGACCCAAGCATTTTGATCATTTAAATAAAAGGGAGTGGGCCATACTCCACCACGCGGGCCCAGTGCTTGTTGGTGGAGGCAAGTTAGTGGGCAACTTGCTGTCAGAGAATTTTCAAGCCACCTTAATAGCCTCTGACCTGGCTTAACGAATAATTACAACGCCAACTGACGAAATTATCCGAGGCCAACTGCTTAACGTGCCTTCCGAAGCACGGAAACGCTCGAGATGAAACACCACTAAACGGTCACCCATCCAAAGACTGGCCGGATCTGACGTTGCTTAACTTCGGTGATCGTTTCTAATACCGACGCTACACTACGTCAGTGAACGCTCCAAACTTAATTTAGTTTTATTTAAGACCGGTGGGTGTTCCATACCATCAAACACATTATGAGTATGAAACAACAAATTTTTCCTAAAATATGTAACGCATTTAAATTAACACCTTGCCTTGTATACCCTCATAGTATAAGTAGGTACATACTCTCGCGCTTGTGTCAGAGTGATTTAGGCCGGAATTTTGTGCCATTTAGGCCGGATTTGACCAAACGCGAGTAAATTTTATTCTTAGATTATTTCGCTGATTCCTCTAGAGTAAACTGTTTTTGCGTTTTGCCACCTCTAATCTATGAATAAGTTGAGAGTACATTTTACACGGCCAATTTTGACGGCGTAAAGCTTATACCGAGACTAATGAAATATCGACGTAATTAAAAAATAAACCTAACAAATGTATATTGTATAACCTCACATTGCAATAAGTACGGATAAAACGACCTCTTTCTTTAGGTGGATTAAACATTCGTTTGGGTTGACACACAAATGAAGTTACTCTTCTATAAATCAAAGTTTGGTCGAATCCGGCCTTAGTGTCCGGCTACTCCGGCTTAGAACAACAGACTGTCACAGACGTGTGTCATACGTTACAGTCACATAGTCATAAGATGTGAGTAATCCCTTCAGGCATATCATCTTGGATGTTCACACCGTGTGGCTGCTGGATTGAGCCTACATGATATAGGCTCAGAGAAGGTGTGCGATGTAGGCTACATCCGACCCATTCTCTAAACGTAGCGGTTTCCCCTGCAATTAGATTCAAGAAAGTACGGGCTAGAGAGTGCATTTATGTTTGGTGCACAAAATTAGTCACATAAAAATATCTTGCATAATGTGACTGGTTCTATGAAAAATCTGTCAACTTTTTGTTACAATAGGGTATTTGACAGCATATAAAATATAGGATCTATTGATGGCATCCGAATTGAATATGAATTTTGGAAACCAACTATTTAGTCAGTTAAGAAAAATACTGGATATATTAGGAGAAAATATATTTGTTGTCTACTTTAGACACGTGATCGTAAACGACTGTGATTGGCCGAATGGTTGATGACGTCAACTGCTTGTAAATAGTTGCGTGTAGAGTGTGAGTATCGTACAAAGTTTATGTCATCGTGACGTCACCTGCTTCTTGCCACGTATATTGTAAGAAAATGCGTTTTCACGGGATATTTAAATTAAAAAAAAATGTGTTCGTGTTTTCTTGCACTATATATAATGGAACGTAAAATATACATTTTCTATAGAGTCCTTAGACATCAGTGATTAACGTTGAACAGTTATTAAAAACCTGTTAAATACCCTATTGAGATCTTTACCGTCCGCAAGATGTATTTGTTTTCATACTTTTGAATTTGTCATTTTTTGAGCGTTGATTGTATACCTAGTATTTTATTCTGGACTAGAGTTAACCCGCGACTTCGTCCGCACAAATTATATACCAGATTTTAAGTCAGATCATAAGCTATCCAACAAAAAAGATTCATCAAAATCGGTTCAGTCGTTTTTGCGTGATGCTCGCACAAACAAACACAAACAAACAAACATACAAATAGTCTAAAAAGGTTGATTTGGAGTCAGGGACATCTAAAAACCATATCGTAATCTTTTTTGTTAATATCTTAAATGTACAGACACACTTCTGTTACAGTTTTATAATAGTTAAGATTAGTAAAGTATGAAGTTCCCACCCAAGACATAAATTACATTGTGCTCACAATATCCAGGTTATTGATTGTTATAATTATTATATTACAGTCGAGTATTATTCCCGACAATCAAGAAAATAGGCCAGGATGTACACGAAAAAATTTGCACGATAAATAAAAATATGGAAACGATGGAAACCAATATAACAGTAAATATTAATAAAAATATTGATGAGAAATTTACGAACCTCCAACTAGAAGTAGATGAACTTAGAGAGAAAACTGACATCCAGGACAGGAAAATTGAAAATTTTGATAGGCAGCTCCGCAGAAAGAATATACTTTTGTTTGGTGTCGCCGAGGAAGAAAGATCCTACAAGGAACTCGAAGAAATTGTTCTTCATATAATTACTGAAACTATGGAAATCGACTGCACTCAAAGGGAAATCGAATTAGTAAAACGCATAGGGAGAAAATCAGTCAAACCAAGGCCGATTTTAGTCAGCGTAACAACTATGGGCAGAAAAATAGAGCTGTTACAAAACAAACATAAGCTTGAAAAGACCGGCTGCTATATCAAAGAAGATTTTACGAAAAAAGTTCTAGAAACAAGGAAATCACTACAAGAAGCTCTATCAAAGGAACTAGAAAAAGGAAACAGAGCTTTCCTGAAACAAGACAAGTTGGTTATCTTAAACAACAAACCCAACAAGAGAGCTCTTTCTGCTAGCCCCAAGAGTTCCGAAGAAACAGAAGACAATGAGAACGAAAATACATACAAATCTCCGCGCACAAAACAAGCCCCTAAGAAGAACAAAGTCTCTACACAAAGTCCAAAAGCGCAACGAAGTGTGAATAATTTTTTCTCGAGCAGAATTAACAATAACAAGCAAATCCTGACCCAGTCACAGAATAAACAAGGCGGCAAATCTCTTTCCCCGCTCCCTTCAACATCAAAAGGGTCGCCAACTAAAAGAAAATCTACAACCACTACGAAACCAATGGGAAATTATTCTAAACAATAGCAACCATCCGCCTCTCCAGCACGTCAACCAACACAACCTACGGCCACACTTAAATTGACTAGAAACTGCAAAGAAACACGAAAGAACTCTCCCAACACGGCTGGTCCCCGAGGGAGTAGTAGACCGCAACCCTCCAGCAAAGAAAGAAAAAGAAAAAACGCCGTTCCCGATCAACGCCAGTTTACTTCTGCGGTAAATCCGGATACGGACACCCCAGAAAAAGAAAGCGCCCATACGCAACCCGAAAACGTTCTCTATATATGTACTTACAACGTCAGATCGTTGGCGTCCCAAATAAAAGAAACGGCGCTCATGAAAGCCCTAGACGGAATAAACTACGACATAATAGGACTTTCAGAAGTCAGACGACAAGGTTGTCAAACAGAGGAACACGAAAATTACATCTTATGTTATAACGGAGAAACACAAGGCAAACACGGTGTAGGATTCCTCATAAAAAGAAAATATAAACCCTGTATAAAAAGTTTCCAAGGGCTCTCTGAAAGGATCGCCATACTAAGACTGGAAATTGACGACTTCACTATGTCAATAATACAGGTATATGCGCCCACCAAAAAGGCGAAAAATCCAGATATTGAACAGTTTTATGATACCTTGAACAAGGCGCTGGAATTTGCAGACAGCAATGTTATCGTAATGGGAGATTTCAATTCGAAAATAGGAATACCACCGCCCGAGAAGTCACTGATATTGGGTAAATTCGGCTACGGTACTAAAAACGAAAGAGGACAGCGACTCTTAGATTTCGCCGTGGAAAATCGTCTGTCGATCATGAACACCTTCTTTATGAAAAAAACAAATAGGAAATGGACCTGGAGATCGCCAGATGACAACACAAAAAACGAAGTCGACTTCATTCTCTCAAACTTTCCTTCAAGATTCAGTGATGTCTCGGTGCTAAATCAAGTTTTATTTCCATCCGACCATAGACTGGTAAGATCAAAAATTTCCCTTACATTGTCAAAACGAGGCAGAGCAAAATTTGCGAGACCAAGTAACAACCTTAGAAGCGAAGAGCAGAGAGAGTCTTACATAAACAATATAATAAAATATCAAAAAGATACATCCTTCGCAGCGGCCGAGTCAGTACAAGCGTTTTACGACGAACTAGAAAGCTTCATAAAGAAAAGCATGCAGTCAGCTACATCCAGTACTAAACACAATAAATCTATTCTGTCACAAAAATCATTGGACCTCATAACACGCCGGCATGAACTTCAAAACTACAAACATAAAACCCGAGAAGTAAAAGAAGATCTCCGCCTAATTTACAAAATGACGAATAGAAGCCTAAGGAAGGACTATCAGAACCACAGATTATCTACGATAGAAACACATATCAGAAGTAAAGGCAGTGCCAAAAGTGCATATAAGGCTCTAACTACACATGTAAAGTGGATTCCTAGCCTAGAATCAAATTCGAAAATAACCACTAACCGAATAGAGATCTTAGAAATAGCCACAGACTTTTACAAACAGCTATACGAAAGTAAAACCGAGAGCCATGAAAAAGTAGAGTTAAATCAGTCAAATAAACAAAGCATA
Source organism: Agonopterix alstromeriana (assembly GCA_963924505.1). Classification (NCBI taxonomy): domain Eukaryota; kingdom Metazoa; phylum Arthropoda; class Insecta; order Lepidoptera; family Depressariidae; genus Agonopterix; species Agonopterix alstromeriana. The sequence goes on from OZ004667.1 coordinate 19,297,255, forward strand.
GACCCAATCAAAGACTGGGACGAATCCGAGATTTTAAACGCAATAAAAAAATTAAAACTAGATAAATCTCCTGGTCCTGATAGGATTTCAAATGAAGCTATAAAATTTGCAAGCTCTGCATTGGTTACACCGCTGGTACATTTATTCAATCTTATCAAAAATTCTGGAACAGTACCTAAACAATGGAGAGAATCTAACATAACTCTGTTGTATAAAAAGGGAAACCCAAACGACATCAGTAATTACCGCCCAATCAGCCTTTTACCAAGTATTTATAAGCTGTTTTCAACATGTATTCAGAGAAGAATCGGAGACCAACTAGATAGTAACCAACCACCTGAACAAGCGGGTTTTCGGAAAAGATATTCGACGATAGATCATATCCAGGTAGTAGAGCAAGTGATAGAAAAACACGAAGAATTCAGGAAACCGCTCTACCTTGCATTCATCGATTACAAAAAAGCTTTTGATACGATATCACATAGGGCAATCTGGCGAGCACTGAATGATAACAAAATCCACCCCACTTACATTGCTATTCTGAAAAATATATACGAAGGGAGTACAAGCAGGGTGAAACTGGAATCAATGGGAGCAAAGATCTCAGTAAACAGAGGAGTAAAGCAAGGCGACCCCATATCACCAAAACTTTTCACTGCAGTCTTAGAATCGGTATTCCAAGAGGTTGACTGGACTGGCCTGGGTATACCAATAAAAGACAAACATCTAAATCACCTACGCTTTGCTGACGACATTGTTTTACTCACAAACAATATAACCGAGTTAGATACCATGATACACTCACTTAACATAGCCAGTGGCAAGGTGGGCTTAGAAATGAATCTAGAGAAAACTAAACTGATGACTAACACTACTAAAACACCCATCTTCATAGACCAAACTGAGCTGGAGTATGTAGAGTCATACATCTATCTCGGAAAACAGCTATCATTGAAAAAAAGTAATAACAGAGACGAAGTAACGCGAAGAATTAACTTGTCATGGAATAAATACTGGGCACTAAAAGAAGTTTTTAAAAGCAAAATACCTCTAGCACTTAAAAAGAAAGTAATGGACACTTGCATCTTACCTTGCGTCACATACGGCTCCCAGACTTGGAGATACACAAGAACAGTGAAACATAAAATCAAAACCTGCCAATCTGCCATGGAAAGATCTATGCTAAAAATAAAAAGAATTCAAAAAATACGCAACACTAAAATCAGAAAGAAAACCAATCTCATAGACTTCTTGCAACAGGCAATGACGCTGAAGTGGAGATGGGCTGGACACGTAGCAAGAATCGATGATGGAAGATGGACAAGAGATGCTACCATCTGGGCCGGACCTGCAGGCACGAGAAGACGAGGCAGGCCTCTAGCACGATGGTCCGACGACATCAAAGATATAGCCGGAAATGACTGGACGATCGTGGCAAAGGACAGAGACAATTGGCACGGTCTGGAGGAGGCCTATACCCTAAAGAGGGGTTCTCATCACATCCTATAATATAATGTAATAAATAAATATACTTGTAATGTATTCATTAATAATCAAAATCATGCATTAAATAATATTCCTGAATAACAATATATGTATTCAATCTAAGTAAATTACACGACACAACATTTTAATAATTGATAACTAAATGTAACATGAATACAATTCTGCTGCTATAATTTCCATAGTAAAAATGATATTATACCTACTGCTCTGATACTAAAACCGAACAAAATAACTATGTAAACATACTATATACCTTACTACTATTATTGTACTGCATGCAACTACTTTTTAAGTTTTTAATGATATTGTTATTCTCTTAGCACTTAAGGATGAGAAATTAAAGGCTTTTTTATTTATTTTATTTTATTATTATTCCCGACACAATAATAATAATAATACGGTAGTATTGTCCCAGATATTGATAATATGATAACAATAGCGTAATGTGCCCATATTGTTCAAGTAATTTACTATTATTATGCCGTAATTGCTATGTATTTTCTGTTATTATGAAGCTATGTTAACGTTTATGCTAGTCGATTAAAAGATAAGGGGTGCTTTTGGGGAACATTTATTTTATTTTATTGTTTTTAGATAGGTACTCGTAGATTAATAAACGATTTATTAGTGCGTGACGCACATACAATACGGAATGTTGGAAAAGTATCATTAACCGTTAAACCATATATTCTACCCATCAATATGAACAACTTTTTCTATGGGAGTAAAACTGTCAGAACAAAAAAAAATATCAGCTGTCCCATACGTTTAAATCGAGTAATCCTTTGACTAATTATTATAAGGACTAGCCTTGCGGTAGCATTTCCCCTCTGCCACGGTATAAGCACAATTGATCTTGTGCATTTACATTCAATTTTACACCTTATCACTAAACGAGACAGCCTATAATTGCGAAATAATAACTTCGAACTTAGAACGTTTGGGGTCCACACGAGACTACTTTTCATGATTTTTAACATTCAAAATTAGAATCTAAAGGAATAAAATCCAAGGTTGCGGATTTCATGTTACCTCGCCCCCCGCAAAAAGTGGCAGAAATGTTTGTTAGTAGAATTACACGCGTAACCAGTCCACATATAAATAGTCAAAGGGGCAATCTGATATTTTGATAGTATGTGGTTAAAATATTAATGATACTTTTCCTTACACCCTGTATAGATAGAGGATAGGAATTGATATTTTAGGATTGTTTATAACATCATTTCTTGGGGTCCTGGCTTAATTCAGTGTAACTGAGCACTGCGATTGTGATTGTAACATATCCAGTGGATGGGACACAGTAGAAAGTTCCTTGTGCCCGAGAAAGGACCAAAGTATGGCTACACCTGAAGCTGTCTCGTCGAATACCTGATCAGTAAAATATAAAAACTCCATCGTAGAACCATTGATACGGACCTGAATAGCCTGAAGAACCTGAAGAGAACCTGCCCAAATGGGGTTTCATAAACTGTAGTAGGTAAGTGTAATGCGGTGTTGTTCCTCAGACTATGGCTTATCTTGTACTATTCAGACACCTGTGTCTGCAGGTCTGCACGCGTGTGGCAAAGTACTGGATCTGGAACCATATAAAATGACATACGATCGACTCGATAGAAGAAGAGTTGACACGATAAGCGTAGGTTCTGTAAATAACACAGGGCAGCTGGTAATTGAACTAAAAACAAAGATTTGCGCGTAAGAACAAATAGCTAAAAATTTAAAGAAGAGGTAATAGGCTTTTTCTGGGTGAGCGAGCTCCATCCTCGGCTTGTTCTACACTTTCCATCAGAAGAGCTGAAGCCAAGCGCAAACCCGTTATCAATTAAAAAAAACTAGTATTCGTTTTACTAGGTACCTTAATAATTGTGTTTCTATGATAATTAAAATTAATAAAACTAAAACAAATTTTACTCCATTTCAAATAGCAACGAAATTTTATGGTATTTTGAATTACAGAAACAGAGATTTGAAACACTTCCTCTCACTTATGCTTAGAACAGCTTTACTAACGTCCAAGTTATGTCGGATAATATACCTTTCAGTATAAATACATTATATTTCCAAATCAGAATTGACCAGAAAGCTACATAGGAACCGGAATTTTTTGTCCTCCTTTATAACGGAGTATAATAAACTAAAATACTCTAGCTGGTGTACAAGAGTGTAATTGATGCGCCATACATTAACCACCGACACAACACCGAAATTAAACTTTCAAGCTATTACAATAAAGTGTAGCGTGCCGTTTCAAGTTGCCCTATTAACTGAAACGAGGCCACTGCAGCTTACGTAATATGGAAAATGGAAAATAGATTCAATTTTGAAGCCGAAGAATGCCGGAGAAACGTGCAAACACGAAGAGGAAAAGTCAGGAAAGGATAGACGTTTTTCCTTGAGACGTTAGGGTCAACTCACATTTAAAGAAGCAGCGTGGCGAGGAGCACACCGATGACAATTATTTGAAAAATTCCAAGCTTACTTAATTTTAACTTTATTACGATAAGTACAATTCATTTATATTAAGGGCCTATGTCGAAAAGTAATTAAAGCGAAATGGGCGTGTGATAGCTTAAATTACTGCCTGATGCGAGGGAAAGAGATGGGGCGGCGCGCGCGCCTTATACGCAAGCGTAAAACAAACTTTATTTAATTGTGATAGTACTATTTATGTAAGTTCATTTCTGCTCTAATCAAAATTTATAAAATATCAATCTCTTTTTTTGAAATCAAGTCTCGTGTTTCTATTATTCACCGTTTAGCAGTTCCAAGCGTTTATCGATAAAGACGGAGGCCACTTTGGCTTATTTTTCTATCGAAAAAATGTCTCTGAATCGTGTTTTGACTCTAATCAAAACATAAATTATATGCTCAATTTACACATATCCGCAAATCATACTCCTACTGTTAGTACTTCATGATATATGATACTTTGAAGGATCCTATTTTTTTCACATATCCTCTTAACATCATAGGGTGCGTCCACATCTGGCGAATGCGCAGCTCGTGAGCTGTGCACGCACTGCAGGCGTGCCGTTACAGCAACTGTTTGGTGCGCCTAAAGAGGCATGTACAGTAACCACGCGCGGCGCGCGATCTGCGCACATCCAGTTCGCGCGCTTACAGTTCCGTTCGCTTTCATACTGTGCCTCAATTGTTAGGGAAGTAGGTGCAGTGCGCGAACAGCGCGCGAGTGGCGCAAGAGCGACGCACGAGCATAAAAAACCGCGCGCAGCTCGCAAGCATGAGTTTTTCGGAATTTATGTACGATTTGTAACACCACTGGCTTTTCGGGGAAGGAAAAAATCGTGAAGAAACCTGTATGCTTCAATTTCGAGGCATGTATTGTAAACATTGTCCATTACGTGGCGACGGGCTCACCCTCCGTCACACTGGACATAGTTTCGGTACTACTGGTGAATCGTGGATGTTCTGAGGTTTCAGAATATCTCTGACTACACCCTGAGGGAATATAGTGAGCATATGCATATAAGATTATAGGCAGACTCGTATTGGAAAGAGACTGTCGGCTAGCAGGCTTTGTGCAAATTATACACTGAAAGTAACGGCAAAAAAATCTAATTGCACACTTTTAAAAGAAGACACGGTGATCACTATTCTTTACGATTCTTTTCCATAAATAAATTCAGGAAAAAATACCCGGAAACGTATGAAATAAGGTGATATTGTGGGTATAATTATAATTATTGTTGTAATATTCTATCTTCGCTCCACCCATTTGGTCATCTCAATTGATATTTTATCTTAACTCTTAATGTGGATAAAGCATACCAAAAGTGCGTGTAGCGCTGCTGCCGGCCGCTGCTCTTCCAATGTGATATGACCTTTAAAAGCAATGCGGTGGAATCTAATGCCCAATACCTGACCCAAAGGTAAGAGCGCCATTTAAATACCGGAAGTTTGTGGAAATGGCTCCGGACTGAGGGGTCTTGCTTCTACACGATACACGGCTTTCCGCGTATTTTAGTAAAACGGTCTTTTGCTACAGATTTATTTGTTTTGCTGCCCGGCTTAGTAGAGGCAACTTCATTGCTTCCTGTGGGTGTAATCACATTTATATTACACTAGCTTTTGCCCGCGACTTCGTCCCTGTGAAATTAAAATCTCGAAAAAACCTTTCTTAGTCCATCCTCCGTAAAATCTATATTCCATATTGCATGTTCTTCAGCTTCAGTGGTTTAGGCTATGCGTTGTCTGTCAGTCTGCCACGGAACTGTTTTATAGGTGTACATATATTATTAAAACTATAATGAGGCTATGTCTACCCTTAAATAAACCTCATCATCATCATCATCTCAGCCGATGGACGTCCACTGCTGGACATAGGCCTCCCCCAAGGATCGCCATAACGACCGGTCCTGTGCTGCCCTCATCCAACGGGATCCCGCCGCCTTCACCAGGTCGTCGGTCCAACTTGTGGGGGGCTGACCCAAACGGCGCTTTCCGGTACGCGGTCGCCACACGAGAACTTTTCGGCCCCATCGGCCATCGGTTCTGCAATCAATGTGCCCCCGTCCACCCTAAAATAGTCCTGAAAAATAAATTTAACATTGAAATACGTTGATTTATACAGCTAGAAAGTAATTTAACAATTTCGATGTAGTCGAATAACGATATCAAAATGTCATGAGGTTTACGCGAACGTAGTCGCCAGTACAGCTAGTCTTATACTAATAACTAGCCTTTCGACCACGAAAAGAACACTACAATAAAACTTATTTATTTAGAAGAAAGAATTTAAAAGAATGAAACTTAAAATGCGAAAAGCCGAGGTTTCAGACTATATTGCATTTGACTTTGCATCCGCTTGCTGGGCTGCCCTGCGTTCAAATATCGCTCTTACCCTCAAACATATAAGTATCCAAATTACATACATAATACATAACTCGTTCACGAATGAAATTGTACGGGAATATCTCTGAATCGCTTAGAGTAAGATCCCATAACAATATTTCTACGTTTGACTGTTATGCGTTCAAATGCATGGATCGCATCATAATTCAACAGCATAATTTTGTTTTATTAGTAAAATATTATTTTGTTTGTCTTGTTTGCTACTGTACCTTTGTAATTGGTAAAACCTTATTTTCATACAAGTAAACGTGAGAAAATTATTATAAATATTTAAAATAATAGTTGCAATTTTAACTGTCAAGGTAATTTCAGATCAGGCGGAAGAGTGCTCGCGCAGTTTCATAGATAAATTGAAAATGAAATTAATAAAAATTTAAAGTGTTTTTTTTTTTAAATAATATTCGTGCATGCATTATTTAAATAAGAGTAGTGTTGAAAATAGCGTGCAAGAGATAATGGTAACACACGTAACAGGGATTTATTTCTTGCACGGTATTTTATTTATATTGAGTCCATTATCAATTTATTATTTAAAACTGCTCGAGCACTTTTCCGCCTGATCTGAATTGCACCTTACTGGAAACTGAAACAAACACCACTAGTTGCTTTAGTTATTCTTGTTTATTCCCAGTAGTTGGAAGTACCGACACAAAACTAGTGATACTTTTTTTCTATTGTTCCGTGGGACTAAGCATGAAAAAATTATTTATTATTATTTAATTCCCAATAGTGCTAAGCTAACCTATCAAAATGTTTTAATTAATGGTAAATTTTTACTCTTAACTGCATTTAAATGACATTACAGATGAACGTAGGAACATAGCAGTGGGATCCTGCCTATATCTCCGGAGCGTTGTTTCGGATAAGTTTTGTTAACGTTATTCCGTGGCGATACGATGGTAACAGTTTACAGAACCGATGGAATACAAATGTGCTGAATATGAGTTTATTTACTCATCGCAATACCGGCAAGTAAGCCGTGTGTTATACAATACAACCGGTGTTGGAATTCCGCTTTCGGGAAAACGAACCCGGTTTAAACTTTTCCGGTGAGGTTAGGGATACGTTCGAATTTATTGATTCTATATGTATGCCATGTTAACTTAATCAAATTAAAGATTGAAAAAGTCGGACGGCGAGCGGGATTCTAACCCACGACCTGCCTATCCGGGGCATGCTCTACTCCAACAGAGCTGTCGGCACCCCACAAGCCACGACGAAATTTTCAATCTATATCATCGTCTTTAAGGGACGTCAGCGCCATCTACCAGAGTTATGCAAACTACTGACTCACACGTCTAATGTTACAATTAGAATTCATGCAATATAGATGTCACACCTTATTCCAATCGAATTTATTGATTCTACATGTGTGCTATGTTAGCTTAATCAAAATTAGGGAAATTAGGGATTAGGGATACGTTGTTCTTTTTTAACAGACTTTAGAAATAGTGGACAAATTTTTATGTATGTTTCGGCATACCTTGGATGCCATCAATTCAAACCACAGCGACTTAAGGCTCTTCGTACGAGCCTTAACAGCACACTGCAAGTTAAGCAAGCATCTACAGAGAATGGAGCTTGTAGTGCGGTGTGGGGCTTAAAGGTGTACTTCAGAGAAACGATTAGTCTCAGGTTTAGACGTATAATGCACGAATATACTCTTACACAATAGCTTATATCTAACTTAAGACTACGTGTGTGTGGGGGGCTATGCACACACTACACCTCCCCCGCTAATTTATAAAAAAAAAAAAATTCAAGACATTTTTTTTTTTACATGTCATTTGGTATCTTAATACAGCAATGCAACAAACAAATTTTTACTACAATATTCAATCTAATAAAACTTTGCATACAACGGTTAAACAAAATCCTGCTGAATCAGAAATTTAAATCAGACATTTATTGTAATTATTGTTACATTTTATGAAACTACTAGCTAGCTGGCTTTAAGTATTTAAAACCAACAAATTTATTTTTAATGAATTCAATCAAATTACACACCAATTCTTTGTTATTTCAATACATTTTAACCAATCTGATTACTACAATAAACTAAGGTAAATAATAGTTAACATAACAGACCTAAGTAGGTAAACAACATTTAAACATTTATGGATTAAATAGGTACCTACCTATTTACTTAATTAATATTATTTTACGACGCGTTGTAGACGACACGTTATGACATTTAAATGTTCAATAAAATTATAGGGTTACCTTTAACCACATTTCTTTGAAAAGAAAACAGATTATGAAGTAAACTACAAAAAAAAAATCTGTCACTTCAACTTCACAATTAATCATTTTTCCATTTACAATATAACATCTCCCTTTCACTTAGATCCATTTCAATGTACAACGTATTTATTTATTTCATATTTTTGTTTATTATTGGCCAGGCCTGCCTTTCTTTTTATAAAACATTTATTTATTATATAGTCGACTTTATTTATAACTTGGTACTTTTGAAACATTTTTAAATATTATGGGTTATTTTTTAAGACATTTATGCATCTCCAACTATTCTCACAGAGAAACCTCGTTTACTGCTATGATCGAATGAAGGATTTATACCCATTTGTACCATTTTTCTTTAATATTTGATGTCTTTGCATCATAATTATTTAATCGTTCTTTAGGTAAATTACAAAACAAAACCTTCTTTGAACTTCAACTTCATAATTGAATCCTTTGGTTGACTAGATTTTGAACGGGTAACATTTGGGAGATCAATCCATTTGTTCCCTAAAATTCAATAAATCAAAGTATTCCCCTCTCATTTACTCACTTGAGTGAGTCACTTCCAAAAACTTCCCAAACCTTTCATACGTTTAATAACTTGTCATAAAATACCTCTCTAAGTCCATTTCTCCAAAAACCATTTACTTTCCGTTTAATCAATCAAAATACTATTATTCCAAAACATTCTTCCTATTTCGTATCATACTAATAAATAAGTCAAGTCCAGTTTAATCATTTCCGAGTTTATGCATAATCGATAGCTTCTTAAGTTTACTTGTATATTCTCAAAGTTAAAAAACAATACCTACTAACATCCAATTCATTCAATTACAAAATTTAAAACTTTAGAAAAGTAGACTGATGCTTCATGTAATATGATAGAATTGTTAACAACACTACCATATATGCTGAGTGCAACCTACCTACATTCCAGTTGCAACTCGTCACGAAGGCATCAAAATACAATCCGTACCGAAATATAGAAACTATTTCTTTAATAGGTACTTACTTACCTTGTTAGTAATTCTGTTTACTGGGAACGAAATCTAAATTACTCAACTTATATTCTAGTACTGACTTTCTAGAAATATTTTAAGAAATGGTAGTAAAAATGGTAAAACTTTACTAATTACTGTTGTTATATAAAACGAAAATCTCTTGAATATAATACGAATCTTCTGTAAATTTTCATTATTAATAATGTTATAAATGAATTGCATGTAATTTTACGCACTATCGACAAGCTTTCTTCCATACCTAGTATCATAATAGGTATAGCCTTATCAATTAAATTAAGTTCCAAGTTCCTTTCGCACACACTGCAATTTATTCTCTTTGCAATTAAACAAAAGCCTTTTTAACTTTAAATTACGTATTGTGTTATGTCGTCTACAAGCTTATTACATATATGTTTTTAAAATATTAAAATAAAACGTATCCTTCGGTATCGCAAACAACAAAAACTATTTTACCGGAGAAAGAAGAATAGGGTTAGGTACTTAATCTAAATAAGTACAAATTTTTTTTTTTCTCAATAATAATTTGAAATCTATGTTAAAATTTTTTTTTTTTTTTAATTTTGTAAACTTCTAAAGTTAAACGTAAAAAAAATTGTTAAAATGTTTTATAATTAAATCGCTATTTGTAAAATTTTTTTAAGTTAGTTAAAACAAAATGAAACCTGATTTTACCGAAAAAAATTGGCCGAAGGTGCGCTCAAGGACAGGAACATCACCCGGCTGCATCCACGTCCGACACCAACATCTCCCGGCAGCCTGGATGATCTTCACACCTTAACTTGTTCTCTTCTATAATATCTTCATAATTTGAATGTTGTTCTAAATTATTTTCTCTAATAAATTCGTCCGATGTCAACATTTTTTTTTTCTTGATAAAAGTATTAATTTCTTCAATAATCTGTGCTTCGTTATTTAATTTCATCATTCTTCAAAAAAATCTTGAATTCTTCTAAACTTCATATTTAAAAATTATATGTATATTCTTCTTTCTTCTTGCAAAATAAAAACGTCTTTCTTCTTAAAATAAATAAAATAAAATCTTCTTGCTTCATTTTCCGTGCTCCTTTTTCATAACTTTTTCTTCTTATTATCTGCTATCTGGTACAAACTTGTCAATTTTCTTGCTAAACCATCTGACCAGCACTGCCCAAAGGCAGCCCTGGCAGGGTCGCCATGCGGTGTGGGGCTTAAAGGTGTACTTCAGAGAAACGATTAGTCTCAGGTTTAGACGTATAATGCACGAATATACTCTTACACAATAGCTTATATCTAACTTAAGACTACGTGTGTGTGGGGGGCTATGCACACACTACAGTAGATTCACCCACTTGCAGATTCTGCTGTGAGCAGAGGAAACGCCCATGCACCTCCTCTGCGAATGCGAAGTGCTCATTCACAGCAGCAGTCGCCATCTGGGTGGGTACGTGGTAACACCAACTGACATTAGGGACCTCCCCTCCAAAAGCATAACACCCAAGGCCCAAGGAAATGACCTTTAGGTCAAGGGTGACAGTTACAATAGATCTGCCCCCCTAGACAAAGTGACATTCTACTGGCGTTGACGCTACTAGAAAATGACAGAATTTATGGATTTGACATTAACGATCGAACCATTTTGACGTTTGCTTGCGTCACCATACGTCAAGTCCATACATTTTTATGTTTTCTACTGTCGCTAACGCTAATCGAAAGATACTTTGTCTATAGGCCCTGTTCAGGCCGCGGTAGCTAATGGTCATTGACCAAGCCCTTACAACCAAATAATAATAATTTTTCGTTAGTTATGAAATGATTAGGATTTTTTTTTGAGCGGGTACCGCCGAGCCTTAGTTCGTTAGGCCATGATCCGATGAATTGCTTCTGATATGAACAATGAAAGAGACTCTTTTTCCTCCGCAGCTTAAAAAATAACTCATCCACTTCTTACAAAATCAAATCATGACTATAATCTTATTACGGGAGATCAGAAGATTTGCTATAACTAGTAAAACGTGCAGTTATAAAGTCCGTCTCTAGCATTTTAGCTTCAACGTGGAATGAAGTGTCAGTTAGAATGTGAATGATATGCAACAACAATATTGTTGATAGTTATACTATTTCCAAACTATAGACTATTACCTATTCTGTGCTATTTCGTAAGAAATGTTTTTACTTAGTTAACCTACAGTTTTACTTAGTATTTTCGATGCAAGTCATACTCTATCAAGTGAAAATAAAGGCTATCCATTAACTTTTCAAGGTCATGCACATTTTAAACTAAATGTGCATGACAATGTGCATGATATTGACGTGACGACATAAGTAATCACATCTGTCAGTCACGTCCTGCATTGACTAAATGTGGTGGTCCATTCTAAGCCGGAACCACACGGAAAATCACCTTAAATCCAACATTTATACTAATATGTTACGAACACGCATTAAATATAAGTTCAGTAAATCAGTTTTATGAATTTAATTTCCTGTTTCAAATAGAAACAACACAGAAACACGAAGGAGCAGGTAGAGACCAAACCAACAGTAAATCGTACAACTTTATTACCATGTCGCGGTAAATTGACACTAATGTAGCACGCATTCTGTTAAATAAATAAAGCTCTAGGGTACATACGTACTATTCCTGACCATTACTGTACACTATAAAATGAGGCACGCTCTTGTCGGTAAAAGACTATGACGTCATACTATTATAATGGGGAACTTGCACCATAATTATAATGAGAAATCAATAATAATAGTTGTGAATAGAACATTACTGAAAGATTTATTATGAAGCTTTTATTTTTTACGAAATATTTCAATTATAAGATACGTGGATCGGAACGTAATTTCAAACACAAATCAGCGCAAAGTGACGAAGCGATTAGCAACTTGCGTGCGTTAGAAGAGTACGGTAACATATTATAGTGGATGATTTGTGATGAGCTTCACGCATCATGAAAAGTGACGTCACGTCATGGCAGTAAGCGTTTTGGAGCGGAATTTAAAAAGTCAACTTTTGATTTGCAATAAATAAATGATTTGTGCATATTTTACCATTTTTGTTTTTGGTATTTTTATGTAAGCTAACCCTAATTGATATCCACAGAGTGCCGGTTTCGTCACAAGTCTGGGCTGATGCTATTCCGGACACCACAATGCTGAACTTTATAGATCGTGATGTAACAACTTTGAGGGGGCTCTTATGTCGCTTACTATAAAAAACATAACCCTCCTTCTGGCGCAGTCGGGTAAAAAAAGAAAAAGAAAGACGTAAACCAATTAAAACAAAAATATTTATTCAAGAAATCAAAACACTCAATTCAGCTAAAATACTTTGTCATTAACAACGATTCAAATAATTAAGTGTTCGAAGGAAAGCTTTATTTAACCTTAATCAACAATTCACAGCGAAAAGGCTTTAACGGCTACAATTAATAAAGATTTTGGAGGAAATTCCGAGAACATTCGTTATTATTTCAAAGTGCCAATTATTACGGTTACTATAGCCTGTCGTTGATTTGTTTCAAGAAAGGCGTTTTCGGGTAAGCACTTTTCATTTCTCATTTTTAATGTATGTTATAACTATGCCTGCCGTGCAGGAGGCGATGACTCGATGCCCGTCCAGGCCGACTAGGACCGTAATTAGTCTTTCAGAATTTATGTACGATTTGTAAATTGTAACACACCGGCTTTTCAGTGAAGGAAAACGTCGTGAGGAAACCTTTATTGTACCTATAATAAATGGCAACGGGCTCACTCTCAGTCACAAAGGACAGATTTTGGTACTACTAGTGAAACGTGGATGTTATGACTTTTCAGAATATCTCTGACTACCCTCTCGGGGAATATTATCGTGAGCTTATGTGTCAATACAACCCTAGATTTGATACCTGTCCATCAACATTGTGGAGGAACTACTGTGGAAGGTTCCACCGGTGAAAAGGCAAGATCTTCCGCCAGGCTAGGTGTGAAGCCTGGGGACCGGCCGTGGTCCGACAGATCTTGGTTGGACCTTGTATTTATATCGAATCTCTGTGATTATTTCTCTTGGGCGATTCATGTCTTGTATACGATTGTGAACCTTATGTGTAGCTGCTAACGGGTTACCAATGTGACGTCGCAAGTTGTCTTACGTAAACATTTGCGAGTGCGACCGTAGCGCCATCTGTTAGCTTCGTTGCTATAACTTGTGGGTGTTGACATCTGTGGCGAGTCCCCACAACATTTAATTTTAAATTAAATGTAGGTGTTATTTCGACATTCGTAATTCGACTAATAAATGTGGATAAGACGAAAGATGTGTGCTAGAAGCGAAGTGTGTTGCACCTTACTCTATGTCCACCCCTGTGTGATAATGGCGTAAGCATAATGGACATAGATGGAACAAAAATATCGTTTCCATACCAAAAACCATTTATTGTATCACAAATTTTATTGTGTCTATAAGTATTCTTGGTTCAATAAAATCTGATTTATTGAAATTTATTCTTTTATATAGGATCCAACTGAATATGCTAACAGTTTTTTAAGAGGATGTTCAGACCAACAAACTAAACAACTTTCTCTATGGGACCAACATAGAAATCAAGAAAAAAAAGTCATCTGTCCCATACATTCGGCTCGAGTAGTCTTGCACTTTTTTATGGGACAGCTGTTTTTTTATCGCGATTTCGATATTGGTGCCATAGAGAAAGTTGTTCAGTTTGACTGTCTGAGCATCCCCTTAAAAAAGTGTCAGCATATAAAGAAGGACTCTGTATAATGAGGTCGAGGTGTAAGAAGCTTCAGACTAATAAGTAGAGTATTCCGACTTAGGGCCTGTTTCACCACTTCTGGATAAGCTCTTGTTAGCTTATATGACAGATAAATTGACATATCTTTCATACGAAATGTGTCAAACGATCTGTCAAATAAGCTAACAATGACTTATGCAGAAGTGGTGAAACAAGCCCTTAGTCTCTGCTTATCCCTGTGGTATGGTATACTGGCATGCGTAGGTATTTTATGTGTTCAATACGCGGTCTAAACTCGATGATTATTTGAATGACCAAAATGTCTAGTCTTGACAATGTTACACTATGTAATTTAATATTGAATTTATGTAATTGTACTTTGTATATTTTGTTTTGTTTAAAAGAAGTGTGTTGTAGAGTTTCTGGCCGCATCTTCTCTACAACGGAACACCTTCCGACGCGGTGGTAGATTCAAAAACATGACGTCAAAAAGTTATCTATGTGATATTATTTTGAATAAACAATTTTGACTTTGACTTTGACTTTGTCCAAATTATGTTTGTGAAAGCTTGACAGCAACGATACTCCATTCAAAATAGCAACGAAATTTTAAGGCCATTTTGCATTACAGAAACAGAAATTTGAATGACTTCCTCTCATTCGTTTGTTCGCATGAGTACAACTTTCTCAGGATTCCAACTTCTTTAACATCCATCCAAGTATTCGCATGAGCGCAACTTTTATTTTTGATATACTTTTATTAGCAGTATTTTAACTGGACAGTACAGTTACGCACACATAGAAACCTTTCGTTCGCATTATTCCATTGCCTAGTTCTATCATGGTACTACTGCGATTTTTTTCCTTCCATTTAATGCCTTTCGATAAAGTGATGGAACTTCTGCGAATAGTAAAATTTGAATTCTCAATAGTTTAATTAGGTAAGTAATGGGTAGGTATCAAAGGCACCAGCAAACAAACACTCCCCCACAAAGATACCCTGCATACACACACACACCCATAAAGACACACACACCCACACACACTGTCAAACTACCTGTCTATTTTAATTTCTTATTAATGAGAATTACCATCCCCTATAATCCGTTAGTGTCTCTGTGTGTGTGTGTGTGTTGTACCATCACTTTATCAAAACGCATAAATGTTAGTTTTTACCCTAGTTACAGTGCAAAAAAAAATCGCAGTAGTACCATTATGTAACTAGGCAATGGAACTAGTGCGAACAAACGAATCTTTACACGAGTGTACACACGCTTAAAATTTGATAGTTAAAATATGCTAGTTTTAATTTGACAGTTCATAAAGTTGGAATCCTGAGAAAGTTGTACTCATGCGAACAAACGCTCTCATTTATTCTTAGAACAGGTTTAGTAACGTCGAAGATATGTCGGATAGTATATGTATCCTATAAATTAATAACATTTGGTAATCAGAATTGGCCTGAAAGCTAAATAGGAATCGGAAAATCTAGTCGTCCTTATTTGGAATGAAGTATAGCTTAATATAAAAGTATTCTTTTTTTTCTTTGCGTAATTCTTAGTGAACTCATTATACGACGCGACGTTAATTACATTCGTTAAAGGAAATTGAAAAGGAAATTTACTTTATTTATAATTAAAATCTATTTAAGAGATTAACTTTACTTACCTATGTTTACTTTTGGTCTGTTTCGTCTGTTTTTTTTTACCAAAAGGCCAGCCTCATTAAAATTAAATATGCCACGTCATTTCACGTATTATTTTAGCCCGAACATCTTTGACGCCATTCAAAACTTACTGTCTTTAAAAATCATATTTTTAATTTAATTGCCTTCCTTATCCATGCTGAACTGAACAACCTTTCTTCATAGGACTTACATCGAAATCTCGAAAAAAAACTACAGCCTTTGCATACAAAACTACAAACCTACAGCAAACCGACCCATATGTGTGGAACAGTAGATTTTTTTCGCCATTTTTATGTTAGTCCCGTAGAAACAGTTGTTCAGTTTTATAGTCTGATCATAGTCAAAGTCAATATAATTTATTCAATATAGGAGCTTGAAGCACACTTATCAAACGTCAATCGATCATTGCCTTTATACAACCGATAGCACATAGAAAAGTCCCTAGAAAAAGGTAGTCAAATAAACAATTCTATTATAATGTATCTATGTAGCTTTTACGATTAGTATACTTATAACTTTATCCCCCTTTTAGTGTCTGCAATTTTAAAAAAACCTCTCCTTTTTGAATGCGTTTAATAAAAGTAACTGGTCATCCTAAATTATGGACAACGCTATGAGTTTATGCTTATATCTATGTAAATGCAATGTGTACAGTGCTCTTACACAATCGTGTGCAGGTCCGATGCAGTATAAAGTAGTGTACTAACCCTCTTAGCAGCCGCTAACATGTGCCAGTATATTTACCTGCATGTGCCTGCATTGTGTGCATAGCTGCACGGTGCAGCGAGCATCGGACTAGACCGTCCACTGCGGCGAGGAAGACATCTTGCGTCACATTTAGTTTACTGTGAATATACTGGGACCGAATTTTGTGAAACAGGCTTTTAACTCATAGCTGAATTTCCAATTACAGAGACCAAGCACGTATCCCGAATTTGGTTTTGTGACGACGACGACATTAATTGACAAAGTAAAAGTAATCATTGTAATCATTATGCTATGCAAATATTTGGATAAATCCCAACTATGGATACGTGTTTGACAGAGACCGTGATGATGTAGGGTTTCTGGCCGCATCTTCTCTACAGCGAGAACACGTTCCGACGCGGTAGTAGCTTTAAAAAAGATTTGACGTTTGATAAATGTGCTGCAAGCTCCTATATCGAATAAATTATATTGAATTTATATATTGACCGCTTTATCTCTGGTATACAAACAACATAAGCTGGCCGCGCGAAGGTTTTATAACGGTGCATGGCCCTCTTATCTTGGTTTTGTATAGGTTGATGTGTCGCCGTGTGTATACAGTACAGTATAATAACTCAATGGTGTTTTCATATGCACATTATTGCATATGATATCTGTGTGGCTAAGACTTGCCTTCAACTCTATAGAAGAAGAATATGCACTTAACAAATGTTTCAAAAATAAATGAATTTAATGGAGAATTAATCTGGTACGCAAGATATTTTCAATTGCATAAATGTGTGCGCTCTTCCTGAGGGGTGACCTGTGCTCAGTGGGACCTAGGTATGAAGGCTGATGATAATGTGTGCTAAACACATATACCACGTGATAATAAATAAGCGCAAAACCTCATACAACCCAACTGATTTATAGCAAAATAATTCGATTGAAACAATAATTTCATTATTTTGATAGTTAAAATTTAAAGTTATTCGCATTTTAAGTTAAGGCACAAATCATTTCAGCAATGAATGAAAGCGCTAATACGCTCATGTATACATTTTAAGAATCTTGTTTTGGTAGTAAGTAGGGTGAGAGTGCCCGAGCGTTCGGTTGAAATCGAGTTCAGAAAATATTAAATTATACAAACAAATTTTTTATTATTTTGAAAAAAATTACCTATATTGAAACCATAAATTTCGATTCTGCTCTCGATTCTAAACAAACTACTTTCTAGTTTTGCGTTAATTCATTAACACGTTGTATATGTACTCTTTCTACTTTGGGCACAAATGACATGACCTCACACTTCTCTCTCTTCCTTTACATCTTGCCAACATTCTCGTCGATTTCGAATGCTTTTAGCTAGCATTTTCTAACGACGTCCGTTATCTGGTCTAGGAACGTCCTCCTAGATCTATTTTTACTATAATAAGAATAATAAAATGTTTATACTACATATTGACGTGGATTTTCATGAATCCACAATTCAGTATATTTCAGTCTCATAGAAAATTCTCGGTAAACAACATAAAGCCAGTAAGCGATTTTGCTTGGCTTTTATGAAAGCCTTCGTGCTATTTATGTTCAATAGCTCAATAACTCACTCATGACGTTATGTAAGGGTAAACCGATTGCAGTTCCACTTGATTGACTTGTCATAGTTTATGATCTTGTAACTAGTTTTCTACACCCATGTTTTGGAAATGATTCATAGTCCCGTGGAAATGTTTGATTTTAAGGGTCTTAAGAGAAGTTTATTTCGAATGCGTAAATGTGCGCTGCATACAAACGAAGTCTGGTGATATTTTCAAAACTAATCAATTAAACTCAATGAAATTTTGCAGAAACAACCTAGAAACAAATCTCTATGCTTGTATCGTGTCCGATTTTCGTTAAAATATACAGTTTAAATGCTAGGATTAATTTAAGTTTTGTATGGAAATCTTTGAGGCACTGTAACTTTAAAACTATACACATTAAGGAAAATCTGACACGATACAAGCATAGAGATTTGTTTCTAGCATGTTTCTGCAAAATTTCATTGAGTTTAATTGGTTAGTATTAAAAATATCACCAGACTTCGTTTGTATGGAGCGCGCCAACAGTAATATACCCTTAAGAAATAGGGCTGCCACCCTACACCTACCGGTCGCAACGCCTTGGCTGTCGTGTGCAAAACTGTTGCTCATTTGATTAGGCAGTATTACCAAATTAAAACTAAACTTATCAGATACAAGAAACAATATGTCTTTGGGGATATATCGTGTGGGGAGAGTAGAGGATTGCAGTGGTGGTTAGAACAGAGAAATGAAAGCTTTTGAGTTTCAGTTTGTACTGATTTATTAGGGCATTTACCCTTTGTTATAGATGGGCAGTTCCCTATTCGTTGGTAAACCGCCGAGTAAATTTACATGTGGGTATCCCCACAAGGTCTATATAAAATGTTGGTAACACAGATTTGCTCAATAGATTGAGTTTAATGATTTTCATAAATGTAATTAATTTTTTAAGATGCTTTAATACTATAAAATACAACAGCACAACACAGGAACAACATTTTTGCGATGGGCTGGCGAGTTACGAAAGGCTTATGGGTGGAATCCCGATTTTTTAGGATGCCAGTGTGATAGCAAGCTATGTATACATAACATTGTTAAATATTATTATATATCTGAGAGTAAATTTTAGAAAGCGGAGCCGAGGTTCCACATCTGCTACCCATTTAGAGATTCGACGAATGGTTACAAATAAAATTTTATCCTAACAAGACAATAAATGAATGTATTTTTAAGCGAAGGAAATAAATTAGAAAGAAGGAAACAAAGAGAGACGCCAAACAAAAGAGTCTAAAATCTAATGACTTCCCACGTTTCATAGAATTTAACAAGAAATACAAAATTAAAGAAATATCCCTAACTGATAAAAAAGGTCATAAACCCTACGGGAAACGATTTTGCGTTGCAATAAAAACAAAAGTTAACTTCCTCTAATAAAATATAACTACAGGGTATGGACTTTCTTTGTTAGCATTCACAGAAACCTTACAACAAACTTTGTGCAAACGAAGTTTGATAAACAACGAACGCACATATGGTTGTTACACGAATTTGAACCTTAAGGTCTAACGGCCTAATAATTACCAGATAACTGTGCGAAGTTTTCTCAAATTTTCCAGATTAAACAGTGAATGAAAATCTACACCTAGGCAACCTGCGCAGAATCTGGGATACAAACCTAGAATTTAACTCAAGACCCATAGTCTTGCTAGCTGACCTAAGATTCTGGACCGGGACACGCGGGGGGCGTGACGGCGTGGCGTCGAACCGACGCGCATCAACCACCCAATTGGAGACGAGCAAGGCAGAAGGAACAATTGTTCAACTCATGCGCAGATATGAGAATTGGAACGTTATTGTTTTAGGAATAAGAGATAGTATTGTATAAAATGCTTAAGGGTTGATGTTTAATGGAAGAGAAGGGAGGTTTCATTTTGGAAATGTGACAGTACAATTTTAACCCGGAAAGAGGACGGTTGAGTTTTATCTTGTGAGAGTATAATTGTAACACGTGGAGAGGGCGGTTGAGTTTTATCTTGGAAGAGTGTGTTTGTTTTGTAAACCTTCCTAAGAAGTTCAAAGTATTGGTGTAAAGTAATGTTATAATTTGAAAGTGCACTTTTGAATGACCTAAGAGTTAATTAAACTTAGATTCAGTGTCTTGGGAGATTGCAGATGTTATAAAGACAGCTAAGTCGTATCGAAGTTTGGGAACATGTTTATTTTGTCTGGAGATTAAACGTTGACATCAATATAGAGAAATACATTATACATTGATATTTGAAACCAGTTGCGGCAATACGCACAAAATTACTAACTCCAGAATAAACACGTTGTCCACTATATATTTAAATTGTGTGTGAGCTTAATCCTGAAATTATTGTGAAAGAAAGCATTGTTTAATATCTTAAAACCTTAGTTTGAATTGGAAGTCTTTTGGCTTGATAAAAGGAATCAATTAAATTGACCTAACATTGAATAATATTTCAGGATTAACCAATTTGCAATAATAATTAGAGTGTTGTTATAACATAGTTCGGCCAAACAGAGGTTTTTTATTTCCCTGATCTTTTTCCTCTGAAGTAAGATTGTTTGGGCCTAGGAAATGTAACAGGGGTTTTAGAAATTCGTTCATCGGATTTCTAGAGCTAAATAATCAACAGTTTCGAAGTAAATTCAAAGATATAAAATAAATGAACATTATTAACTTTTCATTGTGGTATTTTTCTTATTCTACACCCCAGAACCGATGTTTCGATTATTCATATAAATAACAGATATTCATAGAAACGCTATTAATAATTAGATTGAATTATTGACTCAAAGATTATTTTTTTCCTCTAATAACATTGAATCATTTTACAAAAACTCGTGAGCATATAGATTTATTTGCCAATAATTTTACCTATCAAAGCTAAATAACTCAGTCCAAGTTTGGGTACAGCAAAGTATTAGATTTTGATTATTAAATCAATGATTTAAGTGATAGGAGCACGATGACGTGATATATTTAAAAGTTAGAGAGGCCTTTCTAACTTTTTGCTATAACTGGTGACGATCAGCTCACATCATACAATATTATAAACAAGTCCCTCTGACAATAGTAGAATCCTAGGTGACAAAGGTCACAACTGCTTGTCCAATTTCTGTCGAGTGGAGGCGCCTCACGAGGAGTTGTCAATCCAATCACAACAGTATCAAAGCGCTAAAAGCTGATCTCTCGAGTGGCCACTCAATCACACAACTACATCACAAACAAAAGAATACATAATATATAAAAGAGACAGCTTGATTACCAGGTCTGACCTAGGAAATCAGAATAATCAAATATAAAAAGAAATAAGGCTCAGACTACAAGTTGAACGTACGTGGCGGCCAGAAGCTTAATTGCATCTCGGAAGGGTACGGAATACTTCGTTAAGTCAGCCTCACAACGTCAAGCACTCCTGAGGACTTCTTTCGCGGAACGAACGTGGCGGCCTGGGTTCTCCCCAGGAAGGGTTCGGAAAGCACTGATGGTCAACATTTACATTAATTGGACTTAGCTATTTCATTTATTCATTTCATACATTCAATTACCTTTTTGGGCAGATATAGTTTGCTTAACCTAGACTGAGACCTAGATTTTACTCTCGAAAGAAAAGTCATTTCTTATTATTATATTGGCAAGTTACATATTTTCAATAATTATATTCACGAGTAAATAAGTAACAGATACTAAATTCAAATAACTTCATTTTCAATTAATTGATCAAGATAATTTTATAATTCTCAATTATCATAGAAAGACGATCAGGCATATGGCCAAGGGCAGACGACGCGACGACTACACACATAGGTGTATGTATATGTAAACACGACGAGCGGGCCATCACACATGGTGAGCGTGACCAAGATTCTAGATTCTGTGTTGATAAAAAGTAGACACAACTAGAAAAAAAGGATCTAACAAATAAATAAAAAAAAAATAAACACAACGTAGGAAAATAAAATATAGAATAATTTTATCTTGATTAGTTTTGACCTTTTAGTTATTACAGTCAATAACAAAATCAATCTTTGAAGGAACACGAAGTGTCGGGTTCTACCTGTACAAAATTAAAACAATTAAATTGGAGATTCATAAGAATTTACATACATGTTTAATCGAGACATCTGGGAGAGGTGATTTTAAAATAAAACATTATTATGTTTGACTTTCGAATGTGCGTTGGCTCTTTTGTTTCTTTGTTTCTATTAAACGTATTGTGTGACTACTACCGAGCATATTCAATTGAGATAATGTTCGATCAGGTAGCTATCAGATGTGGAAGGAATCGATTAGTAAATAAGAGTAGAACTTTTAAGATAACTGCTAGATTAAACCACCGTTAGTAACGTGGGAAATACTGTTTCTTATACCTACTAATTTAATGGCGTTAGGTATCGGTTTTTAGACATACACAGGGTAAAACATTTAGCTAAATAGAATACTGTTACTATACAACAGTCAGCTGCGCGCCAGTAACGTAAAACAATTGTTTTACTGCAGCAGGTATAGAAAATGACGAAATTAGGGTCAGTGATGGTTTTGTTTTGCGATCTTTAGCAATTTTAAATGATATTTTAACCCCGTGCGCTTTCTATAAGGCCTAAAGATATAGATATCGATTCCTAGAGTAACTGATGTTGTGGCGAGAAACTTAACATAATTATGATTATGACTAGATATTTGATATGATTATGACGAGATATTTGATATAATTTGATATGTATACGATCCGTCAAATTCAGCCTTTCTACATCTTATTATGGATTGTGGAAATTTTAGTGTATGTAAAGTACAAAAAGGAACGAGCACATCATCATCAGCTCCTTATTATTATTACGAAGTGAAAGAGCGAGTTAATAATTAAGAATACATATTTGTGCAGAGGTGAAAGAAACCTGATGACAGTAAGATGATACGAATTAAAGTAACCTATTAATACATGATTATTATATGGAACACAGTGGCCAGAGTATTATGTATGTTTGTGGGAGGTACAGGAACGTAATAATGAGTTTAATTACAAATTAAAGAAACGTGTTAATCAAAGGGCGCGGTTGAGTATGTATTGTATGTATGGAGGTAACAGAAACATACCGAAGATGAGTTTTATTATGAGACGAGAGAAGTTGCTAATTTTAAGAGTTCAGTAGAATTTAAGTAGATAACGAGGTGAAGGAAACGTGACGATCATGACGTTTATTCGAATAATAAATTATGGAAAAGAGTGAAAATTCATAGTTGAAGCAGACTTCAAATTCATATTAATGTGAGCCGAATTGAGATGAAAAACTACTGAATCGCGATTTTTGAGGCTAATTTCTATAACAAAGCTGGGTTTGACGAGACAATAAGATTTATATGGATAAACATAAAAAAGGCATAAAGTAATTTATTGATAATGAGATTATAAGCATGTATATGTAATCGTGGGAAAAGAAACGAGATACACAATAATCCCAGTCGATTTAATTTGTCACTTACAGTCGGGTACCCCGTCTAACTATAAAGCGAAAGAATGTTTAGTGAAAATTATTATTTTTGTAATCAGAGATCACAGGTCATTGTTCGTTAATAACTTATGGAAAGATTATTATTATCTTCGCAAGTTAAATGAATAAATAATTAAATAAATAAACAACTTCCAAATTACTGACAGATTTTGTAGAGCCTGATTGATCCGGGGATGCAGTATTGTATGATTATATTGACGATAGTTGTTGCAAGATTATTTAAATTCGAGAAAGGGTGAGAAGTTATTAATGATGAGAGAATAAATTGTTGATGGAGTCACAGGTTATAATAATTAAAATATGTAAACATCACCAAATGCCGTTAAGTCTAGGTTGTGGTATATTTCGAAGACATAAGGCATTATGAAGTAGCAGTAGAGTAAAATAAGAGAGAGAGATGAGTGAGTGTGTTTAATTTGATTAAGCTAACATGGCATACATGTAGGATCAATAAATTCGAGCAGTAGAGTGAGTAATTATGTTGTATACTCCATTCAAAATAGCAACGAAATTTAAGGCTATTTTGCATTACTGAAACAGAGATTTGAAACACTTCCTCTCAATTATTCTTAGAACAGCTTTAGTAGCATGCAAGATATGTCAGATAGTATATGTCTCCAATAAATTAATTACATTTGGTAATCAGAATTGGACAAATAGGAATCGGAAACCTTGTCGTCCTTATTTGGAATGACAGACAATTTTATGTAATTGAAAGTTGAGAACAAACTATGGTTTTATTTGAAGATGAGAATATTATTTCACTAGATATAATGATTAAATATGATAAATAATTAGTTTAAAAGGCATTAAATTATTTCTTCAGCGGGTTTCCAGTTGATAGATCATTATACTTGTACCAACAAATTGAATGATCATCAAAATCCTTTGCAACCGATGGGGTTAGAAAATTAAGTTGAAGTATCGAGGTTTTAGTTATGAAAACGAGGTGTATGATTGCATTTGTTTACACCTAATATGAACGTTCGAAAAATTCTTAACCGATATTAGAACATTTTGTCAGAAAAATATAGACGTTAGAAACCTTATTAGAATCAGATCTAAGTGGTTAATACTAGAAATACTAGGTAATTAGAATTCATAGAAATTATAGTCACTATAATAACTACCAATTACAAAAGGTTTCGGAGTAGCGAATAAGCTACTAGATAAGAAGAGAAGTCAAGCAGTGATATTCTTCCAGTTTGAAGTGGAGTGTACTTACATTAAATAATTATTTGGATTGAGTAGCAACAGTTGAATCAAATTTGCGCAATTAACTTATGTTGATGGTTGGATGTTTTGGCACTAAGAGAAATGAGCTAAATTCCATGGCCAAGCTATAATGATGATTATAATGATAAAAATATGACATTAAATTGAAAAGTCCACAAGTTAAAGATAAGTGAACATTGAGCGTTGAACGCTATAGGTTGATGGGTACAGTGGTTGATAACTGATGAAATGTTGATGATAATTAGATCCACTTGTTTAGGTATTGAATAAGTACAAGTGTGAGGAACATAGGATCATATATCATGGAACATGATTATAATGATTATATTGTAGCAAAGAGTGGCGTTTGTTCGAATCAGATGCACACAGATTATTTATTTAACACTACATGCAAATAATTATGATGGGACGTTGAATCAAATATATAAACAGAGGTTACGATTCTTAGAAAGCAAAGAGTGGCATTTGTTCGAACCAAATGCACACATACTAATTAATATGGCACTTCACGCAAGTAATTATGATAGTTATGGTGGGACGCTGAGGCAAATACATAACAGGGTTTTCGACCTCTAGAAAGCACGAAGAGAAGCAGTTTGTTCGAACCAAATGCACACAGATTAATTAACGAATGATTTTTTTTATGATGGACGTTTTAAATTAAGAGGTTTAGATATCAAGTGATGGAGAGAAATGTTATGTATTAATAGTTATGTATAAAGCTAGAACAAGTTAAACCTTTATCCAGGGAGAGGTCTGTGATAGCAAGCTATGTATACATAACATTGTTAAATATTATTATATATCTGAGAGTAAATTTTAGAAAGCGGAGCCGAGGTTCCACATCTGCTACCCATTTAGAGATTCGACGAATGGTTACAAATAAAATTTTATCCTAACAAGACAATAAATGAATGTATTTTTAAGCGAAGGAAATAAATTAGAAAGAAGGAAACAAAGAGAGACGCCAAACAAAAGAGTCTAAAATCTAATGACTTCCCACGTTTCATAGAATTTAACAAGAAATACAAAATTAAAGAAATATCCCTAACTGATAAAAAAGGTCATAAACCCTACGGGAAACGATTTTGCGTTGCAATAAAAACAAAAGTTAACTTCCTCTAATAAAATATAACTACAGGGTATGGACTTTCTTTGTTAGCATTCACAGAAACCTTACAACAAACTTTGTGCAAACGAAGTTTGATAAACAACGAACGCACATATGGTTGTTACACGAATTTGAACCTTAAGGTCTAACGGCCTAATAATTACCAGATAACTGTGCGAAGTTTTCTCAAATTTTCCAGATTAAACAGTGAATGAAAATCTACACCTAGGCAACCTGCGCAGAATCTGGGATACAAACCTAGAATTTAACTCAAGACCCATAGTCTTGCTAGCTGACCTAAGATTCTGGACCGGGACACGCGGGGGGCGTGACGGCGTGGCGTCGAACCGACGCGCATCAACCACCCAATTGGAGACGAGCAAGGCAGAAGGAACAATTGTTCAACTCATGCGCAGATATGAGAATTGGAACGTTATTGTTTTAGGAATAAGAGATAGTATTGTATAAAATGCTTAAGGGTTGATGTTTAATGGAAGAGAAGGGAGGTTTCATTTTGGAAATGTGACAGTACAATTTTAACCCGGAAAGAGGACGGTTGAGTTTTATCTTGTGAGAGTATAATTGTAACACGTGGAGAGGGCGGTTGAGTTTTATCTTGGAAGAGTGTGTTTGTTTTGTAAACCTTCCTAAGAAGTTCAAAGTATTGGTGTAAAGTAATGTTATAATTTGAAAGTGCACTTTTGAATGACCTAAGAGTTAATTAAACTTAGATTCAGTGTCTTGGGAGATTGCAGATGTTATAAAGACAGCTAAGTCGTATCGAAGTTTGGGAACATGTTTATTTTGTCTGGAGATTAAACGTTGACATCAATATAGAGAAATACATTATACATTGATATTTGAAACCAGTTGCGGCAATACGCACAAAATTACTAACTCCAGAATAAACACGTTGTCCACTATATATTTAAATTGTGTGTGAGCTTAATCCTGAAATTATTGTGAAAGAAAGCATTGTTTAATATCTTAAAACCTTAGTTTGAATTGGAAGTCTTTTGGCTTGATAAAAGGAATCAATTAAATTGACCTAACATTGAATAATATTTCAGGATTAACCAATTTGCAATAATAATTAGAGTGTTGTTATAACATAGTTCGGCCAAACAGAGGTTTTTTATTTCCCTGATCTTTTTCCTCTGAAGTAAGATTGTTTGGGCCTAGGAAATGTAACAGGGGTTTTAGAAATTCGTTCATCGGATTTCTAGAGCTAAATAATCAACAGTTTCGAAGTAAATTCAAAGATATAAAATAAATGAACATTATTAACTTTTCATTGTGGTATTTTTCTTATTCTACACCCCAGAACCGATGTTTCGATTATTCATATAAATAACAGATATTCATAGAAACGCTATTAATAATTAGATTGAATTATTGACTCAAAGATTATTTTTTTCCTCTAATAACATTGAATCATTTTACAAAAACTCGTGAGCATATAGATTTATTTGCCAATAATTTTACCTATCAAAGCTAAATAACTCAGTCCAAGTTTGGGTACAGCAAAGTATTAGATTTTGATTATTAAATCAATGATTTAAGTGATAGGAG
The DNA here is from genome assembly GCA_963924505.1 of Agonopterix alstromeriana. Classification (NCBI taxonomy): domain Eukaryota; kingdom Metazoa; phylum Arthropoda; class Insecta; order Lepidoptera; family Depressariidae; genus Agonopterix; species Agonopterix alstromeriana. The sequence continues at coordinate 19,325,007 of OZ004667.1, forward strand.
CACGATGACGTGATATATTTAAAAGTTAGAGAGGCCTTTCTAACTTTTTGCTATAACTGGTGACGATCAGCTCACATCATACAATATTATAAACAAGTCCCTCTGACAATAGTAGAATCCTAGGTGACAAAGGTCACAACTGCTTGTCCAATTTCTGTCGAGTGGAGGCGCCTCACGAGGAGTTGTCAATCCAATCACAACAGTATCAAAGCGCTAAAAGCTGATCTCTCGAGTGGCCACTCAATCACACAACTACATCACAAACAAAAGAATACATAATATATAAAAGAGACAGCTTGATTACCAGGTCTGACCTAGGAAATCAGAATAATCAAATATAAAAAGAAATAAGGCTCAGACTACAAGTTGAACGTACGTGGCGGCCAGAAGCTTAATTGCATCTCGGAAGGGTACGGAATACTTCGTTAAGTCAGCCTCACAACGTCAAGCACTCCTGAGGACTTCTTTCGCGGAACGAACGTGGCGGCCTGGGTTCTCCCCAGGAAGGGTTCGGAAAGCACTGATGGTCAACATTTACATTAATTGGACTTAGCTATTTCATTTATTCATTTCATACATTCAATTACCTTTTTGGGCAGATATAGTTTGCTTAACCTAGACTGAGACCTAGATTTTACTCTCGAAAGAAAAGTCATTTCTTATTATTATATTGGCAAGTTACATATTTTCAATAATTATATTCACGAGTAAATAAGTAACAGATACTAAATTCAAATAACTTCATTTTCAATTAATTGATCAAGATAATTTTATAATTCTCAATTATCATAGAAAGACGATCAGGCATATGGCCAAGGGCAGACGACGCGACGACTACACACATAGGTGTATGTATATGTAAACACGACGAGCGGGCCATCACACCAGTTCCTAAACATAAGGATTTAGAAAACAAGTACCGGGATCTTAGTACATAGATTTAATTTTCGGAACCAAGTTGTAAAGGAACCTTCATAAAGTTTGAAAAGCTTTCAAATATGTTGACAAATCGTTTAGCAATTCAACGAACCGTTCAGTGTGGTGAATCGGACAGTGGCTAACTCCCAATCAGAGCATTGTGGCATTTATTCCACCTACCTAACTGTAATGATGTTCAACCAAATCTATTTACACCAATTTTGTGTTTCACTGCTAGGGATGAAACTACACGGGTATCGATACTTTTACTTTGTACCCATTGAAATCTTATACAACATGGTAATGAATTAACGCAAAGCTAGAAAGTAGTTTGTTTAGAATCGACAGCAGAATCGAAGTATCATGTTTTCAAAATAGGTATTTTTTTTCAAAATATTAAATCAATTTGTTTTTAAAATTTAAAATTTACTAAACTCGATCTCAACCCACCGCACGGGCACACTCACTCTACTTACTACCAAAACAAGATTCTTAAAATGTATCCACGAGCACGCTAGCGCTTTCATTCATTGCTGAAATGATAACAAATCATTTCAATGCGAAAACTTAAAATGCGAATAATTTAAAATTATAACTATTATAATTATGAAATTATTGTTTCAATCGAATTATTTTAATGTAAATCAGTTGGGGTGTATGAGGTTTTGCGCTTATTCATTAACACGTTGTATACGACGTGGATTGATGTTTTGTTTTGTTGTGAGTGTTTTGTTTAGAATCGAGAGCAGAATCGAATTATCATGTTTTCAACATAGGTATTTTTTTTCAAAATATTTAATAATTTGTTTGTAAAATTTAAAATTTACTGAACTCGATCTCAACTCACTGCACAGGCACACTCACCCTACTTACTACCAAAACAAGGTTCTTAAAATGTATCCATGAGCACGATAGCGGTTTCATTCATTGCTGAAATAATAACAAATCATTTTTCCCTGAAAACTTAAAATGCGGATAACTTTAAATTTTAACCATCAAAATAATGAAATTATTGTTTCAATCTAATTATTTTGTTATAAATCAGTTGGGGTGTATGAGGTTTTGCGCTTATTTATTAACACGTTGTATAACTGAACTAGATTCACAATCAACGGTCGAAAAAAGGCAGAATCAAAAAAGAGAAGTATTATATCTACAAGAAAACGTTCTTAGGAGACTAACCTTAACTATTGGAGCATTTTTCATCTGAATTCCAAGATTCTGAGAAACAAGTACAGTCATCGAGAAAAACTGAGATTCGCACAAAAAAATTTATACATCCCATTCCATCCTCTTACTTACAAGGAACACAAGTCTCTGTAGGGTCAACCGAGGTCGAGGTATTAGAACTCTCAGAAAATGCAAAATTAATTTCTCATTCATTTAGTAGGGAAATAACAAAATCACCTAGTGATGATATTGTAAACAGTTCAATTTTTCAGGGGTGGTACAGACTACAATATACATTATAAACCATAATATACATAGGCAATATGCCCTTTGTGCCCCATCTCAACCTTCCAACCCTGTATACAGGATGTAAAAGGAAATGTGTTACATATTGAACAGGGTGCTTCAGACCATCAAACGAAAAACTTACAGTAAGCAAAGAAATCTAAAAAAAAAATTACATCTCCATTGAAAATTTCAATAGCTACTCGACAAAAATGTATGAAATACGAGTAGCTGACCTTTTTTTCGCGATTATATAGTTTGTCCCACACTAAAAATTGTTCAGGTTTATGGTCTGAAGCTAAATTTTGCTCGAATCAAAATATCGAATGTGTGAAATGTAGTCCAACATTTGTATGGAGGATTGGAGGACTGATGTATATAGGATTATGGGTTACATAAATCACACTCCTTAGTCCTCATCGGTAATGGATGAGATCAAAGCCTCAGGTGTACACCGTGTGAATTAAACCACTTTTGTTTTGGCAAAATTGACACGTTGCCGTTGTGTCGATTTAAAACATCACGACCTACATACCGAAACGAGTACTTTAATCGATATTCGGTAAAGCGGTAAAGAAGTATCAAAAGTATCGGTAGAACAGTATCGATTATCTATAATGTACTCATATCGTTACATCCCTATGCGCAATTGTGAATGGTTTGTGATCGTGGGACGTGACGTGGCCGAGTGCGAGCGGACAGCGGGGGCGGCAGCGACAGCGGATAGGCGAGTTAATTGGAGATGTAAACGGGCGCGTCGCTATGAATAATTCAGAGTAGCGCAGTCGCTGGCGCCGGGCCAGCGCCGGGGTACGGGTGGGGGCGCACTTGCAGCGTGTGAAGGAGAATTTTTAATTATGTGATTGTAGCGGACTGTAGATTATTGTAATAGGTGGTGAAAATATAGGCCGGCTTTGGAGTAATATAATTTAAAGAAAATGTAAAATATGGTAAAGAGCAGACAGACGTCCGAAGACAAAAGCAATACAAAAATACTAGCATAGAGCTTAACATGAAAGGAGGTTTACCATCCTCAACAGTGATGTTGATATCCCATAGTCGATTTCGATTATAGCAATCGTTTAGTTACAAAAGTTATCGTACGTTAAGATGTTTCAATGTAAATGTACCTACGAGTATACAAAGATTGTGAACTAACCATACATGCACTTTCTTGTCTCTCGTGAATAATCAAATGCAGTCACCAACCGGTAGGTAAACAGTGTGGGCATCAAAGGTATCGATACTGGCCACGTGGACAGATGTCTGGGTTGATCTATAGCCACACAGCAGGAACAACGAAAATAATCGTAAAATGGGATACTACATATAGGCTAACTTCTACAGGGTGTAAGTGACAGCCTAGCAAACACTAAAACGGTGAAATCAGACCATCAAACTGAACAACTATCACTATGGAGCCTACCTCAGGAAACGCGAAAAAAAATCTGCTGTCCCATACAAAACTGCTGTACCTGCCCGTCTCAGATGCATGTCACTTACACCCTGTATACTAAAGATAATGGATTGGAGAAGAATGCTTTGGCCCAGAAGTCAACACTGGTCAAGTTAAATAAAGGGAATGAGATACGATGTGAAATTATTATCGGAAACAAAATTACAAAATATTAAACCAACACTAAATAATTATTTATAAAATTGTCAACATGCCTCGTCCAAAAGGATGTAGTCAAATATCCACGACAAGCTTCGACACAAGAAAGTATACATAAAAATCCACAAGTGAAATAGTAAATTAAAATTGGAGGAGACGATTTCATGAAAAAAGTTGTATAGGAAATGAGTAGTTTGTGTTTAGGTATTTCGCATTCGTATTAAATCATCTTGTTTAAATTAAGCATCTATATAAATGGTTTATTATGATTACCTATGTTGTGTAGGTACTGTTTATCAGATTTTAAATGAATCAATTTCCCGCTCGCAGTGGGTCCACTCTCTAATGCCAGAGGATCGTCAGGGACACTGATTGAGACGTTCTGATAATCCCTATGGAAGCCTCCTCTCCACGATAAATTAAGTCTTCGGATTTTGTGTCAAAGATCAAACTGCCTTGCCATTCACCGAGTCAGCCCGTTTTCCTTAATGGCTCGAAGTTCATTTTTTTGTTAAAAATTATTGATGGGTGAATTCACATTGATAGTAAATTTTAATATAGCTTTGTATCAAAAAACAACATTAAATTTTGATTGAAAATGTAAATTTCTTGCTAGTCTAGAAATAGGCAATTTTGGATGATCAAAGAAAAGTAATTGAAATTCAAAACACTTTTTTAGTTATGAAATATGACATGTTACTGATAATCTATCAAGGAAGCTAAATTCATAAAATCTTTCAGATATACGTATATTCCATTTCAAATAGCAACGAAATTTTAAGGCTGTATTGATTTACAGAAACAGAGATTTGAAACACTTTCTCTTACTTATTCTTACAATAGCTTTAGTAACGTCCAAGATATTATGTCGGATACTATATCTTTGTGATAAATAAATTATATTTGCAAAGAACTAGCCAGAAAGCTATATAGGAATCGGAAAATCTTTTCGTCCTTATTTGAAATGAAGTATAGACTACCTATATTTATTTCTTTTGAAAACAAACTCCTTCATATTATAATATTCATAAAAGATGAAAACACCGATGAAAAATGTTTGTCGAATGATGATCGAAATAAAAATTATCTTTGAAAAAAAAGTAAGTAAGTTATAGCCTGTAGAATCCCACTGCAGGGCAAAGGCCTCCTCTCCTCTCTCTAGAGTGAGCCATACCAATTGTAAAGTGTCCACTTTTTTTGACGTTTCGGTTTAAGTGTGTGGTGTCAAGTAGTATGGACAAAAAGCACCAAGTGACATATGACCTTATGTTTACGGTCACTTTTCACACACACTAGCTAAAAAAAAAGTGGACAGACGCATAAACAAATATCTATAGTTCCATCTCCTTCTACTATTAAAGGTACGTCATAAGACAAAAGAGACTAACTATAATCGTAAATTTATGCGGACTCTATGGAGAACCTTCCTCTGAGCCGCGCACAAAGAAAAGTCAATGTCAGTTCGGGCGCGGGGCGCGGGGACGCGCAGGGGGTACGATAGGATGCGTTCCGTTTTTACTTTTTTTAGCTCTGAAATTTGTGCAATGCCTAGTACGATGAAGAGTGTACTACATTAGTGAATATAAATCCCTTCGGATGTAACGACTCATATAATTATGGTCAAACTTCACACAGGTAAGTTTGTTTAACCATTATTTTTTCTTTATATCGTGAGAAAAAAAAATCTGCTGTCCCATTCATTTAGGTAGTTTTTTATAGAACAGCAGAAATTTTTTCCCGATTTCGATGTTGGTGCCATAGAGAAAGTTGTTCAGTTTGACGGTCTGATCATCCCCTTAAAAAGGTGAAGGACCCTATATCATTGTCAACGGACTTTGTGGCTGACAACCGCGCTTCAAATCGATCTTTTGTATACAATAAAGTGTCGAAATAAAACAAAAAAGGAATACCTTCCTTCAAGTGAACATCTGGTGACCCTACCCTGCCCCGCCCCGCCTTCCCCCGGCCGCTCACCCCGCTCGCTAACTATACGTATAATTGGATTAGCACCCACAGATTGCGATTTCAGTGATTGGTTGGCTTTCAGTCCCCTCTCGTAATTAGGTAACAAATTATAAAGATACATTGTTTTGTTATTTAAATTTGATTAAAGCACCTTTTACTGGAAAGGGTAAATCTACCCCAAGGTTTTATTTCCAATTGAAAAACTAATTTTGAAAGTAGAAACTTAGGGAGTATAATATTGCTTGTGTACATTAATTTCAGATGTAGGTATATTTATTGTCATCATCATCAGCCCGGTAAATTCGACTGCTGGGTATAGGCCTCTTCATTTTCACTCCATACTTTTTGGGGTACTTCAGACCATTGAACTGAACAACTTTCACTATGGAGTCTGCATCAAAATAAAATAATTTGCTGTTCTGTACATTTTAGTCGAGCAGTCAATTCTATGGAACAAGTGTTTATTTTCACGATTTCGATTTTGGTTTCATAGTGAAAGTGGTTAATTTTGATGGTCTGAAACACCCCCTTTAATATGTAACGCATTCAATTTTGTAATTTGTACTATAATGTACTGGTTATAAAATTAAATGTGTTTAATGATAATGAACTATTTAATTAATTGCGTTAATTAAACGCATTTTATTTTATAACCTGTATGTGCAGGTTATTTAATAAACAACGTTAGATATTAAACGGGGTGTTTTAGACCATCAAACTGAACCCCTTTCACTATGGAACCAAAATCGAAATCGTGAAAAAAAATCATTTGTTCCATAAAAAACGTCAACGACTTTTTTACTACATTCGGTGTGCTCCCATGGTAAAGTTTGTTCAGTTTGATGGGTAGACTCTTAGTTGATTGATCGATGATTTAAATTTCTAGTATCTTGGACATTTTTCCAATCAAATTATCAGAATCTAGTCCAGACCTGTATTATGACAACAAGATAACATTTGCCATATCCATAAATATTTGCCTCTTGCGGGGTCGAACTCTCGGCCCTCGGTTCAGCAGACAGGCACACTATCAACTGAGCCGTAAAAACTATGATTTTTAAGAGGCCTTGTTTATATATTTATTTACTAGAATCAAACCGCGACTTCCTCCGCATAAATTATACAACGTGTTCATGAATTAACGCAAAACTAGAAAGTAGTTTGTTTAGAATAGAGAGCAGAATAGAAATACCATGGTTTCAACATAGGTAATTTTTTTTCAAAATATTAAATATTTTTTATGAAAAATTTTACTGAACTTGATCTCAACCCACCGCTCGGGCGCTCTCATCCTACTAACTACCAAAACAAGATTCTTAAAATGTATCCATGATCACGTTAGCGCTTTCATACATTGCTGAAATGATATCAAATCATTTTTGCCTCAAAACTTAAAATTTGTATAACTTTAAATATTAACTAAAACAATAGTGAAATTATTGTTTGAATCTAATTATTTGTTATAAATCAGTTGGGGTATATGAGGTTTTGCGCTTATTCATTAACACGTTGTATTCCAGATTTTAAGTTAGATCATAAGCTATCAAACAAAAAAATATGAAATAGTTAAGATAAGATCAAAAAAACCAATTAAGGTGATAACAACCAATTTACCCATCTTATTGGTCTACCTAGCAGGTATACCAATAAGATGTATTTGTAATTCAAATCAAAAGAAAAACAATTTCGTTTGAAATAAAGACAACATCGCATGATTTATTTAAAATTAGAAAGGCGAGCTCGAGCAATTTATTCTAAAAGCGAGAACCGAATCCGTTTTCGATTGTGCGTAAAATTTGTGAAGTTTAAAATGAACTTAGGCAGTTGAATAGAGCCTTAATAAGTCCAGTGCGGGCCGTTAATTAGTTTTGGAACGAACGAACGCTACAACCGCTGCTAAAGTAGACAAGGTTAGCTGGAAATTACAACTTATTATTTATTTGTTAAGGAGGCTTTTCGCTTAGATTATCTTTTGCCGTAACGTTCCTGGGAGGATTTGATTACCATATTTTATCCTGTGGGTATCTTATACTATTTCTTAAATGCTGTTTTCATCAGCATCATATTCAGCCCGTATCTACCCACTGCAGGGCATTTTGCCATTCTTCTCGGTCCTGTGCCAGTCGCATCTATACTCCATTCCAAACAGCAAGAAATTTTAAGGTTATTTTGAATTACAGAAACAGAGATTGGAAACACTTTATTAGTACCTTACAAAGGAACTGAAGCTGTTCTACGAAACGTAATAAGTATATTTGTTAATCAGAATTGCCAAGAAAGCTAAATAGGACTCGGAAAATATCTTCTTCCTTATTTGGAATGAAGTATAGGTCTTACCGATACTTTTAGAGATGTCGTCAACCCACCTGGCTAACGGACAACCTACTCCTATTTTACCTAATCTGGGACAAATGTGTCTTACTTTTTCTTTTTTTTATTTTTTTTTAAATTATGGCCTTTGTTATTGTGTCAAGGCACAATAATTCCGCCAATGTCAGCGTAGTGGAAAAGACATGAAATTATCGAGTCGTGGTCAGTTTTTGAAGTTGAATACTCCGTTTTACTTAGTGGAGTGTCTTACTTGATCAAATAGGTAAATAGGTCACAATAAATGTCATATTAAAACTTTATTGTTGCAAACAATTAGGTCATTTTGACTATTCCAAAAAGGATATTTGATTTAAGAAGGTTTTGTACGTCTACATTCAAGAATGCTACGCTACTCCCGATGCTTCGCCTGGGCCACAGGTCTGGCAATTCAAACAAAGTTTTAGATTTGACATGATGACGTGCGCAAAAAGTGCGCCTTTGAGCAAATTGTGCATGACATGTCTGTATGGTTGACTTACCACGCATCGTATGAACATCATTTCGTTCGTTATTTTTAATAGTTCATTCTGTTATTAAAAATAGTATTCAAGCTAAAAAATCACCGAAAATGTGAATTTAGCGTTATTTTCAACGTTTATTTTTACTGAGAGGATAAAAATTAAATATATGTTATGTAGTTAAATCCAACGGGTGCGTGCGTCTGACTATATTCCCTTGCTCGGCTCCCCTCAAGTGTGAAGTGAGGTGGGGTATCCGAAGTCAGAAGGGGGCGGGGAGTGGCCGTTCTGTATGTAGAACTATATACTATTACCTATTCTGTGCCACAGCATAGGCATCCTTTTTATTGCACCATTAACTGTCCTATGCCAATCAGTCCATCTCTGTCCCGCAACCCTTACAGTAACAACAAACATCTATAAACAAACAAAACACAACTCATAAACACCATCATCATCAGTGTAAACATCAGTTTACTGCTAAACTAGTGTAATAAATGAGGTAGTTTAGATACAATGTTTAATCCAGATGGACGCTTAATTGATTGTACCGATAGTAGTATTCGAAGTAATTAAGTATAGCGATAATTACGGTACATCCGGTAATAAATCGGATACTTAAAAAACAGAAGTGTATTTTTGCACATTGTAAAACATAAATTTATTTTAAAAAAGTAACGTTAATTAGTAATGTTTAGGTATACCTGACTCTTTTTTCTATATTTTTGTTTCTTCGAGCATCACGTAAAAACTATTGCACCGTTTTTGATTATCCTTGATGTGTTTAATATCTTATCTTAAGACTTAACTGATTATGTAGCCGGTGCGGACGAAGTCTCGGGAAAAAAAATAGTCGTTCCTAACTTAACTTTCAGTAACCAACCAAACTTAATTTACGGTTTAGTATCCCTATACAGTGACACAGCGTCATGTAAAAGTAAATATATTTAAAATAGGTATTATTTGACACTTGACATAAAGTAATAACATGAAAGTGGAGGAATAAGTAAAGTAGTTGTCACATAGGTGAGCATGTACGGCACGTTGGAGCCAGCCGTGTTGTCGGAAGCGAGCGAAGCCGCGGCCGCACAAAAGCGCTTCCGCCGGCGCCCGCTCCCGTCGCTCCGAGATAACACCCTCACTTTACTCTACGCGTTAGGTTAGTGTATATTAACCTACTACTAGACCTCTCTATTAGGTAACATGACGGTATTTTATATCAGGTTTCGTGGGATTTCATTTTGTGTTGCTTACATTTTGCTTATTTTATTTTTAAATTTCTTATAACATATTTTGTAATACCACAGACTTTTTGAACAGAAAATGAAGTAAGGAAACCAGCATGCTTTAATTTCGTGGTGTGTATTGTGCCCACTATGCATTATAAGTGGTGATGGGCTCACTACCCGTCACACTGGACAAAGCTTGAGCACTGTAAGTGGGGATATAATCCGGAGCGTGCTCGATACAAACGAAGTCTGTTTATATTTTCAATACTAACCAATATTTTTAAGAAACCATCTGCAAACTAATATCTATGATCATACTGTGTCAGATTTTGATTAAAATGTATAGTTTTAAAGTTACAGGGCCTCAAAGATTGCCATACAAATCTTAAATTAATCCGCATTGTTCTGTTTGATGGTCTGAAGTAACTACCCCCTTAAGTATATAACGCATTAAATTTACTCGGTTTACTATAGGCTAGATACTCTTTCTTATCCGGGGCTATAGGCATCCCTGTATAGCACGCGGTACAGCACGTACTATGGCGGACTTTTCCGCTTTATCACCACTAAGCTCATTTTTACTTGCATACTAAAAAATAAAAGCGCTGTTTAGCCCCGCTTTATTGTTGAATATACCAATGAATGAATAGGTCCCAATAAATTAATTATGCGCGAAATTATGCGAAAAAATGTTTAAGTGATCAGGCGGAAAAGTCCGCGATAGTACATCTTGTCTCTTACACTCAGTTGCAGAAACGCTCATTACAGTTAATCCTCCATTAAATCTCCTGCTAGCTTTTACTACGGATTAACTTTAGTGAGAGTTTCTGCAACTGTGTGTAAGAGACAAGACGTAGTATCGCGGACTTTTCCGCTTGATCATTTAAAAAAAAACTCATAATTTTGCGCATAATTTATTGTTTGAAACTATTCATTCATTGGTCTATTAGTTAATGAAGGAACCAAACAACAACACCACAAGTTATCAACACCAAGAGTACCAACATTTCCAACGCAGAATCTTATTGGCAGTCAAAGGTAGTAGCTACTTAGCCATTAGCTTGCTTCGTTTGTCATCACTCCGGCGCTGAAGCAACTATTAAGTCGAGGATGAATTAGTTGGCAGCCAGGTCACACGACGGGCTTTTCCTTCACCTAACTTAATTGGCACAGACTACGCGGGACAGTGGACTCACTGCGATAGGTTTTTAATGATCATTGCTACCAAACTACTGGGAAATGTAGGAATGGTTAGTTATAGTTTAAAATGCAATTTGTGTATTGAAAGCGTATTGATTTGTTTAAAAGAGCATCGGTGGCAAGTTGCAGAGAGATATGGACACTCAATCATGAGGATTCGGCTTCAAATCTGTACGGACGACATGCCATGTACCAAATGAGTTTTTCTAATTATTTATGGACGTAATACCAACTGCTCTCAAACTGTGAAGGAAGACGTGAGAAAACACGCATACGTTGAAAATCCATGAACTCTACCAATCCGCATTGAGGGTAGGCCTGTGCCCTACATTGGGACTTATATAGGCTGCTGATGATGATTATAATTGATCCCTTTGAAACGGCGTCTATAATATTTGCATTGGCGGTTCAAATGCCGGTTCTCATCTTTGAATGAATAGATGTTCCACAATTCCAACGCATCAAATGAACTTTTCGCGAATTATGTGTCTTACTTCCTATTTACTCGTTTGCTTGAAACAATAAACACAAACTCAACTCAAAATATTTTATTCAAAATAATATCACATAGATTTTTTAATTATCACTTTTTAACGTCATTTTTGACTCCACCACTGCTTCGGAAGGTGTTCCGTTGTGGAGAAGATGCGGCCGGAAACTCTACAACACACATGTTTAAACAAAACAAAGTACAAATACAATATTGAATTCCATAGTGTTACATTGTCAAGACCAGACATTTTGGTCATTCATATAATTATCATGTTTATAGTAACCTTTTCTACAGAGGACTTAAACTTTTTGCCTGGCAAGTTCGGAATATCCTCTGGTTATTTTCTATGCAGCGAAGGCGCGTAGCGCGCGTGTATAGATATCATACTAGACATGCAGGAATCTCCTACATAAAAACTTGCATCAATTATATAGTTTCGAGAAAGTGATTCTTCTGATCTTCTAGAACCGTGTGGTCCTGCTGGCAGCCCTGCGGCCGGCATTCAAACACAAAGCATTAATATTAATTTGCGCGCCGCTTTAACGACGTTGCCTGAATATTTGCCGCGTATTTCTGTACTGTTTGCAGGGGGTGAGAGGGGTGGGGGGAGATGCCGAGGGACGAGAATTTTCGACCGTTTTTATTCAGTTTACATACGAAATGGGGTCTGACGACAGGTCGAAGCGGAAACCGAGCAGCAAAATTTTAGCAAACGATATTTGTATTGACGGTACGATGGGAAAATGAAAAGGTCTGCGTTCGCGTAGCGAATGGTTTAAATAAATGTTTATTTAATGAATTTCGTATCCTTGCCAGCTTAAGAAACGAATACGAATAAACATGGTACGAATAATCCAACAAGCTCGTATCATTATCAAAGCTTTGTGTGTACATGTGAACACAAACCCGCCCGCCCGTCGCCTCTGCATATTTAATTTTCAAACTGCAGAATGTATGTCCCCCCACAACTTCCACAACGATCGGTTTTGAGCAGTTTGCCTTCATCTCCTTTCCTAAGATTGTGGACAGTCCAACAGAGTCTTTCAAATAATAATCACCGTCAATGACAAGAAGTTCAATGCTGGTCATAGATCGATCTCAAAATGAATAGATTTACCAAAATCGTACAATCTACATAAGGTTGAACGAAATGCTGACTTCTTAGAAAGGTTTAAACATGTTCAACGTCACCACATGACATATTGGAGTAATGCATATCCTTACCTGCATTGATCCTACTAAAGCTCCCGCTTCCCGCTCCGCTCATGCCTCCGCTGGCGCCAGACAAGTTAGATGTAATAACTTCATACTTCGATCGATGTTACTTCATCAGCGGGCGTTATGAGATCGGAAACACGTCCCATTTGTAGCTTCGATGCAGTCTACACGCGGATTGAATTCGATATCAACTTCCTCATTATTAATACACTAGCTGTGAGCGCGACTTCGTACTGGCAGGCCTCTGAAACTTTTACTGATTCCATATTTTTCTATAACTTTAAACTCGCTTACGTTCCGATTGGGTTTGGCAATTTCAATGAAAATATTAAGAGGCCTATGGTGCCTTCATTACATTGTTTGAGATTTCTCAATCACGAAACCTAAAATAAGTGTTTGTGTTGGTGTTGCACTTAACCACAAAAGCTCTATCTTTTACTTTAAATTTTGCATACTTCTTGTTATCTATCTATCTATCTATCTAGTCAACTTAAAGATTGATAAATTTGACTCGGGCGGGACTTGAACCCGCACTCTTCCAAACCAGGGAAGTGCGTTATCCAATTTTGCTACCGAACCCACTACCCAAAGAACGAAATTTTCAATCTATTGCGTCTTAAGGGGACGTGAGCACCATCTATTGGAAGTTATTACTAACTAACACAAACACACGTTTTTTAATCTTTAATTTGATTCGAAATAGCCAACATGGCTGTAACAAGTTTATAATCAATTATAGTTGAAATTGGAACAGGGTGTGTCATCTATATCGTATGAATTCAAGTTGTAATGCTTGACTTGCGAGTTGGTAAGTTTGTTATAAATTCCAGTAGATGGCGCTCACGTCCCCTTAAGACGCAATAGATTGAAAATTTTTATCTCTGGTTAGTGGGCTCAGTAGCGAAATTGGATAACGCACTTCCCCGGTTTGGAAGAGTGCGGGTTCAAGTCCCGCCCGAGACAAATTTTTCAATCTTTAATTTGTTTCAAAATAGCACAACATGGCTATAACATTATATAATCAATAATAGTTGAAACTATCTGTCTAGGTACGTCTTAGTATCAAAGAGAAGGTTCCTTAATCTATTTAGCCATTCTAGAGATAGTAGTATACTCGAACTTTCAATTTTCAATGATATCGTCAACATGTTCGTTCAAACGCCAATTCTATTCTAAGGAAGTTCTGACAAAAACTATTACTATATATCGAAATTCGATAGCCCGAGTTTAGGGCCAGGTTTCTCTCCTGGAACACTGTAATTTTTCGAGGATTAAAAGTGCTTTATATTGTCCAAGGGTCCAGGATATTATTAACGCGCTAAGTTTTGATAAAATCCTGTAGTTTCTGTGCAATGGATACAGGGGAACATAAAGAAACGCAGACCGAAATATAAATTAAAATGTATGTTTAGATCTATATATCCAAGTTTTTTTTTGTATCAAAGTTTTTGTACAAAAATGGCCCGGTACAGTTTTTATTATTATAATTATGTATATAGGGTCCTTCTTAATAGGGTGACACTTTTTAAGGGGATGATCAGACCATCAAAATGAACAACTTTCTCTATAGGACCAATGTTGAAACGGCGAAAAGAAAAATCTGCTGTTCCGTAGTAAACTGAAATCTTACTCGACCCATTGGTCCCATAGAGAAAGTTGTCTGATCATCCTCTAAAAAAAACTGTCAGTATATTAAGTTGAACCCTGTATATAATACTCAAAATTTATTACTCTAAAAGCCTGAAATACGACAAATAGACCAATGAAAATATACGAAATGCCAACCAGAAAAGTTTAATTTGAAGAGTTTTATGACAGAAATTTGACCGAAGATCTTGTGAAGTGACAAGTGCGGTCGTTTAATTTAAGGGAATTACTAAACAGAGGCCGTTCACGTAATAAATTGCGACGGGACTAATACTGCGAGACGTAATAAAGTTTGAGACTGAAGCTTGTAGCCATTAGGGGAGCGTGGCGGCGGCGGCGCGGGCGTATGGCCGCGTGGCCGTGGCCAAGATGCGGGATGGTGCGGGAATAAAGCAATAGCGGTGTACAATTAGACTAGATTCGACCAGAAATAGGTTGCTGGGATAGTTGGATAAATTTTATTCTTTGGCGTAGTGGCTCAGTAGCAAATTGAAAAAAGCAATTCCCCGGTTTGGAAGATTACGGGTTCAAGTACCGCCTCAGACCTAAATTTTCAATTTTTAATTTGATTGGATTAAACCATCTGCTCGATAGATATCTAAGTAACCAGAGCATCTTCTTACCTTCTTACCCACTTCATTTCGAACTTACCCTTAAAATATACCGTAATAGAGATCTATTACAAATTGCAGTAATTCTCCGACTGTCGTGCTGTTATTTAATTGGTCATCAATGATTGAGTCTTTGAAATCCTCAGATTCTGCGTTTACAGCATATTATAACGAAGGACTAACACTAAAATAAATTCAATTCTCCTCATCTGCTTCGTCTCACAACTCAAACCTCGCCTCTATTATCAGAAATTACCCACTTATCATTCCTAGTTGCGGCGCTATTATAACAGTCAATTATAGACTCCTTGAGACCGGCTTTTGCCTTCACCGCATATTATGACAAGGCAACGTCTAACCCTGAAAGTACTTAAGTAGTCTTCAACGCATAATACACAAAACATAATCTCTTAGTACACAACGTAGAAATTCCCAGCTTATTTCCGGTGCTTTTACCTTAACCGAATATTGCACAAAACAGAGCACAATATCTTTAAAATACATATCTTCTAAACTATCCGCTTCGTCTTGCAACTCATGCCTCGTCTCTATTACCTATAGCAGAAATTTCTCGCTTATTATTCCCGGCTGCGGCGCTATTATCACGGAGGTCGCCCGTGATGGACTCCGTGGGGCCATCGGGCGTTACATCTGCCTTCGCGGCATCCCAGGCCTCGTTATATCCTTATCAGCCTCATACTGATGACGTTTTGTATTATTTTCTGCTTGTTAATAAGGTTCTTAGGTTCAGATACTTTGTTTAGAGAAAAGACAGAATTTGTTAAAGTTGGAATAATTAATAAATATTAAAATTTAAATATTTTGATACTAGTTCAGATAATTTTCGTGGAGGTCAGTAACTTTATTGAAACTACAAACTCCTTTGGATCCACAATCTTAGCCAAAATTGTTTTTACTGTAATCAGACTTATAGAATTGAGCATATAATAAGCAACACAATTTCTGTTAAAATGAAGCATGTTTCCCATCAATGTGGTCTATACAAATAACATTTCCCATTTGATTGCAAACACGCAAAGCAATTTCAATTGGTACAGCCAAAGTTCGTTAAGTCAGATGTAAACATTCAATATCTGACTATGAAGTATGGATATGAAGCAGCCATGAAAGTAGCTAACATTTGCGCAAAAACATTATCCTCCTGCTGGGGCAGTCGGGTAAAAATGTAAAAGAGCTTCGGTTTCCAGCTGTAAAGTCGCATGTGAATAGTAGCCGATGAAGTGCGGGCTCGCGCTCGCGCTCGCGGCAATTAATATAAACGCTCTTCGAGTGCATTGTTAACTCCGCATTGTTCCCTCTCTGGAACCGACTGCCGCCTGCTAAATGGATAAACTTGTTCATTAATTCAACCGATTTAACTTGATAAATGTTTGGTTATCTTCGAGGAGCCCACGGCACGTGCTAGTAATGGATGGCTGGGAGCTAATGTCTCGTTTTGATACGTACGTCGGTTGAGGAAATTGAGCAATCAGGGAATTATGTCATCGGCCTTTGAATGTGGGATCTGAAGTACGGTCTCGGTCTGAACCATGGTTACAGTGAATATTAATCGTAAAATTCAGCTTCTGTATGTATGTTTGAAAGTAGTGAATTATAAGAATATTGAAGAATTTGTATTACCTGTGCAAAATATTAAACATGTTTTTTTATTCTCTTGCAACAAACTATACAACGTGTTAATGAATAAGCGCAAAACCTCATACACCCCAAATGATTTATAACAAAATAATTAGATTGAAACAATAATTTCATTATTTTAATAGTTAAAATATAAAGTTATTCACATTTTAAGTTTTGAAGCAAAAATGATTTGTTATCATTTTAGCAATGAATGAAAACGCTAACGTGCTCATGTATAAATTTTAAGAGTATTGTTTTGGTATAAAGTAAGGTGAGAGTGCCCGAGCGGTGGGTTTACATGGAGTTCAGTAAATTTAAAATTTTACAAACAATTTATATAATATTTTGAACAAAAAATCCCGTGTTGAAAACATGATAATTCGATTCTGCTCTCGATTCCAAATACTTACTAGTTTTGCGTTAATTCATTAACACGTTGTATATCAAGGGAATATAAACAGAAAAGAAAAGAAGGATAAACAGATCAAGAATGGAGTTTTAAGCGAAGATGCCCAATTTTTGTCGATGGAGTTTTTTTGTTCTAGCTTCAATAACCGCAACAAGATATGGAGAATTACGAAGCACGAACATCCACCTTCTGCATACTCCTCCGGAAACCGGAAAATGAGACTCGATGCGGTTCATATTATACCTATATGGTGAAAGTTTTACATAAATATAACTAGCTACCCACCCCAGCTTCGCCTGGGTGGGATCTATGAATATTATGCGGTGAACTCGGGTAAGATCGGACGGTTTTTCGGTGTGTTGGAAGAAAGTTGAAAAACATTTTTCTGCTATCTGGCAAACGTTCCTAAAGAACTATAGTGCATATCGTTCACAATAAAACGAAGTTTAGCTACGAATTCTTTTGCTTTTCTAACTACAGCAGTTTTGGCCTGGCACGTGTTCAAAGTAATGGAAAAATGTTTTTGCAAAAAGACGCTCTCGGACATAGATATTGTCTAATGTCGCTTCTATAGCATGAAGAATTTGGTCTATAATCCAATCTTAACTTACGAAAATCCCAATGCCTCCGAAATTTTTTCATGGCCCGTTACACTCTACCTATACATCGTAGCAGCAACTGCGGTATAGAGAAAGAGGCAGTATGAAATAGCGTCTCACGCTCTGTTACTACTAATACAAAATTCCGACGCATTCTCGTAATATTTGATTTCTCCGATCTAACTTCCGATCCGATCTCACCCGAGTATACCTTACACATTAACTTTCCGGAAGATATTCTCAATCATCGTGAAAACCGTATCAAAATCCGATGCGTGTTTTAGAAGAGGTAAACGGATTGATGAGGTATCAGGTTATAATTATGAAGTCAGGTGAAAGCATTGTTCCTACCTATAGTATAGTACACGTATAGTATGACATTTCACAGAAAAACGCGCAAAATAATACCGAAAACTAAACTATACTACATTCAAAATAACAACGAAATTTTTAGGCTATTTTGCATTACAGAGACAGAGATTTTGAAACTTCCTCTCAATTATTCTTAGAACAGCTTTAATAGCATCCAAGATATATCGGATAGTATATGTATCCAATAAATTACATACATTTGGTAATCAGAATTAGCCAGAAAGCTAAATAGGAATCGGAAAATCTCGTCGTCCTTATTTGGAACTTATAGGTACTGTTCCTTATAAGCCATATTTCGGTGTAAATCTAGTCTACCTAAACCAACCAGACGGTTCAGTTCTTATACTAGTAGATAGAGTACTGAAACTGTCAGACTGCGTTGCGGTAATCCCGCGGGATCCTCGTGCGATGCTTCAGTCTAGGATACTTCGGATCTGACGTAATGCGGATCAGCCTGTTCTCACCTAGTTTAGCCTTTTCCATTTCTTTCCATATTCCCGACGTGAGCCGAATATCTGTTAGCGAATCAATTGCATAAACAATTTTAGACTGAGAGTGCGAAATAAAATACGATTTTTATATTCTTAGGATTCGGTAGCCTATGAGTAGAAAGTTTAAATTTTCATAGAGTATAGGTATATGCTCCGACTATATTCCCCGAGGGGGTAGTCAGAGATATTCTGAAACCTCAAAACATCCTTCACCAGTGGTACCGAAACTCTGTCCAGTGTGACGGGGAGTAAACCCACATAATGGACAGTGGGTACAATACATGCGTCGAAATTGAAGCATGCAGGTTTCCTAACGATGTTTTCCTTCACCGAAAAGCCAGTGGTGTTACAAATCGTACATAAATTCCGAAAAACTCATTGTTACAAGTCGGTCTGGACGGGGATCGAACCATCGCCTCCTGCACGGCAGGCAAGGTTACTCGCCACTGGACCACCACGGCTGCAAATTTTCATAGAGTAATATGTTAAATTTCCTAACAACAACAAAAAACTCGAAAGTAAAACAACCAAACCTTTAATGATAAAACTCACAAAGTGTGAGTCGAGCTCGCGCTAAGAATACCAAAGAAAACAAAATTTTGTTGGTTAATGTGAAGAGTGTTGGTATGAGGACAGTATACACGATATACGTCTCGATATGGAAGCAAGTGAGTGATCTGATGTTATTAAATTTAAATTTGGTTCGGTTATTGCCTGCTTAGTGATCATTATATCTCAATTCGAGGAAGCCTCATCTGTTAAACTTTGACGCAATGCAAAAGGAAAATTTTATAATGCGTAAGAACGTAAATACATAATCTGGTCAAAACAAGCTCCATACACCTTAACGTTTTGTTTTATGCTGTAATATTGAGTTGATTATAATAATTTAAGTTTGAGAATTTTAATACTTTTTAATTTTATTATTACTTAAGACATTTAACGATTTTTTTATTTGATGTAATGGAAACTGAGGTACAAATAAGGTGGTCTTATACATAGGTAAAAAAATACAAAGATAAAAAGAAAAGTAAATGAAAAAGAACCCTATAATTTTATGAATTCCTAAGTTGACGTTGATTGATATAATGTAATTTTTATGATTTTGTAATAGTTCGTATGTTTTCTTTAATTTTGCCGTGCCCTCTCAGGGTGCATGAGCAGTACTAAAATATTTATGTTAACACCCATGTAATCGTGTAAAGCGATAAAGATTATGATCATATTGGTTTAATATCACGTCACACGCCTTCATAAGAGCAAATTTTACGAATGCAAACAAGAGTGACTCAAAAGTCTATGTGTGAGAACGAATCGATACTACAAACTGAACCGTCAACTGTCGAGCTCAACAAGTTGCGATTCCTTCTATTTACTCGCGAGGCTTTTATCTCGATCACTTGCTGGTGTTTTTGAAATGTTGCTAACAACGTACTCTGAGGAAACAAGACACTATTGTTCGGGGAATCGTTGTTTGAACAGCACTGAGACAGACACATTCGGGAAATTGGACAAACATGGTGATTGTCACCGAGCTCCGGTGATGCCGGAACGTCTTTAGAAACGGAGAATGTTCGCTAGATTTATTATAAACAATATTACAGACATGCAGTTTATATTGTTTTCATGTATGTTTGTATAATCACAATAATATTAATAAATTTGATAGATTTGAACACTGGTTCAAACTCAGTTGCCATCGCTGCCGGAGCAGATTTTTCTGTAGATCAAATAAAGAAAGTGCGAAAATTTTGGCCTGTAGTTGTGAGAAACTATGGTTCATTTTCTTATCAAACTAGAACGGAGAAACTTATTACATAAACATTGAAATTATGACAAACCATTGATATCTCATATGACTGAACGTATTTACGCAAACACACACACACACACAACAATCAAAATAATTTGTCAAACACCCATAGGTAATTTAAAGCCACAATTACAAGTAACTTATAGTGCTAACCTACCATTCTTGCAGAAAACTTTATTTTACTCACACTCGGTTGCAGAAACATTCATTAGAGTTAATCCTCCATTGAATCTCTTGCTAGCTTTTACTACTTCAACAAGACAAAAAGTGACAGCAAGAGATTTAATGGAGGATTAACTTTAATGAGCGTTTCTGCAACGGAGTGTTAATCTTTTTAATTTGAATTTGCTTTCCCGCCACATTTAGCTAGGCTTAAGCCTAGTGTGGATAATTGTAAATCTTTTTTCGGTTAACGACGGTGATGTCAATGTGCAATACCTAAGCAATAAATAATTTGAATTTGTTGTATATATGAACTAAATTTACCTAAGTGAAAGTGCTCATTGAAATAAATATTATTGTATTTAATGAAAAATTGTAAAAAAGCTTAAAGATATCATTAGTTTTTATCAATACAAATTGTAAGGACTATTGTAGACTATTATGTATTATTATGACTATTATTATGTATTATTGTATACATAACTTTAGCTTAAGAATTTATATTCTAATAGTTATTAAGTCGTGTTATGTTTCTGGCCGCATCTTCTCTACAGCGACAACACGTTCCGACGCGGTGGTAGCTTTAAAAAAGCTTTGACGTTTGATAAGTGTGCTGCAAGCTCCTATATTGAATAAATTATATTGACTTCGACTTTTGACTTTGACTTAAGGTAAATCCGATTAAGAGTTTAAGTTTCAATGGACACAACGCTACTAACCCAATTTAAATAAATGCTCACCGGAGTATATTTAAGAATTGCGTGACTAGTTGTTCCACACAGTGCTGTGTGGCCCACTATTTTATTGTTTACGAAAAGTGGTCCACCAGAATCTCCTGGGAGAGATGTGTGTTTTCTGTTCGCACACGGTGGAGCTACGCACACAAATGGTCCACTTCTGTCTCCCAACCCATCACATGTAACAATAGCTGCATCTCCAATTTGAAGCGGCTTTACATCATATTTTTTGAACTCCACTGTTTTGTTATAGTTTTTTGCTTTCCTATCAAACGTCAAGCCGAATCCTGCGTATCTCGCACGGAGTCCCATCAACGATTTATAATCTATAGCCGATAATATTCCGTAATCATCTAAATTGACTTTCTCTACCAGCAATAATGCTATGTAATTTTTTATGTCATATAAATTCTCTCAAGTTTTATACTGAATGTACGAAGGATGCATTTTTGCTTTGAGGACTTTGGTATATGATTCCGTTTGGTTCCAGCGCACTGTCATATTTCCATATCTTACAAGTTTCAAGTTTTCAGAAAGGTAATGGACAGCGGTTAGTACCCATTGATAAGGCTGCCTGTACATAGTCTAAGAGGTCGCCTGTGTCCCTCTTTTTGGAGATTGACTACGTATGGGTATTCGTTGTTGACGTTATCGACGCCGTACATGACCCTTAAGAGAAGTTTATTCCGAACGCGTAAATGCGCGCTGCATACAAACGAAGTCTGGTGATATTTTCAATACGGTGATATAAGAAACAATCTAGAAACAAATCTCTATGCTTGTATCGCGTCCGATTTTCGTTAAAATATACAGTTTCAATGCTAGGATTAATTTAAGATTTGTATGGAAATCTTTGAGGCACTGTAACTTTAAAATTGTACATTTTAAGGAAAATCTGGCACGATACAAGCATTGAGATTTGTTTCTGCAAAATTTAATTGAGTTTAATTGGTTAGTATTGAATATATCACCAGACTTCGTGTGTATGGAGCGCGCCAACAGTAATGTACCCTTAAATGGATACCGGACTCGTAAGCGAATATATCACGTGAAATCATCAGTATCATATACATTACTACGAGTGTAGGCAATGATGACATTGTTTTAGAATATTTTAAGGAATTAAATTAAATTTTAGGTATGTATCGTGAAAACGCGAACAGACGTGAAAGAGTGTGTTGAATTGAAATTGTAAATAAAAATTTTATGTTATTATTCTCTCTTGGTAGTAGTCGTTACATAAAAACCACGTCAGAGGCCGTAAGGCGGTCTGAAAAAACTCCGACACCATTTATTCTTTGTAGGGTAACGAAGGTAAACACAGCGGCGGTATTTGTGAACCACTGATACTTAATGCATGTCATATTAATGTAATACTTTTCAATACTGAGAGTTTAAAAGTTTTTTCATCCCCCCATCTCGGAAAGAGTAATTTTGCTCTTCGATATCTGAGTGCAAATCTGATTTTATCCACTAGAGGATTAAAGTAAATTGAATTCAAAACATCCTTAAACCTATTTACTTCTCCCTCCATGGTACCGATTTTTTTTTGCATTTAGTCATTGCCTCGCTGAGGTGGGATGAAAAGTTACGTGTTGCACTCGAGTGCAAAGATTTTTCACCTCGTGCTCTTTTAATTCCCTCGCTGACGCTCAGGATTCTAATTTTGGAATCACTCGATATTAGGATCCTTCGCTTGCTCGGTCATCCAAAGCAACTTTGCACCTGCAATTTACTTTATCCTCTAGTGGACAAAAGCTGTTTTTGTCCACTAGAGGATAAAGTAAATTGAATTTAGAACTTCGTGTGCACTAAGTTTGTGAATTTAAAACATCATTAAACCTATTTACTTGTCCCTCCATAGTGCCGAATTTATCATACAACCTTTCTTTTTATTTTTTCGTTTAGTCATTTCCTCGCTGAGGTGGGATGAAAAGTTACGTGTTGCACTCGAGTGAAAAGATTTTTTACCTCGTGCTCTTTTGATTCCCTCGCTAACGCTCAGGATTCTATTTTTTTTATTTTAGAGTCCTTCGCTTGCTCGGTCATCAAAATTGAGCACGCGGTTAAAAAGAAACTTCGTACTCTTGTATAACAAATAACTATTGTAATCTTTAACTGTATTTGTAAAATAAACTTAAATTTTTTTTAGTAAGAATTTTATTTTGCAAATAATGTAGTTCGAGATTTTGCAAGTTTCACATAAAATTTCCTTTTGGCATCTCGATCCGTTTTCCGTGGGCGGGCAGTAAGCTTTTTCATCTTGTTTTAAATTGTTCGCATCTCGACTTCCTAACACGATAACAAGATAGTACTTAGCCCAAAATGTTGCCAACATCATGAATTAATATAATTTAAATGCTTTTGTGTTCTTTAGACTTACTTATTAGAAACTTTTACGCGGACGGGATTTTTGATTTTTTTTAATTTACTTTTTTATTTTACACTTTTCAGTTTTTTCAATTTTAAATCGTCATAGATCCTAGACGGTCTATCGAAATGAAAAATGATAAGGTTAGCCAATCTCACTCCATAATGTTATTTTTCTTATCATGTCAATGGTTCTATAGTGGTGTCATAACATTATTATCATAATATTAGGTACATAACATATTTACAAACTATTAAAATGTTCTTTCTCGTCTTTATTTAATTCAAATATTAATAACAAACTAACAATAAACTTACGCTATGTTAATAAATAGACAACGCAATATGCATGTGCATTGTTATGGAGATCAAATGAACTGATGAAGCACGAGCAATAAAACAGTGGATGTGACGTGGAGAGGACATTAGTAGCGTGTGCAGTCGACTGTACATTACGCTTCCACTGTGCAGCTAATGTTCAGCCGCAGTGTCACAGGGGTCATGTCTACCATTAATTCATTGTATGCTGATTCTAATGTTAACAAGGTGTAAGTTTAGGCAGTTGAATTACTTTAAAGGGTGATGTACTCGTGATGCTGAACAACTTCCCCCAAGGAACCTTTAGGAAATTAGCAAAAACAAATGGGTATGAGTAAAGGTATTTTCATTTTATAACAGTCGTGGCCACCAATCAAAGTATTGTATAATTATTGTACTATAAAAACAAACATATTGTAATAAACACTTATGACCTAGCTCGCATCGGAGCTGTGATATTGGACTCTAAAGGTTCATGAAAATGTATCCAAAGCCTTTAAGAATCAACTCATTTTCAATCCATCAAAAACATATTACCTAATCAGCAAAATAGACCGTAAAGAAATACAGGAGATACAAAACAAGGCGGTCTTAGCGCTAAAAAGCGACTTCTCTCATAGACCTTAGAAGTTAATTGTACCTTAATACCTCCGATGCAGCCTAGCAATGAATGTGATGTTTTTTAATGTATTTTGAAAGGTCCTCTAAACACCTATACCAAAAAAAAAAAATCCCTATACAACCTTAATTATACTCATTTGAACTTGCCATACTAAATCGGTTTACCGAAAGTTTCTATCAAAGCATGTTTTTTTTGCGAAGTTTCTTTATGTTTCTTAGCGAAAGTTGTTCCGCATATTGAGTACAATCACCGTCTGAAATGATGCAACTGTCTACATTTACACCCCTTATAATACAATATGTCAATGGATCTAATCATAAGTTGCGTGGTGGAATATCGCCTGCATCCTCTGTCGTAAGTATCCTTGTGTATTCCGTGGTAATACTAATCTCCTTTCTTTCCTTTGATTGTAAAAGGGATTAGCGAATTCAGGGGAATAAAGGATTAATCAGGTTTTCAGATACTGTGCAAAGTGGATAAAAGGTAGTTTTGAAAACCAAATGGGACAGAAAGGGGACGAAGTGCTGATTGGAATTAATAAAATTCTTTCTCAGAGAGCCACGAAAAGATTGCATATTCAATCTTTTAAAACTGACAAACTTTTTTTTGCTCGTTACAATAAAATTATCATATTTTTTAACTTCCCTGAAATATGTATTTCGAACTTTTATACACAATTTAACACTGAGCTTGCAACAATGTACGAATTTGTCACACAGCACGGTCTACTTGCTGGGTGAAAATAATCATAAGCACACAATACAAAGCATACGATTAAGTTGTTCCACCTTAAATGACTTGTATGATTAATAGTTTCCTAAGTACCTCCATGAAGTCTTCAACCAAAAGTTTACTCACGTATTCAGTTTTGAATCATTAATTAATAATGTTCAAGTTAATAAATCATTACAAAGATTAGTGTTGATAAGTTTCATCGTGAATGGAGCGTGCTTGAATAGTTTGCTTAACATTCCTGTGCAGTGGAAGTAGCAGTGAGAACACAGAATCGGTATTTTCATGAAATTATTGGATCCGTCTATAAATTTTTTAAAAACTACTTAAATAGTGGAAGTGAAACTACACCGCGGTATCCGGTCATTAGGATTAGCAATATACATAATATGATTAATTCACTAGGTCAAAATTAAACCTTTGTAATAGGCTTATAACTACAGTGCAGGGATACAGGTGTAATAAAGGCAGTCTGGATATCAAAATGATTGTTGGTTCGTAGTACATTACTTCCTCAAAAAAGTTGTTTTAATTAAAACGGTAATCTGAAGACAGCTATGAAATTCCTTAAAGGCTTTATCAGAGAGATCATAATCAGTACACGAAATTGAATAGGCAATAATTATTGCAGTGTTTAGTAGTCGTGAATTAATCAAGTCAAGTTCAAGGGTGTAACAAAACACTCTAGTAATATTTAAAGAGGTGGCTAGGAACATATAACTGACAAATTTTCACTATCGAGCCAAAGTCGAAAAGAAAAATCTTATCTTTCACACATTTCGAGTCGAGAAGGTGCCATAGTATTGTATGAAAAAAAGTAAAAAATTTAAAGTAAATTATATCCTGTAGAATAAACCATTTTATTCATGTCACAAAAGTAGAATAATCACAAAAATATAGTGGTCAGCACAAGCGGCGTCTTCGCCTGTAGAATCCCACTGCAGGGCAAAGGCCTCCTCTCACGAATTAGGGTGACAGGGAGTGGACCATACTCCACCAGTACGTATTGGTGGAGGCAAATTGTATGTGTTGTTGTTGTGGTTTGTAGGAAAGAACAGATGTTTTTCGCATTTTCGATGATGGTTCCTTAAAGAAGATGGTCTAAACCACTCCTTTAAATATTACAAGGATGTTTTGTTACACCCTGTAGGACTAAAGATTACAGAATATTTTCTAACCCCGTTTAGTAACTAGCTGGATTACGTAACCACATACTTCATCTTGTTACCACTACACGAATGTGTGATATAGTAATCACCCTCACGTAAGGTGCTTAGAGAACGGAAGATTGTAAAACGTGATGATAATCATACGTAATCTCCTGCTAGCTCAGCCCTACTAACACGTATGAGTTAGCATACAGGGTCCTTCTTTATATGCTGACACTTTTTAAGGGGATGATCAGACCGTCAAACTGAACAACTTTCTCTATGGCACCAACATCCAAAAGCGAAAAAAAATCAGCTGTTCTATACAAAACCGCAAACCTACTCGAGCCAAATGTATGAGACAGCAGATTTTTTTTTTCGCGACTTCAATTTTGGTCACATAGAGAAAGTTGTTCAGTTTGATGGTCTGATCATCACCTTAAAAAGTGTCAGCATATTAAGAAGAACCCTGTATAAACTTGGGTAGGCTCTAGGGTAGGCTAGACATAAGGGGTCCATTAAAGATGGAGTAAAGGATGTCTACTCAAAATGCCTTTCAATTGTGCCCTGCAACCCACGATATTTCATGGCGACCGTGACTTAGTACACGAGTGAATTTCAAGCAACGATGAAGACGACCATGGGAGCTGATCAAAGTTACATACTGTTTACTTAATTTACCAATGGATGGATTAGAAAATGAATTTGAAGATATGAGACTAGTACCTGTGCCGGTTCTGGCACGCTGGTTGAATTCCTTGCTAACAAAATGTGATATACAACGTGTTAATGAATTAACGCAAAACTAGAAAGTAGTTTGTTTAGAATCGAGAGTAGAATCGAATTATCATGGTTTCAACATAGGTAATTTTTTTCAAAATATTTGATAATTTGTTTGTAAAATATAAAATTTACTGAACTCGATCTCATCCCTCCGCTCGGGCACTCTCACCCTACTTACTACCAAAACAGGATTCTTAAAATGTATCCATGAGCACGTTAGCGCTTTCATTCATTGCTGAAATGATAACAAATCAATTTTACCTCAAAACTTAAAATGCGAATAACTTTAAATTTTAACTATCAAAACAATGAAATTAATGTTTCAATCGAAGTATTTTGTTATAAATCAGTTGGGGTGTATGAGGTTTTGCGCTTATTCATTAACACGTTGTAGATTACTAAGCCTTTTAAGATTACTAAGGCAAAACGTTGCAACGATCTAACAGCGAGGCTGTGTGCTGCTGTAATCACGAACAGAATAGTGAAATATCTAGGGTTGCAGGGGTGCAATTGAAACACACTTAGGCTGGACATTATTTACTCCATCTTTGATCGACCACTTATCACTAGTTAACCTAAGCTTATACATATACTATCTCGTACGTGTTAGGGGAACTGAGCTAGGAAGAGATTACATTAGATTATAATCACGTTTTAACTATCTTCTGCTATCTCAGCACCTTACGTGACTACTATATCACAATAGGTACGAAGTTGATCGCAAGTTGCGAGTTACATCGAAAATCTTTCAGCTAATCGCTCTTCATTGTCTCTGCCGGATTGGAGCCAATTACCTACGCGACCTCGCGTCGCATCGTGACCGACATTTTATGTTTGAGAATATCTTAAGGCTATTTTTATATTCGCTAAATGATTTTTATCAAAGACAGTCAAGTGCGGGTCGGACTCGTGCTCGAGGACTTAAACTTTTTGCCTGGCAAGTTCGGAATATCCTCTGGTTATTTTCTATGCAGCGAAGGCGCGTAGCGCGCGTGTATAGATATCATACTAGACATGCAGGAATCTCCTACATAAAAACTTGCATCAATTATATAGTTTCGAGAAAGTGATTCTTCTGATCTTCTAGAACCGTGTGGTCCTGCTGGCAGCCCTGCGGCCGGCATTCAAACACAAAGCATTAATATTAATTTGCGCGCCGCTTTAACGACGTTGCCTGAATATTTGCCGCGTATTTCTGTACTGTTTGCAGGGGGTGAGAGGGGTGGGGGGAGATGCCGAGGGACGAGAATTTTCGACCGTTTTTATTCAGTTTACATACGAAATGGGGTCTGACGACAGGTCGAAGCGGAAACCGAGCAGCAAAATTTTAGCAAACGATATTTGTATTGACGGTACGATGGGAAAATGAAAAGGTCTGCGTTCGCGTAGCGAATGGTTTAAATAAATGTTTATTTAATGAATTTCGTATCCTTGCCAGCTTAAGAAACGAATACGAATAAACATGGTACGAATAATCCAACAAGCTCGTATCATTATCAAAGCTTTGTGTGTACATGTGAACACAAACCCGCCCGCCCGTCGCCTCTGCATATTTAATTTTCAAACTGCAGAATGTATGTCCCCCCACAACTTCCACAACGATCGGTTTTGAGCAGTTTGCCTTCATCTCCTTTCCTAAGATTGTGGACAGTCCAACAGAGTCTTTCAAATAATAATCACCGTCAATGACAAGAAGTTCAATGCTGGTCATAGATCGATCTCAAAATGAATAGATTTACCAAAATCGTACAATCTACATAAGGTTGAACGAAATGCTGACTTCTTAGAAAGGTTTAAACATGTTCAACGTCACCACATGACATATTGGAGTAATGCATATCCTTACCTGCATTGATCCTACTAAAGCTCCCGCTTCCCGCTCCGCTCATGCCTCCGCTGGCGCCAGACAAGTTAGATGTAATAACTTCATACTTCGATCGATGTTACTTCATCAGCGGGCGTTATGAGATCGGAAACACGTCCCATTTGTAGCTTCGATGCAGTCTACACGCGGATTGAATTCGATATCAACTTCCTCATTATTAATACACTAGCTGTGAGCGCGACTTCGTACTGGCAGGCCTCTGAAACTTTTACTGATTCCATATTTTTCTATAACTTTAAACTCGCTTACGTTCCGATTGGGTTTGGCAATTTCAATGAAAATATTAAGAGGCCTATGGTGCCTTCATTACATTGTTTGAGATTTCTCAATCACGAAACCTAAAATAAGTGTTTGTGTTGGTGTTGCACTTAACCACAAAAGCTCTATCTTTTACTTTAAATTTTGCATACTTCTTGTTATCTATCTATCTATCTATCTAGTCAACTTAAAGATTGATAAATTTGACTCGGGCGGGACTTGAACCCGCACTCTTCCAAACCAGGGAAGTGCGTTATCCAATTTTGCTACCGAACCCACTACCCAAAGAACGAAATTTTCAATCTATTGCGTCTTAAGGGGACGTGAGCACCATCTATTGGAAGTTATTACTAACTAACACAAACACACGTTTTTTAATCTTTAATTTGATTCGAAATAGCCAACATGGCTGTAACAAGTTTATAATCAATTATAGTTGAAATTGGAACAGGGTGTGTCATCTATATCGTATGAATTCAAGTTGTAATGCTTGACTTGCGAGTTGGTAAGTTTGTTATAAATTCCAGTAGATGGCGCTCACGTCCCCTTAAGACGCAATAGATTGAAAATTTTTATCTCTGGTTAGTGGGCTCAGTAGCGAAATTGGATAACGCACTTCCCCGGTTTGGAAGAGTGCGGGTTCAAGTCCCGCCCGAGACAAATTTTTCAATCTTTAATTTGTTTCAAAATAGCACAACATGGCTATAACATTATATAATCAATAATAGTTGAAACTATCTGTCTAGGTACGTCTTAGTATCAAAGAGAAGGTTCCTTAATCTATTTAGCCATTCTAGAGATAGTAGTATACTCGAACTTTCAATTTTCAATGATATCGTCAACATGTTCGTTCAAACGCCAATTCTATTCTAAGGAAGTTCTGACAAAAACTATTACTATATATCGAAATTCGATAGCCCGAGTTTAGGGCCAGGTTTCTCTCCTGGAACACTGTAATTTTTCGAGGATTAAAAGTGCTTTATATTGTCCAAGGGTCCAGGATATTATTAACGCGCTAAGTTTTGATAAAATCCTGTAGTTTCTGTGCAATGGATACAGGGGAACATAAAGAAACGCAGACCGAAATATAAATTAAAATGTATGTTTAGATCTATATATCCAAGTTTTTTTTTGTATCAAAGTTTTTGTACAAAAATGGCCCGGTACAGTTTTTATTATTATAATTATGTATATAGGGTCCTTCTTAATAGGGTGACACTTTTTAAGGGGATGATCAGACCATCAAAATGAACAACTTTCTCTATAGGACCAATGTTGAAACGGCGAAAAGAAAAATCTGCTGTTCCGTAGTAAACTGAAATCTTACTCGACCCATTGGTCCCATAGAGAAAGTTGTCTGATCATCCTCTAAAAAAAACTGTCAGTATATTAAGTTGAACCCTGTATATAATACTCAAAATTTATTACTCTAAAAGCCTGAAATACGACAAATAGACCAATGAAAATATACGAAATGCCAACCAGAAAAGTTTAATTTGAAGAGTTTTATGACAGAAATTTGACCGAAGATCTTGTGAAGTGACAAGTGCGGTCGTTTAATTTAAGGGAATTACTAAACAGAGGCCGTTCACGTAATAAATTGCGACGGGACTAATACTGCGAGACGTAATAAAGTTTGAGACTGAAGCTTGTAGCCATTAGGGGAGCGTGGCGGCGGCGGCGCGGGCGTATGGCCGCGTGGCCGTGGCCAAGATGCGGGATGGTGCGGGAATAAAGCAATAGCGGTGTACAATTAGACTAGATTCGACCAGAAATAGGTTGCTGGGATAGTTGGATAAATTTTATTCTTTGGCGTAGTGGCTCAGTAGCAAATTGAAAAAAGCAATTCCCCGGTTTGGAAGATTACGGGTTCAAGTACCGCCTCAGACCTAAATTTTCAATTTTTAATTTGATTGGATTAAACCATCTGCTCGATAGATATCTAAGTAACCAGAGCATCTTCTTACCTTCTTACCCACTTCATTTCGAACTTACCCTTAAAATATACCGTAATAGAGATCTATTACAAATTGCAGTAATTCTCCGACTGTCGTGCTGTTATTTAATTGGTCATCAATGATTGAGTCTTTGAAATCCTCAGATTCTGCGTTTACAGCATATTATAACGAAGGACTAACACTAAAATAAATTCAATTCTCCTCATCTGCTTCGTCTCACAACTCAAACCTCGCCTCTATTATCAGAAATTACCCACTTATCATTCCTAGTTGCGGCGCTATTATAACAGTCAATTATAGACTCCTTGAGACCGGCTTTTGCCTTCACCGCATATTATGACAAGGCAACGTCTAACCCTGAAAGTACTTAAGTAGTCTTCAACGCATAATACACAAAACATAATCTCTTAGTACACAACGTAGAAATTCCCAGCTTATTTCCGGTGCTTTTACCTTAACCGAATATTGCACAAAACAGAGCACAATATCTTTAAAATACATATCTTCTAAACTATCCGCTTCGTCTTGCAACTCATGCCTCGTCTCTATTACCTATAGCAGAAATTTCTCGCTTATTATTCCCGGCTGCGGCGCTATTATCACGGAGGTCGCCCGTGATGGACTCCGTGGGGCCATCGGGCGTTACATCTGCCTTCGCGGCATCCCAGGCCTCGTTATATCCTTATCAGCCTCATACTGATGACGTTTTGTATTATTTTCTGCTTGTTAATAAGGTTCTTAGGTTCAGATACTTTGTTTAGAGAAAAGACAGAATTTGTTAAAGTTGGAATAATTAATAAATATTAAAATTTAAATATTTTGATACTAGTTCAGATAATTTTCGTGGAGGTCAGTAACTTTATTGAAACTACAAACTCCTTTGGATCCACAATCTTAGCCAAAATTGTTTTTACTGTAATCAGACTTATAGAATTGAGCATATAATAAGCAACACAATTTCTGTTAAAATGAAGCATGTTTCCCATCAATGTGGTCTATACAAATAACATTTCCCATTTGATTGCAAACACGCAAAGCAATTTCAATTGGTACAGCCAAAGTTCGTTAAGTCAGATGTAAACATTCAATATCTGACTATGAAGTATGGATATGAAGCAGCCATGAAAGTAGCTAACATTTGCGCAAAAACATTATCCTCCTGCTGGGGCAGTCGGGTAAAAATGTAAAAGAGCTTCGGTTTCCAGCTGTAAAGTCGCATGTGAATAGTAGCCGATGAAGTGCGGGCTCGCGCTCGCGCTCGCGGCAATTAATATAAACGCTCTTCGAGTGCATTGTTAACTCCGCATTGTTCCCTCTCTGGAACCGACTGCCGCCTGCTAAATGGATAAACTTGTTCATTAATTCAACCGATTTAACTTGATAAATGTTTGGTTATCTTCGAGGAGCCCACGGCACGTGCTAGTAATGGATGGCTGGGAGCTAATGTCTCGTTTTGATACGTACGTCGGTTGAGGAAATTGAGCAATCAGGGAATTATGTCATCGGCCTTTGAATGTGGGATCTGAAGTACGGTCTCGGTCTGAACCATGGTTACAGTGAATATTAATCGTAAAATTCAGCTTCTGTATGTATGTTTGAAAGTAGTGAATTATAAGAATATTGAAGAATTTGTATTACCTGTGCAAAATATTAAACATGTTTTTTTATTCTCTTGCAACAAACTATACAACGTGTTAATGAATAAGCGCAAAACCTCATACACCCCAAATGATTTATAACAAAATAATTAGATTGAAACAATAATTTCATTATTTTAATAGTTAAAATATAAAGTTATTCACATTTTAAGTTTTGAAGCAAAAATGATTTGTTATCATTTTAGCAATGAATGAAAACGCTAACGTGCTCATGTATAAATTTTAAGAGTATTGTTTTGGTATAAAGTAAGGTGAGAGTGCCCGAGCGGTGGGTTTACATGGAGTTCAGTAAATTTAAAATTTTACAAACAATTTATATAATATTTTGAACAAAAAATCCCGTGTTGAAAACATGATAATTCGATTCTGCTCTCGATTCCAAATACTTACTAGTTTTGCGTTAATTCATTAACACGTTGTATATCAAGGGAATATAAACAGAAAAGAAAAGAAGGATAAACAGATCAAGAATGGAGTTTTAAGCGAAGATGCCCAATTTTTGTCGATGGAGTTTTTTTGTTCTAGCTTCAATAACCGCAACAAGATATGGAGAATTACGAAGCACGAACATCCACCTTCTGCATACTCCTCCGGAAACCGGAAAATGAGACTCGATGCGGTTCATATTATACCTATATGGTGAAAGTTTTACATAAATATAACTAGCTACCCACCCCAGCTTCGCCTGGGTGGGATCTATGAATATTATGCGGTGAACTCGGGTAAGATCGGACGGTTTTTCGGTGTGTTGGAAGAAAGTTGAAAAACATTTTTCTGCTATCTGGCAAACGTTCCTAAAGAACTATAGTGCATATCGTTCACAATAAAACGAAGTTTAGCTACGAATTCTTTTGCTTTTCTAACTACAGCAGTTTTGGCCTGGCACGTGTTCAAAGTAATGGAAAAATGTTTTTGCAAAAAGACGCTCTCGGACATAGATATTGTCTAATGTCGCTTCTATAGCATGAAGAATTTGGTCTATAATCCAATCTTAACTTACGAAAATCCCAATGCCTCCGAAATTTTTTCATGGCCCGTTACACTCTACCTATACATCGTAGCAGCAACTGCGGTATAGAGAAAGAGGCAGTATGAAATAGCGTCTCACGCTCTGTTACTACTAATACAAAATTCCGACGCATTCTCGTAATATTTGATTTCTCCGATCTAACTTCCGATCCGATCTCACCCGAGTATACCTTACACATTAACTTTCCGGAAGATACTCTCAATCATCGTGAAAACCGTATCAAAATCCGATGCGTGTTTTAGAAGAGGTAAACGGATTGATGAGGTATCAGGTTATAATTATGAAGTCAGGTGAAAGCATTGTTCCTACCTATAGTATAGTACACGTATAGTATGACATTTCACAGAAAAACGCGCAAAATAATACCGAAAACTAAACTATACTACATTCAAAATAACAACGAAATTTTTAGGCTATTTTGCATTACAGAGACAGAGATTTTGAAACTTCCTCTCAATTATTCTTAGAACAGCTTTAATAGCATCCAAGATATATCGGATAGTATATGTATCCAATAAATTACATACATTTGGTAATCAGAATTAGCCAGAAAGCTAAATAGGAATCGGAAAATCTCGTCGTCCTTATTTGGAACTTATAGGTACTGTTCCTTATAAGCCATATTTCGGTGTAAATCTAGTCTACCTAAACCAACCAGACGGTTCAGTTCTTATACTAGTAGATAGAGTACTGAAACTGTCAGACTGCGTTGCGGTAATCCCGCGGGATCCTCGTGCGATGCTTCAGTCTAGGATACTTCGGATCTGACGTAATGCGGATCAGCCTGTTCTCACCTAGTTTAGCCTTTTCCATTTCTTTCCATATTCCCGACGTGAGCCGAATATCTGTTAGCGAATCAATTGCATAAACAATTTTAGACTGAGAGTGCGAAATAAAATACGATTTTTATATTCTTAGGATTCGGTAGCCTATGAGTAGAAAGTTTAAATTTTCATAGAGTATAGGTATATGCTCCGACTATATTCCCCGAGGGGGTAGTCAGAGATATTCTGAAACCTCAAAACATCCTTCACCAGTGGTACCGAAACTCTGTCCAGTGTGACGGGGAGTAAACCCACATAATGGACAGTGGGTACAATACATGCGTCGAAATTGAAGCATGCAGGTTTCCTAACGATGTTTTCCTTCACCGAAAAGCCAGTGGTGTTACAAATCGTACATAAATTCCGAAAAACTCATTGTTACAAGTCGGTCTGGACGGGGATCGAACCATCGCCTCCTGCACGGCAGGCAAGGTTACTCGCCACTGGACCACCACGGCTGCAAATTTTCATAGAGTAATATGTTAAATTTCCTAACAACAACAAAAAACTCGAAAGTAAAACAACCAAACCTTTAATGATAAAACTCACAAAGTGTGAGTCGAGCTCGCGCTAAGAATACCAAAGAAAACAAAATTTTGTTGGTTAATGTGAAGAGTGTTGGTATGAGGACAGTATACACGATATACGTCTCGATATGGAAGCAAGTGAGTGATCTGATGTTATTAAATTTAAATTTGGTTCGGTTATTGCCTGCTTAGTGATCATTATATCTCAATTCGAGGAAGCCTCATCTGTTAAACTTTGACGCAATGCAAAAGGAAAATTTTATAATGCGTAAGAACGTAAATACATAATCTGGTCAAAACAAGCTCCATACACCTTAACGTTTTGTTTTATGCTGTAATATTGAGTTGATTATAATAATTTAAGTTTGAGAATTTTAATACTTTTTAATTTTATTATTACTTAAGACATTTAACGATTTTTTTATTTGATGTAATGGAAACTGAGGTACAAATAAGGTGGTCTTATACATAGGTAAAAAAATACAAAGATAAAAAGAAAAGTAAATGAAAAAGAACCCTATAATTTTATGAATTCCTAAGTTGACGTTGATTGATATAATGTAATTTTTATGATTTTGTAATAGTTCGTATGTTTTCTTTAATTTTGCCGTGCCCTCTCAGGGTGCATGAGCAGTACTAAAATATTTATGTTAACACCCATGTAATCGTGTAAAGCGATAAAGATTATGATCATATTGGTTTAATATCACGTCACACGCCTTCATAAGAGCAAATTTTACGAATGCAAACAAGAGTGACTCAAAAGTCTATGTGTGAGAACGAATCGATACTACAAACTGAACCGTCAACTGTCGAGCTCAACAAGTTGCGATTCCTTCTATTTACTCGCGAGGCTTTTATCTCGATCACTTGCTGGTGTTTTTGAAATGTTGCTAACAACGTACTCTGAGGAAACAAGACACTATTGTTCGGGGAATCGTTGTTTGAACAGCACTGAGACAGACACATTCGGGAAATTGGACAAACATGGTGATTGTCACCGAGCTCCGGTGATGCCGGAACGTCTTTAGAAACGGAGAATGTTCGCTAGATTTATTATAAACAATATTACAGACATGCAGTTTATATTGTTTTCATGTATGTTTGTATAATCACAATAATATTAATAAATTTGATAGATTTGAACACTGGTTCAAACTCAGTTGCCATCGCTGCCGGAGCAGATTTTTCTGTAGATCAAATAAAGAAAGTGCGAAAATTTTGGCCTGTAGTTGTGAGAAACTATGGTTCATTTTCTTATCAAACTAGAACGGAGAAACTTATTACATAAACATTGAAATTATGACAAACCATTGATATCTCATATGACTGAACGTATTTACGCAAACACACACACACACACAACAATCAAAATAATTTGTCAAACACCCATAGGTAATTTAAAGCCACAATTACAAGTAACTTATAGTGCTAACCTACCATTCTTGCAGAAAACTTTATTTTACTCACACTCGGTTGCAGAAACATTCATTAGAGTTAATCCTCCATTGAATCTCTTGCTAGCTTTTACTACTTCAACAAGACAAAAAGTGACAGCAAGAGATTTAATGGAGGATTAACTTTAATGAGCGTTTCTGCAACGGAGTGTTAATCTTTTTAATTTGAATTTGCTTTCCCGCCACATTTAGCTAGGCTTAAGCCTAGTGTGGATAATTGTAAATCTTTTTTCGGTTAACGACGGTGATGTCAATGTGCAATACCTAAGCAATAAATAATTTGAATTTGTTGTATATATGAACTAAATTTACCTAAGTGAAAGTGCTCATTGAAATAAATATTATTGTATTTAATGAAAAATTGTAAAAAAGCTTAAAGATATCATTAGTTTTTATCAATACAAATTGTAAGGACTATTGTAGACTATTATGTATTATTATGACTATTATTATGTATTATTGTATACATAACTTTAGCTTAAGAATTTATATTCTAATAGTTATTAAGTCGTGTTATGTTTCTGGCCGCATCTTCTCTACAGCGACAACACGTTCCGACGCGGTGGTAGCTTTAAAAAAGCTTTGACGTTTGATAAGTGTGCTGCAAGCTCCTATATTGAATAAATTATATTGACTTCGACTTTTGACTTTGACTTAAGGTAAATCCGATTAAGAGTTTAAGTTTCAATGGACACAACGCTACTAACCCAATTTAAATAAATGCTCACCGGAGTATATTTAAGAATTGCGTGACTAGTTGTTCCACACAGTGCTGTGTGGCCCACTATTTTATTGTTTACGAAAAGTGGTCCACCAGAATCTCCTGGGAGAGATGTGTGTTTTCTGTTCGCACACGGTGGAGCTACGCACACAAATGGTCCACTTCTGTCTCCCAACCCATCACATGTAACAATAGCTGCATCTCCAATTTGAAGCGGCTTTACATCATATTTTTTGAACTCCACTGTTTTGTTATAGTTTTTTGCTTTCCTATCAAACGTCAAGCCGAATCCTGCGTATCTCGCACGGAGTCCCATCAACGATTTATAATCTATAGCCGATAATATTCCGTAATCATCTAAATTGACTTTCTCTACCAGCAATAATGCTATGTAATTTTTTATGTCATATAAATTCTCTCAAGTTTTATACTGAATGTACGAAGGATGCATTTTTGCTTTGAGGACTTTGGTATATGATTCCGTTTGGTTCCAGCGCACTGTCATATTTCCATATCTTACAAGTTTCAAGTTTTCAGAAAGGTAATGGACAGCGGTTAGTACCCATTGATAAGGCTGCCTGTACATAGTCTAAGAGGTCGCCTGTGTCCCTCTTTTTGGAGATTGACTACGTATGGGTATTCGTTGTTGACGTTATCGACGCCGTACATGACCCTTAAGAGAAGTTTATTCCGAACGCGTAAATGCGCGCTGCATACAAACGAAGTCTGGTGATATTTTCAATACGGTGATATAAGAAACAATCTAGAAACAAATCTCTATGCTTGTATCGCGTCCGATTTTCGTTAAAATATACAGTTTCAATGCTAGGATTAATTTAAGATTTGTATGGAAATCTTTGAGGCACTGTAACTTTAAAATTGTACATTTTAAGGAAAATCTGGCACGATACAAGCATTGAGATTTGTTTCTGCAAAATTTAATTGAGTTTAATTGGTTAGTATTGAATATATCACCAGACTTCGTGTGTATGGAGCGCGCCAACAGTAATGTACCCTTAAATGGATACCGGACTCGTAAGCGAATATATCACGTGAAATCATCAGTATCATATACATTACTACGAGTGTAGGCAATGATGACATTGTTTTAGAATATTTTAAGGAATTAAATTAAATTTTAGGTATGTATCGTGAAAACGCGAACAGACGTGAAAGAGTGTGTTGAATTGAAATTGTAAATAAAAATTTTATGTTATTATTCTCTCTTGGTAGTAGTCGTTACATAAAAACCACGTCAGAGGCCGTAAGGCGGTCTGAAAAAACTCCGACACCATTTATTCTTTGTAGGGTAACGAAGGTAAACACAGCGGCGGTATTTGTGAACCACTGATACTTAATGCATGTCATATTAATGTAATACTTTTCAATACTGAGAGTTTAAAAGTTTTTTCATCCCCCCATCTCGGAAAGAGTAATTTTGCTCTTCGATATCTGAGTGCAAATCTGATTT
This sequence comes from Agonopterix alstromeriana, assembly GCA_963924505.1. Taxonomy (NCBI): domain Eukaryota; kingdom Metazoa; phylum Arthropoda; class Insecta; order Lepidoptera; family Depressariidae; genus Agonopterix; species Agonopterix alstromeriana. Next base: position 19,364,172 of record OZ004667.1, read on the forward strand.
TATCCACTAGAGGATTAAAGTAAATTGAATTCAAAACATCCTTAAACCTATTTACTTCTCCCTCCATGGTACCGATTTTTTTTTGCATTTAGTCATTGCCTCGCTGAGGTGGGATGAAAAGTTACGTGTTGCACTCGAGTGCAAAGATTTTTCACCTCGTGCTCTTTTAATTCCCTCGCTGACGCTCAGGATTCTAATTTTGGAATCACTCGATATTAGGATCCTTCGCTTGCTCGGTCATCCAAAGCAACTTTGCACCTGCAATTTACTTTATCCTCTAGTGGACAAAAGCTGTTTTTGTCCACTAGAGGATAAAGTAAATTGAATTTAGAACTTCGTGTGCACTAAGTTTGTGAATTTAAAACATCATTAAACCTATTTACTTGTCCCTCCATAGTGCCGAATTTATCATACAACCTTTCTTTTTATTTTTTCGTTTAGTCATTTCCTCGCTGAGGTGGGATGAAAAGTTACGTGTTGCACTCGAGTGAAAAGATTTTTTACCTCGTGCTCTTTTGATTCCCTCGCTAACGCTCAGGATTCTATTTTTTTTATTTTAGAGTCCTTCGCTTGCTCGGTCATCAAAATTGAGCACGCGGTTAAAAAGAAACTTCGTACTCTTGTATAACAAATAACTATTGTAATCTTTAACTGTATTTGTAAAATAAACTTAAATTTTTTTTAGTAAGAATTTTATTTTGCAAATAATGTAGTTCGAGATTTTGCAAGTTTCACATAAAATTTCCTTTTGGCATCTCGATCCGTTTTCCGTGGGCGGGCAGTAAGCTTTTTCATCTTGTTTTAAATTGTTCGCATCTCGACTTCCTAACACGATAACAAGATAGTACTTAGCCCAAAATGTTGCCAACATCATGAATTAATATAATTTAAATGCTTTTGTGTTCTTTAGACTTACTTATTAGAAACTTTTACGCGGACGGGATTTTTGATTTTTTTTAATTTACTTTTTTATTTTACACTTTTCAGTTTTTTCAATTTTAAATCGTCATAGATCCTAGACGGTCTATCGAAATGAAAAATGATAAGGTTAGCCAATCTCACTCCATAATGTTATTTTTCTTATCATGTCAATGGTTCTATAGTGGTGTCATAACATTATTATCATAATATTAGGTACATAACATATTTACAAACTATTAAAATGTTCTTTCTCGTCTTTATTTAATTCAAATATTAATAACAAACTAACAATAAACTTACGCTATGTTAATAAATAGACAACGCAATATGCATGTGCATTGTTATGGAGATCAAATGAACTGATGAAGCACGAGCAATAAAACAGTGGATGTGACGTGGAGAGGACATTAGTAGCGTGTGCAGTCGACTGTACATTACGCTTCCACTGTGCAGCTAATGTTCAGCCGCAGTGTCACAGGGGTCATGTCTACCATTAATTCATTGTATGCTGATTCTAATGTTAACAAGGTGTAAGTTTAGGCAGTTGAATTACTTTAAAGGGTGATGTACTCGTGATGCTGAACAACTTCCCCCAAGGAACCTTTAGGAAATTAGCAAAAACAAATGGGTATGAGTAAAGGTATTTTCATTTTATAACAGTCGTGGCCACCAATCAAAGTATTGTATAATTATTGTACTATAAAAACAAACATATTGTAATAAACACTTATGACCTAGCTCGCATCGGAGCTGTGATATTGGACTCTAAAGGTTCATGAAAATGTATCCAAAGCCTTTAAGAATCAACTCATTTTCAATCCATCAAAAACATATTACCTAATCAGCAAAATAGACCGTAAAGAAATACAGGAGATACAAAACAAGGCGGTCTTAGCGCTAAAAAGCGACTTCTCTCATAGACCTTAGAAGTTAATTGTACCTTAATACCTCCGATGCAGCCTAGCAATGAATGTGATGTTTTTTAATGTATTTTGAAAGGTCCTCTAAACACCTATACCAAAAAAAAAAAATCCCTATACAACCTTAATTATACTCATTTGAACTTGCCATACTAAATCGGTTTACCGAAAGTTTCTATCAAAGCATGTTTTTTTTGCGAAGTTTCTTTATGTTTCTTAGCGAAAGTTGTTCCGCATATTGAGTACAATCACCGTCTGAAATGATGCAACTGTCTACATTTACACCCCTTATAATACAATATGTCAATGGATCTAATCATAAGTTGCGTGGTGGAATATCGCCTGCATCCTCTGTCGTAAGTATCCTTGTGTATTCCGTGGTAATACTAATCTCCTTTCTTTCCTTTGATTGTAAAAGGGATTAGCGAATTCAGGGGAATAAAGGATTAATCAGGTTTTCAGATACTGTGCAAAGTGGATAAAAGGTAGTTTTGAAAACCAAATGGGACAGAAAGGGGACGAAGTGCTGATTGGAATTAATAAAATTCTTTCTCAGAGAGCCACGAAAAGATTGCATATTCAATCTTTTAAAACTGACAAACTTTTTTTTGCTCGTTACAATAAAATTATCATATTTTTTAACTTCCCTGAAATATGTATTTCGAACTTTTATACACAATTTAACACTGAGCTTGCAACAATGTACGAATTTGTCACACAGCACGGTCTACTTGCTGGGTGAAAATAATCATAAGCACACAATACAAAGCATACGATTAAGTTGTTCCACCTTAAATGACTTGTATGATTAATAGTTTCCTAAGTACCTCCATGAAGTCTTCAACCAAAAGTTTACTCACGTATTCAGTTTTGAATCATTAATTAATAATGTTCAAGTTAATAAATCATTACAAAGATTAGTGTTGATAAGTTTCATCGTGAATGGAGCGTGCTTGAATAGTTTGCTTAACATTCCTGTGCAGTGGAAGTAGCAGTGAGAACACAGAATCGGTATTTTCATGAAATTATTGGATCCGTCTATAAATTTTTTAAAAACTACTTAAATAGTGGAAGTGAAACTACACCGCGGTATCCGGTCATTAGGATTAGCAATATACATAATATGATTAATTCACTAGGTCAAAATTAAACCTTTGTAATAGGCTTATAACTACAGTGCAGGGATACAGGTGTAATAAAGGCAGTCTGGATATCAAAATGATTGTTGGTTCGTAGTACATTACTTCCTCAAAAAAGTTGTTTTAATTAAAACGGTAATCTGAAGACAGCTATGAAATTCCTTAAAGGCTTTATCAGAGAGATCATAATCAGTACACGAAATTGAATAGGCAATAATTATTGCAGTGTTTAGTAGTCGTGAATTAATCAAGTCAAGTTCAAGGGTGTAACAAAACACTCTAGTAATATTTAAAGAGGTGGCTAGGAACATATAACTGACAAATTTTCACTATCGAGCCAAAGTCGAAAAGAAAAATCTTATCTTTCACACATTTCGAGTCGAGAAGGTGCCATAGTATTGTATGAAAAAAAGTAAAAAATTTAAAGTAAATTATATCCTGTAGAATAAACCATTTTATTCATGTCACAAAAGTAGAATAATCACAAAAATATAGTGGTCAGCACAAGCGGCGTCTTCGCCTGTAGAATCCCACTGCAGGGCAAAGGCCTCCTCTCACGAATTAGGGTGACAGGGAGTGGACCATACTCCACCAGTACGTATTGGTGGAGGCAAATTGTATGTGTTGTTGTTGTGGTTTGTAGGAAAGAACAGATGTTTTTCGCATTTTCGATGATGGTTCCTTAAAGAAGATGGTCTAAACCACTCCTTTAAATATTACAAGGATGTTTTGTTACACCCTGTAGGACTAAAGATTACAGAATATTTTCTAACCCCGTTTAGTAACTAGCTGGATTACGTAACCACATACTTCATCTTGTTACCACTACACGAATGTGTGATATAGTAATCACCCTCACGTAAGGTGCTTAGAGAACGGAAGATTGTAAAACGTGATGATAATCATACGTAATCTCCTGCTAGCTCAGCCCTACTAACACGTATGAGTTAGCATACAGGGTCCTTCTTTATATGCTGACACTTTTTAAGGGGATGATCAGACCGTCAAACTGAACAACTTTCTCTATGGCACCAACATCCAAAAGCGAAAAAAAATCAGCTGTTCTATACAAAACCGCAAACCTACTCGAGCCAAATGTATGAGACAGCAGATTTTTTTTTTCGCGACTTCAATTTTGGTCACATAGAGAAAGTTGTTCAGTTTGATGGTCTGATCATCACCTTAAAAAGTGTCAGCATATTAAGAAGAACCCTGTATAAACTTGGGTAGGCTCTAGGGTAGGCTAGACATAAGGGGTCCATTAAAGATGGAGTAAAGGATGTCTACTCAAAATGCCTTTCAATTGTGCCCTGCAACCCACGATATTTCATGGCGACCGTGACTTAGTACACGAGTGAATTTCAAGCAACGATGAAGACGACCATGGGAGCTGATCAAAGTTACATACTGTTTACTTAATTTACCAATGGATGGATTAGAAAATGAATTTGAAGATATGAGACTAGTACCTGTGCCGGTTCTGGCACGCTGGTTGAATTCCTTGCTAACAAAATGTGATATACAACGTGTTAATGAATTAACGCAAAACTAGAAAGTAGTTTGTTTAGAATCGAGAGTAGAATCGAATTATCATGGTTTCAACATAGGTAATTTTTTTCAAAATATTTGATAATTTGTTTGTAAAATATAAAATTTACTGAACTCGATCTCATCCCTCCGCTCGGGCACTCTCACCCTACTTACTACCAAAACAGGATTCTTAAAATGTATCCATGAGCACGTTAGCGCTTTCATTCATTGCTGAAATGATAACAAATCAATTTTACCTCAAAACTTAAAATGCGAATAACTTTAAATTTTAACTATCAAAACAATGAAATTAATGTTTCAATCGAAGTATTTTGTTATAAATCAGTTGGGGTGTATGAGGTTTTGCGCTTATTCATTAACACGTTGTAGATTACTAAGCCTTTTAAGATTACTAAGGCAAAACGTTGCAACGATCTAACAGCGAGGCTGTGTGCTGCTGTAATCACGAACAGAATAGTGAAATATCTAGGGTTGCAGGGGTGCAATTGAAACACACTTAGGCTGGACATTATTTACTCCATCTTTGATCGACCACTTATCACTAGTTAACCTAAGCTTATACATATACTATCTCGTACGTGTTAGGGGAACTGAGCTAGGAAGAGATTACATTAGATTATAATCACGTTTTAACTATCTTCTGCTATCTCAGCACCTTACGTGACTACTATATCACAATAGGTACGAAGTTGATCGCAAGTTGCGAGTTACATCGAAAATCTTTCAGCTAATCGCTCTTCATTGTCTCTGCCGGATTGGAGCCAATTACCTACGCGACCTCGCGTCGCATCGTGACCGACATTTTATGTTTGAGAATATCTTAAGGCTATTTTTATATTCGCTAAATGATTTTTATCAAAGACAGTCAAGTGCGGGTCGGACTCGTGCACTAAGGGTTCCGTGCCACCACTCAAAATATTTACCAAAAATGTGTTTTTTCCGGGATCCTTAGCGCAAGCCGGACACACACTTGAACAGTTTTAATTATATGTCGTTTATATTTTTAGAGTTTGCAATATAATCACACGAAGTTTTGATGATTGCGTCTAATACCGTTTTCACAATAGAGCAAAATAAAAATAAACAATGAAAAAAACGAGTTTTGTTTAGACCAGGGACCAATTTTTTTTTTCTTTTTATTAATATGTTCAATGTCAAATGTTCTGTGAAAAACCGGCTACCTATTAGGGTACAAAAGTACAGAAAATTCCCTTTGAAGTTAATATATACGGATGGTCGGACGGACAACGTCCTTTGGGTCCGAAACTCTAATTTTAATACTTTATTCAAAAAGTTAGCCCTCGATAAGATAGTTTCACAAAACACCGTTTATAACCTGCCTCCTAAGTAATGACAGATTTTTTCAGTTTGGAATTAGCCTTTTACTATGTACGGATCCTCTTACTTGGGCGTTACAAAACTAAGCACGTTTCAGAACAATCATCATCAATATCAGCCTATATACGTCCCACTGCAGGGCACAGGCCTACCCTCAGGGAGGGTGTATGGACATAAGTCAACCATGAGTGCCCAATGCGTATTGGTGGACTCCTCACACGCATCAAAATTTCTTCTTCTTGATGCAGATGTTTTTCCTTCACCGTTTGAGAGTAAAAACTCATTGACATCCGCACTGATGACATGTCAGGACAATGGAAAACATTAATTTGTAACCAGAAATTCGTCAAAAGAATTCGTTCGCTGTTCCAGGATTAATATCAATTTAATGAACAAAATTCTGTGATGGCGAGTACTAAAGTGCTCCATGACGCAATATCCACGGCTTCGTAATTCAATATCTTTTCGTCCGTTATTAAATTTAACTCGCGTCTATTTTATGAATCACATTTTTTGAGAGGCGCCTGAGTGGTGCTTCGGTGATCATTATATTTGAAGTGCTTTAGACGACGACGGCAAAGCAAGATAACCAATATACCTAGGTTTTAGATAATGCTGCTAGATGTCTATGTTCGTTAAACCAAGTCAGGCTATTTTCTATTATCTCATCTCATCTCATCTCATCTCACTAATATTATAAATGCGAAGGCTTGTGACGATGTTTGTAAGATTGTATGTTTGTGGCTTAATCACACATAAACGGCTGAACGGATTTGGATGACATTTGGCACACAGATAAAATATGTTCTAGATTCACACGTAGAATAGTTTTTAAAGTGCATGCAGACGGAGTCGCGGGCTTCAGCTAGTATTTTTATATAAATAAAATAAATATCTTTGTCCACTATGCGTTCGTAAGATCTTCGTCTTTGCGTTGAAACTTTGGTAGGGTTGTTGTGCACACACGGAGAAAGGTTTCTAAAAAATATGGCTTAGTGTTTGTCGGGAAAAAAAGAAAATTTCAATGCATACTGAGCACAGCTATACTTCATTTCAAATAAGGACGTAAAGATTTTCCGATTGCTATTTAGCTTTCTGGCCAATTCTTATTTGCAAATATAATTTATTTATCATAAGGATTATACTATCCGACATATCTTGGACGTTACTAAAGCTGTTCTAAGAATAAATGAGAGGAAGTGTTTCAAATCTTTGTTTCTGTAATTCAAAATAGCCTTAAAAATTTCGTTGTTATTTGAAATGGAGTACAGTTCGCTTATAAATGGTAGTTTTCGTAAGTTGACCGTACTAGTTTGCCTCGTTTCCCCTAAATATTAATGGAATAATATTATTATAATAACATTAATATTTACGAAAACGACCATTTAACCAACTCATGAAAAAAATTTTTAGAACAAAATGTTAAGTAGTTTGTAGAAAAAGTTTCTCTAATAGACTTGTACTAAACTTGCAGGAGCAGGAGTTTGGTAGAAACTTTGCAAGAACTGGCAGCACGCTATCATTTCACGCACATTGTGTCGCTCGGCGGCAAAGTAACAAATAAGTACTTACTTAGCAACTTTGTTCCAATATCCCTTCTACTATCGGAGCCTTTCTTTAAGAACACAGTTGATATTTTGGACATTTTCTCACAGATTATTCATCATCAGCCTACTACAAGCCTATCGCCTATAGTCGGTTTACTCGTTGCTCCACTCCAGCACGGCTAGCATGCCACCCACGAGAAAGAGTTTAAACGAGAAAAACGTCATGCGCGCTCTTTCTGGCATATGTAATATAATAAAGATGGAGGCACATCTCAATTTTTATCTTTTTCTCGGGGGTGGCATGCGATGGCTACAGTCAAGATAACACTATTTAGAGCGTACTGTACTTCTTTATGCACGAGCAGCCTTGGACTTTACAACGCCTTGCAGGTCCAGTTAACGCGATCAGGGTGCTAGTTGGGCTGCGTGGAGCCAAAATCGAAAAAAAAAGAGCTGTTTCGTACAAAACTGCAGTACTCGACTCAAAAAGAAAGAAATAATAAATGTTTAGGACAGATGATGTTTATTTAAAAAAAATCGACGTCTCCGTAGTGAATGTTGTTCAGTTTGATGGTCTAATCCACCCCTTTTATATCACTAGGATGTTTTGTTACACAATGTATAATTCAATATTGTATATTTAGCTCTTTTTTCTTTTTTTATAATCTTCTTCTTTTGTCAGGTGCGCGATGACATATCATATAGTTTGACTTGCAATCGATCGTTATGTATAATTAGTATAATTTTTTTCAAAGGTGTGTTGTAGAGTTTCTGGTCGCATCTTATCTACAACGATGACATCTTTCGACGCTGTGGTATCGTCATAAAAATTACTTTAGAAATATATCTTTATGATACTATTTTGAATAAAAGATTTGAATTTAATTTAATTGTATTGTAGACTAATCCAATGTCGATCAATTATTCTATGCATTTGAAATAATTTATACAGGGTGAAATTTGAAAACTGAACCCATTAAATTGAACAACTTTTACTATGAGAGCAAACCGATTATTCCATACTAAACTGATATTTTTACTCGACTCGACTGTATGAAACAGCAGATTTTTGTTGCTCCAATCGGTTTGCTCCCATAGTAAACTTGTTCAGATTGATAGGTAGACTCTTAGTTTAAAAAGATGTTAAATTTTACCCTGTATACTCCAAATTCACCACTTTATGAATGAAACAGTAAGTAGCTGAAATATTCAGCGCATCAATCAGCCGCCCCCCACCCCCCAGAGAGCGAGGGGGTGCGGGGCGCGGGTAATCTGCCGCTCGTTAATCACTGATTATGCCATCAGGCTTTAAGCAATTACTGACACACCCGCCCCGAGTCGCTGAACTTTTAGTTAATCGTCTTAAGTGGGGTCAAGTTGAAGGAAAACTTACATATTCGGAATAGGACACGATTTGTGGGTCAACTGTTCTTAATTGATTTACATACAAGCACTCAACGACGATAATCCTCAGGAATTTCGAGTTCCGAAACGTATCTCACAACTACAAATTATAATTTAATTCAGCGAGCAGTTGTAGTAACGCTTTGGGACTTTGTTAGTGCTGAAAGTAGTATTCATTAAAAAAAAAAATATTTTTAATTTGAACTGACTTAACGTCGGACTAGGGCCAAGGCTCGCCAGCGTCTGAGGTATGGCGCCTCGATAAAAGTTTTATCGCGCATGCTATCTTGTTCGTTCGCTCGCAAAAAACAGAGAGCTAGGGTGCGAAAGCGCTTTATCGCGCCCCGCTATGCCGTGGTTGCAGGTCTCTTAAATCATCGATCACGATGATTAGAGGATGTTGAAACAATAAAATGAAATTGTCCAATATTATAAGACCATTTTAATAAAGCTTGCGAGACGTACCATTTGTCAAACAAAACACAAAACCAGAACCATCGACAGACAGCCATTCCATAGAGCACAGCTCATTCATTTGGTTGCATGTAAATTTCAAATGGCCTCTGATTTAATTTTCGATTTACACTGCCAAATGTACTTCACGAAGTAAGGAGGTGCGTAAGATGAAATACGAAATGCGCTCAAAAAGTGCACCGGTCTCATTAAAATTTATGCATGAAATTCTATTTTGCAATAATTTACAGTGCAGTGTAAAGAACGTATGTTTAGTTTCAAAAGACTTTATTTATAATATTAAGAATAAAACAGACTTTAACGCAACGCCAGACGCAGATGGCATTAATTGCTTGAAAAGGTTTTTAAAACCCTATTAAAATTCAACTCCGAGTCTACCCTCACACATATATATACACACACGTACACAGTGTCCTTAAAATAAACGTTTTCATTATAAATTGGACGCTTAATAAATATTAACCAAGTCGTTGGAATGAAAGAAGCGGTCGGTTTAATTGTGGTCCCTTTATGTGAGCTTGAAAGGGGGTTATTGTGTGTGGCGTACAATGAGCCCGGCCGAGCGGCGAGGCGCGACGCATCCACCCGAAGACTACGCGACTGATCAGCGATTGTAGGCTGCGGTTCTATTCACCGGCCGGTAGCGGCTGTCGGCGTCATGTTATAACAAGATGCCACACCAAGATGCTCAAGTTCGTTACAGTTACGGCCTTACTAATTAACTTAACAGCCTATGTGAGGTGGCGAACACAGTGTGGAGGAACTACTGTGGAAGGTTCCTCCGGTGAAAAGGGAAGACCTTCCGCCAGGCTAGGTGTGAAGCCTGGGGACCGGCCGTGGTCCAACAGATCTTAGTTGGACCTTGTATATATATCGAATCTCTGTGATTATTTCTCTTGCGCGATTCATGTCTTGTATACGATTATGAACCTTATGTGTAGCGTCTAACGGGTTACCAATGTAATGTCGCAAGTTGTCTTACGTACACATTTCGGAGTGCGACCGTAGCGCCATCTGTTAGCTTTGTTGCTATAACTTGTGGGCGTAGACGTCTGTGGCAAGTTCCCACAACAGCATAATGTGTGTGGCTGTAGATTTAAATATATAAAGGCAGTGGGCTGCTGCGATCAGATTCGAGAATATTACTTGCATTCCCATTTTCCGAGAAAACCGTCATGCGCGCTCGCTTTTGCATACGCAAAGTAACAAAGACAGATGTACGTCTCGATCTTTGTCGTCTAGGCCCCCTGATTTTGCGTCCTGTTTTTATTGTATGTAAGAATGCACAGAAATACGCACGCACACACATGCAAACATGCACGCACGCATGCACGCAGGCGCGCATGCTCATGTTTCGTACATAACGAATGACATACCAAGAAAAGGCATGTATACATGCGTGCAAGCATGTATACGTGTATATGAACATGTATGTGTGTATTTGTGTGTGAACGTACATGTGTGTTTCCGTGCATCTGTATTATCAACTTTATTATGCAATATTAATAAAACTCCATTATTTATTTTACTTTATACACAAAACTTCAGTAAGCTAACTCAGTCGCAACAAGAGGCGTGCGAATGAAACTAAAGCCTAACAACTATCCGTTGATTACACTAATTAGAAAAGTTTGCGAGTCGACTCACTTTAGTAACTCGCTGATTAGATCGAACCGAACAGGCTCCGGGTACTGGAGGAAGTTTGTCTGAATTGCTCTCGTCACTTCTTATCTACTCATATGCTTGATGACTTCATCAATAGGTAGTGAAAGATATCCTGTCTAGATGTAGTTATAATTCTGGAATGGGTTTCCTTCATTCGTGTGTTCCTTCCGTCATTATTATGTATCTCAGCAGGTATTTCACGGGCTGTAGCCCGGACCTCAGGCTTACGTGATGAAACATGATACACTTTCGTCTTAATGCAATGGGATGTACCAATCGTTATTATTACCCATGTAAAGTACTAACTTAGGGTCCTTCCTAATAATGCAGACGATTTTTTGTGGAGATGATCAGACCATCAAAATAAACAACTTTCCCAATGGGGCTAATCCCATAGGGAAAGTTGTTACCAAAACGAAAACGCGGAAAATAAATTCTGTTATTTCATACAAAACCCAAACTGTTCGTAGTCAACCCTAATGTATAGCAGATATCACTACTGGAAGGATATTGAAATAGCGAACTTAGGTTAGGGGTGGCCAAGACGTCGACCGCCTCGACTTTTACGGTAGCCCACGAAGAGTTCAATAAATAAAGACGATTTTTTTTTAAATTTAAGCGCACTTTCTCTGATACGAGCTTTCGGTAAGGCGATTATTGGAATATGCCACTAGTTTTAATACCTAGGAAAAGCAGCTTTATATTATTTGACAGTGTTTTTTGGATCCAATTGCGTTTGTGAAGCAGCAATACAGCACAATGAATGCGATAAATAAAACATCGATCTCAGTTTGCAGACGAGCATTTAACTACACCAAACAACTACCAGTCCAATATATTAAGATGTTTATTTAAAAAATATATCTGAAACACTGTTTTTAAAACTAGAACGCCAGGTTTATCTTGAGTTTCAATGTAGACAAGTTTGGCTAGCCCTGGGCTATTGGGTAGATTGTGAATGGTTTTCCCAAGAATTATGTAAACGGCAATGTGACCGGGGTTTAGGGAGGTGGCGATGCAATCGTTAGACTTTGTGCGACTGTGTTCCGATTCCTAGCACGTCCTAAAGATTTGTCAAGTTTACGTTTCTGCCGTGAAGGAAAACACCTTAGCATATACATATGTATAGAAAATGTATTTGAATAAATCGAGTGAGGTGTCATTGGATAGGTCTTGTCCAGTTGAATAAGACTCTAATAGAAACTAAATCGTTATAATGCTTCTGTCTCGAGATATCTGCGCTCAAAGTCAAAAATAGGGCGTATCCTCCCTCTAACTTCTAAATACAGGAGTAAACTATGTTACTGGTTTTCTAATAAGAAACTAGATGGCGTTGCACGAAGTTAAATCACGCTATATCGTTATGTTTCAAAAATGTCTCTTAGGTAAGGTAAACAGGTTGAATACTTTTCTTCATATTACTTATACATTGGATACGGAATCCTATCATGAGCGAGTCAGATACACTCTTGGCCGGTTTTTTTGTATAGTATTTGATACAGCTTGTTGATGAGCTAATTATGACAAAAAATATATAAAATATATATAAATATTTCATAGTTTCTCAAAGTGTTAACTCGTTATAGGTTAGGTTTAGGTTTTGGTGAGTAGTTTATTACAGACACAAACTACAACAAAAACTAAATTCTTAATTATAAACTTTATTTCAAAGAAGTAAGGTACCTTGAATGTGTTTAAACATAGGCTTTTAATTGATGACTATCCTGTCTGTACTACAATAGTTTAATGTAAACTCAGAACTTTGCCAAGGAAATACAATCTCTATTACAATCAACAGAAGGTCAAGTTAACATCATTAAGCTGCAGTAAACTCTCAAGAAAGTTATCAACTCGACTTGAGATTAATTCTCGTAATCCTCTATAATAGAGACTGATGGGAAATATCATTTACTTTGGACAAGTTAAATCCGGGTTTGATATGGATCCGGATAGTTCCGGGTTATTGATAAGGATTGACAACAGTTGTGTTATACTCATGAGGGTTAGTGGTATCAAACTATTTTGAATCTAACGTTATTATGGATTGGTCTGATTCTCATTACTGATAGCGTGATAACCTTTTTTTAAGTGGAATAGTATTGATTTGTTTAATAGTGACTTACAAGCGCTGATGTAAACTATTTTTTTTTTCTAGTTCTATTAATATATTATACAGAAGGCTTTTAAATTTTGTTAGTAACCAGTTTTTTTCGCTACTGATATACTTGATCCATAATGAATTCTAGCGTTTCATATTATTTTCCATCGTATTCCCAACATTTTTATTGAAATTTAAGAATATTTTATTTTCTGAGAAGGACGTAATGGTAATTTACTCACCTAATGTGTCATATTTCATGCTCGAAGATTTTATATAGAATATAAATATAGATTCTCATTTTCAAAATATAAACTGTATTATGTTTGACGCGTACATTTTCCTCTTCCCCTTCAATCTCCATTAAAGGTTACTTAGTTACTTTATATCAATTTTGAATGGAATGGAAGCAATAATCAAATACAAGGTATTACCAAGACACTGAGGTGAATTGACATATTTTTATTTAAATGAATAAAATCTAAACGGCATCGAATAAGAAGCAATACAAATTTAAATTAGACTTGGCTTGGCACCAAATAAAGAAACAAATTGGTTATAGTATTTATAGCATAGGTACAATATCGTAATAACAAGTCTCTTTTTTTGTGATTTTCAAAATGATTGTTTGATTGATTTATCGCAGCCGACGTCGACCACAGTGGCAGCCTATTTAGAAAAGCAGTCTGTTATTTTCTACTACTCTTAATAATAGATTAGAATTGGCCCATACCATACCGAAATAAATGAGTTATCTATCTATCTATACTATAGGTAGAGGTATTTTGAGTTTTAATTTTATTTTGAGTTTGATTCTATAATAAGCAATAACGTGTGATTTACCACGAGACCTATTGTCGTAGTGTTACATAATTAATAATTCATAATCATTTATGGCTTCATGTGGTGTATACAACGTGTTAATCAATAAGCGCAAAACCTCATACACCCCAGCTGATTTATTACAAAATAATTAGATTAAAACAAAAATTTCATTATTTGAAAAGTAAAAATTTTAAGTAATTCGCATTATAAGTTTTGAGGCAAAAATAATTTGTTATCATTTCAGCAATGAATGAAAGCGCTAACGTGCTCGTGGATACGTTTTAAGAATTTTGGTTTGGTAGTGTGTGTAGAGATCGAGTTCAGTAAATTTTACGAAAAACTTATTGTAATATTTTGAAAAAAAAAATACCTATGTTGAAACCATGAGAATTCGATTCTGCTCTCGATTCTAAAGAAACAACTTTCTGGTTTTGCGTTTATTCATTACCACGTTGTATAGATCTTATACAGATAATAACAGTTCGCAACATGAGCCCTGTAAGGGCACTGCAATTTACATTTGAATGTAACATTTTCGTACTAGGACCGCATGGGGTTGAAAAGTTAGTTACAGCTTGTTAGGATCTCACTACAGGGTAAAGGTCTCACGAAACGCGGGCCCTGTGTGAAATATTGATTGGCGGTGTTTAGGAATAGAATGCATTGAAACCATTTGTGCGTGCAACTACCAAACCTTAGGTTTTAAGAAAGTATCGGGTTTAGTTTGGATAAACATTTAGGCTTTTTTTCATCGCAATCGGTTATTTCAATCAAACGTTAGTATGAGTCAGTAGTGGTCTGCGCGTACGAAGTCGCGGGTGCCGCTTAGTAGGTAAATAAATAAATACAAATTATATACTTAAGTTTGTGATATGATGCTCTTATTTTTAAGTAACAAAACTAACAAACGTAAACCAAGTCTTCAAAAGAAACTCACAAAGACTAGCAGTGTAATGTTTTATCACAAGCGCTCTTAGCTCAGAGCTGCTTGTAGCAAATATAAACCGTGTAAACAAGAAGTGTGCTCTTAATAATTCACAGTCCGCCTCTCAACAAAACCTTCAGCGGGGGAGGGGCGCGGGGAGTCAGCTGATGTCGCCGGGGGAGGGGGGAGTGGAACTCGGTCACTAGACCAGTGTTGCCACTTTAGCCACTTCTTGGCTAGATCTAGCAACATTTTCGAACTCGTTAACTACAAAAAAAATTTCAGTGGCTAAATATTTTAGCTTAAAAATAATTAAAAACCCATTTTTTTGTTCATTTATTTGATAATAAATGACTATTTATGGCATTTTCTCACCCAAACGAAATAATCAAGAGGCTATTCTCTACAATAATCACTGTAAAACATAAATATAGAAAACGAATGGGTTAAAGTTAAAATAACTCATTTATAAAATTATAAAAGAGCAAAATTTTATAGAATTAATCCTTTTAAACTAAGAGTCTACCGATCAAACTGAACAACTTTTACTTTGGGAGCAAACCCATCGGAGCAATAAAAAAATCTGATGTTCCACACTAAACTGCAATGCCAACTCCACTCTAATGTATGCAACATCCGATTTTATTTTTTGCTCCATGGTAAAAGTTGTTCAGTTTGATGGGTAGACTCTTAGTTTAAAAGGATGCTGATAATATTAATTTCACTCTGTATTATTACCAGTATCTAGCCACTTTTTGGGTACGATTTAGCTACTTGTTCCGGAGGGAAGGTGGCAACACTGCACCACGACGTGTCGCGGTGACCTTGCACCGGCGGTAAATAGAGGGTTTAACTTATTGTATATTGTGGTGGTCACTCTTGCTACTACAGGACAAAATCTGACAAAGGCCTCCTCTCACGAATCCTTATTCGTGAGAGGAGGCCTTTGCCAGATTTTGTTCAGTTATGTGGGATCCTGGGTGGGACAGGTTATGACAAACTTTTGTTTTTTCTAGGTCAATTTATTAAAATCGCAAATATAACGAAATTTTTTTTTTACCGTTCCGAAATATTCAGGGGCGGTTCAGACCATCAAACTAAACAATTTTTATTATAGGACCAAAAATGAAATCGCCATTCTTGAAATATGCCAATAAAACGAACCAAGCGAGAAAGTACTTGTTTAAAAGTATTCCATAAAGTTATTTACAAAGAGCTCAACGTTTAAATCGCTTCAACTTGTCGGCACTCGATATGTTTTGATATGAAACGAAACGCGAGGTAAGCTGAGATACATAATATACTTAAAGTTTTACTTAACTCTATTTCGATCACGACATTCGGTGAAGCAACTTGAACCATAATACCTACATTTGATCTTGTTTTAGTTTTCATAGCTTTACTACTCGTACTTAGATTACCGCGTGGTTCGTAGGGGAGATTACGGTACGATTAAAACAGAGATTTTGCGTTGAATGCATATAGAGATTACTTTCTAGATTGTTTCTGAAAAATTTATCTGACTTTAATTGGTTAGTATTGAAAATATAACCAGACTTCTTTCGTATGTAGCGCGCCAACAGTAATATATTAAGTAAAACTTATCGAGGTCAGCTCACTGCAAATCTCGTTTTGAATGAAAAAAATCTCAACAAGTAGAACTATGATCTTAACAAGAGTTCAACGTGGTTCGAAGTTGGTCCGTGAGAGTAGTAGATATCATGCCCGTCTGTAGTTCGACACACACTTTTAACCCACATGATTACAACTTAAGACGCTCACCATAGGTAAACGCAGGGCCGGGCCATGTTCGCTGGTTTTTAGAAGCCATCTTCCCGTTATTTGAAAGACATACAAATTAATGAAAAATATAGCAATTGATCTTCAACATCTAGGCTTTATTTTCTATGAAGTATATTTCTTAAATCTTCTGTGTTAAAAGGAAAGCCTAAATATTAGAAAAAATCTGTATTATGTGCATCTATTTTATAAGTTGAAGTCACTTTTACTTGCAACACACACTATTGTGTAGACAATAAAAAGGTCTGAAAATGGTATGAAGTATTTTTTTTAAGACCTCTATTTAAATGAGTAAATTAGATAAATTCAAAACTTGTTGCGAATACTAACTTAACTTAACGAACGATCGTAACTTTCGAATTTGATTTCCTTGGATTAGAAGGCATCACAGTGACATAATGTCCTTCGTTATACAAAATAGGTATACCTACTAAAATGATGTAGTTTAGTAGAGGTGAGGTGGCTCTGAAAGCGTCAAGGTCGTTGGGTCGGGGATACCTCTTAATAATCATGATAAATCATATAATAATTTTTATTGCATCCTTGAGGTATTACAGGTCTTAAAAATAGGTATAATCTAATTCCTATCCTACTTAATTTATAAATATGAATGTATGTGGCGATGCGATGTTTGGTAACTCGAACACGTATAAACGGCTGAAGAGATTTAGATGAGGCATATGTATGTTTTAAATTCAACTCAAACGAAGTCGCAGGCAAAAGCTAGTTTTTAGGGTTCCGTAGCCAAACAAGGAGCCCTTATACTTTCGTCCATTCCGTCTGTCTGTATACCCCGCTTCAATTACTTCCTCATTTTCGCACCTATTGAAACGAAATTCTGCACGAAGGCAGATAATAGTAAAGTAATAACTTCATAAGTAACTTTACCAGAAAGTTACTTATGAAGAAAATATTTTTTTCGATCTAATTTAGGTTACTTCGTATGTGGTTGACTGGCGTCCGCATCAGTCACTACTTATACCATAACTACGGAACCTTATCATGGGCGAGCCCGACACGCTCTTGGCTGATTTTATAAGACGTACATCCTGTGGGTATATTTCATTATTTTCTTAAGTGACTTATTGGAGATCCTTCGCATAAATAATAAACCCTGTGACCTGAAAAGAGGCCAAGGAAAATGTTTATAACAGAACCGAAAATCGGATCTCTTCTTTTGAGTTATTTTAACAAAAGTTTGAAGTTTGCTATTCAATCACTGTTAACATAAGTGGTATCTCTTTTTTAACCGACTCAAAAAAGGCGGTTCTAAACTAATACCGTGTGGTTTTGTCATAGAATAGACCGTCCCGTTTCTTTCCGTATTTGGTGAACGAGGCGACTAAAGGGGGGATGGGTCTACTCTAGTATTTTTGTGATGATTTCAATAAGTGATCTATGACACTCACAGGTTTTTATAAATGTGAGTGTCTTTACCTCACTTTGAATTGTTTAGTTTTTATGTTTGGGTGTAAACTGTAATATTGATTGTGAAAGCACTAGGATTGTTAAAACACACCCTCATTTGGCTTTACCGTAGTCGAGTACTACCACAACCTGTATTAAGTTCTAAAACTCATTTTTCTTACTCATGATGGAACCTCTTAATGAAAGTAATTGTGATGCAAACTTTTTAGTTACTAAGAAATTTTCTTGAAAGTTCTGTCTTTGAGAAAACTATGCGGTTTAAGATGAGTTACGGAACCGTACATTATGCGTCCGACACGCCCATGACCAGTTTATAATTAAGCCTGTGGTGACATGACGCGTACGTGACCAGCCACGAGGGAGGGGGGGGGGGGATGAGTCAGGAGATGAGGAGGGGGGGAGAGGTCTAGCCGGATGGAGAGATTATTAAATTTCCCAGACGACCTAAATCGTTTCTTCCGATGTAATAAGACCGCTTTAGGACGTTTTATTAAATTCTTTTTGTTTTCACTAATAAGAGCCAGTGAAGAGGGTACAATATGTAGAATACACACATGCAAAATGGTTACGACACCTTTCGAGATGTTCACAAACTTTCCTACTACTATCACCTATCTTTGTAAGAATTTTTAGCATGCAGTCACAGTATAATAATGAGTGTGGTTCCATACAGTACGGACACTCCCTGCAACCCACCAATTTTAAACTCACCCCCTCTAGGTAGGATGCGTGGTAGAAAATTTAGGCGGTTTATTCGCTCGCACTCACTCACTATCGCACATGCTTCTTCCTGTCAGTTTTTCCCTCTTGTAATTGGGTAATTTTTTTATTTCATAGAAGGTATCGTTAAGATTGTCATCTTAATAATGCTAATTGGGTAACCTATCCTTCCTTAGGTAGTATAACCTGAGACAGGGCTTTTAGCCTAACTGAAACTCATAATGTTTGGGTATTTTAAAATTTATTACAGAACACCAAAGACCAGCCAAGCTTGTGTTTTGTACATAAGTTTGTCTGTTTGTTTCATATTAAAATAACTGAACTTATCAAGATAAAGTTTTAAAATAGCGTAGGGCCTAGTTTTGTGATTATTTTATCGCAATCGGCTTAATTCAATGAAAAGTTATGTGTATTTAAAGTTTTCAAAGCTAATCGTTTTAGTTGGTCTGCGCGCCGGTTTAGTCTACAAATAACCGATTCTAGAAAATACTTCATACCAGGATGCTGGGAAAGGTATTGTTTCCTTCATACTCTATAAATGACCGATCCTTGAGATCTATACCAATTCTAGAAATGACCGATTCTATAAATGATAGATTCTACCATTGCCAGATTCTACAAATGACAGATTCTACATAATTAAAGATTCTACAAATGACCGATTCGTGAATTGCACCGCGTACGAAGGCTTTCGCCTACGGTCAGTAAATAAAATTATCATGTGATCAAAAAATCGTTTTAGTTTCTTTAATGCAGTCTGTTATAATAACATAAACAAATGATATTATCCATTCAGAGATCCCCAAACTCTTGTAGTGATCATTTTCATGAATCGTCATCAAATATTAATGATAAAAGCGAGCTTAAATCCTTGACGATAAACTTATGTTTAGAATAAACCGAGGTAAGTGCGCATACTGTTTATGGTTCAGAGGGTGTAGTAGATACGATATTCCAACTTTTATGAAAGTATAGTAAGGTACGTGTACGACCTTAATCTCTTATAGGGTCATCAAAACTTCAACTTTTAGTGCAATCAGGATGAAATGACGTGGCATGTACAAGTAAGTCTTCACCTACGAAAGAAAACTTATACCACAGTCTCCCTGTTCGAGGATATCGGAATGAAACCGTGGACTATACCCTCATCATCAGCCTATGTACTTGCCACTCAATCTCACATCAGCCTACGTGCACACGGCGACACATCAAGCTATAAAAAATCAAAATTCGCTGGCTGCGCGTAGATTAATCAACGTATAATGTCGCGCGACCTTATTATGTTAAAACTCTATCCAAATCGGTTCAGTTGTTTTTAAGTGATGCGTGTACAAACAAACAGACCAAAGTTCTAAAAATAGTCTTAATGTATTCCATTGCAATTCACATATACTTATTCTCATATTCTTCATTATTCTACATATTTTCGGCAAATAAAAATTGATATAGATTATATGAACTTGAAGCCTTGCTAATGGATGGGCCATACTAACTTCACCACACGGGCCCAGTTTGAATCATCCACCAGATGATTTAAATAAAGTCACTACATAAATAAAAGGTAAATATGGTTACCATATTAAAGTCTTATAACAGTCCGCTGTAAAATAACTTTCGCTAAGAGATACTACAGTTCTAAAGTGGCATAATACTTTTACTTCAGTTTTCCACCAGAAACAATAAGCTCTAAAGTCTGTTCTGGCATTCCGGAGAGCGGAGTAAAAACGGTCATTTGTAAAATTGAAGATTTTCTTATTGCTAGCAATGTATTCTTGAGGAATATGCTAAAAGGAGCCTTTTGTAGCAATGTTTCTAACGGCCCTCGGGGATCGTAAGTTTAAATAGTAGGTAACTGTCGTAACTAATTAAGAAGACAATACATACAAAGGAGTATCTTTTATTCACATTATTACAGTCCACAAACTCGATGGCCAGAGCGGGAATTGAACCGTAGCCTCCTGACCGAAATGCGAGGAGCCACTAGACCACGCCTCTAAGGGTGCGTCCACATCTGGCGAACGCGCGTCGAAAGCGCAGTAGCGATGCAGGAGCATAAAATGCAACCGCGCAGATCACGAGCGGCTCACGAGCTGCGCCTTCGCCGCGCTTTCAATAGATGTGGATGCACCCTAACAATTTATCATTACCTAATTTATTTTCTTTGCTCTCTTTTACTGTTGACTGTCCAAAAGATTATCTAAAGTAAAATGTTTCTTCTAAGTTATTATATTATTATAACTGATCTAGTTCGAACAGTTATCGCCCTCTGCACCCGATCTCAATCGCCTCTCGATTCTCGTGAGCATTCCGTAGCGATCGCTGCAACTTCCCTTCAAGTTGAAATACTTTTACCTTTCATTGTAACAACTTTCCGAAGTGGCGACAAGTATACCTCCCCTCCCGCCTGCCGTCGCCTCACCCCTCCGGGCTCCAATGAATATTGAATGATATTGTTACGCGAGCCCGTTCCAGAAAACTATTGCTTTGAATCCAGTACTCGGAAAATACGTTTACTTTCAGAGAAAATTTAATCTACTAAATTGTAAATAGAGGAGGCACTTAACCGAATTAACTCTTAAAGTGGTTTACAAAACAGACGTTTTTAATATCACCGCGTTTCAAGAAAGCTTTTTGCTACTCTAAAAATTATCTTCGAACTCTGTCTTCTCCACTTCTATAGTGTGCTTATGCAGACAAGCCAAAAAACTCATTGGCATGTCGTCATACTTATTCGAACCCAAATCTAGATGATTGAAATACCAATCCGTGTTCTTAATAACAAACGTAAAATGAAGTGCCTTGTAATATAATGAAAAATCTCACGTTATTATTAAAACTCTCAGTCGCTTTCACATTTATATTTGCATTTTCCTCAAAAAAAAACATATTTTTCGCGAAGCTAATAAGTTCCTAAACAAATAGAGGCTCGTTTAGAATCTCGGCCGTTACCGAGGCTGGACGGGGGCTGTTTTTTCCGGACCATTTCTAAAGAAAGTTATGGATGAGGTGTGGAAACGACGCAGGGGCTCAAGTTAGGCTGGTTACAACTTTTTTCGTGCAATTTTCTTGTTTCATTCAGCGTATAGCTGTGATTGTATTGATGAAGCGGCTCAGGTGTTTTCAGTCACACTGTTTCCGTTTCGCCGAGTTATTCAAGTATTTTCATAAGGCCGAGAATTGAATGATTGGAGAAATGTAAATATTTACTTTTGTAGTTTTTGGTCGCTCGCTCGTTGACCTGCGACGAATTATATTTGTTTTCCGGAGAAAAAAGCTGTGGAAAATGTATCATGCTACACACAACCTTTCTATATAATTTTTAAAAATAATCTTTGAAAATATTAATATTGAGAACAAGAAATCTAATAACTTACTTACGGTCAGTTACACGTACGTTAATTAAAGTTAATCCTATATTAAATCTCTTGCTAGCTTTTACTACGGTCAACAAGACAAAAAGTGACAGCAAGCGATTTAATGGAGGATTAACTTTAATGAACTTACGTTCAACTGGCAGTTAAACGAATATCGCCGTATACTTTAACTTATACATAGCTGTTTCCCACGACTTCGTCTGCCTTGACTTTGTCCAATATGATAGTGTCCTATGTGTTAATCCAGAACATAGTCTGCCTGTGTGCCAAATTTCAACCAAATCCGTTTAGCCGTTTATATGCATGATTGAGCCACAAACATCCAAACATCGTCACAAACTTTCACATTTATAATATCAGTGAGAGTGAGATTATACATACCAGCACGTCTAGTATGATTTCTCTATAAGCGCGCGACGCGCCTTCACTGCATAGGAAATAACCTGTTCCCGCGCTTACCGCGACTAGTAGAATCGATAAAATTCGAGTCGTGCGCAAGTAGAGAAATCATGCTATACGTGCTGATGTATTAAGAATGCCTCGTCGATTGATGTACTGAATCTCCGACACATCTGACAAACTATGGGCTATCAGCTAGCATCTAATGCCGATTAATTCGTGAAATGAGGCCTCTGCCTGGTGTACCTTTTAAGTTTAGTTTAGTCAGACACCATTTCTTAGACTCTGAATACCCCATCGAGGAATACAGTCATAAGTATACATTGCAACACTAAATCTCAAATTGTCATTGAACTTTATCCTAGACAAAATTTCGTATAAATAATAAAAACTATATAACTACATAAACTGTGATAGAATATAATTTTTCCACTGGAAAATCCCAGATTTTACTTTAACCTTACCTAGGTTAAAGAATAATCTGAGAAAATCCAGCGAAGCCGAGCCTGCAGCGCCAGCATCTCGACAGGTAGTTTATAGCCCGAGATAAGCACAATAACAGACGTCGAGAAAAAACCCCATTTGTCGTCCGCCGTTAAAACTAAATTAACGTTTCTCTCATCTCTGATTGTAGACTGCAATCTATCTAATAGCATTTGTTAGTGTTCCGCGTTTGAATTCGAAAAACGGTAATAAATTATAGGCAGAAGGTACTCGTACGAGTATATTTGGATTGACTTCTGAATTTACTTCTATGTCTCTCAAGCCGCTTTTCGCTCAAGTTTTGACATGGATTCAAATTCCGTGTCTTACCCCCTCAAAGTAAAAAGTCAAAGTCAATAGATATGAGCCTCTATAGCTTACTAAAAAATGTACATTAAACATTAATTTTTTTTCTTCTTTGCCTCGTGTATGGCAGCATGTGCAGATATGAAAATTGACCGTGACGAAAACGTGTTCTGCTACCAGCAGGCCTATCATGAGGTTTCACCACAGAACATTATAAGAGTGTTAGAAGTGCAAAGTAGGCGTGGAACGTGTCGCCACAGATTATGCAATCATTTGCATAAAACCATAAGGCGCGCGGCGTGGTGCAAGCGAGAGGGCATGCTGAAAAGTAAATACGTTAGTTATTTAAAATACCTATCTCTAACTGCCCCATCACTGTAGAGTAGAATCGGATGAAAAACACTCATGTTAACGTTTTTTTAGAAAAATGATCGAAATGCCAATATACAGAACCAAAACAGAGCGATTCCGACTCTCCCATGGCTTATTTTTATTGGAAACTGTGATTGGATGTAGCGAGGCTAGTGATCGGACCAATGGGACGAGATAATATAGGGCTGCAGTAAAATATCGCATTGCAGTGTTGCCAACTACACTTGGTGAAATCGCCCTACTTCAATATCCAAAATGCGCTAAAAGTGCTATCTAATCCCGTGTATAGGCAACTCTCTGGCAAAAACGCGCAACTTGTTCCTAAACACGTTGAGCGACGACGCGCATCTTTTGTTAAAGAACGTTGTCTGTCCTTACACGATCGGTCGTTGACTAGATTAGTAACTAGATTTAGGTAGGTAGGTAGATTTGTAACTATCTATCAACGTCATGCCAGTATACCGCAGAAGATAGTCCGCCCGCACCCGCACGAGCGCGTTTCATGCAAACTAAGTTAGATCCTATTTTTTCAATACCTACTAACGAATTAAAGTAAATGAAACTTTTTAAACACGATCTAGTTATTAATCTCTGTGCCTGTATTTTTCAGATTTCCGTTAAAATATACAGTCGTATGGAAATTTATGTTTTAACGAAAATCTGACAATCCACAGGCACAGAAATTAGTTTCTAGATCGTGTCTAAAAAAATTTATTGACTTTAATTGGTGAATGGAGCGTGATTACGGTTCTATCCTCATTTCAGCTGCAGCTGACCGTGTGAAAAAAGCGTCACAGTGTGTGCGTGATACAAGCCTTGATCACGTCTCGAGTCTCCGTGATCTGTGACGTTTAAAAAGCGCTTGATGTGGCGCGAACCGCATCACGTTGGCAGCATTGTCACAGTGCTTGGTGCGTGACATAAGCCTTGATCACGTCTCGAGTCATCTACTCTCTGATCTGCGACGTTTATAAAAGTTCAGATAATTTCATTCGTTTATGGAAGAGGGTAGATCTTCCTCATGCCATCTCACTTTGCTCTCCGTAAGGACGTCTCTTGAATCAGTAAACCGTGGACCTGGAGTGCAATTTTTTAAACTCATACGTTGAACTCAGCAGATGAATATTAATATGGAGATATGCATCTTTCAACTGCTGATTTGATTTTAAAAAAATGGATTGTGATTTTTGAAAGTTACCTGACTACTAAACCTTTCATTATGAGATAGTCGAAATAAGCTGCGAGATTTTATTTATTCATTTTATATTACATGCCATATTTTCTATTTACATAACACTTTTTAAAAACTAAATCCCTTTGTTGTTCCATCGATATCAAAGGAGATTAAACTAAACAAAACGAATATTGTGATGTTCGATTTCGAACGTAAACATTTGTACCTTCATGAGATGACGACATTTTTTCTGTAATATAATCCGTATATATTCAACAAAACACGTGAAAGTCCTTGTTTTCTTTTTATTTATGTTTAATGTACCTACCAAAGAGATTATATCTAATAGAGTGAGCCATACCAATTGTAAAGTGTCCACTTTTTTGACGTTTAGGTTTGAGTGTGTGGTGTCAAGTAGTATGGACAAAAGGCACCAAGTGACATATGGCCTTATGTTTACGGTCACTTTTCACACACACTAGCTCAAAAAAAAGTGGACAGCCGCATAAACAAATATCTATAGTTCCATCTCCTTCTACTATTAAAGGTACGTCATAAGACAAAAGAGACTAACTACAATCGTAAATTTATGCGGACTCTATGGAGATCCTTCCTCTGAGGTACCTAATACTTACCTATATTTATCTTTGTTTTTATGTAAATAAAAGTATGATGTACCCAAAAATATTTCTCTGTATTTATAAGTTTAGAAAATATCCAAATCTTTTTGGAAATAACAAATAAACAGCTTTATTTGCCATTGTTAATAATTAGGTTACCTTAAGATTGTTGTGAAGCAAGCAATCTGCATACAAAATGCGAAAACATCCCCTCCTAAAATCTTACAGAAATCTATGGATTTGGTCTCATTTGATTTTGATTTTTGAGTTTCTGGCCGCATCTTCTCTACAACGGAACACCTTCCGACGCGGTGGTAGATTCAAAGACATGACGTCAGGAAGTTATTTATGTGATATTATTTATTCAGTGTACTATGTATTACAATTATTAGGTTTTATAGGTTTCGATTTTCTTTTCAAGTCACATTTGTTTTAGTGAAATAATTGATTTCACATCAATATACGTTAAATAACCCTCTTTCTGGAGCAGTCGGGTATAAAGTGCATAAACCTTGGAAATATCAAAAGATACAAACCTGGTCATTAGGATACCAATAACATATTTAATTGAAGATTAATATAATTCGTTGAGGTGGTTGCAGAGTTGTCAATTTCCTACAAAGGTTTGCCGCAGTATACGCGTTAACGGTATTAATAAAAGTCATATTTTTATATGGAAAAATAGTTAAGAAAAACTAGATGCCGCGGCACAAATAACATTTGCAATTTATAATATAATTACGATGATCTAAAGCTTTGAAATTTTCTATGAATAATTTCAAAGCAACCATATGTATTAGGGGTAAAAAAACAGAAAGGTACATAATTAATGTTAGTTTTACAAGAATTTTCAAACATCATGTTTATTCAAGTTAACCCACTTCGCACACGCTGATGGATATAGCCTCTATTTTATTGCGCAAAAATATTAATGGAAACATAAATGGTTATTTGCCAATAAAACGTCATGCTGGCCAAGTAGCTTGCTGAGTTTTAAAGTAACATACAAGCAAATACGAAACTACTCATTGCGCAACATCGACCAACACTTGGCCGGCTTATTATCCGTTAAGACATTTAGGGCCTGTTTCATCATTTTCTAATAAGCTCTTGTTCAATTCAATTTAATTCAATTCAATTTTTATTTAGTGGCATCCGATGTGTTATCACAATTCAGCCAATGTCTCGTTATGTGGAGAGTAAACGAAGGAAAATGATCAGTAGTATTAATTAAGTCTAGCGTGGCAGTTTTGCCAATGTAAGTAGTTTATAATCTCAAGTGATTGTTTTAAGGTTAAAATACAAAAGAGTTCACAAATTGGTGGAGCCACGTGCAAGCCCAACGCGCCGCTACGCACGCGTCCGTACTCCGCCAGACTTGCAGCGCGACTCCCTAAGCTCTTGTTAGCTTATCCGACAGCTCATTTGACACATTTTTATGAAGAATATGTCAAAGTCAAAGTCAATATAATTTTTTTAATATAGGAGCTTGAAGCACACTTATCAAAGGTCAAATCTTTTTTAAAGTTATCACCGCGTCGGAACGTGTAGTCGCTGTAGAGAAGATGCGGCCAGAAACTCTACAACATAACACGACTTAATAACTATTACAATATAAATTCTTAAACTAAAGTTATGTATACAATAATACATAGTCTATTAAATAAATATATTAATACTATACAGTAAAATAAATACTATAAGCTTGTGACCTCAGACCCAAGCATTTTCATCATTTAAATCAAATGAGCTGTCGGATAAGCTTACAAGAACTTACTCAGTAGTGTTGAACAGGCCCTAAATATTTTAGGGAGGATATATTATTACGAAGACAAATATTTTTGTTTAGGTACCGCAAAAAATTATGTGCGTGTACATTGTATAATTTAATTTAGGTTTGCCGGATGACGCAGTATTTCTTTTATATAGCTAGCTATTGCATAAAATGACAACCGTTGATAGGTGGCTAGCTTTTTGCCCTCTGCATATGAAGCATTATCCCTAGTCGCTTCATACGACACTCAAAGAGTGGTCAAGTATAAACCGGAATCATACGGTAATAAATAAATACAATTAAATCGATATGCAACAATGTAGACGCGTCGACGTCCGATGCGTACATTATAAATCATCCGCTACCCGGGGCGGACGTGCGGACGTGACGAGTGCGTCCGCTGCAGGTGACGTCATCGACTGCATTGTGCGTGACGTATGACCGTCGCCGTCGCGGCGGAACTGGGATATATCTGTCACATTTACGTTAACAAATTACTGGTCTGACTGTATTCACTTAAATCACCTTAGAGCTACTGATTTCATATAGTATCCTTCTTAATATACTGACGGGGATGATTAGATCATAATACTAAATACATTTCTCTATGGGACTTTTTTCTTTTCTTTGATTCTCGAAATGGCAAAAAAAATTGCTGTCCCGTACATTCGGATCGAGAATTAGCCCCTTAGAAAACCATCAGCATATTAAAAAGGACCTGTCTTTTTCCATCGGGCCTCGTAGCTCTTTTTATAGACATACTCTATTCTCTAACTGTATAAAAATAGGCGTAGCATAGCATAGCATATGCTCACGTCTATATCCCCCGAGGGGGCAGTCAGAGATATTCTGAAAACTCAGAACATCCACGTTTCACCAGTAGTAACGAAACTCTGTCCAGTGTGACGGGGGGTGAGCCCGTCGCCACATAATGGACAGTGGGTATAAAAATAGGGAATACTTTATATCAAGCTAAAATATATATATTTTTTTTTATTTTTTTTATGTAACAGATTCAATCCTAGAAATATACATAGCAATCTGATCAGTTTTCAAAAACTACACGGACACATACAGGATAAAAAAAACGTCTTAGTAATATTCAAAAGGGTGGTTTAATCAATAAAACTGAACAATTTTCACTATGAAGCCGACAACGAGAAAAAAAACCGCTGTTTCATACAAATGTATGGGACTGCTGATTATTATTTTGATTTTTCGACTTTGTCTCCATAGTAAAAATTTTTCAGTTTGATGGTCTAAGTCACCCCTTTAAATATTACTATAGTGTTTTGTTACATTCTGTATGAAACAAACAAAATATCCTTCGCAAAAGTATGTTTTAAAATAAAGTAAGTATTCCAAAATGAAGGCCATTATGTGAAGAGAAGCGGTGCAGTCAATAATGAGCTGCATGCGAGCTAGTGCATCGTAGCAAATTGTTCGTAGCGCTGCCGCTAAGAGCTACGGCGTAGCACCGTAACCGTAGCGCCGTAGTACGTTAATACCGTCTTTATAACCACGTTTTGCTCGTAAACGTGGCATGCTTTGATTACCGCAGCGTTTAGAGCTTACGTGAATAATTTAATACCTATGCAAAATGTTTTTTGTATTTTTTGCAGGGCTATAATAATAAAGATTTTGGATGTTGTCTAAATTGTTAGTGTGAATGGAAGCTATGTTTTATGCATCAAATAAAACTGTTGTCTTATTTCAAGCATAGAACAGCCTTGTCTGCCTTGTTTTCACATCTCAGTGAATGCAACATAGATTTTATTTTTCATAATTTCGATGTTGGTACCGTGGTGTCAGTTTGTTTGATGGTTTTAAGCATCCCCTAAAGTATGAACACCCTGTATAAGATTTATTACGAAAACTCTATTATTAGACTTTAATTATAAACCTGTCTAAATAAGCGTATAAGAAGCTATTTAATAAATAATCAGAAATATACTAATTTCTTGAAAACGTTAACGAATTTCCAAGAAACACGAAAAAGTAAATGTGATTTAAAAATTAATTAAATACTTAACAAAGTGTCGGATTCTAATCTCACGCAAAAAATAAAAACATTTTACAAACGAGCGGTGACGTGACGTGACGTTAAAAGATACGGCTTGAAAAATCTGTTATTCATAAACACAGGACTACATATACTTTTATTTTTTCATTGAAGGGAATTGGTGCTTAAAACCTATTTAAGCTCCAGTAGAATAATTAATACTTAATTGAAAAAAAATATATACCAATTACTGTGTTTTAAGTTTTTTCTGTAACTGTAATTTATGCAAATAAACTTTTACTTTACGTTTTAGGGTGGTAAGAAACTTAACTGTAGCTATACCTAAGTTTCCTACCTACAACAACCATTCAAACGTTCAACTGTAGCATAATATTCAAATCAAAATTTTAATTTCAAATGGCATGTTAATTAGACTGGTCTTTCACCCACAATAAACTAAAAAAACTCTTCCCTTAATTATCACTTTGTTCGACGTTAAAATGGGCTGGTATCTATTAAACAACATAAATCTACACTCGAATTTATTGATTCTACATGTATATCATGTTAGCACTATGATATAGATTGAAAATCGCCGACAGCTCTGTTGGAGTGGAGCATGCCCCGGATAGGCAGGTCGTGGGTTCGAATCCCGCTCGCCGCCCGACTTTTTCAATCTTTAATAAATCTACACTATTATAAAAGTGTTCCAGAAATGTGTGTGTACATTAAAGATAATATTTACTAATATATCTTAATATTATCGGTGGTGTAGGTATCGACATTGACTCCAAATCACCTGTTTTGAACTTTATCCTAACATTTAATGTACAGATTCATAGTGCGTAATACGCTAGATGTTACTAAGCCACGCGCGTTGCTGTAGCCAATACATGAATGTTTAGATCTCGTGAGAAACGTATCGAGTACCTAAAAAAGGCCTGTGATTGTACTTGTAACCAGTAAAATAGTTCTAAGCTCTGCTAGGGTGCGTCCACATCTGGCGAATGCGCGGCAAATGCGCAGCTCGCGCGCAGCTCTCATGCTACGCGCGAGCTGCACGCGTGCATTTTATGCTTGTGCGTCATTCCTACGCCACCCGCGCGCCGTTCGGGCACACGCTACGTGCGGCTCGCGCGCTGCTCCTACTTCCCCAGTAACTGAGGCCCACGCACGCAGATCTCTCACTATACAAGTCTTTCATGAGTTACCCTAAAGAGGCGCACCAAACGATTGCAGTAACAGCACGCGTACGCAGCTCGCGAACCGCTCGCGAGTGGCTCGCGAACAGTTCGCGACCTGCGCATTCGCCGCGTATTTGCCAGATGTGAATGCACCCTTAAGCAACACAGTAACACCGGGTTTGGACGGATATACTTTTCCTCACCTTCCTCGTACCTTCCTCCAAAAATACAAACAAATTGTTTATTTCAATGAGCAGGTGGACGACCCAGTATAATGTGCCCTCATGACACGCTTCGAGTGCTCTGCATGATATCGTTATTTGCTTACATTTCACGTTTACTCCACAACGTTCCTATATAATTTAAAGTCAGAAATATGTAGCTTTATTTCAACATGCACAGCTGTGATGAAACACGTGTCGGCTTTAAACGTTCTATTATGAATTGTCTCTAAATGTCGACAGATATAGCAGATACCGTCGCTTTTAAGAAGTGGCGTTACTGACAGTTTTTATCTAAAAACATCTATAAATTATATTTTTGTGTGGCTTCATCATTGGTGTCCATGATTTTGCCAATGTTTAGTTTTAATAGCAAATGTGTTTGAAAATGTTCGGTAATAGATACTTCAGTGATCTCAAGTTTTTATTTTTTTAATTTACACTTGAGACACAATAGAATGGCCGAGCCACGTGGCCACCTAAGGCACGCGCGAGTGAAACACGTCCGCCCGTGAGATGATTCAGTCACGCGACTCCCACTACAATCATCATAATTGTGTAGTACCTACACAGACTTTCTTTCGGTCTGTCATATCGACGTATTACTATCTCCTTCCTACTTCGCTGGCAAATACAAAAGTTGAGTAATAAATAAATTATTTCAAAAGTTTACTATTTATCGTCTTAACGTAAAAGTCGATATCGACTAGACAGCAGGACAATTCGCATTACAAGATCCAATTAAGAACAATTGGAATGCAGTATTCCACGAGCATTCCAATAGCCAAAAGCTCTTGGAAGATCTGAATTCAAATTTAATTTAAAGGAATACTAATAACAAAACAATTTAACAAACAGCGTAGTTCTAAGTAACGATAAACATTAAAGCCAAAAACGTTTCTTTGAAATAAAACAACATTATACAGTGAATGTTAAAGCTACCGAAATAGAGCTCAGTTTACATAAACTTCATTACGAAGCGACACTGAAGGCAGCCTTACAAACACTCTTGATAACTACTTTAAACAAATATTAAAATTAACTCATAAATACCAAACGTTATTCAGAGGCACGAGCGCTAATTCGGCTGTGACGTCATAGCTCCGACCTCCCACATATTTCGAACGAGAAATTGAAGAGGACAGCTTTATTCTATTTTTAACTAAAAACAAATATTATTATTAACAAGCGGCGCCCGCGATTTCGTACGCGCAGACCACCTACTTAAAATACTCATAACTTTTTGAATGAACTGATTGCGATGAAAAAAAGCCTAAATATTAATTCAAAATAAGTACCATTTTTTTGGTAAACCTCATTCAAATCGGTTCAGTAATTTTTAAGTAATGTGTGCACAAAAAACACACAAACATCTACAGGCAGACAAAAATTCAAAAAAGGTCTCAATGCATTCCATTTTAGATTAGGTATCGGAAACGCCCCCAATTAATATTATTGTAAATATTTACAATGTAGACCCACGCCAAGTTTAAAATTTTGTTATAAAACTAGAGTTAACCCGCGACTTCATCCGCACAAATTATATACCAGATTTTAAGTCAGATCAAACAAAAAAGTTTCATTAAAATCGGTACAGAAGTTTTTGCGTGATGCTCGCACAAACAAACACACAAACAGACAGTCAGCTATTCTAAAAAGGTTTTTTTTTTGTAAATATCGTCAATGTACAGACACACTTCTGTTACAGTTTTATAATGAACAACTTTAACTAGAGGACCAACATTAAAATCGCGTAAAAATATCTGCTGTTCTATACATTTGGGCCGAGTGAGGAAAAAACTGCTGTGTCATAGACAACGTCAACGGCTGTTGACGTTGTCTATGACACAGCTGTTTTTTTTTCTCTATTTCGCTCTTGGTCCCGTTGTAACAGTTTGTTAGTCTGAAGTACCCCTTTAAGGGGATATAATTCGGAGCGCGCTCCATACAAACGTACTATGGTGATATTTTCAATACTAACCAATTAAACTCAATGAAATTTTTCAGAATCTATCAATATACAAATTTCTATGCTTGTATAAAGTCAGATTTTCGTTAAAATGTATAGTTTTAAAGTTACAGTGCCTCAAATATTTCCATACAAATCTTAAATTAATCCTAGCATTGAAACTGTATATTTTAACGAAAATCTGACTCCATACAAGCATAGATAATAGTTTCAATATTGTTTTAGCAAAATTGCATTGACTTTAATGGGTTAGTATTGAAAATATCACCATAGTACGTTTGGATGGAGCGCGCTCCGAATTATATCCTCTTAAGTATTAATACACCAGGTATATTTCATACGTTTACATACCACAGCGTGTTCACTTAAATAAAACACAACAAATCCGTATTAAATCCACCGAGGCACCCGTGTCCACAACACTGAGGGTTCATTCTGTTTACAAAGTAAACAAAGAGCTGTCAGTGCGCACAACAAAGTAACTTGACGACACAACACGTCGGATGGTAATAACTGGCCGGACCGGACCGGGCCGGGCCGGGCCTGGACACCCGCTCCGGAGACTTAGCACTCAATTATATTCATCAAGCAGTAGCAAGACTACACATTATGCTATCACCCATTTTTTAAGTTAATATACAGTGTGCAAATAACGAAAGGTGGAGTGTAGAAATATTTTTAATTTCTTCAATAATAAATAGGAGTCCCATGATAGTATGAGTATATACTTGAAGAATTTACTAAATGAGTCATTGAAGGATCATTTTGTGACAAAAAAGCAGTCAGCATATGCCGTCAATCATAACACAACAGCCAGTAATCAGCAATATGCTTCGTCAATTTACCAAACTAAAATCCACCACACACTTCGTCAGTAACAAAATAACTTAAACGCCATCCGCATCACGGAACGCACTTGGCGTAAAGGAACCTATCACACTTGCAGCATTCCCGCGTTGAATGGCCAGAGAAATCCATTGGACCAGATACGGGGGTCGTTCCAACAAGCACCAGACGTTTCCACCGCTGTCGGAACAAAACAAAATATATATATCTGCTGTCCCATACGTTTTAGTCGAGCCGGTACTGCAGTTGTTATGGAACAGCTGATTTATTTTTCGCGATTTCGTAGTTGGCTCCATAGTGAAAGTTGTTCAGTTTGATGGGTTGAATGTATTACTAGGGTGGTTTGTTACACCCTGTATTTTGAAGACGTTTGGCCTCAGTCGTACCTGGAGTCGATGGTACACCTGCTAGAATGTCCTTTGTAGTTTTATGTGCAGCGTTTTATGTCCGGCGAGCGTGACAGAGTTCAGTATAGCTTTATTGGACACCTGCACGAGAGAGGACTTAAATAAAATTACACTGAACGCTGTCAGTCTCGCCGAATAAAGAATAGAAACAAAATCGTAGAACAGTTGAGGCGAAAAGAAGAAGCAATGACGAGGAGGACCTGAAAAGTAAATTTTGCATTGCAATATTTGTTCAAATCACATAAAACTACGAACTTTTAGTTTTAACACGATTCATACATTTAGAATACACATACACAGAAACAAACGTGCTATGTGTTGGAGCTTGGAGGTTCTGAAGTGCTCAAAATTAAAATTAGATAATATTGTCAATCTTTCGGGTTTAGTATCCGTACTGCTTGTTTAGTGTATTAAGTCTAGGATCATAGATTTAATAGCCGTCTTAGAATCTTAAACAGAAGACGATAATTTATGATTTGTGAGTCGATGCCAAGAATTAATTCACTAGTCGTCATCCGCTAATTAATAGGATAGATGCGGTTGTGAACTGAGCCTTAGAATGATCAAAATCCAAAAAATACGATTTATAGGAAAATTCTACTTATACTTTTTCAATAAATCAATGAAATTCACTATTAAAATTTCATTGTTGGTATTGCTTACTCGCTATAGTGCGTCCAAGATAGCTCCGTGATTTTGAAAGGCAGTTTTAGAGATTTAAATTTACTTTCAAATCTGTTTGGTTCAAACTTTGTAATACACAAAAACTCTCGCACTAGCTTTAATTTGATACCTTTATTGTAATTTTGTTTAAAAAGAAATTGTTTATTCCCCCTCTCCATTTTAATTCGCAGACGCCGCGCCATCTTAAAGTAATATACCCTATGTCACTCTCACAATTTTTAAAAATCTAAAGTTACCTCATACGTTAAAATCCATCAAGCTGTGTTTATTGTTAAGCAAGCTGTAGGGCTTAACAAAGAAATAAACATACATACATACATACGCTCGAAAAACTTAACCCTCCTTCTGGCGCAGTAGGTAAAAACAATTGTAATAATGTAAAATATCAAAACTGTAAACAATGTCAACATTTTATATAGAAAAGGTCTCATCTCATTACGACCTCTCTCTTTTTGACGACCTCTCATTACTTGAATATAAGTTAATCCTCCATTAAATCTCTTGCTGTCACTTTTTGTCTTGTTGACGTAGTAAAAGCTAGCAAGCGATAATGGGGGATTAACATTAATGAACGTACGTGCAACTGACCGTTAGACGAGATGTAAGTATATGTGGAAGCACTACAATCGTATGCTTAGATCTACATCTGAATGAAATATACCAAGCAAAGGTGAGCGGAAGTGTTGGGAGAGGCCGTTCGAGGAAAACATACCATGATCAAATCAATGATCTTTTCCGAAAAGGATAAGAGCGTAGCGTAGCGCCCTCAATCGACGGAAGTTGATGAAGGCTAAAGAGGTGTGTCAGAGTCGTAGCGTGTGGTGGTCCGTGGTGTCTGCCTACCCCCATGGGACAGTGGCGTAAGCTTATGTATGTATGTATGTACTACAATCGTATACGATACGTCAGGTCTGTGGATTTGTCAATATGATGACAATCCAATCACTTTGTCTATTAATAGAGTTTTTCCTGCGTGGAATAGATTTTGTTTGAAGGCTTTTGTCCGTGAATGAAAAAAAACAATATTCTCGACTACATTCCATAGCACAGTTATTGCAAAAGCGTGTTAAAAATATCAACACACCAGTAGATAGTAGGTACGAAATTCTGTCCAGTGTGACAGGTAACGAACTCATAGTTGCATATTTTAATGGACAGAGGACATAACACAGGCAATTGAAGTAGTTATTTTGGTTTTTCGCACAATAGTTTCCTTCGTCGCCAAGCTATTAATTTTAATATTTCACTATTCCATAACAAAACTGACTATTCAAAGGGGGAACGCTGCCAGCATGCTTGGGACCATTTCTCGTGAGAATATACCCGACGACCTTTTTTACCTTTAAACGTTCTTATACCTGTATTGTCTGAAGATATCGTCATTATTTTTCGCAGATTTAAATATAATAACATAAATTGGGTTATGAGAAAAGATCCTAAAATGAAAGATTCCACTGCTGCAATATACCTATCAAGCCAATTGACTAAGAAGCAGATTGCCTAATCGTCAATGCCTAAACTTTGTAATTGCCTACATATTATATTGCCTACAAAACGAGCCTAAACATCAAAGCCTAAGCATCACCTTGTCTCTCCAATGCCTTAGGCACAGAAATGACGCTGGTTTGCTTAGAAACTCTATGTTGTAATTCGATAAATTTTGTGTTACAACAAAACTGTTTTACTAAGTTCAGAAAAATAGTGAGTTTAGTTTATTGTTGTTGTTACATTTTTCCTTACGGAAAGGCAAAGGGTACATAGCCCATGCAGCCAAGTCTGTTTTTGTCTTTTCTTATAAATCTGTTATAAAAGGCACTATTTTCCTGTTCTGTGTTATATTTATTACAATTTTTCCCAGTCTTCATAATCCAAGTAAATTGTTATTTTTCCTAAGTAATGTCGTATCTGTGGTTTTTGTCATTTCCATGTGTTAGTTTATATCCGAGATCGTGTTTTTATACCCTAATTTAACCTAAATCTAACCCATTGAAATGCGAGGGAGGTTCACACATTCCAAGAAAGTTATACGCGGGATATCAATCCGAATCAAACGGTCGCGTCTTACTTTATATCTCACTTTTACTATATTGTTCTCCTCTAAAGGCACATTATTTTTTTATTTTTATTACCACATTATCACAATAATAGGAACGAAAAACTAATTAAGAAAATTAAGAAACAAAGTCCGTCCATTTCGTTTTATTTCCCGCGCAAAACTCCTGAGTTTAGTTTATAAATGAGAGGGTGCAGTTAGCGTGACAACCGTGCCGTGCAGCCTGCAGCGCGCGGCCTGTCTGTGTTAGACGCGACCGGGACGACACGACGCGACACGGCACAACGAGGTGAGGCCGACATGGAGGCGAGAGTAAAACGGTAATGTTCTAATTTCATTCCATCCTGAAACCTACGTCCCACTTTGGTTTCACCGTATCCGCTTAACGCCTGCCACACACATACCTATACCTATATGGTATTATTCGTATGGATTTGAAATTCTTGTTGAGCCAAATCTATATGAAATCTTAATTCCGAGCCGGAATTCCGAACCAAAATTACGATTTTGTATGGTTTTGCCCCCTCCAGAATTCCATTCGGAATTACGGAGGCATCAAATCTTGTATAGGATTTGATAGAGCTGAATTGCTAAGAACTGTCAAAAAAAACA
Organism: Agonopterix alstromeriana; assembly: GCA_963924505.1. Classification (NCBI taxonomy): domain Eukaryota; kingdom Metazoa; phylum Arthropoda; class Insecta; order Lepidoptera; family Depressariidae; genus Agonopterix; species Agonopterix alstromeriana. Next base: position 19,401,407 of record OZ004667.1, read on the forward strand.
TGTCGATTTGATACCGATTGGATAGAGTAGTTACACAATAGGATCCCTGTTCAGTACGTTCAGTTCATTCTGTACGTGTGTAGCAGGCGTTAAATTTAGGGTTCCGTACCTAAAGGGTGAAAACGGGACCCTATTACTAAGCCTACGTTGTCCGTCCGTCCGTCCGTCCTACGTCCTACCTATTTAGCAACTATCTACCTGTAATAGCTAGACAGTTTAAATTTTTACAGAACATGCTTTATTGCGGCAGATTTGTTAAAAATTATAACAATTTCAAGAAGTTAAAAATTTAAGGGGGTCCTCATACGAGAATCTAGTTTTTATCAACCTTTTTTTTCTCGCTCTATCGTAAAAACGCCAATACATACAAGCGTCAAACTTGTTGTGATTATAGACCAAACACTACAGTACAACAACAAATAATAATAAGTGGCCAAGTGTGAGTCGGTGTCGCGTTAAAGGTTCCGGAGAAATCAAAACTATTTCTATGTTAATATGTTGTAACGTGGTGTGGTACGGAACCCTCAGTGCGCGAGTAGCCCGACTCGCACTTGACCGGTTTTGTTTAATATTGTCACAGTTATGTTGACGTCTGTGAGTATTTAAATTGGAGTAAAACTATACTACGTTATTAAGGCGTCCATTAACGTCTCTAAAAAAATCGATTTTGTTAGGATTTATGTTTCGGAGTCCAGAGAGAGAGTGAAGGATATTCGGAGAGTACCTTTACTTTATGTCCGAATTATTTTATTATGTTTCTCTATTCCCTTGTCTCCAGATTTATTATGAAACACGATTTTAATAAAATGTGAGACGTAAGACTGCAAACAGTAAAAGCAGATTTTTTAATATTCTCTGTGGCCTTACTCTGAATGAAAACAAAAAAAATACACTTGAATGCGAAGCCCCAAATTAGGTAGATAAGAAAAGTCTATTGTCCCCTTGAATCAAAAAATCCCTCCCCGCTGCCCCCACTGCCCCTGGCTGCCCCGCCGGTCACAGATCCTATAATTGTAAAGTGCCGACAAAGCTTGTCACGGGCAAAGCTCCTCATTTCCGGAGGCTCTCTGCCGTCGCCGCGGACGTCGATAATTTTTCTACAAGCTCTTTGTTTTTGCGTCTTTTTTCTGTCTTATACCGGACGTCAACTGTTTGTTACGATCAAGGGAACGCTGTCTGCGGTCAAGGTCTCGTCTCATCAAGAGAAGTTGTTCTTTTATCAAAAAACCTGACTGCATAAAAATCCTATTAACTGAAATGAGAAAAACAAGCTCTATAATCACTAATCAGCTATAACAGCTTTATTTGAGCTAGTATAATTTGAATGTCTACCTAATAGGTAGGTATCGCAAACGGGGACAAAGAAGATTTTTCGTTGGTCATTGTTTCGTTCCCGCCTGCAATACTTACCTATTAGGTAGACATTCAAATTATACTAGCTCAAAATAATAATACATACATACATACATACATACATACATACATACATATATACATACATACATACATACATACATACATACATACGCTCAAAAAACATAACCCTCCTTCTGATGCAGTCGGGTAAAAACCGGTTAAGTGCGAGTCGGGACTCGGGCAATTAGTGTTCCGTACTATCAGTTGTTTAATAAAAAGGGTCTTTGAAAATACCACTATAAATTGACACTTACTTAGTGTGTGGTCACATAGTAACTGAAGATAATTTTACACTGGTAACTTTTTATGGGAAAAAACCAGCCAAGTTAGTACCAGCCTGATAATTTTCCCGCCATCGACAACTTATTTCTAATGTGCGTGGGTTTATTAAAGATTTTAGTCGGCTCTAGTTTTTGAAATATCGGTCTCCGAGAAAAATGCCTGTTACAGACGGACGGGCGGACGGTCGGACGGACGGACGATCGGACGGACGGACAGACTGACACCGAGGTGATTCCATAAGTGTTCCGCTTTGCGAATTTTGGCACGGAACACTAAAAATCACAATTTAGTTTATTAATATTAAAAGGAAAACATCGTGAGGAAACCTGCATGCTTCAATTTCGAGGCATGTATTGTACCCACTATCCATTATACGTGGCGACGGGCTCACTCCCCGTCACACTGGACAGAGTTTCGGTGCTACTAGTGAAATGTGGATGTTCTGAGTTTTCAGAATATCTCTGACTACCACCTCTCGGGGATTGAGTCGTGAGCATATGCATGAATGCATACACATAATTTTATCTCAACGTTTATCAATTATAGTCTTTTAAAAAGTCCATATTTCTCTGGGCCTCTCTCCTTGAATGTGTAATTATTCCTTTTCATATTTTCTCTATGCTAAAATGGCCTGGTCCACCTTTCTTCTCACCACTGATAGCTCCCAAGTTGAAAAACGGTCAGTCTTAATGATCTCAAACCCAAGTAGGTATAAAATTAACTCGAAAAAAGTTTTTCGAAAAAGAAATTACAGGGTTTGCGCTAATTCTCAGATCAGAGAATGAAAAAAACCGGCTGAGTGCGTGTCGGGCCACGCGCAGGGTAGGGTTCCGTAGTTGCCCGACACAATATACGGTCTTAGAAGGGGGCTTTTTTTATATACTACGGTTTAACGGGTTATAAAGTCGAAAAACTACATTTTACAAGTTGGTCAACTATTACTCGTTAACTTGTAAAGCCTACTTAGCGGTGATAGTTTTCCTTTTAAATTTGTTACATACACTACTGCCGTGAATTTTTTCACGTATCCAGAAACAACCGTTTAGCTGACAGGGGGGACACTGGACTCTAGCAAAAATGTTTACTTTAAAGCTTAATAATTCGCTAACGGATCCCTAAATAGTTTTCCCACACCCATAATATTTTTGAAAGACCTATCCAACGATATCCCACACCATGGGATAGACGAGAAAAAAAAATCATCGCCATTTTTAGTGTAGGGTGCCCTAAAAAAATATTTTTCAATATTTAATTTTACCACTTTGTCGGCGTGATTAATATGTATACCCATGTCAAATTACAGTGTTCTAGTACTAAGCGTCTCTGACATGGCGAAACTATAAGAGTTCCTTGACTAAGGATGAGATTTCGATAAGTTACTAGTCAGGAGACTGCTACTGCGACCACAAACCGCGTTGGTTTGACACCATTCTTTTTCCTTTTGTTGGAAATATTTGAACAATTTTATCAGTTTCATTTTAAGTTGAATTTTCAGGAATTCAAAACGAACGGTACGTGCTTTTGCTACTGTAAAAATGTTTTCAACGAAGAGGATTTTATTTTTAGTTAGAATTTGAAATAAAATTATTAGTATTTAGGATACTTTTGTTGATCAAAGATACATCACTATAGTTTGTTTAGAATCGAGAGCAGAATCGAATTATCATGGTTTCAACGTAGGTAAGTTTTTTCAAAATATTATATAATTTGTTTGTAAAATTTAAAATTTACTGAACTCGATCTCAATCCACCGCTCGTGCAATCTCACCCTACTTACTACCAAAACAAGATTCTTAAAATGAAGCCATGAGCACGTTAGCGCTTTTTTTCAACGCTGAAATGACAACAAATCATTTTTGCCTCGAAACTTAAAATGCGAATATATCAAAATAATGAAATTATTGTTTCAATCTAATTATTTTGTTATAAATCAGTTGGGGTGTATGAGGTTTTGCACTTATTCATTAACACGTTGTATAATACCTATAGAGCTATAGTATCCTTGAGTAGAGTAACTCGATACGTCACTAATGAGATTTTGATATCGTTATTTGTACTACGACGAGAAGTTTTGATCATTCACGATCCTTAGAGTTTCACTGGAAGTCGATCATCGATCTTTATCTTATCCCAATTACATTATGACGGCCTGATAGCTCAGTGGCTACAGTGCCTGCTTGTCGTACCGAAGGCAGTTGTTTGAATCCCGTGAGGGGAAAATATTTATATGATAAAAACGAATGTATTTTTTGTACCTATTTTTATCTATAGGGTCCTTCTTTATATGCTGACACTTTTTTAAGAGGATGATCAGACCGTCAAACTGAACTACTTTCTCTATGGCACCAACATCGAAAACAGATGTTCCATATAAAATTGCAAACTTACTCGAGTCAAATGAATGGGACAGCTGATTATGTATCGCGATTTCGATGTTGGCCCTATAGAGAAAGTTGCTCAGTTTAATGATCTGATCATCCCCTTAAAAAGTATCAGCATATTAAGATGGACGTATCAGCTTATAAAGATAGTTGTTGTTGTGAAAAAAATATCTGCTGTCCCATACATTTTTGGCTAGAGTAGGTTGGCAGTTTTGTATGGAAAAATTGATGTTTTTTCGCAATTTCTATGTTGGTTCCATAGAGAAAGTTGTTTAGTTTGACGGTCTGATCATCCCCTTAAAAAGTGTCAGCATATTGAGAAGGACCCTATATACTCCATGGCATTAATACGTGTTAGTTTGTAAGTGTGAACGGAGAATAAAATCAGTTGAAAGAAAGCTTTGAAAATATTGAAAATAAATAAAGTCATATTATGAACCTTTGATAAATTCTGTAGAGTAATATTAATATGAATAAAGCTTAATGGCTTATTCGCTTTTGAAGTATTTGAATTCGTTTTATGTCTTTTGAACTCAATGCAGCAAGTCGAGTACAAAGTCACAAGGCGATTACTTAAAAAAATAGTGCTGTCAAAGCGTCTGTAACTTCTCAAATAGCTATTTACATTTCATTTCGTTGGAACATTAACAAAAATAATTTACTACTCTCTTCACCTCATGCAGTCATTGGAATCCTTGAAACATCTTCCAATTTAAATAATTATGTTACATATTTAACAGTTTTTTAGAATACATACATAAACTTCATGTACGTACGTACGTACGTTATTACGATGGAGCTAAATTTTTTCTTCGATACAGTGGCCATGCAGTAGCAATGCAGCATAGATACAGGTTGCGGTACTATGGTCTGCTGGCCGTGTACCACCCCGCCATGCAGTCGTGATACAGTACCAATGCAATCGTGCGTTTGAAATGCGGCTAGCGCTTCTGTAGTGATGCAGAAGCGAGTTAACCAAACGCGCTGCAAAAAGTCGTGGATCTGCGGTGCTGCTTTGTAACTTTAACCATACGGATCTTAGTTTGTTTATAAAAAACCGCACAACGGAGCAGTGTGTGATCTCACTAAATGAGATGTACTAGAGAGGGACAACTCTAAATCAGGTTCTTTACATACTTAAAAACATATATTCCACCCTGAAAGCGATTTCAATCAAGAGACTAATTATAATATGATTGATACCTAATTTATATTGTAACCTAAAACACTGCAAAGTATTGAAAGGAAACCTATTAGTATTCTTATAAATATTGCACTCCGTTTTCCCATTGAGGAAAGATTTTATTTTAATTTAAAAGCAAAATATAAAATGTTGTAAACTTCTCAAGTAATGGCCGCTTAGTTTCCTCACCGCGCAGAGACGCAAAGGTAATGAAGACATTAGCATAGTTCCCAACTAGAACATTCTTCCGACAAACTTAGGTACTTCATTAAAATGTTTCCTTTTATTTCTGTTAAAATCAGGCAAAAGTGTTTTGACCAATGCGACCCTTAGTCATAATTATATTTTCGAGTAAACAGTAGCAATTTGGTTCAGGCACTCGCCAACCGCTGCCGCGGCACGCTCGCTGCGCTCGGGTCGTGCGCTATGGTCGCTAGAAGCCTAGCATAGTCGTCGCGTCGCTCCTCGCTAATCTAACCGACTCAGTTTCATCTGGTGTCTAAAAACTCATAACCGGTAAAACCTCTTTTGCCTGTTGTTTGCAGTCAAAAATGGTTTTGACGGTTATGAGTTTAGACTGTAACATATACATAATTAAGATAACACTTCGTATAACCGGCACGTAATGAAGCGTTTAATCAGAGGTTTAACTAACTTAAAGCCAAAGGATCGCGTCGAAAGCGCCACTGAACTAGAAACTGTATTAACCGCTAGGTTATAATGTAGGCTTTCATTTAGTAATGCCTCGATACTGATCTAGAGGTAATCTATTATTACTATTACATTAATAATACAATTGTTAATTTGGCGTGAATATTACAAAATAATTTATTGGAGGCATAAAAGTGGATACATAATAGAATACATTAATATAATTTAGAAATTTCCTCCTGTTTATGTATTTATTTGGATGTCTGTTCACGCATTACCTAAAAAATTCGTAACTTATTACAGTAAGTTTTCAAGAAAGCAAAAAGTTCAGTTTGATGTAGTACAATCGACTAATTCAAGACCAATAAAAGGCAATAGTGTTTAAAGTTTTCAAGTACATATTGTAGTGGTCTGCGTCACTGAATAAATGTTATATCTTACTGAACGAAAGCATTATATGTATAAGCGGCCGCTGGGATATTTATTTGTGTGGTCTGCGCTTACTAAGTCGCGGGCAACACTAGTAATAACATAAGTCCATAATTTCCCACAATCATTCGACGTGAAAGGGTGTGACAAAAGTGGGTATTAATATTTATCTTTTTTATTAGTAGATCGATCCCTAAAAGTTAAAAATTACTACCCAACTCACTTATGTTACACCCCGTACAATGATGATGATGACGATAGTTTGAAGCAGAAATCCCAACGGATTAGAAATGGGTTTTCTTTGCTACATTACGTCGTGTCACAATGCTGAGCTAACATTAATTAACAACTGAATTACGACGCCAATAATTATAGATGATAAATCTACACTGAGTTTATTTGTTATAGACCTGTCGCCCATCTGACATTTAATATCTTTTTTGTTACCGGTAACACAATTTGGGTAGCATTTTATCGTGCACTAAATCCTAAGTACTAAAAGGTTATCACTACTCAGTAGGCTATACTACAGTAGTTTATCTGTAGTTAAGTACAGTTTTTGTATTGGATTCCATACAGCGCGTCTAGTGGTTACGTTGAGAACTAATTCTGTTATATAAAATTGGCGCCGGAACTACAGATAGTAACGTACAGTGAAAACTCATGGTAGGCCTTCTGAAAGCGCACGTACGAATATTGATGTATAATAAATATAGGCTAGCAAAAAAAAAACTGACCCAGCTGGTTGAATGGCTTTAGTTCACGTATATTGTATAATATAATGTACATAATTGTTTGTGCCCTGGACATATTCAGATTTGTCCTAACCGAGTCAGAAGCAGGAGCCTTCGCACACTTTGAAAGCTGTCTACTGCGTGAGATGGTTTAAGACTAAAGATTCATCCAGTTTTTATTCCCGAGGATGGATATCTAATATAACGCCGAACTTTTTATCGCTCTTAAGTTGGCATTACCACTGTGTAGTTGAAGAATCTGCTTTATATAGCGGTAACAATTACTTCAGAGCAAACAAGAAGTATAGATAAAACTTAATTCAATTCAGTTTTTGTTTAGTGGCATCCGATGTGTTATCACAATTCAGCCAATGTCTCGTTATGTGGGGAGCATACGTAGGAAAATGATCATTAGTATTAATTAAGTCTAGCGTTGCAGTTTTGCCAATGTAAGTAGTTTATAATCTCATGTGATTGTTTTAAGGTTAAAACACAAAAGAGTTCACAAAATGGCGGGGCCAAGTGCAAGCCCAACGCGCCGATACGCACGCGTCCGTACTCCGCCAGACTTGCAGCGCGACTCTAGATAAAACTTCCGCCGGCGTCATGTCTATCAATGTGTTTATTCGGTAGCAGTAAACAGCAGCTGTCATGCTGTAAACAATGAACCGCCTGCATCGAACAGCCGAGTGAAACCGAACGTTGCCGAACTTCACCGAACGCAAGGTACACACTACCTTCGCAAATACTGGTCTTGACAAACAACACTATTGATGGATTAATCTACCGATTATAATTAACTGGGTAGCAGGAAGCTGGAATAGGTATTAAACTGGTTTTTTTTTTAAATTGTATTGTATATTCAGCGTATAACGGCATTTTGTGAAACTTTTTGGCACTGGGTTTTTTAGACTAATTAGACCCCGCTGAATACGATTATGCCCGATGCCACCCCATTCCCGGCTTCCTTAACCCGCCACCCCTCAAAATGTGTCCTTTACTGCGGTTTTTTTAGTTTTATACAAAAATGATTAGAGATAAAAGAAAACTGTCAATGACAAAAATGATTTCCATTGAATTCTTTACAATTTTGTAAGTTAGGAAATATAAAGGTCCGAACTGCATGGAAATGTTTGCCTTTGCTTTCAATTTATCGAAAAACGCCCGAAGCTGTGATAGAATGGCCAAGAATCGAATTAATGAATAGAAACGCCGTTAAACGCTGAAAATTTTAGTGTTTTCCTCTAGTCTATATTGTGTAGGTATGGATCATATGCACAACCTGTTAAGAGGATGTCAGTAAAGTGAATGAAACTCTGGTTTTTTTGTGTGTTATATAAGATTGCAAGAGACATGTGGTGCTATGTGGTGTCCGATTTTATATAGAACCAACCCAAATCCTCGTAGTTTCCCTGCGAGATAAAATCAGAAATGAAGAGATTTGCGGTAGAACCAGAGTAGCCGACATATCCCAAAGAATTGCTAAACTAAAGTGGCAATGGACACATTGTTCGCAGAACCGATGGCCGATGGAGCCGAAGAGTGTTCGACCGCATACTGGATAGCGCAGCGTGAGTAGTCTCCCATACAGTTCACCGACGATCTGGTGAAGGCGGCGAGAACCCGTTGGATGAGGGCACCGCAGGATGGGTCGTTGTGGCGATCCTTGGGGTTCAGCAGACGACGTCCATCGGCTGAGATGATGATTCTAGACGGGACGTAACAGGTGACTAATCCCTTCAGATATTGTCAAATCACTTTCAACTCAATATATTTGATGCCCACACCGAATCGATAACGGCGCAGAATAGTAAATAGTTCACCGATAAATTTTCCATCTGGTCGTAGCGGTTTTACTCAATCGTCAACATATCTGATACTATCAACATAGCCTCTGTATCTGACACTGCCTGTATTTGTCGCGGTTTCCAGTTCTGGAAAGCAATCGCGCTAATAAACTGCAACTGAACCATGATTGGACTGCGTGCGAACCACAACATTCAACACATTCGGAATTGCGCTATTCATTTGACAGCCGTTAGAGCCGTTTTGACGGATCGCTCAGACGTTAAAGGCTGTCAGTCACATGTCAAGTTTAGCGTGATACGAAATTCAGCACAGTTGAATAGTAATTGGTTTGCAATGTGATTAGAACTGAAATTGGATTAAGATTGAACTTTGATGTTTTATTTACTTGATTCATGAAGTATATAAAGATGAGATAGTACAGGTGTTTAGGTACTCGTGCACTCAGAGCACCGAATGATTTTGTAAACAAGGCAGTTGCTGTAGTCGACATCGCTTATGAGAATTAATTCATTGAATGCAAATTTCAGTAGGAAGATAACTTCATCAAAAGCCAATATAAAAGTTAATCATTTTGTTGAACGAAAAATCATTCATTTATTTATACTTCCATCGTTCATCATCATCCTTCAATGACGTCAGACGTCTCTCTTGATAACAGATACTATCAATTTCAATCATTTAGTGAAATTTTATCATAAAATTATCGCAAATATTATTGTTATTTTTCTATAAACAAATATAGGTATTGTGTGTATTGTGTATATTGCATATTTTTTCGTTATTTTATTAGTTCTTTGAAGGTTTGTGTAATAATCTACAACCATTTTGGAAGATGGAGTGCCTATACAGGGTGTAACAAAAAACCTTAGTAATACTTAAGGGGGTGCTACAGACCATCAAACTGAACATCTTTCACTATCGCAAAAAAAATCAGCTCTTTCATACAAAACTGCACTACCGTCTCGACTCAAATTTGAATGTATGGACAGCAGATTTATTTTTATTTTTTCTCGATGTTGACTCCATAGTGAAAGTTGTTCAGTTTGATTGTCTGAAGCATCCTCTTAAGTATTACTAGGGTGTTTTTTTACATCCTGTCGAAAAGATGCTGCCAGAAACTTTAAACCGATAACCGTAGATAAACTCACATCCGTATTCCCATTTGTGGTAGTCAGAAACTTTACCAGCTTTTTAGGTGCTTAGTTGATGAAATGCTCACTTTTAGCATAATGATGTTTGGAATAACGTTTCAAGGCTTCTGGTACATTACAACCTTAGAGTAATCCAACCTAATCTCAAGTTGTCCGACACATCAATACAACTGCTGAATAATGAAAAATAAACAATGAAATATTAATTTGTTCTTACTTAATTATTATTATCTTCACTATAAATCCTTTAACATATCACTATGAAGTCGATTATAAATAAAATTGGGCAATAACTAATAGAATTAAGTTCTTTCATTATGGTTCGTAAAATTGGCAATAAAACTGTAGGTTGGTGTAAAATAGAGTAGTTCCAGGAAGCCATTTAATGCACTCAGCGGCCGCGGGTAGCGGGCAGCGGGCGCTGCGAAGGCTCGGGGTTGTCAGATAAAAGTTCGAGATTTTCGAGATTGTCTTACACACAACGTGTTAATGAATAAGCGCAAAACCTCATACACCCCTACTGATTTATAACAAAATAATTAGATTTAAACAATAATTTCATTATTTTTATAGGTAAAATTTAAAGTAATTCACATTTATAGTTTTCGGGCAAAAAGGATATGTTATCATTTCAGCAATGAATGAAAACGCTAACGTGCTCATGGATACATTTTAAGAATCTTGTTTTGGTAGTAGGTAGGGTGAGTGTGCCTGTGCGAAGGGTTGAGATCGCGTTCAGTAAATTTTAAAATTTAAAAACAAGTTATTTAATATTTTGAAAAAAATTACCTATGTTGAAAACATGATAATTCGATTCTGCTCTCGATTCTAAACAAACTACTGTCTAGTTTTGCGTTAATTCATTAACACGTTGTATAAGAATTTAAGTTTTTAGGATTAGTATAACTATACAGTCACTGCCAACATATTGTGCATTATTCACAATAGCAGGCCTGTCTCACTCCAGAGCTCAGGTACGCTTGACTACCGATCCCCACCGAGGGGTGAATGGTAATAGTTAAGGTATACCGTGTAAACTTCTTCGTCAAATCTCATTAGACTTGCCGCCATTTTCGTGAGTAGTCAATGTGAGACTTGAAAACCCTAGCGATGTCACGCTGCCAGCACGTGAAAGAATGAAAGAGGAAGACTATGTAAAGGAAGCTGTCATGTCTAATGACTCGGTTCATTTTTGTTTGCACGCGTTCCGTTGAGACGGTTGGTAGATTATTCGTGAATTGTACGATAGGAGGGGTGCGAATAACTTTGCATCTTATTATCGTGCAATGAGAGTCGCTATTTTATTTAAATCGGTTTTCAAAGTGATTCTTCTGTACGGGTAGTACTAATATTTATTCTGTGACAATAATCCGTGTTTTGACACTATTATAGGTCACAATCAGTAATCAACTAATCAGTAAACCGACCAAAACAAAAGACAAAATAAATTCTATTGTACTGTGGTTATGCATTTAGTTTTTTTTTAGCTTGATTTACGGCCTTCCTCTCATCTTCCTAATGTCTAGACCAAAGTATAAAAAAGTCCAATTTTTCAAATGTGTTTAGAGATTTTTTTTATGAACCTTTTCCGTTCCATTATTGGGAAAACTGAAGAGATTTAAAATAACACCAAATACCACGTATGCATTTTCTAGTAAGTAGAATTGCCGCTAGTTTTCTAGTGGCAACCCTACGGCCAGGCGAATATTTCCAACTTTTATATAATTACCGTCAGCAAATTAACGGGATTCTGTTTGAGTTGCGGTCGTTACTTAATAATGAATGGGGAGGTGCTGAATCGAACATTTCTTAAGACTGTGTAAGTCTAATGAGAAATTTAATATTATTGTGGGAGCTGTGGCTAGGTTACAAGTTAGCTTGAAGAACCTATCAGAATTATAACGCTAGTGGATGCCATATAAGTACGCATATAAAGTCATTGACCCCGACTGTTTCTATTTTCGGATGTAACGTTTGTCTTTTTACCACGTTGGAAACTCATTGCGACATGATGCGTACCTTATTACCATATTATATCCTCAAGAATTTTATAATTTTTACACTTCTTGTAGGTTACCTACATCCCGTATCAATGTTTAAAACTATACTCGTTTTAGATTAAAGGAGATTATGAATTTAGGAGATTATGTACAACACCTACTGTAATAATTATATTTCTTTGTACACAGCTCTAGTGAAAAAAAATCTATGATCCACAGTTAGCTATGTGAACATTGACCGATCTGTTATATTATAGTAATAAGTGGCCACTTGCCTTAAAACACTACAAACAATAACTTTACCACTTAGTATGGGATGACACTTATGAAGATTTCTCGAAATGTAATTTGTGCTATATGATTTCAAGCTTAGAACCCAATTTCGGTCTAGGCGTATAATAACAGAGCATAAATTACATTTTCAGAAATCCCTTGTAAGTATTCGTTGTTACGGATTACAAGAACTATATTCTCGTGTAGAAACAGGAGAACAATTTATTGTTATCACTCCTAATATTATATTTAGTAAGAACACCTATTCTCAAAGTGAGAACTAAATCACAGAGCGGGACGCCGGCGCCGACCACTGCCTAGCGAACACTTACATCCACAAGTCGAGTCCCTTAGAACGATGCAATTTCCTTCCTAAGTCTTAAGGTCTAAGAGTTGTGACCTGGGTCTTCGAGTAACGTAACCCCAGTGCTTCGGACCCAGCGCTGGCAATATTTATGTATCGAGCGTTGACAGTTATTACCTTCTCAGATAATATATCAAGATTGTACCGCTTTGGCGAACCAACATATTTTTTACTTACCACCGTTTTAGATAACAAAGTTTGTAATTTATATTGTGGTGTTAAAGTGTTTCATTGCATTTGGAAGGTTGGTTAACGTTGTATATTTATGGTCATAGAACTAGAAGTTTAACAACTTAGAACAAAATGGCAACAACAACAACTATACGATTCCTGAACTAAAAACATACTAGTAGTTATCGTACAAAAGATTAGTTTTGTTGCGGATGATACTCTTATCATCCACAACAAGACGTATCCCTTAGTCGTTTATCAAAATTGTTATCCATACTCCTAGAATACAACCCCCTTCGTCCTCCCCTTCTCACGCTAATTGACAACATAAAATTTTTAAACCACCTGTTTTTAATAAAACATATAAAATAGGTTAAAAAATAAGAGATACGTATTTTTCAGATTTTAATTTTTGACCGATATTTCTATTTTTAATTTACTTTTGAATTTTCTGAAAAACGTAGGATTTATGTCTAAGATACCTTGGCCACAATAACATTAAAAATAAAAACTGTCATTAAAAATAGAAAAGCCTAGCAGGCAAAGGAATAAAATCTCATTCAACCTATTATATTTTTCATTATTTTTCAAATAACTCGAGAAATAATGGATAGAAAAATCTGATTATTTTTATATAAGCTTTGAATACTTTTTGAATCACATAATCTCCAAATGGTTTTCTTATTTTGGTACCTTTCTGAAAATGAAATGTTGTCAAGCCGATCTCCGCTAGCATATCCGCCGCGTAGTACCAGCAATGCCCGAGATCTGTACCCCTTCTGGCTGCTCTTAGGCCAGTTCCTTTACGGGTTCTATTGATCTGATAGGGCGCTTTAAAACCACAGTTTTGGTCCCTCTAATGTCCACGTTAATAAGCAGCAGGTGCTTCTTGAGTAACGATGTATTTTCAAAGTCGAAAAAAAAAAACAACTCCTGGAAACATGAATGTTATAGCCTAGTTTGAATACTCACTGTATTTACTGCTTTATAAGAAAATTGTTTTAAAGTACATAAGTGTGCGGCCTAAACACATATACACTATCGTCCTTACCGATACGATCAAAGGTCGAAGAGTCAGTTGCAGTGGCATTTTCTTATCGTGTGGGCAGCATGCCCAGGTGTTAGAGTTTTTTCAGACCGCCTTACGGCCTCTGACGTGGATTTTATGTAACGACTACTAGCACCATAGATAATAGCCGGGACCAACGGCTTAACTTGCCATCCGAAGCACTGAATCATCTTTCTTTTCGGGCAATCAGGTGATGCAGCCTGCAATGTCCTAACCGACTGGGGAAAAACGCACAAAGTGGCTATGTCATCGCCGTCGGTAAATGTGTCTAACCCTTAGTCGTCTCTCAAGACACCTGTCTTTTAGCACGGTTGGTGTTAATCGAAGCGAGAAACCACACGGTCCACCGGTAAGTATACGAAATGTTTACAACAATTATTTTATGCTACCTTAAAAAGTGAAATATTTAACAAAGAACACTTTTAAGTCAAAATCTAAATTTATCATTTTAATAAAACAATTTAAACAAAAATAAAGTTTGTCTTAGTCTCGTCTGCGGTCGCCTTTCATCTTTGAAACAAATAATTTTATCATTGAAACATAAAATCAATCAATTTGTTCACCTCAAATATTATAACATCAAAAGAAAACAAAATGTAGTAGGTACTTTGATTTACTTCATCTAATATCTCGATTGAGTTTCACTTAGCATTCTTTTTTGTCAAGCGTCTGGGCTCACTACACTATGCAAGCAGTAGCAACAATAATGCATATTTTAGATTTTCACTAGCCCTGATTAATTAAAAATACCTTCGACGAGATAATTCATTAAAAAAAAGAGTGTGGCCACCGGCAAGATTGCATTCTACCTCACATTTGATCATATCCTGTTTTCGTTCCCACGGTCCCATTACGCACAAATTTGATCACTAAAAATCCGTCAATGCGTTGCGTCCCGGCCCGCTGTAGTTTGCGAAGTACTGCAATACAACTCGATCCGCTCCGATGTGGACCGCCCTAGTAGCTAAAGCTACTCAAGAATAGCTGTTGACATATATATACATATACAGTATGTAAACTGACTAAAGGTTAACCTTTAAAGCACTTACTCTACCCCTCAACCTGAACAACTTTTACTGTGGGAGCAAACCTGTAAGAACAAAAAAAACTGTTGTTTTATACGTTCAAGCTGTATAAGCATTGCCGTTAAGTATGGAACAGCTGATTTTTTTTTGCGCTGACAGGTTTATTTCCATAGTTAAAGTTGTTCAGGGTGATGGGTGGAGTAGGTGGTTTAAAGGTTTGCCTTTAGACAGTTTACATACTGTATATGTATATTTATGTTCACAGCTATTCTTGCGTAGTTTTAGCTACCAGGACGGTTCGCATCGGGGCGGATCGAGCCGCATCGCAGCGGAAAATACCGTATGTTTGCTGGTATTTTCCGCTGCGATGCTGCTCAATCCGCCCCGATGCGGACTGACTTTAAGTGTTAGAGATTTATAGATTGTATTGTTGGTATAAATAAAGAAAAAATGAATTATTATGGATTATAAGACGGAATTTGAACGGGCTTTGAACATTTTATTTTGTATTCCATCTCAGCACCGTTACAGTACGACTGCTGTTATCTTAATACCTAAAAGTCTAGACCTTCGACCTCCGCTCCGCTCCAGCTCTGCGTGCCGAGTGATAGATTACGTATCACGCTACACAAAAACCTTTGAGAATTTCCTTTGAGCTTGTTTCGAAGATTAATGTTACAATACAGACCTATATCGTGAAACATCGATTGTACATGGATTTTCTGGACTGGACGGAGGATCGCTTGTAGGTACTTTAACTAGGGTTCTTGAAAACTAATTTGTTATTTAAACCCTTGGAGGGATATGTTTACGCTTTTTCTGGGTGGAACACTTTCCATCAGTACGTCTAGTATGATTTCACTAGACGCGCACGACGCGCCTTCGCTGCATAGAAAATAACCGGTACCGCGATTTTCGGAGAGCGAAAGCCGCGCTTGCCGCGACTTGTAGTATGTGAAAAAGACAAGTCACGCCCAAGTAGAGAAATCCTGCTAGACGTTCTGGTGGGCTGAAGCCAAGCGCAAACACATTATAAATGAAAAAAAAAACTCAAGAAGGTTCGACGATAAAAAGATGCCTATTGTGAATCCTACATGTTTTAAGGTAAGTAGGTAATCCAAGTATCTAATGAAATTACCTCAAAACATGGGCGTGAGTTGTGTAAACATGTTTTTCTTTAAATTATCTTTAGTAGATGTTTATTTCGCTCAGTCACTGAATATCATATTCGCAAAGCATCATGTCACTTTACAATTTAATTTCATTATGAAGTATGTGCAACACAAATTCTGGCGACTGTTGTTTTTGTTATAAAACGCAGTGTCACAGCCAAACCTAAAGCTCACGAGAACAACTATACAAAAGTTGAATCCTCTGTCCTCACAGTTAATGCAACCAAACACAATTTGTCCAGAAGCCGACAATCGGAGCGCACCGACAATATCATGTGTCTGAGAGTTGGTACAGAGTTGTCGAGCGAATAGTTTTGTGGAGCGCTTGATGACTGCTCGTGGGAAGTGGCCACTGGCCAGTACTGTGATACAGAGCATGAAAAATTGTAGCTTTAATATTTATATATAGGGTTTCAGGGGTGTTTTTTTAGGGTTCCGTACCCAAAGGGTAAAAACGACAAAAATAATAAAAATGCCAAAAAATTTAAAGATTAAGGGGGGTCATCATTAAAGAAATTAGTTTTATGAACGTTTATTCTTATAACAATAAATAATAAAAACCGGCAAGTTGTGAGTCAGTCTCGGTCTCTCACAGCTAAAGGTCCCGGAGAAAAAAAAAATTTTTTGTAAGTTAAAATGTCATGTGGTGGCGCGGTAAGGAACTCTCGGTGCGCGTTCAGCCCGACTCGCACTTGACCGGTATTTATTTAATTTTAAACCATCTACGTCGATAATTGTATGTCACATACGAATATACGATTCGTATATGACATAAAATTATCAATGCAATTAATAAATTGTCCCGTTTTAATGAGTGACTGGCTGTTCTTGTACCAAAACACTGCAAAAACAATACCTCAGGAGAAAGGGCATACAGGAAACTTAGTCGAGACAGCTTAACTTATATTTTTCTCACTTGCAATTTTGAACTATCCCTAAAAATGTGGTCAGTGAGTTCAAAAATAAAGTGTAATACAAACCTGTAAAGAAACGACAAGCTCTACAGTTTGAATATAACGTCAAGTGTAGTAAGTAAAGTATAGTGAGGTACACTTTAATGTGAGAGCTCCGTGGAGCGGGTGGTGGTCGGTAGTCGGTAGTCGGTAGTCGCTCACAGAGCTGAGCTGCCTGAACAAATATTTGCGAGGGAACTACAGCCGGGCGTGGGCCAGGCGAGGAGAGACTAGCGGATCGTAGATTGTCGTTCAGCTTCTTTTTTTTGCTCAATTATGGACATAACAGCTAAAGAACTAAATACATACTTTCACAAAATAATGCATCTAGAAACAATCAATACGAGTAAAAATTGGTTTCCAAAACACAGGCAATATTGCACAGAGGTGAAACTTGGTACAGTCATAGCAATTAACGGTCCAATGACAAAAATAAAGACAAACAAGCTTAATGTTTACATTGAGGGTCAGTTTTGGGGGGCAGAAAGAAATTAAAAAAAAAAATCTGCAATATCGTGTGGTACAAGGTGCAGGTAAGGTATCAAGAAAGTAAACCACATGAAATATTGTCTAACTTGTCGATTTAAGTATTATTATTGTGTTTTCGACTTGACCATTCCTTAGTGAGGACTGGTAAGTACTCTTTCATATCCTGTGGTATGAAAGGATCATTACGGTCTCAGGAACACACGGCAATATCGATCAATCAGATAATGTAATAGTCCTACAGGTCGTTCTTCTCCAGTTTGTGCGAATAACATATTTACAAAAGTGTTTACCCTAAGCGACACAATATCCCCGCTGGTCGCCTGTGACTAGCTTCGCATCACCGCTCATACTACGGCAAGAGGTCGCCGCTCGGCCCCGTGTCCTCTTACACCGAGTCATTTGAGGCTTTTTGTGATACCCTCTGTCCATTTACGACGCCCCACATGCTTTAATGGACGGTTTTAGGGCAAAAATGCTATGTCGTGGGATATAATAGTGTCATGTCGCACAAGTGCCGGCATTCTTCCGTTAGAGTGCGTTCCACATTTTATCTCTCGTCTATTTATTTCTTACGTCACCTGATTTCTAGACGTTACTAACCGTTACTTCTTACTTTTAGGTTGAATTTAATAGGACAGCCTTATTTATTATTTAACAAACTACTTATCTATAAGAAGTACCTTTTCAATAACGAACGGCCAGAAGCGGCTTCATCGTAAATCTTGGTAACAGTTTAACCCCTCGTTTCCTTTTAACTGTTAAATTGGATGATATTTCTTGTTAAAAGGTACTTAATGTGGTAGGGAAAAGCTTATACAAACGCTTTTTGTTACTTTAAAGCTTAGATCAAAGTAAAATTAAGTTAAAACATTGTTAGACATACTTCACCCATCAAACTGAGCAACTTTTACTTTGGGAGCAAACCTGTCAGAACACCAAAATACTGCTGTTTCATACATTTGAGTCGTGTAGATATTGCAGTTTAATATGGAACAGCAAATTTTAGTTTTCGCGCTGACAGGTTTGCTCCCACAGTAAAAGTTATTCAGTTTGATGAGTATGATACTTTTCGTTACACCCTGTATTTGCTCAAACAAAGTTGGTATAGCTGAATAATGATTATAGGGGTTGTTTTACTACTTACAGTTAAATTTTAATATTTAGGTTTTTGTATAGTATAGTATATAATATTTTATACATAGGTTTTTGTTTTAATAAATTATTTGCAGTGCCTCCTGGTTCTACACGGGCTCCGAAAGATTTTCCATTGCAGTACCTAGTAATATGATTTCACCAAATAAAGTTGAATCTAGTCTTTTCCTTCCACCCTATCTTGATCTTTTATAAATTTAGTTCTAGCGCCGACCCTGGCTGTACCTCCCTAAAAATATTCCAGCTGGTACCCATGTACCTACTAGAGTATCAGTTAACAACAGTTAACAAGATCCGTATCGCCCGAGCCCAAGTGGTGTCCTTTTATAAACCTCTCGCCGATAATCACATAAGAGAACAAGGACCCTAAACAAACACAGAGGAAACAATCCCTTCCCTATCAGTACCTCTCTCGACCACTGTTGTTTTAATTGGATTCATTTCAACCCTGCCCGCTATGCCTATACTCGAGTAAATAGTGTTGTGCTATTACTCGTGGGTCTTTCATCCGAGTCTTTAAAATCGAGTCCAAGACTTGAAAATTCACGAGTCTTTCTGATTTTAACACTTTAATTTGTAAAAGATGGAAGACTGTACTTAAGAAATTTATTGGACCAGTTAAGAGGATATGTGAAAAAAATAGGATTCTTCAAAGCATCAGATATCATGAAGTACTAACAGTAGGAGTATGATTTCAGGATATGTGTAAATTGAACATATTATTAAAATTTTGATTGCCGCCAAAACACGATTAAGACAAATTTTCTCGATAGAAAAACAAGCCAAAGTAGCCTCCGTCTTTATCTATAAACGCTTGGAACTGCTAAACGGTGAATAATAGAAACACGAGACTTGATTTAAAAAATAGAGATTGATATTTTATAAATTTTGATTGCAGCAGAAATTAACTTACATAAATAGTAAAATCACAACTAAATAAAGTTTGTTTTGGCGCTTACGTCGTTTTATTTAGTCAGGCGCGCGCGCCGCCCCATCTCTTTCTCTCGCGTCAGGCAGTAATATAAGCTATCACAATCTATTAAAAAGCTCAGTCGGCTGTGGCCTTTGCCCGCGTCAGACCTGCGTTCGCATGCCCAATTTCCGAATTACGATTAATTATCCAGCTTACGTGTAAATATTATAGTGTAATATATTAAATACAATCTAAAATAAATTCGAGGCCATAGCAGCTTCACATTTAAGAGAATATAATTCGGAGCGCGCTCCATACAAACGAAGTTTGGTGATATTTTCAATATTAACCAATTAAAGTCAATGAAATTTTTCAGAAAAAATCTAAAAACTAATCTCTATGCTTGTATGAAGTCAGATTTTCGTTAAAATGTATAGTTTTAAAGTTACAATACCTCAAAGATTTCCATTCAAATCTTAAATTAATTCTAGCATTAAAACTGTATATTTTAACGAAAATCTGACTTCATACAAGCATAAAGATAAGTTTCTAGATTGTTTCTGCAAATTTTTCATTTACTGATTGGTTAGTATTGAAAATATCACCAGACTTCGTTTGTATGCAGCGCGCATTTACGCATTCGGAATAAACTTCTCTTAAGTATATTTCTCACTCAAATATGTATAGCAGTTTTTTTGGTCTTCATAGACCAAGAGCTAGCTGTTATTATCTTTAAGTCGTCGTAATTTTCGGTTTCACTATCTTGTTTTTCAATTTCTTCAAATAATTAAATTTATTTGTCATAATGGAATCTGGTTATAAACGTATTTATGAACCGTTGTCAGTATTTTTACCGAGTTGAAGGATTCTATTGCTCCGGAACATCTTGCCTGGTATGAGAGTTTGAAAACTCTGTGGCCCTTAATTGTATGGGTAGTCAGTATGGTGAGCCAGGCTGAAGGGCAGGGTAGGGAAGGCGAGTGGTCGCAGAGAGTTTCTTCTTCCAAGTTGTTTCTTTTTTGAGTGCTGGATCCGGAATGAATCTACGCCGATTTGGCGCCATTTTATATCATTTTCAAGCGACCACCCCTCCTTACCCCGCACTCTTGCCCTGAATACAAATCTCTTTATTTCTCATACAATCTTAATTTCTACGCTTACAAACCAATATAATTATATAGTTAAGATACTTATTTTCTTATTCTAAAAATAGCATGTGCATCATCCGCCGGTGCATAACAGAGTGCAGAACGAAAAGGAAAGGTACAATATTTATATTACCCCGGCCCCCGCTTCCTCATAACGCAGGTTCCGGACGCCGGGGCCCCCCTCGGTCGCCTGTATGCGCTGACAGAGATGGAGCGTTCTGTCTCTTTCTAACAATTATTTCTAATAGGATTCTACCCCTTCTAATGAGGTAGTGAAGCTTATTGGCGTAATTTCTAATTGGAATTTATAAGTTCTAACTCGATTCTAATTGTTTTATTTACTTGTGCTATGCGTTAATTTTAATAGGGAAGTGTACCTAATCTAATCTGGGGAGAAATCACTAGAGAAATCAAATAAGAATCCTATTAGAACTATTTATGTGCTAAGCCCTAATTCTAATAAGAAAAATTTCTTTATTGAAATGAACACTTAACCTAAACTTATCCTACTAGTATAAAAGGGTATATAAAACGAAATAAACAAAGTAATGTAAAAAACTATGTACAAAGGTAGTCAATTCAGGTTCTGTCGTGCACATTTCTCCCGCCGTCGCAGCTCTGCGATCCAACCTGTAGCACGACGATCCTCTTGGTCGGTCTCCGGAGGACATGCCCGTTGCTGGTTACGACGTCCACGATCCTCACCTCGCCGTCTCGCCCTGGGTAGACCGCGACGATCCTTCCTGTCGGCCATGTGTTGCGGGGCAGGGTGGGGTCGCAGACGAGTACCAGGTCGCCGATAGCGTGCGCTGGTCGTGTGAGGCTCCCGCCGGTGTTGGAGTAGAGGCTGGTACTCTTTGACCTGGCTCCAGAAGACGTCCGCCATCGTTGAGCGCGCTGATCTTGCGCGCGGTGAGGTCGTTTGGGTCTCAACAGGATGTGGTTGGGTGTAAGCGCCTCCGGTTCTTCTGGGGTCACCGCCACGTGTGTGAGTGGGTGGGAGTTGACGGTGTTCTCCGCCTCGGCGAGCAGGGTGAGCAGTGTCTCGTCGCTAGGGTACTGCTCGTAGAGTTTGACGCGCAGTGCCTCCTTCACGGTGCGTACCATGCGCTCCCACGCGCTGTCCATGAAGGGGGAGGCCGGGGGTACGTAGCGGCAGGTGATGCGCCGCGCCGTCGCCTCCTCGCTGACCGCCGCAAGCGCGGCCTTGGCGAGCTCATTCTCCGCAGCCTTGAAGCACGTCGCGCTGTCACTCCATAGCTCCTTAGGCACTGCTCTTCGTGCCACGAACCTCCTCAGGTCGCCGGTCGCCGGAGACGTAGGCTTCGCTCTTCGTATCTTGCATAGTTGACAGTGTTTGATGACGTTCACGCACCGTCGGTCGTATCTTCAGTACCCATAGTCGCTGCTGTAGCTCATTCACGACGGTTTCGATACCGCCATGTAGTCGCTCGTGTACGTGTTGTATGTACAGTCGCGTGAAGTAGTGTTTCCCGTCGAGTACGGTCGGGCTCGCAGTGTCTTCAACGATGTCAGGTGCTACGTGGATTCTTCCTTTGAGCCATCTTCGCCGACGACCACTGATAGCGCCGACAGCTTGTCTCCCGGCTGAGGCGCCGCGCCGCTCCTTACTCGACGTAAATCTTCGGAAAGACAATCTTCTTGTACAGGTTTCCACCATAGTTTCTCAGCGCGAATAAGATAGTGCGTTTCGATACCGATGGTGTTGCTATCTCATTTCTTCACGTACGGTGTCTCGTTCTTGCGTGTTTTCTTATCAATCTTTGAATCAGAGTCGTTTTTATTGTTTTCTTTCGTTTCGTTTGCGCTTCGTAGCCAATACTGTTTCATTTTTCTTCTTTCGACATAAATTGACGAACTGTAGCATGCGCACCGTAGCTCGTAGCAAAAGTGGGAACGACGAAAATCGCTCGATTCGAGGTAGGTGAGCGTGGTCAGGTCGCTGGTGGGTGCATGACAAGTCCCCTCTCTTCTCCTGTCTTCGGTGCTTCTGTCTTCGTCTCTTGTGGCCATTCTCGTTCGTGGTTTCGTAGGAAGCTCGGCCCGTTGTACCATCGGACCTCGCTCCCACCGATAGAGACCGTGGCGCCGCCCGAGTTGGCGGAAAACTGCTGTACTACTGAATTTGTATTGGACACCCATCCGCATAGCTCGAAGCCGGCTTGCCGATGAATGTAGTCGACTGATTTCGATACTTCTTTGGCTTCTTTTTCGGTCGGAAAACTTGTTATGTAGTCGTCCATGTAGTGGTTCTTTTCAATGGCTCGCGCGGCTGCAGGATACTTTTCTTTGAAGTCTGAAGCATTTCTATTCTTCACGTATAGCGCGGTGCATTGTGATGACATCGCGCCGAAGATCACTGAAGTCATGCGGTACTCTCGCGGTCGCTGGTTCCCTCTCTCGTCGCCCCGCTATAGAAATCGTAGTGCCTCTCTGTCGTCCTCTTGAACTTATATTTGCATAAACATTTATTCCTTTATGTCAGCTGACACGGCGTGTTGGTGTTGACGAAATCGCATTACAACTCCCGGCAGAGATTGCAGCAAGTCTGGACCGCAGAGTAGCATATCGTTCAGGCTGCGTCCGGCTGTCTTCGCTGTGGCGTTGTGTACTACTCTTATCTTCGGTTTCGCGGGGTTAATGACCGCGAAGTGGGGTAGGTACCATGTTTTATTTGGCACCGGCGGTGTGGTAGCTTCCTCGGCGTAGCCCAAAGTGAAGAGGGTTTGCATTCTTTCTTCATATTTCTTTTTCAGGTCTTCATCTCGGTCTAGTTTCTTCTCTAGGTTGTGCAGCCGTTTGAGTGAGTTTTTGTAGTTGTTCGGAATCTTCATGTCGTCTTCTTTCCATATAAGTATTGTTTTGAAGCGTCTGTCGGGCAGGCGGTGACTGGTTTCATTCAATATCTTCAATGCGCGCTGCTCAGGGTCACTATTCTGTACTCGTTTTTCTATGCCGATTGATTCAAACTCGAAATAATTCTTCATCATCTTCTTTCGTGTATAGTTATTGAAATTATGTATTTTCATTAATAACGCCAAATAATATTATACAGGGTGTAAGGAAAAGTATCATTTTACTATGGGAGCAAACCGTTATGGGAGTTACAACTCTTTGCGTTCTACCTATCTATCTCAAGAACGGTTAACTATAAATGACCAAATTTGAAGAAAATTTAAAGTTCTAAAATTTTTTTAAAACTTCAAAGGTCATTTAGAGCATAGAAAAGAAGATATTTCCTAAAGACCTGTTTTTTGACATTTTACCTTGAATCTTTTGACCTGCATAAACGAGATTTTATGTGACATTTGACCTAACGTATTCGATGTCATAAAGATGATTTAAAGAAGTTTGTAGCTTATTATCTCTCAATCCGAGGTTGACCCTTTTTTTCACCTAATTTTCCTGGGGTACTAGGAGAAACAGTGATAATGAAAAACAAAACGGAACAAAACATTAAATTTGAAACGTAGGCAGGAACATACCAGAAGTATGAGAGAAAAGAAAAGGTAATAAGTTGTAAATAATTTTCCAGCACTCTGTGACCTAAACCTGCATATACGTTTAGCACCCTTGCTTGTGCTCGGGTGCTAACTTCACGCTGTGCAATAATGAACTACTTAAGTCACACTTATCGTAATGTACTAATGTATATAAATGTTGATTTTAGGTCGTAAGATAAATATTATTAGTGATTTTGTAAATAAATGTTGATTTACCATTTTAAAATTCATTCATACCTGTTATAATATCCTGCATCATCCTCATCCTTCAATGCTATGCCATGCATCTGAGGGATGCGAGGTATTTTAGAATTACCTATGGATTTTAAAATAGGTTTATGAGTGTTATACAACTTCTCAACCTGAAAGTTCTTGTGGTATCGAGAATAACTGAGATTATTGCAGTATTACGAAACTTATTTTTTCACGTTCTTCTTACATTTTTGTTGACGGCGTAAAATAACTTCCAGGTTTCATCTAGATAGTCGGTATGTTTTGACCATAGAATGTTTTGACTTGTATTATATCAATTACAAGTACAAAATAAGAAGTTGAAATGATTTGATTACGGGACCTAAAGACGTAAAGCCTAACCAAGAACCGAACCGAAGACCAACAGGTAGCTCTCGTACTATAAAGTAAAACAAAATCCTGTAATGATAGTTTTTTTCCTTCTAGATAGGTACAGTGATTTTCGGTATGATATTAATGAGTTTTAAGTTTTTTTAAGTGAAATCAATTAAAGAGTATCGTTAGTTAGGTATTGTTTCTATCTATAAATTGGTTGTCCGTAATTGATCCTGTAACAAATTAATAATTGATCAAGGAGCATAAATAGAACGATACTTAATTATAATATATTGTGTTTTTTCATACGACAAAAGGTACTAATAATATATTAACAGCGAAGCGTCTTCTACGCATTTTGAGTGATTTGATTTTCGCGGGCTATTGCGCGACGATGTTCGGTAGCGGGGCGCGGGGCGCTTGCTGCGCTAAGCCACGCCCATTTCGCTTCAATTATTTTTCGACATAGGCCCTTAATCATTCATTGACTAAGTTGAGCAATATCCTCACATGAGAGTGAGGCCAAACGAAAGCCATTTTACCTAAAAAGTGTAGATACTTCAAATGTTCTTAGAAGATGCATGCTCGTCGGTTTCGGGTAGATCTGACCTGGCCCTTTTTAAGCACGTCACCAATTTGGTCCGCATATGTACGTTTAGGCTGTTTTATTTTTAATTTTATTTGTAAAAAATATACATTTTGACTATCACAGTTTTCAGTAAAACTATTTATTTCATTAGATAAGTAAACACATCAATCACAAAAATATAGCGGTCAGCACAAGCGTCGTCAATAACACAGATACACAAATAAACAGACATAAATCAGCAACAAGCTTCGTCAAAACATTGAAAAACACGCTCAGTCAAATCAGTCAAAACACGTTCAGTGAAATAGTGTAATTTTCTATATTTTTTTAAGCATAGCATAGCATATGCTCACGACTATATTCCCCGAGGGGGTAGTCAGAGATATTCTGAAATCTCAGAACATCCACGTTTCACTAGTAGTACCGAAACACGTGTTTTTAATTATGTGCAAATAAATAAATCCTCTTTGTATTTATTTTTTGTCTTCATAGCCTAAATAGTCATGATAAATCCTTTAATCCTTTTTTCATCCGTGATCTTTACCATGAAATATCTCAAGTCTTTAAGGCTTGACAGCACTACCGGCGCCGGATCGCGGGCTCTCTATAAACAAGGCAAGTTTTCGGTCGCATTGTTTTTGCAGAGTTACCCGCGCGGCGCGCGGGGTGCGGGGTGCGGGGTGCGGCCTCCGTGAGATAAACGTTAATAGTTTCCCTCCTGATATTAGTTACGAACGAAAGCGGTTTTTGAAAAATAGTATTGTAATAAATTATGTTGCTTGAAAATATTCTGACTTTGACCATAAACTTTTATTATAAAATAACCTTTTTAAAAAAAACTTTTATAATATAATGTTGTTATAATAAAATCCCCGAGACCATTTTGAATCTTTCCGAAAACATGTTTAAAACTCAAATCAAAAAAGTCCTCTGTAAAAAAGCATATTATAAACTGGATGATTATTTAAATGATCAAAATGCTTGGGTCTGAGGTCACTAGCTTATAGTTTATTTACTTTACTGTATAGTATCAATTATTTTATTAAATAGACTATGTATTATTGTATACATAACTTTAGCTTAAGAATTTATATTGTAATAGTTATTAAGTCGTGTTATGTTGTAGAGTTTCTGGCCGCATCTTCTCTACAGCGACAAGACGTTCCGACGCGGTGGTAGCTTTAAAAAAGATTTGACGTTTGATAAGTGTGCTGTAAGCTCCTATATTGAATAAATTATATTGACTTTGACTTTGACTCCACCTGTCTGCTGTCTCTACCTAGCATGGCCTTTGGCTGCCGTATCAATATTTTGAGGTTCATTCAAAAGTACTGGAAATATGAAAATAAAACAATGAGAGGGCAGCTATTCGGTACGCTATGTTTTTTTAATGTGTTTTATATGTTTACGGATAACAGAAAATTTTTACAAACTAATTTCATTTTTAATTGCTATACATCAAGTTTATCAAGTAATTATTAAAATTCTTTTATCTGTGATCTCAAAATGGTCGCAACAAAATCATTCCGACTCCATGGAAAAAACAATTACTTTATTTTTAAAAATCACCTGCCTTCTCTTTCTAACTCAAAGCTGGAAACAGAAACGGCAACATCAAATGTCAAAGTCTGACATTGCTAATATTTTTTATTCTTTATGACCAGTTTTATTTAGTTTACCAAGGAGTTTCTAGGTCTGCGAGTGACGTCACTCGTCTGAACGAAGAACTACCTACATTATTTTGATAAAATATCTGTAATCCTTTGATTTTATTATCTCTAACGTAGAAAATATTGTTATTGAGACAATTATCCCAAAATTGCTTTATATACAGCCCTAAAAAAATATGACGTTCTGAATTGCCGAAGCTGAGCTGATTGCTGAATTGTCGCACATACGTAATAGTGGCACATAGCGCGTCACGTAACCAATCAGATAACGAGGACTTTATCTCACTACGAAAGTTAGCAAGAGAGTCATGGTATCTTACAGGCTTTAAGGGGATATAATTCGGAGCGCGCTCCATACAAACGTACTACGGTTATATTTTCAATACTGACCAATTAAACTCAATGACATTTTTCAGAATCAATCTAAAAATAAAATTCTATGCTTGTATAGAGTCAGATTATCGTTAAAATTTAAAATTTTAAAGTTACAGTGCCTCAAAGATTTCCATACAAATCTTAAATTAATCCTAGCATTGAAATTGTATATTTTAACGAAAACCAAATTCCATAAAAGCATAGATATTTGTTTCAAGATTGTTTCAGCAAAATTTCATTGACTTTCATCGGTTAGTATTGAAAATATCACCATAGTACGTTTGTATGGAGCGCGCTCCGAATTATATCCCCTTAATATGCTACGTCGTAATACGATTGTAACGCTACGAGTGCTACGCTTGCTACGCCGTAGACGAACTTTGGTAAGCCTTACAACTACAAGTACAGAATGTAAACTGAAATTCGTGTATTTAATGGGGTTGTTTAAATCATCACATCACTGAACAACATTAAACGGTCGAATTGTTATTAACATTTTCCAAGGAGCCATTTGTTATTCGCAATTTCGATGTTAGCTCTACTGCAAAAAAAATACATCCATAAGATATTTACTTTCGTTTTTAGGGTTCCGTAGTCAACAAGGAACCCTTATAGTTTCGCCATGTCTGTCCGTTCGTCTGTCTGTCCGCGGCTTAGCTCAGAGACGCTTTGTACTAGAAAGCTGTAGAAAGCTGTAAAAGTGGTAAAATAAAATCTTGAAAAATATATTTTTTAGGGTACCTCCTCTACACGTGAAGCGGGGATGACATTTTTTTCTCGTTCATCCCATGGTGTGGTGTTCAAAATATTGTGGGTGGAACCATTTTCCATTTCCTCGGCAGTAGTTTACATAACGAAGTTAAAAGGAAAACTATCACCGCTAAGTTAACGAGTAATAGTCAACCAACTTAAAAAATGTGCCATTTAGAATTTATTCAGCCGTTAAACCGTACTATAAAACCAAAAGTTCCCTTCTTATTCCGTATATTGTGAGGGACAACTACGGAATCCTATCTTGCGCGTGGCCCGTCACGCACTATAACCGCTTCAGCTTATATTCTATAACGCAGGTACTCAAAGGTAAAGGATGCGTTAAAACAACGCAAGTTTTAGTTAACGTCGCGACCAACGAGCCGTGATATTTATTTAGCGGGAACTGTACGAACTCGCGACCCCGCTGCGCTGCGGGGCGCGGGGGTGGAAACAATGTTACGGGACCTAAGAGAAAGGATCTCTCTTAAAGAGAGATCCTTTCTCTTAGTACGGGACCCTCTATGATGTTACAAGTTGTCTGTTCAGGGTTAAGAGGTTTCCCTGACCAAACGACCTTAACCCTTTCAGAGCCACCTCACCTCTACTAAACTGCGTCATTTTAGTAGGTATTTTTACTGACTTTTATTTCATTATGTTACTACTGTGCCTTCTAATCCAAGGAAATCAAATTCAAAAATCATAAGAATTCGCTATCGCGTTCGGCACCGTTCGCCACGTCGTCGACGGTGGAGGATGCGGAAGGTATCCCATACTAAACGTGCTTTTTTATGGACTTATTGTCGATCACCGTCGGTCAATGTGTCTCAACCATTAGATAACTGTGAAACGGAAAATCTATATACAATAAGCAAAAACGTATTTACCTACCCTAAGTAGACCTCCTCTTGACCTCCGACTGCAAAACACGCCATTCGCATCTCTTCTGTGACGTCTCAGTCTATTTCGGGACCTCCGGCACCTAGAGATGGCGACCTGGCCTGTCCAGCGATACCTCGGTCTGCCACACGCTTGCACACGACATCCATAGAGTTGCTCTAGATAATGCTCTCTTCGTTTCGTTAGTTTCAAGGTTTTAGATAGATAGATAAACAATTTTAGACCACACCTTTTCCCGAGAGTATCATAAACTTAAAGATCTATTTAGGCGACGAGTGTCTAGCTTTTGCCTACCAAAACAATACAAATCAACAACAGCTGCTAGCTAACAATAATTTAACAGTAATTACATAAACAAATTAATTAAACAGTAATTATTCACGTTCATTAAAAAATTATGGGAATTCAATTTTTATAGTTTATTTCACTACCCACTTTTAACTTATATTTTATGTATCTTTATTCTTTCTGTTTATTCAATTGAAGGCCCGATAGCACAGGTCACTACAGGTGAACCTGCCTGCTGTGCCGAGGGTCGCGGGTTTAAATCCCGCAAGGGACTAATATTTATATGATGAATATGAATATTTTTACCCCGGTCATGGATGTTTGTATCTATATATGTATTCTATATCGTTGTATAGTCATCATAATACAAGTCAAGGCTAGTTTCTGGTACTTTAAATGTGACTAGATTATTTGTGTGTTAATGTCCAAGATATTTATCTATATATTATTCGTGACATCATATTCTGCCTCGACCATATTTAATTTAAACTTTAACAACTATTTATTATCAATCATTTTGTGCCGTATTTTAATTATAGTACTCTGTGCTACTACTAAAAAAGTTCCATCTGAAAATCAACACCCTGTTTTCGGGCAAGGCTTATACCTTTTTGCCCCTATTATACACAGCCTGCTATGTATTTTGTTTGCATAAAGTTTATACTAGAATCGTTTTGTATAATAACGCAAATAAATAATTCTATTCAATGTAGAGCTGGGTCTTATTAGGTGTTATAACATACAATAAATAACACGTTGTTCTATTGGTGTTGCGTTATATTCTTGTTTTGTTAACATTTTGTACTGTAACATTATGTGAGTGTTAATTGTATGCAAATAATCGTGTGAAGTCTACGTCCCAGTAGCGCCAGACATTTAGTGTATCATAAAGATTTAAGGCTTACATTAAAATACCAAACACAAAAATGGTAAAATATGCACAAATCATTTATTTATTGCAAATCAAAAGTTGAATTTTCAAATTCTGCGCCAAAACGCTTACTATCATGATGTGACGTCACTCCTTTTCATGACGTATAAAACTCATCTCATCACAAATCATTCGCTATAATTTATGTTGCCGAACTCTTCTAACACATGCAATCATCTTCGCTAATCGCTTCGTCACTTTGCGCTGATTGGTGTTTAAAATTACGATCCGATCCACGTAACTTATAATTGAAATATTTCGTAAAAAATAAAAACTTTAGAATAAATCTTTCAGTAATGTTCTATTCACAACATTATTATTGAATTATTAAGATGATTTCTCGTTATAATTTTGGTGAAGTTCCCCATTTTTTTTGCTTTTATTTAGTTGGTACGAGGATCACGTCTCGACGTCTCTCCATGTATCCATCGATCCTGTAATTACACAAAGGCTCGCCGGTATTGAAACTTGAAAGCATTACAGACTGGATCGCCCACATTGTCCCGAGGGAGGAAATAGCAAATTTTATCTTCAAAAGATATATATCGGCGCGGCGGCGCGGCGGGTCATTTCTGTTAAAAGCTATTATAAGCGGACGCTGGAACCTTTTCTTTTGTTGCCAGTACAGTCTTCGGAGGTAAGCAAATGTTATACGTTTATGTGAAATATGATACGTGAGGGAAAAGGTTAAATATTTAATAATAATGGGCAGTTAATAAGTGCGTATTACGTATATAAAGTACATACATATTCTCACGCCTATGTCCCACTGGGGTAGGCAGAGACCACAGATCGCCACATGCTACGATTCTGACACATATCTCTCGTCTCCTCAACATCAAGAAGTCTCGTCATACAAGCTAATACGTGGTGTTAAAATAGGAATTAGATTTTAGGTTTTGTCTTAGAATGAACCGTTCTTCCGTAGGTGCCGTACAAGATGACTAAGGAATATTATTGCGTTTGCCGAATTATAGTGGTTCAAAGAATATCTATCACCATTTGAATCGACGTATGTTTGTCACTTAATCACGCATAAACGGCTGAACAGATTTGGAGGAAATTTGGCACTCAGATAGAATATGTTCTGGATTAAGACATAAGATACTTTTTAAAGGTACACGCAGAGGAAGTCGCGGTCAACAGCTAGTCTAACTATGGGTTTAAGCTTAAAAGTGGTTGGTAGTTATAAGAATGTTTTCTAACCATTCAGAAAGGAATCACGATATTGAAGTTACGTATTTATATTAAAGAAATGCAAATATTATACGATAGCTATAATTGACCATAATATGTAAACATTGTTGTACAATTATGTAACCAAGGCTGTTGTTATCTTAAATAAAACAATATAAAATAAAATAAAAATAAGCTCAGCCTGAAATATCCTCTAAGAATTCCCTTAACAGTCATACTGCAGCCTACATCCGATCTGGATCGAGAGCCTGACCCTAATCCACGGCTGATTGAAAAAACTACTCTCTTGCGAGGTACAAAAGAGCCATTATTACATACTCTGTCTCACAAAGATCTGAACTAAATAATATATGAGAGCAAAGATCTAAATCTTTAGATAGGCTGTTCGAGTCAAAATTCATATTTTTGGTGTGATTTCGTTCGTTTCGGCATTACTGGTGAAACGTGGATGTTCTGAGGTTTCAGAATATCTCTGACCCCCTCGGGGAATATAGTCGTGAGCATATGCTATGCTATGCTATGCTATTTCGTCCAAATAGGCTAGACCAATTTATGCAGGTTATGAACTTAAATGTGTTACACACCTAACGAGGTGCTTCAGAGCATCAAACTGAACAACTTTCACTATGGGTTAGTCCCATTGAAAAACATATATTTTTTTCTCGATTACAATATTGGTCCCGTAGTGAAAATTGATCTATTTGATGGTCTGTCATGATGAACTTAAGAAACGCATTTAAGTTTACACCCTGTATATTGGAAAAAAATCACTGAGGTCCAGTCAGTCTTTGGATGGGTGACCGTTTTAGTGATATATCATCTCAAGCTCCTCCCTTCCGAAGCGTGTTAAGCAGTTATTCCCGGATAGATCTGCAAGACAAGCTGACCACTACGTTACCTCTATCAAGCTGCACTGGGTCCACGTGGTCTATGCCCCACTATCCCTATTCCTTAGAAGAAACTTTTGCCTGCTGCACATATAGCATGATTTCCCTTCTTGCGCACGACTAGGCTTTATTCCGTACTACTTGTCGCGGCAAGTGCGGGTTTCACTCTCCGAAAGGCGCAGGAACAGGTTATTTTCTATGGATCAAAGGCGCGTCGCGCGTGGTTAGAGAAATCATACTAGACGTGCAGATCTAACTAAAATACAAGCCCAATGAAATTATCGTACATCCTTCACTACAAAAGAGTGACCTCACTTCGTTCGTTGTTAGACATTTTTCTCGCGTTATATAAAAAAGGACTATCTAACAATTTAATTCTTTGGTAGAGAGGCGAGGGACGCACACTCGGTAGGTACATAAATTCGGAGTGATCCCGCGCTGTCATGTTAGACTTTACCTTTATTTCCTCTGAGGCCGCTGCAAACACAGGCTCCCGAGTCGCGCGTTACTTTACTTATACGCAACTACGACGCGAACAGACAAATTGAATTATGTGTTTTATTTATTACGTACATACATATGCTCAATTACATAATCCCTTTTGGGGTGGTCTCTCAGAAAAACCTAGCTACGGACAAGGTTAAATTTAAGCGTATTTTTGAATAAAATAACGTGTTTACAGCTTATTTGGAAAAAATGATATTTTCTATCGCGCATATGCAACTTTAGCTCTTTAGTCTTTACTAGATTTTTTTAGTAATAACTGTAATACTGGTAGACTAAACTAAAATCTTCTTATAACAAAAAAATATACATACATTCAAAATCCTTAAAAGAAGCTAAGAGTGAACATTGCTAAAATTACAACCTTGTAAAATGGTACTTGTAGCAACGTTTCTGACTACCCGAAATGAAATAAGGTTTTAAGTTTATGTAAGTGCATTGTAAGTTAATAACAACTCTGTACTGATGTTGTGTTTGTGTATATAAAACAAAAAGCATCACGCTGCGTAATGTATTTTGGCAAACGCTCCGAGGCGAGCATGCTGCAAATGTTGTGTGTCGCATAATTTAACGTTGCTCGGTGACGTTTTATACATTTGTTACTATATATCATAACTGTGACATCTGCCGAAATGAATGCGTATACATTTGTATACTCTTTTCAACAGATTTACTAAATTTTATTCACATAAATTGTGATGTAGTCATGATGTAGTAGTCACATTATCCTCACGTAAGGTACTGAGATTATTAAAACGTGATTAAAATAACGTTTATCTACTGCCAGCTCGTAAGATTTAGTGAAGCACAGCATAACTATACAATGTGTTAATGAATAAGCGCAAAACCTCATACACCCCAACATATTTACAACAAAATAATTAGATTGAAACAATAATTTCATTATTTTGATAATAAAAATTTAAAGTTATTCGCATTTTAAGTTTTGAGGCTAAAATGATTTGTTATCATTTCAATTAATGAAAGCGCTAGAGTGCTCATGGATACGTTTTAAGAATCTTGTTATGGTAGTAAGTAGGGTGAGGGTGCCCGTGAGGTTGTTTGAGATCGAGATCAGAAAATTTTAAATTATACTAACAAATTATTTCATATTTTAAAAAAAACGTATGTTGAAAACATGACAATTCGATTCTGCTCTCGAATCTAAACAAACTACTTTCTAGTTTGGCGTTAATTCATTAACACGTTGTATAGTCTTTACAGTACGGCAACAGATGTACTGGTTGACGCAGAGCAACGGAGGGGGCCTGCGGGGAAGCGGGCGGCGCGGCGGGGTCGCATCCCAATCTATGTATGAAGAGATTGGGATTGACCGACAAGGACAGGCGCGGGACAGGGTAAGTACTTACACCGGCGCGGCATCGCCCGCCATCAAACATCAAACGCTCTTGATGGAATTGATGCCACCGCCGGTGTAAGAACTTACGTCGTACGATCCCCACATCTTCACACAAATCTCAGGATGATCTGCGCCGCCCGCTTCACCGCTAGGCCTCCTCCGTTGCTCTGCGCAAGTAAAGCGCAAATACATCCGTTGTCGTACTGTAAGGACTATAGTTATACCGTGGTAATACTGTGAGAAGCTTAGGCTAGTTAAATAAAAGGGGTTGGTTATCTATGGGGTAAACAGAGTCTTTTCAGAGTACGTTTAAATTAAACCCGAAGCGAACTACCATATTGCAAAATTTAGGTACTTGAATGCTTTATCAGAAGAGCAGTGAGGTGATATTTTTAGGCGCATAAGTGTTTGTCATAAACACAGATAAGGTGATTGGGGAACTTGCACCAAAATTATAATGAGAAATTATCTTAATAATTCAATAATAATAGTTGATAATAGAACATAACTGAAAGATTACCGGACCGAACCGGAAAATTTAATTTTTTACTAAATATTTATATTATAAGATCAAATCAAATCAAATCAAATATTTTAATTCAATTATATTTTATTGCACACCAAAATAGAACATACATTATTTTACATATATTTATTTTTCATGCTAAGTTATGTGGATCGGAACGTAATTTCAAACACCAATGAGCGCAATGTGACGAAGCGATTAGCAACTTGCATGCGTTGGAAGTACGACAACTTATTATAGTAGATATTTTGTGATGAGCTTCACGCGTCCTGAAAAGGAATGACGTCACGTCATGGCAGTGAGCGTTTTGGAGTGGAATTTGAAAAGTCAACTTTGGATTTGCAATAAATAAATGATTTGTGCATATTTTACCATTTTTGTTTTTGAATTGTCATATGCAAGCCTTGATATCTCTCTTTTGTTATGATACACTAAAATTATAAAACTGTGCAAGTTCCCCATTACAACTATGGAGCAAAGATCTCTCAATAGTCACATGTCTTGTCATCTAGAAGGCAGGTGTTGGTATATAGAGTAGAACTGTATCGTGATTCTTATAAGTGCAATTGCTATATAGTTGCAATTACAAGACTCCACCTTACACTTGATAGTCCTTACCCTTTTGAATCAGACCGAACGGGAACCTAATACGATCAGAGGTGGGTTCGAATACAATAGTTATAACCGGCACCCACAAGAGGACTTTAGATATATTATGTAGACGAAGCCTGAAGGACTTAATCGTATCAGAACAACGTCCGTCTGGGTTGGCATTATTAGAAGCTGGACACCACACGGCCAATATACGGCGGATATTTAGTTAGAAATCAGTTTAATTTGGTATCGTTTATTATCACAAAAAAATCATCATTAGCCTAAGTATACAGGGTGAAATTTACAACACTAGCATCCTTTTAAACTAAGTGTTTACCCATCAAACTGAAAAACTTTTACTATGGGATCAAACCGATCATCTGTTGCGTACATTTGAGTCGAGTAGGCGTTGCAGTTTGGTATGGAACTGCAGATTTTTGTTGTTGCTCCGATTGGTTTGCTCCCACAGTTAAAGTTGTGCAGTTTGATGGGTAGACTCTTAGTTTAAAAGGATGCTAATTTTATCAATTTCACCCTGTATACGAAGAAGGGAAAGGGCTAATATTCCTCCACAAAGGATCAGTATAAATTGGTGGAAGCAGGTTGTAAATAAGGAAAATTAATACAAATAGATTTAAATTAACTTTTCGAAATTACTTTGCTTCATTAGTGCTCATAATTTTGTAACTTTATTTTGATATCAATTTAAGTAATTTCATTTTGTTTGGAAAATTTAATTAATAAGTAGGATTCACATTTTACAGTTTAACTTTCACTAACCCAAAGTTATTAATTTATTGTCAGCATGTGCCCACAAAAATAGTCGAGGGATTACAAAGATATTGTAAATATTTTACTAGTAGTTCCTTAGTAGACTTCCATCATGCTCACGACTATATTCCCCGAGTCAGAGATATTTTGAAAACTCAGAACATCCACGTTTTACTAGTACTGAAACTCCTGTCCAGTGTGACGGGAAGTGAGCCCATCACCACTTGTAATGGACAGTAGGTACAATACATGCCTCTAAATTGAAGCATGTAGGTTTCTTCACGATGTGGTACTACAAATCGTACAAAACTTCTGAAAAACTCATTGGTACGAGTCGGCCTGGACGGGCATCGAACCATCGCCGCCTGCACGGCAGACAAGGATACTCGCCATTGGACCACCACGGCTTTTTAATTTTATTGGTTTTCTGTGCAGAAAAAATCTTCAACTGACAAGTAAATCTTTTATGAATAACCCTTTAAAGTCATCAGTCGTCGTCTACTGCTGAAAATAATATAGAGCGCGTCACAAAACTCTATCCTCATCCTACCTCATTCAGCCACTTCTCGGTCTTCTAGGATTATGATACTGTTAATTATGGTAAGCTCTATGACCACTCCAACTCATGGTACACTGTCGTGAAAGTTTAATGTATGTAGTAAGGATCATGTAAATCAATACAAACGTGTCGGACACGCGACACGACCCTCGCGACCGACGAGTCAACCATCAGGTGGTAAATTGGGTCTACTTCATAAATCAGTGTCGCAGTAAATGTATATTTGTCACTGGAACGGAAAACTTATGGGAAACTGTTGTAAGATTTACTGCACGCGAGACTCTCACGTATAGGTCGGTGTTAGGGATCAGATTGAAATGTACAGGAAAGCTTTCTAGTCGTCGATTGATATCGATAACAGTTCGCGCTGAGTTTGTTTGACAGATTATTTTTCCACGTTATGTGAGAAACAAGATACACAAGGTGTTACAAAAACACAAATAAACATTTAAGGGAGTTTTTAAGACCATCAAACTGAACAACCTTCACTATGGGAGCAACACTGAAATCGCGTAAAAAAAATTTAATTTTCCATACTAAACTACAAATCTACTCGAGCTAAATGTATTGGACAGCAGATTTATTTTTTTCGCGATTTTGATGTTGGTTCCATAGTTAAAGTTGTTCAGTTTGATGGTGTAAACAGCCCCCTTAAAAGTTTTAGATATTTATTTTTACTTTTGGAACACCTTGTATACTATAGGATGATACATGCGAAGACCACCCCAAACTTAGTATACCAGGACTTTATTATTAAATAAAGATTTCCCATTCTCTCTTTCATGGTCGGATAACCCCTAAGGATAAACAATAGCACTTAAAACTATCTAATTAGAAATAATATAGGTCAAATATCAATTATAAAAAAGGATATCTTTGTCTTATTTAAATTATTTTTTCTGTATTTTTAAGGGGGTTAAGGTTCTGAATATCTTTTTAAGCAGTCAATATTTGTATTTCCAAAAACGTACGTAAAATTCTCTCGATAGATGAAAAATTTACAGCGCCATAAAACGAAAGCGCTGGCTCTTTACTAGCGAGTCATATCCGATAACTTTTTCATTTAATTTTAAATCTGGAACGATACGGAAGTAGCTAATAGGCTGTCTGTCAATCTGTGGAAGGAAAATAAAAATATAATAGTGAAGTTTTCTCCCTGTGGTAGAAACCCGCCGGCGTCAGCTGCGGTTGTATCCACTCCCCCCTTCGTTTCTGTACCCCGCGGCGCTACGTCCCTCCCCCTCGCCCTCTTTAGACGTCTGGTAATTGTATGTCACTCGCACGTCCACTTGGCGACTGAATGCTCACGCCATTGTCCCATGGGTGTAGGCAGAGACACTCTTCTACGCGCTACACGTTATACGCTACAATTCTGACACACTTAAGGGAATATAATTCGGAGCGCGCTGCATACAAACGATGTCTGGTGATATTTTCAATGCTAACCAATCAAAGTCAATGAAATTTTTCAGAAACAATTCAGAAACTAATATCTATGTTCGTATAAATCAGATCAGATTTTTGTTAAAATGTATAGTTTTAAATTTACAGTGCCTCAAACATTTCCATACAAATCTTAAATTAATCCTAGCACTAAAACTGTATTTTTTACCAAAAAACTGACTTCATACAAACATAGAGATTAGTTTTTAGATTGCTTCTAAAAATGTCATGTTAGTGGCGACGGGCTCACCCCCCGTCACACTGGACAGAGTTTCGGTACTACTGGTGAAACGTGGATGTTCTGAGGTTTCAGAATATCTGTGACTACCCCCTTGGGGAATATAGTCGTGAGCATATGCATGCAAATTTCATTGAATTTAATTGGTTAGTATTAAAAATATCATCAGACTTCGTTTGTATGCAGCGCGCATTTATTTGTATTTACGCATTTGGAATAAACTTCTCTTAAAATATACTTCACTTCACTTCTAGAAAATTATAGCGACCAATAAATGCCGGACTGAGTCATGGATAGCACAAATTCGTTTAGATCAATGGTTAGTAGAGCGTGCCACCGGGGCGTAGGTAGAAATAAAACAGATCAAGTGCGAGCCGGGGTACTCGTGCACCGAGGGTTCCGTACAACACCACCACACAACATATTAACTTACTAAAATGTTTTTGTCTCCGAGACCTTTAGCGGAAGACCGACTCACACTTGACCGGTTTTTATTTTTTGTTGTTATACGACAGAGCAAGAAGAAAAAACGTTGATAAAAACAATAATTCCTTGTACCGCCCTTAATTTTTATGTTTTTGAATTTTTTATTATTTTTTAACAAATCCGCCTTAATAACACATATTTTGTGAAATTCTCAACTGTCTAGTTATTACGGTTCAAAAGTTATAGCCCTAAATAGGTAGGACGGACGGACAACGTAGGCTTAGTAATAGGGTCCGGTTTTCACCCTTTGGGTACGGAACTCTAAAAACTATGGTTGCGATATGTAGGCCTTTATTCACCCGATTGATGGAAAAACGTGACTACAGTGCTGTACATAATACTCTCTTGTTTACATCACCTTTGCATCACCTTTGCATGACGAAATTCCACCGTTGCTTGTAAGAAGATGTGCCGAAGAATTAGCTCCCCCCCTTTCATACCTAGTAAATAAATCATTTACAGAAGGAACCGTGCCCGACCTGTTAAAGATATCGTTAATAAAGCCACTTCATAAAAAAGGTGACCAAAACGATTGCAACAATTACCGTCCCATATCACTGTTACCAACGTTCTCTAAAGTGTTCGAATCAGCTATGTGTAAACGTTTATACTCATTTTGTGAGAAATTTAACATATTTTGCAAAAACCAAAATGGTTTCCGAAAAGACCGATCCACTACTTTAGCTGTTTTTAATTACATACAAGAAATATTGACCATGATAGACAAAAAAGACGTTGCCTTAGGAGTACTGTTGGATATGAGCAAAGCGTACGACAGGGTTTTGTTTAATATTCTTCTATCCAAATTGAACGGGATAGGTGTTAGAGGTATCGCCTACGAATGGTTTGTTTCGTATCTTAGAAATCGGGTGCAGTATGTTCAAATAGAATATTACAATTTTATATCTGGAAAAATACAAAATATACGATCACTTAAAGCAGACGTCACTCAATCAATACCACAAGGAAGTGTTCTAGGCTGCTTGTTGTTCTTGATTTACATAAATGATTTACCTAAAGTTATAGATAACCCATGTATACTGTTTGCAGATGACGTTTCGGTGGTCATTCCTTGCAAGAGTGACCTAAATGTAAATTCACAGCTACACAATACGCTGACAGGGATAGAGGAGTGGTTACAGGAGCATAACTTGCAACTCAATTTCACGAAGACAAAAATTATGCAATTCAGGCCTTGTCAAAAACAACCATTAAAAGTAAATTTTTCATTTCATGGTACACGTTTAGATTGCATTGACACGTATTCTCTATTAGGCATAAACATTGACAGTAATATAAACTGGAAAAATCATATTAAAGTAATAACTACAAAGTTAAATAGGTTTACTTACGCACTAAATGAATTAAAAAGGTCAACTAATTTAAAAACCGCCATTACAGCTTACTTTGCCTATGCTCAGGCATGGCTCCAGTATGGATTAGTGCTATGGGGCAACAGTACAGACGCGCCAACGTTATTTCTTATTCAAAAAAGATGCATTAGGATTTTGGCAAACATAAACAACTTAATTAGCTCCAGGACATATTTTATAAAATTTAAGATATTAACGCTCACATCACTCTATATCTTCGAAATTGCTAAGTTTGTAAAGAAGCATCTTTATTTATTCCCTCTGCACTCCCGCCCTTCAAATTTACGACCTCAGAATAAACTTGCGCTGCCTTTCTCCAGAATGCAAATGATTCACAATGGACCTTTTGCCATGGCCGTTAAAGTATATAATCATATTCCTAGTATTATCCAAAATTACGATCTCCCAAAGTTTAGAAAACAATTAAAAGAACATCTTATAAATAAATGTTACTACACGCTGCAAGAGTTTTTTAATGACAGTTGTACGGAATAATGTTTTTTTTTTTGTGATAATTTTAATTTTAAATCTTACTGAATGAATTGAATAGTTTTAATGTAAAATACTAATAATGTGAATGTCTTAAATTGTGTTATTGTTTCTACTTTTCTTTTTGTTATTGTATTATATAGGTATATTAAAAATGTTTTGAATTAAATAATTTTATTTTACAATTTTTATAATATGAATGTATTAATTTTGAATTGAATAATTTTATTTTTACAATTTTTATAATGTGAATGTAAGTATTAATATTAATTTTGAATTGAATAATTTTATTTTACAATTTATAACGTGAATGTATTTGAATTTTGTTTGATTGTTTACATATTGGATGGAATGCCCGATTGAAAGTTTAATTTGACATTTTAATTTAATTTAACTTAAGGTTGCTGTGCCCTAACAGGGTTCATGTTTGATACCTACTAGGTATACCTAGCATATAAGACCAGAATGTTACAACATGAGTGCAATAAATGATTTCTATTTCTATTTCTATCATTGTTTGCAAATTCTTAGATGTTGCAAACAGTCAGTGCAGTCATAGAAACTCTACAAAAATCGTCGCGTCGCAAATAAAACAAAAATTCCCAACTGACAAATACCTACAAGGCTACATTTCATTTTCAATGGCCTCAAAGCTTTCTAACTTGACAATTTTGTAATGTCTCATTTTGTGGCGACACACTTGAGTCTGTCAACAATGAATATCTCGCCACTCCACCGAGCCCTCCCCGCGGCCCGCGGCACCGCACCGAGGTGATGCATATCCGCACTGACCTTTACCTCACCTATCTTGCCACATGAGCTTCACTAAAATACACTTTAAATCTTCAAGGTTGGGTTTAAAGTGGCTTGAAAGAGTGCGGTAGTTGTAACGTTTTGTTAGGTTAGGTTTTGTTTTTCAAAGCTTTGGTCGTCCGTGTTTACTTTGCACACGGAGTAGAGTAGAAGTCTGTTCGCTATTTCCGTAGAATTCCAGCAAATTCATTACTATGATATTTATTCAAAGCTTGTACTGCGGTATTTTACTAAATAAAATAAAATTTCAGCTCATAAAATCTAGGAATAATTCGTTTATATTTTGGGATATAGTATGCATACAAAATACAAAAATACAAAATCATTTATTTACTAAAATTTGTTTACACATACGGTTTACTTGAGGACCCGTACAAGGGAATGCCTGGAGTACGATGGTCCAAAACAGAGGATTACTAATATATATGTTTACAACACAACTCAGAGTACAGTTAAGACTAAAAGAATAAATACAAATTAAATTTGCAATACAGTTGAAGTTAGCAAACGAGCAAATAAATTACTGAGGCTATTTATTTATTTTTCTTTTTTTCTTTTTACACAAT
This sequence comes from Agonopterix alstromeriana, assembly GCA_963924505.1. Taxonomy (NCBI): domain Eukaryota; kingdom Metazoa; phylum Arthropoda; class Insecta; order Lepidoptera; family Depressariidae; genus Agonopterix; species Agonopterix alstromeriana. Next base: position 19,443,572 of record OZ004667.1, read on the forward strand.
AGCAAAATATTTTTCTCTGAGAAAAGAGCATGCAAGTGAAGTGTGTGTGTGTGTGTGTGTGTGTGTGTTTGCGTAAACGAACGTACGTTTGACGTTTTTGAGCGTTTGTTTAGACGGGGATGTTTAGAAGAAGCTCTGTTTCGGAATAGTTTAAGGTAGCTAACCAAGTTCTTAATTTATATTTAGACTCTCGAATACAACAGCATAGTAAAATGATTTTAATATTTTAATTTAACAGACCGGATAATTGTAAATTTTTACGTAATTTAATATAAAAGGTGTCCATCAGTCTGTCTATTAGTCCAAAAAGGCCTCTTAAAAAAAACAGGTAAGAAAATTCTAATCGATGTACCTAAGTTCGAGGGGCTTGTTGGCGCAGTAGAGATTCTTTATTAGGTTCCATCAGATGGTGGGATCCTACAGGCTGTAACTTTTTTTCTATGTCAGAATTCGGTATCTCAAGTTATTTTTTGTCTTCATTTTACATTTTTTACGGATAGAAGACGTCATAATAGTTTTTTTTTCACGGGCATAGGCCCACCACACATTCTCACCGCTGTAACCCCTGTAAACCAGGATCAACACTGGCGACCATTCACAACACTAGACAATGAAGTCCAGCGAGCCCGGGGGGTGACTCTAATCTGTCTTGGAACTCGCAATCAATTAATCAAAGAAGATAGGAGGATTAGGAAAAAGAAATATCCGACATCCCTCCATTGCCAACGGGAGACAGCAATAAGAAAAAAAGCAAGGCTATTAGAGAGCCAATTCCAGAGATCATTTAAGGCAGAGTTGAAGGCTCTACCGCAAAAGTACCAAAAAATTTTAATTATATTACAAAAAAAAAAAAAGCGGAACCTAACATTGTACTGAAACTGTGACTTATTTTGCTTCCAGTAATAAGTATGTCAAAAACATCTGAACGCGCGGATGCAACGATTCTGAACACCCTGGAATATTTATGTTAAGTATAATTCACTCTCTGTATCCAACAGTGAAATACAGCGGAAGAATATAACGTACCGTAACATTACCCGGAATATTTTGTGTTAATTCAACAGGTGAGTACAGAAAATATTTTACAAAATAATTTCGGTCAAGTAGATCAGTTCCATTTAACCTTTAGTCTAATGCATCGCGTATATCAGTGCCACCGGATTTTCCCACTATCTGTTATCAATTTTAAAGGCATCATTATTTCATTATCACCATTATCTTAGTTAAAACACACGTCTTGGCGGTATGTCTACGCTCGTGGCCATAGTGTGGCTATAAAGCCTAAATCTAAACGATGTATTCGCTATGTGTCTTTTTTCACGCATCAGCTAAAGAAATACACCACGCAAGACACTTCCAGAAAGATCTTCCCATTGCCTGTCAATGGCAAACACAGACAATGTCATGGATTTTATCACTAACGCTACAATGGACTGACAACTCGATTAGCTGTTATTTTAATGGAAGTCTGTGTTTTTACTACATACTTCATTCTTGAGTTCCACGAAGAGATATTTGATTAATTATATATCAAGATAGAACCTCACGCATTTAACGTATTGAAACAAATGGGCCAACTTTGTTTATGTTGGTGTGCGTGAGGCTACATACAACTTATCTCTGTGTGCGTGCATATGAATAATGTTAAGCGGCCTTACCTGGTTGCAGTTTTGGTAGCTTCGACTGTCTATCTTGACATATAACTTAACAAAGCTTGGTATTATTTTGATCTTTTGTTTAAGTCTACGCAACCACCAACATCACAGTATTAAGATGGTATTGTATAGTGACTGGCCATGGGACAGTAGCAGGGGTTGCATGTCAGGGAGGAGGGTGGGGCGGTGGCTCTCGGCCAAGTCTTTAGTACTAACAGCCAGCGTAGCCCCAGCCCCGGCCCCGGCCCCGGCGCGGCGCACTATCGCCCGCCTCTTGTTAGTAGCACTAAGTCACACTATCTCGCACACTTGTCTTGTTACGACTTCATCTGATTCTATCCTCCCTCCGCCGTCCGTCTTCTGTACCAGGATAGTGTATGCAGTCTAAGTTACAAGCTACATTTACATCCCTAGTAGTTTAGCAAGGAATTAAGACATTATATACAGGGTCCTTCTTAATATGCTGACACTTTTTTAAAGGCTTGATCATAAATCGAGAAAAAAGATCACCTGTTTCATATAAAAGTGCAAACCTACTCAAGCCAAATGTTCATACATACATACCAAACCAAACATACATACCATACATTTGGCCATTGACATCATTACGATCCCATGATAGCTGTTTTTTTTTTTGCTATTTCTATATTGGTCCCATAGAGACAGTTGTTCAGTTTGATGGTCTGGTCATACCCTTAAAAACTGTCAGCATATTAAGAAGGATCCTGTATGAATATAAATATTGTCTGGTTATCTTAGGCTTTTGTGATACATGGTCATTAATACTAAAAAAAACTTTTTAAGATAAAATATCTCTATTCCACAATCTCTTGTCGAAGGTCTTTTCAAGTGTGCAGTTCTAACAAAAATCATTGTAGGGTTAGGATGAAATATTTAATACGGCTAGAATTTCGCCAAAAAAATTACAATAAAAGAACGGGAGGAAATGTGTTGGTCTATTCTAAGCCGGAACACGCCAAGAGAAAGTGTCAGAAAGAAAATAATGGTGTAATTAGGTGTACTAAGTTGTTGAGATAACAAAGTGTTTGAAAACGATTGCTTCTCAAGCACGCACGCCCCGATTCCTCTTCTTTCCTGTCCACATGTCTTATCGCATGACAATTTACGCATGTACAGTACACCGCTGATAAAATAATGCATGCTGCCGACTATCGTCAATTGACCTTGAAAAGTAGTAATGATATCGATACTGCTATCGATAGTATTGCTTTAAAATAATTGAAACTATCGATAGTACGATAGTTAGATTAACACAGAGTACTATAATTACTACCGTAAATCAGACTCTCACTACGTAAACGCTGGGCCGTTTATATTAAATAGACTATGTAGTATTATATACATAACCTTAGCTTAAGAATTTAAATTCTAATAGTTATTAAGTCGTGTTACGAGTATGTTGTAGAGTTTCTGGCCGCATCTTCTCTATGCGGTGGTACCTCATCGGAACGTGTTATCGCTGTAGAGAAGACGCATCGCTTCAAAAAAAGATTTGACTTTTAATAAGTATGCTTCAAGCTCATATATGGAATAAATTATGTTGACTTGACTTGAATTGCTATCTTCTCGTTATTTGAAAGACATAAAATTAATGAAAAATGTAGCAATGATCTTTAACATTTCGGCTTTATTTGCTATGTATCATATTTAAAATTTTTATAAAATACGTATTAAACCTGTGTTCAAAGGAAAGCCTAAATATTTGAAAAAGTATATTACTTGCATCTACTTTATATGTTGAAGTCACTTTTACTTGCAACACTTTACAAATTTAAATCTAATATTTGGTGCGATTTCTTTTGAATTTTGAATTTGATTTACTTGGATTAGAAAGCACCATAGTGACATAATGAAGGACAAGACAGTCAAAAATAGGTATACCTACTAAAATGATGTAGTTTAATAGAGGTGAGGCTACTTTGAAAGGGTCAAAGTCGTTCAGTGGAGGGCGACTACCTCCGTGGTCTAAAGGTTAAGAGCAATGAGCTTTTGAGACAGAGGTCGTGGGTTCGATTCCCACTGGGGATACCTTGTGATATGTCACTTTGTGCGTTTTCTCCCAGTTGGTTAGGACATTGCAGGATTAATAACCTGATTGTCTGAAAATAATGATGATTCCGTGCTTCGGATGGCACATTAAGCCGTCGGTCCCGGCTACTATCTCTCATGGTAGTAGTCGTTACATAAAAACCACGTCAGAGACCGTATGGCGGTCTGAAAAAACTCAAACACCGGGCTTGCTGCCCACACGAGAAAGAAAGAAGTGGGGGATACGTCTTAAAGTAAAAACTTTCGATACTATAGAAAATATCGATGGTATTTATGGCACTATCGATATTTTTCCGTGTTTTCGAGGTTACAATATTGATAGACTATCGATTGTTTCATTATTCGGTTGGCAACACTATTATAAAGCAAAGCTTTATCCAATTCACTGCTTCCGTATACCGACTGTCTGGCGTATAGACCAAACCCAAACACAACTTCAAACCTAAAGTCAAGCTCCTTACAAATTCAGCTATCACCCGACCCATTCAGTTGCTCAGTGCATTGTACAAGCAGGTATTATGCGCGGCTCCATTATCCGGCGGAGGCAAGTTCCTCCACTCCACTTGGCGAAGTTAATCAGAACTCCAATTAGACTCGGGTGCCATACAGCAGGTAAATTTGGCTTTGTCCCAAACCGGTTGATATTCCGCCACTTAAATGTCAAGTATGCTAATAGGTACAGGTAACGCAGCGAGTTGAGGCGAACAACACGCAGATAGGTGCTAAAATCATAACACTCCTTTTTACCCAACTGCGTATTTAGGTTTGTATGATGTATGTTTGTATGTCTATTTCTTTGTCACGCCCTGTAACCTGAACGGCTTGATGGATTTTAACCTATGAGGTGCCTTTAGATTCTTAAAAATTGTGAGAGTGACATAGGGTATTATTTTAAGATGGCGTCTTCGAATTAAATAAAAAAGAGAGGGGGAATAAACATTTTTTTTACCCGACTGCCCGACTGCGTGACCAAACGCGTGGGCCGATATTGATGATTTTTACGTCGATCGATTTGTCTGCATCTTTTGATTGTCATTAAAGACATGACTATAATCAATGTTCAATATGGCGACAACTAGACGCCATATTGTAAAAATAAAAAAATGAAAGTTGACGATCTATTTTGAGTGTTGTACCTATATAATTGAATAGGAATTTGAAAATCATATTTTTTTTGTTAAAAGTAACATTTATTTGTATGAGGTAAACCATAAATGAATAAAGACAAATAAAGGTTTTTTCCTTTAAACAAAAAGAGGGTAGAGATTTAAGTTCTTTTGTTCGTTTCGTTAAGGTTCCAGCGTAGAATGGACCACCACATTTCTTTCCGTAGGTATCGTACGAGGCGACTTTGGGATAGGTTTCTTATGTTGTGTTTCCGAGGGCGAGACTCGCCTCCTATCAGCATTTGAAGCGAAATTCCATATCAAAACCTTCAATATACTAAAGGTAAGCTTTATACATAATAGACGATTTATAATAATATAATATAATAAACCTTCAATTATAGAAAATATTACTTTATGCCTTACACCTGAATTTTCTTCAAAGGTATAATATTGGCTGAGATCTCTTCAAAACTCTCACCCGCCCGGAAAACAGCTGACCCGATTTTGCGCAAAATATTCATTCATTCATGGGCCTTATTCCATCTAAGTAGATGTTTTAAACAGCGTCTGTTTGGATAAGAAACCGACGTTCGTTGCTGTAAAAGCCAATTCGGAAGCGTCACAAGGTCTACCGTATTTGCAGCACTCGTGCAGTGTGTCGGTTGGAGCTGGAGCCTGTTCGTCCTTGTTTCTTTTGGCTTACGACCGGAGAAGACTTCATCGTTGGTTGTACGACCATCTGCTTCTTCTTCTTATCGTGTGGGCAAGCCCTGGTGTCAGAGTATTTTCAGCCCGCCTTATGGCCTCTGACGTGGTTTTTATGTAACGACTACTACCACCAGAGATAGTAGCCGGGACCAACAGCTTAACGTGCCATCCGAAGCAACCAACAGCGACAATCAGGTGATTCATGCAATGTCCTAACCAACTGGGGAAAAACGCACAAAGTGACATATCACTAGGTGTTCCCCGTGGGAATCGAACTCCCGACCTCCGATTTAAGAGCCCAATGCTCTTAACCATAAGACCGCGGAGGCAGTCCACCATCAGGCAGACCATCTACTAAAAAACCTTTTTTCACCTATTCCTATCACTTGCAAGGCACTTCAAATAATTCCCACAACACATAGCTAATACAATGATCACGCAAAATACAGATAACATTTCTATTTAAAAAAGCCGTATTGATACTGCTCCATCAGTCTGAAGGCTAGATAGAAAGAAACACAAATAAAAGTTTCAAACTTATAGTAGCTTTTTGACAGGTTTACTAAAAAGCGAAAGAAATCTCTAACGAGTACGTACGCAATATCTAAAGGAAAGGTAGAAGTAGTTGTGGAGTGAGCAGCGAGTTGGCAAGTCGACTGCTAGTTGAAGAATACTTGTAAAGTTCAGTTCAGGAGCTCAAGCTGTTTGTTGACGACTGTTTTACGAACCTACAGCGTTTAGTTTCTCATTTGCTCATCTTACAGCTTTGTTAGAGCACGTATACTAGTTTTCTCTCCTTCCTAATGCTTATCCCGCTCGGAGAATACAGTCGTGAGCATCTTCATGTTTATCCTTATCCTAACATAAATTATAAATTAAAGTCCCCCGCCGCTTTTTCCTGTCTGTCTGTTAAGGATACGCTCAGAAACAGCTGAAGGGATTTCGATAAAATTTTTACTAATAGGTAGACTGATTCCCGAGGAAGGGGTTCTTACCCGTGCGACGCCGGGGCAGGTCGCTAGTAATAAAATATTTAATATTATTGTTTATTTTGACACCCTCCGAATTTGGAGCCTGCGATTATTCGACCCCGCACTTAAAATGACTTTGATTTTGGTACATATTATGGAACAATATGTTTATGAGTGGCCATATTTTGCACCTACAAATTTTTGAGCGAAGGTTCATAAAAAATATTATTTACTCATGTGTTTTGAACAAACATGCCGTGGTAGTTCACTGGCGAGTAACCTTGCCTACCGTGCAGGAGGTGATGTGATGATTTGTAAAAACAACACTGGCTATTCGGTGAAGGAAAAGATCATCGTAAGGAAACCTGCATGCTTCAATTTCAAGGCATGCATTGTACCTACTGTAAATTACAAGTGGTGACGGGCTCATTCCCCGTCACACTAGTCAGAGTTTCGGTACTACCTACTGGTGACACGTGTTCTGAGGTTTCGGAATATCTCTGACTACCCCCTCGGGGAATATAGTCGTAAGTATATGTTAAGCTATGTTTTGAACCCATTAGGTACCTTCTTCAGCGAGTACCAAAACTATTATTTTTGGAATTGTTTGTGTACTATCGAAGGAGTTTATACAGGGTGTAAGTGAAAGCCTAGCAAATCCTGAAACGATAAATTCAGACCATCAAACTTTACAACTTTCACTATGGAGCCACTCTGCTGCTCCATACAAAACAACTGTACCTACTCGACTCGAATGTATGAAACAGTTGATTTTTTTTTCACTTTTCCTGTGGGTGGCTCCATAGTGAAAGTTGTTCAGATTGATGGTCTGAATTCACCGTATCAGTATTTGCTAGGCTTTCACTTACACCCTGTATAGCATAAATACAAATAAACTTACGACCTTAATCCATTTAAAAAGAGGTGGTCAGAAAGCTTGCTACAACTACCTTTGTGAAGCTATCGCCTCGTTATATTTTTAATAAGGCTTTAAAAATAGTAACATTTGACGATCAGCCATTATTATAATATTGTATTAACAAGCGTTCCGCGACATGTTCTCATTATCGTTGGAAGTTTTAATGAACGCTGGGTATTATCGAAGCTTATCGGACCGCCGCGCCTGCCGCCAGCCCGCCGCCCGCCGCCGCGCCGCCCGCCGCACGCAGCGTCACGCAGCGATTCACAGCGGCAGAGCGATGTCACGTGTAATTGCTAGCGTCACGCCGAACGCCTATTTTTCATATAAAGGGTATAATACAATAAAATCTATGTTACCTCTGCTATGTCCCTGTTTTGCTTTTTTGCATAAATTAATTACTGTAAGAAGGTCCCTAGACCTTCGAAAATCACCAATTGAACCGCCCGTTTTCAGACATCCAGCAAACAAAGACGAATATAAACAAAAAAAAGCTAAATCTACAGACATAGCCAAAGTCTTTCGCATATTGTTCATGAAATAATTATTAAAATCGGTTAAGTTTTAGAGGAAAAGTGACCTATTCTCCAAATTTCTTCGGGAAACTCCGATAGTACATTTTGCTGACAAAGTCCACTATAGAAGTTTTTGACCAAACAGAGAGTGCGTCAAAAACAATATTTTACCCAGTTCAATCAGTTTAAAATTTTGTGGTAGTTCTTAGCGATTCAGCTTCTTAATTAATTTCACATAATGGAACATCATGAACATAGAAACCACATTTTAATTTAAAATTGCCTAGCAAAGTCATGTTACTAAAACTAAGATAATAGCCCTACGGATTGACGTATCCCATTGCATTCAGATAAAAGTGTCTCAAAGAGGCCTCTACGTGTTGGACCTGTGTGTGTCCCCACGCAAGTCATCCAAAGGTCTGGGCTTAGATAAAGTATATGTCTAGCTAGATCACGATTCTACCGTATAAAACAAAACGGGCCATCTTTCTTAGCTTGGTGTGCGTGAGGCGTCATACAAATTATGTCTATTGAAATGTACAATTAGAAGCCAGTGCGGGCTGCAATTTTTTTCAACACGCTTGTAGCTTCGACTGTCTATCTTGACATATAATTAATCAAACAGTACCTTCAGATCAGAGATACAACGTTCTAAAACTAATTGTTTTATATTAACACAGTGATTGTCAATAATTCAGCATGATGGATCGTTAGTACAAACGAGTTTAACGAGTCAGTGAGAGGGACACAAAAGCCACATAATAGTGGTCAGTGACAAATGACGTCACAGTTTATGAACTCCTCGTTATTTTACGCTAGTTACGACGAGTAACCGTTATTATTTTGTATATTAATTTAACTGACATGCACATTTAGGTTGATAATGAGACTGTGAAATATTGTTTTAGGCCCAGAACCAACAAAAACGAAGCGGAGACATTTCATACCAATTGGAAAAACTGTCAAGAAAAGGCTAGCATGTGCGATACAACCTTAAAACTTTGTTCATTCGTTTTTATTATTAATTGATTTATGTACGTAATTCCGACTGCTCTCAAACGGTGAAGAAACCTGCATAGTCAGAAGAAAAAATTCCGATTCGTATGTAAGTCTACCAATCTGCATTGGGCACGGGTGGTGGACGCCTACACACCCTATCTGAGGACAGGCATATGCCCTGCCAGTGGGACGTATATACACAGAATGATGAACATGAACATGATTTTACATATCTCCACTCTGCTTTGGTGGATTCCGGGCCTTAGTCTTGTTTCATAAAGTATACGCTATTATAATAAGATACCAGAGAATATTCTAAACTTGCCAGACAAAAAGTTTAAGTCCCATGTTAAACAAGTCCTCCGTAAAAAGGTTAGTATAAACTCGACGACATTGTAAAGGTTGCGGGTCGTTCATGGATCAGATTGGCACAGGACCGTGAGGAGTGGCGCAATAAAAAGGAGGCCTATGCCCAGCAGTGGGTTGATGTGGGCTGATTTGATTGATTGATTGATAAACTCGATGATTATTTGAATGACCAAAATGTCTGGTCTTGACTATGTAATTTAAAATTGGATTTTTGTAATTGAATAATTTTCATTTATTAGGTACAAAGAAATTTTTAATTGTACTTTGTATATTTTGTTTTGTTTAAAAGAAGTGTGTTGTAGAGTTTCTACAACGGAACACCTTCCGACGCGGAGGAAGATTCAAAAACTTAACGACAGAAAGTTATATATATCATGTCATTCGTTTTCATTTAACACGGTCACCCATCCAAAGTCGGCATCGACCGGAGTTTCAAACAACATCTCCGCTGCGCTGCGCTGTGTTGCGCTGCGCCACGCGCGGCTCGCTTGCACTCGCTATTCATACTTTAATCTTGTAATTACTTCCGTGCAATTATTTCGTGACCGCACTCTTTGTACAGCGCCGCGAGTCCGAATTAAATTAGTTTGCGGATGTAGAATAGATTAAAAGTTACGTTTTGTTAGTTTTGTTTTTAATTTTTACTGAATTTTCGTTATATTTGAAAAGTCAAATGTTAAGATTGAAGAATGAAATTGTATAAGATCCGGTTGCTATGTGGTTAAAAAATGTGTTGTTCTACAGAAAGAGTCAATTGATACTGGACCCAAATGTATGGAATATCCGATTTTTTTTCGCGATTATGACGTTTGCGCCATAGTTAAAGTGGTTCAGTTGAAGCACCCCCTGAAAAATGTAGCCGGTGGCTCGTTTGCGCAGAGCCTTAAAATTTACACTTTTTATAGTCGTAGGCATATTGTGTGTGTGTGTATATATATATCTGTGGGGGGTGTAGATACGGAATAATGATGCCTCGATGACTACGATGACGTCATGCTGGTAAACATACTCACGTTACTGAGAAAATATAATTTTATTTAACAAAAGCGAAATCCTTACAAACAGTTAAACCGAGAGGAAATCTAATAAATGGAAACCAATAAAACAGAAAGCATATTCACAATTTCATATTTCTGCACTCGACACCCGTTTGTTTAAAAGCAAAGAGTAAAAAGAAAAACAATACTTTGAGCGCGGAAGGTATACGATATGAATGTGCAAGCTTTTTGTTTTGTTATTTGATCGGTGAGGGGGCGGTGGAGGATTGGAAGGGGGAGGGGGGGGGGGATCAACAGGTCTCCTTTGTGACTCCTTTCTATTCATCCCGTCGGTCGAGATGTTCTTCTGACCACAATACAGAAAACACGGAAGGTTCACTTCTAATCTTGCCTGAACTAATTCCAAACCGTGGAATTGCTTTTTCCAATTAAGCTACCAAGAATTTCATTTTCTCGGTAGTGGGCTTGGTAACCATGCTCACTACCCAGAGAAAGAAATTCTTCAACTTATTTACGTTTTAAATGACGTGACGCCATCTACTGGAGTTTTTACAAACTAACCAACTCGCAAGTTCAATGTTACAACAGGAATTCATGTTCTTCAATTTGATTTGAAATAGCACAACATGGGTGGTTGTAACAAGTTTATAATTACTAATATTTTAAAGATTTAATGGTGCTAGTAGCAATAACACTTATGAAACTATGGTTATTAAACAATAACAATAACGGAATTGGGATATGTGCCGTAGCAATGGACACTGGTTACTATTAGTAATGACCTTCTGGTTGTATCAGTTATTGCATATATTTGGATCAAGTTGAAGTTGACGTTTTTATGGAACTCTTTCAGTTTTATGATCTAAAGCACTGTCGTAAGATGAAGTACAGCGGTCTCCTATTTAATGTTTTCATAATAAAATAACTTTCTTCCTGTCATACAGGTTAAACCAATTTAGAAAATCGCCAGCTTCCCTCTGTTTATATTCATGAACATTTTGCTTATGATACTGAAATAATGACTGATAATAATATTCCATGAGCTCCTTTCTGCCTCTGTATCGAGTACCTTCTGTACTCAACCTATAGTCCACGGTCAGAAGTCGGACAGCGGTCACACGTCGTTCTCAATAGTGTTCCGTGGTACGGTCGTGAAGCCTTTACTTTGTCAATGTGACGCGTGTTCCGGGAACTTCACCGAGTTCATAAAGACGCGGGGAGTGGCCACCCTCCACCTCGGCCTCGGTCGGGGCTACATTTGTTACTGCGATCTCTGACGTTACATTAATTGTTCGGACATTGACCGTTTCGTGTTCTGTTTTTAAGAGGTATCCCCGACCGGATGACCTTGACCCTTTCAGAGAAGCCTAACCTCTACTAAACTACATCATTTTTTAATTTATCTAATTATATTATTAAAAATTTACTTCATAGCAGATACTTCATATTTTAATATCTACACAAAATAACTTCAACTTAAAAAGTAGATGCACATAAACATAATACAGATTTTTTTCAATATTTAGGCTTTCCTTAGAAAACAGGTTTCATTAGTATTTTATTGAAAAATAAGAAATATACTTCATAGCAAATAAAGCCGAGATGCTGAAGATAATTGCTATATTTGTAATTAATTTGTATGCCTTTCAAATAACGAGAAGATAGCTTCTAAAAACCAGAAAAATATGGCCCGGCCCTGTGTTTACCTATGGGGAGCGTCTTAACAGCAGACTGGTGTCTTACATACATGATAGCATTGCATGTATGCATAGCACATGCTCACGACTATATTCCCCGAGGGGGTAGTCAGAGATATACTGAAACCTCAGAACATCCACGTTTCACCAGTAGTACCGAAACTCTGTCCAGTGTGACGGGGGGTGAGCCCGTCGCCAAATAATGGACAGTGGGTACAATACATGCCTCGAAATTGAAGCAAGCCGGTTTCCTCACGATGTTTTCCTTCACCAAGCCAGTGACCAAAAGCCAGTAGTGTTACAAATAGTACATAAATTTATAAGTCCGTAAAACTCATTGGTACGAGTCGGTCTAGACGGGGATGGAACCTTCGCCTTCTGCACGGCAGGCAAGGTTACTCGCCACTGGACCACCACGGCTGTAAATAGTACATAATAGCGCGTAAATAGTTACTTTCATAAATAAAGTAACGTTACGTAACCCTTTATTACATTGCTATTTTATTTATAAAAGTATTTATAATTTAAATATTAAAGTGTAATTTGTACATTACTTGTACTTAAAGACTATTTTGTAAACAATGAAGCAACACCACATGCAGTTGTGAAACGACACCTGCAGTTGTTTACTTCACAACTGTGAAGTTGTGTCAGCACAAAGTGACAATAAAAGGCGAGCCGATCGGTGGTGAGCTCATTCTCACCGATCCCAGCAACCCAATCCGCCGCGTAACCCCAGCAACGTCCTATGCCGAGGTCCGTACCCCCCTGGGGTGCCCCTAGATCGGTTGCTTAAGTTCATTCAATGGGCTCGGTGACCCTTCTGGTCCCTCCAATAGTCCGCAGTAAAAAGCAGTAAATGCTCCCTGAGCAAAGCTGTATACGTCATTCCAAAAAAAAAAAAAAAAAGTGGGTGAGCTCATAGTGATTTCAGACTTCGTGCAGGGCACACGTCGCTTAAAATATTAAAACTGTTAAAAGTAAAACCTTTCCTGGATAAAATCCTAAATATAAACCCTGAAAGTGAATCCTCGTTTTATTCGCGCCCAATACCATCCTGAGATTCTAACATCCTGACACCTAGAGCCCCTTGCTCTTACGTGTACTACGTACTAGAGATGATACGATAAACGTCATACGCCACTTGCGGTTAGGAGGAGCGGGTGAAAGAGAGGCTGTGACTTACAGTGCGGCGACACCGCCGTTCTTGAATGGGACAGCGGCAGCGTAATGAAGTGCTACAGCATCTCTTCTAGTATGACATTAGTAGCTCAATGTCCTGAGCTGGCCACCACATGGGTAATAACTAAACACTGTATCAAACACAATATAATGCCAAATGTCCATGTCAATCAGTGACAGCTAATGGTATTATACTCTGCGGTGACAGTGATCGATTGAAGCTCGTCTAATTTATCTCGCCTCTCGCCCCGCACCCCGCACGCTGGGAGAGGGAGGGGGGAAGGCTGGAGTGGAGAGTGTATGAAGTGCGTGATTGTCCATTATAGTTAGTGTTCATTAACACGGCTCGGTCAGTTCGATCAATTCGTTTTGTAGTATAGGTCGGTAGAGGTGGAGAGGAGGTTTAATAATGTTACTTCACCGTATTTAGTGCAACAATTACACTCGAGAGCAATAAATCCGGGTCACCAACATACCTTAATATCTCGGAAACTAAGAATGATAGGTTATTAAAATAAAAAGTAGTGTATAGACAATTTAATACTTCCTAAATTAAATTAAAAACATTTTTAGTTTTCATTTGTTTTACTTAATAAAATACATAAATACAAATGCGTCAATTCTGTCGCAATGCAAAAATTAAAAATTAACATTGTTTGTCACAGATATAAAATTTCCTCACATTTTTGTGTGTGTGAGTGATATAATTACCACATTAATAATAAATGTCGAATACTAAAAATAAAACTGTCAAAAAATCATTTCTTTAGTTTATAGCTTTTATTGGCATTACTTTACAGGAACCGGACATTTTATTAATTTAAGTAGAAGCATTTTAAATAGTCTATAAAATACTTTTTATTTCAATTTAAGCTATCTTATAGTTACCGATATATTAATGGTTATATTGTTGTTGACCCGTATTGCTTGCTCTCGAGTGTATGTGTTGCATCATCGTTGTTTGGATCGAACATTTGTTAAATGCAACTTGTATAGATCATCATATTTTGTTGAGATTAAAAAAATATGTTTGTATTGCAAACCAGACTGTAGATTCGGTTATATAGGTATTGTACCTTACAGAAAAGATACACTTATTAACACTGATCATCAACATTTTATTCCATTGCTCACGTAGGCTTTTGCATTGGGGAAACGTGATGGACTAACAGCCGACTCCACCCACACCACAAACCACAGACTCTACCCATCAAACTGAACAACTTTTACTATGGGAGCAAACCGATCAGAGCAATAATTTAATCGTTCCATATATTTGAGTCTAGTTCGCATTGCAGTTAAGTATGGAACAGATGATTTTAATAAAAGTTGATCAGTTTGATGGGTAGACTCTAGTTTAAAAGGATGCTAATGATATCAATTTCACCCTGGCTATTGATGATAATAAATACAACAGTACTCATTCAAAAACTGATCGTAAAAATAGAGTTAACATAAACACAAATCATCTCACTCTTCACAAACAGCAAATCAATCCTAAGTAAAACTAATCGAATCATCTCGAAACATAATTTCCTTACTACGTACGTACTCACCCTGCTTATATTTGTAATTATATCAGACACAGCAGCAACAGGGCAATTTTGTGCCGAACCATAGACAAATGTGAGGTAAACATTCCGCAAAACTATGGCAAAGAGTGGACGTGACGCGCCCTTCATGACGCGAACGATATTTAATAACTCTGTCGGCACAGGGGAAAATAAAACGTAACGCTATAGAGACAAGTTCCAAAGTGCGAAGTAAGAACGAAGTAGGTAAGGCTGTTTTTGTGAAAGATGAGTAAGGACGTGATAATAGTCGCATTAGCGCTAAATCTCGGCTTTTGTTCTGTTGCTCGAACTTGTGCGTCGCTGAGCTTCTTATATTATTTTGTCCTTTAAGAGGTGGACACGGTTTCTGTTAGAAACTTTTTTTTCAATAGCCTATTGATCTGTGGAAAACGTCTTACATAATATGTAATGGCATTTAAGCTACCTCTTGGCGGCGAGGGAACCAAATAATATGAATATTTGTAACTGGACGGTATTGTTTAACATGAGATGACAGTTGAGTATCTAGAATGAGATGGAAGAATTATAATGCCTATCCACTGAAACGGAGCGAGGCTACGGAGCGGAGAAACGACGGAATTTTTGCCAATGGGATTGCATAAAATCTCCGCTCCAAGATTTTACGCAATTCTGTTGGTTGATATTTCTTCGTTTCTCTGCTCAGCAACCTCGCTCCGCTTCAGTGGATAAGCACCCTAATATCTGTGCCCTGAAGCTTGGACCATTTCTTTACATGTTAAGAGGTGAATAATGTGGGCGAAAGGTAGCTTTTTATCACTTGCCACGTCGTCGTATAAAAGTCCCTACAGTATTTTCTGAGCACTACACAGATAGACAAACGCGGTAGGGGACTCTGCGAGATTTATGTTGTGTAGTCGTAAAAATAACCAGCAAATTATGTACTTAAGTATCTAGTGGATCTTCGATCATAATGATTTACGCCCGCGGCACGCCATCTCACAATCAGTAAATATAATAGATTGTATCGACTCTAGTTGACTGATAACACAAAAACTTTCACCAAATTCTATCTACCGTCCCTTTTATTATAAACAGAGTGTTACTTAAATGCGTTACATATTAAAGGGGGTGCTTCAGACCATCATACTGAACAACTTTCACTATACAAGGTGTACGGAAAAGTATCATTAACCTTTAAATCACCCATTAAAATGAACAACTTTTACTATGGGAGCAAACCCGTCAGACCAAAAAAAAATATCAGCTGCCCCATACGTTTGAATCGAGTAGGTATTGCAGTTTAGTATGGGACAGCAGATATTTTTTTTGTTCTGATCGGTTTGCTCCCATAGCAAAAGTTATTCAGTTTGATGGGTAGAGTATGTGGCTTATAGGTTAATAATACTTTTCTTTGCACTCTGTTTAGTAGTTACTACATACGGAATGGCCACTCCCTGCCCCTCACTAACTTCAGATACCACACTTCACCCCGCATTTTGAGGGTAACTTTAGGGGAGCCGAGCAAGAAGCACAAACAGACAAGCGCATATGTTAGTGGGACGGCGCATGTGCAGACTTCATCTGTTTCTGTTGCTTAAGTATGTAACGCATTTAAGTTTACACCCTGTATAGCTCGCATTTACATTTCGCAAGTATTTGCTATTTATTGCGGGGAAATTCTAAAAAATTATCTTTAGATTCGAGTTTTGAATTCAGAGCCGAGAGTTGAAATGAGGTGCGCGACTGTTTGATCAACACAGTACATAGACAAATTAACCATAAAGATATCTAAAACATACTTTATTTTATATTTATTTATTGATTTTATGAAAGAGATTATTATATTATCTATAGGATTATTATACATTAAGGACGATATTACACGAGGATACGAGAGGCTGAAACTATTTAGTTCTCTGCACTTTAGATGGATCGGATAGCAAATAAAGTGTTTAAGTGGTTAAAGAAAAGATAAACATTTCGGAAACATTCGACAAATGGCGAGGAAAATGATTGGATATTTGATAAGACACGACCATTTATTTCATTGTATTTTGAAAGGGACGAGATATAAGATTTATTTAGCACAAATACGATTCATAAATAGGTACTGTAGAGTTTTATGATCAAAATAATTTATTAAATTTAATTTTAAGGTAGTTTAGAACGTAAAACTATAACATCGTAACACATAAACCCTGTAAAAACCAGAATACCTAATCGAATGAAGTAAAACATTTACTTAACTGCCAAGAGCTACGCTCTTCAATGAAATGTTCATTTGATATTACGTATCTTTTTTTTTATTTGTTTCTGAACAAGCTCTTCGTTAGGAGTATATTAGATTAAATTGCCTTTGACATTGTGTGTAGGTAACACGTCAATGGAAAATGTTCCCTAAGAAATATATCCCTAATTAATATAAAGAAGTGTCCCCATTCAGAGCGAACGACTCCACTCAAATTGAATTCAAAGTCAGGTAAATTTTTAAAACCTTTATCGCCAAATTGAATGAGGCTGTTCTTTTGAAAGTTTCGAGAAGGAAGAACCAAATAATGGACTCTTTTGAATTTCATTACCTTAATCTTATTGTATCCCTGACGTCTTTGAATCGGAAAGTAGGATGTTGTATGTACTATCACATACATATGAGTACATAAAATAACGATCGTGTTCCTTTAAGTTGAGATCTTTATAA
This sequence comes from Agonopterix alstromeriana, assembly GCA_963924505.1. Classification (NCBI taxonomy): domain Eukaryota; kingdom Metazoa; phylum Arthropoda; class Insecta; order Lepidoptera; family Depressariidae; genus Agonopterix; species Agonopterix alstromeriana. The sequence goes on from OZ004667.1 coordinate 19,460,997, forward strand.
ACACAATTTTAAATGTTCATTCAGTTATTACTCGCATGTTTTCATTTCGAGGCATGTATTGTACAACTGGCTCCCTACTCGTCACAATGACAGGGTATACTACTTTGCGAAACGTGGCCTCTTGCTGTCTAGACTGTTTTTATGGTTCCGTAGTCAAACAAGGAACCCTTATACTTTCGTCCACTCTGTCTGTATGCAGGGTTGGCATCGAGTTCAGTAAATTTTAAATTATACGAACAAATTAGCATGCATGCATGCATAGCATAGCATCATAGCATAGCATATGCTCAAGACAATAGTCCCCGAGGGGGTAGTCAGAGATATTCATAAACCTCAGAACATCCACGTTTCACCAGTAGTACCGAAACTCTGTCCAGTGTGACGGAGGGTGAGCCCGTCGCCACTTATAATGGACAGTGGGTACAATACATGCCTCGGAATTGAAGCATGCAGGTTTCCTCAAAAAATGTACCTATGTTGAAACCTTGATAATTCGATTCTACTCTCGATTCTAAACAAACTACTTTCTAGTTTTGCGTTTATTCATTAACCCGTTGTATAAACCAACGGCGCGCAAAGTTTCACTTCTATAGTGTATTAGTTACTCGTATGCCTTTTAGTTTCTTAAGAAGAAACCTTGAAGAAACCTACAACGACTTCCTAACTTAAATTAAATTCAATTAGGAATCTCTGATTAAACTTTTCATACATTTTAAATTATAATATAATTCCAGTTAGTCTAGTTTAAAATCGGGAGCAAAATTTAAGTTGGAAAGATAAGTTAAGGAGCTAATGGAATCTTGAATAAGGTATAACATTTAAAATGTAATCTCGCAGAGAAGGTAATTACGACGTAACTGCGATAACTCGGATTATAATAACGATGTTGTCAGACGAGCGGAGTGAGGCGACTTGAGTGCGGGCGAATCATTAACTAATGCCGCTTTCACACGAGGGCAGGGCAGTGAGGGCAGGGCAGTGGGGCAGGACAGTGGGGCAGGACAGTGGGGCAGGACAGTGGGGCAGGACAGTGGGGCAGGACAATTGGGCAGGGCAGATGGGAAAGCAGTTGGCGTTCACACTTCGGGCAGCTAGACGGGACAGCTCAGTCCACGAGCTAATATAATGTGAGTTTCGTTCTGATAACTTTCAGAGTAATATTCGGCATTCCTATTAAATTTTTCTCTCAATCTCTTTTTTATATATCTAATTTTGTTTCTAAACCTATATTATTTTATTATCAGTTTTATGTTAAGCTGTGACGAATTCTCAATTCGAAGGGATGCATTTGTAATTAAAAACACCAATTAGAATGACCAAAAATTCCTCGCATTCACATGGGGGCAGCTACGAGGCAGTCGAGAGAAATAGGTGGAGGGGCAAGCGAACTGCACTCGAAAAATAGACCGGCCGTCTATTCACTGCCCTACTCTGGTTACTGCCATGGCAGTACTGTCCTGCCTCGGCGCGGCTGTTCACACTCTGCCCTGCCTGCTCTCACTGCCCTGTCCCAGTGTAAAAAGGGCATAAGGTTTATTTTATTATACCAATCTCAAGCTCGCGCAGGTTCTTTAATCACATTCAACACATAGCTGAATGCCGGAGGCTGATTAGATATCGCCCCAGTAAGTGTAATCTCAGCTCAGTGTGGTTCTGACTGGGTGTCATACTCATGCGAGGTGACCAAGGAATAAGGTCTCTTTTGCAGTGTTTCAGTACACACAATAAAACCGACCGAATTTAAAAAAAAAATTATTTGAAGAACAAACAAACATGTTTTTAAAACTGGTATAATATTGTTAAATTTATCTCTACTATTATAAAACTGTAACAGAACATACACATACAATATACACAACACACTGTATATTGAAGATATTTAAAAAAGTTACAATATGGTTTTTAGGTGTCCCTGATTCCAAATCCCTCCTTCCTATTATATCTCTGACGAGGGGTACCCTCGGGGAGTGTAGTCGTGAACATATGCTATGCCTGATTCCAAATCACCATTTTTTTCTGTCAGTTTGTTTGTTCGTGCATCACGTGGACTCAATCACTTTTGGTCCGATTTTGATAAAACTTTTTGTGTGCGGACGAAGTCGCGGAGTAAATGGTATTTTTAGAAAGAATGGCCGTTTATTTATGTACAAAAATGAACAAAAATGACAACACGTCCAGTTTACATTTGTATGTACATCGCCTTGTAGAGTCACCTGACGCTTTCACTATTTTTTTTGGCAAGTGATACCTGTTATCCTACAGGCATTCAAATAATATTAATTTCTTTTTCTGCCTGTTCAGTTAAAGTTACAGCCGACCGTGCATACACTCATGGCAAACGAGAGGTATATTCTCCGGGAACCATACAGCAAAAAAGAACGTCTAAATAAACTCTACATTTGACACGTACAAATGCAAATATTTGACGAATGTCCCTCCTCGACGCGACGCGGAGTGCGGCTCCGAACACTCGCTCCAAACAAATTGGGGCTCGTCACCCGCTGACGTCGAATGAATTATTTGCACAAAAAAACAGCCGAAACTGCAAAACATGTAAAAACAACAATTCGCGTTAATTGCGTTACTGGGCGGGCGAGGACGGCCAGGCATGTGCCGGTGTTGCCACTTCTTGTTTACGAAAGTATAGCAAAAGTCGCATACAATATAATTTACTTAAAAGAATTTGCTAATGGGCCAAAAGCAGTGTTTTTGTGTGAGAATTGTCGCCTGCTTTAAGCATATCTACCTATCAGATGGGTCAAAAGACTAGTCTTTTCGTACATTGCTGGCATACGATTTTTTTTTCAATGCTATATACCCTTTGACTAATTATTATAAGGACTAGCCTTGCGGTAGCATTTCCCCTCTGCCACGGTATAAGCACAATTGATCTTGTGCATTTACATTCAATTTTACACCTTATCACCAAACGTGACAGCCTATAATTGAGAAATAATGACTTCGAACTTAGAACGTTTGGGGTTCACACGAGACTACTTTTCATGATTTTTTACATTCAAAATTAGAATCAAAAGTTATGGGGAATAAAATCCAAAGTTGCGGATTTCATGTTACCTCGCTCCCCGCAAAAAGTGGCAGAAATGTTTGCTAGTAGAATTACACGTGTAACCAGTCCACATATAAATAGTCAAAGTATATACCTAAAAAACAAACAATTTAAAACCACCTCTTCATTTCTTTTTGTATATGTTTTAAGAGCGTAAATGATAACGGTTTATAATAAAAGTCAGTTAGAGAGATTACGTTGTGTTTGAACTTCATTTAATCCCTAGGTGATTTAAATATTTAAATATTCATGCATTTTACGATTAACTTAAGAAAATCCGTTTATTTGAAAGGATCACGATGTGTAATACCCACGGGCTGCTATTGTCTTTTGACACCTTAGCATTCTCTAAGTTTGACACTAATGCTCAATGTCTATGTTCGCTTGCGTTAAAAGCAATCTGGAGAATGAAATGGAAGATGTATAGATCTGGCTTGGCTTCGATATGCTCACGACTATATTCCCCGAGGAGGAACTCAGAGATATTCTGAAACCTCAGAACATCCACGTTTAGATCTGGAGTATCTATAAATAGGTGCGGTGCGGTGGCGTTGTAATAATCGCGTCAGTATGGTTAGCATCTTCGTTGCCGATATGCGTCTCGGTAATTTGGTACACACGGTTTCACACCATACCAGAGCGCCGATATAACTTTATCGAGGCCAGGTGTACAGATAATGTGATCGGATTATGGGTATAATGCGTCCGCGCAAAGGTAAACCGACCTAGTCTCTACTAAGATAAAAAACCGCTAGATCAAACGACAAGTCTCAGATGGCAACACAGGAGCGAGCCGCTGACTGCGACTCTTTCCTAAACAGACTCATTTCGCTTGTTCCGGAGAATGTTAACATCAGCCTCGTCGCGAGTGACTCCTGCCTGGCTTGTCTCGCAAATTACATTCTCTTCGCTCTGCAGTATTATAATTGCTATTGTTATATGACACGATTATTATTTGTTTTGCTAATTTTGTTGGAGTGAACAAATGAAGTGACTTATTTATTCACAACAAAACAATAGGTACGATAGATTTAACGGCTAGCAAAATATGGTGGATCATGGTTATTTGAATAAATGAATTTAATTATTATTATACTGTGTCTAGCATAATACGGACTTGACTGGTTAAAGAAACAATTATAATGTACAGGAAGTAGGTAAATAGGTATAGTTTAAATATATAGGGTCCTTCTTAATAAGCTGACACTTTCTTAAGAGGATGATCAGACCGTGAAACTGAACAACTTTCTCTATGGCACCAACATCGCAATCGCGAAAAAAAAACTGCTGTTCCCTACAAAACTGTAAACCTTCTCGAGCCAAATGTATAAGACAGCGGATTTTTTTTTCGCTATTTCCTTTTGGTCCCATAGAGAAAGTTGTTCATTTTGGTGGTTTGATCATCCTCTTAAAAAGTTTCAGCATATTAAGAGAAGTTTATTCCGGATGCGTAAATGCGCGTTGCATACAAACGAAGTCTGGTGATATTTTCAATACTAACCAATTAAACGCAATGACATTTTGCAGAAACAATTTAGGAACAAATCTCTATGCTTGTATCGTGTCCGATTTTTGTTAAAATATACAGTTTCAATGCTAGGATTAATTTAAGATTTGTATGGAAATCTTTGAGGCACTGTAACTTTAAAACTATACATTTTAACGAAAATCTGACTCTATACAAGCATAGAAATTTGTTTTTAGATTGATTTTGAAAATTTTCATTGAGTTTAATAGGTTAGTGTTGAAAATATCACCATAGTACGTTTGTATGGAGCGCGCTCCGAATTATCATTCATTTTTTCTCAAATTACCTGTAGATAATATCGTTTCTCAAAGTTAAATTTGGATCATGTAAATGTGTCCGGAATAGTCCGTAATTTATACCTGACAGTGAGGTAAATCGGAAACACAGATGTTTATTGCATATATTACATTATTTAAAATTGTGTAAATGCCATACCCGCATCGAGTACCCGTCGCGGGGGGGACGTCACGCGGGGAGCGCGGGGGGAGGTGACAATGGAAGTCAATATTGACTCTCCGTTCGACGCAATCGCTTTACAATATACATTTTGAACTAAAAGTACTGCCTCACTTTACTGAACAAGTTCTGAGTATCTTCTATTAGACAACGTGTCGTGTTGTAGACATTAGATTAATGGAAGGATATATCATGCGGATTAGCTTATTGCTGTCGATTTTGTTCTCTTCACCGAGTCAAGTGAAGTCAAAATTATTTATTCAATATAAGAGCTTGAAGAAACGTCAAAATATTTTTTTGTAGCTACCACCGCGTCGAAACGTGTGTGCTGTAGAGAAGATGCGGCCCGAAACTCTACAACATAACACGAGTTAAAAACTATTACAATATAAATTCTTAAGCTAATTTTATGAGGATTGGACATTTAATTTTATTAATTTACCCGCGAATTCGTCCGCACAAATTATATACTACATTTGAAATCAAGTTTTCAAACAAAAAAGTGTTATCGATATCGTTTTTGCGTGATAGTCGAACAAACGAACAACCAAAAAAACAAACAAACAGACAAACAAAAATTCTAAAAAACGTTGATTTCGAGTCAGGGACATCTAAAAACCATATCGTATTCGTTTTGTTGTAAATATCTTCAGTGTACAGACAACTCTTCTGTTACAGTTTTATAATGGTGTAGACAACAAAAAAACTATTGAATACATAACTCTTAACCTAAAGAAAAAAAACAAAAAAGAAACAAAACTTATACTATAAATAAATGAAAATCGTCTAAATGACCGCTTCACGGCAGGGTGGCCAGGAGGCTGGCAGTGTTGTCTCTTATTAGATTTTCTGCACACTTTTGACACTCCAAATAACGATCTCATGTTGCTTTTATAGTACTGCAACAGAAACAGATGAAGTCTGCACACGCGTCGTCCCACTAACATGCGCGCTTGTCTGTTTGTGCTTCTTGCTCGGCTCCCCTAAAGTTACCCTCAAAATGCGGGGTGAAGTGTGGTATCTGAAGTTAGTGAGGGGCAGGGAGTGGCCATTCCGTATGTAGTAACTACTATACAGGGTGTAAAAGTATTATTAATCTTTAAACCACATACTCTATCCATCAAACTGAACCATTTTTACTATGAGAGCTAAACTGTCGGAACAACTGTATACTCTTATCTATAGCTTTGTTATCAGAAGGATCTATTTCTAGTTACATGACCAAACCATCTCATTTCTATGCTACTTATTATTGTATTATCTTGTTATCTTAATAAAGTCAACTAGTAAAGTCTAGTGGATATTGTAAATAGGTTCAACCCTCATCCTCGTACTGTATCGTATCAGCGTCCCGAGGGATCTGTGCAGTGGTTGCAGGCTGCGAGCGACGCTGACGTACATCACTGACAGCCGCACGGGTCTAGAGGACCACTGCACGGTACAGTATACCACGTTACACATGTCTCAAGATGTCAACTAAACGGAGGAACATCCGCAAGGCCACACCATAGTGTAAATAAACTAGTTGTCACGCTCGGCGGTCGCGACACGTCAACCGTGTGCAGTGAGTGGGGGCCGGGGGAGTGTGTCCCTGTACCGACTTACTTGCCCGTGGTACCGACTTTGCCGGTGCTTCGTCCCCTGCATACCACGCGAGCTTAGATCCGCCGCGACTACTTATCTGTTTTGAGCCTCCTCTATAATATAATTACGCTATGGCCAGACATTACTATTAAAACAACAGGAAATTTGGCTTCCAAGCCCGAACAAATAATGATCTTCGCTGGACTTGAGTGCGGACTATATAAATCAGAGCATTGAGTAGATGTTACAATCCACAGATCACTAGTTTGTTTTGTTTACATCCTGAGACATTTTTATTGGAATAAAATACAGGTTCCCTTTGCTCTATTAGCGCAGGCTAGGAGCGGCTCACGATATGTCTGCTGCTGACAATACCAAGCAGTCTTGTTCTGTTTGTATTCGGTTTGCGGTTACGTTTCATTTGTACTCAATCTGTATATTTGTGAGGTACTGCAAACGGTTGGATAACATTACGAGATGACAGAGACCTAAAGTAGTTGACAGCTTTGATATTAGCAAGCTGAAGTATGGTAGCTACTAGAGTTTATTCTGTAGCTGAAGTGGTGTAAATATGCTAGTCATATCAGATCCTAAGAACAGTAAATAACAACCGATGGAGAGTTCATGTTCTGGAATAACGAACTGGCAAGCGTTGTCTGTGACAACCTGTGGTGCTGGACTGACGGCCTGAGACTTCGAGATTGAGACTTGTCTTGGAAGTGCTTAATTTCATCACCTTCTGCTGTTGATTTTGATGCCATGTCGCCAACATTTATATTCAACATTCGACGATAAAATCCGATGATGATGATGACGTTGTTTCTGATAAATACTTCCATTAATTAAGTGCCATTCGTTACTTTATTACGATACTCTGCGATTTATGATACTCATTATTGTATCACAAATAACTCGCGTACTGTTCAATAATTTCACTCAATCTGAATTTATTTCATTATTAATGGAAAGTAGATAATATTATTATTTAATGATATTTTGGATTTCAATGAATTAACTTTGCAGCCTTTATCATACGTGAAAGCCGAGAATTACAACAAAGTTAGGATTGTTAGGAAGTTATCAGCAGAGGAAGCAAGTTTAGTTGTTTCACTTTGTGTTGCTAAAACAAAAGTCACTCATATTTCGGCGACAAAAAGCTTCGAGCCCAGAGCGTTATTACAAATTTCACATCTACAGTTATGACAAAGGAATCACAACTATGTAACTGTTGGGATAGAGGATAGAGTGACCGTTGAGACTGTTGGTAGGTCATTAGTTCCGGCAAAGTGATATTGCGTCGGTCATGTATCATACTGATGTATGTGGTATGTTATTACTTACAACCGAGTCAAAGGCAAAGGTATTACTTTGTGTTTACTCGCTCGTCAGACCTACAGAGCATTATTTTGTGGAACCAAATGTCTGTTCCCAAGAACTAAATAATAGGTCACACGAGGAATCCAATAAATTTTTTTCCGTCTGGTTCCGACGTAGAGGGTACTGGCCCATTTCATCTCGTAGCTTTGTTATGAGGCGACTGAATAAGGTAAATATATGTCGCAGCCATCTGCTTAAACCTTCCATTTGATTGAAAGGCTAGCCAGTTCATGGAATGGCGACACTCAATTGAATGATTAAAGGATTGGATGTAGATTGAGTGTAACGTTCAACGAAATTCACCCAGGTGATTTAAAATTGAACTAAATTTGAATCACCTGGCGTAAAATCGGCCAGGTGATTCAAATTTAGCTCAATTTTAAATCACCTGGGTGAATTTCGTTGAACGTTACAAGGTCAGTCATGTTCAAAGGGCTATGTTACAATCAGCCAACTAGTTGAACGTTGAGTAAAGCTCGCTCAAACACCGTTTGGTCTAGTCATTCAATTGAGTGTCGCCATTCAATGAAGGGGCTAGCCTTTCGATCAAATGACAGATTTAACCAGATGGCTGCGACATATATATAGCATTTATGTAGGCGAAAGACTAGAGCCGACTATCAATATTATACAGTAAAACCCTCAGTATGCTACAAGTAAATCTTTTTTTAGATTTTCCCAATACAGCATTACTCAAGGAACTTGTGCTCCCACTCCTGCTATGTGCAGTATTAAGCAGTGTTTATACTAGGTATAAGGAAAACTATCTTTAACCTTTAAACTACATATTCAACCCATCAAACTGAACAACTTTTACTATAGGAGCAAATATGTCAGAAATCTGCTGTCTCATATATTTTAGTCGAGTAGACATTGCAGTTTAGTATGGAATATCAGTTTTTTTTATGGGTAGAGTATGTGGTTTAAAGGTTTATGATACTTTTCCTTATACCCTGTATACTTTTACAATCTAGAAACCATAATTTGTGTCTGTAGTAAAAATTTTATAGTTTCAAAGTTACCGTGGCTCCAGATTTCCATACAATTCTTAAATTAATCCGTTGAAACTATACATTTTAAAAGAAATTGAACAAAATACCAACACAAAGATTCAATTCTAGATCGTTCTTTAAATTTTCATTGACTTTTATTGAAAATAGGACGAAACTTCGTTTGTATGCAGCACATCCGGGCGCTATCGCAGTTACATTACCTTAAGTACCTATACGCTAAACGCGCATGATATGCGGGCCAGGGGTCACAATTGTGTTAATCGCTTGCCCCCAGCATCTTGCCACCTTTGTTGCTATCTACAGGGTGTTGCAAAACACCCTAGTAATACTTAAGGGGGTGCTTCAGACCATCAAATAACAACTTTCACTATGTAGCCAGCCAGATTATAAAACAGTTTTGTATGAAAGAGCGGATTTTTTTTTGTGATTTCGATGTTGGCTCCATATTGAAAGTTGTTCAGTTTGATGGTCTGAAGCACCCCCTTAAGTATTACTAGGGTTTTTTGTTACACCCTGTAACTCGCCTACAAGCACGATCGTCCTCGTCCCCTCGTCCTGTATTGTTTACAGAGCGTGCTCCGTCCATCCGCGACTCTTGTAGCATGTAGACCTCCATCGATCACGGTGGGGTCCGTTATTAAGATTACGTGTCAAGATGCGACACTTTTCCCGTCTGGTGGTCCGGAACTGACATCCGACAATATCATGAATAAGTTTGCCTTTTAAATGTTTTTGCTATGTTTTGAATATTGGTTTCAGGCGTAGGGCTCTTGTATTTTCGTTCTTAAAGTTGTTTCTTCTTCTTCTCTTCCTGTTACCGCTACGTGGGGTATAGGGCTCGGATAATAGCTCTCCACCGGTTGCGATCTTGGGCAGCACTGCAGAAATCCTCTCAGGTCATGTTGAGGCTTTTAGCCTCTACTTCCACCGAGCGGTGCCAGATTATTTTAGGGCATCCCCTCTTTCTTTTACCTGGTGGGTGCCATTCTAAGACTGTTAAAGTTGTTTGGTATTCTTTAATTATTAAATCACCATCTCTCCAGATGTGACAGGAAATAAGAGTCTAACAATTTATGCGCGTTTATTCACGAGTGATACAACTACAAATACAACTTTTCTTTTTATATTTGTATGTTAGTCGCGAAACTTCGACAAGAAATTATCTCTGACGTGGTTTTCGTCGTTGCCATATAATACAAAGTTAGAGGAAAGTTTGAGGATTTACTGAGCTTAATTAAAATGAAGTACGAATTTGAGAAGCCGCGAGATAATAACGCTACCTGGGTTCAGTCGCTCGACAGATAGAACAAAGTTTTGGTTGTACTAAGCAAGTCTAGCATTTGCTACCAACCGTAACAAAATATAAGCTTGCCAAAAATAATGTTAGGCAAGTTCAATCATTGTCTCCGAAAAAGTAGATTTTTAAACAAGTCGAATCAACCAAAATTAAAAAAAGAAATTGAATTTAGTTATTGGTAGCATTGCGCGCTAATGAATTTGTCAAAACAAAATGGCGTGGCGTGTTTGAAAACATTTTGATGAAATTTTCTGCGCATTTTATCCAAATTGTTTATAAAATGGCAAAATCGACTCAGAAATGTGAAGTGTGCGGCTTAAGGAGAAAGTCCAATGACATTTTGTTCGCAAGAAGAGACCTAGACCGGTAAGTATAAAGTGCTTAGTAATTTTAGTATTAACTAGTTATATGTTCAAATATTGGAAATAATATACAATAATGCGATTAGACATCTACATGCCGTGGTAATTCAGTAACGAATACCATTCCTGCCGTTCGGGAGGCGATGGTTCGATCCCCGTCCAGGCCGACTCGTACCCATGAATTTTATGGAATTTATGTACGAATTGTAACACCACTTGCTTTTCGGTGAAGGAAAACAGCTTGAGGAAACCCGTATGCTTCAATTTCGAGGTATGTATTGTACCTTCTGTTCATTATAAGTGCCGACGCGACGGGCTCATTTCCCGTCCCTCTGGACAGTGTTTCAGTACTACCTACTAGTATGTAGAACTATAGGTAAATACTATTACCTATTCTGTCCTACGAGTAAAACGTGGATGTTTCGAGGTTTCAGAACATCTCTGACTACCCCCTAGGGAAATATAGTCGTTAGCATATCCTTATGCTGCTACATCTACATGATAGTATTAAAGCAAGGATACATTGCTTTCGCTTATCGTAAACCAAATAGCATCAAGCTAAATAAATTAAATTAATTAAGCATTAATTAAATTTGGCTCAACTAGAAGGTCTATAAATTGAAAATCATAGTCATTTCATCCTCTCCAGAACCCACTGCCCCTGGTTTCGAATGTTTACCATCTACTTCGTTCGGGACGTCGTCGTCGTGTTGAAGAAACAGGTGACTATTCATAGTGTACTTTATTGTAGTTGTTTGTATGAAATCGCATTAAATTTGGCTCAACTAGAAAGTCTACGTGTGGTCTGTCTACACACCTAAACACCTTTGATTAAATTAAAATAGCTAAAGACACATTTTCGTATTTTAAGAAAATTGTATGTAAACACTTACCGCTTAGAAGGAAATTATAAATATTAAAACAACATTACATATGTTAGGACAATCGATTATTATCATCTTTCCCACGCCGAATCAATCCACTGCAGAGCATTAAACCTCCTCCCCAATTTGCCATATATTTCAGACCAGCACCAATCTATCCTCCAAGTCTTGCTTGCTCCTAAGCGAAGCTTCTATTGATGTCATCATAATATTATTAGTTTACATGAATAAGAACGTGAATTAATCTTGACATTTTTGTAGTTACTTCTGCTACGGGCTCGGACTTCAAAACGACTTCTTCAACAAAAAGGCCACAAGGAGTTGCAGGTTTGTAATTATAGAAATTCATTTATGAATCAAACAAAGAATTAAAAATAAAACGAGTGTAGTAGTAGTTTCTATGGTCCAAACATTTATTTCGTTTTCGACCCATGTTCCTTAGGGAAAGTTGTTAGTTTCAGTGTCTGAATACACCCTTAAAAGGAAAGAGCCTCGTTACGTTCCACCCAGTATAAGTTAGAAACTCATTGGTACATGGCATGACGTCCGTACGGATTCGAACCCGGACCTCTATGATGAGTATTCATACCTCTCCGCAACGCTTCACCGACTGATGCTCTGTACTTACTTTATTTTGGAGATTTTTTTTGTGACAAAATCGTGAGCATATCTTCCAACAGGAAGGATGTAGGTATATTAAGTTGTTTGTAACTTAGAATACATAGGTCACCCTTGCTTTTTGTAAACACCTGATTAAAGGTCCGTAGTGTAAAGACTTCTGTAGTGAGGTCCGTAGCGAGATAGCATATGCTCACGACTATGTTCCCCGAGGGGGTAGTCAGAGATATTCTGAATCCTCAGAACATCCATCCGTAGCGAGATTGTCACTTAAAACCCCATTTGTAATTTAAGTATCGATATACTTCTAAGGTAAGACAGTTATTTGTACCGTTTAGTGCAAGGCTATGATGGTTTGACTTCAAGTGGAACATCCCATTTCTTCCCATAAGTGTAAGAGAAGGCGACTAAAGGATAGTGGGGCTCTTATGCAGAGTTCTCGATCGCAAAAGTGTATCCACCTAAAACTATAGGAAATCGAAAACTGAAACGTAACTAATTCCATTATGGAACCTTTATTATAATTCGGTATCTATAACCATTTCTAAAACTGCCAATCTAGAACAAAATTATATTTACAACTGCTAAAAAGCTCTAAGCGACTTACTAGCTTTATGAAATAAAATCGTTTTCTTTTTGCTTTCAGAAAAATCTTCAACAGTCCATCCACAACCACTGATGTCAAACCGGGAAAAAGCGTTAGTGGAAAGGTTGCGCAAAGCACGTGCGTTAAAAACGTTGACAACTACTAGTATTCAACTTGAACTTGAAATTGTCACTCAGGCCATAAAAAACCAATCGAAGAAACCACAACGGAAGAAACGGAGGAAACGGTGGAATCATAAAAGCAAGATTAAAGTGTTTAAAAACCATATCACTATTCGAATAATAACTTTTCACCTAGACTAAGTTTTTGTTAAATAACCGTTCGGGTGGAGGCCTGGTGGCCTGTGACACCTTATTCAAACTCACCGCCATGTGAAATTAGTCCAGGACACCGATCGTGTTAATTTAAAGCATCGAAGTTCAATCTCAGTTCTAATCAACTGTGTTAAATTTCGTATCGCACTAAACTTGACTTATTTACTATGTGCGACTGACAGCCTCTAACGTCTGAGCGATCTGTTAAAACGGCTCTGAGGCCAAGATTCAGAGACGATTTTTTTAGTCTTAGTTTTAACTAATTAGGGCGAAAATGTATGTATGTTTGACATACGGGAGTTCGAACTATAACTTAAAAAACGTCTCTGAATCTCGGCCTAAGGGCTGTCAAATGATTAGCGCGATACCGAATGTGTTCAATGTTGTAGTTCGCATGTTCGTAGCCCAGTAAAAATACAGGTCAAAAGGAAATAATTTATAATAAGCAATATTTATGCTAGATCGAAAAAAAAAATTAATTATACTTTATAAACGAATTCAACTAAATTTCGTATTTTTAGTTATAGTACTAAAATGTATATTTTTTATGTATAGTGTCGGATTTCTTTATTTTTTTTTTTATTGTTTGTTTTAGGTTATGAGTTTACAACCACTGTAAAGTTTGTACTAAAATAGAGTATTTCTTAAAATAGTTCGCAATTTCTACTTAGTTAATAACAAAGGTCCCGTGGCTTTGACTATTTATATGTGGACTGGTTACGCGTGTAATTCTACTAACAAACATTTCTGCCACTTTTTGCGGGGGGCGAGGTAACATGAAATCCGCAACTTTGGATTTTATTCCCCATAACTTTAGATTCTAATTTTGAATGTTAAAAATCATGAAAAGTAGTCTCGTGTGAACCCCAAACGTTCTAAGTTCGAAGTTATTATTTCGCAATTATAGGCTGTCTCGTTTAGTGATAAGGTGTAAAATTGAATGTAAATGCACAAGATCAATTGTGCTTATACCGTGGCAGAAGGGAAATGCTACCGCAAGGCTAGTCCTTATAATAATTAGTCAAAGTCCCGTGGTGAAAAATCTGGTTGTTCCAAACTAAACTGCAATGCCTACTAGACTCAAATATACAACGTGTTAATGAATTAACGCAAAACTAGAAAGTAGTTTGTTTAGAATCGAGAGCAGAATCGAATTATCATATTTTCAAAATAGGATTTTTTTTTCAAAATATTAAGTAATTTGATTGTAAACCTTCAAATTTACTGAACTCGATCTCAACCCACCGCACGGGCACTCTCACCCTACTTACGACCAAAACAAGGTTCTTAAATTGTATCCATGAGCACGTTAGCGCTTTCATTTTTTGCTGAAATGATAACAAATCATGTTTGCCTCAAAACTTAAAATGCGAATAACATTAAATTTTAAATATCAAAACAATGAAATTATTGTTTCAATCTAATTATTTTGTTATAAATCAGTTGGGGTGTATGAGGTTTTGCGCTTATTCATTAACACGATGTATATGACCGATTTTTTTTTACGAATTAATGTTTGCTTGCATAGCAAAAGTTGTTCAGTTTGATGGTCTGAACCACCCGTAGATAAATACAATTTTTGCGTCTAACACCCCTCTTTTTGCGCCGGGGGTTATACAGGGTCCTTCTTAGTATGCTGACACTTTTTTAAGGGGATGATCAGAACGTCAAACTGAACAACTCTCTATGGGACACATTGAAATCGCGAAAAAAAAAAATCTGTCATCCTATACTTTTGGCTCAAGTAGGTTTGTAGTTTTGTTTAGAACAGCAGATTTTTTTCGCGATTTCGATGTTGGTGCCATCGAGTTGTTAGTTTGATGGTCTGATCATCCTCTTGAAAAAGTATCAGCATTTAAAAAAGGACCCTGTATGCAACGTGTTAATGAATTAACGCAAAACTAGAAAGTAGTTGGTTTAGAATTGAGAGCAGAATCAAATTATCATGTTTTCAACATAGGTATTTTTTTCAAAATATTAAATAATTTGTTTGTAAAATTTAAAATTTACTGAACTCGATCTCAACCCACCGCTCGGGCACTCTGACCCTGCTTACTACCAAAACAAGATTCTTAAAATGTATCCATGAACACGTTAGCGCTTTCATTCATTGCTGATATAATAACAAATCATTTTTGCCTCAAAACTTAAAATGCGAATAACTTTAAATTTTAAGTATCAAAATAATGAAATTATTGTTTCAATCTAATTATTTTGTTGTAAATCAGTTGGGGTGTATGAGGTTTTGCGCTTATTCATTAACTGAACTGAACTAAATAGGTACGCTAATTAACAATTTTAAAATAAAATTGATTACCTTTCTTTTTGTTGTTTTATTAGTAAATAGTTATTAAATTACGTCGCCTCGCCGCCACTCGCCTAATTGAGATCTCGATATCGATAAAACACGCACATCACTTCGATCGAATATCGATAATGTGACAATGACGAAGGTGTCTCCGCACTAGTTACGTCAACTTGACGTTGTCAAGCTTTTCATGTTCTTTAGGTTGGTAGGACTGCATTTTTAAGTGTTATTGTTGTGGTAGAAAACACTAGACGCGCTTCATACTATTTTAGGATTTCGAAGCTAGTTAGACAGTGCCGTCTCTTAAAACGTAGTGATTCCATTCTCTTTGCCTGGGTTTAGAAATGCCTCACGGCTCATTCAGTAACGATTTATTGACGATCATAATCCATATTATGGTGTTATCAGAAGATCTGCTACAATACCCAACCTGTTGTTACATAGCTTCTGACGACTTTACTAATGCAGGGTGTATAATTCAAAGTCAAAGTCAACATAATTTATTCAACATAGGAGCTTGAAGCACACTTATTAAACGTCTTTTTTTTCAAAATCTTTTTTTGATTCTACCACCGCGTCGGAACGTGTTGTCGCTGTAGAGAAGATGCGGAGTCTGAAAAAAAAAGTCGTGAAACTCTACAATGTATAGCATGCGTTATCTATTAAACGGGGTGCTTCAGATCATTAAACTGGACAACTTTCACTATACAGGGTGTAAGGAAAAGTATCATTAACCTTTAAACCACATACTCTTCCCTTTAAACTGAACAACTTTTACTGCAGGAGCAAAACTGTCAGATCAAAAAAAATTCTAATGGGTAGAGTATGTGGTTTAAAGGTTAATGACACTTTTCCTTACCCCTTTAGAGACAACATTAAATTGAAAAAATATGTCGTTTCATATAAAATACAACATGTCTACTCGACCCAAATGTATTGAACAGTCGATTGGTTTTTTAATGTTGGATCCATAATGAGAGTTGTTTAGTTTGATGGTCGGATGCACCCCCCAAATTATTTACGCATTTAATTTTACACCCTGTATATTTATAAAGTGAAATGTAGCTGTCCTTATGCGCAAAAATAATTCGAAAGAAAACGTTCTTATAAACTTCAATTGAAACCACACACCTGTCAACCTCATTTTACAAACATAAATTTAAGTCAAATTGTTCACAAAACATAATCGGTATAACATTTCCTGCAACGTTTTCCAGCCGTAAAGCCGCTAGCAGGCTAAAGTAATGTAAATATTAAATGAATTCGTCTCGTACCTGCAACACTACTCAGTGCTGCTACAGCACAGAGTGAATAAACGCTAGCGATAGAATACTAAGCACTCGGCGGTGATGTATGACGTCGTTGCAACGTGATGACAGAATGAGGTGTTTTACAAGACTAGTAAAGCGAAATATCAGTAGACGGCAATGTAAGAATTTGAAAAAAAAAGATATATTGAAGGGAAAAAACCAGCCAAGAGCGTGTCGCACCCGCCCATGATAGGGTTCCGTAGCCATTGCATAAGTAGAATAAGAAAAAAACGAGTAATGTCGATTCTCTTACCTAAAAGAAAATTTGGAACCTAACGATAGGGTGATTTATTTTCGTGCAACGCCATCTAGAGAACAAATCTTATTTTACTGTTTTTTTCCGAAACTGTTTGAGCTACAGCATCCGTTATAATTTTTGACTTTGAGCACAGATATCTCGAGACAGAAGCATTATATCGATTTAGTTTCTATGGGAGTTTTGTTCTCGTGTGACTCGATTTAAAAAAATAAAACTCAATTTTTCCAACCCCTCTTTCATTCGGAATAGTTCGGATGGATCCCTCATACCGTTGAGCCGTGGTTAGTGTCTGGTTTGGGACGCCACGTGTGTCGACACTTTTGCGCCTTCTCACGTCCGGGGGTCTTGTTGCCGTGTGGGGGCGGCGGCGGTGCTAGCGGAGTCTAAGAAGAGTGAGACGTATCGTGGTTTGGGAGAGGGCTATATGAATTTCTTTAGCTGTGGAGACTTTAGTCTGTTGGGGTCCCGCGGCAAAACTTTACCTCTCGAGGCGCCTGTTTGAGGCCACGGGAGATAGGAGGGCTCGCAGCTATTTGCCCCAGAATTCCAGGAGGCAATGCGGCTAGTCTCCTAGGTACTCTGCCTCGGGTGGACGCTTTAGAGGATATCTTTCATTTGTAATTTGTGTGTAAGATTTTTTTTTTCTCTGTTGTTCTGTATTTTATGTGTTTTTGTGTTTAATAAATTAAAAAACTTTTCTGTCCATGATTTGTGTCATCATCATCCACTCATAATCAACTTAACAGCTGTGTGCTGTCAATGGATAATCTTTTCACTACCAATCATAGACGAAGAAAAATGTTTCCTACCAATAAGTACGCAATAACATAATCCATTTTAGTTTGTTGTACATAACTGACACACATAAAGTCCGAACACTGACTACACAACATAAAGTCTGTCAATTCAAAGCATAAAAACCCTAAAATTGGAGAATCTTAAAATACACGGAACACTATCGATCTGACAGGCAAATTTTTAAGATTGTAATGTTTTACATCCAATTATTTAGTTTTTAAATGAAAACGTCTCATTATCGGCGATGCGCCTCATGAGCGCAAACCCTATTGAAGTACCTACCAACGAATAAGATGATCATCACAACAGCTTGTATCTAGGCTGTAGTACTAGATACTCTTTCTTATACTGTGCTCAAGGCAAGTGTAAGTTAGAGAACTTACTCAAACAAAAGTACACAAAATGGTTGTTGCAGTAAGGTTTCAGAACACCGCAAGGCAACATGTTTCAGGATAACGTATGTATTCCCGGTCTTTACCGTGAACATTACCCTCTATTAACCGAGAGCGGGTAAAAACCCACGTATTTCCTCTCATATCAGTCGTTATAAATCCCTCGAACACGACGCTCTCACCTCGAAGCCCTCAGCGATAAGAAGTCACCAGAATATTGACTAAAAGTAAAACAACATTCATCTACTTACAACATTTCCAGTGTAAGACCTGAGTCACTTACTCTCAGAAGGGTCACTTCACTAGTTTAGGACAATCTTTTGCCCAGCCCAGACTACTGATAGACATTTGCTTCTTTTAGAATACGCCGCGAGTGTGCTTGGTTATATGTGCCCTACCATCTGTTCCTATTGTTATTTGAGTTCGTATTTTTTTTAAACAAAACACTGTAAAAAAGCATTATAAACTGGATGATTATTTAAATGATCAAAATGCTTGGGTCTGAGGTCACTAGCTTATAGTTTATTTGCTTTACTGTATGGTATCATTATTTTATTAAATAGACTATGTATTATTGTATACATAACTTTAGCTTAAGAATTTATATTGTAATAGTTATTAAGTCGTGTTATGTTGTAGAGTTTCTGGCCGCATCTTCTCTACAGCGACAACACGTTCCGACGCGGTGGTAGCTTTAAAATAGATTTGACGTTTGATAAGTGTGCTGCAAGCTCCTATAATGAATAAATTATATTGACTTTGACTTTGACTGAAATAATAACGCCAAAAAAACAAGTTTATATCTTACCGAAGTTCTAGCACTGCCTGTGTCCAGCCCAGTTGTAACCTATGGTTTATATATACGATGATAATCAATGCCAAAAAATCTCTGATTCTTTCAATGTATCATCGAAATCAGCTTTTCCCATTCCACAGCGGTGCATAAGCCTACTCCATACCATTTCGTTCTCTACTTGTGATCACGGCGATCGACGTCTATTTCAGTGCAGAAATCCTACAAGAGAATTTTTGGCCTCGATCTATTCTGATATGTTACAGATGGTCATAGGCGTGCGTCATCAAACCTACCCAGAGCAGCTGGCTACTAGACTACTTGAGACGGTTTAGTTTATCTTGTTTCTTTAGTTTTGAGTGAATCTTCTGTACTGTGAGTACGCGACGTCCTGTCGTCGCTCTCGGATGGATGTCGGTGGTGTTATGTTTTCTCGCCCTGCGCAAATATTTGAGACTCCGCCGCGACCTCGCCTCGCCTCGCCTCTCTTCACTTCTGATGCTAGCCTTCTATCTCAGACTCATTGCTTTTTACATATTTGCTAAAGAAAATAGGCTTTAATACAAATATTTTGTACTCCGAGATTTATGAAAAATATTTGAGATTGAACGTTTCGAAATATTTGTTTTAGAAAAACAATAAAGGTAAATAACTACATGGTGTTAGTGTATAATAATTTAAAATTAAATACTTTGAATGTAGGCTCTTTTGTCAACATTTTAGCCGCCCCTACGTCGGGAGAGGTAAAAATGGTGTACCTTTTTATTTATAGTACTAGTGTTTAGTTGTATATTCGTTAGGAAGTGTTAGGTTTTCATTGTTTTGGTGTGTAGAGTATCAAGGTTACGGCACGATGGGGCTTGCATAACCTCAGGGATAAAAGCGCCAATTAAAAAAATAAAGAGTAGATAGTTGCATTACTTTAATCGGTGCTATTACTGATGATACTGAACAACTTTCCCAAAGTAATAAAGGATTTTTTACAAAAGATCGATCAGCTGATGTGATTGAATTTAGTATGGAAACCCTAAAATGTTTTTTTTAATTTCCTTCCTAAGGAAAGTTGTTCAGTATAATGGGTACAAATCACTCCTTCAAGTAATGCAACTTGTTTACCATAACATCCTGTTCCTCACGATAATTTTTAATTTTAGAATCTTTGCTACAATTTATATACGAGTTCGAAAGAAACCATTTCCATTAGAGTTAGTAGGCTGATAGGAAATCCGTATGGAATGTCTACCTTGTTGCCTACATTTCATTGGGTGGCTCATATCTGCATATTTTATTTTCTTTATTTGTGTGTGTGTGTGTTATTTAAAAGCAAATAGAATGTCTTTCTTTTCTTGAAGTCTTCAAATTACATAATATTTTGTCACCAAGAAAATCTAAGTACCAACTTCAAACATAATACCAGGATAACAAAAACGACGATCAATCTAAAAAACAAAATTAAATTGCGTAGATTCACCCCTAGGCTGCGGTTCAATACAACGAAATTAAACCGATATTATTCCAATAATAATATTTCATTATTTCGGCGGCTCTCTCGCGGCCGAGTTACGTATAATTACTGATTCGAATACTTCAAATATATATCGAACATTAATTTTACAATATTTTATATTTTACCTTCATTTTACAAATTCTATTCTGTTTATAAATTTTTTTGTTCATCAATCTTATAATAATATAGGTAGAGTAACAGGTAAATAAGGGATGAGTTTAATAAATTATAGTTTATTAACCGTTTTCAATATACAACGTGTTCATGAATAAGCGCAAAACCCCCCCATACACCCCAACTGATTTAAAACAAAATAATTACATTGAAACTATTATTTCATTATTTTGATAGTTAAAATTTAAAGTTATTCGCATTTGGTATAATTTCAGCAATGAATGAAAGCGCAAGCGAGCTCGTGGATACATTTTAAGAATCTTGTTTTGATAGTAAGTAGAGTAAGTGTGCCCCTGCGTTGGGTTGAGATCTAGTTCATTAAATTTTAAATTTTACAAACAAATTATTTAATATTTTGAAGGAAAAAAACCTGTATTCAAAACATGATAATTCTATTCTGCTCTCGATTCTAAACAAACTACTTTCTAGTTTTGCGTTAATTCATTAACACGTTGTAGAAAGCACAGATTAGTCGGTATTTTTATTTTGTATTTGTTTTATTGGCACACAAAACAGGAAATAATACATAATTTTAATAGCAAAACATAGTATAACATAGCATAGTATTAAATGGATTTATAGGATTAATCTTAGTGTTCAAAATTGCACCTTAAGATTACCAATTCATCGGATCCTATTTCAGCATAATTATACACCGTGTTCCTAAGGATATGCATTAACTTTAGCATGTTTAGTTCAGTTCTTTAGTTGTTCAGTTCGTTGGTCTGATCATCCTCTTCAAAAACCGTCAGCATATTAATAAGGACGTGATTCGTTTTTTCGTGATTTCAATGTTAGTCCCATACTGAAAAAATTTCCAATTTAATGGTCTGAACAACAGGCCAAAGTTAATGCCAATTCTCAGGAGGAACAAAACCTCAGTGTAAATTGCCTGATTTTTTGTATTTATTCTCAACGTTGGCTCCATAGTGAAAGTTATTCAGTTTTATGGTCTTAAACTCTGTATAAACGTATTGCACTAATGCCACAAACGACTCGTACATACAACGGCGATGAAATCACAACGGGAAGGAAGAGGTTCGTTTCAGTAAACGAGCACAACTTGATACTTGCTAACTCGCTAAACTGTTATATTGAGCTGAGCACTGTGTTACCGCTCCAACTTGCACGTAGCTTCCATTACATCAGTAGCTAAGGGACCTCGCGCACTAGACGACCACGCTCAATTAAACTATAGAAACTGGTCGTGGTCGAGGCCGTATAGTGCACCGACCAAGCAGTTTTACACTTTTCTTGGTCGATGCGGTCACTGGAACATCTTGGTCCTCTAGTGCGCGAGGTCCCTTATACTGTGGACACTTAAGAAGGACCCTATAGAAACTGGGTGTAGTAGAAGCCGTCTAGTGCCGCGATTAAGCCACGACCTAACTGGTTTCTACAGTTTTCTTGGTCGGAGCGGCCACTGGTCGAAATCGTGGTCGTTTAATGTGCGAAGTCCTTTACAGTGGCCACAGTGACCAAGACGTTCCAGTGACCTCATCGACCAAGAAAAGTGTAAAAACTTTACGGGTCGTGGCTTGATCGTTGCACTAGACGACCACGACCAGTTTCTATAGTTTAGTTGTTCGGGCCGTGGCCGTCTAAAGAGTTGTGTAGCGCAGCTTCAACGTGTGAGATGCAACAAAAAATTTTCAGTTATATTAACGGACAAAAGAAGGACTGGCTTGTTTTTGTCATATCAAACTCGTAGCACTCGGCACGTTTTCGTCTACACTATTACAAACTGTAACAGTGTGTCGGTACATTTACAAAAACTGGCTAAGAGCGTGTCGGACTCACCCATGATTGGGTTCCGTAGCCATTTAATATTCCTCTGATGTGGTCCCTCACGCTGAGGACTAAATCTGTATTAATAACGCAGTCTAAGACTTACTAACCGAATCGTACACTAACGTAGACCACAATTGTTACTATAACCCCATGGATCATTTTTGTCTAAAAAATATTGTTATTGTTCGTATTATAATGGATAAACTTTTTTTTTTCTGACGCTTATCATGCTACAGCATCCGTTATCATTTTAGTACTTGCCGAGATAGCATATTTTCAGACTTTTAACGTGAGCTTTTATAACAAACGTATTGAAGCTGAACTAAGCAGAGATGCACTTGGTCTCCTCCCTAAAGGTGCTCACAGATTATCGCCCATGCAACGCCCATGCAAAGCAACTGCCACTCTACGAAACATTTGGTCTCTAGTAAACTGTTGGCAAGTTGGACACAATCACGTCGGATATCGTCGTTCGTTTCCGAATCTTGATACAACTCCTACAAATGTACCCATTTCAATAACATCACCGTTTATGTGCAAAGTTGTGGAGCCTCCAGCGTGCGAGCGTCGCTTCGGCTCCGGGCCTCGTCCTCGGCCTCGGTGTCGGCCTGCGGGCGACGACACGACACGACACGACCAAGTAATCACGTTTCATGCCGCGTTCACAACTCCGCAACGATTTAAACATTAAATCGAAACGGAATGGTATTTTATTAATTGATTGAAACTGCGAAAAGTTTCAGTTTATTTTCCAATTTATTTCATTTCGACGATGTTTGGTAAAAAAAGTTCATTCAAATGCTTGTGTTATTGAGTTTCTGGCAGATGTGGAACTTCATTATTTTAAAAGGGAGATCTAATCTAAAGTACCCATACTATTTATACCCATATTAACTCACGACCACAACCCCTCATGGGATGATCAGAAATATTTCTCCTCGAGAAACCCTCCTGAGGTTTTCTTGGTGTGTAAATAAAGAATATTTATGTTTATGTTATGTTATTTCTGCAACTACCAAAACTATATTTTTAAGCGTACTGCTTTAGCAAGGCTCACTTTTAGTATACTGTGAAGGCTACATCCATAAACCCACGACCATTTTACGTTTGGCGGAGTCACTGTCATAGCCAGCAACATAGTAACAAGGTTTACCTTTACAATTAAAACTTTCGTGGTTTAATGAAAACGTCAATGTGAGTTTTTAGTTAGGACTCAGTAGGTATAGTTCAAGAAGCTGGTATGTAGGTATTGTTATGTTGCTGTAGTAGTGTAAACAAAATTACCTGTTACACACAACGCGCTATTCAATTAAGATTTGTTTTGGTTTTGATCCAGGGGGCCTAGCATGCTACCCTCGAAAAAACGACAAAGATCGAGACGTGCCTGTCTTTGTTACGGTATACTAGCCATACAGTGTCGATTCAGCTGTGCGGAATTTACTATCGTATCAAACTCGACTTAATCACTATTTGACTGACAGCGGTAACAATGCAGTGTCGATTGAACTGCGAATCTAAGAGCTGTCATATAATTAGGATTCGAATGTGCAAAAAGTTGTGTTGTTGTGACGATCCAGTGAATGTTTATTTAGCGCGATCGGCCCCAGTTTATACACGGCGACACATCAAGCTACGCAAAACAAACATATGCTGGCCGCGCGACGTTATACGTTACTCTACCTACGTGCGACCAGCTTATTTTGGTTTTGCGTAGCTTAATATCTCGCCGTATGAACTGACGTTATTGTAGTCGCGGGTGGATAGCCGGACGTCGTGACGCGTCCGTGACGTCACCGCGACCGATGAGTGATGGCGGTCCGCGTCCGCTGCGTGTCCGCAAGTGTCCGGTCAACGTCCGGCCGACGCGATATGGTTGGTGATGTGACGGGAGCGTGGTGGATCTCTATCAATCATGCCTCTGATAAGTCCTGTCCACTCTATGACTTTTACCTTTTTTTATTTAGTGTATTTGGTTACACAGCACAGCGTAACAAATGTGTATACTTATACTTACTTACTTGTTTTTATTTTTATTATTATTATTTTTTTAATTTTTATTATTATTATTTTTTTTTTAATAAGCAGGCGTAGCTTAAAACGCGTCGATAAAAATTGCAACCAGGTAAAGCTGCTAAACCCTATCCATATACACGCACACAGAGATAATTTGTATGACGCCTCACGCACACCAACTTCATAAAGTTGGCCCGTTTTTGTTTTATACGGTAGAAGCGTGAGGCTCAATCTAGACATAAAGTTTATCTATGCTCACGATTATATTCCAACGTTAATATAAATCAACATCCGACTAGCATTGTAAATGTGAAAAAGATTTGAGACCGTATTTATGCTGCAAACGGCTCAGATCTGAATGCTTGGGTCTGAGGTCACTAGCTTATAGTTAGAAAATCGTTCTCACATAATTCTATTTACTAAACAAAAGTACTTAGGTACTTACACAAAGAATTAATAATAATCAGAAAAGAAATCAGGACATGACCGTACTCAATGTGCTTGTTTATATTATCCGAGTTTAGCAATAACAGATGAAACCTTTCTTTGATTGAACAGGTCATCGGGAGAGGACTTGGAGTAGGATCTCATTAGTATAGTGGAGTAGAGTGGAGTCGAGAGGGGTGGAGTTTACGAGGTTTGTAAGGAAACCTTAGTGGGTACTTTCGAGATATTAGTATAATGATTAATGTATTATAATAGGTATAATGTTATAAGGGACAAACACGAAGCGTATTTCAACTATTATTGATTATTAAACATGTAACAGCCATGTTGAGCTATTTCGAATGAAATTAAAGATTGAAAAATTTGTCACAGAGTTCTGACACAGCTAAGCTAATACTAAAAACTTCGAGCTTGTTTCGCTTGATCCATAGCTTGAAAAGTCGAGCTCGCTTCTCTCGCTGTAAGTTTCTATTTTTGATGATGATTTTGTTTTTTTATTGAGATAAACCAAAAGATGTCTGACCACAATCCGAATCGAAGTGCAAAAAAATTTTGAGCTCGCTGCGCTCGCTCCCATATTTTTTGTGCGGGTTAGATAAGTGGGCGACAAAATCGGTCTTTGCCCCGGGTGGCAGAAACCTAAGCTACGCCACTGAGTTGGTCAATGGTTGTACATGAAAGAGAGGATTAGAGAAAGAGACAGGTAGCTTTACCCCAACATGTTTTTAGGTCTAATTATGATGAATTCTACTATTATGGTAGTTTCGTAGTAACGTACAGGATATCCACGAGCGCTGGGCTATTGCTTCTATTACTTCTTTAATGAAACAAACAGGGTCCTTTTTAATATGCTGACACTTTTTTAAGGGATGATCAGACCGTCAAATTAAACATCTTTCTCTATGGGACCAACATCGAAATCGCGAAAAAAAAATCTGCTGTCCCATACATTTGGCCCGAGTAGGTTTGCAGGATCCCTAATACATATACATAGTAGATACCGGATATCGTAGTTATAGTAATGCCTACCCCACTAGGAAAAGGGCGTGACGTTCTAGGTTATAGATAGATAGTAATGTTGGCAACCCTACCTCCCTCCCTAATTCGCTACCCCACCCCCTCACCGGCCTTCCTCGCTGACCCAGGTGGTGACGCGGCCGCTTGTTAAAACTTCTTATTTGATAAGGAAGTTTGTACTTTGTTACCAAATCTCAAGTTTCCTAATAGTTGTTGATGGAGTCAATTTGTTTCGGAACTCTCATCAATACCTATTTGCTGACAGTTTGTGACTTGTCTTACTATCAAATTATGGTGTTCAATTCACGTCCTGAAAGGGTAATCAGCGCGGACAAGTAGCGGGCAAAAGCTCGTGAATAAATTATAAAATTCGTTTTTCCGAAGGTATCAAAACTACAAATTATATTGTTCAGTTTTAAAGTCTATACCACTAAATATTTCAGAAAGTAACGTTTTAAACGTCGTTTACTTATACAGGGTGAAAATGATATCATTAGCATTCTTATAAACTAAGAGTCTACCTATCAAACTAAAAAACTTGAGAGCAAACCGATAGGAGCAACTAAAAAAATCTAGTCGAGTCGAACAGTAGATGTTTTTTGCTCCTATCGTTTAAAAATGCGATTTTCCGAAGGTTTCAAAATTCCAAATTATGTTGTTCAGTTTTAAAGTCTATACCACTAAATATTTTAAAAAACAACGTTATAAAATGTCGTTAGTAGTTTCAGCTAGTTTTCAGCTTTTGATTTCATTTACTATTATTGTATACAACGTGTTAATGAATTACCGCAAAACTAGAAAGTAGTTTGTTTAGAATCGAGAGCAGAATCGAATTATCATGGTTTCAACATAGGTAATTTTTTTCAAGATAATTTATTTGTAAAATTTAAAATTTACTGAACTGGATCTCAACCCACCGCACAGGCACACTCACCCTACTTACTACCAAAACAAGATTCTTAAAATGTATCCATGAGCACGTTAGTGCTTTCATTCATTGCTGAAATGATAACAAATCATTTTTGCCTCAAAACTTAAAATGCGAATAACTTTAAATTTTAAGTATCAAAATAATGAAATTATAGTTTCAATCTATTTATTTTGTTATAAATTAGTTGGGGTGTATGAGGTTTTGCGCTTATTCATTAACACGATGTATATAATACTGAGTTTTTAGAATACCTCTAACTACCCCCTCGGGGAATACAGTTGTGAGCATATGCATGCTACAGCTTATTTGTGATTGTCTAATCAGACTCAGTACACAATTAGTTAGTCCACGAGTCCATAAGACCGCTCCGTTGTATTACCTACCTCACCCAATTACAACTGTAAATAACCGGATTAAATTACTTTAACCGAAATTTATTTACCAAGTTCCGGATTACTTTGTTATACATTCCGTAATTTATTAATCCTGCGGTAGAGTTGTTTACCTCTACATTTACACAATATATAATATTAAAACTGAAAACGTGGCGTGTCTGTTCATTGAACGTAATATTATGTCTTCTTCTTAACTATTATAAAACTGTAACAGAAGTGTGTCTGTACATTGAAGATATTTACATGAAAAAGATTACGATTTGGCTTTAATTATCCCGGACTCCAAATCAACCTTTGTTAGAATTTTTGTCTGTCTGTTTGTATCAGCATCACGCAAAAACGCCTGAACCGATTTTGATGAAATAGTATTTATCTGATAGCTTATAATCTGACTTTAAATCTGGTATATAATTTGTGCGGACGAAGTCGATAAATATTATGAACAAGAATATATTATTTAAAAAAAAATATCGGAAGCAATTATTATAGATGTTATATAGGGATGCATATTTATAATTTTTATCTGCAAGTTCAAAGTCGCGGGCGTTAATAGTATAGGTATTTATTATAAAAGCAATTTCACAGTTAGATTATGCCCGTCATTAACGCTAGAGCAAACTTTAATTTAATTTTTAATGTATCTTACATTAAGTAGTGAAACTGTTCGTCTGTCCTTATGTACAATTGTTACTCCATAACATATTATAAGCATTGTGAAAATAATAGGGTACGTTACATACTCGAATGCTTCAGACCATATCGTACTGAACAACCTTTTAATCCACTAAATAAAATTGGGTGTAACAATGTCGACACGACCCAATTATAATATTGTTGTTGGATTCATAGTGAGAGTTGATCAGTTTGACAGTCTGAAGCACCCCCTTAAATATATTTCGTATTTAAGTTTATACTCTGTA
Source organism: Agonopterix alstromeriana (assembly GCA_963924505.1). Taxonomy (NCBI): domain Eukaryota; kingdom Metazoa; phylum Arthropoda; class Insecta; order Lepidoptera; family Depressariidae; genus Agonopterix; species Agonopterix alstromeriana. Next base: position 19,489,159 of record OZ004667.1, read on the forward strand.
CAGCACTGAAAAAAATAAGAAGATAATAAAATCATGCAAATTTTACGCTTTATAGTGAACTTTGCTATACCTAGAACCATAATAGGTGGTTGACAGTTGTAGCAAACTTTCTAAATCATCCCGAATGGATACGATTAGGTTACGCTTATAATGATAATTGATAGCTAAGCTACCGGGAAATATGTGCAATGCATCTAGTGTATCATTGTGGATGCAAAGAAACTCGTTCTTTTAGTATATTTTATTTACGATCTCATATAAAACAGTTCTCACAACAGCGGAGCTTCAAAAAAGAAATGAACCTCAGCCTAGCTGCAGCACGCCGAGTTCCTCTAAATACTTAATCTTTATTCTTCACTCCCAACGCGCTGTTCATCGCTGCGCCTGCATTTTTAATGTGACAAATAATTTAATACGCGGCAATGAATAATAAACTGTAATGCCATAAGGGAATGTTCAGTTTTGAACGAGCGCATGTGGAGTGCTTGGCTTACATTTTGCATGGGTGATTGCTTAATACTTGGCGATGCGATAGTTGCGGGTCCACGCGTCCGATACGTGTTCCGGTCCTTTACGACCACATTACAAGTAGCTGCGGGGTGGGGTGGGTTGGGGTGAGGGAGGGGGTGTATCGGTTACAATCTCTAATGTCACTTCCTACTTATGTAAAAGTTAAGTTTCTTTTACGTTATTTTCTAGTTTATAAAATGTTATAGTATAGACTATAGGATCCCATTTCAAAGTCTTTTATCGTTAAAGAGAGGATGGATACTCGTAGTAGCTTTATTCGTAGAGTAAACAACATTATAAAACTTGAACCACTCTAATCATGATGGAGGTGATAATGTCGTCTTCTTTGACACCCTAGCCTTCTCCTTGTAAAGTAGGCATTCAACAACACCACCTGGGAACAGTTTTTCTTTCAACCTTATTTTGAAACAAGCATTGCATATTGCATAATATTTACTATAACTGATTCACAAATCAAACCAATATTTTCACTCCACCGTTTCGTTCAGCAGATGTTATCGTCAGGTGATTTCCATCAAAAGCGAAGCTAATTTAGTCTAAAGAATACGTCATTATAAGCTATATTCATAAAGTAATCGAAGCGCCTCGCCCCCGTACTGCTTGAACGAGTCGCTACCGTACCACAGTATAACTTATGTTAACCCAGAAGATCCACACAGAGCCACTTGCACAAATTAGGCCTAAATTTACGCTCTGTGCCTCACACTGTACATAGATGACTGTGACGACATAATATTTCAACATGTTTTAGTGCAAACCGTCCTAAAACATGCAACGCTAAATTGAACCTTAGAGTCATACAACTGCGTTCTTATTTCTATAAACATCAGTTTTGAAGGGTAGGCATGTTTTCCTAAACTTACCTAAACATCTACGTGAGCTACCGCGGGCTTCAACAAGCTTAAGTTAATATTGTCAAAAGCGCCCTCTGATCGCGTTTATATAACACGACGTAACGTGACACACGAGAGTGTAAAAAAGTAGCCCGTTATAAAACGGTTATAAATCAATCACAAGGAACGGGTAGACAATTTGTTGGCACCCGGCATGTTTACTTTATTTAACCCCAAAAGCTTGGGTTTTTGTTTTTTTATCACCTTTACTTCTAAAATTTGAGCTGGGATAACTTGGAAATTATGATATTGGCCATAGTGTATCTAATAATAATTGTATAGTCGTGTAGTTCACCAGTCGAGCGGTTGCGGCGGGACTATGCTCGCGTGGTGTGCGGGGGACGAATGTACGTGGGCTTACCCTCATTGAATTCACTTTAAAAGCCCTTGTTAACGAGACGGTTTTCCGCTCGGTCTACATACGGTTTTAAACCGTGCCTACGTCCTGTCGTCAGTTATGTATGGGACACTATGAAGCTTTGAACTGCGCGCCGGGCGTAGACACGGCGCGCAGTCATGTATGGCCGTCTAGGCAGGCAGAGAGGGCCGGGACGTGCTCCTCCCGGCCCCCACACACCCCGCTCGATTAACCTGTCTCAACCGCTGAGCTTCACCACTATTCGTTTTATTACACTATGTATTAGCGCAACATGGTCTCATAACGATCACGTCTCAGAAATAAATCTGATTAGCACTGGACCATGAGGAATAACGCAACAGGCGTATACCCAGCCGTGGGTTGATGTAGGCTGATTTTTATAAATGGTTCTTAGTGAAGACATCGGCACAGTAAACAGGAAAGACCAGCAGTAAGTTAGTAAGCAATCAATAGAGAAACAAAGTAAATTTAAATCGTGTATTTGTGTATGCGTGACACCGAATCAAGGTTCTTTGGTTCCTCGAGACTGATAAGAAGCGGTAAACATTACTGATAATAGCCTAATTCAGTCATACGTGTAATGTAAAGAGGAGTTCATTACTTACGTGAGGCGTTTAGGGGGGCTAGAGCCGAATCTCACCCAATCGCACGGAGAAGAAGGTCTCGGCAAATTTCACGTATTTTAATATCCCGCAAAAAAGCAGGTTAAAATTTGGCGAAAACTAGGTTAAATTGAATAGAACATAAGAACCTAGTTTTAAATGTTAAAAAAAAAAGAAAAGAAATTAGGCGAGTTATGTTTTTTCAGTCAGGCACGGATTAAAGTATTTACACTAAAAATACGCATTTTGAAAAATCTCACGTGAGTTTAGGGAAGGCGGGGGTTGAGCCTAATCTCACGACATCTCAAGAGGGAGGGGGGGTCGAAATATCGCCTAAGGAATTAATGGACGTCCCCTATAGGAATGAAGCAGATGGCAGTGTAATGTAATGTCTGATTAAGTGTACTGGTCTTCCATAATCTGTATCCAATGAACTGCGCGGAATGTTTAGTGCAGCGGTGCGCGGGGTGCAGGGAGGGGGGGGGGGGAGGAGGGCTGCGTTTATGCAAATCACAGCGCGGGAAATCTGAACTGGTGCCCGGGGCCACAGTACACTGATAAGTGAGCAGTAGCTCTACTCCATACAAAAAATAAATTTCAGGCGGCAGCTTATCTCGGCTATGTTCTAGAATAGTTTGCCACTGACGGGCTATAAGCAATTAAAACTTATACAGAGTGTAAAGGACAGCTCTCCGCAAACTAAAACGGTGAACTCAGACCATCAAACTGAAAAGTGGAGCCTACCTCATGAAACGCTCCGGCTCCATAGTGAAAGTTGTTTAGTTTGATGGTCTGAGTTCACCGTTTCAATTTGCGGAGGGCTGTCCCTTACACCCTGTTTTTATCTGTACTTAATGTTATTGAATTAAAAGTAAAGGTTGCTCCTAGTAGTTTCAGCTTTAAAGAAAAAAATACTGAAGATTATCATCAATGTAGAATCCGTAAACATAATACAGTGCATCCGTGACGAAGTCATCGTCAATATCGCGTGTGTGAACAATAATAGGCAAGACGTGATTATGTGTTAAACACTAGCTAAACTCGCCTTCGCCAGAGGCAGCGTGCCGATTCTGACGTTTATAACAGGGTTGTAAGAAAAAACTTTTAGTAATACTTAAGGGGATGCTTCAGAGTCCATCAAACTGAACAACTTTTAGTATGGAACCGACTTCGAAATCAAGAACAAAATCAGCTGATTAATACAAATCTGCAGTACCGACTCGACTTAAGTGTATGGGACATCATAATTATTTTTTTCGACTTTGTCTCCATAGCAAAAACTTTTCAGTTTGATGGTCTAAACCACTCCTTTAAATATCACTAGGGTGTTTTTTTTGTACTAAAGATAATCTACTGCTTGTGTATAAGTGTACCGTGGGCGGCGCGGCGCCGCGGGCCGCAGCGGGCGGCATGCGGCAGGTTAATCGCTCACTATTTGCGTTATAATAGCTTATCGATTCTGTTGCGAGTCGAGCGAGTAGAGTCGAGGCGCTCGACTCGACGCAGAAATGTTTGGAGCCGAGTTAATAATGAAACGCAACGTGGAGCTTTGTTAAGTGACAGCTGTCGAAATTACGCCGGTGAGCAGGGTCCGGCCGCGGGTCAAACGATTCTCAGAGTCGGTAGATATTTTATTCTGTTTATCTAGATTTCATTAAAACTACAATGTAGACGAAATTCAATTGAAGTCTAATAGAATAGGTGCTTACCTTTTTTGCAAACAAGTAAGGGTTAACGCATATCTATCCGCGACGAATGAGCCGAAGGAAGCGAACGAAACGAATTTACTTTTAATTTTTCTGACGATTCGTCCGATTCGCCGCGGATAAGTGTGCGAGGTGTCATAGAATTTCAACCAAAGAATTCTAAAATTCGATTCTTTCGCCTACTTCGGCTCGTTCGCCGAGGATAAATATGATTCCACCTTAAATATTTACCTATTTATATGGGCATTGTGTTCATAAAGTTTACTGTAGGGCGTTCTGAAGTCCCCTTTAAATATGACCAAATCTTTATATTTATTTAATTTATTTATTTAAGGCTTACCAACTAAATATATATTACACATTCAATTTAAATCACATTCAAAAGTATAATCGTAATAAATATATACTTAAATTATAGGACAGCACAGCATTAAAACATGAAAAGTATAAAAAGACAGAAGACATACATACATTTTTGTAAGTAACAAGCTGTAATAACGCATGTAATATACCCATACAGGGTGTAAAAAACAAACTTTACTATGAATATATATAATATTTAAAAGTCCGCTGTCCTATACATTTGAGTCAAGTCGGTACTGCAGTTTGTATGCAAGAACATATATTTTCGCGATTTCGATGTTGGCTCCATGCAATACACTACTCGTTTTTTCACACCAAAAAGCATAAAATAACAATAACAGAATCAAACAAAAAGTTCACAGTACGAGTACAAGTTGTTCAGTTTAATCGTTCAAACCATTCCTTTAAATATTTTGTTCCACCCTGTATATGATACGTATTGAATCGTAAAGGCTATATACCTCTAGTTACAGCCTACAGAAGAGCCTCATAAAATCCTCAAGCGCAGAGTGTAGATTTACAAGTAAATCAAGCGGGATAGCATTACGCACGTAAATGCCCGCCATTACTCGGAGGAGTTCAGCGCTGTATCGCTCGCGTGCCGACTGTACCGCCGCGGTGCCAGCCCTGATTTATAACACTCATAATTTTATTCCTACGCTATTTTATCGCCCAACGTTTTGTACGGAATAAAAAATAGGCTCGCAAATGGTGTCTCGTCGTCAAATCTCAGACGTGGAAGTCTGCAGGGGGTTATGTGCGTGTCTTTATCTCGTCACTTTACGCTGCTACTGACGCATAGCGCTCAGGTACTGTGAGATGGATAAGCACGGGCATAAAACGCTTTGGAATTGGAACTCTTCGAGTGATCGTGCTAATTTAAAACATCCAAGTTCAATTTCAGTTCTAATCACATTGCCATCCAATTACTATTCAACTGTGCTGAATTCCGCATCGCGCTAAACTCTATGTGACAGACAGCCTTTAACGTCTGAGCGATGTGTCAAAACGGCTCTAACGATTGTCAGATGCATAGTGCAATACCGAATGTGTTAAAAGTTGTGGTTCTCACGCAGTCCAGTCATGGTTCAGTTGAGATTTATATAGCACCCTTGCTCTCCAGTAGTGTACCCACTGCGTGTTACGAGTTCTCAACCAATCAAATAAAGAAGCTAAGCTTGCCATAGTTACAAGACAGGGCCATTTTGTATACACTTTCCAAATTTTCAGGGGTGGTTCAAACCATCAAATTGAACAACTTTTACTGTGGGATCAAATCTGAAATCGCTCTAAAAATCTGCAGTTTCGTAATAAACTGCAATACCTACTCGACCCAAATGTATGAAACAGCTGATTTGGATTTTAAAATTTCATGGTTTGCTCCTATTTTAAAAGTTGTTCAATTTGATGGTCTGATCCACCACCCCGAAAAATTTGAAAAGTCTTTAAAAATCACCTATAGTTGTTTGTTGTAGTGTAGTTTCTGCCAGTAGCGGAAAACGGTCGTAAATTTATGTTTGTATAATAATGAACAGCAAAACAGTTAGCAAAATAAAAGATAAAACTGACAGGCAATATACCAAGTCCGTGAAAGAATCCACAGTTACATTACGACAGCAGATTACAAACACAGCCTTAAATAGTTTTTTGTAAATACAAGGCTACAAAAAAACAAATAAAAATTTTACAGGTAGGTTAGACTATCAAACTGAACAACTTTTACTATGAGACCAATATGGAAACAGCGAAAAAAATACTTATTTCATTTCATTTCATTTATTTATTTACCATAATTTACATGTGTATACAGTGATGGTCTTAAGGTTAAAATTAGTTCCAATGTAAATTTGCTTTGATAAAGCGTAGTAAAATAGGATAATTATTAATTACATTTGAATATTTTATCATTCGCAACAAGTTGGACAATTTACGACAGTTGGTACAATATTTAAATAAAAAAATACAGACAATCACGTATGTCAGGAAACATTACAACGAGAAAATGAATTTAAATACAATGTCAGAAAATTTTAAATATGAAATTAAAACATGTCAGAATAAAATTGAGCTACAAATAATATAAAACACAAAAATTATCAACCACACCTACTAACATAACGAGTGTCACTCCAAATTAAAGTTCACTTGTACTGTATGGGCACTTACTAATTAAATATTTTTTTAATTCTATTTGGAATTTTTTGTTCGGCTTATAATAATAATATTAATATTTATTTATTCAAGTAACAAGGACTAATTGTTGTTATGTTCCATACTAAACTGTAATCTACTCGAGCTAAATGTATGGGACAGCAGATTTTTTTTCGCAATTTCGGTGCTGGTCCCATTGTGAAAGTTTTTCAGTTTGATGGTCTAAACAACCCTCTTAAAAGTTTTAAATGTTTATTTTTACTTTTGTATAAACACCGTGTCATGTCACATCTTTCCATTCTCCTTCAACCCTGCCTGTGACGTCACACAACGATGAGCCCATGAACAAGAGACATGGCTCCACTAAACGTGCTAGAAACAGCCTATAAAGTTTTACAATCCCAGTCAGCTGTTCTCATAATAAAACCCCTCGAACAATATTTCCACACAAAGCATTCGCTTTCATTTGGGACAGAAAGGTATATCGTCGTATAAAGCCCACAGCGATAACGGCTTCATACGACTTTTATTGGATTCCTGTACTGAGCCGCATTTCTTACCCTTTTGAAGATAAAGTAATTCCTCGTCTAGCCAAAAAATATGTTCCCAAAACAAACGCGTATTCCTTTTTGTCCGAAGGAGTTAGATTTCAAATTAGATAACTGAATAGAGAATGAGGCTTTGGATTTACCCCTCGCCCTTTCTGCTGAGTTCGTTATTCAGTTTCTATTTCGTCTGTTTATTTATTTGTTAAGATATCAAATACTGTTTTGTTAATGCTGGATTTTTTTAACTTATTGTTTTGATGGTACGAGTTTTTGAATATTTATATGTATTTTTGATCACACACAGAAATAACAATTTTGATTCCGTCTATTTGCTTAGATTTTGTGTCTAGTTCAAGCTCGATGGTTTTAACAGGAATTTTCTTTCTTAGGTATGCAAGGTGGCAGTATGCAGGATGGATATAACGAATCCTACCTGGAGGGAAAGTAATCGAAATGTTGAAGATAGGAAATTATACTCACACGGAAAAATTCCTTTAATTTTAAAAATAAGGTAAAACTGCATTCATCGATTTTCGAAAAATCACATGCCTCAGCCGGTAACCCGACCGACTAAAATCCAAAAAAATTACATCCTGTACTTTTATGGCACCAATCGATAGCGTCAATCATTAGGATCAAATCTATCAATTAAACATTTCATAATTAATTAACATCATGAAATCTATCAAAAATGGAACAAGACGAATCAAATGAACTGTTGGAAATACTCAAGAGTTATCTTATTTAATTTCATGAGAGGAGTTCCATTCCTTGCAGTGGAACAGTGGAACGCGCACAGACTGAGGATAGATGAATGCAATAATTGTACAAACATTTGTTTAACATTGAAACTGTTTGCTAACTATAACTCAACATCAAATCAGTATTCAGATAATGGAAATGTAGAAAGCCAGTGAATTAATTAGTGCATTGTTAGCAGCGGCAACTATTGGTAATGATCAACACAATACTCTGTTGCAGCTCCATGTCGGCGAGAGAGCGTGAGATATTCCCTGATAATACATGTTCATATTGTTATATTTATCTATCTATCTGTAACGTCACGTCTCTTACTCGTTGGAGTACTCAGGGAACAGAGCGCGCCAGTTACTGCGATCCTTAAATTACAGGTAAGAACGCACAAGCCATTTGTCTGTGTATTGGCCACTAAATAAAAACATAGTTAGTCTTTGTAAGTAAACCACTACTTCCTACTAATATTGTAATTACTGTTTACACGAGGGGAGGGAGCGATCCGTTTACATCGTGAACCACATAGTGACGATGGTAATACTGGTATTAATTACTATCTCAATCTCAGTTAGTCGGTATTCGACTATATGTGTATTTATGTTATAGCCTGTAGGATCTGCTGCACTCAAGGGCAAAGACCTCCTCTCGAGAGTGAATAATGGAGAGTGGGCTATACTTGACAACGAGGGCTCAGTGCGGATTGGTGGGGGCGAGTTAGTGGTCAACTTGCTCTGACCTAATTAGTTACACCGCCTTCTTACAGTTTTTAAAGTTCCAATGCAACGGGCAAGCTTGCATGCAATCGTATGAAGTTGCAGATACATTTTGAAAAAGCAAAATAACTACGCCAATGCCAGGGAAGTAACAGGTGGCGATCTGTGGGCTCTTTCCGCCCCAATGGTGAGGGTCTGGCGACGCGAGTATTTGTATAGTGCTAATGACGGTAAAGCGGTGTGGCATGCGGTTTCAAATAGCACCAACGCCGACAGGTGTCATAAGAATAAAACTAGGTGACATCTCTGATGCCCTCACTGTAAAGCTGTCGGTTATAGCCACAGAATCCGACTCAACCTCTGAAAGTATCGGTTTACCGTTCCTTCTGATCAGGAAGTTAAACGCGAGAGAGTGCATCTGTGTTTAATGCACACACTTCTGCACTTAATATATACTGCGTACCTGACAGATTTTCTAATAAAGCAGTCGCTGTGTTCATCGAAATCTAATATAAGAATCTTTTTTTTTAATACAGTATAATGACTGACACCTCAATGTCAATATTTGCATATGAGAGTCGACATCTCGCCAACATCCAACTGTGGACGATATCCTTCACAAACCTCCCCCTCCCCCCCCCCCCCCCACTCCTCACTTACCGCGCTCGCCCTAAATAAAGTACCGCCATAGATACCTATAATATGTGCGCTGTAAAAATGAATGCCTCGAACATGAAATATGTGCGGCCTATCGCACGTTACGATCGCCTGCTATGTGAAAAATGACATATTTCCAAATCATTTTTCATTGTGATTTTGCAGCGTATATTTTTAGTGAAACATGCTTCGTTACGTTATATGTACACAGAATATTACAGACAAAATAGATACGCTAATTAGAAATGCATAGGTTTGTATGAAATTTCGTAGTGGTTTTGTGGCTAATCGCCTTCCGGTGGTTGGATTCCAGCTCAGTTGAAACTCGTATTAATGAGTTTTTAGGAAATGGCTTTACAGTGAAGGAAAACATCGTGGAGAAACCAACTTGCTGTAATGTCTCTGGCGTTCGAAATGAAATGCCACAAAAACTGCGTAAAGCAGTGTGTACACGCACACAAAGTACTACGGGTTCGTGGCAATGATTATAACTTGCAATCATTCGGGTCGTTAGGAACGAGAGGGAAACTCGAAAGAGCCTTAAAGAGTAATATCGCAAAGAAGGAAAGTTTAGGCCGTTTCGTGGCTGAAAAATTTGAAAACTTGGCGAACTTATAATCGCCTGGTAACGTACCTCCGCTCCGCAGCGCCGACACCCGCTACTGATTGTCTGACACTTCTAGAATGAGAGGGTCCTATTTAATACAGTATTTGTTGCGTGAATGAAATTCTATTGTGTAAGTAGGAAATATTTATTCTGATTCCGACATCCACCTGCAAGTTTTAGACAAACCAAGACAAATGTGCGAACTTTTTTCTTATATTGATTGAGCGGGCGGGCTTGTTTTCCGCAACTCGACGTGCGTGAGGTGAGAATGACTTCACGCCTGCTATTCCCGCTCCTCCAGGAAGCCCACCAGCTTGTTTGATGTTAGATGTTGCCGAAGACTTCTGGAAGAGACCCCGGTGATCAGACGTGTTGTGCCCGATAGTGTGCTAGCCCGTTACATTCCAACAGTACGTGCACAGCCGTTTCTTCAACCTCCATGCGCACCTGCACAGACGACTGTTAGTAACACAAATATTAAAGAGATATTTGTTAAAAAACGGTGACCAGTCAGGGCTCCAGTAACAAGACGCAATTGAGCTCTCCTGAGACCCTATAACCCTAGGTAAAGTTCTCCTCGCCTGTTCGCAATCTGTTAGTGTAGTCCAAAGTGTGTCCTGTTTTTGACTGGTGCGCTTGCGTAGTTGCGAACATATCCAGCCGAAAGGTAGCGGTTTTATGCGAATCTTAGATAAATAAATGGCTTAAATGTTAACAATACTTCGGTGCTTGTTCATAGAGCAGGATTTTATATAATGTTCTCTCTTTCATCCGTGACCGGCGCTTTAATACCTACAACTTGGAGCGAGCGAAGCGAGCTTGAGATTTTAGTACAATATGACTACGAGTTTTTTTATTCGTAGCAATATGATTAAGTCGCTTTAATGTGATGGAATACTTGGAGCAAGCAAAGCAATGATAAAGGAGATCAAGTCGAGGTATTGTCTTCCCATTGCGGTAGGATGGCGTTAGGGCACACCTATTATGTTCTGCGGTCACGACGCGTATGTCCAATGTTTGACTAATGTTACTGAACAGTTAGCGGGGGGTGAAAGGAGGGGTGAGGGGATGTAGCTGTTAATTAATCTATCTTGTACACAAGCCGCCGTTAAGTTCAAAGGTTTATCGTCTTCACTTGCGTTCACTTCATTATTCTAAACTTTCATGCTAACGAATTCACTTGTTAATTCTTAGTAATATTCAGATTTAGTTTAGCGCTGATAATAAAATTTAGTGAGATACCTAATCATTAAAAGACTCTTCTTAAGATAATTTTCTTGGTCCTTCTTTACTTTTTTGTTTCAATATAATAAATATTGTTGATAGCCCAATACACTAAACTAGCAGTAGCGACTATGTACTACTCATTCCTCAACAACGACGCTTCATATTGTTATTTTTGTATGTTTTCTGTGTGCAAGTATTGTATTATATTGGGATGTGTTTAATCGCTGTCATAAAGTATTATATTCTAGCATACGATATTCTCCCGTTAAATTTGCCTACAAAATGTCCGTGTATCAATGTCATGTTGGTTTAACCATAGTTTCGCTTCTATACTGTACTATTATTATCTATTCATATGGTACTTACCTTAGAGTACGCGGTTGTAATGTCATCAAGAATTTTTGTAGAACCTAGCTTGCTATTACATTACAACCGCACCTTCTATAGCAAACTGAACTGTAAATTAAGAATATGCTTACACAGCTGTAATGTTACCTTCAGATAGAACAAGAAGGCGTGGCGTGGTGTGAGGGCATAATCATCATAATTATGTTATTTGCTGAAAGGGCACTACAAAATTCAAGCAATCAGACAGCAGCCGCATTAGACTTCTGACTGTCCTGACAAATCTTTAGTAATCTGTGGCTACACGTCGGATACGAGAGAGTACCCGCAGCGCGCGGCGCGGCGCGGCGCAGATAGCGAGCGACGAGCCGCGCGGCCCTTTGTGTACCTCCCTGTACTCGCCTCCAGCTCCGTACGGAGACGAACACAATACCTGTGGCTACGACACGAGTACCATCCCCTCTCTGCCCGCACTCCTCTCCTCGCACTCGACAAGATGTTCTCACAATACGATTGTAATAGTAGTAGAGTTAGGAGAGAGGCGACTGTGTGTTATTGTTATTGTATGAGGACTACATACTGCAAGTATTAGCTTGTAACTATGTAGTTTCATGATCGAACAACAAGGCTAGGAGTGCGATTTTTAGGGTTCCGTACCTACAGTGTGAAAACGGGACCCTCTTACTAAGCCTTTGATGTCACAACCGTATGTAACCGTAACAGCTAGACTGTTGAAATTTTCACACAATATGCGTTATTATGGCGGATTTGCTAAGAAATAAGGTTTTAATGGTTAAAATTTGTTAAAATTAAAGGGTTCCTCATATAAGAAACTAGTTTTAATCAACGTTTTTTCTTCTCGCTCTATCGTAAAATGGGTAATACATACATGCTCAAACTTGGTGTGATTATAGAAAAAACTTAGATGTATACCAAAAAATAATAAAAACTGGCCAATTGTGAGTCGGTCTCGCGCTAAAGGTCCCGGAGAAAACAAACCTTTTTTGTAATTTTAAATGTTATATTGTACGGAACCCTCGGTGCGCGAGTAGCCCGACTCACACATGACCGTTTCGGCAAACCGTTATGTAAGTGTTCAGTATTTTTTTCAATGATATCGTTGAAAGGTAATTCGATCTAATAATACAGAGTGTGAAATTAAATGCGTTACATAAATAAAAGGGTGTGTTACAGACCATCAAACTGAAATACTTTAAAATATCGAAATCTCAAAGAAGTATAAGCTGTTTCATGGAAAACGTCACCCCAACTCAACTCAACCCAAAATCCAAATGTATGAAACATTAATGATTTCGATATTGGTTCCTTAGTGAAAGTTATTCAGTTTGAAGCCAGTTTCAATACGTAATGCATTTAATTTAACACCCTGTATAAACCAGTTTTTATTATGTCTTCCGCCTAATAATGACATGATCTATATTAAATTACAGGATAAATATTAATATAAAATTTAAAAAAGGTTATGAACACGATCAACAGTCACTTAACAAGATGAGGGCAGAGTGAGTTTGAACAAGACTTGACCAGTCGTAGTTGTACGGACTTTAATATTAAGTTTGCAGAGAAATGATGATCACTAGTGTTGTCGCTCTGTAGACGACTATCGATATAGTTAAGGAATTTCTGTAGTGCAGTAAGTTAGTGAAAAAAATAATGTCGACAATCTGTCGAGCTGATGGCATGTTATTAAAGACGAACTAATTATAGTTACCCAATCAATGTCAATAATTATACAATCAATACAATGATATTAATAGGGTATCTACTGTCGATATCATTGAGTAAATGTGTTCTATTATATCTGCAATATTTGCTTCTTAAACCTTGATGCAACCTTGATCAGTCTGTCTGTCGTTCTGTGGCCACCTAGCGGCAAATCTAAGCGACCGATATTGTTAAAATTTTATGTAATCAAAAGCTAATTTAAATGTTATGAAAATTATTTAATATGCTATCATCAATAGTATTGTAATTTTTTAACAATCAACATTATTTTATGATAATCCTGATTTTCTAGATACTTTAGTTCTACTATCGATAGGTTGGCTACGCTGATCGGCACTAATATCTTTTTAGCCCCAAGCTTACAAACAAAGACATTGAATGAAAGAATGCTGAGATGAAATAAATGATATAATTTTATAAGTTTTCATGATATTTTAACCATCCGTGCACTTTGTCTACAATCTTTGAGTTAGTACCTCACCCTCGTTAAATATGCATTTATGATTGTCTCCGTGGAGAGGTTTACTCGAGTCTATGAGTTGGTACAGACGTAGCCAATGTCTTGGTTTATTACAACTAGCTCTTGACCGCGACTTCTCTCGCGTATCATATAGTAGTTGGTACACATTTTCAGGATAAAAAGCAATATTGAAACTAACTTAAGTTTCAGCTTCCTACTATGTCTAACAGTCTCTGAGAAAAATGTGTGTTACAGACGGACGACTAGACAGACAGTGTTTCGTTCCGAAAATGTTGATACGAAGAACTAAAAATAATAGTAAGAATTAAATGACTTCTAGGTTTTATGGCTTATAATTATAAAATATTTTTGTATGCTGTATGTATGTAATGCTTATGTATATGGAACAATACTATTTTATATAAATGATATTTACATTTTTCAGCTTTTTTAAATTTAATAATCGAAAGCCAGCTTGAGACAGATACATGATAAAATTAAAGTTATATGAAAACTGCTGAATCGATTTTTACCTAATAAAGCTAAGAGCCACCGCAAGGAAACTTGTTATCACGTAAAAAAAAACGCATCAAAATCAGTCCATCCGTTCGAGGGCTAAGATGCCACACACAGATATTGGCGTCAAACTTATAACACCCTTCTTTTGCATCGGGGGTTAAAAAATACATGGAGTAATATTTATAGCATATCGTACGGATTTAGTTTCACAGTAGGACATCCGTCTGTAGTGAGAGGGCGATAGATTAGTCAATGAACCGTACGGATGGTCCCTCCCTGAGTGGACTACACAGACATACGAGCTCATAGACAACGCATGCTTGAGACATTATCGGTGCGGTTCGACAAACTTTTAGGGATCGATCTATTAACCATGAAGATGATTTACTGCATGGTTAAAATATATTCAAGGTCAGTGAAAAGCTTCGATTTCATACAAACTGCAGAATTCGCGAGGCCTTCTTAACATGGAAATCTTATGTCATTCCAAAAAAAAGTAAATTAGTTAAAATGAACAATGATGTTATCAGTCAACTAGAGTGTACCCGCGGCTTCTTCCGCACAAATTATGTACCAGAATTTAAGTCAGATCATATAGGTAAGCTATCAAACAAAAAAAGATTGCGGGATGCTGATACAAACATACAAACAATTATAAAAAAGGTTGATTTGGAGTCCGGAACCTAAAAACCACATCGTAATCTTTTTCATGTATATAATTATGTTCAATGTACAGACACACTTCTGTTACAGTTTTATATTAGTTATAAGATTCTAAGAAAAACCATTCGAATCACATTACCCTTAACATAAGAAAGTACTTCCAGTTCAAAGCTTTTACGAATAACTGTAACTCAATATACAACACAAGGAAAAGATGGCACTACGTCCACGCGAAGTTAATAGAAGAATGTCAACGTATCGGGTGTAGTGTGTAATAGCTAACAAAATGAGATGCTAATATCGTCATTTTCTATGGAACAACCAATTTTTTTCACGATTTCGATGTTAGCTGCGCAAATTAAAAGTTTTTGCTGGTCTGAAGTTTCAGAAGAAGTCAGTTTGATATGTGAGCTCTTACAGGCCAGCGACAGTTTGTTTGCGACAGCTTCCAACAGCGGTCGCGCGACCCTCTACGACCGTCGGCGACCGTCTGTCGCAAGCTGTTGCCGACGGTCGTGCGACCGACGTCGTGCCACCCTCTGGAAACGCTGTCGCACACAAAGTATAAGAGCCCTAACACATTTAATTATACACACTGTATGTGTTGTACATATATCGTGATAAAATAAGTTTAAGAATAAATTATTATTTTGTAAACTTGAAGTACCTACCTACCTAGTGTAGCATTCTCAGTTTCTTACGTTAATTAAAATTCTGATTTCTGATATTATTTCGAAATCGTTTCAGTCATTTTTGCGTGATATCTGAATAGTTTGACAATAATTTTAACATATAATTATTTTTTGTTATTTCGGAGACGTATAATGATTACCCTACCTCATAGGACTAGCACGCCACCCAAGACAAATCAACAAAACGTCATGTGCGCTCATTTTGGCATACGTAAAGTGACATAGATTGAGACACATCCCGATTTTTCTCGTTTCCTCGGCTTCCGCTAGACCTACTGTTGTCACCAAACAGAAAACTTTATCCGTTGGTCATCTGAAACAAAATCCATGAGAAGAATTGTGATAGTCTATTGTAAAAAATTACTTGTGAAACAAATATTAAATGCAAACCACCGTTTTGTTAGCATTTAGCAGTTAAATTAAATGTATATCTGAATCAGAACACAGTTTCACAAGCCTGTACCAGTTAGATCAGAGCGCGTAAACAGATAATTAATAGATATTATCATTTGCATCACTATTTCATAGCTTAATCACGTAGAATTAACTAAACTGACGCAGCGTTTCATACCAGGTGTAGAATGGTGTTGTATACAGGGCGTTAGGGTAAATATTTGCATTACTTTAAGATGTGATTCTACCCGTGATACTGAACAACGTCTCCTAAGAATCGTCATAGGAAATTAGCAAAAAAAAATTTGACTTTTCATACTAGATTCCATCAGCAGATCGAAAGTTTCTATGAAAAGTCTTTTTTTTTCTGAATCTGTCTATGTAGTTTTGGGAAAGTTCTAACCAACTTTTTTTAGTCAAGTGTTATGGGTACAACCACCCCTTAAAGTAATGCAACTATTTACTCTAACATCCTGTGTTTAAAGGTGTGGTTTAGACCATCAGACTGAACAACTTTACATTTTTTTTTTTTTATTGTTGTAAAGCGGCTATTCGAGTCTTCTGCAGACTAGTATCACTTCGACCCTATGTAGATCTTTTGTGATCGCCACAATTTTACATGATAACAAACCTAAATTGCGAAAAAAATATCCGCTTTTCCATACTTTTGAGGCAGCGCGGTAAGCAGACGATGCAGTTTACAGAAACCGACGGACATAATTATATGAAGAGAATTATGGATGTGTTTAATTATGGATTTGTGTCTGGTCTCTGCCTACCCCGCTGGGAAAGAGATTACGTTATAGATAGATAGATAGATGTATTATAGTTGTTTAGTTTTACGGTCTAAATTACCCCTTTAAATGTGGCCACAATTTTTAATTCTATACCCAATATAGAATGCTAACATTACTGAAACTTTCGCTATAATATTAGTGGTTTCCTGTACCATGAGAAAGGAACACTTCTTTATCGAAAACGAAACTTTGCGCGGGAAAAGCCGTGAATAAAACTGGTAACTAAATAAGTAAGGGACGAGGCCTCGAGTTAGTAACAAGTTGAAGAGTAAAGGTACCGCGTCTCGCGTCTCGCGGCGGTAAGTGTCTAATAAATACCCAAAAAGCACATTTGGTTAAGTGCTCTAAGTTAAAAGGTTTTCATACCGTCACGTGGGATCGAGACCGTCCTGCCGGGACCGATGGGGCGCTGTTTATGCGCCGAGTGACATTAATGGCGACGTATCGCTTGTTTATTTTACGACGAACATCAAATATGTTATAAACGAGCACACATCATGCGTGTGATGGACGTGCTCTATTAGACTAAGATCCCGTTACGAGTTTTCTACACCGATATGTTTAGTCAATGATACGTATTATTATCTGTCATAGTTTGCTACCCTTAGGTCTATCGCAACCCTTTGTCAACTTTTTCTTCCTATCGTGTGGGCAGCAAGCCCTGGTGTCAGAGTTTTTTCAGACCGCCTTACGGCCTCAGATGTGGTTTTTAAGTAACGACTACTACCACCAGAGATAGCAGACAGGACCAACGGCATAACGTGCCATCCGAAACACGGGATCATCTTTCTTTTCAGACAATCAGGTAATTCAGCCTGCAATGTCCTAGCCAACTGGGGAAAAATACACAAAGTGGATGGCACGGGATAGAGAAAGCTGGAAAAGCTTGGGAGAGACCTTTGCCCAACAATGGGATGAAACAGGTTAAAAAAATCTTCCTAAAAGAGTGGAGACTACATTTAAGTATTTGATATAACTAGCAAAATCTGTGCAATTTCTCACTCGCATGAACGTAAATAATGTGGCCACCGAATTTTGGGACCATTTTTATGCAGGTAATCGCAGGCAGCTATTGTTTCGTGTATCTGATAGTTGGTACACAATTTATTACCTAAACGACTGACCATTACAAAGGGTGTTAAATTATAGCGCTTTATAGAACAGGATGCAGAAAAATCGCGAAAAACAATCACACACAGTCATCACATCAGCACCCTGTTCAATATGTAATGCGTTCAATATGTAGCGAAAATTTGCTGCGGGATCTTGAAATGCATTGATGGATCGTCGTTTAATAGTCGAGCCGTGTGGTATTGATGCACTATAAAAATTATATGGGAAAGCGAGGTATGGAACTCCATTGAAAAGATTAAATTTTCCTTCATTTAGGAGAACACATAATTTCATCCTGGAACCTTCAATAGGTATGCCCAAAATGAGATTGATATCAAAATGGTTAAGTATATGTAAAATCACAATAGACGTGACTAAAATCTGTTTTCTTAAATAATAATTACAACATGAACCATGGTAATATTGTCACCAACTTTTTTCTCCGTGTACGTGCTGTCCTCCCCCGCAGTGAGGTTTTATCTAGGAATACAGAGGGGCAACAATCTCTCTTTGCCGTAGTCGCGTCGTACAATTCAACTCTACAACCTTATTTAGTTCAAAAACGGGAGGATTTTCTCTCTCGGAGCACAATGGGGGACCAATTAATAGTCACATTCATTATTTTTATAGCTCTGAATTGCAAACACATTTTTCCGTAGAATCTTTTCAACCAGTGCTTTTAATGTCTGTGTTACCAGCGATAAAAAATTGTCTACGGGGCATGGGAGTTATATAAGCGGTTGTACATAGACATGTTGCCCGTCTGATACTTAAATATTGTTAATAATCTCAAATTGACTCATTTTGTTATTCATTCCTGTGCTCAAGGCTCATACTCGATCAGGCGCTCTCTATAGCTTGCTTATACACACACACTCTATAGAACCCAAGTGTTTAAAAGAGTAAGTTAGCACAAGTTATAGCTGGCGAATTTCTAACTTTTAATTACACTTTTATATAGTAAGAAATACTTCAAAACCGTTTCATAAAAACATACCAAATCCAAGTCCGAATGTTTTCTTGATAGTTTATTTTTTCTTTAGAAATTACACCTTTAATTTTCAAATTGTGGGTACAACTGTATGATTGTGATGGCAAAACCTTATATAAATCATCATTATGATCGGTAACTAAAAGTGTAATAAATTCGCAGACGGGTGACAATTCTACATGCCCCGAAGCCCGACGACCCAGAGGTCGACAGGCTATGATCATATTTTGCTCCACGTCTCACTATCGCTCGCCTCTACACTCTTTACCTTTTATATCACATCACCTCGCTTCTGCTGCGATATACGTATTCCATTGAAACATTTTATTTTTTATTTAAATTGAGACAAATACATCAAATAACATATAAGACATTTGGAATGTTCGTCTTTCATGTTGAAATGAGTTTTTTCATGAATTTGAGCTGCAAAGATCTATTTCGGTGCCTAATAGCTTTGCTGCAATGATCTTTTGAAGGGTGCAGTTCACTTGTTTCATATCATCATCATCATCATAGTTTGATATAGGTGCACGGTTTTAAAATAGTTTGATGGCGTTCGATAGGTTTCTAATTTTCTATATCCCACGTAGTGATGACATGAAGAGAAGAAGAGAGAAGAGAAATGGTTTCTTTCGCCCACAAAAGACAACCGTTCAGAATGTCATCAGTAGCATTTCTACTATATTCCTAAATAACTTTAAGAAATAGTTAGCAGGTGTAGATGAATACCTCTTTACATTGAAATGATTTCTCTTTTAAGTTTATATTCTACGTTTAAAATTTATCGTTAGTAATAAAAGAAAACATAACTGCATAGAAACAGCAAATAACAGCAACATAGCAAACATTTTATTACGTCTAAGATCTTAATGAAAATAGATGAGGCGTCCTGAAAGATAACAGTTTACGAAACAATAGACAAAGAGTTTCATTAAATATTAAATAGAATGTGATAGTTCAGTGAAGGTGCAAGTACCAGGGGGCCAGTAGTGCGAGGCGGTGACGTCACGTTGGCCCAGTTTGTTTTGCAGCCATAAAACAAGTTTATGGCCAGCTTTGTCTTTGTTTTACAGCGGATACGCTCGTTATCCGCCGCGTACAAAGGGAAAGTTCAATAAATATCGTATCTCTAGGGGCTAAGAGAGGGCCGGTGGGAGGTAAGACGGTGCTAATACAATACCTGACTCATTGTGTCTCGGAAAATGACGTTGCGAGCTAACTCGTCGCTTCGATACACGTTCTAATTACACGTTCCTTTCATTCATTTTACGGATATTTTCTTCTACGCTTTAGTAGATAGAGACATCATATCAGCCGATACGAGTCAACTGCTGGACAAAGGCCTCCCCCTGCAGGGCAGATCGCCACAACGAGCGGACCTGCGCTCCCCTCAACCAACAGATTCCCGCCGCCGTCCGAAAAAAATGATTTCAAACATAGGGTCAGCGCACATCTAGCAAAGAAATACTTGAGCAGTTTTCATGAATCAATAGATAATGAACTCAATGACAATTGAAATAGATTTGAAAGTAGCGTGCAAGATATTACGCGAATTCACGTCACAGGGATATATCTCTTGCACGCTATTTTCGACTGAGACTATTTCAATTGAGATTGAGTTCATTATCAACTGATTCATGAAAACTGCTCGAGCATTCTTTTGCTAGATGTGCGCTGACCTTATGTTTGGAATAGTTTTTTTTTTACCGCAAACTTAATTGCAAATTACCGATTTTCAGATTTATTCCTTTCTGGTGCTTAGACTTTATTTCTTTCCTTTCATGATTCTAGACCAAGATCAACTAGAAGTAGTACAGTACGACCAGAAAAATAATTTAACTCTTCAATCTTCGTTTGCGCAGTTTCCCGACAAAACTAGAAGTCGTTTAGTAATCGCCTCCTGCACGGCAGGCAAGGTTACTCGCCACTGGACCACCACTTAAAATTTGTTAACTGCGCAAGTACATCGGGGGAACTTATAAACCTGGTACTATAGTATGTTTAGTTACGAACTTACAAGCAAGTAAGTATCTAAACATGACACAGTTATAGCAACTAATGGCGTATACGCATAAATAAATTAAAGAAACAAACATTTAAATGAACACGCCTCTTTATTTATACAGGGTCCTTCTTAATATGCTAACGGTTTTTTCAGGGAATGATTTGACTATGAAACTGAACAATTTTATCTCATGGAACAAACGTCAAAATCGCGTAAAATCGCTGTTCCATACAAATCTGTAATCCTACTCGACACAAATGTATGGGACACCTATTTTTTTTTAATTTCGATGTTGGTCCCATAAGTTTTTTTTTATTTATTGGTTTAACAATCCTCTTAAAAAACCGTAAGGATATTGAATTGCGGTCTGTATACACAGTCGAAATTTTGTTTTTCTTCATAATTTGGCGTGTATCCGAACTAATTTACCGCGACGAAGAGACGATCCCGCCGCCCGCCCCTCCTCGGCTTTGAGTCGGCTTTAGTAGTGATTTACCAAATTGTGTTTTAAAAGGCTCCGAAAAATATTATTCACGCTTAAATGAGACTGGAAAAGGGAGCTTCTTGTAGCTTAAAATAAAGATTTAATTTCCATGGCACTTCGTGGCGTGATGTAATGGTCGTCGTGTCGATAATAATGAGGGTTGTATCGGGACGGATGCGGGCCGCGACGACGTCACCGCACTTTGCGCAGCGTAAGGCTGCGTTCTGACTATGTTAATTTTTCATATACTTTAAAATCCTTGTCACACAAGGACACAAAGAATTATTTGTTATGTATACGGCTGTTCCAAAATAAAACACCGAATACGCCATTGAACATTTTACGCCAGAGCCACTTTCACGAATTTTTAGTATCAATTACTTACGGGCTCACTCCCCGTCACACTGGACAGAGTTTCGGTACTACTAGTGAAACGAGGATGTGCTGAGGTTTCATAATATCTCTGACTACACCCTCGGGGAATATAGTCGTGAGCATATTGTAATCGTTACAGGCTTCAAGTGATTCGTGACTTTCGTTTAGTCAGTTTTTAATTAATTATCGGAACTGCATCGGTGTGTAAATCAATTAAGCTTTAAGTATTAGCTTTATGGTTCGTAATTCTATATATTAGGGTACATATGTATAATATACTCCAGGAGCAATAATAAGATATAGTAGTTTCTGTACATATTATATTTATTATGTGCACGTCTAAATTACATAATTTATAATACATAGTAACATAGGACAGCAAAAATATCACAATAGTATACAGGTAATAATATCGTAATACTCACAAAATATCAATAACCGCAGGAGAACCGTTCTGTTCAACGACTCGCAACAGAATCATCGCAAAGGTGGCGCGTCACTCGCTTCTATAGGGAAACTAGCCGAGCGAGCAATGGCGCCACCTTTGCGAAAAACAAAGTATATTTTGTAAAGTTAGTGAATCATACGAAGTGTAAAATTAATTATATAATTTATAACGTAATTACACATTGTTAGTTATATATTTACTTACAACTGCATGTTTACATAAATAGGGCCTTTTATGAACGGATATAAGCTGACAGATTCGGCCATCTAAGTTACAGTGTTGCGCCCTCGCACAGTATTATAGGATCATAATCAAGGATCAACAATCAATAAATCAAGTGTGGCAATGGGCCCCATATCGTCCCAAATACCGTTTATATAATTGGTAAATAACAATAACATGTTAATGTATTTAATATCAATTAATCAAATTAAAGGACTGAAGAAAAAAAAATCGGACGAGACTAGAAACCGCGATCTTCCAAACCGGGAAATAACACAATAAGGCTTTAATGTATTTGGAATCAATAGTAATTGAAATATACTTCATTCTTCATCACTTATTATAGCATCATGAGGTCTGTTAAAATTTAGCCATGGTTTAATTTTGTCCACAGCAACTACGGTTGAATATTTCTTGTTACCCTTTCGTGTTAGAGGCGTGTCCTCAATTTGGTATCTGTCGTGCTCAAAGACATTCGTAATTTTATATGGACCCTGAAACTTGGGGATTAACTTTTTACTGCTACCTGTGGCTGGGACCTGTCTTTCTACTCTAACCAAATCCCCCTTTTTGTAATGTAAAGGTTTGCAACGACTTTTATCAAATATATTTTTCTGTGATTCTTGAGTGATTTTAACAAGAGAATTAATTTCTTCGCGAATCGTATCTATATCGGGAGTGACACTAGTAATTCCTTCATCTTCTAACGCAGTTACTAGCTTACTTTCACTTGGCCCTTTTTGACGTAAACCGAACAATGCTTCGGCTGGGGTTTTATTGATGCCTTTGTTAAACGTATTGTTGATACCCCACTGGACATCGGGCAGGTGGTCGTCCCATTTACTATCTACAGTACCAACGCATTTGGCTGTAAGAGAATCGACAATTACCTTATTATAACGTTCCACCTGCCCGTTGGCCCTTGGGGTGGCCACGGCATTAAGGATATGTTTTATGCCTTTTTCAATCACAAAACGTTTGAAATGCTCACTTGTAAACGATGTCCCTCGGTCAGATATTAACCGTCGCGGTACCCCAAATATACTAAAATATTCCTGTAAAACTTTGACAGTCGTATTTGATTTCGTATTTCTGACTGGCTTTAAATAAATATAACGTGTAAAAGCATCTATGGTTACCAAAATGTACATGTTACCCCTGGAACTACGGACAAATGGTCCTAAATGGTCGGTGTGTAGAGTGTCAAAGGGAACGTCAATTTTCTCTATCGGGTGCAAATAACCTGGCCTTTTACCGCCACTCGCTTTTGCATAAGCACATTCTAAACAAGAAGAGACATACTTTGTGATAAATTTCCTCATGCCTGGAAACCAATAACGCGATTTTATTTTATCTAGTGTTTTCTCTAAAGCAAAATGACCAATGTCGTCATGGTTTTGCTTCACTACTTGCCATCTGACCCTTAGGCACAACCCACTTGTCTCCATCAGCTGTAACTCGAAATAATCTGCCACTTTTGAGTTTATAGTTATCTTTAATGTCTACAATATCAGCAAATTGAGGATCATTAAGTATGCCAATGATTCGTTGGATTTCTGAATCTGCATTCTGAACTGTAACAATCCAATCTGTTTCCTCGACATTACAAACTGTCTGAACAATTTGCTTACTTTCTAAAGTTGGGTTGCGACTCAGGGCGTCCACGTGTGCCATTGACCTACCAGCCCTATATTGAATATCGAACTCAAACTCCTGCATTTGTGTCCACCATCTGGCTACACGTGGTAACATGTCCCGCTTAAGAAAGGTAGCTCTTAAGGAGTTACAATCAGTAACAATTTTGAAGGGTATGCCAATTAAATAAACACGAAATTTCTGAAGGGATGACACAACTGCAAGAGTTTCCAGATCATAAGACGAATAATTTTGCTCTTCAGGCGTCGTCCGTTTGCTATAGTAAGATACAGGTTTTAAAATGTTTTGTTCATCTCTCTGCAACAAAATTCCTGCAACGCCTACTTTACAAGCGTCGGTATGGAGCTCAGTTTGAGCCTTTGGGTCGTAGAGTGCCAAAGTTGGTTTTCGAATTAAAGAATCCTTAAGTGTGTTAAACGCGTGTTGTTGATCTGGGCCCCATACCCACGCTTGATCTTTCTTGAGCAACCGAGTTAAGGGCTTGGCTATGATGGAAAATCCTTTTATAAACCTACGGAAAAAACTGGCCAGTCCTAAAAATTGTCGCACTGTATGGTGATTGGACGGCGTAGGGAAATTTTCTACTGCTTCTAATTTCTTTGTTCCTGGACATATGCCTTCGCGAGAAATTTCAAACCCCAAATAATTAACCGTTCGGCCAAAGAAAACGCATTTAGACAACTTTAGTGTAAGTCCCGCTTCACTTAGTAAATTCAACACACACTCCAACCGCGCTATACCCTCCATAATATTTTTTTAAGGAATAATTATATCATCAAGGTATGCCAATGCCTCTCGATGACGCAGGTTTCCCAACACTTGATGCATCATACGTTGAAAAGTGGCTGGAGCGTTCGCCAAGCCGAAAGGCATTCTGTTGAATTCAAAATGACCCTCCGGCGTGACGAACGCAGTTTTTTGCTTATCCTCTTCTCGAATGACGATCTGATAATAACCAGATGCAAGATCAAGTGTTGTGAAATACATATTACCTGCCAAAGCATCTAATTGATCGTCAATGAGGGGCATTGGGTAACGCTCTCTCACAATTTTTTTATTAAAAGCTCTGGAATCTATACAAAGACGGTAATCTCCAGTCTTCTTTCTTACTAATACAACTGGACTTGCATAGGGCGATGTGGAGTGGCGTACTATGTCATTTTCTAATAATTCATTAACTATATCTCTAACGTTTTCTTTCTCTTTCATGGCCAGCCGGTACGGTCTGTAAACAACAGGGTCAGTATTTTGTAAATCGATTGCTACCTGAGTAACATTAGAGTTACCTAGTTCAGACAACGTGAAAGCAAAACATTTACGATATTTGTTTAATAAGTTAAGCAACTGCTCTAGTTCTGAAGCATCCAAATCACTTCCAACTTCCAAGTCATCGGCATTAATCGGACTCAAGTGTTGTTCCCGGTCAACGGTGGACACGCGCATAACGGAGCTTGGCCTTTCTTCATTAGCAACAATACCTCGTGGAATCAAAGTTCCGCTTAATAGTACAGATTCATTTTTATCTAATCTATTAATTACAATCTGTCCATTCCCATCAAAATCAAAGCTATAGACGCCTGACAATATGAACATACAGCAGTGTGACCTATTCTGTAACCCACCTCCAACAAACAAAACTCCCTCAAACTTTGGCTCTGTATAAACATCCACTATTGTTAACCCCGAAACACTTGTCTCATCTTTACAAAATATCCATACTTTTATATCAGGATCTACAGTATCGTTTTGAGAAATTTTGAGACAATCGCTTGTTTTGTGAATAACAACATGTGATTGTTCTGTAAATGTTTGCCCTATCATTAGTGGTATTTGCATTACATCGTTTGGAACGATAAGTATATCGATCTCAGCCGAAACTCCATCAACACAAACGTTAGCCCGAAATTTACCAAGCGTAATAACAATTGAATTTCCAAAACCTCTAAGCGTAGGCAAATCATTTGTTTGTACTTGTACATTGTCCAATTTTGAAAGCTCGGAGACCTTAAGCATAGAACACTCACTTCCAAGATCAACAAATGAGTCCAATGAAGCATTATTTACAAACGCGGGCTTAAAATATTTGTTAGATGACCTTCCATCTTGACTGACTTGATTTACAGATTTTTAAGTGGGGGTAACTTAGAAAAGCAGTCACCTGCTTCGTGACCTATCTTTAAACATTAACTACATTCCTTAATTGGTTTGCTACAATGACTAACAAAGTGACCCTCTTGTTTACAGTTCAGACAACGAATATTTCTAGCACTTGGGGGACGTGAATGCACGTCAGGCTGATTTTTACCAATTAGATTCCTATTATTCTTTCTCACTGCATCCTGTTTCAGATTTCTAGAATTCCGCAAGTAGGTAAGAAGTTTATCTAAGTCATCATATTGAGCCGCCTCTGCACCTAATCTGACAGTCCTATCATCAATACCGTGTAATACACATTCGACTGCTCGCTTACCCGAAATACCGCATCTATTAATAAGTACTATCTTGTCGTAGTAATAATCCTCTAAAGAGTCACCGAAGTGCGCCCGCTTAGCCAACATATCTGATAATATCTGCCCATAATTCTCTTCCGATGGGAAAGCAGCAAGAAGCTTGATCTGCCACTCCGTCCAAGAAAAGAGCACCGACGACAACCCTTCATACCACCTTTTGGCTACGCCTCGTAACTTTGGGAGTGCATAGTGCACTGTCTGTTTTTCTGTCCACCCATATATAAAGTAAACACACTCGTTTACTTTATGTAGCCAGATCGTCATCGTCTGCTCCTTTCTTGCAGGATCAAATTCAGGCACTGTATTATTTACATTTAAAGAGCTTAATCTATCTGGGTCTGGAATAATGGTTTTCAAGGCTTTGATAAGAATATTTAAACCGTCACTACTAGTATTGTGTAAGCCAAAATTTAAATTAGTTGGATCAAAAGCATTACCTGCTTGCCCTTGTTCGCCATCGTTAGTTGTGGGGTGCAGCGGGCTTCGTGATCGGTGGTGCGACTGGTTGTTCTGGGCAGCAACCTGGCGGCTGCGTCGTGTGCTATGAGGGCTGCCCCGTTGGTTGTGCGGGCTGTGACGTAGACAGCGTGGACTACGCCTCTGGCTGCGTCGCGGCCGGATGACGTTTGATGCTGCGGACAGCACAAATCACCTCGATGCGACTGGTTAAGCAAATTACTACGCGATCGGAAGCTGCGAGACTCACGCTGTCGAGAGCCACTGTCCCTTGACCTACTGCGTGGCTGCCGACTGGTCCTTTTATGCAGCGATGGGCTTCGCGACCGATGACGTGACCGTCGTGTGCACGTCGAGTGGCGTGATCGGTCGCGAGGTTGTCGGCTGCTTGCCCGATCACGGACAGGAGTACTCACCCGACGCGGTGAAGCGAAATTGGTTCGAAGTCTGGGCCCCGGTGCCTGACGCTCTAGAGTGCGGCGACTGCCGCTGCAGGCTCCTTCGCCTGATTCTCGCCTCCGTTGTCGTCCCAAAACAGGTGACACCGTGCGAGTTGATTTCTCTAGTCCCTCCATAGTGAACCTGAAATATACAATACAAACGAGAATACGTATTCAAAAGTAACCAAAAATCCTAAAGAGTTTTGATAGGCTTGATGATAGTGAATCTGAATAAGCATACGATACATGCACATATGCGTTTAGATAAAACTGTAATAATATGGAATCACTTGTCCTTGTATATACATAATGCAAAAGTATATAATTAAAATAATAAAAAAAAACTGCACGTTTCCGATCCCACTTCTGAGTTGTAATCGTTACAGGCTTCAAGTGATTCGTGACTTTCGTTTAGTCAGTTTTTAATTAATTATCGGAACTGCATCGGTGTGTAAATCAATTAAGCTTTAAGTATTAGCTTTATGGTTCGTAATTCTATATATTAGGGTACATATGTATAATATACTCCAGGAGCAATAATAAGATATAGTAGTTTCTGTACATATTATATTTATTATGTGCACGTCTAAATTACATAATTTATAATACATAGTAACATAGGACAGCAAAAATATCACAATAGTATACAGGTAATAATATCGTAATACTCACAAAATATCAATAACCGCAGGAGAACCGTTCTGTTCAACGACTCGCAACAGAATCATCGCAAAGGTGGCGCGTCACTCGCTTCTATAGGGAAACTAGCCGAGCGAGCAATGGCGCCACCTTGCGAAAAACAAAGTATATTTTGTAAAGTTAGTGAATCATACGAAGTGTAAAATCTACACTAATACATATTATAAAGAGGAAAGATTTGTACCTATTTTTGTATGTTTGTATGTTTGTAATGAATAGGCTCAAAAAGTACTGGGCCGATTTAAAAAATTCTTTCACCAATAGA
Organism: Agonopterix alstromeriana; assembly: GCA_963924505.1. Classification (NCBI taxonomy): domain Eukaryota; kingdom Metazoa; phylum Arthropoda; class Insecta; order Lepidoptera; family Depressariidae; genus Agonopterix; species Agonopterix alstromeriana. The sequence continues at coordinate 19,517,568 of OZ004667.1, forward strand.
ATGCTACATTCTTCCAATTTGACATAGGCTACATTTCATTTTGAAAAAAATTAGGGATCCTTGGTAAAATTTGAACAATGTAACCGAAGGTGTAGAAAAATGAGTCTTAAAATTTATTTGTCTACCCCGTGCGAAGCCGGGACGGGCTGCTAGTTAATTATATAATTTATAACGTAATTACACATTGTTAGTTATATATTTACTTACAACTGCATGTTTACATAAATAGGGCCTTTTATGAACGGATATAAGCTGACAATATGCTTATGCAAATACTTACTGTACACGATAAATTAAATGATTTGTGGATAGTTTTGTTAGTATATTTCCCAAATGTTTAAAAAGGAATCTCAATTCTGTTACATTTGAATAGGATACATCAATCTGTAAAAAGAGGTAAACAATTTTAAATGGCGCATTCATTATTTTATGTTGGAACAGCCGTATACACATTACAGCATTAACTTTTGTACAACCTCCTTCTAACTGTCATATTTTATCCGGCTGCCCAGTTTTAATGCACTTGGCTTCAATCGTCAGCTGATAAATTTGAGATGTAATGCATTCGCTTTCATAATATATGTTTACTTCTTCCTTGACGTCACCATTTATTTTAAAGAATTTTCTATGCAAATAATTTTAACTATTTCCCGCAACCTCGTCTGCGTTGACTTACAAAAGTATTCTGTTTTAATTTAAAACATAATTCTACCTATGTACCAAACATCCAAATCCGTTCAGCGGTTGATGGATGATTGTCGGAACATCGTCATAAGCTTCCATATTTATATACCTACACTACAGGGAGTAACAAAATAAAAAATCTTTCAATAAAAGAAACGGATAATTTATACAAAACTGTGGCACTGACTCGACTCCAATGTGACAATCAATCAATCAATATATTCTTTATTGCTGACTTCACTATCTGCTACAACAAATGTGTGTTTTATCCGTCGACAACTAAAGATCTTGAGTTTAAAGATTGGTACACTGGCATGAAGTTGAAGACAGATAATATTTTATGACCAGCGAAAAGGAGGTTTGAAAATATTGTGTTCCTGCTACATCGAATAAAGTATCGTTGAAAAGGTCTTGTCATCTATCTAGATATATTTGCGGCGTACATACGAGTACAGAAATAATGGCCAGCCACTTTCAATTACTAAACCTATAATAGTGCTCATGGTCAACAGAACTGTAGTGAGCACACGCCTTTACTTCACCTCACGCCTCACGCTACACGCAACCGAATCAAATATTTCTTTTTCATCTCCTAAACATGAAACATATCAATCAAGATCGAATATTATCCCGTTTTTTATGGAACGGAAATTGAATTTTCGAAGTGAAACTCTGAAATTGAAGATAACATCATAAAATGTAACTCCTCGAGGAATACTTTTCGTCTGACATGTTCCACTTACCCTCGTAATATTTGTCGATGTTGTTGAGTTAATAGCTACCTTTTCGTTAAATAATTATTTCTATTCCATTTTCTGAAGCATCAATATTTTATTCATTCATAATCTGTCCAGTGTTGACAACATTTTTTTGACGGGGATCGTACCATAGGCCTGAAACGATCGTATTTTGCGGGGAATTCTTCAAAAAAATCGTACACAATGAAATTTGCACAAAAAATGCTGATGTAGGACGTATCTTCATAATATTCAGGATAAAAATGAATGTACAAAAAGTTAGTTAGGTACCATGATTTTTAATATAAACCAACTAATTCCAACGATGAACAACTACGAACTGCACAACACAAACTAAAAAACAAAGAACTATACAATACCGAATCAAAACCTTTTTATAAGCATAATTAAATTAAAAAGCAAAACGCAAAAAAAAAAACGTAAATTTAAATTAAAAAAACATCGCTGTCGGTGATATTTTGCAGATAATTCTTGATTTACAGGTGTCATGTCGCTAGGAATAGTGCTAGTAACGTTTTGTAAGTCTGAGTTAAAAATTAGGTGAAAATCTAACGAATTTAACGGAAAATTATTGATTGTTATCAATATCATTTATTGTTATGTAGATTCTAAGATTTCAAAAGATCGTATGTTTAGCGTACGATTTCCAATAATATCCCGGAAATAACTTTTTCATAGAAAACGTCAATGGCTATGTATGGAACAGCTGATATTCTTTCGCGATTTCGAAGTTGGCTCCATAGTGAATGTTTTTATGTTCAGTTTCATGGTCCAAACCACCCCTTTAAATACTAATACTATGCTATTTGATTTTTGTATGAAAGTTTTTGACCACCACTGTGTTTATGTAGAGCTGGTGCAAGCTGTTATTGTACTTGAAACATGGACCGATAGTACTAATGTGCTAATGTGTGCGGGTGTACCATGGTGGTCAAAATGTTTAAACTGTCAAGATCATCAATTTTATGTACGTTAAGAACACAAATTTTTTTGTAGCTAATTTTGATTATACCTCGTTATTCTAAATACCAGATTGTTCAAACTTTATCCTACCTAAACATGCCAGAGAAGAAAACTCCTCAGCTAATTAAAAAGGTCTCCGAACGAGAGTTGTGAACAAAAAGGATCATTGTGTGTGGTCTAGTTAAATAAACAGCGACATTATCCGACCTCCCCTCCCCCCTCCCCGGGGACATCCCCCCCCCCCACTCCTTTACGGTCGTGTATTCAATAAAAGGCGCAAGATATCGCTCCACGGCCGGACCCGGCCGAAGGGGGCCGCTAAAAGAGCGGAGAGCGGGAATGAAGACTTATTTAAATTTAGGTTCTGCAGGCGCAATGGCTTCTTTAACCATAAAAGAAAGAAACAAAAATCTTTATTTACCATTAAAGGCCATAATTTCATTGCCATTCGGCCAAAATACACGTTTTCTGAATGAACTTATTTTCATAGCCGATATCATCTGCTGCGAGTATATAGAAAATAGTCAGGTACGCACGATGTTCAGAAATGTATCAGTGTGCCTTGTCCTTACCCCTTAATCTAATGGAACAGGAAACTGATCATTAAAGAGATTTGGTCAGATGCGATAACCCATCAGATATTGTAGACTATGCCTCAAGTAATCAGTCGCCTCTTGTGGCAACCATCAGGGTTGGTGCCATTCAAAGCCGAACACCACATAGTAAATTTGTTTCTCACCCGTAGGTACCCAGGTGTTTTGACGTCCTGGTGTGGTCTGACTAATGCCCGCTTTAATAAACAGGTTCAACTCTTCTCTGCACAATGCTATATTAGTCAAGACGATAAAAAAATTACTTACAAAACAAATTACACCATGAATATAATAAGGGTCGAGTCTGATCTGGCCAGCACAGAATTTCACGCTCTATCTTTTTTTGTCGCTCATGAACGCCATTGGCTAGAGCGAGAAAGGTCGCAGCGCTGCCGGTGTTACCACGTGCAATCGCATACCTTTCTCGCTATAGCAAATGACGTTCCTGAGCGACAAAAAAGGATAGATCGTTGAAAAATGCGATTACCTGCTGCCAAATGAGGTTCAACCCTAAGAAGTAGTTAATCACACATATTATATTTTACGCAGAATATTTATTTTAGTTATTAATGTACCACATCCATCATGGTGGAAGCTCTTCCCTATTCAATGAAGCAGTTCCACACAGTCCATACACTGCAACACGCTCCCCTCTCCTCTCCTGGCCCCACCGACCAGACGCACTATACTAAAGTACTACTCTTATCAAAAAGTAAAGTAACACTCTTTTGACAACAGTGGCTCCGGCGCGCCGCTACGAAGGCTACGGTGCTACGCCGTAGTCACACAATCGCCCGCTACGATCGCTCTTTGTCCATTGACCGAGTGTGGTGAGGGCATTGTTTCTATTCACTACTACTCATGAATATCTGTCTGTACATTAGTCAAACAGTAGCGATACCAACTATCAAATGTATTTATTTATCTCACAGATATTGGTCCTAGGAATTTAGAAAGGAATATAAAATTGAAGAAAACGCCCAGAGATCGCCAGAACGCAACGTCACCTTCAATGTAAAAGACTAAAGCGTCATTTCACCAAATGGCGCTTTAGTCTTTTTACCTTGGAGGTGACGGCAAGGTCGTCGACCAAAATATTCAGTTCCATGAAACTAAGCGAAGCTTCTGTTCACAGAACCGATGCGATGTTAATAACGATCAGCAATTACACGTTAATTTACTGTTGACACCTGTCTCATGAACGTACACACAGAACAGACCAGACCACTGGACACAGTTTAGGTACTGCTGACATAATGTTAATATTATACACTATTTTAGTTTATAAATTACTATAAGAAAGATCAATTATAGAAAAAAGACAATATTTTGCCGTTTTATTGAGAGCCTGTTTCAACACTTCTGGATAAGTAATTGCTTATCTGACAGATTACTTGACATATCTTTGATCAGTTCAGATCAGATTACTTGACATATTCTTTAAGCCATTGAAATCTCATCCAAAAGTGGTAAAACAGGCCCTTAGTCTTGTTGAAGCGACAGATTTCTTTTAAGCGCTTCACTTGCCGTAGTCACAGGCTTGTAGATTACTATTTACTGTACATATAATATTACACAACGTAATAGAGTCATTAGTTCTCCTCCACGGCACTCATGTCGTCGCATCGTGACTTCACCGCATCGTGACGTGTCGTCGTGTCGTCGTCGGGTCCCGGACGCACCGCTACAATGCGCCAGATAGACTCCCCACAGATTGCATTGTTTGTTCCGCGCCGCGCCGCGCCGCGCCGGGTAGCAGGCGCCAGGTAACAGGTACACGACGCGAGTATTTCCTCTTTACAGCTTAATACAGAAATCTCGAGTTTTCTCATTCTTTCGTTTCATTCTGAGCCACGCTTTTAAAAGGAGGGAAAATGTTAAGGAACCAAATAAAACCCCGTGATATTATTATGTAAGCAGAACGGAGGATAATTTGATGCAGCATTATTTGAACAGCGCCGGTGGTACATACCAGGAGCTGCTTTATTATTGTTAACATTATTGTATACATGAAGATTGCGTGTTGCGGAAATACTTTGTTGAATATTAAATATGTTATTGTTGACAAGAAAGTAAATTGGAAGGGAATTATGTTTGAAAATATAGTAAAAAACCCTGCATGAGTAAGAAGAATTTCTAATGCGTACGTGTAATCCACCTGTCCGCATTGGGCTTACGTCGTAGCTATCATCTACACACCCAAAACAAAGAGCCCAGCTGTGGCCCACAAGTGGGGATGATGCTCATAATGAGGTATATGTATATGAAATGCATTATACAGTTATTCATCATTCATCTGAAAAGGGAAGACTGATCCCATCAAAAACATTTCATGTATAACTGAAAAGAGAAAAACAAGCTCTATCATCACTATAACAACTATAACAGCTATAACAACTTTGTTTGAGCAAATATAATTTGATTCTTATTAGGTAGGTATCGCAAACGGGAACAAAGAAAATTTTTGTTTGTTATTGATTGGTTTGTCCCCGCCTGCAATACCTACCTAATAAGAATCAAATTATATTTGCTCAAACAAAGTTGTTATAGCTGTTATAGTTGTTATAGTGATGATAGAGCTTGTTTTTCTCTTTTCAGTTAATAGGTTTTTTATGCAGTCGGGTTTATTGTTTATCTTAATAATTTAGTTTATTTCATACTTTTTAGCCTTGTGTCGAAACGGTAACATAAAAGTACTATAATATTTATATATTTGGAATCGTCTGATTACTAGCTTTCATTTGATACCCATATTGTAATTTTTAGCAATAATAATTGTTTATTCCCCCTCTCTTTTTTAATTCATAGAACGCCATCTTGAAACAATATACCCTATGTCACTCTCACGATTTTTACGAATCCAATGACACCTCATACGCTAAAATCCATCAAGCCGTTTGGGCTGTAGGCCGTGCCAAAGAAATAGACATACAAACATACATACATACATACTTACATAGATACATACATACATACATACGCTCGAAAAACACAACCCTCCTTCTGGCGCAGTCGGGTAAAAAAAGTAGCCATGACTCACAACCCTTTTACTCTTAATGTAATGAGATCTGATTTTAAGCCAGGTCTTGAGTAAGTGGTCATCTCGGTCAAATAAAGTTATAAGACTTAGCCAGCATCCTCATCCCTTGTAAAGCCTATAAGTCAGTGTTACATCTTGACCCTTATTTTGCCATTTAGATTGACTCTGGCTGTGCTTTCTTACATTTTGAACTATCAAAATAGAATCAGAGACTTTATTTTCAAAATTTTTTACTGCCTAATTTTGAGTATTATATACTTATCATGTTTACCAGCGTATTAAGATCGTTTTATTTGAACACATTGATAACAGTGGGTTGCGGGCAGGGTTGCACCAATAATGTTAACGAGTAGGGATCGACGCGGGCGGGCCTCGCGCGGGCGCGTGCGGGCGCCGGGCGGTGCGCGGGGCACAACCCGAGATGCAATTAACGTTTTATCGACGCCGACGCCTCGCGATGCGATCGTAAAACAGTTTTTATATAAATTCTTACTGCTTCTGTAGGAAGTGGTCGATCTCACCGCACCCGTCTTGTTTACTGCTCACCGTTGAAGTGTTTGTTTAACTTTGTGATCGTACTTAACATCCTTTGCTTATTTATCTTTTGTTTTTGGGTGAGTAACGATCATCTCTTGTTGCGGAATAATGTAATATTGAAGAGGTGGTTTTGTGGTTCCGCTTTAGGTTGGACCTCCCTATTTCTTCCCGAAGGGTGTCTTTCGAGGCGACTAAGGGATAAGGTATGGGGAGGGTTATGAACGAAAGGTCAGCCACCGATCACCGTTTGACTTGTAAAGTAAAGTAAGCGTATACAACGTGTTAATGAATAAGCGCAAAACTTCATACAACCCAACTGATTTATTACAAAATAATTAGAATGAAACAATAATTTCGTTATTTTGACAGCTAAAATTTAAAGTTATTCGCATTTTAAGTTTTGAGGGCAAAAATTATTTGTTATAATAAATCTCTTATAAATCTCTTGGACATCGTCACACAAATTATCTAGTCACATTTAAAGTACCAGAATCTAGCCTGGACTTGTGTTATGATGACTAGACAACGATATAGAATACACATATAGATACAAACATCCATGACTCGGGTACAAATATTCATATTCATCATACAAATATTTGTCCCTTACGGGATTCGAACCCGCGACCCTCGGCACAGCAGGCAGGGTCACTACAGACTGTGCTATCGGGCCGTCTATCATTTCAGCAATGAATGAAAGCACTAACGTGCTCATGGATACATTTTAAGAATCTTGTTTTGGTAGTAAGTAGGATGAGAGTGCCCGAGCGGTGGGTTGAGATCAAGTTCAGTAAATTTTAAATTTTACAAAAAAATTATTTAATATTTTGAAAAAAATTACCTATGTTGAAACCATGATAATTCGATTCTGCTCTCGATTCTAAACAAACTTTCTAGTTTTGCGTTTATTCATTAACACGTTGTATACATTGGTGTAATATGACAGAAAAATAAATGGTAGCAACAAACAATTCTTCCTCCTTATTAGTATAATAAGGATATTTACAGTCGCTGTTTTGTTAACAAATATTTATTAAAAAGGTGTGTGACTTACAGCAATTTTATCTTAATTTTTGGGTGCAAAAAAACATAGTAAAATGTGGAGTACATCCTGTAAATAAATAGGTTGGTTACTATGAAGACTAATGAAGCTGTTTTCAACATTATTGAGTAAGAATACAAACACAATTTAACGGAAAAAAAAAGAATAATTAAAGTGATTGTTGGGTTGTAAAAATAAATGTGTCTAGAAAATCGAGCCTAGGTATTCATTACCATGTACCAATAAGTTTTTCAAACTTATGTACGTAATACCGACTGCTCTCAAACGGTAAAGGAAAACATCGTGAGGAAACCTGCATACGCTGAAGAAGAAATTCCGATGCGTATGTGATGAACCAACACGCATTGGGCACGCGTAGTGGACTAACGCCCACACACCCTCCCTTGAGAGTAGGCCTGCGCCCTGCAGTGGGAAGTGAACAGGGTGTAAGTGACAGCCGAGCAAATACTTAAACGGTGAACTCAGACCATCAAACTGAACAACTTTCATTATGAAGCCAACCTCAGGGAACGCGAAAAAAAAATCTGCTGGTCCATACAAGACTGCTGTACCTTCCCGACTCAAATGTATGAGACAGCAGATTTTTTTAACCTTGTATAGAAAGTGATGATGATGATTCATAGGCTGCCACGACAGCACGCTGAAATATAAGCTGGTGAAAGGTAGCGAAGATTGTAGTCTTGAGTTTAGATATGAAAAGTTGTGTATTTTAAATGAAGTTGCCGTATACTCAACTACAATAGACAGAAGGTCTTCTGTTCTGGGGCAGTCGTGTGGCTGCCTGTTAATAGTTAAAGTTTCGCTCAAACATTTTTTTCTTGAAAGGCTAGCCACCTGTTACCACTTGAATCTTCATTCGATTCTCTAATGTTGAACAAGCTTAAACCTAACTTCAAAATTATTATTCTTAAGCCTAGCAAACTTTCTTCTAGTTTATGCACGTGAACTAATTATACAGATATAACTATCCTAAGGAAACTGGAGGAAATGAATGAATCAAAATATAAAAAACGCTTCACCAAAGTGTTATCGTAAAAACAAGATGTCATCAAGTTTTCGTGCTCACTATCAGCTATTCACATTTATCTGAAAGGGTTATTCGGCTTCCATTTAAAGGAAATTGTTTAGAGATTCGACGAGGCGCCGCGCCGTAGCGCGATACACTACAGACAAGCAGTACTCTGACTTCATGCAAGCGCTGACATCGACACACACACACTGACATGACACACAGAAACTGACGAACGCCACGTTCACGGCCCCATAGCACAGGAAACAGATAAACAGTACAGTAACTTCATGCAAGCGCTTGAATCGACGCACGCAAACAGACAAACGCCACGGTACTTCGTTGGCACAACAGTAAGTACTGAAGTTGCTTTACTGTGTATCTCTTTTCTGTGCCGCTAGGCTACAATAAATAATTGACAGCTCAGAAAAACGGAGATGTACCTCTGTCATTGTTATATGTATTACGTATACCAAAATTAATGTTTTATCGTTTTGTCGCTATGCGGTTAGTGGTATGCAGTAGGGCACTGTTGTCTCCACCAAGGCCCGTGCACATTCTTGGCGCTCGTCCGTGTGCGTCTGTCTGTCGATTTGGCGGCTTGTTTGTAGTCAGAGTACTGCTTGTATATTGTGACCGCGGTGCCCGGGAGCGGGGGAGGGGCGGGGCGCGGGTACCGGCCGGATCTCTTTCTAAAAATTCAATCAAACGCAAGGCCGACCTGCTTTATTCCCTCGAGCCGTTTTATAAGAGAATCTCATTCGGAAGGTGTAACGCTATGGCCCCCTGCCCTGGTTCGCTCGAGTATTACCAACATTAACACGGCTACAAAGCAAACTCGTTCGATCTCATCCCAACACACGTGGGGTTTGAATACTGCACAGATTGAATCTTATAATCTTCGAAGGATAATGGTATTATGTTAAGATGCCTCTCGCTGTGAAACTTGCGCTACTGCTTTACATTTAATTGTATTTAGTTACAACCGTCGTGAGGAAATATGCTTCAATTCAATTTCGAGGCATGTATTCTGTCAAATAATATTTATCTAGACTCTAGAGCGTCGGTGGCGAGTTGCGGAGAGGTATAGAAACTGAATCTTGAGGTCCGGGTTCGAATCTGTACGGAATACATACCAATTAGTTTTTCTAACTTATGAACGTATTACATTGCCGACCTTTCTCAAATAGTGAAAGAAAACATCGCAAGGTAACCCGCGTATGCTGAATAAGAAATTCCGATGCGTATGTGAAGTCCACCAATCCGTATTGAGCAAATGTGGTGGACTAACGCCCATACACCCTCCCTGAGGGACCTGTGCCCTGCAGTGGGACGTATACAGGGTGTAAGGAGGAGGAGCATCCTTTTAAACTAACAGTCTATAACAGCTATGCTATATTTTTCATTACAACCTGTATAGGCTGATGAATATATCTATTAAGGAAGTAGCGAGGCATTCCCAATACGAGCATTCTCTTATTGCTATAAGGGAAGTCCTCAAATTTATATGTAATAAGTTTTGAGTGAAATAAATTATTATTATTATTGTATCTCTAACGGTATTTCACGGGCCGTACCCCGGACCTTTGGAAGGCTTGCGTGGGGACACAGGTCCAACACGTAGAGGCCCCTTTGAGACACTTTTATCTAAATGAGATGGGATGCACCAACCGTGGTCTATCTCTGAATGCGTTATGGAAACGTACCAGAAGACATGCCACGTTTAGTGCAGAGACTATTGTAGAAAGGACAAAAACTACTCGGGTTATGGGGGTGAACTGGGTGGGCTGGGAAATCTGGGTTATTGCGGAGAGACTCGGGACGCCTGCCGTAACAAATGTCTCTAGTTTGTTGAAATGACAGGCGGTGACTTGCCAACCCATTTGATGGGCCCCCCAAAAAACGCCGCTCGCAAGGAGCGAGAAGGCGGCAACATCTACTGAGCGGCTAAGGTTGTAGAGAGGTGAGTCTGCGGGCGCCGGTTCCCGGTGCTAAGCGCACCAGTCAGCAGGTCCCGGCGATATGACATTTTACACTTCCAACCTGGAGCATAGGTTCTGCTCTTGCAACTCCACTCCTGGCCGGCCGGTTAAGGCAAGACAGGAGGCGAGGGCCAAATCAATCCGGGCCCTCTGGAGAATCGGGTCCGTGGTGTCGCCACTCACCAACAGCTCGCCAGAAGCTGCCCTGCGGGCTTATTATTATTATTATTGTATCTCTTACGGTATTTCACGGGCCATAGCCCGGACTTTTGGAAGGCTTGCGTGGGGACACAGGTCCAACACGTAGAGGCCCCTTTGAGACACTTTTATCTAAATGTGAGGGGATGCACCAAGCGTAGTCTATATCCGAATACATTATGCAAATGCACCAGAAGACAAACCACGTTCGGTGCAGAGACTATTGCAGAAAGGATAGAAAATTACTCGGGTTATGGGGGTGAACTGGGTGGACCGGGAAATCTGGATTATTGCGGAGAGACTCGGGACGCCTGCCGTAACAAATGTCTCTAGTTTGTCAAAAATGGCAGACGGTGACTTGCCAACTCATTTAATGGGCCCCCCAAAAACGCCGCTCGCAAGGAGCGACAAGGCGGCAACATCGACTGAGCGGCTAAGGTTGTAGAGAGGTGAGTCTGCGGGCGCCGGTTCCCGGTGCTAAAGCGCACCAGTCAGCAGGTCCCGGCGTTATGACATTTTACACTTCCAACCTGGAGCATAGGTTCTGCTCTTGCAACTCCACTCCTGGCCAGCCGGTTACGGCAAGACAGGAGGTGAGGGCCAAATCAATCCGGGCCCTCTGGAGAATCGGGTCCGTGGTGTCGCCACTCACCATCAGCTCGCCACAAGCTGCCTTTATTATTATTAAGTTTCGTCAGGCTCCTCTATCAAACTGTTTACATTTTGCACTGAAAGTGAAATGTACCACATTTCGAAAAATGTATTGTAATTTATTATATATATCCCTAATTTTTCCCTTGGGGTATCCCCTATGTAAATTATTCCTGGTCGTAAACAGTGTTCATGCTTACAATTTGTGGTGAAACTGTTACAATTGATTGACTCGAAAATTTCAGACATTCACAATTTGTCGATGTAACCTATAAAAAGTCTCTTTTTGCATTCTTCAATAAACATTTTACGTCGAATATAGCAAAAAATAATAAAATCTTCGGAGTGTCGCTAATGTTTCTACTATACGCGCCTTAAGATTGTACTTCCCTTCATGTAAGATAATCGAAGAAGCTATCTCTCAGATTATTATCTCGCTCAACTTAATACTCTCCTAGTTAAATATTCATCATACAAGAGTGAGGGAGCAGGAAATAACTTCAAATTGTTTCTTTCACTTACTTACGAAGTTCCGTGAATTGAAAAATAAACGTACTCGAGAGTAGAGTCATGTAAGGGTATATCTGCATTTGTGAAGTTAATTACAAATTGTAAATGGTTCTGTGAAACTCCTTTTCTTGATATAAAAGACATACTGCCAGTTGCACGTACGTTCATTAAAGTTAATCCTCCATTAAAACTCCTGCTGTCACTTTTGTCTCGTTGACACAGCAAAAGCTAGCAAGAGATTTAATGGAGAATTAACTTTAATGAACGTACGTGCAATTTACCGATACGAGTTTTGTATCTTCTCTAGAGTTTATCCGCGACTTCGTCCGCACAAATTATATACCAGATTTTAAGTCAAATTATAAGGTTCACTACCGACTGTGCTATCGGGCCGTCAAAGTCAATGCAAACAAAGGATACGGTCATTTATGTCACATATTTTGTTACTCGCAAGCTCACTCATCAAACAAAAACCTGCTCTCGTTGACCTAGAATCCTATAATAATGCAATTTAGCAAATGACGGGAGTCGGTGTGCACGAAGTCTCGGGAGAAAGCTACTTACGTTATAAAGTCAAGGTCAAGTTTGAACCTCACAAAGCTTTAGCGCTGATACAGTACGGCTTATGTAATAACTATTACTATAATGCGGCACTATATAACAGTTAGCGCGGCTTGGGCTCCCTAGCCTCAATAAAAGTAAAGCACATCCCGGCCGGCCGCCGCCGCTGCGACGGACCGCTAATAACGTAGGTGTGGGCCCTAACGACCCCCCCGGGGCCCGCGATTGCCCCCCTGAGACACGTCCTTATTTTAATTGCTCGCTTTTACCGACTAGTTCGGGATAGTTTCACTTGTACCTCACCGCTGTAAATCATCCCTGTTGGGACTGGATGTTACGAATATGACCGACTTTGTATTAATAACCTAATGATTTATGTATTAAGGTGGCCTGTTAAGTACCGCCCCGACCCATCTTTACATAATTTTGGGTTCAATAAAATTGTTCTCGAATAGTTAAGGGCGACTTACACCCGTATTCTTAGTTGTTTTATCGACATTTCCTTACTCGAATCGAGATCGTTTTTGACATAATTTGTGTGAAAAAAATATCAGAAACGTCCTTACCTCGAGTGAGGAAGCCTCAAGGAAACAACTTAGAATACAGGTTAGACTAATTTTGCTATCCAAGTAAGTTTTAGTTCAACTCAATTAAATAGTTTTTAGTAGAAATTCAAATTAATATTATGTCATTCCATCTTGAAATCTTGCATAGGTACGTAAGCTATTCATTTGTTATATAATTATACAGGTTGCTTAATAGAAAACAATTGAACAGTATTGGTATACCGGGTAGATATAATTAAAGTAATCCATGCTTACAATTGAATTTCATCAATAATCTTGAAGGTCCTCTTAATATACATACATACATACAATCACGACCATAATCCTCTTCTGAACAGTTAGGATCTTTGCCTCAACTACCAACGAGGCCCAATTTTATTAAGACCTAATAGGTGATTTAGTTTACATTTTTATAACTTGTTTGTTTGCAAACGTGCATAAAATCAGTATCAGTACAATAAGTAATTCCAAGCGGCACTAGAACGGCTGCTATAGGAGCTTATTGAAGTAGTTATCGTAACTATATTATGTTTAGCGGTACTTATCGTCAGCCCCAAGGCAAATAGTTGCCAGACGACTCCCGCTCGCGACAGCTCTCGGAGAGTCGGTACCCGGCCGCGATACTATTATATGTCGACGGTAGGTGACGACGTGGTATTGACATTGCTGATTTAGGAAGTTCCGTCTAAATCACAGAACATTATAAGAGTGGTTAGAAATGCAAAGTAGCGCTTTTGCTTCGGAGACTGCTGTCACCACTTGTCTTCCCGCTCACGCTGCTACAATTACTCATGCCCTCTCGCTTGCACTACGCCGCGCGCCTTATGGTGTTATGCAAATCATTGCATAACCTGTGGCGACACGTTCCACACCTACTTTGCACTTCTAACCCCTCTTATAATGTTCTATGGTCTAAATACATACTCGTATTATTATTTGCAAAGTGTTCTGTCGAATATTAGGTGCCCAGGGTGAACATTGAGACTGGCTGTTAGGCTAAGCTCTGTAGCATATGCAGTCAGAAAAATTTAATTAAACAACTAACTAATATATGACCTGCCAGACTAGTATAGTTCACTTTCATAGTACTCGTATCATGTCCTATGGTATGTTTATCGTGGTCGTGCTCCATACATTGAGATAGTGTTTATTCTAAAGAAACGGGTAATTCGAGCTGTATAATTAGCTTAAGAATTTATATTGTAATAGTTATTAAGTCGGGTTATATTGTAGAGTTTCTGGCCGCATCTTCTCCACAGCGATAACACGTTCCAAAGCGTGGTAGCTTAAAATAAAAATGACGTTTAATAAATGGGCTTCAAGCTCCTGTATTGAATACATTATTTTGACTTTGAATAAGTAATTTAGAATTATATACTATATATAGTAATTTAGAATACCTTTAATACTCATCGTAGAATAAAAACATTTTTGTAATAATTCAATTTTTCGAAAAATTTCGTTTTTCCGACGTTTTCTCGTCACATCTTCCCGTTCATTTGGTCGCTGTCCCCAAGAGATCACAAACTGGATAATGTTGTACTTTTGTACATAAAAAGTAGGCTAAGGATTGTCATGTCATATCATACTGCCCTGCTATATTGACTTATCACAGCCTGCCAGTTTCAAATTAGAGATACATTAAATAAATTACTGTAGGTAGTAAGTACATACTAGTCGTGGCGCCCGGAGGCGGACGCTCGCGGCACTGTGACGTCACGCGGTGCCGCGCGCGCCGCTTTCATTACCGGACTACTCTCACCGGATTAAGGAGTAAGCATTGTGCCCTCACAAAGACACCCCTCCCCCCCTCCTCATCTCCTCCACCCCGCAGCACGTCTCTATGCATGCACTCACTCTTGCCTCATAATTAAATGGGATCACAAGACGTTCGTCTCAGGAAAAAGAATTCTTAAGACATGAGTACACATATAAGATAAGCACACAATTTTAACGAGTATTTTTTTGGGTCAGTGTCTTTGTTACAACTCCACTAGCAATCACTTTTAAACGTTAGGAGTTTAGCAAGATTGATATGCCTGGAGTTTCATGCCACGAAATGCAATGATAAGTGGCCCTAAGTAGGTAACCTTTGTTAGCACCCTCGGAGCAGTTAGATCACGACCCTGGGCTGGACCCAGGGTCGTGGTCTAACTGCTCCGTCCAACTAGTTGGACCACAAGCACGGACTTGAGGCAGTGGCCCCAACCATAAAGTTATTAGAACTGATATGACAATCAATTGAACTGATAAACCACGAGAATAAACAAAGAAACTAAAATAACATAGTAGTACGAGTAGTAGGTCGAAAAGTCGGTAGGTCGGTAGGAACAAAATCTAATTTTCTCCGACTCGTTCAACTCAACGATTAAGTATAACACAGGATTTCAATCTAGAGTTAGCGATTGAACTCATCGATGAACAGAAAGTCAGCAGACTCATCAAATAGAAGGAGTTAATGAGTGTAACCTCTCACCGCCCGCCCGTGCTCCGCGGCCGCTCGCCGCCGCGCCGCCCTGCAGTCACCCGACACCTGCGCTAGTGTTGTACGATACTCGAGTCTTTTATCATTTTTGTAAGACTTGCCTAACGAATAACATCTCGGTTTGAGGTTGTACTGCTGTTTACAGGCTATAAATTATTTATTTAGGACTTTTGGAGTCTTCATTCTTGCAGCTGACTACCTGTATAGGGAACGAAAATTATGGACGTTATGTTTATTAGGGCCTGATTCATCACTTCTAGATAAGTTCTTGGTAGTTTGTATGACAGATCGTTTCACATAGTCCGTGTAAAAGATATATCAAACGATATGTCAGATTAGCTATTGAGAGTTTATTCAAGAGTGGTGAATCTTTAATCTTCGAAACATAATGATAGCGTGGCGAATCTTAATTAAACCATTTAAATGCGATGCGATTGTATCGGGGCGAAGCGGGTTTGGTACCTACTACTAACTTGAAAAAGATTCAGAAACAAACTTTTGACTTAACATGGCATCACGTAATCTTAATAATTAAACGCATTAAAAGATTGAAGTCCTAGACAACCCTAGCTCACGCCACGCCGTCGCGTCGGAGACAAAACGCTCGTCGACAATGAGGCGCGACGCTTCGATAATGTTTTAATTGCTCCGGGATCAATCCCCGACAATGGTCGCCGGATAATGGACCCGCTCTCATTAGCCCGCCCCATTCAGCAAGCGACGAAAAATCACTTAGAGATTGGAATCCGTTCAATTGTGTTGTCACAAACACTAAGCCTCGATTTGCAAATTGTTTGCCTGCTTTGAGAGATTACGCGCCGTCCGCCGCACCGGCATTATTGTGCTGTATTATAAATTATACTTCATCGTTACATCCTCGAGATTTATATTCACTAATGTAGTACACTCTTTATCGTACTAGGCATCGCACAAATTTCAGAGCTAAAAAAGCAAAAACGGAACGCATCCTATCGTACCCCCTGCGCGTCCCCGCGCCCCGCGCCCGAACTGACATTGACTTTTCTTTGTGCGCGGCATCGTCACGTTATTTTTCTTTCCTTCCAGAAATTTTCAGTTTTTTAGCGATAAACCAAGATTATAACATGGGGAAACGTCGAAATAAGGATACTGACGATTATATAAATAAGAAGATTCGACGAATTCGACGATTCGAAGGCTCGAGAGAAAGCTTCGCAGAAAAATTTTTTCGGGCGAAAGCTCTAGTGTTTTGTTTTTTCTTCGTCTGCTTGGTACTGAATAGGCCCCGTTGGCTTCATTTCACTTCGAAAACGAAAATTGATCCAAAGAAATGCTTATGGTACAGTATGATACGTGTTTTTAATACTATGACGAGATCTTAGTTTCACGTTCCGACATGTTTAAGTATTATGGCGAGACCATAGTCTCATGTCTGATTCAGTTTACCTAAACTACCAAATCATTTCATCATACTCATCATGTACGCGGTAGGTACTGTGACGAGATTCGTGAATAAAAATTAAATGCAATCAGAATCACACAGCACTACTCGTGTTCTTAATACTATGACGAGATCATTATAGTTTCACGTTTCGACATGTTTCGGTACTATGGCGAGACCATAGTCTCATGTCGGATTCGGTTTACCTAAACTACCAAATTATTTCATACTCATGTATGCTGTACCTACTGCGAAGAGATTCGAGAATGAATATTAAATGCAATCACACAGCATTACACGTGTTTCTAATACTATGACGAGATCATAGTTTCACGTTTTGACATGTTTCAGTACTATGGCGAGACCATAGTCTCATGTTTAATTCAGTTTACCTACCAACTTAATTCATACAAATGAATGCGTGCAGTCGGTGCTCTGACGAGAATACAGTCAACACTATCTTCGGGCACCGGGCTCACTATTGTGACGTAATCACTATCGGGGTTGCTATAATAACTAAATATAATACTGGGGCGTGATCCCGGCCTTCCCTGAACTATCAAAATGTGGCATGATAAGATCATTTCATACTTACGTATGTAGTACTGTGACGAGATTACAGTCAACACTATCTCCGGGCACCCGTGCTCAGTATTGTGACGTGATTACAATCGATGTTGTTAACTGAACCCTGGTACTTACCGGGACATGTCCCCAGTCTATCCTAGAACTGTATGTAGGGGTCATGAAGAGATCACGACCAACCCTAACTATTCAAACTTCTACATAATGTATCGAGACTCGCAGTCATCAAGGTGTTCATCCTCTGGTCAAGTATGCGGGAGCCCAATGATTGATGGCCCAGATTTAAATGAGGAGAACACGTGCCCATTATGTGCAGTGGGTGGTAGTGCCTGAACAATATCAACCAACATGTGGTGGACAATCAGGCCGCAGAGCCTCTAGTGCCATCTCGGCCTTCGCCCGTCGAACCTTTCTTTTAAATTAAATACCCTCCTCTGATCTCCAGATGGTCACGCCAATACCGGCTGGGTTTTTAGATGCACTAAACAATGCAAAGGGAGAATTGAGGTCTTCGGAACAAAAATGCATCAGGAAATGTCTAAAACCCGGGGATTTATAATATCCCGAGAGGTTGCACAAGGACCAAGAGCGGAGAGGTATCATTTTCTTTTTCTTCTGGCAAAGGCTCCTCAACTGAGTTCCGAGGTAGTCGTATCAGCTGGGTTACTGTGGTCGTCCACAAATCGAGACAAGCACCTGGAAAACGCGCAACAGCAATTAGGATCAGGTATAGCCGGACTCACAACGGTAATATTATCAACACTGGAAGTATGGAACAGATACTATATAAAAGTTATCAGAAATTAATCAAATATTATTGGACTTACATTCTGAAAGCATAGTAATTCGACGCAAGCCTATATCCGTACATTGGACAAGAAGTTCAAGATGTAAAACGAGAGTCTTAGCTGTTCGACGAAGGGTTCGGTGGTATGATCAAAGCTTCATAAAGGTTCTTTCAAATAAGGAAATCAGAGGCCTCATCAATACACAGTCCACCACCTCACCGGTCACAATGCGGAGGCAGCCAGGGGGGCAAGTACCGCTCCACGTCCGACCAGTTACACTGGTAGAAAAGTACTTTACATTAATAATTGAGACTCAAATCCAGACGATTCTCTCTGTGACAGACGAAGATTCTGTCGTCGTGCAAATAATAGCCTTCTAGCCAACAAGATTTAGCTTGTTCCAAAATGTTTTTTCATATCAAGAAAGATCCAACCTGAATATTGTCATTTCTAAGCTACTATACATAGGTGCAGTAGTGTGTTGATAATGATACTCCAAATCAATTTATGCCAAATATGTTCCTTACTGCCACAAGTGACGGTACTTATATTTGTTTATTTTCAGCCATAATAATTTTAATTAATTAATTCTTTTTTCTCACTCTAAGATACAGATATCAGACAACTAATACATTTAGTTGTAATGTCTGATTGACTGAGGATGCATATTTATTTTTGGCAACCATGCATGATGGCATTTTATAAGGATTTTATAAGGTTTTTTTTTTTTTTAAAGTTTAAGTTTGAGAACCATGCCTATGAATATTACTATGACTATGAATTCCAGTGCCTATAATTTTGGACTTTGCACGGCACTATTATGTTTTCACAAAACTGCTTAAACTTGTCGTTTGATTTCGCCTTATTCATTTAGACAGCTTTTTATGTGAGGTGTTATACACATCATGATTATGTATTATTGTGTTCATGCATGTACTGGAATTAGTCTCTTATATAATTAAACCTTGGTTTTTTCTTTTGCGATAAATCATGCAGGGTCTTTTGGAGTCAAGTGAAACTAGCGACAGGCTAAACGCCTTTAGCATGACTATGCGCCTACCACTTATTAAACGTCAGAAAACTATTAACCTAGTCGATGATTTATTGGAAAAGACCTACATGCCTATTCGAAATTTCCGCCCAAGTCTTGGGCTTACTGACCTCGGATTGTCCGGATGTGCCATAATGGGTGTATACAGAACACCTGGAAAGCGACGGGTTCTTTTGACTATGACTATGATGCTATCGTGTTTTTTCTGGGTTGTATATACTTACCTAAGATATGCTATGCTGGGAACAGCTATATGAGTCACATTAACTACTTAGAGCGTAATGCTACATTCTTTACAAAAAAAAAAAAAAAACAATGGTCTGACATAGAAATACTGCTGCGGACTGACAACAATCTCAGGTATTATTAGGATGGGTGGAATCCAACATAGTTATCTTAACGATGTAACAAGGGACACCTGGGAATGGTGTGAGAAAAGCAGGATTACAATTTTTGCTAAATAACTCATTTGGATAGGTCATTTAACCTTATCATTTCCAGTCTAAAGATGGGTAAGCACCGAGGCGGATAAGCAATCTAGAGGCACCGACATTATGGATATTGTAAAAAATTTTGGGAAACCAACTACAATATTATATATTTTGTATCAAGACGAAATGCCAAGTGTGATAAATGCATAGCCGGGAAACGGGATGGTCCTGTTTTCAATGTTGATGAATTCACGATAAACTGTAGCCAGTCTTTATTTCTTACTCACCCGTTCTGAAATGCCTACATAACATTTTAGAAGAGAAGGCCTCGGGGATTATGGTAGTACCATACTGGCTTAGCCCCGCCAGCCGCTTAGCCGTACCCTCTCTTCAAGGCTCTGTCATGAAGAGATGATTCCAGGATGCCTCATACATACATAACTCTCGATCATAATCCCTTTTCGGGGTGGTCAGGAGTGTGGCTGCAACTACCGACTGTCTTGCATGCAGTTCTAGCAAGCTTACCTTTAGCATAGCGGTTAATGATAATAGAGGTAATAATCTCGTCATTGTCGCCAAGCTCTCTTCGGTAATATGATGTGGTCCTGAGAAAACGGGGGCTGGCCTGCCATAATAAGAGTAGGTACTGACTTTCTATGTTAAGAAGTACACATTGTCTATAGTGGGAGATACTCCACCGTCAACGCGTCTCATTCGGATCTAGCATTAATATTCGGTATGTTTTGATCATAAATCTTTAGAGGTATGTTCAACTTTGTTTTTCGAAATATTGATCATCGTGGGACTCAAATGAGCTGATTAAGAATAGGTCATAACCACCTTTTGTTGACAACCTGCCGATGGATGAAACGGACAATGGTTCAATGCGTTATAGATACGGAGTTTTTCTCCGCTCACCGTAATGGAGTCTCTGTGGAGCTAATTAAGAAATGTGCTGGATGGTCAGGTAGCTCTCATGTGTTTGCCAAACTCTAGAATCGGCCAACTTTTACCGGTGATGAGGAGAATACCTTTACTGAAGCAGTCTTTGACTGTTTTTAAATATTCATATTTCATATTTTGAATTATCCTGATAGGTATATGTTACCTAGTCCGTTACCAGATTGATAGATTGACAATTATTAAGCGGGATCTTGTTAAAGCCTATATTAACAAATTTTAGTTTTTTCCTTTGTAATTGTTAGGTTATTTCAATTTCACAAGGCGCTAAACATCTACATTAGTGAATATAAATCTCGAGGATGTAACGATGAAGTATAATTGATGGTTAAACAAACTTACCTGTGTGAAGTTTGACCATAATTATATGAGTCGTTACATCCGAAGGGATTTATAACCCCCCCAATACCCGGATTGCTTGATGTATCAATGAAAATTACCCAGAATATTGTGAAATTGAATGGAAATTGCTCTAAAAAGAATGTCAGTTCGGGCGCGGGGCGCGGGGACGCGCAGGGGGTACGATAGGATGCGTTCCGTTTTTGCTTTTTTAGCTCTGAAATTTGTGCGATGCCTAGTACGATAAAGAGTGTACTACATTAGTGAATATAAATCTCGAGGATGTAACGACTCATATAATTATGGTCAAACTTCACACAGGTAAGTTTGTTTAACCATCAATTAAACACTAATCACTAAAAGCTTAACTTGCTGAACTGGGACTCTGTGTTCCTTTCTTGTGTACTTGCCTACTTGTTGCTTATAGTATTCATAAAATGTTTGATTCCTTATTAATATTTGAGTAGAAATTATTTGGTGGACAGGTTGTGTTGCTTAAAGTAGGTAATATAACTTACTAGGTATTTAGAAGCGTAGGCCACGATACAATCTTGTTATCTACCTATTCCTCATTATTGTTTCTATTGTTGTAGCTTTGCACGACTGACATTAGTTCTATGATCGAGTAAATTAATAATTTACAAACTGAGTGAATTGTTCAAGTAGGTTAGAGCAAACTAATTAATTAATAAATTTTTTGTATGTTGGTCATTATAAGTTCGGATGGAATGTGAAAATCAATCACTACTGACTTTTCCGTGAAGGAAACCATCTTTAGAAACTTACGTGCTTTAATTTAGAGGCGTGCGTTTTGCCCACTGTCCACAAAGGGCCCATTATCTGTCATCTGGTCTCCATTACAATCAGTAGCCCTCCAGCAAGTGCTGTAAAGGGATTAGAGGTGTAAAGAGGCTCGCAGAGGACCCCCCGCCCCCGCGCCCCCCGCGCCCCCGCGCCGCTCGGCCGGGCCATAACCCCCAGCAGCCCTGACATAACGCGCCGGCTGAGCGTTATGTTATGACGGTCGTAGCGACCACTCACCGCCCGCGTGTCGCGCTGACTCTGAGGCCCATTGTTTCACTTACACTGCTTATTTTCACCCACAGACAACTATAATCCTTGTTATTGCTAGCAATTGAACGAGGTTTTCATTATTGTGAATCTTTCTACTTAATAATAAAAATAGTTGAGTTTAATTTTTGTTTGTCTAGCTTTTTTCATACGAAATCATGGCTCCTGCTCTAATACAGATTGAAGGCTACGCTCATCGGTAAAATTTATTATACAACGTGTTAATAAATAAGCGCAAAACCTCATACACCCCAACTGATTTATTACGAAATAATTACATTGAAACAATAATTTCATTATTTCATTAATTAAAATTCAAAGTTACTTACATTTTAAATTTTTATGCAAAAATGATTTGTTATTATTTCAGCAGTAAATGAAAGCGCTAGAGTGCTCATTGAAACATTTTTAGAATCTTGTTTTGATAGTAAGTAGGGTTAGTGTGCCTGTGCGGTGGGTTGGCATCGAGTTCAGAATATTATAAATTATTCCAACAAATTATTTAATATTTTGAAATATGTAACCTACGTTGAAACCTTGATAATTCGATTCTGATCTTGATTCTAAACAAACTACTATTTACGAGTAGTTTTGTGTTAATTCATTAACACGTTGTATATATACGTATGTAACTAACAACCATAATCCCTTTCGGGGTGGTCAGAGGCTTTGCTACAATTACCAACTTTTGTTGTAGCAAGGCTCACTTTTAGCATATTGTAGGTTGGAATAGCACATTGGAATGGCATGTCAAGTTTTAGTAGGGGGCTAGCTTTTTGCCATCTCACACTTATTTTTAGCATAATGTCAACCGGTAATAGGCCTGCTTTTCGCCCACAAAAACCTTACAATGACAAACCTAATCCCGTAGTCACATTGTATGATACCTACGGAAAGAAATGGGATAGTATATTCTAAGCCGAAACAATACAATCTACACATGTATGGGTAAATAAATGAATAATTTGCGTATCTAGCGACGTGGCTCGGCGCGGCGTGGCGCGACGTGGCGTGGCGCGGCGGAGATGTTAATCCGAGGCGTGTTAGTTAGTATGCAGCGTGTAGCCGCCTTTAAATGGAGACGTATGCCTCCGCACGGTTTTATGAATCAAGTCTATGTGACAGGTTATTGCCTGCCGTTTAATTAAGCTGGTGGTTTTGCCTCGGTTGCCTCGCTCGCCTCGCCTACGACTACTGATTTACGTTCCTTCGATGTTGTCGCAGATACAGTTAAACAAACTAATGCAATTTGAGTCTGCACTTTGCATACACCCGTACATTTATAAGCTACATATTATTTTGTTGCTCGTTCAGATTTTGATTACTGTTAGTTGGTTTTCGGAGGGTTGTTAGTAAAATTTAGGTTAATTGATGTATCCGGCTAAATGCCCGCGACTTCGTCTGTATGTAGGTATTAGAAGTTAATCATCATCACCCTGTATACAAAGTCTTTCTTAAGGCGCTCCTCATAGGTAAACGCAGGGCCGGGGTCATATTTTCCTGATTTTTAGAAGCTATCTTTTCGTTATTTTAAAGACATACAAATTAATGACAAATTTAGGGATTATCTTCAAAATCTCGGCTTTATTTGCTATGAAGCATATTTCTTATTTTTCTATAAAATACATACGAAACCTGTGTTCAAAAAAGCCTAAATATTGGAAAAAATCTGTATTATGTGTATCTACTTTATAAGTTGAAGTCATTTTTACTTGAGACACACACCATTGTGTAGACAATATTAAGATCTAAAAATGCTGTGAAGTATATTTTTTTAAGACCAACATTTAATGAGCTAAATTATTATTTTCGAATTTGATTTTCTTGGATTAGAAGGCACCATAGTGACATAATGAAGTACAAGCCAGTCAAAAATAGGTAACTATCATGACGTAGTTTAGTATAGGTTGGCTCTGAAAGGGTCAAGGTCATTCGGTCAGGGAAATCTCTTAACATGCTGTAACGGTAAGGACCCTAATGGCCCACTGCAAAGCATAATGACCCTTCAAATTTACGTAGTATAGATACGAAGAAACGCCCAATTATTTGGGCGTTCGTCCATCTCGCCGAATGCGAATAGGTAGACTTCCTTCTTTCCTTCACCGTTTGAAAGCTGTTAGTACTATGTGTACCATTACTTAGAGAAACTAATTGTTGCATGGCAGGTCGTCCATGCAGATTCGAACCCTCATGACTGAGTGTCCATACCTCACCACGACGCGCCACCGACGCGACGCTATTAGAAGTGAATGTAGGTCACAGTCCGTAGATAATGCATGTTGTTCAGGTGAGAACTCTGCCGCCCCCCGAGACAACAGATCGGTCACTCGCGTGATAGATCTGACTCATTAATATCAGATGATATCATGTGCGGCGCTCGGGCGCGGGGCTCCCACCGACCGCCTGCACTACATAACAACGAGCTGCTAACTTTACTGTGAGCTTCATTTACTGACCAAGCAGTATCGATAGTAACCACATAGTAACCGACTAACGTTGTGAGTAATAGAAGTAAATGAATTCAGTAAAAGATAACAAAATAACTATGGAGATTATGCATCATTCGATCATGATTCTGAAAGTGTGAGATTCAAAAATAGTACTTCTGTAATGATATTGGATTATTTCTCAAGCATGCGAAGACATTAACGATTGACATTGTAATAATTATTTTCTTATTTTATAATTACTTCTTGTTAATATTACTGAGCCTCTTCAGGGTTCATGTACCCACTTTAGCTACTAAGTAACACTGATGCTGTAATTGAACATAAATGCAAACGAATGAATATGAATATGCAGGATATGTTCGATCCAATATCACGTAAGAACTTGACGCAACTAAGAAAATTTCTGTTTGATGGTTATATTGTGGTTGCTTGCTTATCGTGTCGATTTCAAATTCTTAACAAAGTCGCTTAATAGTACCTTGCCAGAAATGGGCAACCGATACTGCACCGTCGCTAGTGGTCATGAGCGTGCAGGTTTTAGGGCACGCAGGGCACGATATGAGATGGGCCATCGTTTGTGGACAAGCAACTCACATTTTGCGCATCCGAGAATCCCCACCTGACCATATTGTCCTTACTGCGATATAATGGTGCGACTATGTCATGTGAGGTAGTACAGCAATAAATTCGTGGGCGCTAGTTAGTGCGATATTCATATTGTGACGTGTGTGCCTCATGCCTCGTTCAAACTGCAGTCTAGTGCAGCGCCGGTGCTAGTGGCTGTCTGGTTTACTTACCGCTGTTACCCGCTAGGTGGTAATTTCATTTACGTACTGGGAACTCAGCTTATTTGGAATTTACGTCGTACATTAGCGGAGGCGTGTCCTCGAGGAGCTTATTCATTGCGAGACCTTTTTGCGACCCTCGCGGCTATGAATATGAGAAGTAAATCGGCTTGTCTTTCCCGATCTTTCGAGTTTTATTTTCATTTTGTATAGCGGCTGTATTCATCGCCAACAATAAATTGTAAGGAAGGGGAGAGTATCGAAGGCTCTGGAGGGTTCCAATAATACGTAGGTACTTGTAGCTTACTTACATAAATCGTTCGCAGGCAATCTTTTATATCGGCGGAGAGGAGACTCATCGAAGGGCCATTAAGTTTATATATTACTAGAGTTTACCCGCGACTTCGTCCGCACAAATTACATACGAGATTTTAAGTCAAATTATAAGCTTACAAATAAGCACGTATCCAGGCTCTGGGTTCGGGGGGGGGGGGGGACATTCATTTTCGGGAGGGGGGGATTTTCATTAAAAAACGATGACAAAATAATTATAGCTGTAATCACTTGTCCATACAAATATTCGGATTTCCCACCAATCCCTCCCCCCTCCCCCTTGGATAGGTACGTGCTTGCTTTCAAACAAAAAAGTTTCATTAAAATTGTTTCAGTAGTTTTTGCGTGATGCTCGAACAAACAAACAAACAAAAAAACAGACAGACAAATAATATAAAATTTGTGTTTTGCAGTCAGGGAAAATCTTCAGGGAAATATCTTCCATGTACAGACACACTTCTTTTAGTGATTTATAATAGTTAAGATTTACGATTATTTTATATTATACTATAGTTTAGATTAGATTATATTCTATGCTAGATCCGTGTCAGGTGTCGTGTGGGACGCCGACACGCGACGCAAATAAATAAACGTATTAATGAGGAGTTCCGTAGGTACGGTTCCGAGCCCCAATTATACATCAAAATAACAAATTGCCGTCCGCAGTGAAATCCCACGAAATTTATAAATCAAAAGTGAACTTTGAAAGCGCTTTCATGAATTTTATTGCTTTGCGAAGTGAAATTACAAGGCGATGGAGAACATTTGATTAGAATTAATGTTTGTTGTAGGAATTCAACAAATATTATAATTTATGTAAAGAAACCTACATACATACATAAAACCATGACCGTAATCCCAAAAACCTGATGTAAATAAACCTTTTAATACAAAATGGATTATATTAACTCACTGCACAAATAATTTTGAACTGTACACTGTTATAATAATAATCATTTATTTCAGACCATACTAAATCCATTTGTGTTATGTATTCTCATCAGGTTTTGGGATGATTATAAACCTTGTAAAAACTAACCTTATGAGCATGCAGTAGTGACATTAGACAATAATGAATGAAATAATGTTTAGTATAACATCAATGACCATTTGACATGTTATTACATTAAAAAATATATGTAGATAAGCTAAAAGTTAACAAACTTTTTATTGTCATTTGGCTATAGTGGAAACCCCACAACCCCAAACGTCACACTCTTCCGCAAGGTAGACTTATGCCCAGCAGCGGGACGTATAAAGGTCGATGTTGAATTGTAGAAATGTTTCTGACTAGCTGGTAAGGCATCCTGAAAAGTACCATACTCTGTCTGTCTTTACGACTCATTAGAGCTGCATATGAGTGGTGATTAGTTAAACTGTTCTGCGTCAAAATGCATAAAACAAATTAACTTTCGCAATTATACCAATAACTTTTCTTAAAGAAGTGAAGCAATTACGTACAGTTCTTGAAAATTATCAGTAGAGTTCAATTTGGCGTGAACTCACAACCACGTGCCACGCTGGGTTCTCATCAATTCGACTGGTGCTTAAATAAGAGTTTAGCAGCAATATCCTCAATCTTCACTCCAGTTCCGGACACGAAGGGGATGGAGGGGCAGAGGGAGGGGCAAGCGGATCTCAGATTTGTCTCGCGCAATCACTTTATGTAAATGAGTCCTCCGGAACAATTGCTTATATCATACCACTTTGCGTTTATATGTCGCATATTGTACGGCCATTTTGTTTGTAAAAGGCGGAGCATTGTGATTGTGGTCTGTTCTATGAATAAGTTAAATTAACGATGTCAGGCGTAAGGGCCGCGCGGCCGTGCGGAACCGGTCAGAAGTACCAGGACGTAAGAAGTTAATAGAAGGTTTGTGTGAAATCACGCGCGTCGTCCGGCTCGATTGATACATTATCCGTCTCCTCGGAAGGGTCCGGTTATTGCGAATACCGTCCGCGTTCCGACCGGCCGGCGACCTGACATGCTCACACATCTAACAGATATCTTACAATCTCTGTATAATATAATCCCTTAGCTGTTTTTGTTTTATTGCGATAGAGAAAATGCTTTTATGTTAATAGGAAGATTACAATTTTTCTGCTTTAACAATATTCTTGCGA
The DNA here is from genome assembly GCA_963924505.1 of Agonopterix alstromeriana. Classification (NCBI taxonomy): domain Eukaryota; kingdom Metazoa; phylum Arthropoda; class Insecta; order Lepidoptera; family Depressariidae; genus Agonopterix; species Agonopterix alstromeriana. Next base: position 19,545,505 of record OZ004667.1, read on the forward strand.
CATAACTGGATGTCAAATAACATTTGGTTTTCTGCTGTGGTATCGTAGTGCTTAAATTAACAGGAAAACATTATTTAATTATACAATACTTGTAAGTACGCAACAAAATCTCTCGACTGTTTTAGTAACTTTACATAAGTTAATTTATTTAGTTGAAATAGTAGTTTGATATTAGATCCTCGCTAACATTTAATTAAATGTTTTATTGCCAGGTTTTATTTAGTAGATGTAGTAGACGTACCTACAAAGAGTGTATGTCGTAATGTATGGCACATGACTCCGGCGTTCGAGTTGAAAATAATACCAATAAATCGAATTGACACTGTAGTAGTACTCCACTAATGTTTTCTATAAAAGATCATATCAAAAAATCATGGGGCACTGTATACGTTATTATAATAAGATACCAGAGAATATTCTAAATTTGACAGACATAAAGTTTAAGTCGCATGTTAAACAAGTCCTCGGTAAAAAAGGTTACTATAAACTCGATAATTATGTGAATTACCAAAATGTCTGGTCTTGACAATGTTACACTATGTAATTTAATATTGTATTTTGTAAGTGTACTCTGTATATTTTGTGTTTTTTTGAAAAGATGTGTGTTTTAGAGTTTCTGGCCGCATCTTCTCTACGACAGAACACCTTCCGTCGCGGTGGTAGAGTCAAAAATGACGTCAGAAAGCAATCCATGTGATATTATTTAAATAAAACATTTTGAGTTTAGTTTGAGCCCGTTGCTTTACATCACAGATTCTTTACAATACCGAACTCAATTATGCCTCAAATCTATAAATAATAAAACGTTTTATCAAAAAGACAATGAATAAAGAATATGAATTATAATCAAAGATTATAATGCTTAGAGTAAGATCAGGAAGCGCTCGCTTAACAAGGGGGCGCCCTCTTACCATTCCGCTCATAACTACACTTTCGTTCAGCGTTACATTCCGACGCACGTTTCGGCATACAAATGAATCCATTCGTAATTCACTTCCGTTCATTTCGTTAACCATTCTAAACGGGTTCTTTAATTTTTTCCTCACCCTACTTTGAGCTCGTTTTTTTAACCGGAGACGAGAAAAAAATAAAGATTCTTTTCTTTTTATTAAACGTTGTGAAAGTGTTACGAGTGAGAGGTACACGGGCCGGCGATAAAAGTATGAGTCGGTTCGATAGTGGTCATAAAATGTAACGATAAAGTGCGGTGTAGTCACGTCCCGTCCCGGGTCGCGGCCGCCGCGCCGCCGGCCGGGTGCGGGACACATGTGTCCGCGGGCGGGACGACCGGGACATGTGCGGGACACCCCGGTCGCCCGGACACTATATCCTATACCTTATACATTATTTATTAGTGATTCATAATTTATCGAGAGGTGTGGAGGATGGGCATCTGTAGATCGTCTTGTTAACTAGTAGGAGCAGCTGGCCTTGAGGCCATTATACTGTTATATTTATACAGTTTTATAGGTTTTGTAAAACTATATACATTCATAAAGTCACGACTATAATCCATATTGGGGTTGTCGGAAGCTGCCTGATACGAGGTAAGATGACTTGATGATGACCCCGTGTGAATGGTTCGATATGACCACCAACCACTACACGGTTCTGTGCTGCAATATTCAGGGTCCGAATAACACTAATGATAGCCAATCTCGGCACCACAAGAAGTTGTAGCAACATGCTTACTTTCAACATTTTGAAAGTGAGACTGGAAGTATTCTTAACATTATTATTCATCTCTTGAAGAAATCTACATGTTTCTATTTTGAGGCGTGCATTGTGTACACTGTTAATTGAAGTTAGCGAGTAGAGTCTAGATACTGCATGTGAAATCTGCATATTCTTATTATAATTATGTATCGTTGTTCTACTCACATAATACAAGTCCACGCTAGATTCTGGTACTTTCAGGGCCTGTTTCACCACTTCCGAATAAGTTCTTGTTAGCGTATCCGACAGCTCATTTGACATATTCTTTATACAAAATATGTCATATGAGCTGTCGAATAAGCTAACAAGAACTTATCCAGAAGTGGTGAAACAGGCTCTAAATGTGACTAGATAATTTGTGTGACAATGTCCAAGATATTTATTAATTTATTTCCAGACGTGGAACTCGCTGAAAAGGCAGTTTATAAATTTTCTGATTGTCTCTTCTTCTGAAAAAGAAGATCTTAAACAAGTAAGTGATGCGACTTGCAGATTATAAATTATTCATATCGCTAACAAACAGTCAATTAGAAGTGAGGTCCACTCCACTCTAAATGCGCTCTGCACAATAAATGCGCAGTGGAGCGAGTTCTGCTTGTAAACAGAACATGCATTAGTTTGGACAAGACGCTAGAGCATATATTATGTGAGAAATGCACCGATGCACCGATCAAACAGTAGCGTCCAGGTTCAACTGAAATAAATAAGACATGACAATGACATTTGATTAGTCAAGTTTACGTTATACTTCTATCATATTCTAAAACAATCGTAAGCTTGACATTGACACTGGTCAAACAAGAGATAGGTACAGCAACGCAATAGAGAGTTGTATATTTCTGAACTAAGCGCAAAAATCGTCACATCCTTAAATTCGTCGTTGAAACATCGGCGAGTTGACAATTCGGTATTCTCTATGATTATGTCATGTGTCAAACTCATATAAACATTTCCACGATCTGAAGGATGCAAGAAGGATGTTACATTTTTGAGCTCGTTGATGTTTTTGACAGCGATGTGACTGTTTGTGAATTGCACTTCAGGTTGCCAGTATAAATGGGACAGGCTACTCTAAATGCAACGAATTGTGTTAATCGCTATGATGGAGCTGAGTTACACGTCAGTACTGCTTGACTAGTGTATTGAGTTTAAGCTGTCCATTTGCAGTACTGGTAGTAACCTCATAATATTACACACAGTCACACACGTATGTGTTTATTTACAAACAAACTTATAAATCATAAATTCGTCTTATGGCGAGTGAAGCTACTCTTAGTTACTAACTTGTCCGTTAGTATCAAAGTAGCACAGAGTACAGTCAACATCAGATACATCGAAGCATACAAGGTGTTCAAATACTTCTGAACAGCTAATTTTCAATAATTTCTATTCAAAATTGATTTTTTTTCCTCAACTGCTCAGACGTTTATTTATACGATAAATATCGAAAAAATAACTATTCAGATATTTTTAATTTATATTATGTGTAAAGAAATGATTGTAAATATATAATTAGTTAAAGTGTTACCTATACGTTGTATAAAGTTTAAAAGATTGATAATAAGTAGCTCTACTACTTAGAAATATTTGACTACCATGTTTGCTATGATATATCTGAAGGCGATCGTACTATAATACTGCGTAAAGTAGTAGGGGTAGTGAGTATAGTAGCAGTTAATAAGAGGCATCTAGATGTAATAACTTGTGACGTCACACGCGTTCTTCCCCTTCCCTCTCCCCTCGCTCGTCGTCATCGTCGCACTAATTACTAAACTTATACAAATTTACTGAAGTTGAGACAATAATTTTGAGCACGCAAGTGAAGCTACTTACACATATACTTCAGAATCTTAGACGATATAACTAGGGGCCAGCTTTGCAGTAGCATTTCCCCTCTACCACGTTACAAGATCAATTGATCATGTGCATTCAATTTTATACCTTATCACTAAACGAGACAGCCTATAACTGCGGAACAATAACTTCAAAGCAGTCGTGTTCGGGGACCACACGAGACTATTTTTAACAACCAAAATTCTAACCTAAAGTAATTGAATAAAATCCAAAGTTGCGGATTTCATGCTACCTCGTCCCCCACAAAAAGTGGCAGAAAATTTTGTATTGCTACGCCGTAGCGCGTAGTAAATCGTAGCCACACGTAGCACTATCTTAATAAGCTAGTATTCCTCGACGTTTAATACAGGGTGTAAGGGAGAGCCTTCCATTTTCTGAAATGGTGAACTCAGACCACCAAACTTAACAACTTTCACTATAGATCCTACCTCAGGAAACGCGAAAACAAATCAGCTATGTACAAAACTGTTGTACCTACCCGACTCAAATGTATGAAAGAGCTGTCCCCACAGGCCGTACACCCTATTCAGTAAGTTACGTTTTCAATCTAGAACTAATTGTTGTCGTTTGTAAGTAAATCGTTCGTTGCGATAGCCATCAATCGCCTTACAAAAAGTCTAAACATTTATCGCCTCTGAAATTTTCTAGGAATCGATGGTTGCGGTCACATTTAATTCAAACTACCTACTATTGACTTGGTTTATAGATTTTTAATTTAAAGTCATACTGTCAATTTTATAAAACAAATTATTTCGTCATCACTATGCATTAATTATGCTCATTTAAAGAAAAAAAAGAAATTACATATATATAAAAGTAGGTACAAACATAGTTGTATGACATACCTGCACATACTTCAACCCACGTCCACAAACCCCATTAAATTGGGCTTTACTAAAACAACCAACTATCCTCCGAAGCATGCTATTTGATTATAAGCGTGACTAATTTTAGCGTATGGATATCGGTATCGCATATCAATATTTAAAAATTATAGATATACGTTTCTATGGCAGCTAATGCTGTCCTCTTAAAAGTATTTACGCGATTACCTCCCCCCCCCCTTCCCTCACTAAGCCTCCTCTTCCCCCGCCGCCGCTTGTGTGAGTGTGAGCCGCCACCGCGCCGCGCACCGCTAATCCCTCAAATCATTTCAACCCGAACAAACGGATTTGCGCGAACCTTGTTCATGGAAATGAACTAAACATTAGTTCATTTAATTTAATTAGTTGCTGTTTAATTATCGACATGTTGAATAGTCGAATTTAATGATTTTGTACTAAGTTCATGTTCATTAACACGGATTTTATTTACATAGGTATAATTATCTCTTTCGTCATAAACTTTGCTATAACTAACAAAAACTATATATTTCAAGGTTTTAGGAAAATTACGCATTGAATGTTGATATGGGGCTAGTCTTTTAGCAAAACATTACACAAATAACCTTTTTCCCATAGTTGCATCTCGTAAGAGCGTAGGCTTATATTCTTGGTCCGGGTTGGAGTCCGCACGGAGGACATGCCGTGTACCAATGAGTTTTTCGAACTTACGTAGACAACACATACTTAAACTCATGACCGTAATCCCTTTCGGTGTAGTCAGAAACAGCTACAACCACCAACATTCTGTTTACGAATGGAGTTGTAGCAATGCTCACATTTAGCAATTCAAGTTTCACGATGGAATAACGTGTTAAGTGGTGAGAGGTGGCTAAGCTTTTGCTCACATAAACTCTGCATAAGAAACCTTTATTCCCTTAGAACCGCTCTTCCTTCATTTTCGAACCTGTCTACCCTCAGAAACACGGTGAATAGTATCAATTGCTTTCAATCGGTGAAGGAAATCATCGTAAAGAAACCTGAAATACGCTGAAATAACATTCTGATGTATATGTGAAGTTCACCAATCCGCATTTATTATGACCTGAGGCCTGCGGCCGTGCAAAATAGACCAATAATGTCTTAAGCTTGACAATTAATATCGCATAATTTACAATATAATAAGGTTACAAAATCTCTCTAACACGCTAGTCAGTCTGCATCTTCATGATATATAACCCTTATTAATGATATCACCGGACCGAGCGGGACCGGCCGCCGCACGACACCAGATAATTCATTTAAATGACAGGCGGCAGTAAACACGGCTCGAATGGACAAAAATAACCGTTTCCTTTTACTATGAAATGCGCAAAAAGGTTCATCGCGACCTCTCTTAATTACGCGTTTTCATTTGAACACACGATTTGAGAGTTTTTGAGGATAACGCTTTGTTTAACTATGCGTGATGGTGACCCGGCCCAGTCTTATAAATATGAACATTTTTACAACCCTCATATATGTATAGTATAGTAGGTATAGTATACATAACTGTTAAAGTAATTTACGAGATCAAGTATTTTAAAATCAATACTACAATATACATGCGGCCATCAACTGCCCTTTTTATATCTCTTTGTTATTTCACAATAAACTTGTAGTAAAATTGGGTTATCTAAAAACGATTCTATGACATAAAGCCCTTAAATATTTGTTTGTAATATGTATAGATATCTGATACTCAAGGCATATAGTCGTGAAAAAAATAACCTTATACTGTAACTAGCTGTTGCCCACGACTCCGTCTGCGTAGATTTTAAAAAAAGTATCCTATGTATTAATTCAGATCCTATTCTATCTGTGTCCCAAATTTCATTAAAATTCATTCAGTAGCTTTTACCTGAAAGAGTAAAAAACATCCATCCATACTTAATTTTTTTTTTATAATTTTAGTAGGATGGTAACACAAAATATCAAAACTAATTGTTTTAAAATTAACCTGATAACCTTATGTTCTTTGTCAATCAGCGCTAACCACTGAGCCACAGTAATAGTTATAGCGACTGAAGGCAGCGAATAAGCCAAGTACTAATGTAAATTCTTTATTAAGACTTAATTAAATGAGAAATCCTCGTAAAAAACAGCGTCGGCTTTCATAAATACTCCTCTTTGCGTTTGTATAAAAGTAAATGCTCTTTTCATTAACGCTGTGTTCGTACGACGCAAAGTACGTACTGTCATCCACGCGGTTAGATGTGCTTATTTTACTACATTAAGATCTGTTCATTTCTGAGGTAATTAATTTATAGTACAGTCACAGCTCTTACAAACGGCCTACTGTAAAAAGGTAAGTATTACATCAAATGAAACCGAGACAACACAAATTAGTCCCTACGGAGCTCTGCGTAGGTATCAGAGTCCCGCGCGCTCACTAATAATAAAGCGCGAAAGATAAATGGAATCATTCAACCGTCATTACGTCGGTGCTCTAATGTCATCCGGCAAGAGACTCTGTTCGAGGAAATATGATTCTTAGAAAGCTGGAGACAGAGTTGAGAGTGCGGTGAGGTATGAAGCAGCCGGGTCGTCAGTAGCTGACCGCTACCTGTCGGGCCCAGAACAAACAATTATTCGCACACAATGCGTCCTGGAATGTTATTCATCTTTATATCTCACTATCCCTCACCTCGCCGCCGCCGCCCGTCGCATACCACACACCGCTGTCGCTCGCCCTCATCTCGCATGTTTATGACAACGCTGTATGACGTACGCTTTCATTATTAGTTTATTCGGTAAAATTCATTGATAGCAGACAACAAATGAAAGGTTCATAATTAATCCACGACCCTTAATATATAAGCTACTATTATGCCGATACTCATAACCGTACACCCTTCTGGGGTGGATTTAGATATATAAAGCGTAATCGTGTACCATGACAATGACATTTAATACGAGTCATTGTCATAGAGTGTAGGAGCCATGCACACACTACAACTACCATTAACATATTTAGGTTTCAGATTGAAATAACGTATCATGTGGTTATATGTGACAAGTTTACCCATTAGTTGCCTCGTACGAGCCCCCCGGGGCAAACGAGTAGGTACAATCTAAGCGGGAAATCGCACGTAAGCGTTTCATCCTGGAGTCCATTTATTTTCTTCCGTGTAGTTATATAATTCGATGTAATATAAGTTAATAAACATAACAAGCTAGCCAGGCCGCGATTGTTCGCAGGCTGCAGCGCGCGGCGCGGACGCGCGGCTCGGGCGGCCGCTGATTCATTCTCCTCTACTTCTAATTGAGTTTAACTCCCATATATTTTGGGCGAATGAAAATAAATAGCTTTTAATAAACGTAGCGGCCGTTTTATTTAATTAACTTTTCAGTGAGCGAGGCGCCAGGGTCTTATTGTTTCATAAAAACCTTTTATTTTCACATTTCGTTGAATATTTCAACGAAGAAGCAAAATAGTTCAACACTTTGTAAATACTTACTTTAAGGTTTAAGAGTCGTTTCAATTATATCGTATTCTCAGTTATTATTTTGAGGACATTGGCCTTTACAAAACAAATGTGCGTGCCCAATGCAGATTGGTAGCCTTCACATACGAAACGAAATTTCTTCTTCAGCTAATACGATTACAATAATCATCTCGTTATGAGGATTAAACATACAGAAACTTGGCTACAACTACATTCAAAAGTGCCATCAATGTGGCAATAACTAAAGTGAACCTAAAATTACTTCATGGAATCGTGCTGTAGGAAGGCTGTAGGCAGAATACTTTGAGAGTCACTAGCAGTAGAAGGAGAGCTCGCGGTCACTTGTTGCATATATCACTGCATTCAAACACACGGCGTGGTTTTACTTAATTAGGACTAAGGACTTTACTTGTTTCCGATGACTTGCAACATTTGATTCGAATTTAATATCGCCAATGTAAAACCCTAAAGACTACTAAAATTTTTAATTTATGAACATGAAATATGAAATAGAATTTGTATTTCCTTCCAATAACAAATAACTCTCCCCATAAATGATACCTAGTGGACTTGAATTATTGGTTGTCTAAGAAAAGTTTATACATCTACGTGTCCTAAAATCATTGTCATGTATTACAATGTAGAACTCATCCAGTATATTATTAGGCGCGGGCGCGGCGCGGGCGCGGGGGTCAGTACAGTAGGTGCAAGTAGCAGGCACGAGTATCTGAACCACAGCTGTTGTAATGCTTTGTTATTTGTGTTTGTCACATTGTCGTATATTATTCGTGTCTACAAATATAGGTACGTTGATTACCAAGCTTGTCAAGTACCGTTGTTGTGTAAAAACCGAAAGGCGAAAACATGGTTTTCAAGGACGCAAGTTTGTATTGTAATTGACCTCAGTGCAACGTGTCCAACACATTGTTTATCTAGTCTAGTATGTCAAGTAAACTCACGATCATAATCCGTTGCGGGTTAGTCAGAATATTTGCTGCAACTACCAACATAACAGTTACTATCACTCTTTACAATATGGGTACATGGATTGGATCAATAAGATCGATGGTAGAGTTTTGTGGCGTGCCTTAGAAGAGGACTGTTTAAGCGTCAATAACGTCAGGCTGACGATAATGATGTTATAATCCATCAAATCTCATAATTTGCAATCATAAAAGTAATTTTCACTTTAAATACATAAGAATAGAAATCGTTTTTTCGAACAACTGGGATGTTAGTAAATCTCTTAGCCTTTTGTTAGTTTATACACAACGACATACTAATAATAATAAACTCCTATTTATCTAATTCAATAAGTACCACACTGAATGTTATTTTCAATTAATCGCGTCACGCCGCACTGACCCAGCGAGTTGTCGACGCGAATTAAAGTAGAGTAGAAGCTCTGAGAGTCGAACAAACTCCATACAAAGCATTGTTGTAGTTGAGACACTCGCCAACACTTGTTTACACTCCGCCGCACCTGCCGCCTCCACTGTCCACTCGAGTGCTCGCCGCTTATTTACTACTAGTTTTATAATATTTACATTGTTATGTTAATACAGATAGGTACAGCGAGATTTTAAAGGAATGGGTTTGAGTGAAAAAATTAATGATTTCGATTTAGTGGCTTGACCTTTATTAGAAAGAAGCGGTCAGGTACTCAGGACATTTTTACAGGAAGTCTTAGATAAAAGTAAACAATAAAAAAAGGAAGTCGTAAAAAATAAAGATTTTCAATAAGCTCAGCTGTTGCTTTTGTACACACAGTTGCCAGGTGTTGCGATAATTTTTAGAACCTTTGCCCTTGTAATAAAGTCAGATGATGATAGAACCCAAACTTTAATACCTCGTGCCCCGTGGGTACTAACCTGCGTACCAGAATATATTTACGAAGAGTAAAAAGAAATAATCTCTGTAAATAGAAAGACATAAAAGCACCTCGAACCTAAAGAGGCTTACAGGATTTGAGGAAGGATAAGAAAATGTGTTTTCACAAAATTCCAGAGTCGTGTTGTGAAAAAGGGCAATCTGTGACCCGCCTGAGGGCCTACGTGCGTACTAATGTCATACATGTTAATAAACTCACAACCATATTATACCATTCGGGATAGTCAGAAGCGTAGCTGTAACTACTGTAACGAGGCTCCCCTTGAAGGTTTCATGATGTAAGTAAACGAACGGAATATTCCATGAAGTTTGTGTTGTGGTACATGTATATAGGTAACACATAAATGAGTACTGAAAAATATATAACAATAATAAATATATAAGAATATAAATGAATACTAAATGAATGGGACCCTATTCATAAGCCCTACGCTGTCCGTCCGTCCGTGTATCCTACCTTTTTGGGCTATTACTGAACTTTTGAACCTTAATAGCTAGAAAGTTGAAATTTTCACATAATGTGTGTTATTATGGCGCATTTGCTAACACATAATAAAATACGAGTAGTCAAAAAGTCTTAACTTAAGGGGTGGGGTCTTCATACAAGAAAATAGTTTTTATCAATGCAATGCGTTTTTTCTTCTCGCTCTATCGTTAAAACGGTACTACATTTACAAGCGTCAAACTAGGTTAGATTATAGAGCAAACTCTACAGTTTAATAATAAATAATAAAAACCGGTCAAGTGTGAGTCGGTCTCGCGCTAATGGTCCCGGAGAAACCAACACTTTTTTGTCAGGTAATATGTTGTGTGGTGTTGTGGTACGGAACCCTCGGTGCGCGAGTAGCCTGACACACGCTTGACCGTTTTTATTAACAAATACAACTGAAAACACGAAATTCTACTTATAATATAATTATTCCACAATAATTAAAAGTTTTAGGTTATCCCCCGGGATGTGTTAATACGTGAAAATAGAATAAAATTACGCCATAAATTTATAATGATGGCGTGGTCGGAGTCGTGGACCCACGGATCCGTGGTCCCGCGGGTCTGTGGGAACACTGCGGGGCCGGGTGGACCCGCTCGGGGGGCGGGGGGCGGGGGCGGGGCCTTAATGAATGGAGACTTGTGTAATGAATTGATATAAATCGCGCGCTCTCTGCGGACGACAAGCCGGACGCTGCTGGGCCCTACCATTGTACCACTGTGCCATCGCTACGTCATTACAACGACACTACCATTCGCAAAAATTTACGAAACATACAACATAAATTAAAGCTTGATTTTTGTTGTATCGGTCGTGTATTGAACTGCCAACAGCGCAACATGATTATAATAAAACAGCATGTTAATAACCAACAGCGTTTGGAAGAATACAATAGGTTTACAATATTATTTAATTTAAACTTTCGTATTGTTTATTTTAGACGCAGGTTCATAATAAAGGTGAAGGGAAACATCGTGAAGATATCAACATACGCTGAAGAAGACATTCTGATCGGATCGAGCAGTAGTGGGTGATGTGAATGATGATGAGAGGTCCATAACAATATTATTATTTCATACTTCCTTGCTACAAATATTAGTTAAACCGAATAAATATTTATATTTACAGTAACACCACCATAAATAAATAAACAATATTTATATTGATGAGTATGGGTAGTGTTCAATTTACTGATCAATAATTTTTGGCTTTCAGTTCCTTGTGTTATTTTAGAACGTCGTCGGTAATGTTGTGACTGTTATAATGTATGTTTTTGAAGCCAATAAATAGTTGAAGTGAATGAATTAGTGAATGAATAGTTGTGGCATGAAGTAGGTTAAAGTAACTCTCGAAGGTAACAGAAACGTGGACGCTTGGTAGGGGTGAGGTGATATGACCGTTTGGAGATTATTAATATTCATCAAGAGCTGCAGAGTGCCGCTGCGAGTCGTCTCCACTGTCCGCGCTCCTTGTTTGTTCACACGACTATGATCTCTAGCAGCTTATCTTAAAACACACTTTTAATTATCTCGGATAAACTTGTGATTGTTATAACGAGTATTAAAGTTTGAAAGTGTTGAGTGCACTTCTCAGCAGAAGTTTACCTAATGACCAGATTTACAATGGCGTTAACTTTGTACTTAGCGAAGCCATTTCGTCTTATATTTGTGTTTCGTTTACGCTTAACAAAAAAGCTCTTACTTTTCTCTTTTTTGTAGAATCTTCTTTCGTTTGGGTACTAAATTGATAACCATGTTTCTGACATCTTTTAAAAAATTTTGTTAAACTATGTGTCTTACAATAAGTTCAAAAAGTGCCTAACTATTATATATACATATTATGTATCTAAATGCTCTAACCATAGTCCTATGGAGGTTGGTAGAGACTTTGGCCCGCCACACGCGATTATTCTGACAAAGTTCTTTCTCCTAACCCACATTCATTATATCTTTTCATGCAATTCCTACGGTAGAGGATATAATAAATTTCCGGTTGTAGTGATTTGTGGTCATTATTCATTCCCATCTTCTCTTGGTGAATGTAATGAACTTGCGAATAGATCACTGCGATGACTCATACAGGGTTCAACTTAATATGCTAAAGATTTTTGAGAGGATAATCAGACCATCAAATTGAACTACTTTCTCTATGAGACAAACATCGAAATCCCCACATAAATCGGTTGTCCCATACATTTTGGTCGAGTAGGATTGCAGTTTTGTATAGAACTTCGCGATATTAAGATATTATTTCCGCGATTTGGACTATTATCCGATTGAGAAAGTTGTTCTTGTGTTTCATAGTCTGATCATCTCCTTAAAAACCGTCAGCACATTTAGACGGGGCCTATTTAAGGTATATAAGGGATATATTGCCACGACAGGCCATCGTGTAACCTACAAAGTAAGCCTTGCTACATTTGCACGCAAAAAAATTGTTTCTGTTTCCCCGAAAGAAATTGGATGCTGGTGAGTTTATTTACGCATTTACTTATTTCATGTAGTCAATTTACCCCACCGTTGTTTTCATCAGCTTGAGTCCAATCCTTCTTTTCTATTGTCTCCTCCTATCACATCACATCTAATTCTTTTCGACAAACTGGTAATGTGATTACAAGCGTAACTGGCCAGTTTAACCGTGACATAGTATTATTATACAATGTAGCGTGGTGAGAGTGAATGTTACAAAGCGGAGAGATTTGTTCGCGGACGGGAGGGGGAGGGGGCTGAGTTATTGCTGGGATTATGATATGAAGTAAAGGACACAGCTGACGCAGCTGTTTATATGTTTACCTTGGCCTGAACTTCGGCGAGAACTGTAATCTGTTATATACATGAACTTGAAAAGCACACAAAATACGAAGCATTGGAAGGCTTTATATCTATTCGTGGAAACGGCAGGTCCTTGGGCTACCGAAGCTAAAGTTATTGCCAGAGACTTGGGCCGCAGGCTGAGGAGCCCGCTCCGGATCTTTTTTCGTGCAACGTCCCATTAGCCAAATCTGTCAAAATCTCGAGCATGTTATTTAAAGGTTAATTTTAGTTGTGCATGAGCAAAAGCTTTAAATACGTCTAACAGCAAAGCACGAGCCTTCTCTCACAAAGCCTACCTACTCCATCACGCATTCCTACTCCACTATCCTCGCGTAGTAGGTCCCGACCTATGCCTCATAGTGTAAGGTAATTTAATAGTATCAATGTTGTTGCTCTACACAGCTGCTTGTGTATGCAAAGGGCACAACAAAGCGTACAATATCGAGGGCCTGCCCGCGCCCGCGCCCGCGCCCGCGCTGGTTCTACGGTCACATGAATACATTAGCGACCGACGAGCAGGAGCCGCGGGTCGACGAGCGACGTGACATCATGTTCACACTGACCGTGACGTCACTACACGCACGTCCGCAAGCTACGTGCACCACTTCACTTCAGTCTTTAACATCGGGAAAACTAACATTTAATAGCATAATTCGTACTCTCACTACTTAGTATATTACCAATATTTCACTCACAGTATCCAAACCCTTTCCAATGTGACAGGTAATGAGCTCGAATGGACTTTGGTTATAATACACGCCTTGACATGGTTGAAGTATTTTGTTTTCTTCACGTTTTACTTCACCGAAAAGCCAGTGGTGATACAAATCGTATGTTCAAACTCATTAGTAAAAAAGAGGAAAAGATAAATTGAACAAAAGGTTAAGGGTTGAGACGCATTATCCTACGGCAAACGACGGCGGGCCCATACAAAAATAACATTGAGTACGGGAAGCCGTCCGCCATCGTCACCGCGTCGTCGGCGGACGGCTTCCCATACTCACTGTCGTTTAATGTGTCTCAACCCTAAGGTCAAATAAGTTTTGTTCGAACGCAGTAAACTAACACGGGTATAGTATCGATATCGTTATTATGAATGTTGAAGAAACTTTAGGGAAACTAGTAGCACAGTTACTATAGTACTACTAAACACTACACACTGCAGCACGTACTATACATATAGTTATACTGTCAGGATCCATCAGTGTTGCATCCATTATTATCTCTGCCTACCCTAATGAGATATAGACTTAAGCATTGTGTTATTATGTCCCTCTACTAAACTCGTCAAAGATAAGCCATGAAACAATGTATCGAAATAAAATCTAGTTTCAAAAGTACAAATATCCGTATTCCGTATCAACTCACATAACTTTGCACTCAGTAAGTATCACAAAGTTGTAGGTGTCATATAAATAATGCGAACACATTACTCGCGCAAAACTGACGGAATTTTGCATAAACCGATCCTCAAGACCCCCTCCCCCCTCCTCTCCTCCCCCTGCGCGCGCGGCCGTAAGTTTCTTTCAGCTCTAAGCCTCCCGTCCCGACAAGTTCCTTGAAATATTTGAAAAGCTAATTTAGTTGTAGAACTAAGATACAACATCCATTTATATACGGATCCGCTCTTGCGAGTAACTTTTAAAAGTTTCCTATTTCGGATTAATTCTTGAGTAAAGAAAATAAATCAAGTATTAATCATAAAAATGTATATCTAAATACCGTCTTGTCGGTGGAATAGTCGATACTTAGTCTTAGTGAATCATGTAATGTTAGTTGGATGGTTGGAATTATTTCTATTTAAATTATAAAGAATCATCCTTAAAAATATATCAAAATCTTATTCAGATAAATAGAAGGCAGTTTAACATCAGGTTCGCCTCAGTCTTATTGACATTCGGTCCAACGAAATTCGGTTTCAACCTTCATTCATTCATTCATCATTCATTCGGTAAACAACGATTCCATCTCGTACGATACAATTTTAATAGAGGATGCATAATTGAGTTTGATTTTGAGTTCGTGTGACTTTCAAAAATCGCACTCCTTGACTCACGACCACAACACGCGACGACGGGAGACTCCGCCACATGAATAGATACATCAGCGAGGCCGCACCAGGAAACAAGCTTCATATAAACGAGGCGCTGCGCCGCTAAATCGCGTACCGCTGCTAGACGTATACGCCATTTTGATCCTTATATCAATGGATTAGGATTTTTCGTGGGACTACTGCAGTTGCGTGCGCTTATAAGAAGCTTGTATTCCGTGTGCCTCCGCTCCGCGCCTCGCTCGCCAAATCCTTCTAGTTGATAAGACGCCGGCGCCGCGCCGCGCCCCCTGCCGGCCATTAGCCGAATTAACCGGCTAATCCTGACACTGAGTTATAAACGGCCGCGCGATACAAGTATTGCTTCCGCTATAAAACAGTCTACACTTGTTAAATAAAATATATTCTGTTCGTTTACTGTTTCAATGTTTCCGATTGCTTCCTTTCCACAGAGTAAATTCAATCATTGTTTCTCATTTAGCGTAGCTAAAACTAAAGATTCGTTAAAATGCGATGCGTTTGAAATCCCCATTAAAATTATCAATTTCAAAATACTATATATGAGCTGTTGCACGCGACTTCACTTCGTCTACGTTGACTTTAAAAAGTATCCTATGTCCTATGTTTATAAGTATCTAGAACATATTATATCTGTGTGCCTAATTTCATCCAAATCCGTTCAGCCGTTTTTGACAAAAATACAATCATATTTACAAACTTTCGCATTTATTATATTAGCAAGATAAGATAAGAAGGATATGATAATAGAAAATTGGATAGGATAGGATTTTTATCGATTATAAATGCTGTAATATTTTTAGAGATAGTGATTATTCAAAAGATCATGCCTGTGCACTTCTTCTTTCATACTGGAACAAATTGAACAACCGACAGGGTGTTCAGATATAAATATCAGATATTGAGAACTATCCTCATTTCACTAACAGTGTCCTAACTTTGTCGAGTATTCGTTTAGCAGTAGTGGGTAGTGTGCGTCTGGTAGTGAGCTCTTTGACGCATTTTGGTAAGTTTTCCTTATGATGTTATCCTTTACCGCCTTCTAGACACGAAAACTCATAAATTCTAGACGAAATCTATAACATAGTTCAAATTGTATTTTGTTCGCCACCTAACTGTAAAATAAATAAAAATCTATGCATTTCTTAAACCAATTTCGCGATAGAGAAATCAATTTCTATTACATTGTAGTAATGTCGAAAGCGCAGACTAGCACTTCTCGACTAAATCTAATAAACTTGCAGCTCATAAGTTCCTTCTACACCAATTGAGATTGTCGTCGCCTCGCGACGTCAGTGTGAGTGTACTTACGTGTAAACATGTTCACGTGCATGTCTGTGTCTGTGTGGAGGCAGCCAAGTGGTGATATGACAACCACAAGGAACACACATTTTACCTGCTTTAGTTCAAAAGCGCTTAAAATATATTGAAAAACTTTCTTCATCATAATATTCGGGCGCAATTCATAAAAAGCCTACGGGCTACGGGCTACGCGCTACGGGCTACGTGCTACGAGCAGCGGTACTCGAGAAACATTTACATACAGCAATAAATCATATCGTACGCACTCGCTCAGATCCCGCTGCATACTTTCTACACCCATACGTTTAGGAAATTAGGTAAATTATACTATTGACAATGTCTAAAAATAGGGTTGCCACCCTTAGGCCTGTGGCAACCTACTGGCAACTGGATGAGAAAATTTTGCTCCTGTTGATTATTAATACGCTCATTTGTTTATAAGCAATAAATGGAATATCAATTGAAATAGAAACACGAAGTAATATAAATACGTGCATGAAAATGGTCGGAATATAGGGTTGCCACATTATTTTTGGTCCTGCGAATGAGGATGATTTGCTCGAAAAAGTATTAGATTCATTTTGATGATTCCTTCACATATCTAATCTCCTCTCTTTTACAACTTACAACCGGAAAGCGCAGCATGAGTAGGCATGGGCGTCAGTACAAGGTGAATCGACGACCTGGTGAAAGCGGTGGGAACCCGTTAGATGAGGGCAGCGGAGGACCGCGACTTGTGGCGATCCTGGGGGGAGGCATATGTCCAGCAGTGGACGTCCATCGACTGAGATGATGATGATTATGACTATAACATAACAGGATTACAGGAACAACATTTTTGCAATCGTCTGTCAAAGAGTTGCGACGGGCCTACGGGTGGTAGCCACAGATGACGCCAGTATATCTCCTACACGTCCCTTAGTCAGTGCAAGGCGCTTATTTTGACGCTCTGTTACGTAGGCTGCACTCCATCCATCCGACCATCGCGTTATAGTAGGTAGGAGGATGTGGCGCGGTTGGTTTTCATACAGATTGAGGTACACGCGTTATCTGTTTAGATCGATGCCTGTGGTGGCAACCCATTTTTGTGGTTGCTGGCAGCTCCCTTGTTTTAAAATCGGTTAGTAATGTGCATTTTATAAATGTGTTAATTGTTAACAGTAGCATTATCTTAATTTTGCGATACCTATTGTATTTGGATGTTCTTGTATTTAATAAATCATTCATTAATTCATATATAAACTATAAAATATAACTATGTAATTTCCACTGGTATAAAGCATCATTGGCAAAACATATGGGTGTAAAAAACTTATGAGAGGATCTTAGTCTACTGTGCTGCTTTGAGATGAGGAAGTTTTACATCAATACGAATGAATCCTCCAGGGACGAGGACCGAACACGCGCCTTCAGACGGAGATACCTACACCTTTTGTTAACAATTTCGAACGTAAGTTGAAAAGTAATCAACGAGAAGACTCATTTCTTTGCCTTCTTTATGATTGATTCTACGAGGGGTTCGTGCTTCTGTAATAACAGATCCAATACATTTATATTACACGATGTGTTATGAGGTATGAACCAAAAACAATATTTATATGATTTTCAACATAGAGGGGTAACCAACATGTTTCAATTTGAGGGCACAATGCACGTGTCCATCGTCCATTCAAGATACCGACGGGCTTACAACCTGTCACAAAAGACAGTTTGGAATTACTAGTGAGAATAGATATTCTGAATATGCTATATTGAGAGAGCATACGGATCACTTACACACAGTACGTTCAATATGAGGTAAGAATTATTAGTAGTATTTAAAGGCCTCTGCCTACGCTCACATTATGATCAGCCATAATGGGCTATATATATATAAATATAAATGTATATATATATATATATATAAATGTTATGTAAAAGTATAATTTTCCATTGAACATACAAACAGAAAAAACATCTTTTTATAGTTGTTAAGAAAGCGAGTAGGTAACTCAGAACCAGGTATCGTGTGACGTCACTCGGTCACGCGTCGCCCATACCTCGCCTCGTGTCGACGCAAACAATCATTCTGCGCTGTTTTATTTAACAGCACCTCCCCCTCTCACCCCGCACCCTCAAACCCCTCCATCCCTCCGGAGGCACGGCAAGTAAAGGTTTTCTTATTTTTACAAGCCCATTTATCTCAGGACCCTTTTTTTGGAACATCAGACTAGGTATTTCTGATAAGATTTGAACTTTAAACATTTATTTGATGTTATCACTATAATTGAGTTTTTCTTACAATTTGTTTTTTTGGAGGCTTTAAGTATTGTACAGGGCACGAGTTCACAATGTCGTGCTCCAACTGTCCAATTAAAGAATACGATAATATCTGCAAGACTCATTCAGATGATATGGCACTGAAGGCGATTCCTGACAGTCATTTTGATTTCAGTTACGAGGCATGTGAGGCGATTAATGGATATTATACCTGTCTACATCTAAATGGGAGTGTAGTTATAAAGGAAAACTACCTATGATGACTCGAAGGCGACGAGTGTGTATGAAACGACTTATGAATTTGGAACAATCAAGAAACGTGTGTCAAAATCGTAGTGGGTCAGTCTTCTCTGCCTACTCCAAAAAGGAAGCACCTTGCACGCTGAAAAAGATAATCGATATTCACAGCAAAGTTGTTGATCTCCCCAAAAAATACGGCCAACTACGACTATAATTATATATATTATGTGCACCACGAACCGAGAGAGGGTAGTGTGTAGCTTCAGTACACCGCAGCGCAACATTCCAACACTTTTTCACTTTCACGCACAAAGCCGACAGAGGTCGCTTCAGGCGCGCGGAGATTTGCACCCCCCTCCCCTCCCTCCTTCAGCGTTTAACAAATCTCGCGGCGATTTGTTTTGAAGACTTTACACTAAAGACGTAGCATTTTGTTCGTCCCGGACCGCGGGCTCTTCATTACGCTGCATTAAGGCGATGACTCGACTTGATGATCCCTTTCGCTCACCCCCTCCCCCGCCCTATGTACTGCCCTCCTCCTTCACCCCGCGTGGTACAGCACTCGTCTTCAGGCAAATTAACTTATAAGCCGGTCGGTGTGTTGTTTTAACAAAGTTTCGTACGATGATACGTTGTGTAATGGATCCTGTTAACCCTTTGTTAAAAGTTTAATTGTTTGCCTCCTGATCCTCTCTCTTTCTCTCTGCGGCCTCGGTGTTGCGAGTTTTCTGATGCTATTAATGATTATCACATTGTTTGTACAAAATACTCTTTGTTCGTTAGAGACGTGGCGAAGTGGCTGCTGGGTTCCACTTTCTCATCTTCGAAAATAATCAGAGTCGACTGGGTTCCATTTTCTGGTGCGAGTCCGCTTTAGTTTTTCGAACACTTCCACACTTTAGAGTACCTAGAGGTACCTAGCGGTTTTACCGTTTATGCTTTTGTTTCACTTTCAAGCCTCTACTCAGTCGTGCTGTATAACGGGAAGGTGTATCTACTTCAGGGCGATGAGCTATTAACAAAAAATTGTTCAGATCTGTCTTGATCTGTCTTCCACGACCTTCGGGTTCATTGATAATGAATCTGCCAAATAAACTGAATTAAATTTTTTCTCCGCATCACAAGGTACTACTTCTGTATAACCCATCAGTGATACGCACCTCCAATAATTTTATAAATATAGCCCAAAGTCATATCTCACTAGGGTATTTTTCAAAACAAGTTTTAAAATTTTTTACATTTTCTTTCGTAGCCTCGTTCAGGGCGCGTCTTTTGATACCCAAATTAGTCACGTAGTTCTAAAACACACGACACCAGGGCGGTGTCGCACTTTCGCTGAAAATCGAGCCTATACCGAAGCGACTAAAAAACATGTTAAATGATAATGAGCGAGTTTATAAAATATCTCTTTTATTAGTTTCTCTTTTTTTTAAAGCGATTCGATATGACTGTACTTTAAATTATAATTTAGAACTTTCCAAATAAACATAATTACATTGATGGGAACAGAAAGACCGAGATGTATAGAATCAGACATTAATCAAGTCCGTATCGCAAATAGAGCAAGTAATAATATGGATTTAATAGTTGAAATGTCAGAATATTGGGTAGAATATAAACGTGTGGCATCTTAGAGCCAGCATATCTGTTCTGTTTAGTGAACACTCGAACCCCACGCGAGTTATCCCATAGTTAGGTATATACTATACGTAGAACAGTAGGTAGTCATTGGCGCGGCGGCGGTCGACTATGTCGCGTACTTCCACACGAACGTGCAGCCAATATTTCCGCTAATTCACGAAACTATCATTAAAATTAAACATATTTTCGATGGTGTTACCTTTGAGATACCTACGTTAGGTACATAATTGTTAAAATCACTAAAATAAACATCAAACATGTTTATTTGGTTGTATTTGGTGGTAACTTTACCTAAAGTTATAATGTTCTTTTTCTTTCGTGTCAGGATGAGCTAGATATATCTCATGTCAACCACTCAGACGAATCAGACTCAATGTCAGAATTGTGTGAATATTTAAATTTCTCGTTTAGACTTCGAGAAGTCGAATGCTCCCGACCTAAGAAGGACACACTGGAATCTTATTAAGCGTATTGTGTCATACTATCAATTGACGCAGACTATACTGGACGTAACTTACTCACCTCGAACGCTGCCAAGAAGGCCTGATACCATGCCTATAACATCATCAAGTTAGATGAATGAATAAGCGTGTGCGGGCCGCAGTGCGGGCCGTGGTGCGGCGCCCCCGTCTCGCGTGCCGCGCTGCGGGCCTGCGTGGGGCGCCCCTGCTAGTTTATTATGTTAATGGACGTTTTTCAATCTGAATGTAAATGTAGCGGCGCGCCGTGCTCCGGCGATTTGTTACTGCCCGAGAGTGGTCGGGCGTCGGTCGGTCGGTCCCACTCTCAACACTCCGATGACCGTAGATCTAGACATACGAATTTGATAGGAAACGATACAGTTTTACAATAGTGACAATTTGAGTAAAGCTTCTGTTCTCAATAAATAAAATCAGAACTTTTTTTCATCGCTGTACGAAACTAAAGCCCATACACCCTCACTATGAAGGTTGGTACCTACTTGTGTCCCAGTCACGGAAAATAGAAGCAGAATATGATGATACATATTGTGATCTCTCGTTTCGTTTCCGATGTCGACTACAGAGAAACCTTTCTTGAAAAACCGTCACGAGAATGTGTAAGGCGCACACACGCACGCGCGATACCGTTACATAGTGGAGATCGGATGCAGTGACTCTGACGACGGGTAGACACAAAGTGCATCAGAAAAGTTTGACGCTGCCTTATGAGATTCATCCCCCCAACACTTGTCCGTGTCAGTTTTCACGCTTCAGTCTTTAAAACAGTCATGAAAATATGTATGCTTATGTTAAACTATTAATATCGAACGTTTCCAACACGCCATTATAGTTAGGTTATTATTATAAGCACTATGAATACAGCCGCTCCTGCCTGTTAGTTGTCAAATTGTCGATGTAGCTCGTTAGTACGATGCAGTGTTCGAGACTAGTGCTGGGAGTGTACCACGATTATACAAACTATTTATTGAAATGCAAAATAAAATGAAATGAAATCATTTATTGACTCATTGAATAATTTTTTGTGTATTGATACATTATTATAGGGAGGAGTTATCGCTGCTAGTATCGCATGTCAATGTAGCTTATACAGTAAGTCTATAAGTTTGATTATCCAAGGCTATTCGTCCACCAAACGTACGAGTACAAGGCAGTGAGGCGGCGGGCGAGGTAATTTCCAGTATTATAGATTCTAATTTTGAATGTTAAAAATCGTGGAACGTGATAGGGTCGAAGATTTTGTTCTGCAACTTTGGTCTAGTGATAGGATATAGAATTGTATGTATCCAACATAGGATTTCTTGATTTTGTAAATTAGCAGAAGGGAAATACTAACGCGGGGCGGGTCCCTGTATAAATGGTCTAGGGTTTTTTACCCATATTATTGTAAACATGGTGTTACATAATTAACCAAAAAAAATTAAATCCTTCATCGAAGCCATTTACTAAAAAATCCCAACTCTAGTGATCAGCTGATAAGGTCCTTCAATCTGAAGTTGACCTCTGAAACATAGACTTTTTTTTTTCAGAAGAGTAATGTTTGTACGTCATTTGTACCTAAATTTCAGTAAGAGCCCAAGAAACTTTTTTGCCGAAAAAAGAAATTGTAAGAAGCTAAATTACCTAACATGAAGACAAATATGAATATTTTTTGAAATTATTCTTTATTGTTTATTTTTGTAACAATAATTTAACATTTTTGAAAATCTGTTATTTATTGTTTTTTAGGGCTTAATATTCAAGTTAGTTTAGTATTAAAGATAACTTCGAGAATAATTATCTTTTAAGTTAAGCACTTACAAGATAGTGGTTAGTAGTGGAGACAACGCAGTGACTTTACGACATATCTGCTGCCGTTTAGTCTTTGAACTACCAGGCAGCCAGAATTTTGGCGCCATTTGCTAAAAATAATTATGCGGGTTCCGCACGTGTAATTTTTTAAATTAAAAATTTTTCGTACGTTGTCGTGCGTCTTCATAGAATACAGTGGCCGGCAAACAATGGATGAGCAAAATTAAAATAAACATCCATTTTACAGCTGAGATCCCCATGATCTTCGAATCGGCTGACCTGATCTTCATGAAAATCATCACTGTTAAACTAGCTTTCTAATAAAACCGATAAAAAACGCCGTCGCCGCGATAGCGCCCAAATGTTCTGTACCATATGGCCGGTTAGTTACACCCTGGCGATAAGAACGGGTTCGATTCTTACGCTACACAATTTCAAGAGAAAAAGATAAAAAGTTTATCTGGTTTGTAGATAAAGTCTTCTTCTTATCGTGTGGGCAGCGAGCCCTGATGTCAGAGTTTTTCAGACCGCCTTACGGCCTCTGACGTGGATTTTATGACTATCACCAGAGAAAATGGCCCGTACCAACGGCTTAATGTGCCATCCGAAGCACGGATTCGTCTTTATTTTCAGACAATCAAGTGATTCAACCTGCAATTCCCTAACCAACTGGGGAAAAACGCACAAAGTAACATATCACTAGGTGTCCCCCGTGGAAATCGGACCCACGACCTCCGTGTCAAGAGCCCAATGCTCTTAACCATTAGACCACGGAGGCAGTTGTAGATAAAGTGAAACTACGTTAGTAGTATGTAAACTACTAGTACTAGGAGACTAGAGGAGAGGAGAGATACAGGGATTTCAAGCTTGATATTTGTTTGTGACGGGACCCTAATTGTAAGACAAAGATAGGTGATAATTTCTCTATGTGACATTGATGCACAACATTTTTTGAAAATGTTGTTTTTAATTCTCGTTCCAAAAAACCGGCACATTATGACTGCAAGATTATCACTAAGTATCTATTAATTATTCGTAAAAATCTTGCAAGTACCTACGTAAAAAGACAATAATCAGTTATTATTTTTTAACCATTATTAACCATATCAGTGCGAGCTAGCTGCCGGCGCGGCTGTTTTGGATGCCAGCACTAGCAGAATCCTACAAGCCCCCCGTCAGCGGCCGCCATTTTTGGTGCCGGCGGTGGCAGCCGTTGTTTAAAATCTTGGCTGCCGGCAGTATTACCTATCGCTTGTTCCCAATGGCGTTATTTTTGGTTGCCAGCGCTCCAACTGCGGAGGCACTCCCTATTTTTAATGTTTCTTTCAACAAATATCTACCTACCTATTATCAATAATGGGTAACATAAAAAAGGACTGCAGAAAAATAAAACTAATGCACTTAATTGGAAATCTATGATGTAGGTATTTACCGACTGATTTGCCGAATATGTGAATAATGTGCAAATAATGTAATGAAAAAAAAATAAGACGGCGCCTGCGACGACACAGGGTGAAATGGTTGCCAACCCCAGGACTACGATGGTAGTTTCGTTCGCGCGCAAACCGCGGGCGACTTCCTACGCTCTTATTGGCTGATTGATGACCAATATGGCTACCGCTACCGATATACCTACCTTTAGATATCGCCGCGCCGCCCTGTCGGGGTTTCTTTGAAATTTGCACTCAGTGTTGCCGGATTGGGGATTTTTCCACAATTTTGGGGAATAATTCCGTTCTATGAATAGAATCACTGGGAAAAATTTAATCACAATGGGTAAATTTAGGGACATTATTTGGACAAATACAATACAATACAACTATTCTTTACGTAATACCAGTTACCAAGTTAGTGTCGTACTGATCCGGGGAGTGTCATAGGGTACACATATCACGTGTAGATAAATCTTTAGGTAGCTGTCATTTTGTGTAATATTAAATTCGGGTTTGAATTTTTTCTTTTACCTATTTATTTGTGTATTTCCGTTAAATAAACCTTAGGGAACAAAACGTATCATCCTAGAGGAAAAAAAAATGAGGAAATGTAAGAAATAGTATTTGGCAACCCTGGTTGCACTTTCATATCAATCAGTCGATCATTAATCTTTCGCTTGATTGTTTTGTTTTGATTTGATTGATGCTTTGTCGTAATTTGAGAAAATGGCTCAGTAGGTATTCTAACATGGAATATTACGATATGATACTATGTGTAGGCCATGAGGATAGTAATTTAAATCGTGCCCGCGAACTGTATCGTCAACGGTTTATCGATGGCAGGCCACCTGCTGAACAGCGACGGTTACCATCATACCAATGCTTCCTGGATACGGCAAGACGCTTGCATTCTACCGGATCATTTCATCGATCCAGTGGCAGTGGACGCCCGAGCACTGTCGAACCCGGGCAGGTCGAGGAGGTGTTAGAGCAAGTAAGGCGTAGGCAGTTTGAATAAAACTCTAACACCAGGGCTTGCTGCCCACACGATAAGAAGAAGAAAAGTTGGTTGTGTAAAATGTGAAGTTGTGTGTGTGTGTTGAATTGAGATCGCCCGAAGAGACAGTTTGAGTCCCGGAAATCACGTGTTCTCCACGAAAAAGAATAAGTGGTGAGTAGATTGATGCTAGAATGTTACCTATTTGATTGAGTTGTGATATTTTAAAAATTAAATTATGGCAGCTAAAATATGGCAGATACCTACATACTCTGCCTAAAACTTCACTATTTCTCACGTAAACAATAGATCAGTTAAGTTCAAAGTTAAATAGCTAATTTAGTTTAATACAAACTATTTAGTTAAGAAACATTTTAGTCAGCTCCTGGTACTAGCCTGGTAGTACCAGGAGATAGGAAAAGGAGGTAACATTTTTAGTAGGAGGTAGCGGGTAATTACTCCTGGTAAGGTTAATGAACTTAAAATAGTGCTGCGCTTCTACGATGCCGATTTTTTTTTTTTATTATCGATAGTAAATTTTTGGATAAATAATTATCTTGCACTACGGTTGTCATACATTGTCAATAGACTCTTTACAAGGGACCCTTCAACACCTTTTTTTCTTTAGGGGTATTTTTGTAACACCCTGTATAACACGTTGTATATAGATATAAATGTTATGTATTGAATAAATAAACTAAAAAAAAAAAATAACACTGCAATGGGATCGCTTCAGTTTACTCATGACATTATCAAGTGAGCGCGCTGTTAGTGGATTATTTTCTCTCACTTCGCCTTCCTGCCTCATACATCTCTGGCACAAAATAGGTCCCAAAAAGGCGGCTCCACGCAACGAGCGAAATAGGCCCGGATACAAGACACAAAATGAATAGATAGCTCTGGTGTGTATTCGACTGACTGGATGCGATACACGTGCGCGTCTAAATGTGCGTGCGTTTGTATGAACCTGCCCTTCTGTGTTATTTTGTGTCTCTGGTCTGATGTTCGGCCAGTCTACGTGAACCATCCAATAATATTTTAGCCAGTACAACATATACTCGAAGTTTCATATAAACTTCCCTATAAATGTAGCAAAGTATCCGGTCACGGTCGTTAATTTATAAATATTATGGATAACATTATTTTTCTTTCGTGTGAGCATGAACTACACCGCGTGGCAATCACTCGTGCTGGAGTGTAAAGATTAGCCAGTCAGTAATGGTCGTATCGAGGCTGCCTGCCCAGGGTGCGCCAGACGAACTCAAGTTTCCTAACTCGGGGAGGCACTTTCCTTGCACCCTTGGATGGATAACACTAACTACCCTTATTGAAAAACTGACACTAACTGTAAGGGTAACGGTGAACATAGTTGAAGAAATTTCAGGCTGCTGTAAATGCACTGTTTACCCTGGGGAACCCTGTATAATATTTATTAGACTATAATATTGTGCTTTATTTTTCTGCTAGTTGGTTAATCCTTACGTAAAGTGATAATTCGTCATCATCATCATCTCAGCCGATAGACGTCCGCTTATGGATATAGGTAGTCAGTCCACCTGGTCCACCATACTGCGCTTGTGAAAATTGAAATATAAATATCTACAACACAAGCCGGTGTGCTGAGACGTCGCGGTGTCGTGTCGTGTCGTGTAGTATCGAGTCCGTGACGCCGCCGCGGATAATATAACAACGAACTTTAGTCATTTAAAGTTTCAGCCGAGCGACTTGTTTGTTCGCCCTTCACCTCACTACTACAAAAATAATTTTCGTAATAACTCACCGCGACTAGACTATTGACGGACGGACGGACGCCCACTCTTGTTCAGACTCGATTATTATTTGTTCAACAGCTCTGAGCGTTAGCAAAGTGGACAACTTTATTTGAGTTTTACCTACCGTCATTTATACAGATATAGTCTTGTTGTTGAAATCCGTCTATTATAATAAGTCTCAATACTATACTGTGCTCGCTAACCTGAATCGCGATGTTAAAGTTTTCGCACGCGTGTTGAGTGTATACACACTCTGCTATACATAACAATTGTTGCATTATCAAAGCTATCTTCTTTAAATATCAATATTTCGTACATGAATTAGAATAATTACTGTGTACCTATTATCCTTAAAAACTTATGATACTAGTATGCAAACATTTCATAAAGCTTATTTCAAAGTGTGTTCAGGTTCAGTAAATGCGTAGTTACGTGTAGATGTCAGCATGTGGCCGGAGCGGGGAGGCAGAAACACTTGATAACTATATTTTTGTTAACAGCCCTACACTACAGTTCAAAGGCAAGGGGGCGCAGGCAGCGGAGAGAGGGCTCGCGCGGTTCATTTGATTTACTTCCTTATAATTCGGGTTCGCATTCAAAAACAGATGAAAGGTGCGTAAAAAAGCTATTCGCATAATATTATGGTAAATAAAACGTATTCTGAATGATCGCCATAAATGTCGAGAAAGTTTAAAATTGTATTAAGAAATGAACCGCCCGTTTGTTTGCCGTTTTAAGAATTCTGAAACTATGATATTTATAACTTTTCAGTTTTAACACTTATAAAATAAGTTTTGATAACATCTGACTATAACAGCTATTATGAAGAGATTAACGTGATGTCTGATAGATACTTGATCCAATTGCAACCAAAAGATGGTTGGTGGTTGTAGCAAGAATTCTATCCAACCCGAAGGACAAGAACAGTCTTTAGTTTATATAATTTAATGTTGATATATTAAACAAAGAATCGAAACCTTCTTTTGAAAGTCTGATTACAACAGAAGTTCCACGTGCTCTTGACCGACATTTACATTTGTGACTAAATTAAATACCTAGTAACAAAATTACAAAGTTACTCAAACATTCGTTACGTCTATTGTTATTTAGTACCTACCTACATAGTTTAAATCTAACCTTAAATATTTAAGCGCAAAGTTCACAAAGAACTATCCCGAATGAAGGTAAGCCGATAAAAGTGTAAGGTACTGACGTGCCGACCCTTCGATAATAAAAACAACAATAGGTGACGGTATAAAAGCGAGCGTGAAGGATCCGCCGCCGCCGTGCCCGCTGCGCTGCACCGCTCCGCACCACACCGCACCACACCGCACCGCACCACACCACACCGCACTACACCGCACTACACCGCACCTCACCGTTCCGGATTACAACGCACGGTCGGTGGGTAAGTAGTAGGTACCCGGTGACGATACAAAGGAAGGCCTTGAGACGGATATATGTATTGAACAGAGAGTAGTGATACCTGCTGCTGGCACAGTGCATAAGCATAAGCTCACGACTACATTCCCCAAGGTACCTATCAATCCTAATAATAATACCGTATTCAAAATGTCCACATTTCCACCGCGGTTGATTAGGATTGCAGTTTTGAAAGAAACACCTTTTTTTTGTAATTTTCCACATTGGTCTCAATCTCTGTCTCAGAAAGTGGTTCAGTTTGATGGTCTGATCATCCCCGTTAAAAACCTTCAGTATATTGAGTTACACAAAGCAACGACGAAGGAGGCACTAAACATCAAACTTATAAAAACTGTTAGACTCATTACCTAGTAGTGACCCCCCGTCCCGCGACCCCCGGCCTCAAGGCCCCGGCCCCCAGGCCCCCAGGCCCGCGGCCCAGTTGACTCCGCTCCGAGGAGAGCGCGGCGCTTTACTATCGGACGTTAATTAGTTTGATTACTGCTCGAAGTGTCCCACTCTACTTTATACTCTAAGAGGTTTATATCAGGCTCGAGTCTGAAAAGGAATCTATCGTCAAGCGATGGACGGACTAAGATGTGCATGAAATGATTAATGAATGTGAATGAGGCGAAACAAGAAAATTGTTGCGTGTGGTACCCACGCTGACATTATTACTGCCGTGGAATATTGTACTGTACGCACCAATCATCAACTGGTTAGTGGCAGCAAAATAAAATGTTTTTTTTTTTATTATACTTTAATTTAGTTCACAAAAAAACCGGCCAAGAGCGTGTCGGACTCGCCCGTTTTTGTGTTACCTTAAGCTATATTTTGGGGGGGAGGGGTGCTGAAACGGATGCTGTAGCTTTCGACAAAAAAAAGTAAACAGATTTGTTCTCTTAAGACACCATGAAAATAAATCGCACTATCATTGTGTTGGTAAAATAAGTTTAAAAACTTTTCTTCTTTTTCTACTTATACAATGGCTACGGAAACCTATCATGGTTGAGTCCGACCAAAGCTGTCATTTTATGCTACCATTCAAATTCAAAGCTGTGATTTTATGCTACCTCGTTCCCCGCAGAAAAAGTGGCAGATAAGTTTGTTAGTAGAATTTCACGCGTAACTTTTCCATAGTTAGTTTTATTGTCTAAGCATTCAACAGATGGAACAGGATTTACGAATACTTGAGAAGAGATATCAAAACGTAGCTAGTTGGCTTCAAGATGGACGGATCGGAGGGTGATGCCGTCAGCGCAGAGGGCCAAGGGTAGGGTTGCCAGATGCAGGCTTATCAATTCCTGGACATTTCTACGAGCTCGAGATTTTACTTAAATATCATAAGATTATGTTGTCGAAATACTCGTATGATATAAAACTGAAGCAACCAAAGCAAGTTCGAGATTTTACTGCAAATTGATGAATTCACCGCAGTAAGATCTAAAAACAGGAGCGAGCGAAGCAAGATCGAAAGTTTACCGCAATATTGAATTCGTTGCACCATGTGGTCTAAGGGAGCTGGATCCTGGATTTGACTATTTGATAACTGGATTTCCAAACTTTTGCCGAAATCGAGGCTGTTTAACTACATGAAGCAAAGGCTGAGAGCGAGCAAAGAGAGCTCTTTATTTCCCAATATAATGATTTGGTTAGAGGTCCTAGTATTTGTGAATTCCGGGACTTTAAAGTATAATTCGGTAAGTCAAGTTTGTTTTAGAGGGCTGAATCTAAAACCATTTCCAGATAATTGTCTTTATAATAATATTTTCTATGTCAGAGATTTGAAAATGAAAGGATTACAAATATTTTTAGTAAAATAACGTCGTTTTTCGGTCCATCCAGTGACGTCACTGGAAAACCTGTGAACTCCTTGGTAAACTTAAAATCAATTGAAAATAACTAGCCATTAAGAAAAAAATAATGCATTCACAATTTGACATTTTGATGTTGCCGTTTATGTTTCCAGCATAGAGTTAGAAAGAGAAGGCAGGAATATATTTTTTTAAAAAACCTAGTAGTTTTTCTCCATGGAGGATTTAGAGATTACAGATCAAAGTAATTTAATAAAATATTTATTGACAAACTCGATGAATCGCAATAAAAATAAAATTGGTTTCTTAAAATTACGTCTTCTATCTGTAAAAATATAACATGAAGACCAAAAAAGAACTTGAACATACCGAATTACGGGACACGGGACCTGACGCAAAATTCCGGGACTCTCCCGGATTCCCCGGCCATCTGGCAACCCTAGCCGAGGGCCAAGGGCCGGGGACTGGCAGGTTTTATTAGAGGAACAAAGTTTTAATTAAACATCGCTCGGGGCCGACTGTACCATCCGACCTCCGAAACCTTCGCAACCCGCCGCCGCCGCGCCGCCGCTGATTCACAATAAACTTACCATTTGTCTGACTACTGCAGCAGAGAAAAATAATAGCACGTACGTTCTCTTCACCTCCACCTTGGCCTATTCCTGACGTCGTCTTCAGAAATATTGATCTCGGACTTATCACTGCAATCTGTATTCATACATCTAGTTTTCGGACGTCTTCTTGGTCTCTGGCCTGGAACCATCAATTGCAGTATCATATTTCCTTTATAGTTGGGTGGCTTTCGTTTCACATGTCCAAACCACCTAAGCCAATGCTCCTGAAACTTATCTGCAATGACACGTGCACCTAAACTACCTCGCACTTTTGTGGTGTAATCATTCATTAAAAATAGTTTCAACTAAATTTGTTGGACCTTATAATATTATTTCAAAAATTCAAATTTTACAATAGATCTTGAGTATCGCGATGGATGTTTTTTCGGAGTAAATTATATCATTTGTAAGAAACAGAGCCTGAAACTATCTTCTCTATCCTTAGTATAAAATTTACGGGTGTTTTTTTTTCTGGTCGTATTTAGGGTTTCAGGGATTGGAATGACGTGATTCGTGACTTTGATCACAGAATAAACACAGCAAATGAAACCTCTTTGTTACCTCGAACTACAGCCACAGAAAGAAACGAGTTTGTTTAAATTTGAGGTTTAGTTATAGTAATTAATTTTAGTGAAACTAAAAGTGTAAGCGAGTGAAGTGCTCTCGAGTCATAATGTTGAAGGCGGGCTGTAGCCTTTGAGCTTCTGAATAACGCTCGACGCCCTCACGACTCACGACGACAACGCGACGTGACGTGGGGTGCGCAGAGAGTCTCACACTCGCTCACCCACCACGCAGCGCTTCTAAACAACATTAGCTCTGACAAAGAATACTACATGGAGAAAGAAATACGTAACAGTATGAACATTCGTGTTTGTTACTCTACCGGTATTTGAATAAAACTACTTTTCTAGCAAGGTCTGGCCAGTTGCCACATAGACTACAGTAAGTACCATGGCGATCGAGCTTCGCTCGGCGTCTTCTAAACGGCGTTAGAAAAAATAAATTTTTGTGTGGATACGAATTATCTCGGGGCTATCTATCTGAATAAACATTATCTAAATACAAAATGTCATCCAAATCTTTAGGTCCAGTCCAGTAGACTCGTTTCAATGAGTTTTTCTGATATCATGTACGATATTTAACACCACTGGCTTTTCGGTGAAGGAAAACATCGTGAGGAAACCTTTATGCTTCAATTTCGAGGCTTTCAGGCCATTGTCAATTACAAGTGGTGATGGGCTAACTCCCCGTCACACTCGACAGAATTTCGGTACTAGTGAAACGTGGATATTCTGTGGTTGCAGAATATCTATGACTACCCCCTCAGGGAATATAGTCGTGAGCATATGCTATGATGTGTAAAAAATCGATTATTTTTGTCAGTTACTTATGAAAAACGTTAAATATTTTATACGATAGGTACCTAAGGTGTGTTTTGTGATTTTACGTAGTATTGAAGGTGAAATGTGGCGACTTTACCAACGGACGTTGACTTTGCCATCAGCTACGTGCATTCATATAATCAGATTAATTTAGTCCAAATTTAACTTTTAATTTAACTTTTTATTTAGTGGCACAGCTTGGACTTAAATTTGGACTAAATTAATCTGATTTAATGAATGCATGTAGATGATGGCAAAGTCAACGTCCGTTGGTAAAGTCGCCACATTTCACGGTATTAGATTAACTCTAATATAAACTATAATTTAGTTAGTTATCTCAAGTCTGTCCATATCATACCCGCGGCGCTGCGTGTGCGCTGCTGATAACAGTAAGTACAAATACTGCTACCACAACATGACACGGCTCATGACTCTCGCCACGCTGATATTCCAGTGTCTTCTGTCTGAAGGCGAGACTCGTAAAATCTACGAGTTTTCATAACCCGTAGACAAGGAACAGCGGCTGATACAACCCGCCACGCCACTTCCACCCTTATGTCGAGGCGACACTGTCGAGGGTCGCGCCTCTCCGAGACGCGACTCGCGGCCTCGCGAACGCCTCGCACCCACTTTATGATAACATAAACCGTTTTACAGGTAATAACTCCAGTGTTGGCGCTTCAATACGATTTACATCTCAAATTCTCGACTAAATTGTCATATTTTTACTGCAAATAAATGTTTATTGTCGACACCGTGAGACGTAAAGTGGAAACAGAAACGATTGATTCCCGTCGATCGAGCTTAGGTGCCTCGTTTACACCGAGATCGGTGTTCGAGTGTCATTGTCGAATGTCGGGAACATAAGCTGTTCACTGACACGACACCTAAAGTATTCAAGTCAGTTTTATAAACGCTTTCGTTATTCTTTGAATTTAATTAAATTTGTTTTGCAAGTATAATACATAAAGGTATAAACATTTCTAATTTATAACTTCAGCTGTCCCAGAGGTCGTCTTATAACTATGACAAATATCCAGACAATTAATAAAGCTTAGACGCAGACACCGCAATAATGAAGGTTCTGATGAAATTACTATTCGATTTAATATTCATGGAATCATAAAGAGCATTAAACGGGTCTCCGGCAGCGTCAGCGCACTGACCCGACTGCTCTGCTCTCTAATCAATCTCTGAATGGCTTTATTTGTGTTCATAGATGTTGTCGTCTCGTCTCGTTTCGTGTCGTGAGCACTGCGCACGGCGGCGGCGCTCTCTACGGTATTGCCGCAGTAACTTATAGTTTATCTGTGGTATTTCTTCGCTCTTCAGTTGCCGGCGCGGTGTCATCGGACCGTGGACTGTGACGACACGGGTAGGATTGAAGGTCACGATAAAGCTTGCCTTTCTTTTACCATCTCATATTAAGAATATCAATGAGAGAATATGAAGATCCACCAAATTGTGTCTGATGCCTAGAACTAGAAACAGACCTTGATCCAACAGTTGTTCGATCACCTATGTTAAATGTCGAAAGTAAGAGTCAGGTCTCGGCTTTTCTTTGCGCCCACTGACATAGATATGGTAGATATCCATTGTGGTGTGGTCTTCGTCCTGTGTGACTACAGTCTGCCTGCTGTACAAGTTGCCCCACTTCTCAGCGCTAGTGAAATGTTTCTTGTATCTTATTTTCTTTTATGCAAAAGTAAAGTTGTGTCTTAAAATTTAAATAGCTCGCTCTCCGTGGGAAGCTTGTTCTCTTTGAAGTAACAATAATGAGTGCATTAATAGTAACTAGCGCGCGGAGTGGAGTGGAGTAGAGTGGTGGGACTCGACGCGGGACGTCCGTCCGGCGAATCCAATCAAGAAGTGAAATTACTAACTTAAAGTTAATTAAGAAAGTGACTAGAAACAGAGTTCCGCGCTCCGTCGGTTTGTCTGTTTTTTCCGTTTTAAAAATGCAAACTCGGACACGACTGTCTTAAGTAA
Organism: Agonopterix alstromeriana; assembly: GCA_963924505.1. Lineage (NCBI taxonomy): Eukaryota > Metazoa > Arthropoda > Insecta > Lepidoptera > Depressariidae > Agonopterix > Agonopterix alstromeriana. Next base: position 19,579,783 of record OZ004667.1, read on the forward strand.
TGAGAAAGTTGTCTGAAGCGACGAGTAGGTACCTCCCGCGACGCGAGCAGGCCCGGCGCCGCGCCGCGACCTACCTACCATAGACTAAGTAACCAAGTAAAAGCGTATAAAACACTATATAAGAAACCCTATTCCTTTGGTAGAATCACACAATACCCATTAGTAGAAATGGAGTAGTCCACTACAAGCAGGAACCACATGACAAGTGTAGTAATTGCGCAATTATACACTTTCGTATTCTCTAATATCTGTTTCTACGGACACCGCCAAGAACAACCATTTGTGCGCAGAGCCATAAGTTATAGCGAGAGATACCTGCACTACACCGACGAGGAACAGCCTGCCTCATCTGTACCCTCTCACTCTGAGCTCTGCTCTGTGGTACACTTGCTTCTCGGCGACGCGACGCTTGTTAACTTCACCTGCCTGCTCGTGCTCGTGCGCCTCACTCACTCGCACTTCTTGCACATGAACTTTTATTTAATAACATGATTGGAACACACCTACTTACGGACGTCTGTTTATGTTACGTCGAGTCTTCGTGCTCTTGTAAGGGGCGCAGGCGAGGTGTTCTGGGAACTAATAGAGATACGATGTATGTCTTGTTGGAAACAAGTCTAGTACGAATATAGTACCAGAACCTGTGCTCTCCTCGTTATGGATAATGAGCTTATGTATAGTACGTGTGAATAATTTAAACTTCAATCATCATCAGCCTATATACGTGCCGCTACTGCAGGGTGCAGGCCTACCCTCAGGGAGGGTGAATACACTTTTACCCTATGTAATTCAATATTATATTTGTAATTGTACTTTGTATTTCTTGTTTTGTATAAAAGACGTGTGCTGTATAGTTTCTGGCCGCATCTTCTCTACAACGGAACACCTTCTTGAGTCAAATAAATGACGTCAGAATCCTATGTATATCAAATATAATTTGAATTAAAAAAATTTGATTGATTGATTGATTGGTGTATGGACTTCAGTGGACTTCAATTGATGTGAAATACTATTGACTTTTTAAAACAGGTATCGTCTCGATGTATGAAACAAAATAGTACCTTCATGGTATTTTTAGTACTTGAAGCTATTATATGCGAGGCTAGCGCTAGTACCGAGCAAGGAGCTAGTTACTGTAAGCGGATAGGTAGCACCCGATACGACGGTTTTTGAAACACATGTCATAAGCTCGTATCGCCAGACATGCGACGTGTCGCAGTTCACACGGGGCGGCAATTTACGGTACCGTGTGATATCCGCCTTAAGGCGAAATTCCCTTTTTAGCGATGAGATTTAATGAGAAAACTTCACCGTCAGTGCATTTCAGTTAAAAGTGTGAAGTTGCGCGTCTCCGTCTGCTCTCATAAATATTTATCTCGTTACTTAGAGCATCTCTCTCTCTCTCTCCGACCGACACCCCGCGCCCGCGCCCGTGAGCTCTCACTTGTCTGTGCTAATTATTCACATTTATTTACTAATCCAAATAATGCAAACCTTGCTCTACTTTAGCTAACATAAGTAAAGCCGCAGAACATCAACAAAAGCAATATATTATTAATATGCCTTTGATTAAATGTTTTGCAGCACAAGAGCATAACATAACAATTAGGAAGTTATAACCGCCAGTCAGGTTCCGCCTTCAAGCCTAAAGTATCTTTGCGTTATAAAATAAATATAATTAAGATAAATAAATCTTAAACAAATATGAGTTAATTATTTTAAAGTGAATGCATAATATAATAGTCTACATTCATCCATGAGGGATAAGATGGTTATTTATTAAGTTTAAATTGTTAAATCAAAGCCTATAATTATGAATGCTTGTTCGTTGTAAGAAGATTTTCAGTAATTTTCTTCTACCAAGTTGATGGAAATTTCATTCAAAATTTTTCCAGCTCAGCATTTTGTCACACTGATGTGGCAATGCGGGCAGCGCGCATAAGCTCTGTGCGCGCGCGTGCAGGTCCGGGCAGGATACAAGATGGGCCATAATCTTTAGTAATTTACAGTTACACGCCAGTGCGTATAATTGTAAATTAATACTGACTAAAATTCTAAATTATTTGTATTTTAACTGTAAGATAAGATAAATATTCTTTATTTGCACAAAAAATACACAAAAACAACAACAATATACCCGAACAAGGAGGGTACAAAAGGCGGCCTTATCACTATAACTGTAATCATCATCATCCTATAAAACGCATATAACGGTACGGGGTACAGAAACGAAAAAAGATACATGAAATTAACTTAAACTCATTATGATTATGAGCTAAAGAAGAACTGCGAGAAGAAATGGAGTGGTCTTGTATGAGTGTCAGCCGGCGCCGGCGGCGGCGCAGGCTGATGATAAATGAGTATGATGTGATGATGGACATCTGATACTAACTCATATTGATGTTGTGGTAACGGCGTGTCCCGCAGCGGGGCGCCCGACGATTCGTTCGCGGCTCCCTTTTAATTACCCATCCCCTATCATACCCGACCCCGCGCCCGCAACCGCGCCCGCGCCGTTTATTGATATTAATGAGATAGAGATTTACGCCGCATCACAGGTATTAAACATTTTCCTTCATAATCCGCGACCCAAGAAAGGTTACCCATTAAACGTGATCGCTTTTGTTCCTCCCGCGGGATTAATAAATCAAAACAGGATCAGTAGCCAAACCCCGCCCCTCCCGCGCCACGCTCTCCCCTCTGTGACCGACGAAAATATTTGTAAAGTGAACGGAGATAGAACGTAAAATATTTGAACCAACTGGAAGCAGTCGCAGGTGTGCACTGTGCCGCCCTCGACCCCGACCTCGCCTCTCTATCAGCATATTATGTTCCTCATCTTCATAATTATTAGCCGTGTGGTGTGGCGATGATTGCAAAAAAATTAATTTATTCATACAAATTCAAGCCGTTTCCGATGTTGCTTTTTTTTACTGACGTCACAGAGGCTGTAGCTGTCGTAGCGGGTCGTAGACACGTAGCGTCGTAGCACATGTGTATAAAATTAGTTTCTTCATGTTTTTTTTGGAGGATTGAATCCAAAACCATTTCGAGACAAATGTCTCAATAACAATATTATCTATGATGAAAAGCTTTCAGACATTTTAATAAATTAATGTGGTCCTCGTTTGAACTTTTTGACTTTAATTGGTTAATAATCACAGTTAATATTGACAACAGTATGGAGTACGTTCGGGCGACCTGGCCGTATAAGAGTTGTATTAAATTTTAAGATAATATATTCATTCACTTTAAATTTAATACAACTCTTATTCAAAAATTAATGGAATAAATATCTGTAGGCGTGCGTGGTGGCGTCTTAATCGCTTGCCGCTGAAGCGCAGCTCCAGGTTTATTTGTGTTTTACTGAGCTTATAACAGCTCGCCCGACGCATCGAGGTCTGTACCACACCATGAGGTAGCTCAACCACTGTCGACCTTAATGCGCAGCGATAAGGTCTGCATTCCCGTGCGGTGGCGAGGCTATTCAGATTTACGACTGGGTACGTTTACATACATATGCGTCTTAGAGAATCAGCCTCGTAAAGTGTACACGAGTGTTTCATATAAAACGCGAGACATCGCGGAATGTTAACGAGTTAAATATCTTGCCTTAACGTGACGTGACGTCACGGTATCGTAGAATAGACTATACTTAGTAAGTTAATCAATAAAGTAATACTTTTGTTAAACCAAAGGGTTTAAAAACCTTACATAAGTAGGTAATTAAGTCTCTGTGAGCAAAGGGTCACTTGGCGATACGTTCTGTTTGAAACACTTATTTTTGTTTGCTCCGTACCAATATTGGCAAAACGGAACACTTATGGAATCACCTTGGTTTCCGTCCATCCGTCACTGGCATTTTTCTCAAAGACCGTAAGACATAGGTGCTGTAAGCTGAAACTTGGCACAGGCATAGCTTCGTTGGAATCGGATCACGCGATCGGATTCTACAAAACCTTGAATTTTTATGCGAAACTGATATCGTGATCAGAGTGTACCTTTGGCACGTTCCACTAGCAACGGATCGCGGGATCAGAGTGGTAACCCGCAATTAATGGTCCAATATTTTAAGAATGAGAACCTGTGCCACTAAGCAGTGGCAGCCATGACTCTAACCACTCCAAAATGGTGTTAGGTTACGATTTTATATAAAACTGTGTAGGTACACTAAAAACAATATCTGTAACAAAAGTGTGACTGTACATTGAAAATATTCACAAAAAAAAGATGACGATATGATTTTTAGGTATCCATGGCTCCAAATCAACCTTTTTTGAATGTTTGTCTGTCTGTATGTTTGAGCATCACGCGATAACAACAGAACCGATTTTGATTAATCTTTTTTTGTTTGATAGCTTATGATCTTACTTAAACTTTTATATATTATTTGTGCGGACGAAGTCGCGGGTTAACTCTAGTAGAAAATAAAACTAAACGAGTGAGTGTTGAAAACCAATAACTTTATGATACCCGGTCGAAGCAACGCGGGATCTCAGCCGAGTGAAGCATCTATGTAGCAACAATTCACTAGTTTATACGAGCGTTAGATTCGGTAGATAATTATATTAGATTATAACTGAGGCTTCGAGGATTTTGTTATGTGAATATGTATATACAACATCCGCATAAAGATCATTACAGTAACATGTGTAGTAGAGCTACGTGAGTGCTGACTTAGGAACAATACCTGACACGGCAAAAGTTTACAATCGATATGTAGTCATGTATGCTACAACCCGTCGTCCGTGCGAGTACGTTATAAACCAGTGATAGTTTCATTGTCTCACTACCTGTCACCTAACACTTAACTAGTTTTCATAAACACGTATACTAGATCTAATTAAGAGCGATTAGACTACTGTTCCGGGCTTTTGAAACACGAAGACCGCACAAAAACATCCTCGCAGCACACAAGAACGAAACATATTGTATGTTTTTAAAATAGATCAGTTCTCGGAAGACAATTTCAAATAGAGACGATTGTCAAATGAAACTTGTCCCGCCACAAACGAAACAGTTTCCCGAAATAAAACCATCAACCCGCGTCGGAGAACTTTCTACGTTTCTTGTCGTCATATTTTGTTTGACTAAACATAGTAGCTTGAATAGCAGTAAACCAACAACCAAGTTCATATTAAATCACCTGGTCAGACGGTCCTCAGTCTAGAAATTTTTTGTAACCGAAAAATTTTTATGACTGCCCTAAACCACAGAGTCCTAAACTGTCAACTTTCGCACTGGCAAATCTTAAACTTTACAGCCTCTTTCACGCCAGGACTGTTTCATGCTGGTAGTCGACGATGGGCCATCGATGAAGATAATTTCTGGATTTGAAGTAGATCGTATTATTCCTAATAGAAAGAAACGATACTACCGAATTCGACAAAGAAACTAAATTCGAAAAACTTATGGCATTAATTTCTAAATTCTCAAGCCTAAAGTCTGATATAAATCATTGACGATTGAAGATGCCGCCAATCAAATGGAGGACAAATGCTTGTTAAATGTACCTACTTAGGTAGGTACATCAAGTAAATACAAAGTGATGTCCACTCGCCCAAGAAGCAATAGGTATACCTAATCTATTGTTAAAAACTAAACTAGATTTCCCAAAATAACATTATATAAAAGGTTCACAACCTTTCCGTGGCTTTTATTTATATAAAGAGAATTTAATATGATGTTAGAGCGAGGCGAAGTGTCGTGTCCTCTAAACAACAAATAGGTCGGAGACATAGCTCGGTGCTCTCCTTTGGTCGAGTCGTGCCTTTCCCTGGAAAAGGGAAAACACGCTCTATACCCTACTTGTTTATAGACTTTTGTATGAGCAAATTTTACTTGAATATTATAAAATATTGCATGCACAAACCACTACCCAATAAATAGGTATGTTTAGTACTTTTTGTTTGTCCTCGCCAGCCTTATACCTTGAATGATTATCTTATTATAAGTGTTAAGGTATATTTGCAAGTAATTCTATAAGTTGACTATAGAGCTCAGTGTCTGCCCGTCCGTCCGTTTGTTTGTCACAGGCATCTTTATCAGAGACCGTAAGAAATAGGAAGCTGAAACTTGGAACCTATTATATACTATATTGACGGTCCAATAACATAAATAAAGTCAAAAATGCTTAATTAAAACGTGTACCTACGTGGCGAGAAAATTATCAGACTGGCACTAACTTGAATAGTTTTATTTCTCTACCCAAAAAACAACCACCAGTGTCAAATGATCTTCAGTTACTATTTGATCACATACATAGTACTCGTAAGTGTCTATTTATAGTGTATGTTATCAACGACCTATGTTAAACAACTGATAGTACGAAACACTAATTGCCTGTGTCCCGACTCGCACTAAGCCGGGTTTTTAGTTAATAATTTGGTACTCAATCTGGTTGTTTGTTTCTTTTAATTTATTTTAGGTTTTCTTAATTGAGAAATTTTAAATATGGTCATAAGGACGCCACTGAACGGTAAATGAACTTTAAAGGTTTGCTGAAAGAAATAACTTCAAAGTCTTTCCCAATTAGAGGATTATGCATCGTCGGTCGCGGGCGGTGCGACGCGGACGGTGAATTATCGGATCACTGACCGCTTTCATGATATTTCATATCGGGGCCTCGTGCTATCGACCAACTACTTGCCTCCGACATTTCCCACTAGACCAGTGTGGTGGAGTATGAACCACTCCCTTGCTCCTTCATTTATTAGTCATAACATTATCGTAGAATAATCTCGCTTTATTAAACTCGTCTTAAGTTGTTGTTGTAAGTATCTGTGAAAGCTTTCAGATTTGTTTGTGAAATAACTCCAAGTTGGAAACAGATGATAATGTTTTGAGTTGTGCTCTCTCTCTGCAATCTCCTACAGATTTTACCTAACCGGCACCACTCTGATAATTATCTTTCCAGCTGAATTCACAAATACGGTAAATACTTGACTTGTTATATCACATCGAAATAGGGAGCCTATCTACAACGAAACTCCGCCTCGACGGAACGTTTCACGGCGAGAGTTCATTGTGGGTGTCCGTCCGTCCGTCTGTCAGTGTTCGCTAGTTCGACTGGTCGGTGATTAATAGATCCTCTCCGTTGCACTCTTACACGGTGATTAATGTTGTTACTGATATTAGTTTGTGATATTAATTATAGTATTTGTGCGCTTGATTGAATGTTAGGAAAATTATATATGTTCAGGAAATATCATTCTTACACAGTATGTGTGAGGGTCCTGGCCCGGACCATTGGAAGGCTGGCGTGGGGACACGGGCCCAAAAAAACTACTCGGGTTATGGGGGTGAACTGGGTGGGCCGATAAATCTGGGTTAATGCGGAAAGAATCGGGACGCCTGCCATCACAAATATCTTTAGTTTGTCAAAAATGGCAGACGGTGACTCGCCAACTCATTTGATGAACCCCCCAAAACGGCAACATCTAGTGAGCGGCTAAGGTTGTAGAGAGGTGAGTCTGCGGGCGCCAGTTTCCGGTGATAAGCGCACCAGTCAGCAGGTCCCGGCGTTCTGATATTTACAATTCCAACCTGGAGCATAGGTTCCACTCTTGCAACCCCACTCCTGGCCGGCCAGTTAAGGCAAGGTGGTGAGTTCCACATCAATCCGTGCCCTCTGGAGAATCGGGTCCGTGGTGTCGCCACTCACCAACAGCTCGCCACACGCTGCGCTGCGGATTTATTATAATTTTAATTCTATTATTTGAGACCATCGATACAAACTCGGATAAATTACAGATACAACTATCACTAAACATACACTAAAGTTATTGTGCACCCCAAACGGTCGAGTAGTAGCGAGAGTATAATAAATATTTCTTTGTACTGAATAACCATTGTTCGGTGTTTACAGTACCTACCTGTAATCGATGAGTACGTGTTCAATAATTTACTTTTACATAATTTACTCGCCCGCTAAATCGCGATTAGCCTCGCCTTCTCCACTAGACTTATTCCGGCAAACATATTGAAAAATGAGCGGGTCTGTGCAGTCATGCTCAAGAAATTTGCCGGCCATTGTACGTGTCCTCGCGCTACTCTTTATCTGTGAAGGGCACCATTGTTATCGTGTACGGTGCGCTCTATAAGATAACATTTAAAACCATAAGTAGCTGGATTATAATTGTGTTCTGGGCAAATTGAGAATGTGGCAATGCGCCGCTAGCTTTACCTGTTGCGTTGCCGACTGTACGCCGGCGCCGGCGCCACGTTACGTCACTGGACCAGCGATCAGACGCGGCTGGTTGAGACCACGACCACTTTAATGTACAGCATATGGCTAAGCGAAGTGTGGGTTGTATGTGCTACCTGATTTTAAAAAAACTGACTGGGTATCAGATGTGAAAAATCCAACGTTACATGTAAAAAAAAGTTGGGCGCCACGGGACGTCTGGCAGATTTAAAATTTCTATACGGCACTCCCGATTTACATTTCGAACTTCCGAAAAGAAGTTTCACTTCAATAGTGGTAGTCGTGAGCCGCTCGCTGACCGTGCCGAGCAGCGACAGCGTGTAGTGCTAGGTGTAGTGAGAGTGCTGTACTGTGGCCGCGGACCGGTAGACCCGCCACAAACACTCTAATGTATTTCGTTAACTTTGTTGCTCGTTCCGGCGCGTGTAAATTTTATAAGTTCTGGCAAACGCTTCCAACGTGGTTTGGCACAAACTGCGGAGTTTGCCTCACTTTGTGTAAGAGATGGCCGCTCGACGAAGTTAAACAAAGTTTTTGTAAAACGCCCCGACAAAGGTTTAATGTTATTAATGTTGATAGTTGTGCGTCCGCCGCCGCCGGCAACTTTACCGCTTAACCCTCCGTGACTAAGTGTTGCCCCGTGCCGTGCTTCCATTGTGTCGTGTCGTGTCGTGTCGTGCCTCCAAGATATATATCCTGTATCCCTGCACGACAAATTAAAATTACCAAGGCATCGATAATCTTCGGTGCCAAGGCGAATGAGTCATTGATACTGTTCGGACACAGTAGACTATATTAGGGCGTCGTCCTACTATACACTCTGATGTCGTCAAAGCGTGCAGCGATAAATCTAGAATTTAACAACAATCTTATTTATTCATTGAATTTTTTCTTACTATACTTACAGAATAAATGTACATCTTCAACACAATTATTGTCTCTATAATTTATTCTGCAAGATTTAAAAACAATTTTAAGAAAAGTGGAAAGAAAACGAACGAAATAATTTCACATTTCTGAAAGATTTTACAATAAGAGTGAGTGAATTAAAAGAAAACTGGAAAAAAAAGCATTGAAAGAGCGCGGGTGGAAAAATGATAACAAAGAGATCCTCGCTCGCTCGCCGAGATCACGCGCCGCCTCCGCGCTGGGAAGTGCTGTTTATTTATATCACGGCCTTCTATTGTCACCGAGTACGGCAGCGTAGCCTTTCTTGTCTCAAATTAGTAATTATTTTGCTACGCCGTAGTACTGTCGCCGTAGTAACAATCGTGTAGCGCATAGTTCATGAGACCAAATATAACGCTTTCATGCAGTAGCGTACAAACGAAACAAAATAAAACGTTTATGTACCAGGTGTGTGTGTGAGTCCCATTTGGTCGGTGGCACAGAAGGTTTTGGAGTACACCAACTTCGGTGCTCTACTACTTGAATATGGTGGCATATCGGGGAGCATTTCTTGGCTAGTAGGTAGGTGCGTACCGTAGTCGTCTCCCACCTATTTAAATTCTCCTATCGATACAAAACATTAGTAGATTCACAATAAGTAATAACTGATCTTACTCAGACTTATATTTAAATACTAGAGTTTACCCGCTACTTTGTCCGCACGGGTTTCCATTATCGTAGCGAGATAAATGGTATATCAGATTTTAAGTCCAATCATAAGCTTAACACAAAATTTTTATCAAAATCGGTCCAGTAATTTTCACGTGATTCACGAGCAAATAAACAAGCAGACAAATAGACGGACATACAATTTAAAATTTGTGATTTGGAATCAGGGACACCTAAACACGAAAACGTTTTTTAAAAAATCATCAATATACAGATACACTTCTGTTACAGTTTTATAATAGTAGAGTACATTCACAGTGTAAGAAAGAGTATGTAGTACTAGTAGTACTACATACAGTATGCACAATCCTCTTACTTTTTACCTCACCCCTCTCTGAGTACTTCGTGGTTACCTCTTAAGGAAATGCGTATTCTCAAATATCGCACAAATTTTCCCATTTCTTTGAAATGACAGTTTTCAGCTGACAGTCAGTTCAGTGTGGTACAAGTACAGGTGTTTATGACCGACAATATTATTAACAACATCTCTACGTTTTTACCTGCAATACATATTTGCAGTTGCGACGCAAAGATGGAGCCGGCTCATAACCACTCTGTGTGTTCAACAAACACACCGACTGACTGATATTATATTGACATAACATTTCGTTTACTTTGTATTTGAAATAGACGAGATAATTTTCATCGTTCGGGTAACATTATGACTGCGACATCTCTGGACCCAAAAATTGAACTAAATAACGTGTAAGTGAACGAGAGTGAAATTGAGCTCATCTCTCATAAATACAAAAATTAGGTATACTATACGGTACCGTACGGTAGTATGGTTGATGGTCATTGTAACTAACTCGACAACGAAGGAATTGTGAGAAAGCTTTCCACGGCTAAACCACAGAACCGATCTTGACGTTTAGCAAGGAGATAACGAGCTAGCATCCTGAAGACAACTTATGCTTATGCATAAAGTTGTACAAGCTCGGATAGAGTTGCAAGTAACAGTTACTAATGAATGATTATTAAGAGGTAACAAGTACATAGATGAGCTCAATACAACAGAGAGGCGGAGTCGTACTGTATTCATTATTCCATTAGTTTGTTCCGGTAATAGAGAGAGTTTAATTTAATTAATAACGTTACAGATAGCCGGCTGGTACATACAGCCTGCCCCCTCCCCCTCGCCCCGCTCGCCCCCCTCGCCCCGGCCCGCCGGGAACGACTTTCTAAAATTTATTGTTCGAAATACAATTAATATTCAGCAGATGACTATCATAAAAGCGATTCATTATTTTAAACTCTAATTGAATAATTTGTAAAATGTTTTAAACACAGAGATAAGGCACAAAACGCGTCGATCCTACCTTGCCTACCGTGTGCCAATTTACCTATCAAGCGAATTGACGCCGACTATACATAGGGCCTGTTTCACCATTTCTGTATAAGTTCTTAATAGCTTATCTGACAGCTCGTTTGACATTTCTTTCATACTAAATATGTTAAACGATCTGTCAGATTTCTAAGCCATTAACTTATTCAGAAGTTGTGAAACAGGCCCTTTAAGGTTTCCAGATATAGGATTATCAATTTCGGCAAACAACTTGACCAATAAGGCGGGGCGAGGGTAGCGTTTTTTGTTAAATTGCGTGCCGGCTTATTATACCTAAGTCACAGAATAGGTAATAGTATATAGTTCTGCATACAGAACGACCACTCCCCGCGCCTCTCTGACTTCAGATACCCCACCTCACCTCATACTTTCTGGTGACACTTTAGGAGAGCCGAGCAAGGATATGCAGGAACCCGTTAGATTGGACTACATAAATTTGTGACTTTTCAGTGCATAAAAACGTTGAAAAAAACGCTAAATTTACATTTTCAGTAATTATTTAGGTCAAATACTATTTTTAATAACAGAACGAAGAATAAAAAGTGACGTTAAATACAAAGCGCGGCTTTCAACCCTACATGCAATGTCATGGACAGTTTGCAAAAAGTGTGCATGTGCAGACGCCATTTCGAAATTCAAAAACGTTCTATAGAGTGCCGGACCTGTGCCTAAGTGTTAATTCAATACAACATAAATAACACCTTCCGACGCGGTGATAAAGTCAAAAATGACGCCAGAATCCCTGTGATATTATTTTGCATAAAACATTCAGATTTTTTAAATTTTCATTTTGATTTTTCGTAAGCAACGAGCTAACGACGCCGCCCGCGTTTGTCTTAAAGGTGCACTTCCGATGCCAGCGGCCGATGCAATTGACGCGCGCGGCTCGCGACCGATAGCCGATGCGACAATACTAGGTACTATGAAAACGTATGGCGCCGCTTCCGATGCCAGCGACTGATGCGTGTGTCAGACGCGCGCGGCCGATGCGAGAGACATATGGCATATGACAGAACCACGCGTCAGACACGCGCGTCAGTCGCATCGGCCGCTGGCATCGGAAGTGCACCTTAAAATCCAAACCTTCCTACCAAGGTTGTAGTATTAGCAGAAAAGTAGGATAGGATATAAAATAATAATTTAGGATCTAACTACTCGCAAAAAAAAACATTTTGGATTATCATTTCTACGACACAGTGTGAGTTAACAGAGCACGTGTGACATCACTGGACAGTAATCGGTCGGCCGGTGTTTCGATGTCGGTGAGAGCCTCAACTCGTCACTTTTAACGCTGACATCGAGTGTCCTTTTTACTCGACATACATCCTCCTCCGAACACATTGTTCCTTCTTAATCCGCCTACAGAGCTTCGATGCGAGCCGCTGCAAACTATACCCTGGTGCCTGGCAGTAAGGTTGTAATCAGTCGGGTCAGCGCGGCAGGTGTCCCGTCATAAATCGTGGCTCGCGTGCCACATGTCGGCCCGCGCGCCGGCGGTCGGTCGCTGCGTCACTCTCGGAGGGTCGGAGGTCGGAGGTCGGAGGAGGCCGACGCAAAAATACTGCCTCACTCTACTAGTTTATGGCCGTGTCTTTTGCCTACGTTAAGTGAATGTAGCGCTATTCCACTCGAGAGAAACGAAATCGTAACTTTTTTTTGAATCGATTTTTCTTTATAAGTGATTGTAGTAGATTCAAATTATTACAGTTTGTAGTTGTTTCATTCAGTATTATATAGTCTTTAAAACGTGGAGGAAATGGGATGATCTCCCACGGACTTTGTAGTAGTGCACTTCGGTTCAACTAGTTTAGGTTGCATATCGTATTTATGCATACTTCGTTGAATGATTTAGATCTCATCTCATCTATTCAGAAATTAAAAAATTTACTGCAGAACTGAATCAAAGATCTGTATCTTCTTCTGATATGTCGATACTTGCAACGTACAGTGTCGTATCCGCTGTAACTATGATCTATCGTTTATGTCCCCTCTTTCCCGCATTACAGCTAAGTAAATATATTTTTTTTGTAACTCCGCTTCGAACTTTTCAGTTGTGCGATACGAAGCCAAATTATCTTGTAATGGTTCACTTGTCGACTGGACATGCATCGCAGCACACGTAGGTATATGACATACTGTCTGTACTGCAAGGTATCCAGTACCGCTCCGTGTGCAGTGCACGTCCGCGGCACACGCGTGCGAGCGGGAGAGGGAGTAGGCGCCGACGCGGGAGCGAGAGGGAGCCCAGTATCAGGTTAAAGTTAATAGAGTCGCGTCAGCGCTTTAATAAGCTCTTTACCGCGAGGTTGCTGCGGTCAGCGAGTAGACCGGCGCCGCGCTATACGTGGCTACAGTACAGAGCAGACGTGCTCATATCAGTCGATAGTCGTAAGATTTATACTTGTTTGTGAGATATGTTCATCTTGAAGCTATATGCTACCTAAACAAGGCGATATATCTAACTGCTAAGGTCTGAAAGTGGAGCAAACAAATTCTCTTTGACACTGACAAACCACGAAATACTTGTATATTTACGTGGCTTTCCAACAGATCTGTGCGCGTATGCTACGCTGTGAGCGAGAAAAAAGTCCACCAACAGGATTGCTTCACTTTCTTAGCCTTGTGCACCGCACGCAGCTTTGGTGGAATCCCACTTAAATTTCCAATCTTTTTTGTAGCTACTAAGTATCCGCATCCTTGCACAGCTCAGCTTCCTCGCACAGTTTTGGTAGAACTAAAGGTACCCTTACCTTCACCAGCACTATAGTGAAGTGTAAAAAGTAAACTTAATGCACGTTATCATGACAAGATGTTACTCAATTATGTTTTTCTTTGCCCGAAAACATTGCGTTGTACGCCTTTCCGCAGCGCGGCGTGGCGGCGGCTCTAGCATTCGCTTCGGAACAACTCTATACGTGCCTGTGACAAATGAACCGATCCATCTCCACCCTGCGCTGCGTCACACTCGCTGCACCTCACCTCCTCACCTCCTCACCTCCTCACCTCCTCACCTCCTCACCTCCTCACCTCCTCACCTCCTCACCTCCTCACCTCCTCACCTCCTCACCTCCTCGCCTGCACGACAGTACGACACGACACGACACGAACACGACCTCTCTCTAATCGAAGCGTTTAATGGAAACCTGTGCTGTGTACCACGCCCCCTGTCAGGTTAAAAGCGATCACTTCCGAGTAGTGCCAAGTCGTTGGAAAATTTAATTATTTTACCTACCTACCAATATTAGTTGAGGAAATAAACGTATAACAACTCCACCTGGAATAATGTATAAGGACGGATTGCGATTGTTTATTTTATAAGAGGGATTCTTGTCTTTCAATTCCAGAAGACGCTATCGTGTACGGGTCCCTCAAACACCCTGACAATGAAGTCGTTCCTCTCCTCGCGCTGTATCTCTACTTGTTCACCTCTCCAGTACTTACTTCCAGTTTAGAAGTAAGTCTGCTGAAAGATTTACATAAAACATTAAAATCCTCTGCCCGTACCGGTGCCCGCTCGTAGAGGAGTGCAAGTGGAAGAGAATCGTTCAATATTTTATTTCAACAACCTGTGAAATAGCTCCGTAATAGATGGCTTTAAACCGATGGAGTGCGGAACGAGGCGGGGGGTTTCTCTCAGACACGAAAACGATTCTCACTCCTCCACCGTTCAGTCATTGTGACCGCTACTACAGTACCACACGCCTGAAGATAAGCTTTCGGATATGTGTCTCTGATTGTTTCTTTGACAAGGCAGCCTACGCAACGTGACAGGTAGTTGTAGCGATCCTTGGGGGAGGCCTATCTTCAGCAGTGGACGTATATCAGCTGAGATAATGATGACGATGTATTTGATGACTGGACATGCATCCCAACGCAGGTACACGTAGGATCTTTTTTTCAACAATTGCCCGAGGATGCTCAAATGAATTGAGCGTGCTATATGGTTGACAAACCCCCTTTATGGTGGTAGGCCTCTGGCCTGCAGTGGGACGTATATAGGCTGATGATGATAGGGTTGACAAATTTATTTATTTTTATAAACATTACTTCTTCTTCTTGTTTTGTAAACTTGTTGTGAACTGTTATATTATGTGTGTGTATACTTAGGTTGTTACTTGTTTATCTATCTACTTTTTTTTCGTTCTCCAACCTTTATGAAACCCTTGTAATTCGCTAATAATCTACACACAATATAATAATCACACTGGTAATATTGGTTGCTCTTGTTACAGAGAGTGGTATCAGTCACATACAATGTGTCACACAGGGACATGTAGCGCGACCAGCGAGTAGGTAGGTACCTACCTGTATTTATGAGAGCGGTCTGTGTTGTATAAAACAGCAGTGATCGACGATCTCGCGCTTGCGATTTGTGCACCGACTCATTGTATGCAGTCGGGGGGTGATTTAGGTGCCAGTTGGTACCATTATACCTATTACAACTTCCTGGTTGGTAAATACTAAATACAACAGTGAGACCTCTTTCATCAAGAACTTCAAATATCTAAGTTAGTAGGTCATGTACCTATCAATATCTTTTCCAGCTTCCTGGTACCTATACTAACATGTAAAAACAAAAATTAAGTATCGGAATGAGCTTCCGATCCATTACCAGACAATCCTTGCTTTCGTCCACTCTGTCGATGCCTTCCGAATCTTTAAGTCTTTAATTTGATTTAAACAGCAAATCGTGGTGTTTCAATCAAACGGCATGTTAAATTAAAATCAAGAATAAGTAAGTACTTATTATCGGAAAGTAAGTACTTATTAACGTTTCAACGGGAACCAACCATGTCGACCTCCATGTTATCTAGCAGTAACGAGCGCCAATTTTACTACTAGGAAGCTACTAGGGTACGAAATAGCGGAAATAGCAGAGAATTGTGCGCGCAGATTCGCTGTACAATTAAATGGTAAAATCTTAATGCGTTTATTTTTATTCAAAGCCCGTTGTTGCACCGAGATAAGTTCGCTCCGCAATGGGACGCCTATTTAGTATTCATCCCCCCTCACACTATCTTGACTGCCCCCACGCGCCGCACCGCACCGCGCCGCGCCGCGCCGCGCCGCGCGCTGTGACTGCGGCGCGGCGGCGCGGATGAACGTTGCGCTCCGATATAAACCTGTTGTTCCTACTGCTCCAGCCGGAGCTGTTGTTGCGGTCATTTTTCATCTTGTGGATCCTGTAGGACATAAATAGTTAGTACAATCAGACATACTTTGCCGATAAAATTGTTTTGAACTAAATGTTTCCCCATGGCACTATGCTAACATTTTATCTGTTCTCATCACCGTGCGTCTAATCTGAGGAGTAAGGGTTGTATGGTAAATTGCCTTAATCAGCTGGAAATTCTGAACAATATAACATAGCAAATTATTTAGTTCACAATAACAATATTTAGTGTTCCGTACCAAAATTTGCAAAATGAACACTTATGGAATCACTTCGGTGTCTGTCCGTCCGTCCGTCTATCACAGTCATTTTTATTGGAGACCGTAAGACACAGGAAGCTGAAACATGTACAATTAATAGCAATTAATAGTTCAATGATATAAATGAAGTCAAAGAAACTTAATGTTTGGATCTGAACAGCCTTCTGGTTCTTGCTGCGTCTTAACGAAATTGTAATGTTTTTGTTTGGCTATTAATATTCAGGCTGTTGTTAGGTCTTACATTAAGTGTTGTTTAAATGAATGTTTATGTGTTATACGTGTTGGCAGGCATCTTTACGAACAGTCGATAGTCACTTAGCGGATGGAGCAGGAGACGCGCCGCCCCGCATTGTCATGCCCTAACATGGTCACAATAATTCGATTAGATCTAATTTTGCTCAAACGAGGATGTACTTTATTATTTGTTACTTGTAATCTTGTGGGCAGCAACCTCTGGTGTCAGACTTTCTTCATACCGCCTAACGGCCTCTGACGTGATTTATGTAACGACTACTACCACCACAGATAGTAGCCGGGACCAACGGCTTAACGTGCCGTCCGAAGCACGGAATCATATTTCTTTTCAGACTATCAGGTGATTCAGCCTGCAATGTCCTAACCAACTGGGGAAAAACGCACAAAGTGACATATCAATAGGTGTCCCCCGTGGGAATCGAACCCACGACCGCCGTGACAAGAGCCCGATGCTCTTCATCACTAGACCA
Organism: Agonopterix alstromeriana; assembly: GCA_963924505.1. Lineage (NCBI taxonomy): Eukaryota > Metazoa > Arthropoda > Insecta > Lepidoptera > Depressariidae > Agonopterix > Agonopterix alstromeriana. The sequence goes on from OZ004667.1 coordinate 19,597,109, forward strand.
CGCAGGCAATGAAATACTGAACAATGAATACTACAGACTGTTCTCACTACACGTCATGTTTTACACTTATTTGACTCAAATTGCATTTTTCTGTCTGTCTGTCTGTCGTCTAATGATATTTATCACACACGTCTTAGGTAAATAAGTACAGAGTAGTAGTGTGATGTTTTAATAACTTTACTAGTTGCATACATACACATATAAACTCACGACCATAATCCTTTTCGGGGTGGTCGAGCTGTCTTGCTTGCATGACAGCTCTGCTATATTGCATTGTAACGAGACTCAACTTTACTAATTTAATTAAATTTAAAACCTACAAAAATTAGTAGGTTGCGCCTTTGTCCGTCGTTGTCTACCACATAACTTAACCATAGTATATTATATCTTATACTATGGTTAGGTTAGGTTAGAGCGATGATAGTCCATAGAGAGCTAGCGACTCCATCGTGAGGCGGCCGTTTAATTCCTGGCCTGTACCACTTAAATCTGCGGAATTTATTTACGGTTTTATTTATCATTATCGTTAGCTCGGCGGTGAAGGAAAATATCGTTAGGAAACCTGCATATCCTTGAATGAAAAAAATAAGTTCGGATGTATGCCTAAAATATGGGTCAGCTTGGGCGAACACAATGGACCAGCAAAGGTCGCAGTGTTACATAACGAACCGTGCTTGTAATAGCCCAGCCAACAATAAGTTATGTGGTAGACGAACGTTATTGTTTAGTATTTTAGAACGATTGTATATCGACCAATTTTTTCTTAATATCTTAAAAGTATTCTCATATAAGGGACTGTATGTTTTTAATGAGAATAACATTCTTTTGACCTAAATGAACCCACTCCTGGTGTCATTTGTATACAATAGGACAGACTGTTATGTTAATTATTAACGAGCCCGCGTCACGCTGTACGACACAAAGCGACGGCTGCTTCTCCGCGAAAAAAGCAATTAAAAACCACATTCAAACTTTAAACCATAAATTGAAACAAGAAAACAAATTAAGGAACAAAACGCTTCAAATATAAATTGTGGGCACAAAGGAATACAAAGGAAACTGCGTACTTGCGTAAACCCCTAAACGTATTTCGTTTGGCCAATTAGATCACAGCCGGATTACATTATTTGTATTCCGCAAAGACAAACTCCGCACAAACAGACCGACTAACTTGTGTAATTAATGCCGCGAGTGGCTGCCTACCTCGTGTACTGCCGCCGCGCCGCGCCGTGCCGCACCGCGCCGCGCCGCCTCGCTCCTCCTGTTATATCTTTGATGTAACCCTCGGCTTACAGTATCCACCTCAACTGAATCATGAAGCAGAACGTTGCTAGACAAACTAGTTTTCAGAAAAAACTAGCTTTTACCCGCGACTTCGTCCGCACCAATTATATACCAGAAATTAAGTCAAATCATAAGCTTTCAAACAAAATTTTATCAAAATCGGTTCAGTAGTTTTTGAGTGATGCTCGAACAAATAAACAAACACCCAAATAAGGAAGATCTTCCACAGGCGCATAATTCAGGCGGAATAATTCAATATATTTATTTCAGTCCAGAGGTCCGTGTAGTGTTAGTATACGCCAGGATCGGTCCAACTGTTCCCAGGTTTATCTTTGTGTGTGGGTTTGATATTTGTATTGACACCGACGACCAGTTATAATCCATCATACTTACTGACTAAATGAAGAGAACACTTGACTCCAATTTAAATGACAACACGTACACCTGAGGTCAAGTCGAGGGTTTACTTTTAGCGAATAATTGAATTGTTCAGTTTAATTCGCCAGGACTAGAAGAGACGTCAAAGTGAAATTAATAAATTGTTTATAACAGAGTTAAGGGAGGCTCGGCATGATCGCGCGGGGGGAGGGGGGGAGGGGGGGGGCTGTTTTTCTTGCGACATCTGTTCGAGTAATTCGAGATTCATTCTCGATTATACTGAGACTCAGAAGTCCCGCGGACTGCGGAGCCGGAGCAGAGGACCCCGGACCGGGTAAGACAAACAATTCACAAGATAAATCGTTTTTAATCACAACAAAGACACTATTAATTCAATGGGCTGAGAGGAAAAGCGTATTTTCCATAATGGAATTAGTTACCGTTGCTTTTTAGGGTTCCGTAATCAAACAAGGAATCCTTATACTTTAGTCCATTCTGTCTGTCTGAATGCCCCGCCATAATAACTCGCTCATTTTACCTATCTAATCGAAATTTGGCATGAAGACAGATAACAGTAACCCAAAAGAAGAAGTGTAGTAGTTATGAAGAAAATAAATTTTTTCGACCGACGTTCCCATACAACGATAGAGGGGTATATAGTTTATTTACTTTACTGTATAGTATCAATTATTTTATTAAATAGACTATGTATTATTGTATACATAACTTTAGCTTAAGAATTTATATTGTAATAGTTATTAAGTCGTGTTATGTTGTAGAGTTTCTGGCCGCATCTTCTCTACAGCGACAACGCGTTCCGATGCGGTGGTAGCTTTAAAAATGATTTGACGTTTGATAAGTGTGCTGCAAGCTCCTATATTGAATAAATTATATTGACTTTGACTTGACTTTGACTTTGGTTGGAAAAAAATATTTTTTTTATTTTAAATAAATTCAGCGAGGTGTCGTTGTATAGGTCTTATCCAGTGGAACAAAACTCCCATAGAAACTAAATCATTATAATGTCTTTTTGTCTCGAGATATCTGCGCGTAAAGTCAAAAACTTCTAAAAACAATATATGTACTATCAACTAATTTATACCTAGGTATCACAAATAAATGAATTTTGTTTTGTTTGTTTGTCTAAAATAGGTACTGGAGTAAAAAAATCTTAAAATGTTATAAAATAAAGATTAGAACTTTCAATGAAAATTATAACGGATGCTGTAGTCCAACCAGTTACTGAAAAAACCTGTAACATAAATATATTTTCTAATACAAACTAGATTGCGTAGCAGGAAATTTAATCGCGCTATCGTTAGGTTCAATATTTTATTTTAGGGAAGACAATTACTATTGTTTTCTTATTCTGCTTGGTGGTAGCACTAGTATTTATTCTGTGCTTATGCAATGGCTACGGAACCCTATCATGGGCAAGTCCGACACTATCTTGGCCGGTTTTTGTATGGATCGCCTCGCGAGTCCAGCACCCTACGAGCCGGCCGGCGGCAGGGATGGGGACGGAGACGCGACGACATCGGAACTCGCTTCAACATCTGAATATTCCATGAGGATTAACGCGTCCCAATTCAGTAATGGAGGACCGAACGCCATTGTACTGCTGCATCGCCTCCTCAACGGACCTTCTTACTAATTGCAGTTATCTAATCTTTCTCATTTCAAAAGTTGTCAGAAAATATATTTATCTATCATTCCATTCGTGTGACCCACAATGGGTCGCACTGTATTAGTGAATATACCTATATTTAATTACTTAGATGTTATTTATTCCTTGCAAAAGCAATAGGAAACTGACTTTATTGTATCTCAAACAGAATGTGATCAAAATGATAAAATGTTGTGTATAACGCACATTTTTCACAGCGACAACGTCTCATAAATATCCGTGTGACAACTATTATCCGAACATTATTTATTGCCGGTGTCGATGTGTGCGCTACGTGTACCGACACACTCGCATGCGTGTGTTAGTCACTCGGACGCTCTGCTCTTATCTATCACTTGAACACCTCTGAGGCACTTCGAGGCAAAGAGAATGGAATCACTTCGAGGGTTATCTTAAAAATAACACAATTATTTAGGAACATAAAGTACATAATAATATTTTCAGGAGAAACAATCCAACGTTTCAACCACAATAATCCAATTCAACGAATTTTAGGAGAAATACAATTCTGCTCTCAATTCTAAACAATCTACATTCTAGTTTTGCGTTAATTCATTAAAACGTTGTATACCAAATAAAAACTTGTGTGCTTATGAGCGATAGAAATTAGAACTGCGGACTAGAGCCGAGTTCACCTGATTCAGCGTCACCGACCCAAGCGTGACGGTTTAGTGTCGTTCACTGTTCAGAAAAAGTGTACCTAAAGATTTTATTTCTAAAACTTTGTAACATGGCTGAATCTATCATTTATGATCCGTACATAAATAATGGGATGGGCTGAAACCAATAAAATAATAGCTACAATCCGATATTACTGGATAAAGATAATAATGTGCGTGCCTCGTTTTGTTTTAATAAATTAACGAATTTATTCAAACCAAACATCAGGAGTTGACACCACGAATGTTATAGAAAAGAGCGACGCTACTAACTAGTGGTAATAGATGCGTGAAGTTACCAGTGACCGTCTCATTTATCCGCGACGAACGAGCCGAAGGAGGCAAAAGAATTAAATTTTAGAATTCTTTGTATGAAATTCTATGACACCTTGCACATATCCGCGGCGGTGAGTCGGACGAATCGTCAGAAGAATTAAAAGTAAATTCGTTTCGTTTGCCTCCTTGGGCTCCTTCGCCGCGATTAGATATGAGTCCACCCTAAATCGTGTACTTTGACGTTCTTCTAGCGTATGTCAAAACAAGACAAATCAAAGGAAGGGAGAGCGTGTGGGAATTTAATTTGCAGCTTAAAGAGCTTAACCTACATGCCGCGAGATCGAAAACGAACGGATAACGGATGCGACGCGGATACGGGACGGATATTAGTAGGAAATTGTGCCAGAGGCTCCAGCACGAGTGAATGCGCTGCGTCGACACATTGCCGTGGGAAAAACAAGCAGCCCGCTGTACGATACATTAGGCTAGACGAATAGGTATTATTGAGATCCACGAAATAACGATTTCCAACCGTTGCTTTCACTTTTACTTTAACAAACTTTCGTTCGTGAGGAAAAAACCACGAAATGAGTATACGAGGCCACTGTTTCATGAAGCCATCCATCAGCCGGCGGTTAAAAGGCAATTCTTGTGAAATATCGTCATCTAAGGTAAGCCACGGCATCGCGCGGTGAGCGTCCAATTTACATTTAAATTACAGGACGACGCGACGCGAGCGACCCGCGGCCAGCCCCGCGCCGGGCCGAGCCGAGCCGGGCCGAGCCGAGCCGAGCCGAGCCGAGCCGGGCCGAGCCGAGCCGAGCCGAGCCGAGCCGAGCCGAGCCGGGCCGAGCGCAGCCACGGACCTAATTTATGATACCAGCTTCTTTCCCCGATGTGGTACTGTAATAGCTGTTTCTAAACAATTGTTTGAACAATTTAAAGTACTATCTCCTATACCATTACCAAAGAACATAATTATAACATATACTAGGCGCGCTTCTAAGAAATCGCGCGATGCGACGGCGATGCGACAAGATGGCGGCCATGCTAAGGGTTGTTACAATCATGTTTAGGGGATATGAAATAAATGTAAGATAAACAATATGATATAAGTCTAATCGTTTAATATTTTATTCATTTATAGTGATCATAATATCTACCTAGGTATTTATTTTTGTTATGAACTATTATTTTACGTTTTTAATTCAACGTTTTGTAAGAAAAACACATGATTTTTCAATTAATAACATGTATTATGTACAAAAACAATTATGTAGCAGCGTAGCTTACCTTTTTATAGTATTACCTGCTGTTTCAAACGGTATCTACAGTAAAAACAACAAAGTTTCAAATCGCGTTAAATATGTTTCAAACCACATTATTTCCAACAAACCTTTATTTTGATTCAATGTGGAATCACATCCGTATACAATACAACCAGTTCGAACCATTGTGGTACGTGCGCGTTCACAAGTATAAATATAGACAATGCTGCCGGCGCGGGCGCGTACCCCAAGTCTCTGTTGACTTAGGGTACTGTACTGCCCTGCTGCTGCAGGCAGAGCGGGCCGAGACGCGCTCCTCCCGCGCCCCGCACCCCGCACCCCGCGCCCCGCGCACGATAGACCCGAGCGACCCGAGAGCGCGCTCACTATTATTATTATATTCACTTTGCCATTACCCCACGTAGAAAACGGCTAAGTATGTGGATTCGATACTGGATTTTATGTATGCATAGTTTAATTTCATTTATTCATTTATGAAGGTACTGTCGAGGTTCGTCGTACTTAGGAGGTTCCTCCATTAAAAAGGGAAATTCTTCAGTCAGGCTAGGTGTGAAGCCTGGGGACCGGGCGTGGTCCAACAGTTCTTAATTGGTCCTTTTATATAATTATATCGACACTATGTGATAATTTCTCTTGCACGATTTATGTCTTGCATTAGATTTTGAACCTTATTTGTAGTCAGTTACGAATTACGTATGCACGTTGAACGTTGTCTTTTTATGGAGCATATTTCTGAGAGTAACAGTATCGCCATCTGTTGGCTTCGTTGCTATAACTTGTGGGTGTTGACATCTGTGGCAAGTCCCTACACATTCAATAACAATAATACTTTGTGTCTGAACATCACATACATTAAAACAAAAAATACGATGATAAATGGGTATAAGTAAAGGTATTGTCATTTTTTAAACAGTTGCGGCCACCAATCAAAGTATTGTATAATTATAGTACTATAATAAACAAACATATTTTAATAAACACTTATGGCCTAGCTCGCATCGGAGCGGAATTACATAAGATACAAAACAAGGCGGTCTTAGCGCTAAAAAGCGATTTCTCCCATACAACCTAATATTTGTACCTTAATAGCATAGTCAAAAATGACGTCAGAAAGCTATCCAGGTATTATTTTGAATAAAACATTTTGAGGTTTTTTGAGCACAGATAATGTTTTTTAATGTATTTTGAAAAGTCCTCTAAATCCTATGTACCTAAGTTTTAATACTGGCCGGTCAACAAAAAAACTGTACATTTTTCTCCATATAACCTTACTCATACCCATTTACAATTTATAATTTTATATTTTTTTAATAAATAATGATGATTAGTTGTGGTATTGGAGGAAAAGGGAAGATCTTCCACGGGCTAGTTGGAATTCCCGCGACCGCGGTCCGACTGTTCTTAGTCGGATGTTGTATAAATGCAAAGTCTGTTGATAACTTTGAAAGTGCGACTTAGGACTCGCCATATGAGTTGCCAATGGTTGAGTACCGGTGACATTGGTGCCACAAGTACAGTTCACAATGAGCGGTCAACAGCTCGTTAAATAAGCCCTTGCTTTTTTGAGCGGTCAAGTGACTTGAAATAGTAAAAGTCATCGTCATCAACGGTGTCACCAGAGCGCAACTGTTGTCAATGTCACCCAAAATTCACCAATACCGGTGTAACCAGAATCACCAAAGATTAACTGTAACTAAGTCACCGATGTACACGTTGTCAATAGAGCTCAACCGTTGTCAATGTCATAGTTACTAGTGAAACCGGTGACACGGCGTAACTGGTGTCAATATCACCGATTTCATCATAACCGGTGTAAACGGGGTGTCAACCGTAAAGATTATAGCAATTATAGCAGGAATAGAGGAACAGACATGAGTTGTTTTTTTTTTTTTTTTTTTTTTTCATTATTATTATTTTTTTAATTTATCTTTTTCTATCAGCCCAGTAAAAATTCGAGTTCTGTGTATTATTGTGAATATAACGTCAAATCGTGGATGATTTAATGAAATAAAGTTAGTATATTTCACAGAATAATTTAGGATTTCACTTCATATTCACAGAGCTGGAATATATACCCTGTCGATAAGTTCGCAAAAACGGTTCTATTGCTTTGCGTCACGAACCTCTTTCTGTTAAACAGTGGAACCCTAGGTACATCTCGCTCTCTCATCTGTCAGTTCCTCTATTCCTGGTATAATACGGTAATATGGTGTCAACAGAGATACCAGTATAACTTACCGATGTCACTATTAGTGGTGTAATTGTCGAGAAAGGTTTAGGTTTGCTCGGGTTAGGTTTGCTCGGGTTAGGTTTGCTCGGGTTAGGTTTGCTCGGGTTAGGTTTGCTCGGGTTAGGTTTGCTCGGGTTAGGTTTGCTCGGGTTAGGTTTGCTCGGGTTAGGTTTGCTCGGGTTAGGTTTGCTCGGGTTAGGTTTGCTCGGGTTAGGTTTGCTCGGGTTCGGTTTGCTCGGGTTCGGTTTGCTCGGGTTCGGTTTGCTCGGGTTAGGTTAGGTTAGGTTAGGTTAGGTTAGGTTAGGTTGGGGAACCCCCCACAGTGCTGGCTTCCTCGTAGCGTTCCCCGGGCAACGTCGCGCCTGACCACCGTAACGGAGTGGCAGGCCGACGGCAAACGAGCACTGTGACTTCGTAAATTTACTGCAGGTGTTTACGAATAGCGGATTGGTATGTCTAAACCATTGCGGGACGCCTCCGGGCGTTTTCTCCCAAAGGGCCCTTCTCAGGGCCAACCAAAAGGCCCTTCTCAGGGCCACCCCGATGTCGACGTTTCGGCGTCGGATGCCAGCCGCGCACCATCCGCGGCTAGCTTTTACAGCAGGGCAGACGACTCGTCCGACTCGGACGTGGAGTCCACTCTGGGCGTGCCGTCTTCTGGATCGAAGGCCCCAGAAGGCGACCTCCAAACGCGGAAGAGGGCCTACATGAGGCAAGAGTCCGAACGCTCTTCGGGCTCTGTCAAGGGTAAGCCCGAAAAGAAAAAGGGCAAGGCCAAAGGTAAGGGTAAGAGCAAGGTCTCACTCCCTGTCCCTGGTCCCATAGCCCACGACGTTGGTCTGGAGGATGCCCAACGCCAGCTTAACCTGGCGAGACGGGCGCAAGTCCAGCAAGACCTGGAGGAGGAGGTTGCTGCCAAGGAGCAGCGGGCGCGCTCCGCTAGGGCCAAGGCCGGCTATGGCACGTCCAGCGTCATTTACGCGGACCACTCCCTGGCTGAGCTAGAGCGAATGGCTCAGGAGGACCAGGAGGGGATAGCCGAGGTCGCCTCTAAGTCCTCCAATCTGAAGGGTACCTTCCAAAAGGCCCTGAAATGCCGGGCAGCGAGCATGCTCGGCGTCATCCGCGAGCTGGTGCAGCGAACTACCACGGATGAGACCCAGCAACTGCAGGCGAAGGTGGATCGCCTGCAGAAGGAGGTCAGCCGGCTGTATGGAAGGCTGGCTGAAAGGCTGGCTGAAGCCGCGGCCCGGCCTCAGGCTCCCGAAAGGCCGCTGTCAGAGGGCGTCACCTCCACTCAACTTGCGGAGATAATCCGCAAGGTAATTATGGAGGAGAGGGTCTTCACCCGAGCCTGCATCGCTGGCATCGAGGACCGGCTCTTGCCAGAGAGGCGTGTCCGACCCTCGCTAGCGGCGGACTCGAGGAAAACGGGGAAGACTCAACCGGACCCTACCGCGAACGCGGAAACGGAGGATGAGCCTGCCGCCACCCAGGCGGCGGAGCAGGACTTACTGGGAGAGGACGCCCTTCTGCCCGCCACCACCCCTTCCAAGCAGCCTTGGACGGAAGTGGTCGGAAGGAAGAAGGCAAAGTCCAAAAAGGCGACGCCGACCGCCGCCCCTGTCACCATCCCTCCCGGCCAGTCCAAAGCGACTGGCCAGGGAAAGGGGAAAGGAAAGGGGAAAAAGTCTGGCCCTAAGCCCGACACCGCTGCTGCTTCCGCAGCCAATAGGGCTCCCACCGGCGGGAGGAAGCTAGTTCCTCCCAAAACCGCAGCCGTCGTAGTGACGCTCACCCCAGAGGCTGCGGAGCGAGGTGAGACATACGAGTCCGTGCTGAAACGGGCTCGTACCAATGCCAATCCCGCCCAACTAGGGATTGGCGCTGTCACCTGCCGCCGGACGCAAACCGGCGCCCGGCTGTTCGAGTTCGCGGGAGCTAAAGGCAGCACGAACGCGGATCTCTTCGCAACAAAGTTGCGAGAGGTCATCGCAGATGCGGCCAAAGTCGTCAGGCCCGTCAAGACAGTGGCCCTAGAGGTGGCCGGCCTCGACGACACGGTCACCAAAGAGGAGGTGGTGGCGGCGGTCGCAGTGGCAGGAGGCTGTGACGTCGCAGCGGTGCAAGGCCGGGCCATCAGGCCCGGCCGCGGTGGCATGGGCACCATCCGTGTCGAGTGCCCAATTGCCGCAGCCAAGGCAGTCGTTTCAAAGAAACGGCTGCAAGTGGGGCTCAGCTCGTGTGTGGTCCGGGCGCTTGAAGATCAGCCTTTGCGCTGCTTCAAGTGCTTCGGGATCGGTCACACTCGGGCTCTCTGCCCGTCCGAGGTGGACAGGGCGGAGTGCTGTTACCGCTGCGGGAACAAGGAGCACAAGGCCGCCTCCTGTACGGCCGCCAAGCCGCACTGCGTGGTGTGCGCAGCCAGTGGTCGCCCAGCGGACCACATCATGAGTGGGAGGTCCTGCAAACCTCCCCCAAAGAAGGGCAAAGTGCAGGCGCCAACCCGGCCTGCCGCCACCGCCGCGCCTGAAGCTTCGGTAGCCGCTGACGAGAGGGGGGCGATGTCCGAATAATGCAGGTCGTACATCGCATCCTTCAGACGAACATCAACCACTGCATAAAGGCCCAGGACCTGCTAGTCCAGGTCATGGCCGAGTGGTTGGTGGACGTGGCGGTAGTCGCCGAACCGTACTCAGTCCCCGGCCGCTGGCTTAGGAGTGGGGACGGTTTGGTGGCAATAGTGGCGCGGTCTTCCACAGACTCCCCTTCCCTTTCGCTCTTAGAAAGGGGACCGGGATACGTGGCCGCCGCGTGGGGAGACATAGCCCTGGTAGGGGTTTATTTCTCCCCAAACATTAGGGAGCTCTCTAAATTCGAGGCTTTCCTCGAAGTCCTCACCGCCGTGGCCGGTAGGGCGGCGCCGCGCCAGGTGCTCATCTTGGGGGACCTGAATGCCAGGTCGACGGCTTGGGGCGACCACGAGACCGACGTCCGGGGACGCGAAGTCGCATCCTGGGCGGCGTCGTCCGGGCTGTCCCTCCTAAATAGAGGGACAGTTCAAACGTGTGTGCGGCGGAACGGGGGTTCAATAGTGGACCTCACTTTCGCCACCCCTGCGCTAGCCGCCCGCGTCGAGGGCTGGCGGGTAGAGCCGGTGGAGACTTTATCGGACCACCGATACGTGCGGTTCGATATCTCCATCCAAGGCCCCCGGGGGATGGCCCCATCGGGCCAATCCCCGTTCCCACGGTGGGCCCTCACCCGCCTAGACCGAGAGGCGGCCGCGGAGGCGGCGTTCATCCAGGATTGGCTCTCGCCTCCCTGCGATGGCCCGGACGTGGACGCCGCGGCGGCCCAACTGAGAGGGTCCCTGACCGAGGTGTGCAACTCCAGCATGCCTCGGTCTCGGCGTATGCCTCCCCGACGCGCCGTCTACTGGTGGTCGGAGGAGTTGGCGGAGCTCCGGGCCGCCTGTGTGGCGGCCAGGAGGGCCTTCACGAGGAGCCGGCGACGGCACCCACGAGACGAGGCCAACGAGGACCGCCTCTACGAATTATACGTAGAGGCAAAGAGGGTCCTCAAGTCGGCAATGGGCGCCGCCCAGGACTCGGCCAGAGCCGAGATGCTGGAGGGCCTCGACAAAGACCCGTATGGGAGACCATACAAGGGGGCACGCAACAAACTGCGCCCCTTTGGTCCTCCAGTAGCCGAGACCCTCGAGCCGACGTTGCTGGATGGGGTGATACGGTCCCTGTTTCCGTGCAGGGACAGTTTTGCCCCACCAGCGATGGACCCTCCGCAGGCGGCGGCCCCGCCGGAGGAGGGGGTCTCCGAGGTCACAAAGGAGGAGCTCGAGTCGGCGATCCGTCTTCTCCGCCCCAAAAAGACCGCTCCTGGCCCAGACGGAGTCCCCGCAAGGGTGGTGGCCATTGCCTCCGCCGAAATGGAGAAAAGGTTTCGGGACCTCTTCAGCGCATGCTTCGCGACCAAGAGGTTCCCGAAGCCTTGGAAGGAGGGGCAGTTATGCCTCCTTCGAAAGGAGGGGCGCCCGGTGGATTCCCCCTCGGCATACCGGCCCATCGTTCTGCTCGATGAGGTCGGTAAAATGTTCGAGGGGATCATCGCGGCCCGCCTGAAGGCTCACCTGCGGGGAGTTGGGCCGGACCTGTCAGACGCTCAGTTCGGTTTTCGAGCTGAGCGCTCGACAGTGGACGCCCTGGCCAGGCTCAAGGGCCAGGTAGAGGAGGCCGTGGAAATGGGGGATGGATTGTTGGCCGTGTCATTCGACATAGCCAACGCCTTCAACTCCGTCCCCCACCCCACCATCTTAGAGGCACTTCGGTTCCACGGAGTGCCTCAATACCTGCGGGGCCTCCTGGCCAGCTACTTGGAGGACCGAGCGGTGCTCCTCGTGGACAAGACTGGCTGCCTTCGGCGATACAGCGTCGGGGCCGGTGTTCCACAGGGGTCGGTTCTAGGACCACTCCTCTGGAACATCGGTTTCGATTGGCTCCTGCGGGGGACCCTTCTCCGTGGCACGAGCGTCATCTGCTATGCGGATGACACCCTCCTCACTGCCCGGGGGGGGACTTTCGGGGAGGCGGCCAGTCTGGCCTCGGCGGGTGGAGGCCTCGTCTCAGGGAGGATCCGCCGCCTAGGGTTGAGGGTGGCATTGCACAAGACCGAGGCCGTGTTCTTCCACGGACCCCGGCAACGTCCCAGGCCTGGCGCCCACATCTTAGTGGAGGGCGTCAGGATAGACGTAAAGGCCCAGATGAAATATTTGGGCCTTATACTGGACAGCAGGTGGCGCTTCGGCCCGCACTTCAGCGGGCTGTCAGCGCGCCTGCTGAAGGCCGCGGGCGCCCTATCGTGGCTCCTCCCAAACCTGGGGGGGCCCAGTGTGCGGTGCCGACGTCTGTACGCCGGCATACTGAGGAGCATGGCCCTTTACGGGGCCCCCATATGGGCGGACTCCCTCCACATGAGGCAGAACGCCGCCGCCATCCGTCGGCCCCAAAGGGCCATTGCACAGCGGGTGTCGAGGGCGTACCGGTCGACTAGTTTCTCGGCCGCGTGCGCTCTGGCTGGTACCCCGCCTTGGGAGCTCGAGGCGTGGGTGCTGGCCAAGGTGTACGAGTGGACGGCGGGTCGGAGAGCGCTCGGGGAGCGCCCGGCCCCCGAAGAGCGGGAGGCCGTTCGGAAGCAGGCGAGGACCGCAATCGTCCAACATTGGGCGGAGGACCTCGCCGCCGCAACCTTCGGCCGTCGGACGCTGGACGCGCTCGGGCCGGTCCTACAAGATTGGCTCGAGCGGTCGCATGGTTTCCTCTCCTTCCGTCTGGTTCAGGTATTGTCCGGGCACGGCTGCTTCGGATCGTACCTGCACCGGATCGGAAGGGAGGAGACCCCGTCGTGCCATGGCTGTGGCGCGGCGGAGGACACGGCGCAGCACACGCTCGAGGTGTGCCCGTCGTGGTCCGAGCCGCGCCTGGACTTGGTCGCGGCGGTTGGGCCGGACCTCTCGCTTCCCAGCGTGGTAAACGCCATGCTGGGAAGAGAGGAAGCATGGGCGGCAGTCGCCTCCTTCTGTGAACTCGTCATATCACAGAAGGAGAAGGCGGAGCGCGCGCGGGAGGACGACCCTCTCGCGGCACCACTCCGCCGACGGAGAAGGGGCAGGAGAAGGCGGTTGCATAACCGTCTTCAGCCTCCCGGTGGTGAGTAGCGGGCGACAGGTGCGGGGGCACCTCCGCCCGCATTGCACTACTCATCACACCCGCGGAAAGGAGAATGGCCGAGCACTCACGGTCATTCCCTGGCTCCTCCCTATGTGGAGGAGCGTGTGTGGACCCGCCGAACAGGTGGGCGATCGCCGGTGGGGAACTGGATGTAAAGGCTCTGCCGGTCTCCCAGTTCCCTGCCATCCGGGCGAAGCGGGAGTGCCGCTGGGTTATTTTAGTGGGTATACCGGTGACTCGCACCGGGGAGTCCCACATACCCCTCCCGTCCCCCAACGGGGGGGGATGCGTAATGCATTTTTTCCCAGCGTCAAAAAAAAAAAAAAAAAAGGTTAGGTTAGGTTAGGTTAGGTTAGGTTAGGTTAGGTTGGGGTTCCTCTCCTTCCGTCTGGTTCAGGTATTGTCCGGGCACGGCTGCTTCGGATCGTACCTGCACCGGATCGGAAGGGAGGAGACCCCGTCGTGCCATGGCTGTGGCGCGGCGGAGGACACGGCGCAGCACACGCTCGAGGTGTGCCCGTCGTGGTCCGAGCCGCGCCTGGACTTGGTCGCGGCGGTTGGGCCGGACCTCTCGCTTCCCAGCGTGGTAAACGCCATGCTGGGAAGAGAGGAAGCATGGGCGGCAGTCGCCTCCTTCTGTGAACTCGTCATATCACAGAAGGAGAAGGCGGAGCGCGCGCGGGAGGACGACCCTCTCGCGGCACCACTCCGCCGACGGAGAAGGGGCAGGAGAAGGCGGTTGCATAACCGTCTTCAGCCTCCCGGTGGTGAGTAGCGGGCGACAGGTGCGGGGGCACCTCCGCCCGCATTGCACTACTCATCACACCCGCGGAAAGGGGAATGGCCGAGCACTCACGGTCATTCCCTGGCTCCTCCCTATGTGGAGGAGCGTGTGTGGACCCGCCGAACAGGTGGGCGATCGCCGGTGGGGAACTGGATGTAAAGGCTCTGCCGGTCTCCCAGTTCCCTGCCATCCGGGCGAAGCGGGAGTGCCGCTGGGTTATTTTAGTGGGTATACCGATGACTCGCACCGGGGAGTCCCACATACCCCTCCCGTCCCCCAACGGGGGGGGATGCGTAAGGCATTTTTTCCCAGCGTCAAAAAAAAAAAAAAAAAAAAAAAGGTTAGGTTGGGGTGCTAAGGTCGGGTAACCTCCACGAAAGCTTGCCACTTCCAGTCCCTTTGGATACGTCCGGAGGGAACGGAAGCTGGTGGAGCAGGTGCATCCTGGTAGATGTTCAGTGACTTCTCCAAAGTGGGATCTTGCTGCTCATCGGCTAATGACCCGACACGTTCGTTTCTCCACGTGTCCCTCTGATTTGCAGAGGGCACAGTGGAGGAGCAGGGGCGGGCTCTGCGCGTACTCACACTACCGCAGAGCTGGCGAGGATGGTCCATGCCACCGCCGGGAGGGATATCGTTATCGCCTGGAGTGTCGTTGTTATGTCTAGCGGCTCCAGGCGACCGAGGGCCTTGCCTTCATTGGCCGGGCCGAGACAAGGACATGTCAATAACAACCCGACAAGGAAAAGTCGTAAAAACCCCGGGGTACCTGGGCCACTCCGTGTATCCCCCCAAGTCCCTTACCGCTGGGATGGGCGTCACCCAGCGGTGGACCCGCGTAGATCGTCCCATAGTCGTGGGAACAGTTATGGAAAGTTTTCAAAAATCTTCTTCAGCTGTGGCATCAGCTAAAACTGCTAAAGGTGTTTCACCTGTTGTTTCTTCTGCCAGTGGGGGCATTAAACCCGTAGTTTGTTCTTCTGCTTCGGCAGATGCCAGGGGTGGCATTAAATTACTCATCGGTGGTCGTTGTAGTAAGGAGCGGGTCGTATCAGACCTGGAGAGTGACTCGGACGGTAGTATCGTTTCCGAAGGCGTTCGGAAACGACGTCTGAGTGAGTTAGGTGGCCATTCTTCGTCGCAGCCAGCTGCGAAGGTTCCAACGGCCACGAGGGGCAGGAGTCGTCCTCGACCTCCACCCCCCATGAGTGAGAAGACATTCCAGCGCAAGATCGAGAGGGATTTTGAGAGGCTGGATACGGAGGAATGGCAGTCGCTTCCAGAGGACTCACTGGAAGACACTTTCGACGAAGAAGCGGAGGCTGATGAAATGTATATTCCAGAGGTGGGGGACAGTTTACAACTGATCAAGGAGGTTGTTGAGCAAAAAGGGGGTAAACGTCTTGGTCGAGCTGTGGCCCGAATTGAAAAGGCCATAGGAATGCTCAAGAAACGTCCTACCCTCTTTAAGGTGAGAGGTCTACAGGCGGACAACGCCCGCCTGCAGTCTGAGATGGTCGAACTGCAGAAGACGGTGCGGGAAATGCGGGATCGGGTCATGATGCCGCCTCCTGCACCGTTAGAAGAGGTAACGCGCGCCATCTTGGTTCAGGTAGGGACCATGATGAACGCGCGTTTCGACGCGTTAGAGGGGAGGCTGCTCCCCGAGGAGCGCGTTCGCCCTCCGCTCGCGCACGACCAACCCCGATTTGAGGCCCCGGCTAGTCCTGAACCTCAATCGGCTGCTGCCCCAAACCCCCCAAAGGGGAAACGAGGAGGCCAAACACAGGGGCAGCCGAGTGGGAAGCGGACTAAGGGTGGGCCAAGGCCAAAACCCTCTGTGCCGCCTCGCGTAGTACTTACCCAGGAGCCACCGAAGTCCCAGTCCTCAGGGGAGGCGGAAAGGACTAAGGTGGTAAAGAACGGGGAAAAGCCGAGGGCTGCGGCAAAGCCAACGCCCAAGGCTCAACCCAAAAGGGGGATTAAGTTGCGCCCCCCTCAGTCGACGGCTGTGGCAATAACGCTGCAGCCCGATGCTGAGAAACGGGGTGCAACTTATGCCGATGTGTTGCGCGAGGCGACACAAAGGATTAAGTTGGCCGACCTCGGCATAACCACCCTGCAGTTCAGGGTGGGAGTGTCGGGGCAGAGAATATTTGAGGTGCCGGGGGCTGAGTCCGGCGAGAAGGCCGATGCCTTGGCCGACAGGCTGAAGCAGGAGTTTGGAGAGGAGCTCCGAGTCACCAGGCCCGTGAAGTGCGCAGAGATGCGCATTTCGGGGCTGGATGACTCGGTGTCCTCTGAGGAAGTGATCGCGGCGATCTCCCGGGTTGGTGGATGCCCAACGGCATCCATCAAGGCGGGAGATATTCGCCGCGACAATACAGGACGAGGCACCGCCTGGGTGCGCTGCCCGATGGCAGCGGCCAAAAAGGCCTCGGAGGGGGGACGAATAGTGGTGGGATGGTCCTCGGCGCAGGTTAAAATCCTGCCGCCGAGGCCATTAAGATGTTATCGTTGCCTCTCTCCGGGGCACGTAATATCCAGCTGCAAATCGGAGGTGGACCGCAGCGGTCTATGTTACCGCTGCGGACAAGCTGGCCATTTGGCCGGACAGTGTACTTCTCCGCCGCTCTGCGTTATCTGCACTGCGGCGGGGAAGCCGGCGGAGCACTGTTCGGGCAGCGCTGCCTGTTCGGTGGCGCACCCGCCGAAGAAGGGGAGGACGTCAGCGGCTGGCGTAAAGCCGCGCCCTACCCCTTAGAGCCATGGGCGTCGGACTTGGGGAAGTCCGGCGTCCAGTTTTCAGGGCTCGAGTTGGCGTCGCGCGTGTTCCCGCGCGCCACTCACGCGTAGTACAGGGGAGGAATCGCTCCAGTCCTCCCCTTCCAAGAGGTTTGGCCTAAGGCCGTCGCTGCCGGGTATGCGGAAGAATCCTTCGGGGCACCCGTGTACTCGGCACTCAAGCGATGTGGATGGAACACGGTGGGGTTTTAGCCGGTAGGAGTCCGGCATAACCCGTCGTCGTCCCCAAGGCGACGGGTATCCATGAGGATTTCCCCACCTAAAAAAAAAAAAAAAAAAAAAAAAAAAAAAAAAAAAAAAAAAAAAAAAAAAAAAAAAGGTTAGGTTAGGTTAGGTTAGGTTAGGTTAGGTTAGGTTAGGTTAGGTTAGGTTAGGTTAGGTTAGGTTAGGTTAGGTTAGGTTAGGTTAGGTTAGGTTAGGTTAGGTTAGGTTAGGTTAGGTTAGGTTAGGTTAGGTTAGGTTAGGTTAGGTTAGGTTAGGTTAGGTTAGGTTAGGTTAGGTTAGGTTAGGTTAGGTTAGGTTAGGTTAGGTTAGGTTAGGTTAGGTTAGGTTAGGTTAGGTTAGGTTAGGTTAGGTTAGGTTAGGTTAGGTTAGGTTAGGTTAGGTTAGGTTAGGTTAGGTTAGGTTAGGTTAGGTTAGGTTAGGTTAGGTTAGGTTAGGTTAGGTTAGGTTAGGTTAGGTTAGGTTAGGTTAGGTTAGGTTAGGTTAGGTTAGGTTAGGTTAGGTTAGGTTAGGTTAGGTTAGGTTAGGTTAGGTTAGGTTAGGTTAGGTTAGGTTAGGTTAGGTTAGGTTAGGTTAGGTTAGGTTAGGTTAGGTTAGGTTAGGTTAGGTTAGGTTAGGTTAGGTTAGGTTAGGTTAGGTTAGGTTAGGTTAGGTTAGGTTAGGTTAGGTTAGGTTAGGTTAGGTTAGGTTAGGTTAGGTTAGGTTAGGTTAGGTTAGGTTAGGTTAGGTTAGGTTAGGTTAGGTTAGGTTAGGTTAGGTTAGGTTAGGTTAGGTTAGGTTAGGTTAGGTTAGGTTAGGTTAGGTTAGGTTAGGTTAGGTTAGGTTAGGTTAGGTTAGGTTAGGTTAGGTTAGGTTAGGTTAGGTTAGGTTAGGTTAGGTTAGGTTAGGTTAGGTTAGGTTAGGTTAGGTTAGGTTAGGTTAGGTTAGGTTAGGTTAGGTTAGGTTAGGTTAGGTTAGGTTAGGTTAGGTTAGGTTAGGTTAGGTTAGGTTAGGTTAGGTTAGGTTAGGTTAGGTTAGGTTAGGTTAGGTTAGGTTAGGTTAGGTTAGGTTAGGTTAGGTTAGGTTAGGTTAGGTTAGGTTAGGTTAGGTTAGGTTAGGTTAGGTTAGGTTAGGTTAGGTTAGGTTAGGTTAGGTTAGGTTAGGTTAGGTTAGGTTAGGTTAGGTTAGGTTAGGTTAGGTTAGGTTAGGTTAGGTTAGGTTAGGTTAGGTTAGGTTAGGTTAGGTTAGGTTAGGTTAGGTTAGGTTAGGTTAGGTTAGGTTAGGTTAGGTTAGGTTAGGTTAGGTTAGGTTAGGTTAGGTTAGGTTAGGTTAGGTTAGGTTAGGTTAGGTTAGGTTAGGTTAGGTTAGGTTAGGTTAGGTTAGGTTAGGTTAGGTTAGGTTAGGTTAGGTTAGGTTAGGTTAGGTTAGGTTAGGTTAGGTTAGGTTAGGTTAGGTTAGGTTAGGTTAGGTTAGGTTAGGTTAGGTTAGGTTAGGTTAGGTTAGGTTAGGTTAGGTTAGGTTAGGTTAGGTTAGGTTAGGTTAGGTTAGGTTAGGTTAGGTTAGGTTAGGTTAGGTTAGGTTAGGTTAGGTTAGGTTAGGTTAGGTTAGGTTAGGTTAGGTTAGGTTAGGTTAGGTTAGGTTAGGTTAGGTTAGGTTAGGTTAGGTTAGGTTAGGTTAGGTTAGGTTAGGTTAGGTTAGGTTAGGTTAGGTTAGGTTAGGTTAGGTTAGGTTAGGTTAGGTTAGGTTAGGTTAGGTTAGGTTAGGTTAGGTTAGGTTAGGTTAGGTTAGGTTAGGTTAGGTTAGGTTAGGTTAGGTTAGGTTAGGTTAGGTTAGGTTAGGTTAGGTTAGGTTAGGTTAGGTTAGGTTAGGTTAGGTTAGGTTAGGTTAGGTTAGGTTAGGTTAGGTTAGGTTAGGTTAGGTTAGGTTAGGTTAGGTTAGGTTAGGTTAGGTTAGGTTAGGTTAGGTTAGGTTAGGTTAGGTTAGGTTAGGTTAGGTTAGGTTAGGTTAGGTTAGGTTAGGTTAGGTTAGGTTAGGTTAGGTTAGGTTAGGTTAGGTTAGGTTAGGTTAGGTTAGGTTAGGTTAGGTTAGGTTAGGTTAGGTTAGGTTAGGTTAGGTTAGGTTAGGTTAGGTTAGGTTAGGTTAGGTTAGGTTAGGTTAGGTTAGGTTAGGTTAGGTTAGGTTAGGTTAGGTTAGGTTAGGTTAGGTTAGGTTAGGTTAGGTTAGGTTAGGTTAGGTTAGGTTAGGTTAGGTTAGGTTAGGTTAGGTTAGGTTAGGTTAGGTTAGGTTAGGTTAGGTTAGGTTAGGTTAGGTTAGGTTAGGTTAGGTTAGGTTAGGTTAGGTTAGGTTAGGTTAGGTTAGGTTAGGTTAGGTTAGGTTAGGTTAGGTTAGGTTAGGTTAGGTTAGGTTAGGTTAGGTTAGGTTAGGTTAGGTTAGGTTAGGTTAGGTTAGGTTAGGTTAGGTTAGGTTAGGTTAGGTTAGGTTAGGTTAGGTTAGGTTAGGTTAGGTTAGGTTAGGTTAGGTTAGGTTAGGTTAGGTTAGGTTAGGTTAGGTTAGGTTAGGTTAGGTTAGGTTAGGTTAGGTTAGGTTAGGTTAGGTTAGGTTAGGTTAGGTTAGGTTAGGTTAGGTTAGGTTAGGTTAGGTTAGGTTAGGTTAGGTTAGGTTAGGTTAGGTTAGGTTAGGTTAGGTTAGGTTAGGTTAGGTTAGGTTAGGTTAGGTTAGGTTAGGTTAGGTTAGGTTAGGTTAGGTTAGGTTAGGTTAGGTTAGGTTAGGTTAGGTTAGGTTAGGTTAGGTTAGGTTAGGTTAGGTTAGGTTAGGTTAGGTTAGGTTAGGTTAGGTTAGGTTAGGTTAGGTTAGGTTAGGTTAGGTTAGGTTAGGTTAGGTTAGGTTAGGTTAGGTTAGGTTAGGTTAGGTTAGGTTAGGTTAGGTTAGGTTAGGTTAGGTTAGGTTAGGTTAGGTTAGGTTAGGTTAGGTTAGGTTAGGTTAGGTTAGGTTAGGTTAGGTTAGGTTAGGTTAGGTTAGGTTAGGTTAGGTTAGGTTAGGTTAGGTTAGGTTAGGTTAGGTTAGGTTAGGTTAGGTTAGGTTAGGTTAGGTTAGGTTAGGTTAGGTTAGGTTAGGTTAGGTTAGGTTAGGTTAGGTTAGGTTAGGTTAGGTTAGGTTAGGTTAGGTTAGGTTAGGTTAGGTTAGGTTAGGTTAGGTTAGGTTAGGTTAGGTTAGGTTAGGTTAGGTTAGGTTAGGTTAGGTTAGGTTAGGTTAGGTTAGGTTAGGTTAGGTTAGGTTAGGTTAGGTTAGGTTAGGTTAGGTTAGGTTAGGTTAGGTTAGGTTAGGTTAGGTTAGGTTAGGTTAGGTTAGGTTAGGTTAGGTTAGGTTAGGTTAGGTTAGGTTAGGTTAGGTTAGGTTAGGTTAGGTTAGGTTAGGTTAGGTTAGGTTAGGTTAGGTTAGGTTAGGTTAGGTTAGGTTAGGTTAGGTTAGGTTAGGTTAGGTTAGGTTAGGTTAGGTTAGGTTAGGTTAGGTTAGGTTAGGTTAGGTTAGGTTAGGTTAGGTTAGGTTAGGTTAGGTTAGGTTAGGTTAGGTTAGGTTAGGTTAGGTTAGGTTAGGTTAGGTTAGGTTAGGTTAGGTTAGGTTAGGTTAGGTTAGGTTAGGTTAGGTTAGGTTAGGTTAGGTTAGGTTAGGTTAGGTTAGGTTAGGTTAGGTTAGGTTAGGTTAGGTTAGGTTAGGTTAGGTTAGGTTAGGTTAGGTTAGGTTAGGTTAGGTTAGGTTAGGTTAGGTTAGGTTAGGTTAGGTTAGGTTAGGTTAGGTTAGGTTAGGTTAGGTTAGGTTAGGTTAGGTTAGGTTAGGTTAGGTTAGGTTAGGTTAGGTTAGGTTAGGTTAGGTTAGGTTAGGTTAGGTTAGGTTAGGTTAGGTTAGGTTAGGTTAGGTTAGGTTAGGTTAGGTTAGGTTAGGTTAGGTTAGGTTAGGTTAGGTTAGGTTAGGTTAGGTTAGGTTAGGTTAGGTTAGGTTAGGTTAGGTTAGGTTAGGTTAGGTTAGGTTAGGTTAGGTTAGGTTAGGTTAGGTTAGGTTAGGTTAGGTTAGGTTAGGTTAGGTTAGGTTAGGTTAGGTTAGGTTAGGTTAGGTTAGGTTAGGTTAGGTTAGGTTAGGTTAGGTTAGGTTAGGTTAGGTTAGGTTAGGTTAGGTTAGGTTAGGTTAGGTTAGGTTAGGTTAGGTTAGGTTAGGTTAGGTTAGGTTAGGTTAGGTTAGGTTAGGTTAGGTTAGGTTAGGTTAGGTTAGGTTAGGTTAGGTTAGGTTAGGTTAGGTTAGGTTAGGTTAGGTTAGGTTAGGTTAGG